>OZ012740.1:487526559-488921559 GCA_963859935.3 Lathyrus sativus | reverse complement strand
ACTAGGGGAGGCTGAAGCACTAATTTATATGCGCGGAAGAATGGACTAAATAATGTTCTTTGTGAAAAGTTGTTTGAATATATTGTAGTGCATTAGGGATTTTGATTGATAAAAAGAGTTTGATTTGAGTGTGTATTTTAGGATTTTGATCGCATGGGGAGCGAGAAAACGATGTTTAATTGGTTGAGTATTTTGAGGGATAATGACGGTTATTCGATAAACGCGACGTCAGTCTCGCAACCAATTAATCAGGGCATTATTGGAATGCTAGATCCCAACAACACCTTTTTCATTCAATTAATTACAAAATTATATTTGTTGGATAAGAAAGTAATTACTCAGTAGAAGAGAATGAAAGGGCAGGACAAATTTGGGGTATGACAAATGCCCCTATCTAATTGACTTAAACCCGAGCGGATGAACTGCCGCATGGTGTTCATTTTTAGGGTATAAGGCAATTAGATAAAAAAAACGTGAAATTTGTATGACAAAAAAGTAAAGTGAAATGCAGGGATGAAGTAAGAGAAAACAGAAGGGATAGCGAAGTACTATATGAATAGAGTAACTTGAGGTTCTCTGGGTGGTCGAGGCAGTACCTTATCCGTTAAGGTTCTTTGATAATACCAAAGTAGTGTCCCTAAACACAAAAGATTCTTTGGGTTGTCAAAGCAGTACCTTATCCACTAAGATTCTCCGATGATACCAGAGTAGTATCTCTGAATAAAATATGAGATTCTTCCGGTTGTCGAAATAGTACCTTATCCATTAAGATTCTCCGACAATACCAAAATGGTGTCCCTAAACAAAATATAAGATTCTTCGGGTTGTCAAAGCAGTACCTTATCCACTAAGGTTCTTCGATGATGTCAAAGCAGTACCTTACCCCAAGCTGTTACTTTCTTGCACTTAAACTTGTTTGAATTGCATGTTGTTGTCTTGATGGTTGTTACCATGATTTCCTCCATCTTTGCTAAGATGCTTTAAGTTGATTTTGCCTTATATGTTTGGTCTTGTAAGAACCTCTAACATGTTCTCCTTATGGATATTGTGATATCTTTGTGTATTATGGTTGTAACTGTTTAAATTGATTGTAATCTTTGCTTGATGTTGTCTCATGCTTACATCTCTTCCTTGGTTGTTGCCATGCTCTTTCATATTTTCATCATGTTTGAATGAATGCTTATGTATTACTTTTTAACTTTTTTAAGTTATTCCCCAAGTGATGGAACTTGTTAGTTCTCATCCAGTTTCCTCCTCTTTTCCCATTCCAAAGGAAAGTCTCTCTATTTACTTCACTGTCATAGATAGCTCATTACCCTCCCTCTAACTTTGTTAAGTCATATTGAACCCTAACTTAGTTAAATTAGAACCTATACCCATTTAGAATTTGCTTTAAGTCTATAAGACCTACCCCTTGTTAGGAGTATCTTTCAATTAGAACCTTAAGATAGAGTTTGTTAACTCTATGTAAGAATCATGGTGATGATTACTTACTTCCCCTCTTGGCTTTTGTTAAAGTCAACCTTGAGCATACAACCTAGAATAGAGAGTTTTGTTAAACTCTATACAAGCACTGTTATGTTTGTTCCCCTTTGAACCTTGATCATAATTAAGTGATCATCTATCCTCAGAGAGGTGAACTAAGGTTGCTCCGATTCTATCCTAGTCAGGATACGTAGGCAGAGGATGCGATATCTTTACGAGCAAACTTAGAAACTATCCTTAGGTCTTTACCTACACCTTTACTTTATACCCTATCCCAAGCCATAGCAAAAATTTAGCAAGTATAGCATACAAACATACAAAAGGTTCCTGTAGAGTAGTACAAATGTCTAGGATGCGAAATACCTACCCTAGGCATAACTAACCCCCGATCCCCGATCTGTTAGCGTTGTTGTTACATCACATAAAAGGTCTTACTTTCTTTAACATTTCCTTTGGATAAATCAAAGTCCGGTTGTGAATTTAATGAATTAAGATTCAAGTTAATTAATATCTTGACATCATGATTCTCACCGCAACAATTATATTCAGGAGCTTTAAGCTTCATGATAATTCAACTTTCTAAACAAATTTGAAATATTTAAAATCTTCAAGTCATGTGGCGAGATGGCCATTCCTGCACATATACCTCAACACTTCGTATGCTCAATTCGGGTTAGATAAAGTCACATTGAAATTCTAACTTATGATTATATGAATTGTTAACATTATGATATTAGATTGCTTTAGATAACACAAAGTCATATAATCAGTTGATATCGAGTAAGCAACACGATATATGTTCCGGATTGGCCCAGTCCACTTCTGCTCCCAGAACGGCCCAATTGCCTAAGTCCAACCACTTTGGGGAAGAATTTACTTTTTTGCCCCCTCCAACAGGGGAGTTTGACCGATTTACCCTTGGGGCAGCACTTCTCCTCGTCAATCCTTGCCCGTCACGCACGGTTCCACCATCCAGAAACAGCCACGACACTTGTACCCGTTATCGCGCCTCTTCCCATAGCAATAACTAGTTATGGGCACCTCTGCCCGTCCTAAAGGCTTGTTTCTGGAAGTTACCTATTCTTCGAGAAACAGTTATCTCACCCCGAAAATAGGGACCAATGGCCAAGCACTTGGGGCACTATAAAAACCCTATCATTTGAGAGGGTCGGGTATTTGATATTCACCTTGATACACACATATTCTATACTTGCCTTCTTTCTCCTAATCCTTATTTTAGCATTGGAGTGCCTTGAAGGTACACCCTTTCCTCCTCTCTCACACCCAGCTGTAGCACCCCAAAATTTGCCTTTCCGTTTTGGCAGCATCTGACTTTTGTTTCTTTGCATTTTCGCATTTCTGCATTTGCATAGTATTCGTTCTTGAGACAGGGGATCAAGGTTTTCCCGCGGCTCAATTTTCATCTCAGTGCATGAACCGGAACGACAAGCATCAGAGGCTTTGGCATTTATTTTGCCCAGCGGTCGGGCGACCGATTTTATTTTATTTTGCAGGGTATTTTCAGCTCAGAAAGCAGTATTCGGGCTATCGCAAGCATTTTCATGGTTATGATATTCAAAAGCAAGTTTCAGAATTTGAACAGAGCTCAAAACAGTTGGAAACGGACAAAAGGACAGATTTCCCTCCAAAGGCGCCAAAATTCAAATTTTGGAGGTGTTAATCGATTAACACATATGGTTAATCGATTAACCAAGTAAAAATCAGGTCAAACCTGAAGTTTTGAAGGTGTTAACCGATTAACCTATATGGTTAATCGATTAACCAGTTCAGATTTTGCCTCTACACGTGAATTTTCAATACAACCCACTTTGGGGTCCAATTTTGGTCATGTGCAAGTATGATTTTCACTTTGGGAAGGATCTAGAACCTATTTGAAATTTGGTTAATTTCATTTTCCCTCCAAATGCCCATTCCTCATTCCATCCCAAACTTTCCAAATCATATTCCAAACCTTTCATTTGGATCCAAGCCTAAATGATATTTAAGTGATCCACTCCAAACCAAAGGGGGGAATCACTCATAATTCACTCTCATTTTCAGAATTGATCTCATTCTCTCTCAATTCTCTCTCAATTTTCCAATCTCCAAAACCCTCACCAAAGCTCTTCTCGTTGAAATCATTGATTCTTCATTGGAATCCTTGATTTCTAAGAGCTAAACCTCATCCATTCTCTCCATTGAATCCATTTCTTCATCCAATTTTCGTGCAAAATTGGATCTGAATCTGGAAGTGATTTTGGAAGTGATTATTTGGCTTATTTTGGATTGATCTTGAATGATCTTCATTGCTACTACAAGAATTGGTGTGGATCTTGAAGTATTCTGGACTTCTAGCATTAGATTTGTTCAATTACAGTTGAATCAACACTAACAGAAGCAATTCTCCGCTTCGAAGGTTGGAAATTCTCGATCCGAATATGTTTTTAACTTATTTGCATAATCATGTGGATTTTCATCTTTGATTGACTTTTGGTTAATTTGATCCGTTTGATTCATGATTTGGTTGTGTTAATCTATTTACATGCCATTTGAATCATGATTTGCTAGTTTAATTTCGTGATTAAGTGATTATGCGATCATCCGGTTGATCGGATAAGTGCTTATTTACTGAACATTAGGTTCTGTTGTTGTTTTTCTGCTGTTGGCATAGTGTTAATCGGTTAACACATATGGTTAACCGATTAACCATTTCAAATATTCAAACTTTTTCAAAGTTTTCAGATTCTTAATCGGTTAACGCCTGGTGTTAACCGATTAACATGTGCAAATTTCCAGATTTTTAGCCATTTTTAAGTGGTTAATCGGTTAACGCATATGGTTAATCGATTAACACTGTGCCAATGGGTCTGTTTTGCTGATTTTCTTGCTTGTTTGAGTACTGTTTCGCATCCAATCATTGTAGTTCAATATGATGCATTAGAAGTGAAATGTTTTGGAATATATGTCGGTGTTTTGGTTGTTTAATTGAGACTTCATCGACTTGTGTTTGTTTTCCACTTGGATGCACACTTGTGTGTTGTTGTTCATAGTGATGATGCTCTTGCATTTGCATTGCCTCTTGCGTTTTCCATCTTTATTTCTTGCATTAATAAAGGTCGAGATGTGCTTGTGGTGGTGTTTACCCCACACTTTGTTCCTCCCCTTGCTTGTGTGTTGCATTCCATGTTTGCATCCCTATTTTCACTCTCATTTGTGTTTAATCTTTCGTATTCCTTTGTCTTCCTTTGCCATGTTCCCCTAGGATCTAATCTTCCTTGTTTAAGGTTGGTTATGATAGACATTAGGACTCAAACCATGCCTGCTAACATTAGGGTAGATGTTCCCCCTTTCAATCCTAACCTTAGGACCATTTTGCATGACAACGTTAGGGTCGAGTTTCCCTTAGACCTTTCGTGCGTCTCTCTTCTTCTCATCTCAAAACAATTCTAACTCATCTAATAAATGCGATGAACATTGTGCGCTACGAGCCTTAAGCTACATGGGGAATGATGAGTGAGGGGTCTCCTCTCGCTTGTCTAGAGTGTTTAGTGTACGTCCCGTTTGGGGGCGAGACGCGACGCATCCGCCCCTATGTCATAGTCTTTAGTGCAACGTGAATCACAAACCGAATTAATTCACTTCACTAAAAAAACAAAACAAATTTCAAACCTTTTTCCTTCGGGATTAATCGGAACCTTTTTTCGTAAAAAGAGTGTTGTTAAGCTTCGGTTCTACCATAAACAGGCATTGTCCCTAACTGCTGGAACGGAGGTTTAACCCTACTCGGTTAAAACACTTAATCAACCTGTGGTTTCGTGTCAGCCCGAACTACGTTTGCTCTAATTTCTCATACCAGGTGAGAATACATAGGCACAAGACGATGATGTCTTGGCGAGCAACCTTCCCCCTTTTCACCCGTAGTTAGCCGAACTACGTTGACTCTGACTTTCCCATTGCACGAGGGAATACGTAGGCATAGAACGGCGATGCTCTGTCGAGTCTCTTTTCTTTTATTTTTGTCCTGTGAGCCTGTGGCGTAGATAGATTGAACACACCCTTAGATAGACAACAAGCATGGATCCCGTCGAGTACGACGAACGTGAGGGATGCTCATACCTTCCCCTTGCGTAATCGACTCCCGAACCCAGGACTTGGTTGCGATGACCTTGTCTCTTCCTTTCCCTCTATTTGGGATAAAGAACGAAAGGTGGCGACTCTTCTGTTTCCCGCCGGGTGTTTTTCGCAGTTGCGACACCTGCATGACAGAGGAATATCTCTGGCCCACTTTAGGTTCTGATCAGCTAGATTAGTGGCGTCGTCTATGGGAAACTCTATTATCCTCGTCTTTCTTCCATCATAGATTCGAGACCAAAACAGTTATTCCAAACTTTAATCATGGCCAGCCGTGACAACACCCATGATGCTCGTAACTCTGCCTTCCTCTCTGTTAGCAAGACTGATACTAACAAAACAACCACCTCTCTGGTGGGCGAAGCCCACCAACAAAGGGATAGAGCCACCTCTTCTCCCTTCCCCGTTTGTGATGATCACAATGAGGTAGAGCTCATCCCGGAGCACCTGCCAGTTCTAGTTCCGCTCAGCATCGACTCAGCCATGACGACCCTCCTCGAGGCTCTCAACAAGACCAACCTCTTAATCCTCTACCAGAACGTGAAGATTGGAGCCCTAGAAGATTCTAGTCATCCAAGATCTCCTCCGGCGAGGGAAGAGCATCAGAGATCACAAAGTCCTCCTCCCTGGCGCGAAAGAAACCATCGGGCACCTCCAGAGCCAGAAACCCAGACTGTTAGAAACCGCGACCACATCTCTCCTTAAAATCACAATTCCTCGTGGCCCAAGAGGACCAGAAGGGATCAACGAGCAGAGTCTCAGCATTCGCCTAGGACCATATCCAAGGGCCGAGCACGAACCCCATCTCCCCGACGTGGTCAGCATCCTACCTATAGACGAGGCACCCACTCGTTGTCATGGTCTAGCAGAAGCAGCAACGAAAAGTCTCGTAGACCATTGTCTCAGAAGATTATGGCAATGCACCTACCGAAGGGACTGGAGAAACCTCCTTCTCTGGGTGTATACGATGGTACTACGGACCCTAAAGAGCACATCAAAAATATCAATGCGTTACTCGATTACCGTGGCGTCCGGGGCACCATCAAATGTATATTGTTCCCGAACATGCTCCGGAAGGGAGCGATGACCTGGTACAGAAGACTCCCCGATGATTCCATCACATCATGGGGGAAATCGAGGAGAATGTTCTCCAGACACTTCACAACCACTTGCCGACACCCAAAGACCAAAGCTTCCATTGAGGCCATCATTTAAGGGAAGGATGAACATCTTTGAGCCTATATAGAGAGGTTTAACAAGGAAGCTGTACAGGTCTCCACGACCGACGACATGAAATTTCTGCTTGAGCATGGGCTCCGTCCCCGTATTGGATTTTCCAAAGTTGTGGGCATCCTGTCGCTACTGCGAAAATTGGCGCCGGCTGACAGAAGAGTCGCCACCACGCGTTATTTACATTCTGAAAAATGGTTACAATGATTGAATGCGGGAAATAAACTCTTAGAAACTATCCTATCCATCTATAATGGAGAATCAAGTGGAAAATAGTCCCCTAACAAATGGACTTTTAAAACTACCTCTAAAAAAGGCATAAAAGAATTCTATGAAGAAAAATATATCCTAAAAGAAATATTAAAATCTATAAACTAATATCTTTTTATTTCTTTATTTTTCACATATTCTTTTTCAAGTATTTTTTCTTCTTATTTTTTCAATATCTTTTCACAAAATTCTCTTGTTTTTTTTTAATATTTTTCTTATTTCTTTTCCTAAAGATGCATACAAAAGAAAATTAAAAAAACAACAAAAAAAACAAAAAGAAAAGCCAAGGGGGTGCAGCCAGCCCAGCCAAGGGGTACAGCAAAAAATGAGACAAAACTGGGCCCAGCCCAAAAAGGAACTTCAGCCAGCCAACAGAAAACGGAGTGGGGTGAAAGTGAAACGGAAGGAGTGTGCACCACAATTCTGGTTGGGCTCAGGCCCAAAATCCATCAACCAAAAAAACAGAGGGAAGTGTAGCCAGGGTTAGGGGTGCGAATCCTGAAAAAAACAATTGGGCCCAAGGCCCACGACCTCCCCAGCCTACCTCCCACTCTCACTCTTTCATTTTCCTCTCTGAAAACCCTAGTCTCCTCTTCTTTCTCCCTCTCTACTGTTCACACAATTCTTGCGCTCCGCTGTTTCCACTTCTCCACACCCTCTCGTCTCCCTCTCATCTCAAACTTCTGCTCTACTCACACAAACCTCACTCAATCCTTCATCTACCTCGTCCACATCACAAGCCAAAGCAGTCTTCACCTTATAATCACCAGCGAACACATCATCGGAGCAAACTCATCCACGGCTGGAGAATCTCAGAAGAAGCTCGAAAATGTGTAAAGTTCGGTCTTGACGAAGATAAAACTTAAAAACTGGAGATGGTGGATGAATGCTTATGTTCGTTGACAAAGACATACGAATTTGATGCTTGCATGTTGAAGAGTCTGAGTTTTAACTAAGAAAAACCTGGAGAAATCTTACTTGAAGAATCTTGATGAGGATCATAAAAACGAAGAAGATCCACTGAGGATTCTTTGATGCAGATGCATGAGGCTCTCTTGGGAGACGATGAACTTCAAGGACTTCGATGGAGATTCTTGATGTCCTTTCTGGAAAAATGTGTTGCGCATGGATGAGGATCTGGAACTTGATCGAAGAACATTTAAAGGTTCTTATGATGATGATGAACGCTTCTGGATCCGAGGAAAACTGATGAAGTTTGTGGATCCTTTTCCAGAAGACGACGAACAATCCTGCGTGTTCTCAAGGATCCTGAACGAAATCTGGAATGGGATCTGGAGATTAGATGAACTCTTTTTGGAGATCTATTGAAGATTATTAATGATCGGAGTTTGTGATGAACATGGGAGATCAGGAAGAACACGGTGGCGATCAATTATCATTGAGGTTGATTTTCTGGGAATAGGATGAAGTTGGATCGGATGAGATGGTGAATGGAGAAGAAGATGAATTTCTAGAGTTTTTCCAGTTTCCGGCGAGGTTTACGGCGGCCGGAGACGGTTACTGGTTTGTTATGGCTGCCGGAAGAGGTTGGGGGCGGTGGTTGCATGGCCGCCGGCCATGCAACCGGTGAGGTTCCGGTGAGGACACTTGGCTGGTGTGGATGGCAACGGTAGTTGCATGTGCAACACGTGTTACTAGAGGGTGAGCGGCGAAGGCCACGTATGGGTGGAGGTGGCAGATTCTGGTGAATTGAAAATGTGAGGTGGCCTCCCCTTGAATGCAACACGTGGCTTGGCTTTTATAGGACAAGTGGCAGATAAAACTCTGGACTGATATATTGGGCCTCCAACACAGCCTTGGGCCTACGAAATTGGATAAAGGGAAAGGATCAATGGACTAACGAAAATGAAAACTGATCTGAATTAAACTAAAGACCCAAATTAAGACCAATAAAATCTGGATTAAAACTAATTAAAAAGCTAATGCCTAATTAAAGCTGACTAATTAAAATCTAATCAATTAAAACTAACCAATTAACTATAATTAAATCTAAACATTAATTCTAATCAACGTGACCCTAACTAAACCTAGATTAACATCTAAGTAACCACTAAGAATTAATATTCTAAAAATCTAAAAAACTATTGAAATCTATTAAAATCTATATTAATATCTATTTAAAAATCTAGAAAAAAGTTATTAAGCTCTACAATATTAAACTACCTAAAACTCAATTAATTCTATTAAAATCCAAATTATACACTAACAAAGAAAATAAACCTAGAAAATTACCGATAATTCCCTGAGGAACAAAAATAGTACAAAACCACAAATAACACTGCGAGAGCGCACTGGAACGACCGGTAAAAATCAATAGACACCGAAATATCCCCAAAAACAACAGCACGAGCTGAAAACACTGGGAAGGGCACGAATTCCCAAAAATACGATTCTACCTATCTAAACTGATTAAAAAACACCTGAAATGCGAGGAGAGGGCTGTGATCCCGATAAAATCAAAACAACTGAAAAAATGCACTGTATGCGATATGCAGATGCGAATGCGGTCAGGCGTCGAAACATGAACCAAATACGGGACCCGGTTGGTCAAATTTTAGGGTGCAACAGCTGCCCCTATTCAAGCGACTTGGACCTGAATGGGTGAAGAGTGCTCAGCCTTCAAACATTCAAAGGTAGATGACGGTTGAATACCAATGAAACCCTGAAATTTGCCAACCGTGGGAATATACCGCGTAACTGCTTGAGGAATAGCCTCCAATGAACTGAAGTTTGGTTGTCACGGCAACAACTGGTCAATTATTTGATAAAAATTTCTCTCCTTTTCAACATCAATCACTTGTGTGACGCCACAAGTATTGGAATAATGCTTCGGAAAGCAAACAACTTGATTCCCATCTTATGGGATCAAATCCTGTCATCTCACAGTTCACGGCGAACTTGAGGAAAATTCTCCTGGGGAACTTCTGAATTGACTGCTCGGCACCCATTCTGTCAACAGGAGGCAGCTTCAGAGATCTGATATATGTCAATCTTTTTCAGTGCCGACGTAACAACCAAATATGAAGAATTACTCCGCTGGGGGAGAAGAGAAGCTTAACCAAACAACTCTGCAAGGGAACATACTCGAAAGCCATGAGGTAACCAACCTGGTCCATGTTTCGAAATGCGTATGTCTGAGAATGATGCAATGTCCCATACGACATGGAAATGCTATATGTTTGTATAAATGCTATGACGATATATGCAAATGTAAATGCAGGCTCGAGCTGCCAGAGAACACCAGGTCTGCAACCACTTGGCAAAATAAATGCTGAAGGTAGCGTCAACTCCACTGAGGGTAGCCTGATATCACAGAATCATCTCAGCAACATAAATGCTGGAAAAGGGAAACCAAATCCACTGGGGATAACCATCCTGCTGGAGAAATGGAAAGGCAACCCTGCTTGGGGAGAGAGAAAAAAAAAAACAACCCTTCTTGGGGATGCTCTCTTCAAACCATTGGCAACTGATTGTGCTCTGTGGGGATTGACCCAAACTGGGGTTGATTGTAAACGGCTCACTGCTAGAGGATGCCCCTTCTATCAAGGATATCAATCTTAATCTGCTGAGGATACTCCTGATCCTACTCTGATACGGGGTAAAATACAATCTCAACTCTTGCGGGGATAATACGCAACTTTCATCTGCTGAAGAGTAGCAATTCTGATTTAGCAGCATTCACCAGGAATTCAAACATTAATCGGAGCACTGGTATCCGTCGAGCTTCGTATCGGGGAACATGACAATATGCGAGTCATTGGGAACTACTGTGTCAGATACCTTTTAGGTTTTTGTTTTTACTGGTTTAGGATAAACATGGACTATGTACACAGTGGAAGATATGGAAAATACTAGACGAGAACTAGCATTCAAAGGTATACTACCAGGCGAGAACTGATAGCAAAATAGATTAGGAAAATTGAACGAAAATTGATTTAGTTTGGACATCAGACGGGGCTGACTGGATATAGGCTAAGAAAAAGACAACCAGGCGAGAACTGGCTGAAAGCTGACATGTACCAGACGAGAACTGGTATAACACATAGGTTAAAACACACGATGACCAGACGAGAACTGAATACGCGATGACATATACCAGACGAGAACTGATACAACACTTGAAGAAACGGTGACCAGACGAGAACTGGTTACAATAAACTACACCAGACGGGAACTGATGCTTACAATAAACTACACCAGAAGGGAACTGATGCTTACGGAAGGGTGGGCCAGAAGAGAACTGGTTACCGGTTTGCCAGGCGAGAACTGGGCTTTGGAAACGACTGGTTACTGACACGTAACAGGTTTAAACTGTAGGATAACGATCCAATGACAGCAAGGCCTTTTTCGGAATGCTAATGTTTTCTGATAAGAGTAATGACATGATGCCCCGATACTCAACTCTGGCTGGGGATAAACAGACTGGTTTGAATGACTTGCCCCAGTACAATTCAACTTGCCCCAATCCGACTTTTGGGAATATTGCTCTGAACAGCTCTCTACTAGACACTCTCGAGATTATTTGCCCCGGTATCTGTATGACAACAGGATTCAATCTCCATTAAACCCCTATCAACCCAGTTGGTTTCAACACTCTCTGCGGTGACTTGCCCCTGAATGAGCGTTCTAGCGACTTAACCTGATCTGATTATCCACCTGAAGTATCTACTTTCAAATCTCCACGTTCTGTATAATTTCCCCTGATTGGCTCTCGAGAAGACTCACTTCTGATCAACTGCTTCTCAAGCATACTGCCCCTGATCAACTGAAGCTTTGGGACTCGTCCTCAGACTAACTGATTCCGAACTCACTGGAAGTCAATGCCCCGGATTCACAGGTCTTCACAACATACACCATTCTGGTTCAGACTGCTGAATTACTCGATCCTACTTGACGATTCCCTGTTGGAATTTCTTTCATGCCAACTACTAACCTGCAATTAAAACTGTCTATTCACGAATGATAATCTGAATGCAGTGTTTATGCAGATTTTGAAAAAAATGTGCTGTCACTCATTTACATGTCATGATTGTGAGTGACGAATGAACCAAAGTTCAAACGTAGTGCTTACGTGATTTGATCAGTGAGAAATACAACAAGGATGTGACTAGCAAGTCATGAGGGAGTCAGGTTACTCAACCTTATCGTAATGAGCTTTCAGAATAAACCCTACCTCAATTAGGTCTTTTAAGGGTTGTATCGTGGTCGGGTTCACGGTTCGTGAAACAAAGGATATTTGGCTCAAATTATGATTTGTACCCACCCCTTCTACGTGATGATCTCCGATCCTAAGGTTCAGCTAACCTGGCACAAGCGCTCGCCTCTTTGAGAGGTATGTTGAATGGTAAGAACCACAGTTAAGGAACTCACAGGAATTTCGGAGTGACAGTTACTCCTTCTTCGTTTTCGGTGTCTGTATACACGACTTTGTCTTTCACTGGGGATCTATTTTTTCTACCCCTTCTTTTTCATTCTTTTTTATTCCCTAATTTTTGCCTGGACTAACTCCCTTTTGAGTTCTTTTCAATTTTCTTCGAAGTCCAGCGGGATGTCCTGATTTTTGCCTAAGTATTAGCTTTCCAGCTTTTTCTTTTTACTTAGCGGGCTTTCTTTTTCTTTCTTTTGGAACAAAGTCGTGTGACACTGGTTGTCTTGATTGCTCCGAAAGGATCGTAACTGTCTCATTCCTGATTGGTGAGGTTTAACCACTGTGGTTGACGAGGTACGACCTCTTGAGAGGCATAAACTGATTGGTCCTCGAAAGACAACACTCCTCTGTAAGACTTGAATGCTCGGTCAAGCTAACTGACAACTACCCTGCCCCGGGTTAAGATGTGAGGGTTTTAAAGTCCGAAAAAACTTCTACTTCCTGGCTCGAAGTGGTTAACAAGGGACTAACTCCTTATATCTCCAGTGTTTGGGGGATTTGAAACAATGCCTTGTACGTCATCGGCAAGGTTTTATCTGAAAGCATACGATCATCGGTTATGAGTTTATTTCGTCATCCTCCCTCCAATCTTTGCTAGTCACAGTGACAAAGTGGAGTGAATAAAATGCAAGTGTCAGTGCAATGCAATAAATGAGCGACAGCGACATGATTAATTCAGAAAAATGCATAGTCACCTTATTATTATTACCATTCGAAACATACAATGTTTGAAAGCGGGTAGTAACTAACAGAAAAGAAACTACAAATGCAAATGATAAAAAGTATGAGGATTGCCAATGCTGAGGGCGCCTGCCTGTCTGAACCACTGGCTTTTGCTGGGGAATACTTTTCGAGTCTACGAGCTTAGACAACTGAGCGGTTAGTATGAACAAACAGAAATCCTTCTCGAAAGGAAATGCAATCCTGGTCGATCAACTGCTGCACTTTCGCCTGAAACGCTTTACAATCTTCAGTTGAATGCCCCGGTGATCCGCCATGGTAACCACACTGAACATGGGGATTATACCCAGGAGGGTAAGGTTCTGGCACAGGCTTGAGAGCTTTCGGCTCCATCGAAGCGTTCTGAACCAACGGTGGCAAAAGCTGGTTGTACGGCACAGGAACTAGGTGGGAAGGACCATTCCTTCGTTCCAAATTGCTACGAGGTCTGCTCTGATTCTGAGTCTGATAACCTTGACCACGCGTTTGCTGATTTGGTGCCCCAGGCACAGTGGTCTATCCAGCATAACAAGGCACAAGAGATACTGATCCAACAGATTTCACCGATTCCTCTCGAGGATACCCAACATCTGGTATGACTGCATTGATCACAACTCCTTCTTCCTTCCGATAGTCGTAAAGAGATTCAGTTTCACTAGCCTGACCGCTTGAGACAACCTGAATTTTTCCAATCTTTATAGCATTCTCAATACGTTCTCCAACTCCCACTAATTCGGAGAAGTTCAGCGAAACTCCGAGCAATCTCTCAAAGTACGAGCTTTGCAAGGAGTCTACGAACATGCCTGCTAACTCTCGGTCAGGGATCGGTGGTTCCACTTTGGAAGCAAAATCCCTCCATCTCTGAGCATACTTTTTAAAAGGTTCATTGATCCCCATAGACAAAGATTGCAACTCCATGCGAATGGGATCTATGTCCATATTGTAATCATACCGCTTCAGGAAAGCTCTGGCTAAATCCACCCATGATCGAATCTGATCCTTCTCTAACTGCATATACCAACGTAGAGATGCCCCAATCAAACTGTCCTGAAAACAGTAAATCATCAACTTGTCATTTTGCACAAACGAAGTCATCTTTCTGCAGAACATCACCAAATGTAGCCTCGGGCAACTATCTCCTTTATACTTTTCAAACTTCGGCGCTCTGAATTTAGGAGGTAACACTAGGTCAGGAACCAAGCACATATCTGAAGCATTGAGACCAACATCGTTCTTAACTTCCAGGGCTTTGACTTGTTCCTCCAATGCGTGCAACCTCTTAGCTTGCACAAGAGCTAATGGATTATTAGTCCTCACTATCGGAACTTCTCTTCGGGAGATCAAACCAGTAGGAATAACATTCTGATAATTCGCGGCATCAGAAGAAGAACGTTCACTTGGGATGACAAACTGTTGGTGTAGATTTTGGCCTCTAACAGAAGTCTGCACAGGTTGAGCTGCAGTAAGGTTATTCACTTGCTGAAAGCCTTCGTCCGACGTGGAATCATACAAAGGATTGGTCGTCATAATAAAGCCTGACAAGGCATCAGCAATCTGGAAGTCGTTTCCTAACATGACTATCAGCAACTTTCAACTGACGGCACTGCTTGATTCTGCTTGATCCGTTTCAACCCCTTGGTCATCTTCTAACAATCCACACTTGCCTCGAACAATCCCCCGAGAATCACCCTCTGGAATCAAACAACGGCTGGATAAGAGCTCTGGCCAGCTGAAGAAATGCTATGCAATATGATGCAAAGATGCTTATGCAAATGCAATGCAATGCAGCAAACACGGGATCACAGCCCCCACAACACGCTCTGAATACTGCTGTACTGCTGACGGAGATAATCACTCTGAAGCAAAAACTGAAAACCGGGTCGTCTGGAGGTTAAGTTTCCTGCAAAAACCCTCCCACTCACAGGTATGGACCTAATCTGACAAGGTACGGCATCCTATGCGGTCATCAGCGTCACAGACTTTCATAAGCGATGATACGATTCCCAGAAGGAGTGGCACCATCATCTCATGAAGAGGCCTCACTTAGCTGACTTCCAATTGATCGATCCCCAGAGTCGACAATCCTCACGTCTGGACTCCCCTCAGATCCTCAGGATCGGAAAGGAGCACCTCGGAGAGAACCTCGTCTGAGCGCAGATTTCGTAGGGAACGGTGTCTGCTCAGCAAACAGGTTCGTCTACTACTCTCCACAACTACGTCTAAATGCATACTCAAGCAGCCCAGGTCCGGCTATCACTCAAAGTATCACCCTCCTCAGCACAACAACAACAGATAATAGCGATGAAAAAATAAACACCCAAAAGACAAGCAAACAAGCGCTAGGATTGACTCTCTTAGCGGACGTTGGATCCCATATGCATGGGGAACTATCGCAGATCCCCAGCAGAGTCGCCAGCTGTAGCTACTGCGAAAATCGACGCCGGCTGACAGAAGAGTCGCCACCGTGCATTATTTATCCCAACGGAGGGAAAGGAAACGCTCGAAGTAAACCTCGCAAAAAACGGGAAAGGTATGGTCATCGCAACCAAAACCTGGGTTCGGGAGTCGGTTACGCAAGGGGAAGGTATTAGCACCCCTCACGTCCGTCGTACTCGAAGGGATCCACGCTTGCTTGGGTTGTCTAAAGGATGCAAAACAATCTATCTACGGCTGCTAAATCTAAACGGAAGGGAATTGACTCGATAGAGCGTCGCACTCTATGCCTACCTATTCTCAAGAGAGAAAGTCAGAGTCAACGTAGTTCGGGAAACTACAGGGAATTGGCTCGCCAAGACTTCGCGTCTTGTGCCTACGTACTTCCACACAGCATGGAAGATCAGAGCTTACGTAGTTCAGGCTAACTACGGCTAGGCTGGGTGTTCTCACACAGGAGTGAGAAATCAAACTGGTTTTACAGGTACGGGAACCTAGAAACTACGGTCTGGTCTCAAATGCACTCGGGCAAGAGAAAAGGATAACATCAGTCGTCAGGGGGAAAGTCTCGATCGCACAGCAGCGAGAGAACAAAAGGTCAGTCGTTAGTATGCTCGCTAGGATATCGCATCCTATGCCTACATATTCTTGTCTGGTACAAGAAATCAGAGCAGCTGTAGTTCGGCTACTTTCGGGACCACAGCTCAAATCTCGTTTTATTAACATTCTGAAAAATGGTTACAATGATTGAATGCGGGAAATAAACTCTTAGAAACTATCCTATCCATCTATAATGGAGAATCAAGTGGAAAATAGTTCCCTAACAAATGGACTTTTAAAACTACCTCTAAAAAAGGCATAAAAGAATTCTATGAAGAAAAATATATCCTAAAAGAAATATTAAAATCTATAAACTAATATCTTTTTATTTCTTTATTTTTCACATATTCTTTTTCAAGTATTTTTTCTTCTTATTTTTTCAATATCTTTTCTCAAAATTCTCTTGTTTTTTTTATAATATTTTTCTTATTTCTTTTCCTAAAGATGCATACAAAAGAAAATAAAAAAAACAACAAAAAAAACAAAAAGAAAAGCCAAGGGGGTGCAGCCAGCCCAGCCAAGGGGTACAGCAAAAAATGAGACAAAACTGGGCCCAGCCCAAAAAGGAACTTCAGCCAGCCAACAGAAAACGGAGTGGGGTGAAAGTGAAACGGAAGGAGTGTGCACCACAATTCTGGTTGGGCTCAGGCCCAAAATCCATCAACCAAAAAAACAGAGGGAAGTGTAGCCAGGGTTAGGGGTGCGAATCCTGAAAAAAACAATTGGGCCCAAGGCCCACGACCTCCCCAGCCTACCTCCCACTCTCACTCTTTCATTTTCCTCTCTGAAAACCCTAGTCTCCTCTTCTTTCTCCCTCTCTACTGTTCACACAATTCTTGCACTCCGCCGTTTCCACTTCTCCACACCCTCTCGTCTCCCTCTCATCTCAAACTTCTGCTCTACTCACACAAACCTCACTCAATCCTTCATCTACCTCGTTCACGTCACAAGCCAAAGCAGTCTTCACCTTATAATCACCAGCGAACACATCATCGGAGCAAACTCATCCACGGCTGGAGAATCTCAGAAGAAGCTCGAAAATGTGTAAAGTTCGGTCTTGACGAAGATAAAACTTAAAAACTGGAGATGGTGGATGAATGCTTATGTTCGTTGACGAAGACATACGAATTTGATGCTTGCATGTTGAAGAGTTTGAGTTTTTACTAAGAAAAACCTGGAGAAATCTTACTTGAAGAATCTTGATGAGGATCATAAAAACGAAGAAGATCCACTGAGGATTCTTTGATGCAGATGCATGAGGCTCTCTTGGGAGACGATGAACTACAAGGACTTCGATGGAGATTCTTGATGTCCTTTCTGGAAAAATGTGTTGCGCATGGATGAGGATCTGGAACTTGATCGAAGAACGTTTAAAGGTTCTTATGATGATGATGAACGCTTCTGGATCCGAGGAAAACTGATGAAGTTTGTGGATCCTTTTCCAGAAGATGACGAATAATCCTGCGTGTTCTCAAGGATCCTGAACGAAATCTGGAATGGGATCTGGAGATTAGATGAACTCTTTTTTTAGATCTATTGAAGATTATTAATGATCGGAGTTTGTGATGAACATGGGAGATTGGGAAGAACACGGTGGCGATCAATTATCATTGAGGTTGATTTTCTGGGAATAGGATGAAGTTGGATCGGAGGAGATGGTGAATGGAGAAGAAGATGAATTTCTGGAGTTTTTCCAGTTTCCGGCGAGGTTTACGGCGGCCGGAGACGGTTACTGGTTTGTTATGGCTGCCGGAAGAGGTTGGGGATGGTGGTTGCATGGCCGTCGGCCATGCAACCGGTGAGGTTCCGGTGAGGACACTTGGCTGGTGTGGATGGCAACGGTAGTTGCATGTGCAACACGTGTTACTAGAGGGTGAGCGGCGAAGGCCACGTATGGGTGGAGGTGGCAGATTCTGGTGAATTGAAAATGTGAGGTGGCCTCCCCTTGAATGCAACACGTGGCTTGGCTTTTATAAGACAAGTGGCAGATAAAACTCTGGACTGATATATTGGGCCTCCAACACAGCCTTGGGCCCACGAAATTGGATAAAGGCAAAGGATCAATGGACTAACGAAAATGAAAACTGATCTGAATTAAACTAAAGACCCAAATTAAGACCAATAAAATCTGGATTAAAACTAATTAAAAAGCTAATGCCTAATTAAAGCTGACTAATTAAAATCTAATCAATTAAAACTAACCAATTAACTATAATTAAATCTAAACATTAATTCTAATCAACGTGACCCTAACTAAACCTAGATTAACATCTAAGTAACCACTAAGAATTAATATTCTAAAAATCTAAAAAACTATTGAAATCTATTAAAATCTATATTAATATCTATTTAAAAATCTAGAAAAAAGTTATTAAGCTCTACAATATTAAACTACCTAAAACTCAATTAATTCTATTAAAATCCAAATTATACACTAACAAAGAAAATAAACCTAGAAAATTACCGATAATTCCCTGAGGAACAAAAATAGTACAAAACCACAAATAACACTGCGAGAGCGCACCGGAACGACCGGTAAAAATCAATAGACACCGAAATATCCCCAAAAACAACAGCACGAGCTGAAAACACTAGGAAGGGCACGACTTCCCAAAAATACGATTCTACCTATCTAAACTGATTAAAAAACACCTGAAATGCGAGGAGAGGGCTGTGATCCCGATAAAATCAAAACAACTGAAAAATGCACTGTATGCGATATGCGGATGCGAATGCGGTCATGCGTCGAAACATGAACCAAATACGGGACCCGGTTGGTCAAATTTTAGGGTGCAACACATCCAGCCCCCAACGACGCTGGACGCTCTCCTCCTCAAAGCAAAAGCATACATCCATTACAAAGAGAAGGAGGCCGCCAATTCTGCCCGGGATTCAAGGCATCGGGAGAGTGACCGGTCCTCCAAGCCTGACGAACCCTCGACATCTCGTCGAGGAGATAGAAGTTACGAAGAACCCCCTCCCCCCCCCCCCCCCCCCCCCCCGGGAGCCCTGGGACAACAAAGGGCCTTCCAGCCGGTTCCATGAGTATAGTCCCCTAACGGTCTCTCGAGAAAATATCCTCTCTGAATGTGCCAACTCAGTATTCTGGAAAGCGATTGTCTAGTTCCCTAAACAAATACCATATAAGCCAAACACTTACAAGTCAAAATATTGTCGGCTCCACAAGAGCCACGGCCATATGACTGACGAATGCATCCACCTAAAGGATGCCATAGAGATACTCATCCGGGACGGACATTTAAAGAAGTTCACCAAAAGGAAGGAGATTCCTCGCCAAGACGCCCAGGAATCTAAGAAGGTCGAGGAAGAGGTTCCTTCCTTGGAAGAAACTAGCCTTCAAGTCACTATGAGCATCTCACGTCCTAGGGACTTCTACATCCCCGAGGGGCTCACCGCCCCTCCATATTTCACCATACACATCCTGTGGGAGACCTTCCCCTCCATCATGGTCATCTCCTGAGGGGGCTTCAACAAGGTTACAGTAGGGTCCATCAAAAGAAAGTTCGAGCACCTTATCAACAACAACTCAAACATGAACTCCACCCTCGACAGGGTCCGGGGAGAGTCTATTCCCATCTGCTTCTACCGTGAGGAGCTCCTTGGTGGGGCCCCTACTTCCAGCATCCCTCTACTCGTGAGAGCCCAGATGGCCAATTTTGACGTCCGATGAATCCTCGTCGACAAGGACAACTTAGTTGATATTATGCATTCCCAGCTGTTCTACACTCTCTAGCTGGACGAATCACACCTAACGCCCTACGTGGACTCCGATCTGCAGGGTTTCAATGGGTCGATGACAAAGCCCTGGTGTTATGTAGAGCTGATCATGACTTTCGGGTCCGTTGAAACGCCCAGGTCTATCAACGTCTAGTTCCTGGTCATTGAGTGCCCGTCACTATACCAATCCATCTTCGGGCGGCCAACTCCGGCCGAAATGGTAGTTGTGCCTTCAACCGTACACCTGAAGATGAAGCATTACACTTCGAAGGGTCTCGTGCCAACTCTACACGATGAAATTAATGCAACGATGAGATGTTTCGAGGCAGCCTCCAAAGGGCTGAACACCATCACCTCCAGGCTAAAGACTCACATCAAGTCATCTCTACCCAGTAGCGCCGAAGAGACAAAGTTGCTGCCCCGCGTCAACTTCATCGACCTGCACATCCGTTTTTCTGAAGACGACCAGAAGGTTCAGGAAGTGAAGGAGAAGAAGATCTAGCCATCTTCGAGCAGTCCCTCCACATCTGCCAGTAGCAGCGAAGCATTCCATCTGATGCCCCCAATTCTGGATGGAGAGTTCAAACTTGTTCTGCTCGACAACGACCCCCAGGGGGGAGTGAATATTGGGACCGGACTCCACAACCTTGTGAGGAAACAGCTAAGAGCTTACCTTCGGGAGAATGCAGACCTGTTCGCATGGAGCGCCACGGAGATGCCCGGGCTAGACCCTGACGTGGCCTGTCACCATCTCACTATCGATCCCGCTGCTAGGGTTGTAGCTCAACATAGACGAAGGTAGTCTCTGGAGAAAATGGAGGCTCTCAAACAGGCTATAAAAGACCTCCTAGAGGAAAAATTTATCTCAGAATCTAAGTACACTACTTGGCTGTCCAATGTTGTACTCATGAAGACAAATAATGGAAAATGGCGAATATGCATTGACTATACCGATCTTAATAGGACCTGCCCTAAAGACGCATATCTCCTCCCCAACATAGACAAATTAGTTGATAACTCTGCTGGTTTTAAATTGTTATCTTTCATGGACGCGTATTCGAGCTATAACCAAATACCCATGGAAAAAAGCGATAAAAGGTACATAGCTTTCATGACTGAATCAGGCAACTATTACTACAACGTAATGCTTTTCGGCTTGAAAGACGCGGGCGCTACCTACCAAAGAATGATGAGCAAGGTCTTCCGAGGAGAAATCAAGAATATGCTCAAAGTCTATATGGATGACATGATCATGAAATCCCATGATGAATCTGATCACACGATCCAGCTGAGGAAGGTCTTTGAGCGGGCTAGGAAGTACAGGATGTGCTTTAATCCGGAGAAGTGCAGGTTTGGAGTACGAGTGGGCAAGTTCCTCGGCCACTATCTAACCGAACGAGGAGTTGAATCTAACCCTAACAAGTGTAGAGCCTTCTCCGTGTTCCTCACGCCGAGCTCGAAGAAGTCCATCCAATCCCTAAACGGGATGCTCACGTCGTTATCCTACTTTGTGGCCAAATCTTCCCAACACGCCCTCCCCTTTTTCAAACTCCTCCGCAAGGAGGAAACTTTTGAATGGACGGAGGAATACAAAAATACCCTCCTCCACCTGAAACAAGCTTTGGAAGATCCGTCAATCGTCTCTCGGATAGATAACGGGGAAACCCTTTATCTCTACCTCGCCGTTGCAACCGAGGCTGCCGGCGCCGCCCTCATTCGTGAAACACCCGATGGGCAGAAGTCCATCTACTTCACGAGAAAGGGACTTCAAGGGCTAGAGCTGAGGTACCAGCAGATAGAGAAGGGGCTCTAGCTCTTATCAACGCTGCAAGAAGGCTGAGGCACTACTTTCTAACCTACACAATCATGGTGCACACGGACCTGCCCGTAAAGCAACTGTTGGGTCGTCCAGATATGCCCGACAGGATGCTCAGATGGTCGCTAGAGTTATCCGAGTTCGACATCCAGTATGAGAGAAAAAAGGCCCTCAAAGCCCAAGCGCTGACCGACTTAGTCGCAAAAATGACCCTGCCCAACTCCCTTACTTGTGGTGCCCGTAAATGGATTATCTTTATCGGCGGAGCATCTAGCTCGGCAGGATGGAAGGAATCCTCATCGAAGTATCACTCACATTTTCCTTCCCCACTTCTAACAACCAGGTCAAATATGAAACCTTCCTCGCAGGTCTACGCTGTGCTGAAGACCTAGGGGCTGAAGAAGTCATCATCTGCACCGATTCTCAACTCGTGACCCTTCAAGTTCGGGGAGAATACCAGGTCAAAAATGACAATATGTCTAAATACTTGACCCTGGTCATAGAAAAGATGACAAAGTTCACCTCCGCAGAAGTGAAACATATCCCCCGCGAACATAACGTTTGGGCAGGTGTCTTGTCAAAACTAGCAAGCACGAAAAAGAAAGGGGGGGGGGGAACAAATCTGTCATCCAAGAAGTACTCCCACGACCTAGCATTGAGAAAGCTTTCGTGACCCTCGACGTGCACGTCGTTGGTGACAACCATTGCTGGATGACCCCCGTATATAATTACCTCGCCAAGGAAAAACTACTGTCAGGCCCCAAGGAAGCCAACATAGTCAGGTGTAGAGCCTGCTCATACGTCCTAGTTGAAAGCAAGCTTTACAGTTGAGGGTTTTCTATCCCCCTCCTCAAATGCATCGAGGAAGAGATTATTGCCCATGTCCTATGCGAGATCCACGAGGGCATCAACGCCAAGTACCTTGAAGGGAGATCACTCGCTAGGAAGGCCCTGCGTGCAGGATATTACTGGCCAACCATGTAGGATGACACGAAGGAACACGTGAAGAAATGCGACAAGTACCAACGACACGGGGACATGCACTTGGCACCGCCCAATGAACTCAAAGCAATGTCCACCCGGTGGCCCTTCGCCTGGTGGGGCCTGGATATCATATGACCATTTGTCGTGTGGTCAAATCAGAACAAGTACCTAATAGTAGGCGTAGACTACTTCACCAAGTGGATTAAAGCGGAGGCTCTGGCCAAAATAAAGGCCCACAACATACTTTGTTTCTACAAGCGAAACATCCTTTCCCGCTTCGGCATTCCCCGAGCGATCGTCACCAATAACGGGACGCAGTTCACGAACAAAAAGTTTCGGGAGTTCATTGTCCAACTAGGCACGAAACAAAAATTTGCGTCCATCGAGCACCCCCCATATTAACGGGAAAGCCGAGCCAGCAAACAGAGTAATCCTATGGAGCCTTAAGTGGAGACTGGATGAAATGAAGAAGCAGTGGGTCGAGGAACTGCACAGCATGCTCTGGACCTACCATACTACGCCCAATTCTTCAACCGGGGAAACCCCTTTCTGCCTAGCATACGGGACAAAGGCGGTGATCTCCATTAAAACTCATGTGCCCTCCAGGTGGACTGAAGCGCCCCTGGACGAGGAAACAAACAGCAAGGCATTGAGGGAGGAGCTCGATCTCGTTGAAGAGGTCCGATCAGGAGCAGCCCTCCGCGAGGCCTCGCTAAAGCAAAAATCACAATCAGGCACAATGCCAAAGTTACACGACGAGAATTCCAAGTAGGCAGTCTCGTCCTAAGAAGAAATCACAAAGATTCTCGTGAAGGAAAAATCACTGCGAACCGGCAAGGACTCTACCGCGTTAGAGCAAAAATAGAGAATGAGGCCTACTACCTAGAACACCTTAACGGGGAAGAACTCGCTCGACCATGGAACACTGAAAATCTGAAACAATATTACAGCTAAGGCATTTACTGTCGGTGTGCTTTGTCCATGCGACGAACATAACGTACCGACCATAGGTGCGTGCCCAGGTACAGCCGTTACACTACCAATGTAAATATAGCCAGGGTTTATTCAAGAAAGGACAAAAACCATTCCCGACGGAGGTCCCTCGATCGAGCCCTCCCAGAAGCTGTGCTCCCTTACCTGGAAGCTACCCGGGTATTTCGACCAGTTCCCCTCACTGTCGAACATCATTTGTCGAGCATACCCTGAAACATAATAATCATTCACTAAGGTAGCTCATACGACAAGCATTGGGCAGCGTATGGCACTTAGGGAAAATTAAACAAGGTATAAACATGCACGAAAATAAATATTAACATAAAACAGCCACAAGGACCGCAATTGTGCGTGTTACATTACAAGGGGGGCAAGCTACACATAAAAATTAGTTACAAATAAACATGGCGCGCAGGCCAAAGGTACAGGCAAAAGAAAGGCCACTGCTTCTTCTACCGAGGATCCTCCTGGGCTTCCTGCGCATGCTCCTCGCCAATCTGAAGGAAGTCAGGGATGACTATCCTACCGCCTATAATTACAAAGAAACCCGATGCCCTTAGTGGAAAACTTAACATCGAAATTCACAATCTTCAACTGTTCCACGGTGTTTTGAAAGGATTCCTCGCTAATGGCCAGGAAATCATCCTCGGCCTGGGTAATGCGTGCGACCAGCTCCACCCAAGTAGTCAACTTCTTCACGTACTTTTTTTCACCCTCAGCAGGGGTAGCAGCGGCTCTCAGCTGCTCGACCAGGTCTTCGGCATCTTTCTTTTGGGCGGCAAGGACATCCTTCTCTACAAACATCTCTTCCTGACACTTCTTTACAGCCTCCTCGATGACCCTTTCCCGTTCCTCCTGGGTCTTTTTAGCCTTCTCTTCCAGGTCCACCACTGCATCCTGAGCTTTCTTCAGCTTAAACTTGTGGTGGGAACCCTCCTCGGTGTAGACCACCGCCATCTCCAGAATCCTCATCAGAGCAGAAACGTTCTGAGCGAGCATGGTCCTTTTGCTCAGACGATCCATCTCCTCGAGCTTTAGGGATTCCGTCTGAGGAATTTCCAAAGAAGACCCCTCAAAGAACCTCTTGTTATGCAAGCATGGGGCCAACTCGAACCTGCTCTTCTCTCTTTCCTTTCTGAGGTCCACAAACTCATTTACACATGGACGTTTAAGCCTCGAGCTCACGGGCAGGGGCAACGACTAGATAACCGGTGGGGTGGACGAGGAGGTCCCATACCCAGTTTGAGGAGGAGGCGTTCGCTGGCTGAGACGACTCTTCTCTATCATCACACCTCCTTTCATTTTCCCCTGAGCGTTCTTCACCATCCGCTCCTGAGTGGAAGACATACTACCTGTAAAATAGCGGACACGTTAATACACAAAGAAAGAAACAACTCAAATAAACTAAGAGGAAATAAAAGACTACCCAGAAGTTATAAAGCCCCCACACGAGTGTTACATTCGAGGAGCTCTTTTTTTAATGTATCGGGCCTCTACCTGAGGTCCCCCATCTTCCTCGTAAATAATTTTCCCAGCATGGGTCACACACTGGGCAGGGAGAAATCCATCCACAAAATCCACCAGCTTGGCATAGCTGGCACGGTCATTATCCGCTAGCTAATGAGGAGTGGCGATGTATTCATCGGTAGAGCGGGTAAAATGGGCCCCGCTCCAACAAAAAGGAAACTCGAACAACCTCTACACAATCACCTTGCCATGCTCGTCTACCAAGTCTTCCCCATCTTCATCCTTAGAGACCTCCTAGACGAAAGTTGAGTCGGTAACCTTCTCTAACACGGACTCAATAACATAGAACCTTTCTTTAAAAGTCCTGATGGACACAGAAAAAGGTTTGAACAACTTTCTCCCCTGCTTCAGGGAGACCTGGCCAAATTTCTTCCCCGAGACCTGTCACTGGAGGTGGCAGAGTAGCTCCAATCTTCAAATACTCACATACCAGCTCAAATGCTCATATAAAGGAAATTGAGTTCGGGTGCAGCTGCGAAGGCACCAAGTCTAAGTGCACAAAGACTGCCCTTTGAAAATCTAAAAAGGGAAACCTCAGCCATATCTCCTTAAAAACATATTCGTATATGGGGAACCTCTCCCCGTATAATGAGCAGATACAGTCGTCTTCTCTGGGGAAGTGGACCTTCCAATCTCCTTTGGGCCCTACCTTCGTGAAGACATCCCCAATGTAAGAGGAGAAAAGGGAGGCGTGCTCCCCTGGCTCGGCCGCAAACCATTCCTCAGCGATGGTCCTAGAAACGGGCACTTCCACAGAATCCGGAGGCATGGAAGTGTCATCGGTCTCAGTGTCTTATGAGGAGCTCTCCTCGGACAAATCTCTCAAAGCCTCTTGTTCAACTTTGTGCAACATCTCCTTTACCTGAGAAGCAGAGGATAAATGTGAATTCGATGGCAAAATCAAATCCATACTTCCACCGCTACTCAAGTGAAAGGACGCACAAAGGCCCCGACCTAAGCGCTACTCAAATGGCACAGACAACGAACAAGGAGATTCCCGGGATAGCCTCTTTGACACGCTCTAGGAAAATTTCCCCTGGTACAGAACCCAGAATTTTTGTTAGGACACCACCGAAAAGCTCATAGGCATACCAGAAATCCATGGTTCCCGCTGGCGATGAACGCTTCCGTGTTGCAACAACATCAGGATCAACTAAAATCCTAAGCTTCTAAAAGCTCCGGCGACGGCGGAAGCAGAAGAAAGTGTCCAAACCACCTTCTGCCACCAACAACCACCGGAAAACAGTCTTAAGCTACTTCACTACGACCCTAACCACATGCATTCTAAGAAGCAGAAAATGGTAAAACCAACAACAAGAGAGAAACTCAGGTGCTTACGTGGCCGAGGACGTGATTTTGGGGTTGAACGGCTCTGTCCGATGAATGTACAGTAGTCGATCGAAACTAGACGGCGGTGAATGATAGAACACAAAGACAGAGGGCAAGAGTAGAGAGAGAGAGAGAGGTGAAAAGTGAAAATGAGCAGCTTCTCGCTCTATTTATAGAAAATCCAGGGCACGAGCACGCGTGGCTAGAGGCATCATCATGACCTTATCCTAGCCATCATTACGCATTAAATATGACTCGAGAAGCGCATGGCACCTCACCTCTTCAAATCCCATCAACCTTTGGTCTCCCTGTACCTTGAACTCCCCGACATACAGCGGTGCAGGCCCCCAGGCACATATCCCCTCAGGCACCAGGTAACCACCTCATCTCTGCAACAGGCGGCGACCTTGCCCAGAGTTTAAACTATCCTTAAGTCATCAATCCCATGTTCGGAAGCAACGACTTGGGGGGCTACTGTTCCAGACTGGCCCAACGGCTAGGCATGACCCAATCAACTTCTGCTCCCAGAATAGCCCAATTGCCTAAGTCCAACCACTTTATGGGAGCATTTTCTTTTCTTCCCCTCCAACAGGAGAGGTTGACCAATTTACCCCTAGGCTAACACTTTTGCTCGTCAGTCCTTGCCCCTCACGCACGGTTTCACCATCTAGAAACAACCATGACGCTTGTACCCGTTACTGCACCACGGCCCGTAGCAACAACTAGTTATATGCACCTCTGCCCGTCCCAACGTCTTGTTTCTGGAAGTTGCCTATTTTTCAGGAAACGGTTATCCCGCCCCTAAAATAGGGACCAATGGCCAAACATTTGGGGCACTATAAAAACCCTCTCATTTGAGAGGGTCATGTATTCAATATTCACCTTGATACACACATATTCTGTACTTATCTTCTTCCTTCTGATCCTTACTTTAGCATCAGAGTGCCTTGCAGGTACACCCCTTCATCCTCTCTCACACCCAGAATCACAGACGATTGTCTCTGGCCCACTTCAGGTTCTAATCAGCCATCAAGATTAGTACTGGTTAGTACATAAAAGTAAAAGAGAATGGAATGATCATACCAATTTGATGATCTAGGCTCTAACTAGCTGCAAAAGTAATGGTTAGTACGCAAAACTTAAGCAAAAGCACAATACGATCAAAATAAAATAAAATTGGATATGTCTTCCTTGGTACGTCTAGAGAGAAATATTAAACACTCCTTAACAAGATATCAAATGAAGTGAAATGGCACATGTTATGATTACCTTTACTCGTGTCTTCCCATCCATCAATGATTAATTACTTCGTTGCGTGAACTTTGCTCGACAAGCTTGGATAACTTATTCAACATTTATAAGTGATTTGGCTTACTCAAAAACTTAATACTTTGAGTACTCTCATATTCTTTTTGAACAATCAACGACCACACCAACATCTTCACTAAAACTATCTTCATCTTCCTTCACGATGACCTTAGAAGTATAGGTATTCAAGGAGATACTTATACATTCTTCTAAGAATCCTTTTCCCCTTTTGATTATATTCAGGAGCTTTAAGCTTCATGATAATTCAACTTTCTAAACAGATTTGAATTATTTAAAATCTTCAATTTTTGTGGCTAGATGGCCATTCCTGCACATATACCTCAACACTTTGTATGCTCAATCTGGGTTAGATAAAGTCACATTGAAGTTCTAACTTATGATTATATAAATTGTTAACATTATGATATTATATTGCTTCAGATAAGACAAAGTCATATAATCAGTTGAGCAACATGATATATAAATATATATTTAATCGTATAGATTCTGCTATTTGAATATGGGAGATCTATTAAACATAACCTTCAGATTGTTCTAGCCTATATCCTTAACTTTCGAGTCACTTAGACCTGGTAAAAAAACCTAGCTCTGGTACCACTTGTTGGTGGATGATAGGGGGTTAGAACAATCTAAAGGTGGCAGCGGGGCAGCGGGGGTGAATAAACCATTCCCCTAAAACCATTATCAAAAACATTTATTTTTATAAAATCAGAGTTTTTCCAACAGATGCGCAAATTACACGCTCTGGGGCCAATTGTTATTACTGTGAGAACATATAATAAATGGAGGAAAAATATAGTATCAATTTTATAAAGCATACAATTAAATGGACATTATAGTTAACTCAAATTATCATAAACTAAAACAATTGAGAAATATGAATTTGCTTAAATAAGCAATTCAACAATTATCATAATTCAACTTTCACACAAATCTCAAATTGAATTGGATTAATTAAAATATCAAGCTAACAACAAGAGTTCATACAACAATAATCTCAAGAGATAATGTTAAAATTACTAGATCTATCACATACCTAAACTTTAATCATAAAATCTTTATAAGCGGATAAATTCTAACAACATATTATTCTACAAAAGCGATACAAACCTAAGTGTAATACCCCAAATTTTGACCCTTAGATTGATTGACTCATTTTGCATTATATCTCATTTTGCATTGTATTGTAACTAACCGCTAACTAGTTTGCTCAGTCTGCTGGTTTCGCAGGAAAAGTCACATTGTGCGCAGTTTAATTGGTGAAGGGCGAAATGATCATTAACTGGCAGTCTGGCGACAATTCATGAGCCTGAGTCGTCATCAGGGGTTCCTCAAGTGATTAGGGTTTCCATCTCTGAGTCATGCGATTTATTTAGTTGAAACTCTATCTGAATTTTCAATACGGAAGGCAATTTCGTTTTACCATTTAAATTGGGTTTCTCTGCTTATCTGGTCAAGGCCATATTCACTTTTAGTATTAGATGCAAATTGACTTGCAAGAGGTTGGTTAAGCTCGGTGGTTAATGGTCAAACGTTGCGGTAATCGAACAAGTTTCATTAGCTAAATGCACTTGATAAATTCAAGCAGTTGACTTTTAAATTGTTTGAATTCGATCAGAGAATTTGGGTCAGGTGGATTTTAATTAGACAGGTTTGAATCGTTGGAAGTTAGTTAGGTTGATTTAATTAGATGAGGTCGGCCAGAGGAACGTAGTCGGGGAAATGAAGTCAGGTGAATTGTTGGAGCGGATGTGGTCTGGCAAGCTTATTCGATCGAATTTATCTGGAGAAGCTTAATCAATTAAATTTAATTAAAAGAGTTTAATTGTTTAAGTCTATTTGGAGTAATTTAGTCGGGTCAAGTTAATTAAGTGGATTTATCCCGTTAAGTTTAAGCAGAGGAATTATTTGAAAATTCAATCGAACGAATTTAGTAAGTTAAATTGAATCGGGTGAATTGGTTTGTATGAATTTAAGCAGATGATTTCAGTAGAACGAGTTTAATTGGAGGAATTTAATCGATTAAATTTAATTAAGTTAAATTTAGTTGGTTGAGTTTATATGGAGAAATTGAGTCGGATGGATTAATTGGAATATTTAATCGAGAAATTAATTGCAAGTTAATAAGGGAATATAATTTTATTTATTCTATAGTTTTATTACAATATTACAAGATTTATTTTCAAATTACAAAGGTAATTTCTAAATTCCTAAAAAGTCCTAATTTATCTAAAAGTCGTCTTCACGCCGACTCTTCGAGTTCCGACTTTTCTTCCGAACCTGCAAAATGAATCAACAACAGAGCAGAAATGATTAAAGGTTAGAAAAATATTTTTCAGTCCCGATACCCTCAGTTTGGTTTCATCATCGGGTACGCCGAGAGGGCAATGACAAAGTCGAAGCCAGCTCCTGACTTATTTTCCGACCTTAGTAAATCCGGTAATATCTGTTCTTTTTCGAGAGAGAGAGAGAGAGAGAGAGAGAGAGAGAGAGAGAGAGAGAGAGAGAGAGAGAGAGAGAGAGAGAGAGAGAGAGAGAGAGAGAGAGAGAGAGAGAGAGAGAGAGAGAGAGAGAGAGAGAGAGAGAAAGTAACTTTTAAAAGTGATTTTCCTGAAAAGGGATTTTTAGAATAAGCACTTTTGGAAAAGCATTTTTTAGAAAATTGGTTTTGTCAAACAGAGCCTGAACACAATTTTCCTAAAGTTCTGAAAGCTGCAAGCGACGAACAAGCCGAAACTTCAGCAACAATCAACGACAACAAAACTGTAGGAAATTCGCTACTAGAGTCGTCAAAGAAGTTCCTGAAAATCAGCACAAACAATAACCAACTTCATGAAAAACACATTTTCCAAGCAAACCAAATCCCCAGCCACCGAAATTTCCAGAAATTGCAACCAAATCATCCGTAAAAATTGTAAGAGCCCATATCCAGATTCAAAACATAAATCTGTAAAAAAAGTCACAAAATCATAACAAACTTACCGAAATTCCCGCATTCCTAAACAAATCAAACAGAAAAGTTGTGACAACATAGTTAAATTCAGGCCCAGCACAATGAAAAATAGCAATATAAAAGTCATCATCAACATCAGAAAAGGGGACGAATCTGAGGAACCCTAAATCCACAAAATCAACGGCGACCGTCTTCAACCAAGTACAGACAGCGTCACCGCGAATTGTCGTCATCAACTGGCAACAACGGAACCTCCTAAGTGCTTCATCATCAGAGTTCACCAGAAGAACCCAGCAAATCAAGGAAACGTCACCGCGAGCCACCGAGGAAACATCACCGTCGGAACCCGTCCAAGGCAACGCCGCCATCGGAGTTGCGGTGTGGACTCAGAAAGACGGAACTTTTCGTCATCACCATCATCGTCCACGACAAAACGTAAGCCTCACTCTTAACGATTTTTTGTATTTTTTTCCAGATAGATGTGAACCATGGCTGGAAAAGAAGAACAGGAGATGAGAGCGACGAAAAATACGCGAGAGAATGAAGGGATTTTCGAAAAAGAAGAAGATGAAGGGTCGTTCGAAAGAAGAAGAGGAAGATGGAAGTTCAACCATGCAGGGGAGCCGGTGCCGCGACCGCGGAAATGGGTTCTTGGAACCCTAGTTTTTTGCCACCCCTTTTTATATCATTTCCTAATTTTTTATGTTTTGAGTTTTATTTTATTATTTGTTTTCTATTTTTATTAAATGTAAGTTAACAAATTTTAAAAATCTTACAAATATTTTAATACAATGCTTTTTTTCAAAAAAAAAAATTAAAGGTGTTATTTTAAAAACTAAGTTTTCTTAAATCTGAAACTCAACCCTTTTTTAGAATTTAAAACGTAAAATTTTTAATTCAAAACTAACAACTTTTTAAAACAAATCTACTTTCTTTAAAATTAATTATTGACTCTTTTAATAAAAATCTGACATTTAGCTATTAAAAATTGGCTTTGTAAATAAAAAATAAAAAATAAAAACTAAAACCTTTTGAGAAAATTACTAACTTTTAAAAATAGATTTTCCAAGACATTTTAATTAAATTTCTAACTTTTCTTTAACAAAATTAAATTAGATGAACTTTTTCTTTAAAATTAAAATTCATTTTTTAAATGAATTACTAACTTTTTTTTCTAAAAAACATTAAAATTAAAATTATTTTCCATTAATTCTAAAATTGTTGCTTAAAAATAATGCTAACCTAATTTGTTAACCATTGCACTCTAATTTCTATCCTACAGGTTCTAAATAAAGGTTCTTGACGTTCCCGTCGAATTTTCGTCTAGTTATCGTTTAAGTTCTAGCATTATTTTCCATTTGGTCCTTGTTTGCTAATCTCAGAATTTTCCGTATTTCATTTTTCACGGTTGTAATTATGTGAGGCTATCGTTGCTATTATTCTGTCATTATTTTCACATTTTTTATGGTTGTAATTTGTGCGAGTATATCGTCGTCATGCACGTCCTTTACTATTTTCGTATGTAGATGCTTTTGATTGGCTGCATTTTATGGCAAAACATTAATGTATGTATGAATGTCATAACTGATGTTATGACATACATGAAGAGTTTCCTGCAGGGAGAGCTAAGAGTAAGTGAAGCTGAATATCATGTTGGATGTTATAACATCAAGCGTATGACATCATGGCACGCAGGGTTAGTTTTTCTGTTATTAGCTCAGGCTATACTTTAGGAAACAATTCAGGAAGCCTAGTTATCTTAGGCGACATAACATGCATTGTTGAGGATAACATAGAAGACTCCTGACCTAATGATAAGGGCGCAACTTCATGAAGAGAGGTTTATCTTGGGTAAACCTAGTTTCTCCATCAAGGCCCAAAGCAAGTCTGCTGCTATAAATAACAGAAGGATCACTCAAAATAGAGCAGAGCTTCAAGGTAGAGCTTTTGGAGAGATATTAGAGAGTGTGTTTTGTGAGTGAAGAACTTTGTTCTTCACGTGTCTTTAGGAGTCTTAGGATTCCTTGTGTGCCAAGCAATTGTCTGTTGTATAATTGCATTGGTTTAGTGTGTATGAACTGTTGTGTTCAGTGTGTCACTCAAAACTTTTAAGCAAGAGTGTTGTGTCACTTGATGAAAGTTGTGAAGCAAGATCAAGGTGTGTTTGAAGTGTGTCTTCATATCTCCATTGTAATTGTGTATTGGTTTATATCACTGAGGTGATTGAGGGAGAGTGAATGGGAAACTCAGGTCTAGTGGTCTCTAGGCTGAAGTGTCATTGGGTAGGTCTTGAAATTCTGGTATGCAGATCTCATATGTTCTAAGAGATGCAAAAAACATTGATCTCTGCTAAAACAAGGACGAGGACAGACCATGACCATTTTAAATTCCTTTAAGAATTAACAATGTCATGACCAATGTTATGACCTTTATTCTGACATCTGCAGACTGACAGAACTATTTATCTAACCATTTAAATTATGCAGAATTATAAATGCTGAAAGATAAATAACACAATGAATTGTTTACCTAGTTTGGTGCAACCTCACCTACATCTGGGGGCTACCAAGCCAGGGAGGAAATTCACTATTAGTAGAATTAATTCAGAGTCAAACAACCCGTTTGCACTCCTCACTTAAGACCTACCCAATGACACTTCATCCTAGAGACCACTAGACTAGAGTTTCCCACTCACTCCCCCTCAATCACCGTAGTGATAATCAATTCACAATTACAATATGAAGACACTCTTCAAACACACCTTGATCTTGCTTCATAGCTTTGATCAAGAGATACACACTCTTGCTTAACAACTTTGAGTGGCACAATGAACACACCTGTTCATACACAATAACCAAAGCAATTATACAACATACAATTGCTTGGCACACAAGTATCCTAAGACACTAAACACACGTGAAGAACATAACTTCTTCACTCACACACATGTCTACCACAATGTATCCAAAAATACAAAGGGTGACTTACAAGGTCACACACAATGGACTCTCAAAATCCTAAACTTTACTTCTACACTCAAGTTTTTCTTGTTGTGAGTGCTTGATTTCCCTTGCTTCTGCTCCTCCTTTTATAGCAATGCAGACTGGGCTTGGGCTGGTCACAAGTAACAAACATTAGGTTTAACAAAGTAAAACTAATTTCTAGAATTCAAGGTGCTGTCAAATTAGGTCACAGCTGCTTCATGTTATGCCCAGCCTTGACTAGAATCTCGCTTGAGATAACTAAGGAGCCATAACAGGTTTCCTGAAGTATAGCCTGAGTTTCCTCTTGCAATATAACAGTAAACCTAAACACGTGCCCCTGATGTCATACGCTTGATGTCATATAACATCCAGCATGACATCCAACACACTTTGTTCTTAGCTGACCAAACTCCCCCTGCCGAACACTCCTACAGAATCTTCTTCACAACAGTAGAAACAAGCATATCATAGTTTCCTAAAAAGTCTCAAAGATCCTTTTTATGAACACCAATTAAATCTGCCCTTTGTTCCTAATGAATCTCTTTGGCCTGCACATACTGATGAGGTATATCCAAAGCATTTCTGTCAAGTGATATAAAACAGCAGCACCTGCTGTACTAGACAGCGATGTCATGACATTCAGTATGACATCTGTGACAGCAGTTCTATCATCAGCTCCTGCTGCACCAGACAGCGATGTCATGACATTGTTAATGACATATTGTTTAAAACACATGACAGCAGTACTGTCATCAGCTTCTGCTAGCTCCTAATGCACCAGACAACGATGTCATGACATTGGTAATGACATCCTGTTTAAAACACATGACAGTAGTTCTGTCACTAGTTTCTGTTGTACCAGACAGCGATGTCATGACATTGGTAATGACATCCTGATTAAACCGCATGATAGCAGTTCTGTCACCACAGCAGATGAATGTCATGACATTCACATTAAAACACACCACATCAGTTCTGTCACCACAGCAGATGGAGATGTTATAACATCCTGCTTAACATCAGTGCATAACCATGTTTTACCAAAATTTAGCCAATCATAGAACCATGGACAATCATAGAATCATGGAACTAACAAGTCTTAAGTGAAGAGTGCAAACGGGTTGTTTGACTCTGAATTAATTCTACTAATAGCGAATTTCCTCCCTGGCTTTGTAGCCCTTAGATGTAGGTGTAGTTGACACTGAATTAGGTGAACAATTACTTGTGTTATTTAATGCTTTCCATTTACAGCTTATTATTGAGTTCATTAGACTGTGTTATAGTGGATGTCATAACATCCATGATAACATCCACTGTTGGGTAGCCAGAATTTCAATTGGCATCAGAGGAGGAACCCTGTCTGTTATTTTCTGGGTGAGATCTAGGGAAAATAAATTTTGGTACTATGGATAAAGATATAGGATTTACAAATAGACCGCCAATTTTGGATGGTTCTAATTATGACTACTGGAAACCTAGAATGATAGCCTTCTTAAAGTCATTAGACAGCAAGGCATGGAGAGCTGCAAACTCAGGATGGGAACATCCAGTAAAGACTGATAAAGATGGATTGTCTGTGCTTATACCTGAACAAGAATGGACCAAAGAGCAAGAAGCCTTGGCTCTTGGGAATTCTAAAGCTTTGAATGCATTATTCAATGGTATAGACAAGAACATTTTCATACTGGTGCATCATTGTGAGCTGGCTAAAGAGGTTTGGGATACTCTTAAAACAACTCATGAGGGAACCTCTAAAGTCAAGATGTCAAGATTACAAATGCTGACCACCAAGTTTGAAAGTCTGAGAATGAAGGAGGATGAGACTATTCATGAATTATACATGAATATTCTTGAGATTGCAAACACCTCAGGAGCTTTGGGAGAAAAGATGTCTGAAGAAAAGCTTGTGAGGAAGATTCTCAGATCTTTTCCTAAAAGGATTGCCATGAAGGTCACTGCCATTGAAGAAGCTCAACACATATGCAATATGAAGGTAAATGAACTCATTAGTTCTCTTCAAACCTTTGAGATGGGAATGTGTGATCAGGCTGAAAAGAAGAAAAGCATAGCCCTTGTGACAAAGGCTGAAGAAGTTTCTGATGAAGACAATGGTGAAAATGAGGAGAATTTGTCAGAAGCAATAGCCTTGCTTAGAAGACAATTTAACAAACTGATCAAAAGAATAGATCATAAGTCCAAACCTTATGCCAAGAACAATTCTTCTGACATCAGCATAAGGGATAAATCTGAAGATAAATCTAGTCAAGGCAAAGGAGTTCAGTGTTATGAGTATGAGGGTTATGGTCACATTAAAACTGAGTGTCCCACCTATCTCAAGAAGCAAAAGAGTGGATTAGCAGTCACTTGGTCAGATGGAGATTCTGAAAGTGGATCAGAAGAAGAATGTGCTAAACATGTCACTGTTTTGAACATTGTATGCATATCTGATGGTGATTCAAGTGAAGATGAGCTAACTTATGATGAACTTGCAAATTCATACAAAAAGCTATGCACAAGAAGTAAAAAATTATATCAACAAGGAGAACAACAGAAGAAGTGCATAAGGGAATTAGAGGCTGAGAAGATAGAGCATCTTGCAACAATAGACTCACTCAAAAGTGAGGCAAGTTTGTTGGAATCCAAAATGGAGCAGATGTCAAAATCCATAAGGATGCTAAACCCTAGGACTGACACTCTAGAAAGGATTCTACAGAGTGGTCAGAAAGCTGGAAACAGGTATAGACTGGGATTTGCTGGTAAACAGAAACCCATCTTGGAGCTCAAGAGGCCAAAATCTGAAAATCAGAGGTCAAAATGGATGTCACAACCAATGTCACAACATCAGAGGAACAAAAGTTGGAACCTGACCAAGAACAAATTCCAAGGGTATAGGTGTTACTACTATGGAAGACTTGGACACATTAAACCCCTCTGTTTCAGGTTACATGGATTTCCTAGTCATCCTCATCAAGGAAAATTCAAACAGGATGCTCATGTCAAGAAACAGCATCATGCTAGACCCAAGAAGGAAGTTCCTGTCAAGAAGCAACAATGGGTTGCCAAGGAGGTTGCTCTAGTAGCTCATACCTCTCTTAGAATGTCAACCAAAGAAGATTGGTATTTTGACAGTGGATGCTCTAGACATATGACTGGAATAGAGAATCTTTTGGTAAACATAAAACCTCACTCCCCAAGCCATGTAACATTTGGTGATGGAGCTAGAGGAGAAATCAAAGGTGCTGAAAAAATAGATTGCCCTAGTGTTCCAGAACTAGATGATATCATGTTGGTTAAAGAACTGACTGTAAACCTTATCAGTATCAGTCAACTCTGTGACCAAGGTCTCAGTGTCAAATTTACTATGGGAGCCCAGAAGTAACCTAAATGTCTTGATCAATGAAGAAAATAAGGATCAAATATCGTTGGAGAAAGGTAGACACATTCAAAAATTAGAAAAGACCATATCTAAAACAGCAGTAAGAGGAACTTCAAAGTCAACAGGATATGGAAAATATCAGGTTGGCAGGCAAGCCAAGATAGCTTATCCAAAGAAGGGACAACACAGAAACCTGGACCTGTTATATTGGAATTTGGTGGAGTCCATGAAAAATGGCCAGAATCAAGAGATCAGTGTCACTCAGATTGTTATGACATTATATTGTGACATTCAGTGTAATATCACTATGAACTCCATTCATCGTAATAGAACAGTGCATAGTGATGACCAACTTCACTCTAGAAGAGATAGTGTATAGCTTAAGGTCTCTAACATACAAAGGGCTAATAGTTTCACAAGGGTTCACCAGACTACCCTAAGTGAAAATGAAAGAAGCAGTTTGGAAAGGTGGTGTAGGAAGAGATTATAGCAATTAATAGGGAATTATATTTTGAAAATTAATCATATTCTGATTGGTCAAAATATTAAGTTCCCTCCACTCTTTCAAGAAAACCCTTTTAGCCCCTTTATACTATCGGATTGCCACTATGGTTGCTCATACAAATTCGTCTCCTTACATGCCTCATACAACCACCACAGAAAACCATTTATTCTACAGCCAAAGTCATCAACAATGTCTCAAACTTCCATCCCTACCAAGCATGACTCTACTCAACACAAGAGCATTTCCTTGGAGGATATCCTGGATGTCATTCCTCTAAGCATGGCCTTTGGAAGAGGTAGTGAAGCCCAAACTTCAGCTCCTTCACATGCAGACCAATAAGGTAAGAATCCTGAACCATCCATGGACAACTATAATAGAATGAAGGACTCTACCTATGATAACAGGTCTATCTAGGGTTGATCCATCCCTAATCTCTAATGAGAATCATGAGCATTATTCTGAGTTTTCCTCTGTCAAGACTAACCCTAACACAGAGAATCTAGAAAATCTTGCTAGCTATGTGGTACAGGAGGAAGGTCAGGAGGATGGCCAAAATAATGGTGAAACCAAGAGCACTGATAATGAGGAAGAGATGAATGAAGCTACTGGAAATGGTGATCATGTTGTATATGTGTCATCAGATGATGAACTCATCAAGAATGTTGCTCCTGGTATAGCCAGGAAACTAGTGACAAAGAAAGGAAAAGTTGTACTTGGAGAAAATCATTCCAAAAGTCAGAGAAAAAGAACTCCTGTTAGACCCTCCAAACCTTGGAGCAAGGTATTAGCTGCATCTAAGAAAAGGAAAGTTACTGATAGTAACTCTGATTCTGATAGTGATGTTGTGAAAGATGCTCCTAACATCTTTCATGTAAAGAAATCATCAGGCAAGAAAACTCTGAACCCTATGCCAGCTGCCCCTTGTAGCACCCCAAAATTTGTCTTTCGTTTTAACCGTAACTGACTTATGTTTCATTGTGCATTTAGCATTTTTTGCATTGCATAGAATTCATTTTCGAGGCATGGGGTCAAGGCATTCCTATGGCTCAAGTTCATTTCAGAGCAAGAGACTGAACAGCGAACAACGAGCATTCAGAACTTCGGGCATTTATTCTGTCCAGTGGTCAGGCGATCGATTTTTATTTTTTTGTAGGTTAATTTCATATCAGAAATCAGTACTCAAGCACATAACAAGCATTTTCACAGGGACAACGGTCAAAAATGAGGTTCAGCAGTTAACAGAGCTCCAGACAGTTGAAATAGGGCAAATGGACAGATTTCCCACCAAAAGGTGCCAAATTCAAAATTTTGAAGATGTTAATCGGTTAACACATATGGTTAACCGATTAACCATTCGAAAATCAGCCCAAAATTGAGGTGTTAATAGTGTTAACCGGTTAACGCATATGGTTAACCGGTTAACCATAGCAGAATTTGCCCTGTACGTGAATTTTCAAGTGGATTTGCCTTGGGGTCCAATTTTGATCACTTGAAAGCCCATTTTTGCACTTGGGAAGGATCTAGAACATCATTTAAAATTTGGTTAAATTTTATTTCCCTCCAAAATCCCAAAGCTCATTCCATACCACAATTTCCAAACCAACTTCCAAGCCTTTGTTTTGGATCCCAACCAAAGTGGTATTTAAGTGAATTACTCCAAACCACACTAATCTAACCTTCATTTTCACTCTCACTTCAGATTTGATTTTCAATATTCTCTCAATTCTCTCAATTTCCTCCATAGCCAAAACCTTCATTCAAAGCTCTTATCCATTGAAATCATTGATTCTTCATTGGAATCCTTGATTTCTAAGAGAAAAACCTCCATCCGTTACATTGATTGAAGTGATTTCATCATTCAATTTTCGTGCAAGTTCAGATCTGGATTTTGAGGTGATTGTAGAAGTGCTTATTTTGAGTAATTTGACTTAATTGTGAAGGATCTTCATTCGTACAACATCAATTAGCTTGGATCTTGAAGTTTTGTGGACTTCTTCGCTTAGATCTACACAATTACAGTTGAGTCAACAATTACCGAATCAATTCTTTGATTCGTAGCTTGGATTTCTAATCCGATTTAATTTTCGAGCTCATTTGCATGTTTACCATGTTAATCTTCATATTCGATTGAATTGTGATTGATTTGAGTTGCTTGATCCATGATCTGGTTGTGTTGATCTGTTTACATGTTGTTTAGATCATGATTTTCTGGTTTAAGTTCGTGAATCAGTGATTATGCGATCATCCGGTTGATCGGATAAGTGCTTATCTGCTGGAAAGTGGTTCTGTTTGCTGTTTTTCTGCTTCTGGTACAGTGTTAACCGGTTAACGTATATGGTTAACCGGTTAACCAACTCAAATATTCAAATTTTTCAAAGTTTTTAGGGTATTAATCGGTTAACAGGGTGTTAACCGATTAACACCTACGAATTTACAGATTTTTAGTTGTTTTACACAGGTTAACCGATTAACAGTATGTGTTAACCGATTAACACAGTGCCAGAATGCCTCATTTTGCTGTTTGCTTGCATTTTCGCGTACCGGTTCGATTTGAATCATCATAGATCAATGTGATGCATTAGGATTGAATTGTTTCGGATATTTGCTACTATTTTTTGGTTGTCTACTCATGATGTTGTTGCCATGTATGATCATTCTTTCAATTATTTACATGTTTGTATGTGGTTCGAGTCGATCATTCGTTTGCATGTTCGTATGCTTTCATCTCTTGTTTTCTCCACATGTTTGCATCATTCTTGCATCGCTGTTGAGGTCGAGACGCGCTTGTGGCGGCTGCTGCCCCACACACTTTTCCTCCCTCCCACCATTCTAAATGTGCATTTTTCATGTTGCATTTATCTACTTGTGATTGGTCCTTCCTTTATTCTTCTTGTGCTTTCTTGCCATGATCCCCATAGGATTCCTAGTCCCTCCGTTTAGGATGGGAGTAGGAGAGACATTAGGTGTTCAATCCAAGTATGCTAACATTAGGGTAGACATTTCCTCTTTCCATCCAAACTTTAGGAGTACTTTGCATGACAACGTTAGGGCCGAGTTTCCCTTAGACCTTTCGTGCGTCTCTCTTCTCATCTCAAAATCATGCTAACTCGTCTAATAAAGGCGATAAATGTTGCGCGCCACGAGCCTAAAGCTTCATGGGGAATGATGAGTGAATGGTCTCCTCTCGCTTATCTAGAATGTTTAGTATCCGTCCCATTTAGGGGCGATATACGACGCATTCGCCTCCGTGTCATAGTCTTTAGTGCAACGTGAACCATAAACCGAATTAATTCACTTCACTAAAAACACAAAACAAATTCAAACCTTTTTCCTTCGGGATTAATCAGAAACCTTCTTTTTCAGAGAAAGAGTTTTGTTAAGCTTTGATTCTATCACAAACAGGCTTAGTCCCTAAATGCTGGAATCATTGTTTAACCCTACTCGATTAAAACACTTAATCTACCTGTGGTTTCGTGTACGCTCGAATTACGTTTACTCTGATATTTCATACCAGATGAAAGTATGTAGGCACAAGATGCGATGTTTTGGCGAGCAACCTTCCCCCCTTTCTCCTGTAGTTAGCCGAACTACGTTGACTCTGATGTTTCATACCCGATGAAAGTACGTAGGCACAGAGACGCGATGCTCTGCCGAGTCTCTCTTTTCTTTTCCTTCTTGTCCGCAAGCATGTAGCGTAGACAGTTTAAACACACCCTTAGATAGACAACAAGAGTGGATCCCGTCGAGTACGACGGACGTGAGGGGTGCTAATACCTTCCCCTTGTGTAACCGACTCCCGAATCCAGACATGGTTGCGATGACCTTGCCTTTCCCTTTTCGTCAGGTTTTTACGATCGTTTCCTTTCCCTCTCTTTGGGATAAATAACGAAAGTGGCGACACTTCTATTTTTGCTGGGTGTTTTTCGCAGTTGCGACAGCCAGCGACTCTGGTTCCCTATACGAGTCACTCCTAGCGCTTGTCTGTTGCGTCTTTGGGTGTTTATTTTTTGTACAGTTTTTACTTTATGTACTTTATCTGTTGTACTATTGCATTGCATTTCTATTGCTGCTGTGTTGTGGGTTGGTTTGTTCCACCGAGAGATAAGGCAGACCTGGGCTTGAGTATACACATAGGATTAGAGTGGAGATTAGCAGGAGCTTGTGTAGCGTCTGGCTACGCAATAGCTCGCGTGAAATTCACATTCAGACGAGGTTTTTCTTTGGAAATATTCTATCATGCGCGTCTGGTGCAGTTGAGGGAATATTGACTTAGAGAGGTTGTCGACTCTGGAGACCGTTCATTTGGGGGGCCAGCTAAGTGAGGCCGCTTCGTTAGACTATGATGCCAAACCGGAAACGGTGAACGTATCATCGTTTTTCAAAAGTCTGTGACGCTGACCACCCGCATAGGATGCCGTACCATTCAAGACTAGAACCCACATGTGAGAGGGATGGGTTTTGCAGGAAACCTGACCTTCAACCAACCCTGGTTTTCTCATCAGTGCAGAATTTTGATCCTGAGTATTCTATCCAGTGTGTTATCTCAGTGTTCCATTTAGAGCAAAGATCTGGTTGAATTCAGTCAATGGCACAGCAGCGCATTTGAGCATTGGATACCTTGATCCCATGTGTGCATTTGCATCTCATTATGCATTTAACATTGCATGTTTATGTGTGTTACAAGTTCTCGTCTTTTATTTGATTCTGGTACTGGTCTTCTTCAGAGATGGAAGTTAGCAGAAAGAGGAATGTTGTGTATTTTCCGGCGCCTGAGTTGGGACCTTTATTTGGTCTGATTTCCTTGGCTGAGCCTAGTGTTCTTGCAGCTTTCAGAGAACAGTATGGTGGAATTCTGAAGTTCGTCCGTAAGCTTACGACTTATGAGCATGGAGTTATTCATACCTTGTTGCAGTTTTATGATCCTCCACTGAGATGCTTCACATTTCCAGATTATGTGTTGGTTCATACGTTGGAAGAATTTGCTTACATTTTGGGTGTTCTGATTCTGAACAAAGTGCCTTTCCTCAGTTCCGAAGAAGAACCTGATCTCGAAGAGTTGTCCGCCGCTCTTTATTTGAGTGCCTCTAATTTGACAGGTCATGTTATCAGTAGAAACGGAGTTTCTGGATTTGCTTTGCCCTTCCTGGTCGACAAAGCCCGAGAGTATGCTGACAAAGGTTGTTGGGTGGTTTTCAGCGCTATATTGGCTTTGTGTGTCTATGGTATGTGTTGTTTCCCAATGTACCGGACTTTGTGGATTTTGATGCTTTTCATGTCTTTGCTTCCAAGAATCTTGTGCCTACTCTTCTAGGAGACTTGTATCACTCAGTGCATTACAAGAACGATAAAAGAAGAGGAAAGATGGTTTCTTGTTGCGCGCCGTTGGTGCATAAGTGGTTTGTTGATCACCTTCCTCGCTCAGGAGCTTTTGTGACTTCCGCGAACTCATCCGAATGGTCGAAGAGGCTTATGGGTTTCACGGAGAATAATATTGCCTAGTTTAATCGAGATTTGTTGGGTCGTGAGCTTATTTTCAGTTGTGGTAGCTTTCCAAATGTGCCCTTGATGGGGAGGAAAGGAGGTATCAATTATAATCCTTCTCTTGCTGTGAGACAGTTCGGTTATGCTTTGAAAGGACCTCTGAAAGAAGAAGAAGTGCAGGAATCTCTGTACTTCACAGGTGTAGCTGATCCTTGTATCTCGGCCCGATTCGTGGACGCGTGGGGTAAGATTCACAAGAAGGGAAAGCTTTCTTTGGGCAAAGGAGATTGTAGAGCCTATGATTCATACTCGGATTGGATTCAGAAGAGAGTTGAAGAGGTTTTGTTGTCGTTTCTTGTGGAAGCGCCATTGTATCCCTTAGTCATCGAGCCATCTACAACTGTTGATATCTCGAGATATACCAAGCTTTGGGGAGAGAAGGAAGAGCTGCACAAAGAGAATGAGGAGTTGAAGCAAGAAATCAGTCAGCTGAAACATGATAAGGGTGAAGCTGTGTATTTGGCTAAAACAAATGCGGAATTGTTGACCAAGTTGAAGGAAGAACTCGTAGATCAGGTACAAGCATGGAAGCAAGTCGGTCTTGATCTGAAAAGCACTTATGATGTTTTGAGGAGTAATAAGGAGGATTTAGATAAAGCCTATCTGAAGATATCCAAGTTCGATAAACAGTGGAATGCCACTGTGACCGCCAACAAGAGTAGAGAAGATCAGCTTCGTGTTCAGGTTGATAAGCTGAAAGCGCAATTCAAGGCTAAGGAGAGAGAGTTATTGCTAGAAACGTTTCGTAGGAGTACGATCGAGCAGAAATACCAAGAGACTTTATCAGCACTTGAAGAGTTCAAGATCCGTGCAAAGGTGAAGAAACCCAAGCTTGAAGATGCCTTCGGCGAAGATGCTTGGGAGGATCATTGTCATTATCTCTGGGATGTGATCCGCAAGAGGGATGTCCTTATCCGAGAGTTGATGGAGCGGCCAGACCATCCAGATATGAAAGAGATGCTTGAGGAGTCTCGGGAGTGGCGTAGAGATCATGGCTACTAGGAGTTTTATCTTTTGTAGTTTCATTTGATTTTTGTATCTTGATCATCACCAGAGATGTTGGATGAGATCAGTATTTCTTTGTATGTGGATATTTCTCATTGGGTTGTATTGTTTCAGCTTTACTTGATATATGAGAAGTTTTATTGTGGTGTTCTTATCCATCTCTGCTGTTCTTATTTATTGAAACCGGAATCAAGGGGAAAGATCTCCCTATGCATACATAGGCATGTCTGCATTTTGCATCCTGCATCCTCATTTGCATTGCAGGTTATTCTTGGTGGTCTTGTGTTCTTATTTCTGCTTGGTTTTCGTAGTTCAGGATTGAGGAATTCAGCTTCCACAGATACTCTACTCGAGGGAATCAACAAAAGGTGATGGATCAGGTACATGCGGAATTGCAGGAGGTTAGGGCTCGTATGGCCTAATTTATGGAACTGATGCAGACTATTGCTAGTGGATAGAAGCAGTTGAGAACTCTCGTTCAGCCGTTGATAGCACGGGTTGATGAAGACGGTGTTTTGCACGGAGGGGCTGGTGTTGTTCATCCTCCGGTTGGTGGGTCTATTCTTCAAGGTATTCCTACTGTTGTTATACCTCCGGGCAGAGGACTTGCTGGTGAGAACGGTAATGTCGCGGGTAATGGCAGTGTGTGTGCGGTGCACCGGGTTGCTAGTCCTCATTGGGAGGATAATCAGGATGATATATTTTCTGTGAAAGATCTAGATGGTGGTTTTCCTACTGAAGCCGACCGACGTTTCAAATTGATTGAGGAGAAAATGAGATCATTGGAGAATCAGAATTCTTTAGGCTTGGATATGTCTGATCTTGGTTTGGTTCCTGGGGTAAGAATTCCCCCTAAGTTTAAAGTGCCCGATTTCGATAAGTACAAAGGGATGACTTGCCCCAGAGTACACATCAGGGCCTACTTCAGGAAAATGTCTGCCTATTCCAGTGATGAGAAGTTGTTGATGCATTTCTTCCAGGATAGCCTGGCAGGAGCCTCATTGGAATGTTATATGGGGCTTGAGAGAACACACATTCGTAGCTGGAAAGATTTGGCTGAGGCTTTTGTGCGTCATTATCAATATAATAGTGATTTGGCACCCAATCGGGTGCAATTGCAGAATCTGTCGCAGAAGAATTCTGAGAGCTTTAAAGAATACGCCCAGAGGTGGCGAGATCTGGCTGCAAGGGTACAACCCCCTTTGGTTGAAAGGGAGTTGATAGACTTGTTCATGGATCCGTTACCGGGTGTATATTTCGAGAAGATGATAGGCTGCATGTCTGCAGGTTTCTCTGATTTGGTGATTATCGGTGAACAAATTGAAAGTGGGATTAAATCTGGTAAGATTACCAATGGTGGTGGATCCTCTTCGGGAGGAACAAAGAAACCGTATTTTGCAAACCCCAAGAGAAAGGAGGGGGATGCAAATGCTATTTCTCATAAAGGTAAAGGGAGAGCTCAGTCTCGTCATCATCAGGTTGCTACTGTGAATATTCCGGCCGCAGCTCCGCAACAAGGCAACACTCAACGTCCTTATCCTGCTAGGCGCCGGATGCCTGACAGGCAGTTTACAAATCCTCCGATACCCTATTCTCAATTGTTACAATGGTTGTTGCAGTTACAATTGGTGTAGAAGAGGACCTTGGCTCCTCTCACAGGTATACCGCCTCCTAGTTACGATGCAAACGCTCATTGTGATTTTCACTCTGGCACCCCGGGCCATGACATTGACCATTGTAAAGCTTTTAAGCATAAGGTCCAGGATTGGCTCGACTCTAAATCTATTAATTTCACCAATGAGGGGCCCAATGTTACTCAGAACCCGATGTCGGATCATGGGCTAGCAGCGGCCAACGTCGTTATTGAAGGTGAGAAGTTGAATCTGATAACTGATGTTGAAGATTTGAAAACTCCGTTGGGTTTGTGAAAGCTTGTTTGTTGAAGAAGGGTGTAGTTTCTGGTTGTACTGCTGACTGCTCAGAATGTGAAGCGCAGCCTGAGGGTTGTGATCTTTTGTAGAGGGGTATTCAGAGGATGATTGACGAAGGTTGTTTGCAGTTTAACAAAGTCGTGAAGGAAGATGTTGCGAAAAAGGTGGGTAATGACGAAGTTGCCACCATTTCTATTCCATACCGGACTATCAATATTTCAGTGCCTGCTAGGCCAGCTCCAGTGACTATTACTATCCCAGGGCTCATACCGTACGAGAGCACTAGAGCAATCCCATGGAACTATGGGGGAGAAGTGTTCTGTAACAGGCAGAAACAAGAATGGATAGAATTACCAAGCGGAAGTTCATCGGTTGGGAACATAGTCAGTGCCAGAGGTATTACTAGAAGTGGTAGGGTTTTCTCCACCAGAGGTTGTTGCTGATAAGAATGACAGGGGTAAGTGTAAGGATGTGCTTGAAGAGAACGCTCAACCCCAGGTTGTTGTTGATGATCTTTCGAAGGATACGGAGGAATTCATGAGATTAATTTGGAAGAGTGACTACAAATTTGTGGATCACTTGAATCAAACTCCGTCGAAAATTTCTATCTTGTCATTGTTGATGAGTTTGGAGGCGCATCGTAATGCTCTGCTGAAGGTTTTGAATGCAGTGTACGTACCCCAGGAGATTTCTGTCAATCAGTTGGAGGGGGTAGTCACTCACGTGAATGCCGGTAATGGTCATGGCTTTACCGATTTAGATCTGACTCCTAATGGGAGGAATCATAACCGTGCTCTGCACATATCGTTGGAGTGTAGAGGATCTCGGATGTCACATGTTTTGGTTGATACTGGGTTTTCCCTCAACGTGTTTCCGAAGAAGGCATTGATGAAATTGGACATTCAGGGTTTGTTGTGCACGCCCAGTGATCTGGTGGTTAGGGCTTTTGACGGATCAAAGAGATCAGTATTTGGAGAAATCACGTTGCCTATTCAGATAGGGCTGGATATCTTTGATGCAACTTTTTATATTATGGATATCCAGCCAGCATACAGCTGTTTGCTCGGCCGACCATGGATACATGCTGCTGGGGCAGTTACCTCAATGTTGCATCAAAAGTTGAAATACATGGCGGGAGGGAGCATAGTTACTGTGTGCGGTGAAGAGGACATTATGGTTAGTCATCTATCGTCTTTCAAATATGTAGAAGTGGATGGTGAGATCCATGAAACGCTCTGCTAGGCATTTGAAACAGTTCAGATTCAGGGGAAATCTCCTGTAGCCACCAAGGGTCCAGAGGTTTCAATGTCGTCGCTCAAGGAAGCCTGTGCTATCGTAGAATCCGGCTCATCTCAGAAGTGGGGCCAAGTTCTCGATATTCCTGTTAAGCAAGACAAGTTTGGCTTGGGATACAAACCCTCCGATTCTTCTCAGATTCCAAGATACAGAGGACCAGTGCAGTTCACCAGCAGTGGTGTGATTTTTGATCGGATCAATGTCGTTAAAGACGATGAAGGTGACAGTGACTGCGACATGGATGCATGGATTCGTCTATGTACTCCCGGGCAGAAGTTGTGCAACTGGACTACTGAAGAGATCATTCATGTTACTGCTGTAGAGTAATGTTCATTGTTTTGATTATGTTCAGTCCTACGTTCTGCCCAAGACGTAGTGACCCACTTGTGGGGCCTTCTTGTTATTTACAGTTTATCATTAATAAATGATGTTTCGCATTCAAATTTTGTGATCCCTGTTTGTATTGTTTTGTTTTGCATTTATACTTAACAGAAAAATGGCAATGTGTTTTGTTTGTTGCATCACATAATAAACATAAACATCCTCATGCATGTCTTTTCTATCAGATGCCATCAATTCAGGTTCAGCTATGACTTTGTATGACTTTGATAATCCCATTTATCAAGCTGAAGATGAGACTGACGAAGACTGTGAACTACCCAAAGAGTTAGCCAGGCTTCTCTAGAAAGAGGAAAGGGTCATTGTACCTCATCAGGAGGATATTGAGATTATTAATCTGGGCACCAAGGATGACAAGAAAGAGATCAAGGTGGGGGCTGCATTGGAAGATAATGCCAAGAGAAGATTGGTCGAAATGCTCCGTGAGTATAAAGATATCTTCACTTTGTCTTACCAAGACATGCCTGGGCTGGATACAGATATTGTGGTACACCGGTTACCTCTCAGAGAAGAATGCTCGCCAGTCAAGCAGAAGTTGAGACGGACAAGGCCTAACTTGGCAGTCAAGATCAAAGAAGAAGTTTAGAAGTAGTTGAATGCTGGGTTTCTTGCTGTCACGAATTACCCTTCGTGGGTCGCTAATATTGTTCATGTGCCTAAGAAGGATGGAAAGGTCAAGATGTGCGTTGATTATCGAGATCTGAATAAAGCGAGCCCGAAAGACGATTTCCCGCTCCCTCATATTAACGTGTTGGTTGATAACACCGTGCAGTATTCTGTGTTTTCGTTCATGGATGGCTTCTCTGGGTATAACTAAATCAAGATGGCCCCAGAGGACATGGAGAAAACTACTTTCGTCACACCATGGGGAACTTTTTGCTATAAGGTGATACCCTTTGGATTGAAAAATGCAGGGGCAACTTATCAGCGGGCGATGGTCACTTTGTTTCATGATATGATTCATCACGAGGTGGAAGTCTATGTTGATGCCATGATTGCAAAGTCACATACGGAGGAGGGACATCTGGTCGATCTTCTGAAATTGTTTGAAAGGTTGAGGAAGTTCAAGCTAAGGCTGAATCCTAACAAATGCACCTTCGAGGTGAGATCTGAAAAGTTACTGGTTTCATTGTTAGTGAAAAGGGTATTGAGGTAGATCCTGCCAAAATAAGAGCTATACAAGAAATGCCTGAGTCAAGAACAAAAAAAGAGGTTTGTGGTTTTCTGGGGAGATTAAACTACATTGCAAGGTTTATATCTCATCTTACAGCCACTTGTGAACCCATACTTAAATTGCTGAGAAAAGATCAAACGGACAGGTGGAATGAAAATTGCCAGAAGGCTTTTGAAAGAATAAAAGAATATTTACAAGAACATCCAATACTCATGCCTCCAGTTGCAGGGAGACCACTGATCATGTATCTCACGGTTCTTGAGAATTTAATGGGATGTGTGCTCGGTCAACAGGACGAGTCAGGTAGAAAAGAGCATACCATCTACTACCTGAGTAAGAAGTTCACTGATTGTGAGTCGAGGTACTCGATGCTGGAAAAAACATGTTGTGCACTCACTTGGGCTGTAAAGCGTTTGAGACAGTACATGTTAAACGACACAATCCCATTGATTTCGAAGATGGATCCAATCAAATATGTCTTTGAAAGACAAGCACTCTCCGGAAGGATTTCCCGATGGCAAATGGTGTTAATAGAGTATGATATTCAGTATGTTTCCCAGAAAGCCATCAAGGGAAGTGTCCTGTCGGAGTATCTCGCGGAGCAGCCGATTGAGGATTATCAGTCGATGAAGTTTGATTTACCAGACGAAGACGTCATGTTTCTAAGAATGAAAGACTGTGATGAGCCTTTACCTGACGAGGGTCCCGAGAGGGGATCTCAGTGGAAATTGGTTTTTGACGGAGCGGTTAATTCATATGGTAATGGAATCGGTGCGATCATTACTACTCCTCACGGTTCTCATATACCGTTCACCGCCCGATTGACATTCGCTTGCACCAATAATGAAGCCGAGTATGAAGCTTGCATCATGGGTTTAGAAGAGGTCGTTGATATGAGGATTAAAAATCTAGATGTATACGGTGATTCAGCGCTGGTCGTTAACCAAATCAAAGGAGAATGGGAAACTCGTCAGGCCAACCTAATGCCTTATAGAGATTATGCAAGGAGACTACTGCCTTTCTTCGATAGAGTCGATTTTCATCATATGTCGAGGGCTGAAAATTAGATGGTGGATGCCTTGGCCACGCTCGCTTTGATGTAAAATTTGAATTTCTGGAATGAAACTCCTGCTATCACCATCAGGCGTCTTGATAGACCCGCTTTTGTGTTTTCCATTGAGAAAGCATCTGATGTGTTGCACCCTAATTTTCGACTATAAGATACCGCTTCTTTTTGCGCATTTTTCTATTATTATTCGACTTTATGTGACTAACCAATTTGTGTAGACGCAGTAAGATCGACTGGAGATAGTATTCGTTCTCGCAGGCAATTATTATGCATAGCTAACCGTTTTAACCAACTTGTTTGTTTGTTTCGTGAAAGATAGGTTACCGCTGGAAGTTCAGGGAATCACGAAGTGATACATATAAGGGCTTATTATTCAAGGATTGAGGATTTATACCATTTTGTTGTTAGGAGTTGTGTACTATGATCGAGTCCATCCTTAATTTGGTCCAGTATCTAAATGCAAGTCATAAGAGGAATTTTGGTTATTACTCAAGTCATAGATTCGATAGGACCCACACATACTCGGTATCACCATTCAAGCGCAAGAGGTCAAAGTTTTATAAACTTAACTTCAAGAGTTCAGGGTGTGCCAGTTAATGCTCTTCTCTTGAACTCAACCCGCCGCGAATACTAGATCTTTAGATTTGAAATATAAACTACAAAACTTATATTTCCCTTAAGGATGCGGTCTCAAGATTAAACACCAATATTTTGTGCCTTGATGTTTAGGGTCCACGAGTCAAATTCATGTGATTATGTCCCAGGGGTTCATATGTTACCAAAAATCTTAAACACAAGAATGAAGCTGACTTTGAATTTGACAAATCAATCAAAGACCTTATCTTATTATAGAGTATCCAAATGTTGAGATTGATTCATAACTACAAAGGGGGTTTTGATGCTAACTTAAGAGAAACGGAAGGGCATCTCTAAAACAACGACAGAAAGGATTCAACATTGAATTAAGGATGTGTGCTAATCCCCAAAGTAAGAAGATACATTTGATATAACAACGTTTCATGAAAAAATTAAGCAAAACCACAAGCCACGTATTTCTTCACATTTGCCCTCCACGTGCCACTCTCAACCAACGTTCAGTCGTGATTCTCATCAGCAATACCGTCACTTGTTACTTGTTTGGGGGGTGACCATAAAAATTCCAGCTCTTAAGTCATGGCGGAGACCTGAAAAGTAGAAAAAGAAACCAGAATCAATACAGCCCATGCTTCAGCAACACCACCCAGAGTTGAGAATATGCTCAGGCGTCTAAACTCGTACCACGATAGACCTGTGCCTGTAAAAAAAAAGGGGAGCAATCAATTAAATCCAAATGCAATCGCGTGTGTTGATTTAGAAAAGAAAATAGTACTGCAACAAAGCAAAGCACTTAGAAAATCCACGGAACGGTGGCATTATCAGACGTAAATTCAATTCGACTCCAAAGCATTTCTTTGCAGCATCAGTATAACATCATCCGGCTGGAAGGGGGATACAGTTGATTACCTGTTGAGAGGAGCACCAACATTTCCACGGTCATCGGCATGCTGCTAGCGGCAGTTTATTTAATCTGTAAAGAGAGACCGAAGAGTCAATTATCCAATTGTTGTGAGAAACTAAGTAGAAGTAAGACTAAACCATAAGCTCACATAAGCTGTTCAGATTGTCACTACAAAACTCATACTAACCTAAGGACAATGTTGCTTATTCCACTACAATGCGCCTAGTTGGAGGTGATACATTTCCCAAAGACCATTTCAACAATACTGCACCGCTTACAACTTCGGTTTGAGACCTTGCAGCCAGTATAAGGTGCGGTTGGCACTCGAACCTCCACCCCCTGCATAAAAGGACTTAGCCATAAATATAGTTCAGAGCAAATAACAGGATGATGTCCTTTAAACAACAGTTCAATCAAGCTAACCAAACACCTTAATAATTACGTAACTGGCGATATTAGGCTCAGTACCGTGTGCATCCCTCTCACCACAGGCAGCAGTTCAAACGAGGAGTTTAATAAAGGAAGAAAGACCATGTAGGAACAAGCTCTATGTGACTGAGTTCTAACTAACTTGGTCCCTTACCCTAGAATCCATTTCATGCTTTCTTCATATGCTCCAGTTATCTCAACTGAGAAGGCTCCCCTCCACAACACTAACCAGGATACACTCCTAATCAACAAACCGGATAAGCCAATCAAGTCACAACATATTCCCACGCCAAACCTAGTGTTTTGTCTTCACCATTTCATCAAGACGATCCCCATTATCCCTTCGCAACCCGTTAAGATCCCATTGCAAGAAAATCCGAGAACGAGTGAAAAGAGATTACCAAACGCGAATTCGGTCTTTGAATAGTCGAGATGTCACCTGTTACTGATACTGATACCAATGGCATCCATGCTCTGGAAGAGTTATTTAGAAGTCTTCAAAAGAGAGAAGTTCAGCTTGTTCTGGAAAATCCCGGTCCATTAGTGATCACCAAGCCTCCGCAACCTGCAAAACAGAAGAAGGAAAACACCGGAGAGTTAATAAACCACTTATCATTTACTCGACCACGTATCTGCAGCAGAAGCATTGCGAGGAAAAGCACAACAGAAAGAATCACATACGCATATCGGAAATAATATGCGGAGGAATCAAGTACATTGCAAGCTCAAATTTCATGAAGATACCTCATCCGAAGCCTCGTAGTTCCTCTGGTCCAAGTAATGTCCATCCAGCTGCACTTTCCCTTTTGAGGTCACCTTCAAAACGACAAGTTCCTGATAGAATCTGGCCCCCGTAACTAATGGACAAATACCTATTGTAGTGCCAGAAAGTAATCATAAAGAAACTCATTGTCAATTAGCAGACAATGTGGAGGTTACCATAAGAATAGTTATTTCTACCTTCAACTCAATGAATTCAGGAAATACATACCAGATACATGCTTCTCTAGAAACCAACCATGACTTGGCGCTACGCACAAACCAAGGTCTTCATCGACGATGATTTGGAACTCAAGACACCTGCACATCTACCAAAAGGGATAAGCGTTTTACTCGCACCAGTTGCTCGCGCAGCACAGACAAAAATCCCGTACGCCATCACAGCCGCGAACTCGCCTGTAAGACATTCGATAGACAGGATTACCGTTAAAATGAATAGAAGGTCACAGCTAAAGAAAGAGAAGTTGAAACACGGGTAAATGCCATCAAAGAACCTCAAGAGCAGCTGAAGCTCGTACAATACATCGTATGGTCGAATAAGCGAGTTGATGTTGCATTGGGTTGTTATTTCTTCTGGCCCAAATCACTTTGCTAAATCCACACCTGTCCACACCAAATTAGAGTTAGTAAACCCTCAGAGGATATCCACTTGAAAAGGTTCGATGCAACAGCTAGCAAATCAAGGCATTAACCAGATTGATACAAGATTGGGATTTTTCATTTAACACGTATTATTGCAATCACACGAAGAAGGAAAGTTTTCACATAATATCGACAAAAAGGGATATTTTTTTCAAATCAATAAACCCAATAAGGAAACTCTGAATCAACAATCAAAATCAGCATTCAAGGTGGTATTCATTGTTTACCCAAAATATTTTCGCATATATAAAGGGCAGATAGGAAACGAAAAAGAGAGGAGGAGTCACCGAAACGAATCTCACATTCACAAACCCTAGAACTACCAAAAGGCAAAAAACTCAGAAATTCAAGAAATCGAAAAGAAATAATCATCTTTCTGACCGACGAAGTCCACCTCAGGCAATCGTAGCCCAAGCTCGCGAAACCGCCTTCGATCACTACCTTCACCTGGAGCGCCGCCGCCGCCGTTCTTCGGTAGAACTTCGTTCCTCTTTTTTTAAATCATCGAACCTATTGATTCTGTTGCCGTGTTGCAGGTTAAGAGAAATGGAAGCAGAACCCGAGAGAAGATGAACGGAGGAGGCGATCGGGGGGAATCGAGAGGGAGAACCAGCGATTTGGGTCGGGGGAGACCGATTTGGGGTTTGGGGAATTAGGGTTCGCTATCTTTTTGTTCTTTTTTGTCTTATTTTATTTTATGTAATAACTGTAATCACACACATACACCACAATGATACACTGAACACACGTATCCATAGTCCCCACTGATCCCTCCGTTTACCCCGTATTTAATTTGGATTAACTTTTCTTAATCACCCATTTTTCCAAATTAATTATATAAAAAAACAATTATAACCTTCCTAATTAGCAAACCATTTTATAAAAAAAAAATAACTAATGACCTTTCATAAACTAATCTTTTAATAACTCGCTTATTACCCCTTTTTTATCAACCTAAACCTATTTTATTTGTTATTTATAATGCTTGTTGATAATTAAAAACTTTTTATTCAAAAAAACTTTCTCTTAATTAAATCAACCTTTTAATGATAACTTTCTTTATAAAATAAACAGGTCCCCCTTTTCTTATTTAAAAAGATAAAATCTAAAACCTTCCATTCAAATTTACTAATTAGAGATTTACTTGATTCATAACCTGCAATGTTTATTAAAGCAAATCAAACCAATCTCACAAATATTTTCTCATAAAATCAATCTCACTAAATTAATTCAAATTTTCTTAAAATCAACATCGCAATTATCCAATCAATCGTTCAGGCTTACGCTTACGCCCACCCCACAACACATACACTCTCACACACTTCAGCGCTTTCATGCGTACATGTATGTTTATTTATCTGCCTTTACCTTCAGCAATTTACATTACAGTAATTTACACTATCGTCATTTATCATTCTCGCATCGCATCCGTCCAAAGGAAAAACCTACACATAATTCAATGTTGTGTGTAGTCGCATCTCATGTGCATCATACTCCCCACGTGATCCTTGATCCCATTCAAGTTGATCTCTAGGATAGATCCTACCCCATAGGAAGGGCTGTTCTTTATTCTACAACTTAGACAATCAACAATTAAACACAATACAACAATGTTCAAACACAATAGAGAATAGATGTTAATCATCTTAAGCGAGATGTAACTTCTCATGCCCCACAACACCAAATACAATCAATATCTTCTTTTTCGCTTAAGAGAGATAGAGGCGTACTTGTCGACCCTTCCAAGTACTTGTCTTAAGACGACACAAATACAATTTTCCTACAAACATGTGGTGGCTAAAGTCAAGTAATCTCTCTTAAAATGATGACTCATCTCTTCTCCTAAAATCAATCAATCAACTACCCTAAATTCGTAGGAACTTTGACCACAGTCAAAGAGCTCCTCAAGCCCTTTAGGCGAACTACAAATACTCTGATTCCACTCCCGTAAGGATATGTAGGCATAAGATGCGACATCTTATCGAGTATACTTAAAAATAAACCCCTAGGTCTTTAAACCTTAAGCAGGTAAACACTTAGCAATAAATAATATAAAACAAGAGGTTCCTGTAGAGTACTACAGAAACTTAGGATGCTAGTACCTTCCCTAAGTTTAACCAACCCCCAAACCTATAACTCTCTAGCTTGCATTTGCATTGCATTGTGGGAATTTCGACCTTTATCCCTTCCTTTGGACAAATCAAAGTTCGGTTGCAAATGAATTAAAGATTCAAACTAATCAATAGTTTGGTATCCAAATTTCACCGCGACATGATAGAAAGCCTTGGTATTTCGATATCAAGCATTTTCTCAAGACTCAGGAGTACCCATCTGGGGCCTCCAGCAAAGATAAAAAGACTCTGAGGAGGTTAGCTGGTAATTTTTATCTGAACAAGGACGATGTGCTCTACAGGAGAAACTTCGACATGGTTTTCCTGTGTTGTGTTGATGAACTTGAAGCAAACCTGTTGATGTAGGAAGTCCACGAGGGTTCTTTTGGTACTCATGCCGGTGGACATGCAATGGCTAGAAAGTTGTTGAGATCTGGGTATTATTGGATGACTATGGAATCCGATTGTTTCAAATACGCCAGAAAATGCCATAAATGCCAGATTTATGCGGATAAGGTGCATGTGCCACCGGCTCCTCTGAATGTGTTGACATCTTCTTGGCCTTTTTCCATGTGGGGAATTGATGTGATTGGAAATATTGAGCCAACTGCTTCTAATGGGCATTGCTTCGTTTTGGTCGCAATTAATTACTTTACGAAGTGGGTAGAAGCAGCGTCATTCGCTAACGTCACGAAGCAGGTGGTCACCCGATTCATAAAGAAGGACATCATTTGTCGTTATGGTATTCTGGAGAGAATCATTACTGATAATGGTTTAAATTTGAATAACAAAATGATGAAGGAACTGTGTCAGAGTTTCAAGATAGAACATCACAATTCTTCTCCATATCGTCTGAATATGAATGGTGTTGTTGAGGCAGCCAATAAGAATATCAAGAAGATTGTGCAGAAAATGGTTGTGACCTACAAGGACTGGCACGAGATGTTTCCTTTTGCTCTTCACGGTTATCGTACTTCGGTGCGTACCTCAACCGGGGAAACTCCTTTCGCACTGGTGTATGGTACGGAAGCAGTCTTGCCATTAGAAATTGATATTCCTTCTTTAAGGGTTTTGTCAGATGTGAAGCTTGACGAAGCTGAATGGGTGCGAGCCGGGTTGAATCAGCTGAGCTTGATTGACGAAAAGAGATTAGCAGCCATCGCGCATGGCCAGTTGTACCAGAGTAGGATGAAGAAAGCCTTTGATTAGAAAGTGCGTCCTCGGTGCTTCCAGACGGGTGATTTGGTGTTGAAAAGGATTCTTCCTCCTCAGACAGATCACAGGGGAAAATGGACTCCTAACTATGAAGTTCCGTATGTGGTAAGGAAGGTTTTCTCTGGCGGAGCCTTATTGCTATCTACTATGGATGGTGAAGATTTTTCGTCCCCTATGAACGCAGACGTGGTTAAAAAATACTTTGCTTGAAAAAGAGGCCCGTTGGACACACAAAGAAAAGTCCAGGTAAAAAGGGGGCATCCCGGCGAACCATAAAAAAGAAGAAAGGTTCGGGCAAAAATTAGGGATAAAAGTAAAAGATGTAAACCCGCAAAGTTGAAAACCTGAAAGGGCAACTTTGGCAAAAATGGGTATCCCGGTGGATTGAAAACCCGAAAGGGCGATCCAGGCAAAAGTTAGGAATTTAAAAAGCAAATGATTACAGCATGCGTTTGATCTGTAAGCTTGTGAGCAATTATCCCGAAGGAAAGGAATCAGTCTAGGCAGTCTTGTTAGAAGACAAAATATGGGGAACATCGAAGACATACAGGTCATAGCTGAATCGACGCATGGTGGTTGTCTGTTTCCACATTGCCGACATGTCCATTGTATTTGTTTTCTTGTTTTTAAGCAATTACCTCTTTTCAGGAATTGCATTTGAATTGTAATCTGCCTATTTACAAGCCTTTCATCAATAAGGTATTCACTTCAGTCAAAGAGATTTCTTTTTCCTGTTCATTTTACTGTTTTGTTTGTGAAATGTCTGTTATTTTGGTAAATATTGTAGGTGAAAACAAGAGGTTGTACAGAGCATAACGAAAGCGCTGGCTTTGCTCGAGCGGCAAGTATCATGGATGGTAACTGAGGTAGCCATTTCGCATATAGAGCATTTCTGTTGTTTCTTTGTTGCAGGTCAACAAGGTTATCACAATCGGGTAAATGCAGTCAGGCATGAGCAGATGAAGTTTGTTTTCCCCTAGCAGAGGTTTCGCTTCTCCAGTAAAGTGATTATCTCATCCCCGGAAGAGTTGTGTCTTCTTCCCGGCAGGGTCCAATTATCAAGTTTGAAATGTTGTATCCCCAACAGAACAGAACTGTCCTCGCGAGAAAGTGAGTCCCCAGTAGGATGGAGTTTGTTCTTAGCGGAATAGGATAGAAGTGTTTCCCTCAGTGGCAGGGTGGTTTGTAAACCAGTTTTCTTCTCCAGCGGAGGCAACGTCGATGACGTCCTTTCCCCACGGAGTCAATTCAGGATCTTCTCCAGCCAAGTGCAGTGCTGATTCTCTCGATAGAGTAAGTGGTACAGGAATTTGGGTTTTCCCCAGCGGATTCAAGGTTCCCCGTAGAGCAGGAGTATCTGATATTCCTCGACAAGAACAGGTTGGTATTTGATGTAATCCCAAGCAGAGTGGATGTTCTCCCTGAGCAGGATGGAGTATTCAGGAATGTCGTTCAGGGCAGGTCTCTTAAACAGGATAAAGTCAATCTTCGATGGTCGATTGTTTTTCCCCTGCCGAGACGGTTTTCGCAGCAGAAGAGGTGTGATTTAAGCACCGAATTGCTTGTGTCCCCACAGATTTATTCAAGTTCCCAGAAGATTTAATCCTCGATGGTGTGGATTTCTCTTCCCAAAGCAGTGTTTTTTCTCCCCGACGGAATGGGTCTTTTCTCCCTAGCATTTATTTTGCTGGATTGGTTCTTTTGTATTTTCATTTTGCATTAGCATCCTCCAAAATGTGTAGCATTTTCATTTCGTATGGAGCATTACGCCATTTTCAAACATATGCATCTGAAGCATAAGTCAGGTTTGGTGTTTTGGGACCAGGTATCTTTCTTCGGCAGAGATTGTTTGAATCAAGGGTTTTTCGTGTTATCCGCGTCAGGATGGATTTCTGGATCGGGTATTTTTTCAGATTCTTCCCAATTGAGTATTTTGGGTGAATGTGTTTGTTTTTCCCCAGGTGAGCCGCTTGCGAGTGTTGCCTTCCCTGGTTAAGCTTGTGGTTCTTTCCCAGCGGAGTTGTTCCGACTTTTGGTTGGTCATCGTTGTTTATTTCAACTTTTGGTTGATGACCCAGTGGCATTTGGATGTTATTCCAACTTTTGGTGGTTGTTCTTTATTTCTCTAAGCAGAGTCGTGGATTCCAACTTTTGGTCGGTACCCTCCCGCATAATTCAGATGATTGTATTTGGTGATCCCAACTATTGGTTGGTAATATTAGGGCTTCCCCCGAGAGGAGTCTTTATTTCAACTTTTGGTTGATAATCCTTGTTGTTCTAACTCTTGGTTAGTAGCCGTTGTCCTAAATTTTGGTTAGTAGCTTTTGATTGATGAAGATCTTTCTCCCAGCAATCCTAACTCTTGGTTAGGAGCTTGTGTTTCGACCTTTGATCAGCGGGGCTTCATGGTGATTCTAACGGTTGGTTAGTACCTTTGTTTCCCAACTTTTGGTTGGATGTTTTCCCCTGCGGTTGTCCCAACTTTTGGTTGGTATTCCCCTATTTCCCCGGTAGGGTCGGTCTGGAATGTCTACTGTGGTTCCAACTTTTGGTTGGTAGTCCTTCTTTTTTCCCTGAAGAGTCGTTATCTCAACTTTTGGTTGATAAGAAGATTTGGTGTGTTCAACTCTTGGTTGGTAGTCCTCCCTTTATTCCTCAGCGGAGTCGTTAGCTCAACTTTTGGTTGATAAGGAGATTTGGCATTTTTCCAACTTTTGGTTGGTGGTTATGGTTTCTCCGGTATGATCAATCGTGGATGTCGGTTTGTTTCCAGCTCTTGGTTGGTAGCCTTGGATTCCCCAATGAGGTTTCCGTATCCGGTATGGTCGATTTGCTGACGATTTTCTAACTCTTGGTTGGTAACCTTGGTACTCTGGTTGTTGATTCCGACTTTTGGTCAGTATGCCTCCTCAGCAGAGTCGTGGATTCCGACTTTTGGTTGGTAGGGGTGGTGTTATCCCCAGGAAAGGACTCTTATCTCATCTTTTGGATTATGCAGTTAGATTGTTGGCCTGTGATGGATGTCGACTCCCTAGTGAGGTCGTCTCGTCATGGAAGTTCCAGCTAGTGTTGTGGTAATCCTGACTTTTGGTTGGTGGTGTTTGGGTTCTTATCCCATCTCTTGGATGGAATTATTTGGTTGTAGTCCTATGGTAGAGGCTTGTTCGCCACAGAGTCGTCTGATTGGTCTACTCTTTCCCCAGTGGAGCGGCCACAAAGTTGTTTGGTTACTCTTTTGTTCCCCAACAGGGTTAGTTCCAATTCTTGGTTGGTATTCTGAAGTTCGCTATTCCGACTGTTGGTTGGTATCTATTGTCGATTTTTTTTCCAAACTCTTGGTTGGTATCCGTTGGCCTTTGGTTGTTCCAACTCTTGGTTGGTATCTGTCGCGGTGAAAATCGGATACCAAACTATTGATTAGTTTGAATCTTTAATTCATTTTGCAACCGGTCTTTGATTTATTCAAAGGAAGGGATAAAGATCGAAATTCCCACAATGCAATGCAAATGCAAGGTTTAGAGAGTTTTAGGTTCGGGGGTTGGTTAAACTTAGGGAAGGTACTAGCATCCTAAGTTTCTGTAGTACTCTACAGGAACCTCTTGTTTTAATATTGTTTATTTGCTAAGTTATCTGCTTAAAAGTAATGCTAAGGGTTAAGGGTAAAAAGAAAGACCTAAGGGGGTTAGTCCTAAGTATACTCGCCAAGACGTCGCATCTTATGCCTACATATCCTTACGGGAATGGAATCAGAGTATTTGTAGTTCCCCTAAAGGGTTTGAGGAATTATTGACTGTGAGTCAAAGTTCCAAAGGGAAATAAGCGTTCATATGGAAACACTTACTTGGAGTGTGAAGACTCCTATCTACGTTAAAAGTTGAATTGAAAAGGATGAAGGTATGTCCACGACGGGACGCCTAAAAGGTGAGTACGGGACTCAAATCCTAAGGCTAGGATAAACGGAGAATGTCCACGGAGGGACGCCTAAAAGGTGAGTACGGGGGCTCAAATCCTAAGGCTAGGGTGAGGATAAAGGCATTGACACGGGGATCAAGTGGTAAACCTTTCCTTCGGGGGGAATAATGGTGAAATAAGGCGGTGATGATTGAATATGTAAAATGATAAGCAATGTGATAAGATATGGATGAATTGTTTGATTTAGTTGACTTTGAAGTTAAAGACCTTTTTTGAGAATTTTATGTCTATGTTAAAAAACAAACTCAGAAATTAAATTAAATTGAAAAGATGGATTAATTAATTAAAACAAATATCTTTATAATTTTTTTTGTGTGAATATTATGAATTAAGCCTAAGTTAAACAAGAGATGGTTAGTTTTAATTATTTTATTCAACTAAGCTAAATCTATAAGATTAGAATTGATTAAGTTGAGGATTAAAGAAAGGTTAAAAAATATTATTTACTTTTAAGAAAAATTGAGTTAATTAACAAAAAATTAATTAAATCCCAACAAAGTTCTAGATTGTTTTAAAAGAGATTGAATTAATTGGAGAAAGGTTTTTAGACTCTTAAATACTTTTATGAATTTTATCTATGATGGAAAAGAGAAATAAATTTTGAATTAAATTATTAAATGAAATATATTTTTTTTATATGTTGAAATTAAGTTAATTTAACTTAAAACTACATATTTTTGTTGTTTTATTTTTATAAAGAAACTTAAATTAACATCACAATCAATATTTGTTAATATTTTTAAAAAACATTTTCAGATTTTTAACTTAAACGGTTAGTGGTTAGTATATTAGTATGTTAGTTTTATTATTAATAATTACACTTACAAAATATATTACAGAAATAAAAACAAAATTAAACAAAACTAAAAAAAACTATAAAAAAAACGATTGGGCCGGTGGGGATGAACCCACCGGACTCAACCCGGTCCGATTGAAAATGAAAGGGGAAAAGATTAGGGTTTCGAAGCCCTAAATCCCCAAATGCGGAACCCTTCTCTTCTCTCAATTGCCCTCCGTTTTGCAACTTCCTTCTTCGACTCCCTTCGTCTGTTCTCTCCGTCGATGCTTTCCTCCGATTGCCATTCTCTTGTCCTTCTTCTTCGCGTTTCCGTCTCCACTCCTCCTTCAATTTATTTTTCGATTTCCTACAAAAGAAACAGACATCAAATTTAACGGATTAATGTTAACCAAAGAGGACTCACAGTTTAAATGATCCTTTCGCAGGTTTCGAAGGGTTTTGCGAAGGGCTGGTTCGCGGTGAAAGTTTTTCGCCGACGGTCCATGGCTCCGGTGAAGGCGAGCAAGTCGAACACAAAGGATAAATCTTTCAGCTCTTTTTCTTTTTCGTAATCTTAGGGTTTCTTGATTAGGGATTGTTCTATTGTTGGTTTGTGAATGGAGGATTACTGTGATTTTGTGAATCGTGGATGTTTGTGATTTTTTTCTTTGTGTTTTGTATATCAGTGATGTCGATCCCCCCTATTTCACTTTGAAACCCCCTTTTATAGTTTTCGGGAATTAAATTTTCGATTTCGAAATCAATGCGGTAGTTTTCCATTGAATACGGTTTTAGAAAGAATCAGGATATGGTTTGTGATGGATTTACTGCTGGTTCTGCCTTGCTGTCTTTGGGGTCGTATGAGGATGATTTTGTTCCGTTTTCGACTTGATTTCCAATGTGTTTTAAAACCTGAATATCTCATTTTCCTTATGCGAATAATATTGATTGGATATGATGATATCTCCAATTCTGCTTGAGCATATCTCATTAATGTCTTTGATTTTTCCTCTTCAAATCAACACAATATGGTAGATAATATCTGGGAGATTAAAATCTGTCATGATTGTGTCGGCTGGCTGTTTTACGATTTTGGAAACTTCTTGAATTTTTGAATTTACACGGTATCCTCACATCTCTTCTCTTTATGTTGCAGCTCACACTTCAAACCAAATTGGGAAGGAAAGATTGGCTATACCGAGGAAAATAGCAGGCGCTTATCTTCATGTTTGTAAAGGCAACGTCGTGACTCGAATACAGTTGTAAACGATGACCAACAAATCGACTTCAGAAGGTTATTCTTTGATTCCATTCAAATTTGATTTTGTTTGGCTTCAAGTATGTACCAGCGATATGTGGCATGATTAAGAAGACGATTTAATCTCAATTTTCTTCTACTATGATGCAGGTTAATCACGAAACCAACAGTGAAACTCTGTGTTCGAATTGCTATAGCTCTGTAGCTGCTTTTAACTTCTTGGAATTCATGTTCTTATGGTTGAACCTTCCTTTTGGAGATTATGAGGTAAAGAAATCGTTTAAACTTTGACAACATGGTCTAGATCTGAAGTGAGACCATAGAATTTTGACTGGAAAACTCTCATAAACTTAGTGGGTAATCATATGTCTCCAATTAATTTAGTGAATTCTTCTCTTCAAGTGACCATGCCTGAAAATATTTCGATGATTATGTATGCGTCCTATTTCCATCTCAGTTATATCTGTACCCATTTCAGTTTCTTATTCCCTCAACCATCCTTGAATATTTGATATCTTCATAAAGTCGTTACTAATGAGTATTCTTTGTAGCAGGATAACATGAAAGGAAGGCAAGTATTTCCTAACTTCTATGGAAAAGGGGGGTTTGGCCAATGTTGGAAGAACAACCCTTTTCCTGCGACATTTCTAGCGAGAAGTCCTTAGCTGCCTTAATTCCCTGCCTTTGTTATTTGATAATATGCAGCCTCAGATACTTGCTACAACAACAATTCTCAACAGATGGTGAGCGTTTCGGTTTTAAGATTGGAAAAAGAATTCTGAACTGGTGATTAATGAATCTTTTGACTCTGTCTTCGTCTTGCAGAGGTGCTTCCATGAACAGGGGTTGCTATTTGTTTGAGGATATCAATGTGAACTCTTTGATGCCAAGCTTCCCGGCTCGACCGATTCAACGTAAGTGTACATCATTTTATAACTTATCGCAAATGCCAGTCGAAGCTGTTGCTAAAAAACTCTATTTTTCTTCTTTAAAACCTTTGTATTTCTTGCGACGTAGGAACTACTGCGGTTATACGGGTGCATTTCGCGGCTCAATGCTGAAGATGTATTATGGATCTCTTCAGGAAGCTCAACTCAGCCGTACATGGACTCAATGCATCAATTTGACAAAACATCGCTGGCACATGTGATACTAAAGAGATTTCTCTGTATGAAGTTGTATAGATTTAGGATTTCCAATTCATGTATCTCTCTTGTAAATTAACTTTTGGATTTGGAAATTTCTCAATAACAATTACTGTAACAACAAAGTTCATTGAAATATCATTGTCCTTATAGACATTGATCTTGAATATTCTTTGGCTATTTTGTATCATGAATTTTGAGGTAAACACAAGTGTGAACTTTTATACACCGGAGCCTCTTTTTGTAATATTTCATAACTTGCACTCATCTTCCTTGTATTTTGAACCAATGATCGTTTTGTCTCTATTCATTGCATTCTCTTGAATGGAGACAATGAATAATATCACTCCGAGCTTCCCGTTCGGTCTTGGCGTGAACTGGCAGCGCCTAAAGTGGCTCCCAAAAACTCAAACTTCCATTTTATATATGAGAAGACAAGTCACTAGTTTTTTACTTATTATTTTTTCTTGCCTTGCATAGCACTAAGATAGACCTTAAAATTGGTACAGTAAAGACTCTAAATGGCTTTTGCGACCGACCTTGAACTCTTATGTAAACTATGAATCTATCACTTAATCATATCAATCGACAAGAAACTCTTTTGAATTGAGAACCTTTAGCAACTACATAGTGTAACTCCATTTGGTGCCCATAAAAAAAAGATTCTCTGGTCTTGCAAATGAAACTCCAATTTACAATTGAAATTAAAACTCCCAAGTTCCCTTGGATTTCGCATGGAACACGATTCTTTGTTTTTTCAATTAAATATCAATTATCCAAACTTGATTTTACTATCCCGACTCAAAAAGTTCGAACCTTACACAAATTGAGATCCTCCGCTTGATCACTAATAATCCCCCTTACAAAAATCATGTCCAGAGAGATCCTTTAAGATTAAGTACGCTACTTGTAGTGTAATACCCCAACGAAAATCCGACCAAACCTCGGATGAACACCCCTGAGACAAAAGGGAAAGAAAAACTTATTCTTCCTTGGAGAAGCCCAAGGCATTCATGGCTTTTTGGACTTCTAGCAGTGAACCTATCTTTGTAAAACAAAACAAACAAACGAGTTAAAATGGTTAGCTATGCATGCTTGGACTTAGATGATATGCAATAAGATTTCATGAGGAGGTGGGATCTTGAGGTCAAAAATTAGGGTGCAACAGTATCCTCTGAGCGTTTTCCTGACTTTTGGTTGGTATCTTTTGGATGAGTTTCAGATTATATTGGACTGTTATCCCCAGCGCGTCGTTTTCCGACTCTTTGTCGGTAGTCGTTGTGTTGCATTCCTGCGGGGTGCAAATTTCTGGGTTCTTTGGTATTCAATCATCTTGTACTTTGAATGGTTGAAAGCGGATGCTTTTCCTCCCTTCAGGTCCAAGTTGCTTGAATAGGGGCAGCTGTAGCACCCCAAAATTTGCCTTTCGTTTTAACCGTAACTGGCTTATGTTTCATTGTGCATTTAGCATTTTTTGCATTGCATAACATTCGTTTTCGAGGCATGGGGTCAAGGCATTCTTGTGGCTCAAGTTCATTTCGGAGCAAGAGACTGAACAATAAACAGTGAGCATTCAGAACTTCGGGCATTTATTCTTTCCAGTGGTTAGGCGACCGATTTTTATTTTTTGCAGGTTAATTTCAGATCAGAAATCAGCACTCAAGCACATAACAAGCATTTTCACAGGGACAATGGTAAAAAATGAGGTTCAGCAGCTAAACAGAGCTCCAGACAGTTGAAATAGGGCAAATGGACATATTTCCCACCAAAAGGCGCCAAATTCAAATTTTTGAAGGTGTTAATCGGTTAACACATATGGTTAACCGATTAACCATAGCAGAATTTTCTCTGTACGTGAATTTTCAAGTGGATTTTCCTTGGGGTCCAATTTTGATCACTTGAAAGCCCATTTTTGCACTTGGGAAGGATCTAGAACATCATTTAAAATTTGGTTAAATTTTATTTCCCTCCAAAATCCCAAACCTCATTCCATACCACAATTTTCAAACCAACTTCCAAGCCTTTGTTTTGGATCCCAACCAAAGTGGTATTTAAGTGAATTACTCCAAACCACACTAATCTAACCTTCATTTTCACTCTCACTTCATATTTGATTTTCAATTCTCTCTCAATTCTCTCAATTTCCTCCATAGCCAAAACCTTCACTCAAAGCTCTTTTCCATTGAAATCATTGATTCTTCATTGGAATCCTTGATTTCTAAGAGCAAAACCTCCATCTGTTACATTAATTGAAGTGATTTCATCATTCAATTCTCGTGCAAGTTCAGATCTGGATTTTGAGGTGATTGTAGAAGTGCTTATTTGGAGTAATTTGACTTAGTTGTGAAGGATCTTCATTCGTACAACATCAATTAACTTGGATCTTGAAGTTTTTGGACTTCTTCGCTTAGATCTACACAATTACAGTTGAGTCAACAATTACCGAATCAATTCTCCGATTCGTAGGTTGGATTTCTGATCCGATTTAATTTTTGAGCTCATTTGCATGTTTACCATGTTAATCTTCATATTCGATTGAATTGTGATTGATTTGAGTTGCTTGATCCATGATATGGTTGTGTTGATCTATTTACATGCTATTTAGATCATGATTTTCTGGTTTAAGTTCGTGAATAAGTGATTATGCGATCATCCGGTTGATCGGATAAGTGCTTATTTGCTGGAAAGTGGTTCTGTTTGCTGTTTTCTGCTTCTGGTACAGTGTTAACCGGTTAACGTATATGGTTAACCAGTTAACTAACTCAAATATTCAAATTTTTCAAATTTTTCAGGGTGTTAACCGGTTAACGCCTGGTGTTAACCGATTAACACCTACGGATTTATAGATTTTCAGTTGTTTTACACAAGTTAATCGATTAACAGTATGTGTTAACCGATTAACACTGTGCCAGAATGCCTCATTTTTCTGTTTGCTTGCATGTTCGCGTACCGGTTCGATTCGAATCATCATAGATCAATGTGATGCATTAGGATTGAATTGTTTCAGATATTTGCTACTGTTTGTGGTTGTCTACTCATGATGTTGTTGCCATGTATGATCATTCTTTCAATTATTTACATGTTTGTATGTGGTTCGAGTCGATCATTCATTTGCATGTTTGTATGCTTTCATCTCTTGTTTTCTCCACATGTTTGCATCATTCTTGCATCGCTGTTGAGGTCGAGACGCGCTTGTGGCGGTTGCTGCCCCACACACTTTTCCTCCCTCCCACCATTCTAAATGTGCATTTTTCATGTTGCATTTATCTACTTGTGATTGATCCTTCCTTTGTTCTTCTTGTGCTTTCTTGCCATGATCCCCATAGGATTCCTAGTCCCTCCGTTTAGGATGGGAGTAGGAGAGACATTAGGTATTCAATCCAAGTATGCTAACATTAGGGTAGACGTTTACCCTTTCCATCCAAACTTTAGGAGTACTTTGCATGACAACGTTAGGGCCGAGTTTCCCTTAGACCTTCCGTGTGTCTCTCTTCTCATCTCAAAATCATGCTAACTCATCTAATAAAGGCGATAAATGTTGCGCGCCACGAGCCTTAAGCTTCATGGGGAATGATGAGTGAAGGGTCTCCTCTCGCTTATCTAGAATGTTTAGTATCTGTCCCGTTTGGGGGCAATATACGACGCATTCGCCTCCGTGTCATAGTCTTTAGTGCAACGTGATCCACAAACCGAATTAATTCACTTCACTAAAAAACACAAAACAAATTCAAACCTTTTTCCTTTGGGATTAATCGGAAACCTTCTTTTTCAGAGAAAGAGTTTTGTTAAGCTTTGATTCTATTGCAAACAGGCTTAGTCCCTAAATGCTGAAATCATTGTTTAACCCTACTCGATTAAAACACTTAATCAACCTGTGGTTTCGTGTATGCTCGAACTACGTTTGCTCTGATCTTTCATACCAGATGAAAGTACGTAGGCACAAGACGCGATATCTTGGCGAGCAACCTTCCCCCCTTTCTCCCGTAGTTAGCCGAACTACGTTGACTCTGATCTTTCATACCCGATGAAAGTACGTAGGCACAGAGACGCGATGCTCTGCCGAGTCTCTCTTTTCTTTTCCTTCTTGTCCGCAAGCCTGTAGCATAGACAGTTTAAACACACCCTTAGATAGAAAACAAGAGTAGATCCCGTCGAGTACGACGGACGTGAGGGGTGCTAATACCTTCCCCTTGTGTAACCGACTCCCGAATCCAGACATGGTTGCGATGACCTTGCCTTTCCCTTTTCGTCAGGTTTTTACGATCGTTTCCTTTCCCTCTCTTTGGGATAAATAACGAAAGTGGCGACACTTCTGTTTTTGTCGGGTGTTTTTCGCAGTTGCGACACCCCTCTATACAATATCTCTTTCCATACTATTCACAGTGTGACAAAATGGAGATATGTCTATCAAAGGAGGATAGATCTTGAGAGAGAATTAGGGAAGGATGCCTTAGAGATCAATGAGGTAATAGATCTGATGAACAAAGATGGACTGCTCAAGACAGTCATTGGATTTTTCCAATGCTACGAAGGTTTGGTAAAGGAGTTCATTGTAAACATACCTGACTCAATCTCAAATAGAAACATCAAGGAGTTCATGAAGGTGTTTGTCAGAGGAAAATGTGTGTAATTCTCTCCTGGTGTGATTAACAAATATCTAGGGGAGTAGCACAGGATGCTCCATAGAGAGTGTAACATCTGTAGTCTAGGCTAACAGGTGATAGAGTATTGTTGTGGAACTGATGTGAATTAGGATGTCATCCTGAATGTCTTGACATCCAAAATCCAGTCTGGATAAATCTGTGTGACTGCAGGTTGGCTGCAGGTTGTGTACAGCTGATGTGGTATGCATCAGTGGAGGGGGAGTAACTCAGAATGTTACTCAAAACATTGTGACATCTGTAGTGTTGACTAACAGATGAGTGTGTGAGAACAGGTTGATCCTGAGAAGCTAAGAGCTAACAGTGTGAGTGTGTTTTATCTAGCTTTCCTGCATGATAAATTATATGACTTTTGTTGCTTGTAATCTCTGATACTGTAATAGAGTGATTTAGCCAAAAATATGCCAAAGGCTATCGTTGCTATTATTCTATCATTATTTTCACATTTTTTATGGTTGTAATTTGTGCGAGTATATCGTCGTCATGCACGTCCTTTACTATTTTCGTATGTAGATGCTTTTGATTGGCTGCATTTTATGGCAAAACATTAATGTATGTATGAATGTCATGACTGATGTTATGACATACATGAAGAGTTTCCTGCAGGGAGAGCTAAGAGTAAGTGAAGCTGAATATCATGCTGGATGTTATAACATCAAGCGTATGACATCATGGCACGCAGGGTTAGTTTTTCTGTTATTAGCTCAGGCTATACTTTAGGAAACAATTCAGGAAGCCTAGTTATCTTAGGCGACATAACATGCATTGCTGAGGATAACATAGAAGACTTCTAATCTAATGATAAGGGAGCATCTTCATGAAGAGAGGTTTATCTTGGGTACACCTAGTTTCTCCATCAAGACCCAAAGCAAGTCTACTGCTATAAATAACAGAAGGATCACTCCAAATAGAGCAGAGCTTCAAGGCAGAGCTTCTGGAGAGATGTTGGAGAGTGTGTTTTGTGAGTGAAGAACTTTGTTCTTCACGTGTGTTTAGGAGTTTTAGGATTCCTTGTGTGCCAAGCAATTGTCTGTTGTATAATTGCATTGGTTTGGTGTGTATGAACTGTTGTGTTTAGTGTGTCACTCAAAGCTTTTAAGCAAGAGTGTTATGTCACTTGATCAAAGTTGTGAAGCAAGATCAAGGTGTGTTTGAAGTGTGTCTTCATATCTCCATTGTAATTGTGTATTGGTTTATATCACTGAGGTGATTGAGGGGGAGTAAGTGGGAAACTCAGGTCTAGTGGTCTCCAGGCTGAAGTGTCATTGGGTAGGTCTTAAGTGAAGAGCGCAAACGGGTTGTTTGACTCTGAATTAATTTTACTAATAGTTAATTTCCTCCCTAGCTTGGTAGCCCTCAGATGTAGGTGTGGTTGACACTGAATTGGGTGAAGAATTACTTGTGTTATTTGCTGCTTTCCATTTACAGCTTATTATTGAGTTCAGTAGTCTGTGTTACAGTGGATGTCATAATATCCTTGATAACATCCACTGTTGGGTAGCCAGAATTTCAATTGGCATCAGAGCAGGCACCCTGCCTGTTATTTTCTGGGTGAGATCTAGGGAAAGTAAATTCTGGTACTATGGATAAAGATATAGGATTTACAAATAGACCGCCAATTTTGGATGGTTCTAGTTATGACTAATGGAAACCTAGAATGATAGCCTTCTTAAAGTCTTTAGACAGCAAGGCATGGAGAGCTACAAACTCAGGATGGGAACATCCAGTAAAGACTGATAAAGATAGATTGTCTGTGCTTATACCTGAAGAAGAATGGACCAAAGAGCAAGAAGCCTTGGCTCTTGGGAATTCTAAAGCTTTGAATGCATTATTCAATGGTAGAGACAAGAACATTTTCAGACTGGTGCATCATTGCGAGCTGGCTAAAAAGGTTTGGGATACTCTCAAAACAACTCATGAGGGAACCTCTAAAGTCAAGATGTCAAGATTACAAATGCTGACCACCAAGTTTGAAAGTCTGAGAATGAAAGAGGATGAGACTATTCATGAATTCTACATGAATATTATTGAGATTGCAAACACCTCAGGAGCCTTGGGAGAAAAGATGTCTGAAGAAAAGCTTGTGAGGAAGATTCTCATATCTTTGCCTAAAAGGTTTGCCATGAAGGTCACTGTCGTTGAAGAAGCTCAAGATATATGCAATATGAAGGTGGAGGAACTCATTGGTTCTCTCCAAACCTTTGAGATGGGAATGTGTGATCAGGCTGAAAAGAAGAAAAGCGTAGCCCTTATGACAAAGGCTGAAGAAGTTTCTAATGAAGACAATGGTGAAAGTGAGGAGAATTTGTCAGAAGCAATAACCTTGCTTAGAAGACAATTTAACAAACTGATCAAAAGAATAGACCATAAGTCCAAACCTTATTCCAAGAACAATTCTTCTAACATCAGCAGAAGGGATAAATGTGAAGATAAATCTTGTCAAGGCAAAGGAGTTCAGTGTTATGAGTGTGAGGGTTATGGTCACATTAAAACTGAGTGTCCCACCTATCTCAAGAAGCAAGAGAGGGGATTAGCAGTCACTTGGTCAGATGGAGATTCTGAAAGTGGATCAGAAGAATAATGTGCTAAACATGTCACTGTTCTGAACAGTGTATGCATATCTGATGGTAATTCAAGTGAAGATGAGCTAACTTATGATGAACTTGCAAATTCATACAAAAAGCTATGCACAAGAAGTGCATAATTATATCAGCAAGGAGAACAACAGAAGAAGTGCAAAAGGAATTAGAGGCTGAGAAGATAGAGTATCTTGCAACAATAGACTCACTCAAAAGTGAGGCAAGTTTATTGGAATCCAAAATGGAGCAGATGTCAAAATCCATAAGGATGCTAAACCCTGGGACTGACACTCTAGAAAGGATTCTACAGAGTGGTCAGAAAGTTAGAAACAGGTCTGGACTGGGATTTGCTGGTAAACAGAAACCCATCTTGGAGCTCAAGAGGCTAAAATCTGAAAATCAGAGGTCAAAATGGATGTTACAACCAATGTCACAACATCAGAGGAACAGAAGTTGGAACCAGACCAAGAACAAATTCCAAGGGTATAGGTGTTACTACTGTGGAAGACTTGGACACATTAAACCCCTCTGTTTCAGGTTACATGGATTTCCTAGTCATCCTCATCAAGGAAAATCCAAACAGGGTGCTCATGTCAAGAAACAACATCATGTTAGACCCAAGAAGGAAGTTCCTGTCAAGAAGCAACAATGGGTTGCCAAGGAGGTTGCTCTAGTAGCTCATACCTCTCTTAGAATGCCAACCAAAGAAGATTGGTATTTTGATAGTGGCCGCTCTAGACATATGACTGGAATAGAGAATCTTTTGGTAAACATAAAACCTAACTCCTCAAGCCATGTAACATTTGGTGATGGAGCTAGAGGAGAAATCAATGGTGCTGGAAAACTAGATTGCCCTAGTGTTCCAGAACTAGATGATATCATGTTGGTTAAAGGACTGACTGTAAACCTTATCAATATCAGTCTGCTATGTGACCAAGGTCTCGGTGTCAAATTTACTATGGGAGCCTAGAAGTAACCTAAATGTCTTGATCAATGAAGAAAAGAAGGATCAAATATGGTTGGAGAAAGGTAGACACATTCAAAAATTAGAAAAGACCATATCTAAAACAGCAGTAAGAGGAACTTCAAAGTCAAAAGGATATGGTAAATATCAGCTTGGCAGGCAAGCTAAGATAGCTTATCCAAAGAAGGGACAACACATAAATTTGGACCTGTTATATTGGAATTTGGTGGAGTCCATGAAAAATGGCCAGAATCAAGAGATCAGTGTCACTCAGAATGTTATGACATTATATTGTGACATTCAGTGTAACATCACTATGAACTCAATTCATCGTAATAGAACAGTGTATAGTGATGACCAACTTCACTCTAGAAGAGATAGTGTAGAGCTTAAGGTCTCTAACATACAAAGGGCTAATAGTTTCACAAGGGTTCACCAGACTACCCTAAGTGAAAATGAAAGAAGCAGTTTGGAAAGATGGTGTAGGAAGAGATTATAGCAATTAATAGGGAATTATATTTTGAAAATTAATCATATTCTAATTGGTCAAAATATTAAGTTCCCTCCACTCTTTCAAGCAAACCCTTCTAGCCCCTTTATACTATTAGATTTCCACTGGGGTTTCTCATACAAATTCATCTCCTTGTATGCCTCATACAACCACCACAGAAAACCCTTTATTCTACAGCCAAAGTCATCAACAATGTCTCAAACTTCCATCCCTACCAAGCATGACTCTGCTCAACACAAGAGCATTTCCCTGGAGGATATCCTGGATGTCATTCCTCTAAGCATGGCCTTTGAAAGAGGTAGTGAAGCCCAAACTTCAACTCCTTCACATGCAGACCAAGAAGGTAAGAATCCTGAACCATCCATGGACAACTATAATAGAATGAAGGACTCTACCTATGATAACAGGTCTGTTAATGAACTAGTTTCGAAAATCCTCCATGAAGGTCATAATGTACATGGAATCACCATTCCTCTATCTAGGGTTGATCCATCCCCAATCTCTAATGAGAATCATGAGGATTATTCTGAGTTTTCCTCTGTCAAGACTAACCTTAACACAGAGAATCTAGAAAATCTTGCTAGCTATGTGGTACAGGAGGAAGGTCAGGAGGATGGCCAAAATAATGGTGAAACCAAGAGCACTGATAATGAGGAAGAGATGAATGAAGCTACTGGAAATGGTGATCATGTAGTAGATGTGTCATTAGATGATGAACTCATCAAGAATGTTGCTCCTTGCATAGCCAGGAAACTAGTGACAAAGAAAGGAAAAGTTGTACTTAGAGAAAATCATTCCAAAAGTCAGAGAAAAATAATTCTTGTTGGACCCTCCAAACCTTGGAGCAATGTATCAGCTGCATCCAAGAAAAGGAAAGTTACTGATAGTAACTCTGATTCAGATAGTGATGTTGTGAAAGATGTTAGGAATTCATGTAAAGAAATCATCAGGAAAGAAAAATCTTAACCCTATGCCAGCTGCCCCTCTAGACAATATCTTTTTCCATACTATTCACAGTGTGACAAAATGGAGATATGTCTACCAAAGGAGGATAGATCTTGAGAGACAATTGGGGAAGGATGCCTTAGAGATCAAGGAGGTAATGGATCTGATCAACAAAGTTGGACTGCTCAAGACAGTCACTGGATTTTCCCAATGCTACGAAGGTCTGGTAAAGGTGTTCATTGTAAACATACCTAACTCAATCTCAAATAGAAACATCAAGGAGTTCATGAAGGTGTTTGTCAAAGGAAAGTCTGTGCAATTCTCTCCTGCTGTGATCAACACATATCTAGGGGAGTAGCACAAGATGGTCCACAGAGAGTGTAACATCTGTAGTCTAGGCTAACAGGTGATAGGTTATTGTTGTGGAACTGATGTGAATCAGGATGTCATCCTGAATGTTTTGACATCTAAAATCCAGTCTGGATAAATCTGTGTGACTACAGGTTGGCTGCAGGTTGTGTACAGCTGATGTGGTATGCATCAGTGGATGGGGAGTAACTCAGAATGTTACTCAAAACATTGTGACATCTGTAGTGTTGACTTACAGATGAGTGTGTGTGAACAGGTTGATCCTGAGAAGCTAAGAGCTAACAGTGTGAGTGTGTTTTATCTAGCTTTCCTGCATGATAAATTATATGACTGCTGCTGCTTGTAATCTCTGATAATGTAACAGAGTGTTTTAGCCAAAAATTTGCCAAAGGGGGAGTTTGTAGATGCTTTTGAATGGCTGCATTTTATGGCAAAACATTAATGTATGTATGAATGTCATAACTGGAGTTATGACATACATGAAGAGTGTTATGCAGGGAGAGCTAAAAGTAAGTGAAGCTGAATGTCATGCTGGATGTTATGACATCAAGCGTATGACATCAGGGCGCGCAGGATTTGTTTTTCTGTTATTAGCTCAAGCTATACTTCAGGAAACAATTCAAGAAGCCTAGTTATCTTAGGCGACATAACATGAATTGCTGAGGATAACATAGAAGACTCCTGACCTAATGATAAGGGCGCAACTTCATGAAGAGAGGTTTATCTTGGGTAAACCTAGTTTCTCCATCAAGGCCTAAAGCAAGTCTGCTGCTATAAATAACAGAAGGATCACTCCAAATAGAGCAGAGCTTTTGGAGAGATTGGAGAGTGTGTTTTGTGAGTGAAGAACTTTGTTCTTCACGTGTGTTTAGGAGTCTTAGGATTCCTGGTGTGTCAAGCAATTGTCTGCTGTATAATTGCATTGGTTTAGTGTGTATGAACTGTTGTATTCAGTGTGTCACTCAAAGCTTTTAATCAAGAGTGTTGTGTCACTTGATCAAAGCTGTGAAGCAAGATCAAGGTGTGTTTGAAGTTTGTCTTCATATCTCCATTGTAATTGTGTATTGGTTTATATCACTAAGGTGATTGAGGGGGAGTGAGTGGGAAACCCGGGTCTAGTGGTCTCCAGGCTGAAGTTTCATTGGGTAGGTCTTAAGTGAAGAGCGCAAACGGGTCGTTTGACTCTGAATTAATTCTAATAATAGTGAATTTCCTCCCTGGCTTGGTAGCCCCAGATGTAGGTGTGGTTGACACTGAACTGGGTGAACAATTACTTGTGTTATTTACTGCTTTCCATTTACAGCTTATTATTGAGTTCAATAGTCTGTGTTACAGTGGATGTCATAACATCCGTGATAACATCCACTGTTGGGTAGCCAAAATTTCATCGTACATTTCCCGTATTTTCACTATTTTGCTTTACCGTTAAGCCCTCCGAAGGATTAGGTCTAACTGTTTGACCGCCGAGTCAATAGCTTTAACCTTTGACCTTTTCAAAACCTTAATTGCCTAGGCGTCCCGCCATGGACTAAAATGCCATTTACCCTAGCATTAGGTCAAGGAGTCTCCGTACTCCGTTTTAGGTTTCCCGTTGTGGAATACCTATTTTAACCCTATTTTCAATTCAACTATTTCAACGTAGAAATAGGAGTCGCCGCACTCCATGTAAGCGCGTCCTTAAGAAACGCTTACTCCCCTTGAAACCTTGACCACAGTCAAGAAGTTTCTAACATCCCTTTCGAGGGGAACTACGATTACTCTGATTCCATTCCCTACCCAGGATACGTAGGCACAAGATGCGAATTTTGGCGAGTAAACTTAGGACTAACCCTTAGGTGTTTCTGTCACTTTCTAACCCTTAGCAATATACCCTCAAGCAAATAATTAAAGCAAAATAGTAAATAATAAACAAAAGGTTCCTGTAGAGTACTACAGAAGTTTAGGGTGCTAATATCTTCCCTAAGCTTAACCAACCCCTTACCTAGGTCTCTCCCCGTATTGTTTACGATGCAAAAATTAAGTTTTCCTTCTTTTGACCTTTTCCTTCGGATAAATCAAAGTCGGTTGTGAATCAAAGATTTGCGATTCAAATTAATTAATATTTTGATATCCTATTCTCACCGCAACACTAAGCATTCAAAAATATGCAAAAAAAAAATAGAGAGAGAGAGAGAGAGTACACCAGATATATAGTGGTTTAGCTCCAACGTCCTCACATGAGCTTAATTCATTCTTCAATGGTTTTCCATTAGAAATTGTTAGTATCTCAGTATAATGATAATATGACAATTTTTTTACAAAAATTCAATAATAACTTGATACAAGATACTCCTGAAAATAACTAGTCTTCTTATCTTAATTATCTCTTGTTGCATACGGTGTTTGTTTTGTCAATCTTGCAAGATACACGTAATCTTGACTTAAATCTTCCAAAATCACCAACCTTCTCCAAGTCTTTGTATATGGAAATACTTCTGATCCCACTGATTTCTTTAGAGATGACCTGTCTAAAGAACACAAAAACTATGACTTCATTTGTAGGCTTCCACACACCTCTACCAAAGTAATCATGGAGAAAAAACTTCTTATTCCTACTGGATATTCAAATTCCAGCAACACCCCACAATATCAATCTTGACCTGCAACACAAGAAATTCACTAACATTAACATGAATGAACCTCATTTGCAATAGATCTCACATTCCCTAGAATTGAAAATAAATAATGATGTAAATCTTGCTAGAGGTTAAAGATGAGCTTAGATGCTAAATATAAATGTGAAAACATGATCTTTGAAAGTGGTTTTCTAAGTTTCTTGAAATACTTTTAGATATATGATTATCATCACAATAATCATTCTCATTATCATGGAAAAAAAATGAAAAATGAAAATCTAAAATTAATGGTGAGGGGGAGAGGGAAATGCTTTATATAGGTTCTTGAGATTATGCACAAAAATGAGTAAAAATGATGTTTAATTTGAGTCAAGAACATTTGTTGATTTGATTCAATTAATCAAGAAGAGTTGAACAAGATGGACATGAAAGAAATAACCTATTTCCTATTATTAGAGTTAGGTTAAAGTTGTGATTTGAGTCATGTATAAACCTTGACTCGAAAAAAATATGTTAGAACCAAACAGGAAAAAGTGAAACAACTTATGATTCTAATCATGTAGGATGTGTGATTAGAATCAAATGAGGCAGTGGCTAACAGGAGATCTGTGATTCGAGTAATGTTCAACTTGTGATTTGAGTCATAAAGCATTATTCAAATCATGTGCAAACTGTGATTTGAGTCACAAACACCAGAATCATCTTGTTCTCCTCTGTTAGATTTGATTCGAGTCATAGATTATGAGTGACTCGAGTCATACACAATAATTTCAAATTTTCAAGTTTTTCAAAATAGTTTGAAATTTCACTTACCACATAACTTGAACAAACCTCGAATATGGTTCTTGTTCCATGAACTCAACAAATTGACTTAAAGCGTAATGAGCATGATCAAATACGAACACTTTGATTTATGCATGCAAAATCCGATTTAATGCAAAATACAATTTGCAAAGAAATGCACTAAATTCTAAGATATATGCAAAGATCTAACTAGAGGAGACTCAATTACAAAAGCGATAAATAATAAACAAAACTAAAGAGAATAGCAACAAAACAAAAGCCCTAGAGGATGAAGCAACTTCAAAATTCATGGTGTAGGTATAGTTGAGCAACTGAATCTAAACATAATAGGGACAGAGGATTACATTTTGATATTTATAAATTGAATATATTTTAAAAATTTCTTATGAATAATCAGTTTATATTAGTCCAATAGAGATAAAGCAATAAAGAAGTGTGGGAGGAAGGAATTGCTGGACAAGCGACTCCAAGCACAAGAGGGGGGATGAATTGTGGTATTCAAAATTCATGATTAATTTAGTATGCTTGTTAATTTAGAAGCAAGTTGTATTCGTATTTTTAAGATCAGAATCAAAAGCAGCAAATAGTAAAAGTAGTAAAAAGATAGAAAAAAATAAAGGATAAATTGGTGAAAAGAAATTTTCACTTGCAAGTATAACTCTTTCCTCACAAGCAAATTTCACTTACAAGGCACTAAGGCAACTTTGGTGGAGAGAGAGAGAGAGAGAGAGAGAGAGAGAGAGAGAGAGAGAGAGAGAGAGAGAGAGAGAGAGAGAGAGAGAGAGAGAGAGAGAGAGAGAGAGAGAGAGAGAGAGAGAGAGAGAGAGAGAGAGAGAGAGAGAGAGAGAGAGAGAGAGAGAGAGAGAGAGAGAGAGAGAGAGAGAGAGAGAGAGAGAGAGAGAGAGAGAGAGAAATTGCAAAGAATTAGAGAATTCCTGAAATCTTATGTGAAATGATGTGAGGGGTACCTCTTCTATATAGTAAAATAATTCGCTCAAAAAGGACTATCCATGGCCGAGTAATTTACCGAATCAACTTGATTATAATTCTAATTTATTAGGTGCCAAAAATAATCAATTATTCATACCTAATTTGAATAGTTTGTCTAGAAAGTCTTTACCAATCATTAAAACATTTCCATAATTGATTATATAATCAATTTTTCTACATATAATCGATTAGCCTTAAGATTCAATCAATTAGATAGTTTAAACATTTCTTCTAGTAAAGATGATAGTCTCCTAATCAACTGGCTTAGGCTTTAAAACATTTTTAGGTGTTTTTTGTGTGTAAGAGAATGTTTAAAAAATGTTGTGTGTGTGTGTGTGTATATGCGTGTGTATATGTGTATGTGTGTGTATTTATTTCTTATTATCTTAGGAGTTAATATTCTACTATCACAAGACTCAGGTCACTCATACAGACACGACCAGGCGAGCTTTCACACATCCTCTCTTACACTAGTTTGAGGCTTTCAAGTTATTTTTCCATATACATCGATCATATAAGCACTCCAATGGAACCTTGAGTCTCTTACTTGATAAGGCTTTAGATTTCTTCAAGTTAATCACCATCATCAGAGAAATGGAAAGTTATTACCATCGACTTCAACGATCATTGTTGTTGTCATCATTAAAACATTAGAAAGGTTGTCAGTTGGATCATTTGCTTCATACTTGCAAGCACATAGATCCATATTCTACCCCTTTTTGATGATGACTATGCATATCTCAGGGAGGTGGTAAAAGAAAACATGTAGATAAAATTTAGAGTGGTTAAACTCCCCCTCACATGAGTAGAGAGGATACTTTATTCCCATTGAGAGTAAATTTTCCCCCTTTGTCATAATAAAAAAAACAAGAAACAGAGCACGTAGATCATATAACATAATGTAGATAAAGTTAAGGAGAATAAGGAGAAGAGGCACAGAAGAATACTAATCAAAGCATAACTTATTTAGGATTTCTAGTCTAGTTCTTATTCTTTAGTAAGAGGTTTTGTAAACATATGAGTGAGTTGATTAGACGAGGTTACAAATTCTAGTATGTATTCTCATTTTTCATTATGATCCCTAATAAAGTGGTTCCTAACCTCAACGTGTTTATCCCGATAGTGAAGCTTCAGGATTTTAGTGAGGTTTATGGCGCTAGTGTTTTCGCATGTTATTAGGAGAACTCTAAGATTAACACCGTAATCATTAAGTTATTGTTTCATCCTAATAATTTGAGAGCAATAGATACTCGTGGCAACGTATTCTACCTTACTTGTGGATAGTGCGACACTTGCTTGTTTATTCATTTGTTAGGAGACAAGGGATTTCCCAATTAAGTGACACATACCATTGATAAGGTTGCACATAGAAAAGAAACAAACATGATATCATGAATGGGATGCAGTGAGATATCTATTTTCGTCCTTGTTAAGATTGCTTGGTATTGACATTGGAGTTGTTATTGCTTTGGAATTCTCCATATCAAATTTTATGTAATTATTTGCAATATTTGTCTTGATTGATGAAGGTTAGTTCATTAGTTTAATGGATTTGAATTCCTAGGAAGTATCAAATATCCCCTATCATTGACATATAGAATTCATTATGCATCATTTTATAAAATTCCATGCACAAGGATTCATCAGTAGCACCGAATATGATATTATCAACATAAATCTAAACTAGTAAAATGGCATATTCAATTTTTTTTATAAAAAGAGTTTTACCGACTTGTCTTTATTGGAACTTATTTCCAAGCAATAATTTTCTTAAACAATCGTACCATGCTCTAGGATCTTGTTTTAGACCATATAAGGCTTTCTTGAGCTTGAAAACATGACCAGGAAAGGTTAAGTTGATAAAATGTGGAGGTTGATCAACATATATCTCATCTTGGTTGTATCTATTTAAAAAGACATTTTTCACATCCATACGAAATAGTTTGAAATTCATGTTGTAGGAGAAAAGCTAATAACATCATTATGGCCTTTAATCTAGCTACATGAGCATATGTCTCATTAAAATCTATTCCTTCCTATTGATTGTAACCTTTCACAATGAGTCTGACTTTATTTCTTAAAACATTGCCATCTTCGTCTAGCTTGTTGTGAAAGACCCATCAGGTACCAATCATAGATAGCTAAATCTTTGGGAATAAGTTCTCAAACATTATTTCATTCAAATTGATTTAATTATTCTTGCATGGCAAGAGACCAATGTTCATCAATGATAGCTATGTCAATTCTTTTTAGCTCAATTTTTGAAACAAAGGCCACAAAGTTACATACCTTATTAAGGGACTGTGGAGTAGTGACTCCCTTAGATATGTCAGTAATGTCATCTTAATCACTACTACAAAAAATACATCTAACATCGGACTCGAAATGTATTTAAACTTGGTTACAAAGGCAAGGTAGCGAAGGGCGTATTGAAAAGCCACCATTTTACCCATCGGTTAATAAAAAACCGAGGGGTAAAGTTATCTCCACATGGGTTTGATCCCCAATATCTGCATTTTTTTATTAGGCTTAATACTCTTTTTGGTCCCATATCTTAGCCTCAGGGTTCATTTTGGTCCCTTAACTTTAAAAAGGTTCATATTGATTCCTTAACTCTTCAAAAGTTCCATATTAGTCCTTTTTGTCCTATTAGCAATGGAAAAAATCAAAAATTAGTCGCTAAATTCGTCACTAGTTAGACAAAAATGATAATACGGAACATTTTGAAGAGGTAAGAGACCAATATGGACCTTTTTAAAGTTAAGGGATCAAAATGAACCCCGAGATTAAGATACGGGACCAAAAATGATATTAAGCATTTTTATCATCTTCAGAGCTGGATGGCGCACCCAATATTAACTCTCGGTGTTGTGTAGAACCGAGATAATATCTCTATGTTATTATCTAGTTTTATGTAAAAATTGAGGGGATACGTTTTTTAGTACTATTGTATGCATCTATATTACCGAATCATATTACATAATATAGAATCATATTTGCAGATTCCTAAAACAGAAACATTGTACATTTTTCAAATTCTCAATCTGAAATATTGTACCACAAATATTCATTGTTAACACCAAATGCAAACCAAAAATGGCACACACTATATAATTTTACAACAAAAGTAAAACAAATTATTAACCAACAAAAGAAAAACCTAAAATGGAATATTTTATAGGATGTCCAATAGGATTTGTCATTGGTCTTTAATCACATATAATTTGAAAAATATTTAAAACCAATTAGGATAATTAACAACAACTTTAAATCTATAGTACAAAGAATAAAAGAGAGTAAACTCATTATCTATAAAGGGTTAATACCCATTTTCCCCCTGCCATATGAGGCGAACTCGGAAAAAGACCTGGAAACTAAAATACATATGTGACATGGCACTTAAATTTTACAAAATGGACAAAATGAAGAATTTGAAGCCAGGTACTCCCCCATTATACTTAGGCATCCTTACCACTAGGCCAAATGTTGTTTCTAAATTAAATTTCCACATAAATTTATATATCATATCTAAAACGTAAATATTTAATTAAACAATACATTTGCTTTCAGTTTATTATTTACTTTCAATCGATTATTAATAAGTATTAAAATATTAAAATATATTTACTTTTCGTTTAATATATTTAATTTCAGTTTTTTTAAATAATAAATGTTAAAATATGTTTTTAGTATAATAGTATAATGAAAACATTATTTTAAATAATTATCAAACAAACATTACTTTAATATTTATTATTTAGAAATTGAATGTAATAAAATAATAATAATAAAATTGAAAGTAGGAATAAAACTAAAAGTATTAAACAACAATTATTTTAATAATTATGGAAATATTATATAATCATTTTAAAAACACTATTACATTATTATGTTTTTATTATTTGAAATAACATTTTCATTTGGAAAGAGAGACTCTAGTTATCTCAATTTTGACAAAATATAATATGTCCCTTTCCCGTGCAACAATACACTGGATCTTAGCACATCTTGTTTTGAATTTAACTTTTTCTTTTCTAAAGAAAAAAATCGTTTTGAATATATTTCTTACTTGTTATGTTATGTTATTCTAGCATGACTTATGCTAGTGAACTCTTTTTATTCTTAATATAAAATGATTCTTAAAAATATAAAAGGTTTAATTGTAAAAAAAATTAGACGATAGGCTTCGATCTAGAGGGGGGTGAATAGATCACAAATTTTACAACAAAAAACTTTGAAAAAAATCTATTTTAAAAAATATGGTGCAGCGGAAAAACGACTCAAATCAAATCCTCTAATCGAACCTACTATTGAAAAACTGTATATGCAACGTAAACCTTTTGGAATGATAATGGATACAAATCGTTCAACAATTATCAAGTCACAGATCAATGAAATGCAAAACTATTTGTGTCATTTATTTCCAATAAACACAAAGCAATAAAAATACACACAAACAATTTATCGAACACTTTGTGTGCATTGATCACGTTTGGAAATTCGATTTATTTTGTTGATGTTAAAAACCAATCACATTCAAAGTGATTGTGATTATATCAACAACAACAATTTAAAAGAAAGTTGAAAACTGTTTTCAATTGAATTAATTGAAACAACAAAGAAATCGATAATTTGCAAGAACAACAATTTAAAGAAAATTAAAGCGATAAAGACACACAAAGATTTGTTTAGGCAGTTTCCTAATTGGCCTCGCTATGGATATATCTGGCCTCAATCCAAAATCGAATTGAGATACTTGCAATTAACCTTAACTTTGAAAAATTGTTTATACAAGAGATGAAGAACTCAAACCCCAAAATCCCTATGATTTTTGTTGATTCCTACACCTTCAAACCCTTGATCAAAGCTTGATCAAGAGACCAACAATGTGGCTACAATCCTTCGATTATCCCGAGCACACAAATTGTTGAAACCCAAGATTCCCGAACACAATTCATCATCTCGCACTACTCCCTTGCAAGTAAACCACCTTGCCCAAGGTCTTCACTCGGTTGAATCTGTGTTGACGTTATCTTGTCTAAAACCTTCAAATCACATGGATCTTGAAGGAAAACCCCATCTTGGCTTTCTTATTTAAAACACAAAAAGTTTCCAACCCAATATTCTCGGTTACACCAAACCTAATTGGAAGTTATCAACCCTAATCTAGATGGTCACCCAATCAAAAAATGATTATGTGTAGTTCAATCATGTGTATGCATAGAAGAAGAGATGAAGATGATGGGCAACTTTGTAATCTGGTTTTGTTTAGGTTTTTACTCTCTAGAAAACCCTTGAAAAAGAGAGAAAAAATGCATGTATGAGTATATATAGGTATGTGAGAGAATGAGAAAAAGGAATGCAATAAGTTGGAGCAAAAATGAAATTTTTGAGGTGGGAACACGTATAGGCCAGCCTATGAAGGCCATGGGTCGGCCTGTGTAGGTATTCAGGTCGACCTGTAAGGTGGCCTGCAGGCAGAGCCTATAGGCTTCAATACTGCTCCTTGGATGCCGACTTGAAAATTTTTTGTGTCGGCCTATACTAAAACAAAAATTCTTATAGGTCGGCCTGATCATGCATGTGCCGACCTGAACTGACTTGTTTACCCATAAACATGTTTTTCAATGCAATAATGATGTAGACTCCCTTTTAAACTTATTTGAATGCTTCCTAATGCAAGATGCTCATCTAGAATCGGAGGATACCGTTCATTATACATAACGCTACACTATCCTAGTTTTGACATCACTCAAAATACAAAAAGCACTCACATACTCCCCCTTTTTTATGATGGAAAAACATGAGACAATGTGTTTCACGACGTTGTCTTTTTGAAGACTCCCCCTGAAGATGTGCATACTCTTCAACTTGTATAATTTCTCCCCCTTTGACAACATCAAAAAGAGAACAAGCAAACTATGATAAGTATCAATAACCACATACAAATTCAAAATACCACATAAAGGCAATTTGCAAATAGAAGATAATAAACTCGATAGCACTTACATAGAATGATATGCATATTGATTTAGAATGCCTAAACATAAATACAACCACATCAAGTAACAGTGGAACATAATTGTTACACATAATGCTAAAATAAAATACACAAACATGAACAATGAAGGATACAATGTAATCACAAACCCTTAAGCTGCTACAAAAGTGATACGATCACGTGACATATGCTTTTGGTGCTCCAAAATGCTGCACACGCATGTGCTCTAGTAAGGCAATAAACAAAGTCATCACCATTCAAACTAAAAACATAGATGTAACTATAATAGTGACACACAACAAAAATTCATTTAAGATCATAACATGTTCGACCAAAGTTCATGAAGAAATACATAATAAGCCAATATGCACCAAAGAAAAAGTTTCAAGTATATAAAAGGAATAACACAATATCACTATAAACATATAATTGACAAAGATCAATAACAAATTTTGGAAGTGAATATTAATGAACTTCTTCATATATCAAAAATATTAGCCATTTGGAACATTAACAACAAGTAATGTACGAAAAAATTACTAACAAGAGATAGAAAAGGAACAATATTACCTCTCAAGTAGATTGATAAATCATGCACTCTTATGAGATAAAACTCCCAATGACAGTTAGAGTAAGAGTATATAAATTGTATGCGATAAAATTATATGCTAGGCAAGATTAGAGATATCGAGTATCCTCAATTCCCTTCAGATGTTGAAAAATGATTCAGTCGCAAGTGGTTTTGTGAAAATATTCACAAGTTGATGTTTACTATCAACATGCTCGAATACGACATCACCTTTTTCAACATGATCACGTAGGAAATGATGACGAATCTCAATATGCTTAGTGTGTAAATGTAGCACCAGATTCTTGGTTAGATTGATAGCGCTAGTGTTGTCGCACATAATGGGAATACGTTGCAAGTTTATATCAAAATCAAGTAATTGTTACTTAAGTCAAAAGATTTGGGCACAACAACTATCAATTGCAATATATTCCACCTCGGCGGTTAACAAAGCAACATAAACTTGTTTCTTGTTATGCCAACTTACTAAGGCATTTGAAAAACATGTGACAAGTTCCACTAGTGCTTTTCCTATTTAATTTGCAACCAGAAAAATCGGAGTCAGTGTATCCAACAAAGTTACAATTGCTTCCCTTAAAATACCAAAGCCCATATTGAGAAGTAACACGGATATACCTAAGAATACACTTTACGGCTTTTAAGTGAGATTCTTTAGGAGCCGATTGATAACGGGTACACATGCATACGCTAAACATGATATCAGGCCTAGATGCGGTAAGATATAGAACAGAGCCAATCATACCTACATATTTATTCACATCTACATCATTACATTTTAGGTCTTTTCCAAATTACCATTTATGGCCATAGGTGTATCGGTAGACTTTGCATCTTCCATACCAAAGTGCTTTAGCAATTATTTACAATACTTAGTTTGACACACCAATGTACCCTCTTTCAATTGATTACTTTGAAGCCCAAGGAAGTAATTAAACTCCCCCATGAGACTCATCTCAAAATCTTCCTACATAAGCTTAGAGAACTCTTCTGTAAGTTGTATATTAGTTTATCCAAATATAATATCATCAACATAAACTTGAGCTAGAAATGTGTGCTTTCCTTGGAGCTTAATGAATATATTAGTATCTACTTTCCCCCTTGAGTATCCTTGATCAATTAAAAAAATTCTCAATCGCTCATACCAAGCCCTAGGGACTTGTTTGAGACCATACAAAGCTCTTTTAAGCTTGTACACATAGTTCGGATACTCGTGACTTCCAAAATCGGGGGGTTGAGCTACATAAACTTCTTCATTAATAAAACCATTTAGAAACTCACTTTTTACATCCATTTGAAATAACTTGAAATTCATAGCGCAAGCATAAGCTAGTAGAAGATGTATAGCCTCAAGGCAAGCCACCGGAGCATAAGTTATCTCATAATTGATGCCTTTCTCTTGGTTATAGTCTTGCGCCACTAGTCGGGCCTTATTTTGGGTTATCACCCTGTTTTCGTCAAGTTTGTTCCTAAAAACCCATCGGGTGCCAATTACTTGGTGATCTTTAAGACGAGGGACAAGGTCCCAAATGTTGTTTCTTTTAAATTGATTTAGTTCATCTTGCATGCCCATAAGCTAATGCTCATCAATAAATGCATCTTTAGAATTTTTAGGCTCTACTTGAGACACAAATGCAAAGTGATAACATAAATTACTTATCTTAGAACGAGTAGTTACTCCCTTTGTGATGTCTCCAAGTATATTGTGGATAGGGTGATCCTTTGATGTCTTTCAAGTCAAAGGTAGACCTTCCACTACAGCTGGATTTTCTTCCTTTTTCTCTTCATGATCGTCATCCTCTTTCTTATTATCGTCTACCGCTTTAGGTTGATTAATTCCTTCTTCGGTTCCGTTGAATATTTCTTAAGACGATACACCTACTTCATGAAAAACAATACCTTTCCCAACATCTTTTAGGTAGGACTCATAAAAATCAACATGTACGGACTCATAAAAATCAACATGTACGGACTCTTCAACTATAAGAAATCTCTTATTATAAACCCTATATGTCTTGCTAGATTGTGAGTATCCAAGGAAGATACCCTCATCGGCTTTTGCATCGAATTTACCAAGATTATCCCTACAATTATTCAAGATATAACATTTTCATTCAAATACATGTAAGTGAGAAACATTTGGTTTTCTACCTCTAAGTAGCTCATAGGGGGTCTTGTCTAGAATAAAATGTATAAGTACCCTATTCATGACATAACATGTCATTTTAATTATGTTCGCCCAAAATTACTTAGGAAAATTACCTTCATTGAGCATAGCTCTCGCTAACTCCTATAAAATTTTATTTTTACTTTCCACAACGCCATTTTGTTGTGGTATTCTAGGAGCAGAAAAGTTATGCTTGATACCATGTTTGTCACAAAATTTCTCAAAGAGGTGATTTTGGAACTCTCCTCCGTGATCACTTCGAATGGAAACAATTCTAAAATTCATTTTGTTTTGGAATAATCTAGAAAATTGCTTAAACGCCCGGTAGGTTTCATCTTTACTTGACAAGAACAAGACTCAACAAAATCTAGATTAATTATCTACAATAACAAATCCATAGTAATTTCCACCTATGCTCTTAGTCCTAGAGGGACCAAAGAGGTCCATGTGGAGAAGCTCAAGAGCTCTAGAGGTAGAAACAAGGTTTTTCGATTTAAAAGAAATTTTTGCTTGCTTCCCTTTTTGACAAGCCTCACATAGATGGTCTTTAGTGAGCTTTAGTTTAGGTAGACTAATTACTAAATCTTCCAAGGGTACTCTGTTCAATAGGTCAAAGTTAAGATAGGCTAGGTGTCTATGTCATAACCAAGAGTTTTCACTCATGGTGGCTAGACACTTAGTTCCACCCAAGGAAACTTTATCTAGATTTAGTATATAAGTATTATTTACCCTCACACCTTTAACACACATTCTTTATTTTCAACATGCACAAACAAGCAACAAGTTTTTATAAAGGTCACTTTAAAACCCTTGTCACATAGTTGGCTTATGCTTAGAAGATTGTGTTTAAGACCATCAACTAGCATTACATAAGAGATAGTAGTAGATGAGGTATTACCTACACTACCTTATCCAAATATAACACCTTTTTTATTATCTCCATATGTGACCAATCCCTTTCTCTTTGGCACAAAGTCAATGAAGAGAGATATCCACTATCGAGATACCATATCTTTTTGGCAGAGTCAAGACATTCAACCTAAAAATTTAAACAAAGTAAATAGGTACCCAATTTTCATTAGGTCTTTGATGGTAAGTGATAACAAAATTTCACTTAGGAAACCATTGAACAACTTCGTTAGGAACAAAGAGTTGCCTAAATTTGCATCTTTGAATGGTATATCCTTTTTGAAACAATAATGACAAGATTGGTTTTTATGAGACATGTCCTTACTATTTGAATTCTTATACATATATCTATGTTTCCTTTTAGAATGGTTCAAAGGTTGTTCAACCTTAGAAGAATCAATAGCAAACACCATCTTAGGTTGTAAGACGTCATCTAATTTGACTTGAATAGATTTCACTTTCTCTTCTCTATAATGAAACTTTTCACAACCAAACCTAGGAGATTTAATATCCTCACTCTTATCACTTTGAATATCTATCATAGATTTCTTAATAGCTTTGAAATTTCTTTCGGATTCCAACACTTTAGCTTCTAAATTTAAAATCACTTTTTCATGTGAAGCTAACTTGCTAAAAGCTTTTAAGGCTTCTCTATTAGATTTACAAAGGCCTTTTGTAATTCAAAATAAGATGAATCATTAGTGGATTTAAGTTTAGAGGAACTTACATTATTCTTTTTCTTTCTTTTTTCATGAGACAAATTCGATTTGATTTCACACTTGAAGTTGTGCTTTCATCACTAGAGGAGTCACTAGCACTTTCCCAAGCGACATGAGCTTTTATAGACTTCCTAGAGGACTTGTGATGGCTCCTTTATTTATCTTTCATTATCATGGGACATTCCAGTCTATAATGACCAATTTCACCATAACTATAGCAAGTTCCTCTAAGCTTTCTCTTTTTATTTTCATCATCCTTAGAGGAACTTGTTAACCTTCTAAACTCGGCTATGTTCTTGTCAGAATTTTTAACACATTCTTCCTTATATACCTTTGGTATCTCCTTAGGAACAACCCCATATCTTCCTCGCAAGAATTCTTGTCATCATCACTCTTACTACCACAATGCTCAAAATATGAAGGCCTTGAGCTAGAAGTCTTTAGAGCTATGGACTTCTTCCCTTCCTCTTTGTCTTTCCATTTCTCATTCTTCATTCTCTTTTCATATTCTTTTTTTTATTTTACTAAGCAAGTGAGATCTTTCGCATGTTCTTGCTTATTTTACTCCTTGATGGAAGTGACCTTGGGCTTACATTACCTACTTAAACATCTCAAAACTTTGTTAGTAGTATGTTCATTGGAAACGGAATTACCTAGTGCATTTAACAGATTTATGAGATGAGTGAGCCGCTTTCGCATATTCTTAATGGTTTCACCATGCTCAATACGAAATAGATCAAAATCTTGATTCAATATGTTGATTCTAACTTGTTTGACATCATTAGTTCCCTCATGGGAAATCTCTAATGCGTCCCATATAGCCTTGGCTATCTCACAATGAGAAACACGATAAAACTCATAAACTCCCAAAGCAGAAGTGAGAATATTTTTCGCTTTCTAATCATGTGACCATAATTTCCAATCATTAGCGTCCCATTGTGCTTTCGGTTTAGATACGGTAACACCCTCTGCATTGGTCGTAGTTATTTTATTCGGACCATTTTGGATAACGTCCCATATACCTTTGTCAACGGGGTTGACATGAATACACATAAGAGCTTTCCAATAGTCATAATTGTTATAATAAAAGAAAGAGAGAAGAGTGAAAGAATTGTGTTATTGATTCCTTGAAGTGAACATAATACAATAGATCACTATATATAGGTAAGCATAGCTAACCATTAGACAACTAATATAGTTAGCTTACTAACATAAAGGAAACCTATATTACATTTCTAATGTATTATCTATTTATCTCTAATAGTCCCCCTTAAAAGTTGACGAGAGTGCTTCAAGGAGGCTCCTTTTGTTGAACACTCTAAGTTTTTCACGCAGAGGGATGAATTTAGTAGCAGAGAGGGGTTTTGTAAAGGCATCGGCCCACTGATCCTGGGCATGCACATGAACCAAATTCAGGCTTTTGTTGAGGACCTTTTCCCTTACAAAGAAAATGTCTAGCTCCATATGCTTTGTCCTATTATGAAGAATAGGATTATGATCTAAGGTCATTGTGCTTAGGTTATCACAGAGTATTTTAGGGGGCTGAAATCGACAGTGAAGTTCAGTGAGAATGGATTGAATCCATAACATCTCTGCAGCCAGTTGAGCCATACTCCGGTACTCTACTTTAGCACTGGATCTTGCCACTAGTTGCTGCTTCTTTGACTACCAGGAAATAATGTTAGGACCTAAAAACACACAAGCCCCTAAGGTGGACTGACTATCATCAGAGTCTGCTGCCTAGTCAGCATCACAAAAGCCTAGCAGAGATAGGGGTTAATGCCTAGTAGTAGGTTGAATAAGTAATCCATAGTGAAGTGTACCACTGAGGTACCTGAGTATTCTTTTTACTACTTTGTAGTGCTCCTCCAAGGGATTGGACAAAAACTGACACACTTTGTTGACAGAAAAAGGATAACTCTGGCTTGGTCAAGGTAGCATACTGAAGAGCTCCAACAATTGATCTGAACTGGGTTGGGTCTGAAAATGTGTCAGACCATATTTTGATGACTTGCTTCTAGAGACCATGGGAGTGGGCATTCAGACCCAACCCAGTTCAGATCCATTATTGAAGCTCTTCAATATGCTACCTTGACCAGGCCTGAGTTATCCTTTTATGTCAACAGAGTGTCAGTTTTTGTCCAATCCCTTGGAGGAGCACTGGAAAGTAGTAAAAAGAATACTGAGGTACCTCAGTGGTACACTTCACTATGGATTACTTATTCAACCTGCTCCTAGGCATCAACCTCTATCTCTGCTAGGCTTTTGTTGAGGAAATTTTCCCTTATAAAAAAATATCCAGCTCCATATGCTTTGTCCTATTGTGAAGAATATGATTATGAGCTAAGGTCAATGTACTTAGGTTATCATATAGTATTTTAGGGGTCTGGAATTGACAGTGAAATTCAGTGATAAGGGATTGAATCCACAACAATAGGACAAGACAAATCTAAGTTTTCTTTGAGTTTCATCCACATATTACAAATCTGAGGATGAAACTAAAAGAAAACCTGATTATCTTGTGCAAATTTGCTTACACTAATGAGATTTTTAGTGATGTGAGGGACAAGAAAAAGATTGTGCAGCATTTGAGATGAATTATAAAGGTTGGCTAAGGGAAATTTCATTGAACCTACAAAGTTAATTGAAAAACCTTGGCCATTTCCCATGAATAGTTGTTCAGCTCCAAACAATGGCGATGCATCATACAAATTTGAAGCCTCAGGCGTGACATGGTGAGACACCCCTGAATCAGGATACCGCCACTGATTGTTGAAGTTAGGATCTGAACCTGTGAGGAAAGCCTGAGGTTAAGGATGCCTAGGTGGTTTTTTCCTTAGAGTAGTAGCATATCCAAAGGAGGGAGGATAAGAAGGGCGTGGAGTTACCATGAATGGATTAAAGGGAGCACATGGAGTGACAAAGCAAGGTGCACCGAAGTAAGAGTATATATGAAAGCGTACAGATGTGTCATGTCCAATCTTGTGGAAAATTTGACATGAGACCTTTCCAAATCCACCACCTCTACGTCCAAACCGGCCGCCACCACGACCAGAACGACCACCGCGTGAACCATAGCCATGATTTTCAGCATTTGTCGTCATATGACTAGTTCCAATAGGAAAATTAGGGTTCGAAACTGCACTTGATACCTCCGTCGAGAGAGATTCTAAAGACGACGAAGCGTGAGTGAGACACACGGACACAAGTTCAGAAACTACAACTTTTCGATTCTTCTCAATGTGCGACTCGTGTACTAGAAGGCTTGATTCAAGTTCGTCCAGCAAACACAAATCCTCTTTACTATTCATCGCAGCAACAATTGGATCATATTCTTCAGGGAGAGCATCAAGAACAACTTCGATGAGATTATGAAAAGGAACCGGATCTCCAATTGAAACCAAATATTCACTGATTTCACGAACACGAACAACAAATTTAGTAATCGTGTGCGATCCTTTCGTCAAATTGCGTAACTCAGATCAGAGTTGTCTCGCCTTGGTGGTGAGCAACGTATTGAAGTAGCGTTGAACCTCAGACCATACCTGTCATGAGTATGTGCAATCAACGAGTTTAGGAAGAAGAGAATCGGAGATAGTGGAGAGCAACTAGGTGCAAATGAGCGCATCTTATTGCTCCTAGTCAAGAAACGCTGGATTTGCACCGCCGGTAACAAGATCGGCGCCGAGAAGAAATCACGGAGGAACAAGCGGCGACGTCACAAATTGCTGAAGTTTATGGCCGCGAATCACATCATCTATTTGTTGTTTCCACTGTTTAAAGTTCTTATCATACAATTTGACTGAGATAAGATGTGAGAGTTTGACGTGAGATGAGAGAAAAACGCCCTCAGAACTGAACGGGGATGCCATGGAACCCTAGATCGAAAGATAAGCTATAGATACCATGTTATAATAAAAGAAAGAGAGGAGAGTGAAAGAATTTTGTTATTAATTCCTTGAAGTGAATATAATACAATAGATCACTATATATAGGTAAGCATAGCTAACCATTAGAGTTAGCTTACTAACATAAAGAAAACCTATACTACACATTTATCTATTTATCTCTATTAATGATCTTCGACTGGTAAAAATTGATGCTTAATTGTACGCACCGTTAGGTCCGGTAGCCATTTCATAATTACTAAAATAATTGTTGTTTAATACTTTCAGTTTTATTCATACTTTCAATTTTATTATTATTATTATATTACATTCAATTTTTATATAATAAATATTAAAATAATATTTGTTTAATAAATGTTTAAAATAACTTTTTCAATATACTATTATACTAAAAGTATATTTTAACACTTATTATTTAAAAAAACTTAAAATAAATAACAAACTGAAATTAAATATATTAAGCTGGAAGTAAATATATTTTAATATTTTAATATTTATTAATAATTAATTTAAAATGAATAATAAACTAAAATCAAATATATTTTTTAATTAAATATTTATGTTTTAAATATAATATATAAATTTAAGTGCAAATTTCATTTAGAAACAACTCTTAGCCTTGTGGTAAGGAAAGCTATGTATTATGTGGAAAAGTGTTGGTTCAAATCAAACCTATTGCAAAAAAATATATTATTTTTTAAGATTTAAATATTCAAGCTTACAAAAGAAATCTTGAAATGACAAGGATGTGTTAGTTATTAATTGAAAACGATTTTGAAGAGATTATAAATGGTTTGAATTGTGTTTTGATTCAGTTTGAAATGCGAGAATTTTTTAATCAACAAAAAAAACATAAATAAAATGGTTAGAAATTGATGCTCAGAGTCATTATCGATGGTCGAAGTTGCGGTGATCGGAGTTAATATCGATGGTCAAATTTGGCGATGGACGGAGTTTATAGCAGTGGTCGAATTTGGCGGTGATTAGAGATTAGGCACTAGTCGAATTTGGCGGTGGTGCGGTTCTGACTTTAAAAATGGTACAACAGTCTTGTAAGTCAGAGGAAGATGATGAAATGTTAATGATACTTTGCTAGTGTCTAAACACCAAGTAAATTAGTTCCATTTTTTTTAAAACTTTTGGTCCTTATTAAAATAGTTCCAAATTGAGAAGAGGACTAAAATCTAAAACAAAAATTAAAATAGGAAACCAAAAATAAATATAAATAAATGAAAAATAGAGAGACCCAAATTACGAATTTTAAAATATGGGGCAAAAATAAAATAAAAATAAAAATAGAGGAGCAAAAATTCAAATTTTAAAATAGAGAGATCAAAACTATAAAAAAAAATAGAAGAATCAAAATTGCAACTCAGCCATTTTATATTTTTAGAAAAAGTTATATTCAAAACAAAATATACTAAGATTCATTGTATTCTTGCACGGAAAAGAGGCAAATTATACTTTGTTAAAATTGAGGTAACCAAAGCCTCTCGTTTCTAATGAAAACGTTATCGATACTAGAGGTGGCAATTAAATTCATTAAGGCAAAATCCATCCAATTCATTCATCAAAAAATTCATCCAATCCATCCAGCACACAAAAAATAAGTTAATGGATTGGATTAAATCCATCCAACATATTTTAAGGATCCAATGGATTATTTTTATTTTCGTTAGATTTATTTTTTTAAAATTAGATTTTTTTAAAAATAATTAAAAAACTATATTTTTTTCTGAAAAAAAAATTATTTTTTTTGAAAAAAAATCTGTTTTTTTTTCAGAACAAAAAACTGATTTGTTTTTCGAAAAAAAAACCGACTTTTTTTTTTGGAAAAAAAATCAGTTTTTTTTTCAGAATAAAAAACTGATTTGTTTTTCGAAAAAAAATAAATTTTTTCTTGAAAAAAAAAATTTCTCGAAAAAAACCGACTTTTTTTTGGAAAAAAATCGGTTTTTTTCAGAATAAAAAACTGATTTGTTTTTCAAAAAAAAAATAAAATTTTTTCTCGAAAAAAAAACCGACTTTTTTTTTGGAAAAAAAATTAATTTTTTTTCTGAAAAAAATCGGTTTTTTTTTTCAGAATAAAAAACTGATTTGTTTTTCGAAAAAAAACAGACTTTTTTTTTGGAAAAAAAATAATTTTTTTTTTCGAACAAAAAACCGACTTTTTTTTTTAGAAAAAAAATCAGTTTTTTTTTTCAGAATAAAAAACTGATTTGTTTTTGAAAAAAAAAGTATTTATTTTTACGAAATTAAAAAAAAAAGTTGGATGAATGGATATCCATCAATTAAAAATATGTTAATGGATGGATTGGATGGATTTTATTCTTAATGGATGGATCGGATTGGATAATTTTAATAAAATTTTAGTGGATTTTAATGGACTAATGGATTGTTTTAATCCATCCATTAACAATCCAATCCATATTCATCCAATCCATTCATTTTGCCACCCCTAAGATTCGATACCTATAAATAAAAGAGATACACCTTTTTAATTTGGCTATTTTTCTATTCCAATTTTATCCTTATTTAAGATACATATTTTTTTATTAAAAAAGGACTATAACTGTTGTATAACTCGTAATATATAACTGCTATACGCACATGAAATTTAACAGATGGAGGAGAGCAGTTATTCATAACCGATGGAGCAGCAGTTATTTAATTCTATGAAAAATAAAAATCAATTTATATTAAAAAGCTGGATGAAAACTGAAAACCAATTGGAACAATACCATGAATTAAATTAGATTTGTTGCAGCATACTCCACACAACAACAACATAAGATAGATAGATCATTCTCCTCCTCCTCTCTCTCTCACACACACATTTAATTTATTTTAAATTATTTATATTTATAGATTTTAACATCATTCAACTTCACATTTTGCGGTTGCCGAATCCCATGCATGTTTTTCATTTGATTTCAGGGAAATAATCAATCCTGTTACTTTATTTGTTTTTATATTTATCCATTATTTTTTATATTAAATTATTATGTTTTCTCATCAATTTTTTAATTGATTTAATATTTTATGTTTAGAAAATCTGTTAGGGTTAGCGTGAGAAGAAGGAGCTTCATGTGGGTGATAGAAAAAATTATTAGTAATAATTCATATTTTATTATATTATTTTCTTAAGCCCATAAGTTTGTTAGAGGGTATTTTAGTATTTTATATTATTCTAGTAACCCTAGTTTTAGCTTATAAATAGGGTGACAATCATTGTAACTCTTAATCCTGTTTCTTCTGCCGTCATTCTCTTTAATAGAATATTTCCCTATTTTCATTATTCTATCTTTGCACCAACAATTGGTATCTAGAGCTCCGGTTCAGATTCATTGGGAAACACGGGAAACATGAGTGAACGTGAGGTCTTGTGTGTTTGATTTTGATTCTTAGATTCGTGTTGAATCTTGAACAAAATCTGATCAGAATTTTATTCTGTGGGTTGGGAAACACTGTGTGAGAAATCTGAGTGTATTGTGCAAAGTAGAAGATGAACGGAAACGGCAACATGAACACCAAACTTCTAGTATTTGATGGTAAAAACTGGAATCGTTGGATGATCCAAATGCGTGTACTATTTGGTGCTCAAGATGTTCTAGATCTTGTCACTGATGGTTATGTTCCAGTAGCAGCAGATGCAACCGATGAACAGAAAAACGCGCAGAAGGAAGTAAGGAAGAAGGATCAGAAAGCATTGTTCTTCATTCATCAATGTGTGGATGTAAACGTGTTTGAGAAGATTGCAGACTCTACAACAGCAAAGGCTGCATGGGACACTCTGGTGAGATGTTATGGTGGTGACGCATCAGTGAAGAAGGTGAAACTTCAGTCCTTGAGAAAGCAATATGAGAATCTCAACATGAAGAATAATGAGAAAGTTTCTGAATACATCTCCAGAGTGATTCTGATCACTAATGAGATGAAGGCGTGTGGAGAAACTCTTTCTGAAGAAACAATCATGGAGAATGTATTGAGATCCCTTACTCCTCAATTTGATTACATTGTGGTAGCAATAGAACATTCCAAAGATCTGAGCACCATGAGAATTGAAGAGCTGCAGAGCAGTCTAGAAGCGCAAGAGTTGCGTTTGACTGAGAGAACTTCTGAAAGGGAAGTAGAGCAGCAGGCTCTGAAAGCAACTTCTGATAGGAGGTATCAGAAGCAGTCAGAAAGCTCAACCTCTGATAGACAAAAGAATGCTCAGAAGGGAAAAGAGAAGTATGACAAGAAGAAGATCCAATGTTACTGTTGTAAGAAGTTTGGTCACTTTGCTAGAGATTGTTGGTCAAACAAGGAGAAGAAATCAGAAGAAGCAAATATAGCCAGAAGTTCTGATGACGAATCTGTGCTATTGATGGCCTCTGAATCTGATGATCTGACAGACTGGTGGTATATGGACACTGGCTGTTCAAATCATCTTACTGGAAACAAGAAATGGCTGGTTGACTTTGACTCTGAAAAGAGAACAAAGATCAGATGTGCTGATGACAAATATCTTAATGCAGAAGGTATGGAAAATGTCAGAGTGACTCTGAACAATGGAAAAATAACATTGATTCAGAATGTGTGGTATGTACCTGGCATCAGAAGCAATCTGATGAGTGTGGGACAATTAATTGAGAAAGGTTTCTCAGTTACCATGAAGGATAATCTTCTGAAGCTGTATGACTGCAATCAGAAGTTGATTATGGAGTCAGAACAGGGAAGGAATAGAACATTCAAGGTGAATGTCAGAACTGCAGACTCAGAATGTCTTAGTGCAACATGTGCTGAGAAGGAGAGTGAGCTGTGGCACAGAAGATTTGGTCATTTGAATTTCAGAAGCCTAAAACATCTGAATTCAAAGAAGCTGGTACATGGAATTCCTGCAATTAAGAAGCCTGAGAAGTCATGCAAAGTTTGCATGGAAGGAAAACAACCACATTTGCCATTTGCGTCAGAAGTTGCTCCAAGAGCAAAACATGCCTTGGGAGTTGTACATTCTGATGTGTGTGGTCCATTTCCAGTAGCATCAATTGGAGGGAATAAATACTTTGTGTTGTTTGTTGATGAATTCACAAGAATGACATGGGTATCCCTTATAAAGTTCAAACACGAGGTGTTTGATGAATTCAAGAAGTTCAGAATGAAGGCTGAGAATCAGAGTGGTCAGAAGTTGAAGATTCTTAGAACTGATGGTGGAGGTGAGTATAACTCCAAAGAGTTCCAGAAGTTCTGTGAGGAGAATGGAATTGAGCATGAGGTTACTGCTCCTTATACCCCTCAACACAATGGTCTTGCTGAAAGAAGAAACCGTACTTTGCTTGATATGGTGAGAAGCATGCTAAAGGAGAAGAAGCTTCCTCAGAAGCTCTGGGGAGAAGCTGTTGCCACTGCAACGTATGTACTCAACAGATGTCCTACGAAGAAGTTGAAGGAAATAGTTCCTATGCAGAAGTGGACTGGAGACAAGCAAAGTGTTAGTCATCTGAAGGTATTTGGTTCTGTTTGCTATAAACATGTTCCAGAAGCCAGAAGACAGAAGCTGGATGATAGAAGCAAAGTGATGATTCTGATAGGGTACCACAGTACAGGTGCATACAAGCTCTATTGTCCAGAAACCAATAAAATTAAATTCAGCAGAGATGTGATTGTGAAGGAATCAGAAGTTTGGAATTGGGATAAGTCTCAATCTGATTCTGATGTTAGAACCTCTGAAGAAAGGCCAGAGTTAAGAATTTCTGAAGTTGAAGTAAACCCTGATATTGACTCTGACTCTGATACTGATTCAAACTCTGAAGATGACTCAGAAGATGAAGGTGACTCTGATGACCCAGACTCTGATGGCAATCCAGATCTTGGTGGCAATTCAGACTCTGGAAATATGTCAGACTCTGAAGATGGTCAAAGCTCTGGAGGTCAATCATCTGAAGCTAGAAACTCTGAAGCTCAAGACTCTGAACAAGTTCAGAGACCACAAAGAATCAGAAGCGTTCCCAGAAGATTTGCAGAATTTGACATGCTGCAAGACACTGAAGTAGACTCTGAAGGAGAAGTTATTCAGTGTGCCATGTTAGTAGACTCTGAACCTATAAGTACAGAGGAGGCTCTTAAGCAGAAGCTCTGGCTGAAGGCCATGAAAGAAGAACTTGATGCTATAGAGAGAAACAAGACTTGGAAGCTGACAGAACTTCCAAAAGACAAGAAAGCCATCAGCGTCAGATGGGTTTTCAAGCAGAAGTTAAAGCCAGATGGCTCAATTGGCAAACATAAAGCAAGGTTGGTAGCCAGAGGATTTCTACAGAAACCTGGGCTGGATTATTCTGAAGTGTTTGCACCTGTAGCAAGACATGAAACAATCAGAATGGTGATTGCAATAGCTGCTAACAGGAATTGGCCTCTGATGCATTTAGATGTAAAATCTGCATTTCTGAATGGTCCATTAGAAGAAGAAGTTTACGTGTCACAACCTCCTGGATTTGTGAAAAAGAATCAGGAAGGGATGGTGTACAGATTATACAAAGCTCTATATGGATTGAAACAAGCGCCCAGAGCTTGGAATCAGAAGATTGATTCATTTTTCAAGAAGCAAGGCTTTCAGAAATGTGAGATGGAGTACGGTGTCTATGTTCAGCATACTTCTGAAGGCAATATGACTCTGGTATGTTTATATGTTGATGATATACTATTGACTGGAAGTTCTGAACAGGAGATAGCCAAGTTCAAGAAGGTTCTAATGAATGAATTTGAAATGACTGATCTAGGCAAAATGACATACTTTCTAGGGATGGAGTTCAGATATTCTGAGAAAGGTATCATTTTGCATCAGCTCAAGTATGAATTAGAACTTCTGAAGAGATTTGATCTGAAGAATTGTAAGATGGCTGTCACACCTTCTGATACAAATCAGAAACTGGATTCAGACTCTGAAGGAAAGGATGTGGATGCTACAACCTTCAAACAGTTGGTTGGTTCTCTGAGGTATCTGTGCAATACCAGACCTGATATTTGCTACTCAGTTGGGATGGTTAGTAGGTTCATGAGTAAACCTAAGTGGTCCCATTACCAAGCTGCTGTCAGGATTCTGAGGTATATCAAAGGAACTCTGAAGTATGGAGTGTTATTTCCCTCTGGAGGAAATAATGAGTCAGAACTTCTGAGTTATTCAGACTCGGATTGGTGTGGAGACAGAGTTGACAGAAGAAGTACATCTGGGTACTTGTTCAAATTTCTGGGAGGTCCCATTTCTTGGTGTTCCAAGAAGCAACCTGTTGTGGCGTTGTCAACCTGTGAAGCTGAATACATTGCAGGTGCTGTTACTGCATGCCAAGCTGTGTGGATTCTGAATCTGTTGCAGGATCTGAAGATTAAAGTAAACAAACCTCTGAAGTTGATGATTGACAACAAGTCTGCAATCAACCTTGCCAGAAACCCAGTGCTGCATGGGAGAAGCAAGCATATTGAGACCAAGTATCATTTTCTGAGACATCAAGTTCAGAGTGGAGTGTTAGAAGTTGTACACTGTAGCACTCAGAAGCAGTTGGCAGATGTTCTGACGAAAGCTATCAAGACTGATCAATTTCTCAAATTAAGGGATGGAATTGGTGTTACAAGTTTTGATGGAATATGAATTAAGGGATGGTATTAGTAATAATTCATATTTTATTATATTATTTTCTTAAGCCCATAAGTTTGTTAGAGGGTATTTTAGTATTTTATATTATTCTAGTAACCCTAGTTTTAGCTTATAAATAGAGTGACAATCATTGTAACTCTTAATCCTGTTTCTTCTGCCGTCATTCTTTTTAATAGAATATTTCCCTATTTTCATTATTCTATCTTTGCACCAACAAAAATGAGTCAATATTTTAGAAGGGATTCAATTTGCAAAACAAAGTAAAGGAAAAAATATGAAGCAAAAGGTGTTTTTTGAGATTAAAATATGATAGAAGATACGCTGTTAGAAAGAATACTGAGATGGAGCAATGATAATTGGCAAGAGAAATCGAATAAATTAAAGACATTTCTTTTCTTTTTTAAATTAAATACTATGATGTTGTCTCGTTTCGCTTCCTTTTCATATTCATCTATTTAATTATTTTTGTTGTTTTTTTTTGCATTCTAAAATGATCTTAAAAAAAAGTTAATGTTTCTATCGGACTTTGTAGAATTCAGATTTCATTTTTTTTTGAGTTTTTGAAAAAAATTTATTCACAATTAGATTTGAAATTTTATTAAATTTAACTTTTAATTTTTAATAATTTTTGTTAGAAACTGGAGGATAACGAGTTACTTATTTTAATTTTAAGATCTAAACATGCACTATAATCTATAACAATATATAAAGACAAATATAATTTTGACGTAGCATTTTTCACTTTCAATTTTGCCTTTAATAAATTAATTTTTTTACACTTTTTATTTTAATAGATTAGAAAGTTATATTCCTCATCTTTGGTAGTTTCTATATAGTTTTTAAATCAAAAAACCATCCCTCCCCATTTTATATCCCACCCACTAGATTAAAAAAAAAAAAAAGAGAGAAAAAAAAAGATGGAGAAGTAAATGGAAAATATGAAAGAAAGAAGACGAGGATGAAAATAAAAGAGAAAAATAATAATAATAATGACAAATTTTTCTATAATATTTCTCTAATTCAACTTTAATTTTTCTCCTATATTCTTTTAATAATCCTTATTAATTTTTTGTTTTTAATTTGTTTAGAGGCAGTGAAGTAAAGAAAAATTGTTAACATAAATATGAAGATTTTTTTTTACGGAGAAGAGGTTACTTTTTCAGTTTTCGTACTATCTTTTTTAATTTTATTATACCCACTAATTTTTTAAATTTAACCATTTTGATTGATTCTTTACACATTTTTAATTTTATTTATTAGGATAAATCTTAAATATTAACATATATATATATATATATATATATATATATATATATATATATATATATATATATATATATATATATATATATTATCCGCATTAATGCAATAAAATAAGAGGAACGAGGCACTGAAGAAAAATATTAAAAAGATATTTCATGCAACTAGAGAGATAAAATTGAGATGAAAATAAACATGTTATACTACATTCTAATTTAACTTGATACATAAATTATGAAAAAACACACTTTTATAATTTATGTGTATATACTAAAAAACATATAAATGAATATGAGAGTTTATGTCACATAGTTTATTATACAAATAATTTAAATTAAAAGATATCCATTTATTTTTTGACGCGTAAGCGTATTTTAAAAGAACGGACAAACGGCCAACAGAGAATCCCTTTGGACGCTAGTTTCAAATAATGAAAACATAACAATTTTAGTGTTTTTCAAATAATTATGTAATAGTGTGAAATAATTATGTAATATTTTCATAATTATTAAAATAATTATTGTTTAATATTTTCAATTTTATTCATACTTCCAATTTTATTATTATTATATTACATTAAGTTTTTAAATAATAAATAATAAAATAATATTTTTTTAATAATGGTTTAAAATAACGTTTTCATTATACTGTTATACTAAAAGTATATTTTAAAATTTATTATTTATAAAACTGAAAGTAAATCACAAACTGAAATGAAATATATTAAATTGAAAGTAAATATATTTTAATATTTATTAATAATCAAACGAAACCAAATAATAACCTGAAATCAAAGAAATTAAATATTTACGTTTTAGATAGAATATATAAATTTAAGTTGAGATTCATTAAGAAACAAGTTTTAGGCCTAATGGTAAGGATGCATATGTATTATGGGGAAACATTTGGGTTCAAATACTCACTATTGCAAAAATTTTGATTTCTTAAGATTTGAATGTTCAACCTTACAAATACAACATGTATGTGGCTAAAATGTAAAGTGTTAACTTGTAATAATAAATATATATATATATATATATATATATATATATATATATATATATATATATATATATATATATATATATATATATATATATATATATATATATATATATATATATATAATAAAATAATTAAAAATAAATTTCAGTTAACAGTCACGTCAACAATAAAAAAACCACATTGAAGCGCCACTTCACAAATTTTGTTAAACAAATCTATTGAGGGGGCAAGCCTTTTTTCGAATTCATCTCATATGGTAGAGGAAAATGAGTATTAACCCTTAATATTATGATCTTTTGCACTAATAATATACTTAAAAATGTTTAGTGACTTTTAATTTTTATTAATTATTTAACAAATACAATTTAATTAGAAGAGTTGGAATCTACTACCGATACACATCTATCCAGTTTTCGAGTTTCTTTAACATATGCACAAGGCATGACTATAAAAATATCAATGGTTCTGATAAAGAAAATGAAAAAATCAATATGGAGTGTTAGTTATTAATTGAAAACGATTTAGAAGAGATTATAAATTGTTCGAATTGTGTTTTGATTCAATTTGGAATGTGAGAGTTTTTTAATCAACAAAAAAGTATAAATGAAAACGGTTAGAAACCGATGGTCGGAGTTAATATCGATGGTCGAATTTGACGGTGGTTGGAGTTAATAGTTAAGGTCGAATTTGACAATAGTTAGAGTTTATAGCGGTGGTGGAATTTGATGATGATCGGAGTTTATAGCGCTATTTGAATTTGACAGTGATCGAAATTTACGCACTAGTTGAATTTGGCTGTGTCGCGGTTCTAACTTTGAAAATGGTACAACAATCTTGTAAGTTAGAGGAAAATGATGAAATATTAATGATGCTTTGCTAGCATGTAAACACTAAGGTAACGTGGTAGTATCCCACATCTTCCCACTTTTTTATTTTTTTTAATTTTTGCTCCCTTATTAAATTAGTTTCAAATTAAAAAGGAGACTAAAATCTAAAACAAAATTTAAAATACGGGATCAAAAATAAATAAATAAATAAATAAAAATAAAGGGATTCAAATACCGGATTTTAAAATATGAGACCGAGAATAATATATAAATAAAAAATAGAGTACAAAAATATTAGATTTTAAAATACAGAAATCAAAACTAAAAAATATAAAAGTAAAAAGATCAAAATTGCAATTAAAATTTTTATATTTTTAAAAATCATTTTTACATTAAAAATAAAAAGAGTACATTAGCTCAAGTCATGCTACAATAACATAATAAGTAAGAGTATATTCAAAATGATTTTTTCGTTAGAAAAGCAAAAGTTATATTCAAAACAAGATGTGCTAAGATCCATTGTGTTTTTCACGGAAAAGGAATAAATTATACTTTATCAAAATTGAGGTAACCAAAGCCACTTGTTTCTAATGAAAATGTTATTTCAAATAATGAAAACATACTAATGTTATAGTGTTTCTCAAATAATTATGTAATAGTGAGAAATAATTATGTAATATTTTCATAATTATTAAAATAATTATTGTTTAATACTTTGAGTTTTATTCATACTTTCAATTTTATTATTATTATATTATATTAATTTTTTAAATAATAAATATTAAAATAATATTTGTTTGTTTAAAAAAACAGAAAGGAAATAACAAACTGAAATTAAATATATTAAATTGAAAGTAAATATATTTTAATATTTTAATAATTATTAATAATCAATTGATAGTAAATAATAAATTGAAATCAAATATATTTATTAATTAAATATTTAAGTTTTAAATATAATATATAAATTTAAGTGGAGATTTCATTTACAAATAACTTTGTATCTAGTGATAATAATGTCTATGTATTATGGGGGAGAAATTGGGTTCAAATCTTCGCCACAGCAAATTTTTTGATTTCTTAGGTTTGAATGTTCAAGTAATATAGAGGATGAAATCTTTATAGAACTTTTTCCAGATTCACCCCATATGGCAGAAGGATTTTTATTTATTATTTAATAAATACAATTTAGTTAGGAGAGTTGGAATCTGTTACAGATCCACATTTATCAAGTTTTCTAGTTTCTTTAACATATGCACAAGACGTGACTATAAAAAAATCAATGGTTCCGATAAAGAAAATGAAAAAATTAATATGGAATGTTAGTTATTAATTGAAAACGATTTTGAAGAGATTATAAATTATTTGAATTGTGTTTTGATTCAGTTTGGACTGTGAGAATTTTTTAATCAACAAAAAAGTATAAATGAAAACAGTTAGAAACTGATGTTCGGAGTTAATATCGATGGTCGAATTTGTGGTGGTCGGAGTTAATATCAATTGTCGAATTTGGCGGTGGTAGGAGTTAATAGTGATGGTCGAATTTGATGATTGGTTAGAGTTTATAGCGATGGTGGAATTTGGCGATGGTCGGAGTTTATAGCGATATTCGAATTTGGCGGTGATCAGAGTTTACGCGTTGGTTGAATTTGGCGGTTGTTCGGTTATGACTTTGTAAATGATACAACAATCTTATAAGTTAGAGGCAGGACCACTTTTGAGGGTGTGCAAGACGACTTACAACACACGACCTCACATTTTTCATGATTAAGTTATGACAAAAAGGGTCTTCTTCATACACGTATTCAACGGTAAATAGGGCCCCTTAAAAAAATTTCACGACTAAATTGAAGTTAACTTCAACTTTTTACTCATGGTCTCTCAAAAATTTGAGACGGCTTTGATTAGCGGAAGATGATGAAATGCTAATGATGCTTTGCTAGCGCATAAACACCAAGTAAACACCAAAGTAACATGGTAGTATCCCACACCTTCCCACCTTTTTATTTTTATTTTTAGTTTTAGTCTCTTATTAAATTAGTTCCAATTTAAAAAGGGAACTAAAATCTAAAACAAAAACTTAAAATAGAGGACCAAAAATAAATAAAATAAAGGGATTCAAATACCGAATTTTAAAATATGAGACCATAAATAAAATAAAAGTAAAAAATAGAGTACAAAAATATTAAATTTTAAAATACGGAGATCAAAACTAAAAAAATATTAAAGTAAAAGGATCAAAATTGCAATTAAAACTTTTATATTTTTAAGAATCATTTTTGTATTAAAAATAAAAAGAGTACATTAACACAAGTCATGCAAGAATAACATAACATAATAAGTAGGAGATATATTCAAAACGATTTTTTATTTAGAAAAGCAAAATTATATTCAAAACAAGATGTGATAAGACCCATTGTATTGTTGCACGGGAAAGAGGTAAATTATACTTTATCAAAATTGAGGTAACCAAAGCCACTCGTTTCTACATATGCACATCGTCCAGTTTTCCAGTTTCTTTAACATATGCACAAGACGTGGTTATAAAAAAATCAATGGCTTCGATAAAGAAACTAAAAAAAAAAAATATGGAGTGTTAGTTATTAATTGAAAACGACTTTTATGATATTCTAAATTTTTTGAATTTTTTTTAATTCAATTTGGAATGTGAAAATTTTGTAATCAACAAAAAATCATAAATGAAAACTGTTAGAAACCGATGGTCAGAGTTATTATCGATGGTCAAATTTGCGGTGGTCAGAGTTAATATCAATGGTCGAATTTAGTGAATTAATTTCAGTTTATTTAATTGAGGCTCCATGTGAAAGATCAAGTTTATTCAAATTCTCAAAGAGAGTTATCCTTCTTGATCATCCTCTCCGTTATGACACAATTAAGACCTCAACACATGATTAAAAGAGGAAGGCTACCATAAATGCGAAGTGTACGAAAGTCGAAAAAACTCATGTTTTCACTTTCGAACGAAGTACAAGGTCCCTCGTTAAAGGAGAGTTGAGTTTGTTGCATATTGATTTAAGACGATTTTTTTTTCTTACAATTACTTCAACAAGATAATGGAAAGCGCGGTGAAGCCGCGTAATGTTGTTCTTCCGTCAAGCTCATCACAAAAACAATAAAGTTAGAATAATGTTTGTCAACTTTAACTCAAAGTATTACAGAGGAAGTGTTTTGTTTAATACAAGAACAGACCCAGATCGCTCTTCTTACTACAAGACCATTTAATCTTGCTACTACTACTTTAACTTAAACCAAGCTACATGGAAAGCAGCACATTCAGCCAAACACCAAATGAACCACTTCAAATTACAATTATCTTGAATCCAGAAAAATAGAACTCCTAATGCTAAGCTTTGGATTCATTTGTTCTGAGCTTCGTCAAGTGAGGAAACCATTAACAGCGAACTCGCACACAACCTTCCTTGCAACATCTTGGAACTTCAAGCTATCATTCAAACCTACAGAGAAGCACAACTAATAATCAGAACAGACTTAACAGAAATAAAGTGAAGGTTAAGAATTAAGAAAGAATTAAATTAGGTTTAGCCCTCAGATTTAGACTCATCATAGGGCGAATTCGAGCAACCAGAAGGGCAACAACCGAAGTCATCGCCAGCTTCCTACAAAGCATCAAAGAAAAACAGTTTCGGGCAAAGCAACTTTCGAACAACCGTCAACATAAGCATCATAAGGCACCAAACAATATCAAAGGAAACAACAACAATCTCAAGCCCTCATGGTTCGGACTATTACGTCGTTATTACCGAGCATCAAATCCTTTCTCGACAACATAAGACCGACAACATCTGAACTTGAGCGGTTAATTTCCTGAAAGAAAAAGAAAAATGTTAATACAGTTCAGAAATAGAATCCGAAATTCATCAAAGGGGTTCCAAATGATCCAAAGCAATTAAATAAAATATTCTCCAAACGTGTCGAAATGGAAGGAAAAATTCATTGCAACGCTAAACTTGGAAGTTTCCACAACTTGCAGCAGCAATAACACAATTAACGTCAAGCCTCAAAACCAATTCAAAAACTTGCCAAAACCGTATCCGACATGCTCATATGAATTTGGAAAGGAATTCATGAAGGTTTTAATTAGAAGAAGATGGTGTGCAACTATAAAAAGAGGCCATCAGAATCAAACCGGGGTGAGTTCAACAAATAAAAATTGGACGAAAAAGCCCAAATCGAAACCCTCCGTCCAAACCCATGCGAGACTCAGAACAGATCGAGAAGGAGCTCTTCATCATCGTCATCATCACAAACGTCAAAGCGCGAACCACCCCTCATCAATCCATGCATCACCAGAAAAGCCGCGAATCCTCATCGGAAACCGCTCCACCGGAAATCGCCATCCACTATCTACTTTCGAAAAACCTGCAAAAACCCATTTCTTAAAAAAAACGTGAGTTTGTTTGTTCACTAAAATTTTTATTGTTATTATTTACGCAGGAAATCACAGAAGAAGAGGAAAGACGGTAAACGAGAAAGAGTGAGATGAGAGCAAATCGCGAAGAAGATGGGAAGGAAGAAGATGGAACAGAAGATTGAAGGGAAGAGGAGGGTCAAACGGCAGACCAAAATGGGGGGGGTGGGATCTAGGTTTTTTCTGATTTTGTAATTTTATATATTGGTTTCCTATACACGTGCACCCACAGTAACTACCTTGCACCCACGCCATTACGACCGTCCATCACCATCAGATCTCATCGTACGATTCGCGCTTGACACCCACAGTAGCCTCCATGCGCCTGCACACACGCAACTGTTCGCTAACCTAACCTCTTCATTATCTTAATTAATTCCCCACTAACCCAATTAATCCTACTTAACCTTTTAATTAACCACTATTTATTTCTTTTAATCTGCCAATTAATTTCCTAATCATAATCCACTTAATTTTAATTTAATAATTAACCTAACAACTTAAAACCTTTCATTAACCCATTTGATTAATATAATCACTCCCTTTTTTTTATTAATGAACTAATAATTAGTTACGTCTTAATCAACCTAATCAATCTATTTAATTTAATTAACTTTTTTAGCTAATCAACTTATATTTAAATCATTTTATTTTAGTCATCCTTTTTTATTTAAAACAAACTTAATAACTTTTTTTATTTAAAACAACATTTTTCTCTAATTAGTTCATTTTATTAGTCAACCCTAACTTTCTTCTTTAATTTATTATTTGTTCAATAATTTAATAAAATTACTTCTTCAATTTTAATAACCCTTTCCTTAATAATATAATCTGCTCATATTCTAAAAACCATTTCATTTTTAAAAAAAATAACTTTTAAAACAAATAATAATAAACAACCCTTTTTATAATTTAAATTAATCTTTTTATCTTTCATGATAATAACTAAAAACCATATTTAATAAAAACTTTTTTTCAAAACCTATTTGTTTAAGATCATCTCTATTTCGATATAATCTAATTAGAATCTAATTTATTTATCACTTAAAACTATTACTAAAAAAACTAATTCAACTCTCCTCCTAAAAAAAAATAATCTCCCGTTAATTAATCAATCGTGCATGTTTCCATCTCTCAGCACCGATCCAGTATTCACACCTCCACACTTGACTTACGTTTTAGCACCTGTCTCTGTTTATATGGATTTATTATCACTGTCTTTATCGTTTCATTTATTTTATTTATTGTATCGCATCGCATAATGTCCAAAGGAAGAACCTATGCATGACTTAATAATTTATGTGTATTGCATTTCTCATATGCATCATTATTCTCCATTTAATCCTTGAGTCCTCAAGTTGATCAATTTAAGTTTAGATCCTACCCCCATAAGGAGGACCTTTTTCTTTACAACATAGATAAAACCAATATTATTCAACTCAATTCAAACTATTCTCCTATTAGAGAATTAGACGTCAGTCATCTTGACAGTCGAGAAATAAATCTCTTTCCCCATAACAATATTATCGTGTGATGTATATCTTTTCCGCTTGAGGGGGATAATGGCATACTCGTCGATGAAATCCGAGTGTTTGAGCCCTTCTCTCAAGACGATGCACAGACCATATCCTACAAAGTTATGGTGGTTAAGCCGGGTGTTCTCCCTCGAGATGACGACTCGTCTTTTCTCCTAAAATCAATCAACAAACCTTATCCCTTTGGAACTTTGACCAAAAGTCAATGGTTCCTCAAACCCTTTAGGGGAACTACAAATACTCTAATTTCATTCCCGTCAGGATATGTAGGCACAAGATGCAATTTCTTTGCGAGTATACTTAGAATTAAACCATTAGGTCTTTCACCCTTAAGCAGATAACCCTTAGCAATAAACACTTTAAAACAAGAGGTTCATGTAGAGTACTACAGAAACTTAGGATGCTAGCACCTTCCCTAAGTTTAACCAACCCCGAACCTAAACTCTCTAGCTTTTTCATTTGCATTGCATTGTGGGTAATTCGATCTTTTTCCCTTCCTTTGGACAAATTAAAGACCGATGGTGAACCAATGAATTAAGATTCAAATTAATTAATAAATTAACATCTAATTCTCACCGCGATAGGTCCCTTATTAAATTAGCTTCAAATTGAAAAGGGGACTAAAATATAAAACAAAACTTAAAATAGGGCATCAAAAATAAAATAAAAAGAAAAATACAGGGACCAAATTCTGAATTTTAAAATAGGGGACCAAAAATAAAATAAAAATAAAAATAGAGGACCAAAACGTTAGATTTTAAAATAAGGAGATAAAAACTATATTAAAAATATAGAAGGATAAAAATTGCAATTAAACCTTTTATATTTTGAAGAATCATTTTATATTAAAAATAAAAAGGGTACACTAACACAAGTCTTGCTAGAATAACATAACATAACAAGCAGAAGATATATTTAATGTTAAATATGTAATTCTTTGTTTTAGAAAGATTTGATTTGATTTAGAAAGATCATATTAGATTTAGAAAGATTAGATTAGATATTTTTGGGCTTTTATAATTTGGGCTTTAGCTTGAGATGCAAGTTAAGCTAAATCTATAAATAGGGAGGAACCCTTATCATTGTAATCAGCAAGTTTGATAATCACAGTTTTGTAGTTGAAAAGTGATAATAAAATTCCACAATTGTGGGCAGAGAGTTACTCTGTAGTTCATACTCATCTTTAAACGTGTTCTTGTTTTTGTTTGTTGTCATTACATAACAATCTTGAGATCAAGATTGAGAATTTACCATAGATCGTGGTTAAATTCCAACATCTGGTATCTAAAGCTCCGGTTGCGATTCAAGGAAGCAAAACTGTAATGGTGATGAATCACCCGAACGGTCACTTTCCAGAAAATATTCTAATTCTTAAGAAAGATAATTATAAGAATTGGTGCAAGCAGATTAAGGTGGTTTTCTGTTACCAAGATCTTTGGGATCTTGTGAAGGAAGGATTGTCACCACTTGTAGAAACTGCGACAGATCAAGAGAAAGTAACATATAAAGAATTGAAGAAGAAAGATTATAATTTTCTCTTTATAACCCATCAATGTGTTGATCCAGATAACTTTGAAAAGGTTAGTGATGTAGAATCAGCAAAAAGAGCTTGGGAGATTCTTGAAAAATCATTTGGAGGCGCAGCGAAGGTGAAAGAGGTGAGGTTACAAACTCACAAGACTTATGAATTGCTTTAGATGGAAGACAATGAAAGTATAACATATTTTATTCACTAGAGTAACAAAGTTGGTGAATCAAATCAAGATATATGGAGAAATGTTGACATCAAGATCAGCTGTGTCAAAGATCTTGAGGTCATTTGCTCCAAAGTTTGACCATGTGGTAATAGCCATAAAAGAGTCGAAAGACTTGTCAGTATTGACGAAGGAATATCTTCAAGAAACGCTTGAGTCTCATGAACAAAGGATGGCTGAAAGAGCTATAGGAAAGTCGAATAGTGATATGGCTTTGCAGGTGCAGTCAGAAAAATAAAGGAAAGGTAAAGGAAGTTGGAGTTGCAACAAAGATAGAGGAGACTGCACCAATTCGAATGGTCGAAATCAGCATGAAGGAAGCTGGTCGAATAAGAGAAAACTATGGAACCAAAGCAACCAAAGAGGTGGTGCTGCAGGTAGACGAAGATGTGGTGGTCGAAAGCCTAAAAAAAGTCACATTTCGTGTTTCAATTGTCAGAAGTATGGTCATTATTTTAGTGATTTTCCAGAAAAGAAGAAGAATCAAGAAACTGATGCAAAACTGGCGAAACATGAAAAAGAAGAGATGTTACTGATGGTCACGAAAAGAGATGAAGAGATATTTTAGGACCAGTGGTACTTAGACTCAGGATGCTCATCACACATGACTGGAAGGAAATATTGGTTTATCAACATGAAGCCCTCGTCAAAGAATATAATGAAGTCTACAAATGACAACACTCTAGCAACTGAAGGTATGGGTGATGTTCAGATCGTGAGGAAGGATGGCAAGAAATTAATAATTTCCAATATGTTATACATACCAGGCATGAAAAGTAACCTGCCCAGTATAGGACAACTTGTCTAAAAGAACTACAAGGTAGTTGTCAAAGAAAAGATGATGATAGTTCTCGATGCAGGTGGTAGGTTGATCTTGAAGGCTCCAATGCCTCAGAATAGGACCTTCAAGATTGAACTCAATATGATGGAGCACAAGTGCCTAACAACTACAACCAGTAGCGATGAATGGTTATGGCATTTTCGACTAGGCCATCCCAACTTAAATGACATCAGAGAGCTAAAGAGAAGAAATATGGCTTCAGGAACAAGGTGAGAAGTACGTTGAATGGAAAGCATCTATCCAAAGAATTATAGGGATAAGCGGTTTCGACAGCAAAATACATATTAAACAGATGTCTGATGAAAAAGCTTGAAGGAATCACACCAGAAAATGTTGGTCTAGTGTCAAGCCTAGCCTGAGTCACTTTAAGGTGTTTGGGTCTATAGCACATAAACATGTACTAGATTAGTTGAGAAGGAAGCTTGATGACAAGTGTAATCAGATGATCTTGATAGGATATCATTCGAATGGAGGTTACAAACTGTTCGACCCAATTAATAAGCAGGTAATGATCAGCAGGGACGTGATCATATATGAGCTTAAAGAATGGGATTGGAATGAGAATGTCAAGAAGGATTCAGTGAGAATCTCTTGTGAAGAACCAGCTACTGAAGGCGAAAGAGAAGTTCGACAGGAATAAGTCAGAGATGAAGCAGACCAAAGCAGACCTCGACGAACAAGACATATTCCTACAAGGTTGCAGGAATGTGTGATTACATAAGATGATATGTTGTTGGAGAGGGTGAGATGGTACATTATGCTTTCTACGCAGATGTTGAAGCATTCAATACAGCTGAGGAATTGAAAGATTCGAAGTGGGTGAAAGCAATAAATAAGGAGTTAGACTCCACTGAAGTCAACAACACCTGGTCACTTATCGAATTGCCTCAAAGCAAGAAAGAAATTAATGTGAAATGAGTTTACAAGGTGAAAGTAAATCCTAAAGAAGAGGTAACTCGATACAAGGTGAGACTTGTGGCAAAAGGATTTCTTCAAAATGAAGGGATCGACTTTGACGAAGTGTTTGCACCTGTTGCTAGGATCGAAACAATCAGGTTGTTTGTTGGTCTAGCAAATATGAACAATTGGCACACATGTCAGATGGACATGAAGTGTGCATTCCTTAATGGCCCCTTAGATGAAGAAGTTTATGTCGCACAAATAGTTGGGTATATAAAATGAGACAAAAAAAGAAAGGTGTACATGCTGCATAAAACCCTATGTGGACTTAAGCAAGCTCCAAGAGCTTGGAATAAGAAAATTGACAGCTTCTAAAGGGAGAAGGAATTTGTGAACTGTACGACTGAGCATGAAGTGTATGTAGGAAGAAGAAGTAGTGAATTACTTATATTACGCCTCTATGTCGATAACCTGTTGATAACAGGAAGTTGCAAGAAGGAGATCGAAGACTTCAAATATAACATGAGTGAGGAGTTTGAAATCCTAGACTTGGGAGACCTCTCATATTTCCTTGACATCGAATTCTACAAGACTAATAGAGGTTTGATGATGCACCAAACAAGATATGCAGGCGAAATACTCAAGAGATTTGAGATGTAAGATTGCAACCCAACTTCGACTACAACTAATACCATATTGCAACTGTTGAAGTAGTCAAATGAAGATGGTGCAACCCAACCCAATATAAAAGACTTATTGGGTCACTTTGATACCTTTGCCATACAAGGCCTGACTTGGCATACAATGTAGGTATGGTAAGTAGATTCATGCAGAAGCCAAATGTATCAAACCTAGCAGCAACAAAAAGTATACTAAGGTATCTAAAAGGGACTATCAATTACGGCATTTTGTTTCCTGTAACTGATGAAGGAAAAGAATGAAAGTTAGTGGGATACACCGACTCTAGTTGGTGTAGTGATGCTGAGGGTAGAAAATCCACAGTTGGTTATGTGTTTATGTTAGGTGATGCACCAGTTGCTTGGAGTTCGAGAAAGGAGCATGTAGTGGCATTGTCGTCATGCGAAGCAAAATACATAGATGCTTCTCTTTGTGCATGTCAAGCAACATGGATGGTGAACCTGGTCGAAGAGATTACATGGAAGAGTAATGAAGCAATTACTATGAAGATCGACAGCATGTCAGCTATCAACCTGGTGAAGAATCCAATAGCACATGGTCGAAGCAAACTCATCGAAATGAGGTTCCATTATCTTCGAGAGCATGTAGCAAAAAGGAAGATGAACTTGGAACACTACAGAACTAAGAATCAGATTGTAGACATCATAACAAAGGGAGTTCCAGTCAAAGTGTTCAAGAAGTTAAGGTCTATGATGAATGTAGATATCTTAGAAACAATGAATTAGCTGGTGTGTTAAATATGTAATTCTTTGTTTTAGAAAGATTAGATTAGATTTGATTTAGAAAGATCAGATTTAATTTGCAAAGATTAAATTAGATATTTTTGGGCTTTTATAGTTTGAGCTTTAGCTTGAGATGTAAGTTAACCTAAATCTATAAATAGGGAGGAACCCTTATCATTGTAATCATCAAGTTTGATAATCACGGTTTTGTAGTTGCAAAGTGATAATAAAATTTCACATTTGTAGACAGGGAGTTACTCTGCAGTTCATACTCATCTTCTTTAAACATGTTCTTATTTTTATTCGTTGTCATTACATAACAATCTTGAGATCAAGATTGAGAAGAATTCACCATAGATCGTGGTTGAATTCCAACATTCAAAACAAGATGTTCTAAGATCCATTGTATTGTTACATGAGAAAGGGACATATTATACTTTGTCAAAATTTAGGTAACAAAGTCTCTCGTTTCTAATGAAAATGTTATTTCTAATAATGAAAACATAATTATGTAATAGTGCTTTTCAAATAATTATGTAATAGCGTGAAATAATTATGTAACGTTTCCATAATTATTAAAATAATTATTTTTTAATACTTTCAATTTTATTATACTTTGAATTTTATTATTATATTAATACATTCAGTTGTTAAATAATAAATATTAAAATAATGTTTATTTTATAATTGTTTAAAATAATATTTATTTAATAATGATTTAAAATAACGTTTTAATTATACTATTATACTAAAAGTATATTTTAACATTTATTATTTAAAAAAGCTGAAAATAAATATCAATTTGAAATTAAATATATTAAACTAAAAGTAAATATATTGGCAAAATAACATTTTTCGTCCCTTAACTTTAACTCGGGGTCCAGTTTGGTCACTTAACTTTAAAAAGTGGCAAGTTGGTCCTCTAACTTTTAAAATGGTGTCACGTTTATCCTTCCGTTTGTTGCTGTTAGTCAAAGTTTGAAAAAAAATGTCACGTTTGTCCAGGTAGACTTGATGTTGCTGACGTGGATATGAAATGTCTTAAAATAAACCCCCTTTGACCTTGGTTTCCATTACCCAGAAGATAAAATGTTTACCCAAAAGACCTTGGTTTCCATTAAAGACAATTCAAGGATTCAATACACGAAGGATTGAAGACGCGAAGGATTGAGGGCGGAGGATTGAAGACGATTCAAGGAGACATTATAAAAAGGTTAGTTCATTTCTCTCTGATTTAGGATATACTAATATCATAGGGAAATATCTGCTAGAGGTTCAGATTTAGGGTTTATGTAAAATTTTTAGTGTAAACTCTAATTATTTAGATGATATAATTAGGTATCATGGATGAATACATAACTCTCAAGATTCATCATAGTGGTGAGTTCACCGATGAAGGGCGTAGTGTATATGAGAATGGAGTAGTAGATGATTTGAGAGTAGATGTAGACAAATGAAATTATTTTGAGTTAGTTGGTGTATTGAAAGACTTGGGTTATAGGGAGTTTGAAACAATATTTTACAAGAACCCTCAATTTGGGATGAATCCACTTGTTGATGACAATGGTGCTTTAGAAATTCCAGATCTTTATAGGGTGCACCAAAATGTTGATATTTATATTGAACACACCTTGTCTCAACCTGACTACTGTGATGTTGTTGTTGATGAGGACCCTGTTGAAATTGTAGATGAGGTGGAGGAGTTACTTAATCAACTGCATGATGAAGTTGTGGAAATTGAAAAAAAAAAACCACTGTTGTGATTGAGGAAGGTGATGTTAGAGTTGATCAAGCCACTGCTGGGTTGGAGGAAGTTAATGTTGGAGTTGATCAAGGGAATCCTGCAGTGGATGAATATACTGTTGGAGTTGAACAAGGGAATCCTGCAGGGTGTCGCAACTGCGAAAAACACTCGGCGGAAAAACAGAAGAGTCTCCACCAAATGTTATTTATCCCAAAAAGAGGGAAAGGAAGCGATTGAAGAAAATCTGAAGAACGGGAAAAGAAGAGGTCATCGCAACCAAATCTTGGGTTCAGGAGTCGGTTACGCAAGGGGAAGGTATTAACACCCCTTGCGTCTGTTGTACTCAACGGGATCCATACTTGTTGTCTAATCAAAGGGTGTGTTTATCTATAAGCTAAAGCTAAACAGAAACAAGAACAAGAGAAAAAGAAAGAGACTCGGTAGGACATCTCCGCCCTACGCCTACGTATTCCCTCATGCAATGGGAAAGTCAGAGTCAACGTAGTTCGGAAAACTACGGGTGACAGGGGGGAAGGTTGCTCGCCAAGACATCACCGTCTTGTGCCTATGTATCCTCATTTGGTATGAGAAATCCGAGAAAATGTAGTTTGGGTAAACGAAACCATGGGTTGGTTAAGTATTTTTTATGAGTGACACTAAGTTCCCATTCCAGTAGTTAGGGTCGATGCTTGTTTTTGGTAGAACAGAAAAGTAACGTACTCTTTTCTGAAAATGAGTTTGAAACGCAAATCCCGAAGGATAAAAGGTTTGACTTTTGTTTTTAAGTTTTAGTGAAGTGACTTAGTTTTCTTTGTGATTCACGTTGCAATAAAGACTATGACATAGGAGCGAATGCGTCACATATCTCCCCTAAACAGGACGTACACTAAACACTCTAGACAAGTGAGAGGAGACCCCTCACTCATCATTTCCCATGTGCTTAAGGCTCATATCGTACAATGTTCATCGTATTTATTAGACGAGTTAGACAGTGTTTCGAGATGAGAAGAGAGACGCACAAAAGGTCTAAGAGAAAACTCGGCCCTAACGTTGTCATGTAAAGTGGTCCTAAGGTCGGGATGCGAAAGGAGATTTTATCCTAATGTTAGCATGTAAGAGATGGACCTAAGGTTGAGGTTAAAAGGGACTAGCCTACTTATTATCATGCTTGGATTTCAATCCTAATGTCTATCTTACTCCAAATTTAATCGGAAATTAAATTGGAATAAGACATCTAAGGGAGCATGCAAAGACAAAGCAAGGAAACAAGGCTAAAACAACAGCTACAACAACGCCTCCTGCACAAAACAACAATAAAATCCAGCATACAAGCAAGACGGCCTATAACAGCACATGTTTCAGCACAAAAGCAGGTGTAAAAGACAGTCAGCAAGCAAGCAAAGCAAAGACAACATGCAAGTTCTGAATAACCACAGCTGTGGAAAGTTGGGAAGCAAGCAAGTAAGAATGCAATTACTCATGAACAAACACCAATCATGGATAAATATCATGGAACAATGAACATGCTTCAACAATCAAACATAATCGATCAACAACAATGCATCAACAAGAATCATCAACATCCACATGTTCTTTTCAAATTAAATTGGACGATCAACCGATCAAACAAACATGCAACAGAGCGGAAACGGAAACAAATGTAATCATGCATCACAATATTCAGCAACATAATCATCAATGATCATCAATTAATATGCTATAAACAAACAAGTGAAATGATCATTCACCAAACAAATCACATGAACATGTTAAACATTCAAAACGGAAACCAAACGTTGCGCGTCGAAGAATCGAGATCAAACATTCAAGAACGATGAAATATGTCCAAAACAAATCACTTAAATGCATCATATCAATCCATGAAGTTTACATGTGAAAAGGAACTCAAACAAGCAAAAAAATGCAAAAAAAAAAATAGGCAATATGCCCAGAGTAACGGGTTACCATATATAAGGTAATCAGTTACTTGATGAAAAATAACCCATAAACGTGAAATTTGATAAGGTAGCCGGTTACCACTGAACCAGAAGCAGAAAATCAGTTTTTAAAATCGGTTTCAGCATCAAACAACTTCTTCAATCATCCATATGAACATGATATCAATCAAGCACAAAATTATCATCAAGAAATAACGATTAAACACCGTGTAAACACAATCAAACACTGAAATCACAAATCACCAAGATCTAAATCATCAAAATGGATCAAAAAGCAACAAAAACCATGGATCTACATTGTGATTATTCAAATAAGCTCAAAATTGGATTAGATCTAGAATTGCCAACCTTCAAAGCTGAGATTTTCTTTGGTGAGTGTTGATTCACTTGAAATTAGTAGATCCAAGCAAGAAACCTAGAGATTCTTCAAGATACAAGAGTTTCCTTGTGGTAGAAATGAAGAACAAGCAAGATCAAACAAAATAATCCACAAAAAGCACTTCCAATCTAACTTCCAAATTCAGATCCAAAACCAAACGAAAATTGAATGGTGAATTGAAGATAATGGAGATGAACGATGGAGGTTTAGCTCTAGAATTCTATGATTCTAATGAAGAATCAAAGAACTCAAGTGAAAGAGCTTTAATGGAGGTTTTGGTAGTGAAAAAGTGGAGAGAAAATTGAGAGAAAATTCTCAAGAATGAGTGTGAAATCTGAAAATGAAGGGTAATTGTGTGAGGTTTGGAGCAAATTCTCTTAAATAAGTTCTACGTTTGGAATCAAAATATGATTTGGAATGAAAATTATGAGTGAAATTAGGAATTGAGTGTTTGAAATTTGGAGGGAAATGGTGAAAGTTGAAACAATTCTAGATCCTTCCAAATATGATCAAGTGAAATCAATGGTTGAGAATGGTTGGAAAATTGCAGATGCTGAAAATTCAAATATTTTGGCCAATTTCGTTTGAAGTAACCGGTTACACTATATAAGGTAACCGGTTACCCTATTCAAAAAATGCCGCTTTTGGCACCAAATGGAGGGAATCCTGCATAATTACCCGTTGCCACCTGCTCTAAGCTATGTTAAGCCTCTGAAACTTGTCCTTGAATATGGTAATTGTGAGAATGCTTGAGATAGCATGTACACCGTCTCCTGAGCTGAAAATAACCTGCTGAAAAAAATAAAGTTGGTCGCTCGACCGTTGTGCAAAATAAATGTCAGAGCATCCGATGCTCGTTGTTTAGAATCTTGCACTAAAAGGGAACCCTGAGCCACATAAACACCTTGATCCCATGCCTCAAGAACAAATTTTATGATATGCAGAAATGCAAAATGCAAAGAAACAAAAGCCAGTTACGGTTAAAACGAAAGGGCAAATTTTGGGGTGCTACAGCTGCCCCTATTCAATCGACTTGAACCTGAAGGGAAGATAGTAACGAATTTCAAACATTCAAAGTGCACGACAGTTGAATACCAAAAGAACCCAAAAATTTGCAACCTGCGGGGATAACAATCTAAAATGAAAAAAACATCAACCAAAAGTTGGAACGAAACTATCGGATACCAACCAAAAGATACCAACCAAGAGCATACAGGAAGTAAAACCAAAGGATACCAACCAAGAGTTGGGATAACAAGAATGCTGCCCAAAGATAACTTTCTGGGGGACAAAAACTCCAATCAAGAATCTGCAGAACGCACAATCAACAGACTTACAACCTGAGGGAAAGACAACTCTGTTGGGGATGAAGAGAAGCCTGAACAGACAACTATGTGGAGGGAACAAGTGCCCCACCTGGAGATAATTATCAAAGGATACCAACCAAGAGTTGGGATAACCAGCAAAGGGGTACCAACCAAGAGTTGGGATAAAAGTCGACGGGTACCAACCAAGAACATACAGGAAATAAAACCAACGACTTTATGACCTGAAGATGACTTCGCTGGAGAAAGAGTAGACCAACCAGACAACTTTGCACGGGATAAACATCTACCAAAGATATAAAACAAAGGATACCACCCCAAAAGGTTAGGATAAGGGTTACTCCCTGTGGATAAAAACCAAACACTACCAACCAAGAGTTGGAATCTCAAAGGCTACGAACCAAAAGTTGGAATCACCATAACACCGACCAAAGGCGAAACAATGGTGACTTCACTGGGGAGGATACTGACCAAAAGTCAGAATGCAATAAAAGGTAATAAACACAAGCTACCAACCAAAAGTTGGGATCACCACTGTTGCGGTGAGAATCGTGATATCAAGCTATTGAATTAACTTGAATCTTTTAATTCTTAGAATTCACAACCGGACTTTAATTTATCTAAAGGAAAGGTCTAAAGAAAGAAAAACCCTTTTCGTGATGTAACAACAACGCTAAGAGATTCGGGGATCGGGGGTTGGTTATGTATAGGGTAGGTATTTCACATCCTAAACATCTGTAGTACTCTACAGGAACCTTTTGTTTGTTTGTATGCTAGGTTGCTAAGTGTTTGCTATGGATTGGAAAAAGGTGTAGGTTAAAACCTAAATATATATACACTAAGTTTGCTCGCAAAGACATCGCGTCCTCTGCCTACGCATCCTAACTAGGATAGAATCAGAGCAATCGTAGTTCACCTCACTAAGTTTGAAGAACACTTGATTGTGATCAAGGTTCAGAGGGGAACAAACATCACAATATTTGTGTGGAGTTTTAAAAAAACTCCCTAGTCTACGTTGAACACTCAAGAGGGGAAGTAAGAATTCATCACAACGATTCTTACATAGAGTTGACAAACTCTATCCTAGGGTTCTAGTTGAAGAACACTCCTAGTACAGGTGGGTTTCTTAGACTTAAAGCAAAGTCTAATGGTTTCTAAACCAAGGTTTAAGGATGACTTAATAAAGTCAAGAGAATGGTTATGAACTATCCATGACACAAGGATCAATGGAGAGACTTTTCCTTTGGAAGGAGAGGAGGGAGGCAACTTGGACGAGAACTAACAAGTTCCATCACTTGGGGAAAAGAAACTACTTTAACAAAGTAATAAACATGATGAAGATAAAAGCATGGTGACAACCATATAAGGCAAACATATTAAAGGTATCAAATGTAACTACAAAATATGCATTGATGACGATCAAAGCAAATAATCAAGCAAGAAATGTGACGACAGGTCAAGCTTAAAATAATTTCTCAGAGGAAACAAAATAAATCATGGTAACAACCCAAAGAAAATAATCCTATCATGTTGACTAACATAAAGGAAAATGAATATAAGCAAGTTCACAAGATAAACAGGCATGGTGAGAAAGTCAACAAGACGTGGGGTAACGACTTCAAAACGTATACAACTTCCAAATGGTTAAGAGGCATTGAAATTATAAACAACATGAAATTTTAATTCATCACATGAAAGTAGACTTTAAAATGAACACATCACAAAAAGAACGGATGAAAAATGATAAAAGATGAACAAGTTATAAAATTATGAAATTAATGAAAAAATATGAACAAAACAAAATAAAACAAAGGACTAAAAAACAAAAGGCCATGATGGGACTTGAACCCACGCCCTTTAGTTGCAAACTCAAGGCACCAACCACTAGGCCAATAAGCGCGCATGTGATAAGGAATGGAAGTGCAAGAAGAAAAATAATGAATCAAAGCAAAATAGGAAAAAACACACAAGGGTTGATCCTCCTCAGGGATCGAACCCAGGCTAGCAAGGTGAAAGGCGTGTTTTGAATAAGTTGCTTACCACTGGGGTGGCTATACATCCGTTGATATAGCCACCCCTATAAACATATAAGGCGCATTTTGAGACATTTTCTGGGCAAAACCAAAGAAACAAGAACAAGACAACTTTCAAAATGCGTTTTGATGCTAACTTGCTCAATTCTTGATGGATTTCAGTGAAATTTAGGTCTAAACTGAGTAGAATTTCATGAGGAATAAGATGGCACAGTTGGTTTTTCAAAATGATGTGAACATAAGAAAATTCGAAAACAAATGCATAAAGAAGTTTTGATGTGCATTTTGAATTCAAGAGATCAAAACAGGTGGACTTGGGGGTATGCAATGAAGGTGAGATAATACTTAGAAAGGGGGGGATTGAATAAGTATGGAAAATTAATACTTGAAAATAATCACACAATTATTTTTATCCTGGTTTGTTAAACAACTACTCCAGTCCACCCTTCTAGAGTGATTTGCCTTTCTCAACAAGGACTTAATCCACTATTAAATCAAACTGATTACAATAGTATCACCTAAGAACAACAGTTCTTAGTCTTCTCAAGAGCTACAGATTCTAACTGAATCCTCTTAAGGAAAATCCTTTACAATCAATGTAAATTAAATACAAGAGTTTTTAATGCTTCTATAAAGCTATAATCACAACAGTGATTTTTCTCTTAAGTTAAAGTACAATGAGATTCTATGAAGAATAAGAATGAGAGCTTATAGAATATTATGATTTCTTTTCAGCAAGAGTGTAGCACTAAAGAATGAAGTGAAGATCTCCTTTTATAGGCAGCTGAATCATGCAAGCTGATCATTGAAAAGAGAGTCCAAAAGGCCTGAGCCTTTTTGTCTTCACATGCACTGACTTTTCCTTGAAATAGATGGCACAGAAAAATCCTTTTTGTCTGTGTAAGTGTGTCTAGCACAAATAAGGAAAGAGACGTTGAATAGTTCCAACGGATATATTCTTGAAAACACTTCTTCAGTTTCAGCAAGTTCTTCAGAGTCTGAATGGATCAGAGTCTTCTGATGAGATTCAGAACTATGTTGTATCAGAGTCTTCTGCAGCGTGTGTGCTTCTAGCGTGTTGATCATCAGAGCATTTTGACACAGAACTTCAGTACAAGGCAGCGTAGGTACTTTCAGAAACTTCTGTAGACTAATGCTTTGAGAAACTCTTCAGTCAATATTCTTCTATACTTCTGATGCTTCAGCTTCAGATGCTTCTGACTATCTTCAGATGCTTCTGATTATCTTCAGATGCTTCTGACTCAGAATGTTCTGGAGCTTCTTTCTTCAGATCCTTCTGGAGACTACGCTCAGGATCTTCTGTAAGGAGCAAACAGATTCTTCTGTAAGGTGCATCTGGCGCTTCAGAGTCAGAATAGCTTCTTGTATTCAAGGCAGATTTGCTTCTAGAGAGTTAATATAATATTAATCTGCAATAAAACTCTCAAACAAATTTTAGAGTATATAATTCTTAAATATAAATTTCCTAATAGTTATCATCAAAACAAAGAGTAATTATTAAGAACCAATCTGTGTTCTAACATGCAAGGGTCTGAGCACATTTGAAATATGATCTGGAAAAGATTATGACAGGCAAAATATTCAAGAGATCTCAAAATGAGAAAATGGTATGAAAGTTGCATACATACTGTTAATGACAATACAAAAGAACAACAATCCAAAATTGCCACAAGCTTAAGTCAAAGGATGCAATGAGTTCACATTTAGATCAGTCAATGTCACCAAAGCAATGTTTAACCCAACTGGTTTACCTATTCTATTCCAAACAGAAATTTCCCATATGGCCAACAAATCAAACACCAAACAGCCCTATCACCTGCTAGCAACTAACCTTGGATAGATAACCCCACCTCACAACAGTTTCTGGACAGTAAATTGATTGATCATAACAATGTCATCACTCATATATTATTCCTCACACCTTGACATTTTGGCCTAACCAAACAGATTGAGTTTGCAACTCACATATTAAAAATGTTGAACCACAAGCAAACCTCTTTTTCTCAGAGATAAAGACAAGCAAACATCTTTGTTTAAAAACAGGTAGAAAACCAAATTGCATTACAATGCTAGCAAACACCAGTGTATGGACTCTATGATAATTAAAAGTGATTGGTCACATCCTCAGCAGATCAAGCTCAAAAAACAGTCTAGCAACAAAGCTACAATCTTACAACACAGTCCTGTCACCAAGACTGCTCAAAACACCCTTGCAGTCACAACTCAAAGAAAACATCAAACAAAGATATCAAGACTTAGAAAACACAACACCACATCAAATAAAGCATGTATCAAAAACAGAAATTCAACATATCAAACTCAAGGTATACTTCTCATGACAGTCACAACTGTGGCAGATTTTTCAAGATGGCTTAGTGATACAACATGTGAACACAGTTTTGGAACAAGTTGCCAATACAAACAGGTAAATGAGATCATAAATTTCATTCCACAAAATGATGCACACATATCATAAATGTAATGACATATGATATTGGATGCAAAAATTAGGCATACTTCAACCGAATCAATTTTGGCATTATATATTCATTGGATTGATTTCAGATCAATTTTGGAGTCATTTTCGTGCCAGAAAGCTGAAGTTGCAGTTGAGTTTTCAAGAGGAGCAAGTGAAATCGTGTTTTGAGTTCCAAGCCAATTTAGTGCAAATTGAAGGTTGAAGACTCTTTCTCTTGCATCCTTGAGTGATTCTGGAGAGTTTTGAAGCTTGATTCGTGCTCTAGCTACCTCTGTTAGTGAATCTATATCAGGTTAGTAAACTTCAAAATTCCTCTTGATCTAGGGAGATGTAGTTCATATTATGCATGTGGTTAGGATCTAATAGAGGAATAGATCGTTTCTGGTTTGAAATTGGAGCAATTAGTGACAATTTAGGTTGAAGTGAATTTTCTGTTTGGACACGAGTTGGTTCGATCTTAAGGAATTAAGATGATTTGGATAGATCATGATGAACTAGGAAGCGTGATGAACATTTCTGTGCAATTAGATTAGAGTTTGGTGATGATCAATGTTGGAGTGTCATTTAAACTTTGAATCGGATTTGAAACCTAGCCTGATCTAGAGAAAATGAGTATGATATTTAGAATCTACGTGAAATTTTGAGTGAGATTGGTATAAGGTTTGGAGTTTTTGATCACCTGCAACCACCTGCTCATCGGAGAAGACGACCGAAGGTCTTCTCCGGCCACCTGAACAGTGCTCCCTCCATCTGAGGATTTTAACGAAGACGATGATGCACTGCCGTTGGATTGGTCTTTTGAGAAGACTTAGTAAGAGCATCTGATGACTCACGTTTGATCTGAGAATTTGACTCTCAACCAAAACGCAGCGTTTCACTAAACCCAATCAGCGTGTGACTGGGATGCCTGTGTGGACACGCTTTCTGCCTTTGGATCAGAGTACTTGGTCAATTCATCCAGCGCTCCATGTTTTATTTCAGCTTTTATTTCTTTTAATCATTTTTGTTTTATTTTAAATGCATTATTGATTCAAAAAATTACAATAAATTCAATTTTGATCCAAACAATTATTTTAAAAATATCTCCATGATCTTGAGAGAATTTGTGATTTTCTGAAATCAATAAAATGCATTTTCATGCATTTTTCATTTTAATTTGATTTTTCTTATTTTGTTTAATTCTTTAATATTTGCATATTTGGTCATCTGTCTTGTTGAATTTTGTTCTTGCAATTGGTGATGAATTTGGCTTTTTTTTTAGTATGTTTTAGGGTAGATATTCATGTTCCCTTAGAATTTTTGGTGGAATTTTAGAAAAACTTTAGGTTCTGTTTTAGGTGTTGAGATTAGAGCCTTCCCAAACTTGTGGATCACCTTGATACCCTTCAATTTAGAAATTATTTAGGTGACTTAGAAGTTGAATTAGGCTTTAATATTTTAACCCTAGGTTGTTCAAACATGTATGCTCCCCTAGGAATTTTATTAGAATTTTACAACTTTGTTTTCTATTTTAGTTGTATTTTGCAAGTTGCTTGTGCTTGTGGTGTTCTATTTTTAATGCTCTTGTTTGTTTGGTTTTGTTGGTGACTTTGGAGCTGGTTTTGCTTGGATTCCTTCTTGGGAGGTCTTCTAGATTTGGTGTAGCTGCTGTGGCTTGAAGATTGGAGCTTGGAGTTGAAGCTTTCTTCTCTTTTAGGAGCTTTTTTAGGAGCTTAGGAAATTAGGGTTTTAGGAAGAGCCATTAGAACTAGTTTTGATTATTTCATCAAACATAGAATGCATTGTGTGCTTCTATTCTATCCAATGATGTAAAGTCCTCCTAGGGAAACTCCATCTCTCCTTTGGAGGGATGAGTGGTATGCCCATAGTTGAGTAGAACTTTGAGGATGCCTTTCCATTTCAATGTTGGTACTTGATGATTTCCTTTGGTTTTCATTTGGTTCTCAACATTGCAACCTTGATCCTAATGATTAATCCTTTGCTTGGAGTGTGCTTGCTAGAGCTTGAAGATGAAGTTTGATGAAGCTTGAAGGTAGAAGCTAGCTTGAAGATGAATACTTTTTGCTGTCAAGTTTGCTGTCAAGAGGATTTGATGTTTAGAGTTGCTGCTGTTGAGTATTAAAGTTGTTGTTTGCTGAAGATTGTTGTTGTTGCTTGGGTTGCTTTCTCTGTTTCTTTTCTTTTGTTGTATTGTCTGTTTGCTTGTGTTGCTTACCTTTAGGTTTGAGGTGGAGCTTGTCTCCCCTTGCCTGTTGTTTTCTTAGGTTTGAGGTTTAGCCGGGCTCCCTTGCCTCGCTTGTACTGTTGCATAGCATGCATTTTACTGTTTACTATTTACTGCTTGCTTTCTTTTGCTGCTTTCCCCTAGGATCTCTGATTTCCTCTGTGCAAGAGGGAATTATGATCAAAATTAGGTCTGTAAACAATGCATGATAATTGTAGGTAGATTCCCTTTCAACTGTAGTTTTAGGGCGTCTTTCTCTTCTCATCTCAAAACAATTCAAAAAAATACAATAATAAGATTAATTGAAGTCGTGCATTATGAGCCTTAAGCTATCTGGGAAAGGTTGGTGGAGGGTCTCTCTCCAGTAATCTGGATGTTAGTGTGGTACCTTTGGGTGACATACAAAGCGTTCACTCCTGGGTCATAGTCTCTAGTGCGACTGAGATTGCAAACATCCTAAAAAAACAGTTCTTTCGTAAAAGACTCAAACAAACATTCAAACTCTGTTTTTGTCCTCTTGGGCCCTTAATCAGGAAAACCCTTTCTTAAGGAGATAAAAATTGTCAGACAAACTTGTGTCTTCCGTAGCCCGAACTACGTTTGCTCTGATCTTTCATGCCATGTGAAAGTACGTAGGCACGAGATGCGACATCTCGGCGAGCAACCTTCCCCCTCTTAACCCGTAGTTAGGCGAACTACGTTGACTCTGATTTCTCGTTCCAGACCAGAATACGTAGGCATAAAGTGCGATACTTTTCCGAGTCATTTTCTTTTCTTTTTAACCCAGACCTTTTAGAGTAGATAGATAAACATACCCTTAGATAGAAAACAAGCGTGGATCCCGTCGAGTACGACGGACGTGAGGGGTGCTAATACCTTCCCCTTGCGTAACCGACTCCCGAATCCAGGATTTGGTTGCAACGACCATTCCTTTCCCTCTTTGCGTTAGGTTTACTCTGAGCGTTTCCTTTCCCTCTTGTGGGATAAATAACGCACGGTGGCGACTCTTCTGTCATAGCCGGCGCCGATTTTCGCAGTAGCGACCAGCTGGCGACTCTGCTGGGGACTCCAACGGTTCCCTATGCGAGTCAATCCTAGCGCTTGTTTTCCCGTCTGGGGTTTTGTATGTATTTATCTTTCTGTCATTACTTTCAGTACTGTATATATTTGTTATTGTGTTGTGGGTAGAGGGTTAGTTTGAGAGATAAGCCGGACCTGGGCTTGAGTGCACACAGATTTAGAAGTAGAGAGTAGTGGTTAGCCTGCTTGCTTTGCTCGCACCAGCTAGCTACGAAATTTACACTCAGACGAGATTCTCTTTGATGGCATCTTGCCTGTCCCTTTGGGCTCGACAGGTTGTTGGATTTGAGGGTTGTCGACTCTGGGGACCTATCATTTGGGATTCGGCTAAGTGAGGCTTCTTCAAGGGATGATGATGCCACACCTTCTGGGTATCGTATCATCGCTCTTGAAAGTCTGTGACGCTGATGACCGCATAGGATGTCGTACCTTGTCTGCGAGTTAAGTACATACCTGTGAGGGGTAGGTGGGTCTTTTTGTAGGAAAACTCTGACCTCAGAACACCTGGTTTGTCTCTGTCAGTGAGAATTGGTTATGAGGGTTCTTTTGTGGTTGGTTTGGTTTGAGGAGAAGACCTGATGGTTCTAAAGTGGCAGTACAGCACATCACAGTTCTTCATCATTGCACTTGATCCCCTATTGCATATGCATCTGCATTTTCATGTCTGCATCTCATTAACCTGTATTTATGTTACAGGTGTGTTTTTCCCTCAGATTCTAGTGTTCTTCTTGCCAGACATGGAGTCCCTGAAGAGAACAGTTGCTTACAGGTTGCCTTCTCCAGATATCAGTTCCTTGTTGCGGTTGGTTGCTCTAGCAGATCAGAGAGTGAGGGCTGAGTTTAGAGAGTCTTATGGGAAACTGCTCAGTTTATTGTGCAGACCTTCTGTGTTTGAGAGGACTGGATTGTATACCTTGATGCAGTTTTACGAGCCTCAGTTGAGATGCTTCTTGTTCCCTGATTATATTTTGGCTCCTACTTTGGAGGAGTATTCTGATATGCTGGGAGTTCCTGTGTTAGATCAGATGCCTTTTATTCATGAGGATACTGAGCCTGAGTTGGCTAAGCTTGTTGAGATTGTCAGTTTAGATGCTTCTGAGTTCCCCGGAGGTTTGGTCAAGCTGAATGGAGCTTATGGTTTTCATCTTTCTTGCTTGGTTGAGAAGGCTACACAGTGTGCGAAGGATGGATGTTGGATTGTCTTCAGTGCTATTCTGGCTGTTTGCATTTATGGGATTGTATTGTTCCCAAACTTGCCTGATTTTGTTGACTCAGATGCTTTCTTTATTCTTTCCTCGAAGAATTCGGTGCCTACTCTTTTGGGTGACGTTTATCATTCTATTCACTATAAGAATGAGAAGCATCGTGGAAAGAATGTTTCTTGCTGTGTACCTCTTCTATACAGGTGGTTTCAGGGACATCTTCCTAAGAATGGACCTTTTGTTGATACTGCTGGTACTTTAGATTGGTCTTCCAAATTGATGGGATTGTGTGCTGAGAACATTGTTTGGTTTGATCGGAACCTGCTCGGAGTGAATATTATATATAGTTGCAGTGGCTTTCCGAACGTTCCTTTGATTGGACGGAAAGGTTGTATTAACTATAACCCCTCTCTGCTTGTGAGATAGTTTGGCCATGTTTTGAGGGACTCTCCGGTTGAAGACGAGATACAGGAATCTTTGTATCTCACGGGTTTATTAGATGGAGATGTTTTGGTCAGATTGAGGCGTGCTTGGGGTAATATTCACAGAAGAGGAAAGACATTGCTTGGCAAGAGTGACAGTCGAGCTTATAGTCCTTATCGGCTCTGGATCTGTGAGAGAGTTAGGACTTCTTTGATGCCATATCCTGTTGTAAAGCCTTTATGTCCTCCGGTGATTGAAGAACCTACTTCAGTAGAAATTGAGAAGTATAACAAGCTGCTGGCTGAAAAGGAAGAGTTGCAGAGAGCAAATGAAGAGCTATAGAAAGAGATTTTCCAGCTTCGGCATGAGAAAAATGAGGCAACCTTCACTTTGAAGAAGCAGACTGAGATGATTAATAGGTTGGGTTCAGATTTGACTGAAGAGACCAGCAGAATAGAGAAAGTAGGAGTAGCCCTGAATGGTGTTAGTAGTGTACTTGCTACTAAGAAAGAGCTTCTGAATAAGGCTTATTCTCGACTTTCTAAATGGGAATTTTTGTGGAATGCCATGCTTACTAGTCGGAAGGAGCGTGAAGATGAGTTGCAGCTTCAGATTTCCCAGTTAGAGGAGCAGCTCAACGCTAAGGATGCGAAGATTGCTGAGGAGGCATCTCTTAGACGTGACGCTGAGTCTAGAGTGAGCAGTATGGTCCAAGAAACTAGGGGTTGTGAATTGAAGGCTGGCTTCAAGAGATACAGGCTTGATGAGTGTTTTGGCAGGGGAGCCTGTGTAGAGGATGCCAAAAAGCTGAGATCCACTGTTGAGCGACACGCGTTACTGATACATGAACTAATCTCCAGACTAGGTCATCCGGAGACGTTGAGGTTATTGGAAGATGTCCGGGCGCGCCATTTTTCCTGATTTATCTTTGCTTTTCTCTTGATATTCTTACTTGTATTTTGACCATCGCCAGGCTTGTTGGCCGAGGTCTTTTCAGTTGTATTCAGTTGTATCTTTGTACTTTGCCTCTTGGCATTTGTTTATGTATGAGGTTTCTGATTCTGCGTTTGCTTACTTGGGACTCCATTGTCGTTATGGCTTCTTCTCCGGAACTAGAATCGGGGGGGGGGGGGGGGAATTAACCTGTTGCATATTTACATGTGTGCATTTGCATCTTCATATTGCATGGCAGGTACCCTTTTTTTGAGCTCGAATCTTATCTCCTGCGTCTTACAGGTTATTTCAAGATTGACGAACAGAGAACTCACTGGTACGCTACAAGAAGCAACAGTAAGAAGATCATGGATCAAGTACAGTATGAGATGCAGGAGATCCGGGATAGATTGGCCCGATTCATGCAGACTATGGAGGCTGTGGCTAAAGGCCAGGAACATCTTCAAACTCTGGTGCAACCGCTCCTGGCGCGAGCGGCTGGTAATACTGAATACAACTATGTTCATGTTGAGACTCCTCGCAGGGAGGAAGTGATACCAAATGCTGGTGAGACTGGTACTGGCAACGGCAATGGCAACGCTGGTAATAGAAATGCTGATAATGTTAATGGGAACGTGGAAACCAACAGGAATGTTGGTATCAATACTGGTTTCGGTGACAACAATCAGGGTCTTGGCTTTGGCAATCGGGATGGCAATGATGGCTTCAATAATTAGGGCTTCGGCAATGGAGCGTTTGGTGATAACAATCAAGGTTTTGGTAATAATGGTTATGGCAATGCTGGGTTTGGCAATGTGAATACCAATGATGCTGGGATGGGTCCTTTCAATACCGGCTTTGGGACAGTGGCTGCTAATCAAGAGCTTGGCGATCTGAGGTATGATCCCAGGTTCTTCCAAAGTGGTCATGGTCATGGTCGTAATGCTGCTTATGACGGATATGGTAATGAGGGTCCGTACTGGAATAGAGATCGTTAGGAAGATGCCTTTTCTGGGCAAGGCATGGGCTTTGAGGGTCCCACTGATAATGATCGGAGGATTAAAATGCTGGAAGAGCAGATAAGAGGTATATCTAATCAAAATTCTGCAGGTTTGGACATGGCTACCATGGGGCTAGTTCCTGGGCTGAGGGTGCCATTGAAGTTCAAAGCTCCCACTTTCGATAAATATAAAGGGGATACATGCCCACGGGTTCATGTGCGTTCATACTACCGGAGGATGTCTGCTTACTCTGATGATGAGAAGATGCTTATGCATTTTTTCCAAGATAGTTTCTCAGGACCATTGCTGGAATGGTACATGGGACTAGAGCCTACACAGATCAGAAGTTGGAAAGAATTGGCTGATGATTTCGTCAGACACTACCAATACAACAGTGACCTAGCGCCAAATAGGGTCCAGCTTCAAAGTATTTCACAGAAGAATGGGGAGAGTTTCAAGGATTATGCCCAGCGTTGGCGTGATCTGGTGGCAAGGGTCCAACCACCTATGGTTGAAAGGGAATTGATTGATATTTTTGTTGGAACATTCTCGGGGATGTACTATGATAAATTTCTCAATTGCTCGATGGGTAGTTTCTCTGACATGATACTCATGGGAGAACAAATTAAAAACGGCATCAAAATTGGTAAGATTCAAGCCGGTGAATCGACCTCAGCTGGAGGTGCAAAAAAGGTCTTTGGTGGTAAGAGACAAGGAGACGCCAGCGCAGTGTATGGTGGTTGAGGACGAGGTAGAGGTAGGAATCAGTATATTCAACAACAGGTTGCTAGTGTGACGATCCCTATATCACAACAACGACAACAACCACAACAACAGCAGCAACAACAACAAAGGCAGAATCCTGCTCAGAGAAGGATCCAGAATGGGAAGCCAAAGAGGGTATTTGATACACCTCCGTCAACGTATGCAGAACTGCTTCAGACGCTGTTAAGTTTGAATCTGGTTGAGAAGAGAACGTTGGACCCACCCATAGGAGCACTTCCTTATGGGTATGATACTAGTAAGCAGTGTGAATTTCATTCTGGGGCACCCGGACATGATATCGAGAGTTGTCATGCTTTTAAGCACAAAGTCCAAGATTTGATTGATAGTAAAGTCATTAACTTCAGTAATGATGGTCCCAATATTGTACAGAAACCAATGCCGAATCATGGAGCGAATGCTATTCTGACAGAGGAGGATTTGGATTTGGTTATGGACGTAAATGATCTGAAGACGCCTTTAAGTTATGTTAAAAGCAGATTGTTGAAAGGAGGGGTCTTCCCCGGATGTGATGAGTACTGTTTAGATTGTTGGACCTGACCAGAGGGCTGTATTGATTTGAAGAGAGGTATTCAGGCTATGATTGATGAGGGAACTTTGCAGTTTGACCGCACTGCTGTTGAGAAACCTGATGAGGTAATACTTGAAAAGCAGGATGAGGTCGCGACAATTACAATTCCACGAAAGACTATTACGATATCAGCGCCCGTCAAGCGGTCAACTATCACGATAACAAAAGCAGGACCCGTTCCTTATGAAAGTATGAAAGTCATTCCATGGAATTATGGGTTGGAAGCTTTTTGCAACGGGGAAAAGATTAATGTGGATAGCCAGCCAGCAGGGGCAGTGGGCAGTCTTGTTGAAGCGGGAGGTATGACCCAAAGTGGTAGAATCTTCACTTCACCTGAAATTGAGGCTGAGAGGATTGCTAGAGGCAATGCCAAAGTGAATGAAGGAGGACCTTCCCAGTCAAAAGAGAAAGAAACATCGGTCAAAGATGTAGAAGAGTTTATGAGGTTGATTCGCAAAAGTGACTATAAGATTGTGGAGCACTTGCAACAGACGCCCTCCAAAATTCCCATACTATCCTTGTTGCTTTATTCTGAGGCCCATCGGAATGCCTTGTTGAAAATCTTGGACACGTCTTTTGTACCTCAGGAAATAACCGTTAATCAGCTTGAGGGGGTACTGGCGCATGTGAATGTCAGCCATAGCCTGGGATTTACTGATTTTGATTTGACGCCTAGAGGTCGGGACCATAATATGGCTTTGCACATTTCAGTGGAATGCCGGGGCACTGTTATGTGGCACGTTCTTGTAGACACCAGATCATCTTTGAATGTGTTACCGAAGAAGGCTATGATGAAGCTAGATGTCCGAGGAATCATATGCACGCCAAGTGATTTGGTCGTGAGGGCTTTTGATGGGACCAGGAGGTCGGTGTTTGGATCCATAACATTGCCGCTCCAAGTCAGACCGAAGGTGTTTAACACTGTGTTCTACATCATGGATATACATCCAGCTTACAACTGTTTACTTGGGAGACCATGGATACATTCTGCAGGGGCTATGACGTTCACGCTGCATCAGAAGCTTAAATACATGGTTGGGGACAGTGTTGTTACTATTTGCGGAGAGGAGGACATTCTGGTTAGTCATCTTTCATCATTCAAATACGTCGAAGTGGATGGGGAGATCCATGAGACGCCATGCCAAGCCTTCGAGGGGTTGCAAATCAAGGACAAGTCTCATGTTCCCGTCAAAGGGCCAGAGGTGGCCATGTCTTCGTACAAAGACGCTCAGGCAGTGGTTCATGCTGGAGAAACCCAGAGATGGGGCCAAGTTTTAGAAATTCCGGTCAATATGGACAAGTTTGGGTTGGGGTACCGCCCGACATCGTCACCTTCTGCATCAGGAGTGCCAAAGTTCAAAGGACCAGTGGTGATCACTCCAGGTGGGGTCTGTTATAAAACGATCAATGTTGCTTCCGATGCTGAAGACGGAGATAGTGACTACGATATGGACTCGTGGATCAAGCCCGGCGTGCCAGGACAGAATCTGTGCAACTGGTCTATCCAGGAACTTGTCCAAGTGACTACAAAACAGTAATGATTTGTTTTCTCAATTATTCTATGATCCTGTGTCCTACCTGGGGCATTGTGATTCTGTTTTTTAGGGATACCTGCTTATGTGTGTACTTTGTTTAATCATTAATAAAGGCGTTTTTTGCATGCAAATTTTGTGATCCTTGTTTTTCCTATTTTTGTTTAACAATAAAATGGCAACGTGGTTATGTGCTTTGTTTGCATTATTTGAAACATTTAACCATTCTCATTGCAGGATTCATATTTCAGACAACACCGATCACGAACTTCCTATGACTCGCTTCGACTTCGAGCACCCGGTATTTCAAGCAGAAGAAGAGATTGTTGAGGATAATGACTTATCAGAAGAGCTGACTCGACTTTTGAAACAAGAAGAGAGAATCATTCTGCCTCATCATGAGGAAATTAAAATTATCAACGTGGGGTCTGAAGAGGTTGTCAGGAATATCCGGATAGGGGTTGCACTACAAAGTGATATCAAGCAAAGGCTTATCGAGTTGTTGCGGGAGTACAGTGATATCTTCGCTTGGTCTTACGAAGACATGCCTGGGTTGGATACTGATATGGTGGTTCACCGTTTGCCATTGCGCGAGGAATGTCCGCCGGTTAAGCAAAAACTCAGAAGAACTCGACCAGATATGGCTGTGAAAATTAAGGAGGAAGTTCAGAAACAATGGGACGCTGGTTTCCTAGCTGTTACAACTTATCCCTCATGGGTCGCCAATATAGTACCTGTGCCAAAGAAAGATGGTAAGGTGCGGATGTGCGTGGACTATCGAGATTTGAATAAGGCGAGCCCAAAAGACGACTTTCCGCTTCCTCATATTGATGTGCTGGTCGACAACACCGCTCAATTATCCGTGTTTTCCTTCATGGACGACTTTTCGGGCTATAATCAGATAAAGGTGGCGCCGGATGATATGGAGAAAACAACTTTTATCACCCCGTGGAGAACGTTCTGCTACAAAATGATACCCTTTGGTTTGAAGAACGCCGGGGCAACATATCAGCGAGCTATGACGACACTCTTTCATGACATGATGCATAAAGAGATTGAAGTCTATGTTGACGATATGATTGGCAAATCCCAGACGGAGGAGGAGCATTTGGTCAATCTTCTGAAACTGTTCAAGAGGCTTAGGAAATTCAGGCTGAGGCTGAATCCTAACAGGTGCACCTTCGGGGTGAGATCTGGCAAGCTATTGGGGTTTATTGTTAGCGAAAAAGGAATTGAGGTTGATCCTGCTAAGATAAAAGCAACACAAGAAATGCCAATGCCGAAAACAGAAAAAGAGGTTCATGGTTTTTTAGGGAGATTGAACTACATTTCCTGGTTCATATCTCATCTAACGGCCACGTGTGAGCCATTATTCAAGTTATTGAAAAAAGATCAGGCTATGACCTGGAATGAAGATTGTCAAAGGGCGTTTGAAAAAATAAAAGAATATTTGCAGGAACCTCCAATATTAATACCCCCAGTAGCCGGGAGACCATTGATTATGTATTTGACGGTTCTTGAGAAAAGTATGGGTTGTGTTCTCGGTCAACATGACGAGACTGGACGTAAAGAGCATGAGATTTATTACTTGAGTAAAAAGTTCACAGATTGTGAGTCCCGTTACTCAATGCTCGAAAAGACGTGTTGTGCGCTAGCCTGGGCTGCCAAACGTTTGAGGCAATACATGCTAAACCATACAACCATGCTAATTTCAAAGATGGATCCAATCAAATACGTGTTTGAAAAGCAAGCACTTTTCGGAAGAATTGCCCGATGGCAGATGGTATTGACAGAATACGATATTCAGTATGTTTCTCAAAAAGCTATTAATGGTAGTGTTCTGTCAGAATACTTAGTTGAGCAGCCAATTGATGATTACCAGCCGATGAGGTTTGATTTTCCTGACGAGGATATCATGTGCTTAAAAATGAAGGACTGTGAGGAGCCGTTGCCGGATGAAGGTCCAGAGTTGGGTTCCAAATGGAAATTGATATTTGACGGTGCCGTCAATTCATATGGAAGTGGAATAGGGGCAATTATTACTACTCCCTATGGGTCGCATATCCCATTCACTGCCAGATTGACCTTTCCAGATACCAACAATGAGGCCGAATATGAAGCATGCATTATGGGGCTCGAAGAAGCTATTGACCTGAGAATTAAAAATCTTGATGTGTACGGAGACTCTGCTCTAGTTGTGAACCAGATCAAGGGAGAGTGGGAGACTCGCCAGCCCAATCTGATACCCTATATGAATTACGCAAGGAGGTTGTTACCTTTCTTTGACAAGGTGGAATTGCACCATGTACCACGAGCAGAAAATCAGATGGCAGACGCTCTCGCGACTTTGTCTTTAATGTATAAGGTTAACTTCTGGAATGAGGCTCCCAGGATAGTTATTTCTTGCCTTGATAGGCCCGCTTTCATATTCACCATTGAGGAAGTTTCCGATGGCAAACCATGGTATTTTGATATCCAGAATTTCCTGAAGAACCAAGAGTATCCGGCTGGGGAATCCAGTCATGATCAGAAGACTCTTAGGAGATTGGCTGGCAATTTCTATTTGAATCCGGATGGTGTTTTGTACAAAAGAAACCATGACTTGGTGTTGTTGCGGTGCGTCGATGAGAAAGAGGCTAAGTTGCTCATGGAAGAAATCCACGAGGGTACATTTGGCACGCATGCCGGCGGACATGCAATGACGAGAAAGTTATTAAGAGCAGGGTACTACTGGCTGACTATGGAAACAGATTGTTTCAAGTTTGCAAAGATGTGTCATAAATTCCAGATTTATGCGGACAAGATTCATGTGCCTCCGAGCCCTCTGAATATTATGTCGTCACCTTGGCCGTTTTCCATGTGGGGAATTGATGTGATTGGAAAAATTGAGCCCACGGCATCCAACGAACATCGTTTTATCTTGGTAGCTATTGATTACTTCACCAAATGGGTTGAAGCGGCATCGTATGCTAATGTTACCAAGCAGGTGGTCACCAGATTTATCAAGAAGGATATTATCTGCAGATATGGAATCCCGGAGTGGATTATCACTGACAACGGTTCAAATTTGAATAATAAGATAATGAAGGAATTGTGCCAGAATTTCAAGATTGAACATCACAACTCTTCTCCTTATCGGCCCAAGATGAATGGTGCTGTTGAAGCGGCCAACAAAAACATAAAGAAGATCGTTCAGAAGATGGTTGTGACCTATAAGGACTGGCATGAGATGTTGCCTTTTGCTTTGCATAGTTATCGTACGACGGTATGCACATCAACCAGGGCAACTCCTTTTTCAATGGTATATGGTATGGAGGCTGTCCTACCATTGGAGGTTGAGATTCCTTCTTTGAGGGTTTTGCGTGATGTCCAACTCGATGAGGCAGAATGGGTAAAAGATAGACTAAATCAGCTCAGTTTAATGGATGAGAAGAGATTGGCTTCTCTAGCATATGGTCGGCTGTATCAGAGCCGGATGAAGAAAGCTTATGATAAGAAGGTGTGCCCTCGAAGCTTTCAGACGGGCGATCTTGTGCTGAAAAAGATTCTCCCACCACAATTAGATCACAGGGGAAAATGGACTCCTAATTATGAAGGTCCATATGTCGTGAGAAAGGTTTTCTCTGGAGGAGCCTTATTGCTGTCCACCATGGATGGTGAGGATTTTACATCCCCTGTGAACTCGGACGCAGTTAAAAAATACTTTGCTTAAAGAGACCCGCTGGACAGAAAAAAGAGAGTCCAGGCAAAAATAGGGCATCCCGGCGAACCATAAAAAGGAATAAAAGGTTCGGGCAAAAGTTAGGGATAAAATTGAAAAAATGTACACCCGCGAAGTTGAAAACCTGAAAAGGGCAATTTCGGAAAAAAAAGGGTATCCCGCAAAGGGCGGTTCACGCAAAAGTTAGGGATTTGAAAAAGCAAATGACTGCGGTCCGAGTTTGATACTGCGTTGCTTAGTGGTTTGGGAGTACCTGAGGGTTGTATATCTGAAACAATCTCTTCTGAAGATCGAGTATCGGGAAAGCGTCAGAGTCATGCGAGTCATAGAAGGATCAGCTCATGGTGTTCGTCTGTACCACGTTGCCGACATGTATACAAATTTTCATTGTGCTTCTGTAATATTTGTATTTTGCTTGTGCGTAACTTCCTCTTTTCAGGAGTTGCATCCAGTGTACAAAATTTTGCCTATTTACAGGCTCGTTATCAATAAAGCATGTTATTCAGTATTTGATGCTTGTTCTTTACTATTTTGTTTGAGAAAAACGCCGATGTTTTTTTGATGAACTTGCATGTGCATAAACTTGCTGGCCCTTGCCAATAATTGCTAAAACTTTGAGTTGACTGAACGAATGTCACGGATGCTAACCGGGATAGATCTTGTTGTATAGATTTGTTTTGTCTCGTTTGTGTTTTACAGGGTTCTCACCTTTGGAGCAAACAGGCCGGAAAGTCGTGTTCCCCAGCCGGAGTCCTGTGACATAGTGATGGTATCACTCCTTAGCAGATGGAAGTCACATCTTATTCCAGAGGTAATGGAGATGGTAAATATCACTATTGGGGGTGGGTTGTCCTCCCCAGAAGAGTATTCCCCAAGAAAGTTGCCAAGAGAGTATCTTCAATGGATCTTGATGTCCCCAACGGGAAGTGTATTCCCAGCGGTGGGTATGTACGCAATCAATCCCCAGTATGGGTAATTCCCGCAGAATATAACCAAGTCGTCTTTGGTTCAGAAGGATTATCCCCGTGCAGGACTGTTTTTCCTTCTCCCCAGCAGGTTGTTTTTCCTCCGACAGGATGAACATCCCCAACAGAGTTCGTAATTTCAAGTTTGTGAGTTATTCCCCAGCAGGATGTTTATCCCCAACGGAGTTGGTTACACCGTTCCAGCATTTATTTTGTTGGAATATGTCTCTGATACCTGGTTATCCCCAGCGGATTGGGTCTCGTCTTCGGCATTTATTTTGCTGAAGCGCCTCTTAGCATCCTTGCATTTGCGTATATCATCATATTTGCATTTACCTAAACGCGTAGCATTTCCATGCTATGTGGAACATTGCATCATTGTCAAACATACGCATGTTGAAACAAAAGCCAGGTTGGTTTCAGGTGTTATCCCTTGCAGAGGAGTGAAATTCTTGCTCAGAAGGATTTCTAGATATTCAAATTCTCAGCGTGAGATAGGTGATGATAACGTTCATCCCCTAATAGAGTTGCTTGGATAAGTTTCTCTTCATCCCCAGCGGGATTCTTCTCGGATTGCTGTTATGTCAGCAGTAGAAGATTTCATGGCTTAAACTTTCGGAGTTGTCACTAGTGATTTCCCCACAGAGTCGTTTGCTTAAGTTTCTCGTATTCCCTAGCAAAGTATTCTTCAAATGGATCCGTGTTGACGGAACCGTACTTGTATTGACAGTGATTGTTATCCGTGTTGACGGAATTGTTACTTGTGATGGACAAAGTTTGTTATCCGTGTTGAAGGAATTGTTACCTGTGATGGACAGAGTTTGTTATTCGTGTTGACGGAATTGTACCTGTGTTGACAGCGATTGTTACCTGTGATGGACAGAGATTGCACCTGTGTTGACAGAGATTGTGCCTGTGTTGACGGCGATTGTTACCTGTGATGGACAGAGATTGCGCATGTGTTGACAGAGATTGCACCTGTGTTGACAGAGATTGTTACCTGTGATGGATAGAGATTGCACCTGTGTTGACAGAGATTGTTACCTGTGATGGACAGAGATTGTGCCTGTGTTGACAGTGGTTGTTATCCGTGTTGACGGAATCGTACCTGTGTTGACAGTGGTTGTTATCCGTGTTGACGGAATCGTACCTGTGTTGACAGTGATTGTTACCCATATTGACGAAGTCATTACCCGTGATTGACGGAGTTGTCCCTAGTGGAGTCGCTAGAGATTGCTACCTGTGTTGACAAAGATCATTACCTGTGATTGATAGAGATTGTTATTCGTGTTGACGAATTTAGCCCAATGGTGGACGGAGTCTCTCCTCATGTTGACGAAGTTTAGCCCAGTTGTGGACGGAGGTGTTTCTTGCAAAGTTAATTTGATGCCTGTGGCGTCACACAGGGGGTTGGTGTTGAAATCCAAAGTTTTATCAGATGATTGATCAATTGTTGTCGTAACAACTGGGTTCAGTGGAACGGATGTTGTTCTCCAAGCAGTTTTTGCAGTGTATTTCGGTGGTTGGTAAATTTCCGGGTTTCTTGGTATTCAACCGTCTTCTACCTCGATTGTTTGAAGGTCGTTCACTCTTCACCCAGTCGGGTCCAAGCCGTTTGAATAGGGGCAGCTGTTGCACCCCAAAATTTGCTCAACCTTTTCTTACCTTGTTTATGTTTCATTGCATTAGCATTTGCATAGTTATATCATTTGCATATCATGATATCATTCATATAGTAGGGGATCAAGTGTGATTCTTCTCAAAAGAAGCCTAGCAAGAGGTCTCATTCAAGATTGAGAAGTTGTCAAAGTCATCAGAAGGTGGTTTGAGGGCCTAAGGGTTTAGATGTTTGAGTGTGAATCTTCTCCTAACTTGAGGATCAACTGAAGACCATCAGAGGGTTGTGAAGTGTTGAATGTGAGAAGAGGATGTGTATGGAGCTCATAGAATTCCTAGAGGGTCATGGGAGAGTTTAATCAAGTCATTGTGTCAAATGCAAGAGCCACAGTTGAGGTGCAAGCAATTAGGGTTTCATCTGGGTTAATCCTAAGTCAACTGGGCAATTGAAGAGTATCAAAGCCTAATTTTAGGTCATGGAGTTCATTAAATGATATGTTAAGACAGTTGTGGTGTTGTGCCAAGGTCAAGTCAAGAAAAGTCAAGAGTGTGGGAAGTTGCTAAATTAGGGTTTCAGTGTAAAATCCCCTATTTAGTGCCTAACTTCATGACCACATAAGTCAAGATAAAAGTTTCAAATGGATCTTTTAACAACATGAAACTTTTAGAGCATCTCAATACCTTTAATTTGAGTACTAGAAGTCCTCAAGGGGATTTATAGAACTCAAGTTATGACCCAGACAAGTTACAAGTCCTCAGATGCTTCTGAAATTTGTCTGTGAAAATCATATGACTTCAAAGCTATTTTTGACCTAGAGGGAGGTTTCACCTGAACTTTTGGCCAAAATGAAAGTTGTTCCTCATGATCTTAGCTTTCTAAAATGTACTATAAGTCTTCCATATGATTTATATAACTCAAGTTATGAGGTTTACAAGTCATGGGTATTTTGGGAAAGTGAGATTATAGGTCATTTTCAATCATAGGTCAAAATCTCCAACTTGCACTTGTCAAATGGATTTTTATTCAACATGAAAGTTATTCAAAATGTGGTTTTTAGACTAGCCAAGAGGTCATTATGGATTGATGAGGTACATAGCAAGACTTGGTTTGAAATGGTTTGAATAAGGAAGATTTTCAAATGGATTAAGGAGGGAAATTTGATTTTTTGAGTTAAAAGACCAAAACATGTCAAGTAGCTACATTTTTTGAATGGAAATTGAATTCTAAGCACTTTGGCATTAGCAGAATTTTGAGTTTAGGTCAAGTTTTACAAGTTGTCATTTGGTTACTTCAAATGCAAGTTACACATCCAAGTTCCTTACCAAGGCATTTCAAGCACTCCTTTTGGTCTGAATACATTCACAAGGCAATGTGCAATTGAAAGGGAAGTTTCTAGAACCATTTCCATGGCCAATTCGTGACTGTTACATTGCACATATGAAGGAAAATCAGAAATTGCAATTGGCTGGATTGGGCCTCAAGTTGAATTCAAAAGCCCATGGAAACATTCTATATATTCATTGGATTGATTTCAGATCAATTTTGGAGTCATTTTCGTGCCAGAAAGCTGAAGTTGCAGTTGAGTTTTCAAGAGGAGCAAGTGAAATCGTGTTTTGAGTTCCAAGCCAATTCAGTGCAAATTGAAGGTTGAAGACTCTTTCTCTTGCATCCTTGAGTGATTCTGGAGAGTTTTGAAGCTTGATTCGTGCTCTAGCTACCTCTGTTAGTGAATCTACATCAGGTTAGTAAACTTCAAAATTCCTCTTGATCTAGGGAGATGTAGTTCATATTATGCATGTGGTTAGGATCTAATAGAGGAATAGATCGTTTCTGGTTTGAAATTGGAGCAATTAGTGACAATTTAGGTTCAAGTGAATTTTCTGTTTGGACACGAGTTGGTTTGATCTTAAGGAATTAAGATGATTTGGATAGATCATGATGAACTAGGAAGCGTGATGAACATTTCTATGCAATTAGATTAGAGTTTGGTGATGATCAATGTTGGAGTGTCATTTAAACTTTGAATTGGATTTGAAACCTAGCCTGATCTAGAGAAAATGAGTATGATATTTAGAATCTACGTGAAATTTTGAGTGAGATTGGTATAAGGTTTGGAGTTTTTGATCACCTGCAATCACCTGCTCACTGGAGAAGACGACCGAAGGTCTTCTCCGGCCACCTGAACAGTGCTCCCTCCATCTGAGGATTTGAACGAAGACGATGATGCACTGCCGTTGGATTGGTCTTTTGAGAAGACTTAGTAAGAGCATCTGATGGCTCACGTTTGATCTGAGAATTTGACTCTCAACCAAAACGCAACGTTTCACTAAACCCAGTCAGCGTGTGACTGGGATGCCTGCCTGGACACGCTCTCTTTTGGATCTGAGTACTTGGTCAATTCATCCAGCGCTCCATGTTTTATTTCAACTTTTATTTCTTTTAATCATTTTTGTTTTATTTTAAATGCATTATTGATTCAAAAAATTACAATAAATTCAATTTTGATCCAAAAATTATTTTAAAAATATCTCCATGATCTTGAGAGAATTTGTGATTTTTTGAAATCAATAAAATGCATTTTCATGCATTTTTCATTTTAATTTGATTTTTCTTATTTTGTTTAATTCTTTAATATTTGCATATTTGGTCATCTGTCTTGTTGAATTTTGTTCTTGCAATTGGTGATGAATTTGGCTTTTTTTTAGTATGTTTTAGGGTAGATATTCATGTTCCCTTAGAATTTTTGGTGGAATTTTAGAAAAACTTTAGGTTCTGTTTTAGGTGTTGAGATTAGAGCCTTCCCAAACTTGTGGATCACCTTGATACCCTTCAATTTAGAAATTATTTAGGTGACTTAGAAGTTGAATTAGGCTTTAATAATTTAACCCTAGGTTTTTCAAACATGTATGTTCCCCTAGGAATTTTATTAGAATTTTACAACTTTGTTTTCTATTTTAGTTGTATTTTGCAAGTTGCTTGTGCTTGTGGTGTTCTATTTTTAGTGCTCTTGTTTGTTTGGTTTTGTTGGTGACTTTGGAGCTGGTTTTGCTTGGATTCATTCTTGGGAGGTCTTCTAGATTTGGTGTAGCTGCTGTGGCTTGAAGATTGGAGCTTGGAGTTGAAGCTTTCTTCTCTTTTAGGAGCTTTTATAGGAGCTTAGGAAATTAGGGTTTTAGGAAGAGCCATTAGAACTAGTTTTGATTCTTTCATCAAACATAGAATGCATTGTGTGCTTCTATTCTATCCAATGATGTAAAGTCCTCCTAGGGAAACTCCACCACTCCTTTGGAGGGATGAGTGGTATGCCCATAGTTGAGTAGAACTTTGAGGACGCCTTTCCATTTCAATGTTGGTACTTGATGATTTCCTTTGGTTTTCATTTGGTTCTCAACATTGCAACATTGATCCTAATGATTAATCCTTTTCTTGGAGTGTGCTTGCTAGAGCTTGAAGATGAAGTTTGATGAAGCTTGAAGATAGAAGCTAGCTTGAAGATGAAGACTTTTTGCTGTCAAGTTTGTTGTCAAGAGGATTTGATGTTTAGAGCTGCTGTTGTTGAGTATTAAAGTTGTTGTTTGCTGAAGACTGTTGTTGTTGCTTGGGCTGCTTTCTCTGTTTCTTTTCTTTTGTTGTATTGTCTGTTTGCTTGTGTTTCTTACCTTTAGGTTTGAGGTGAAGCTTGTCTCCCCTTGCCTGTTGTTTTCTTAGGTTTGAGGTTGAGCCGGACTCCCTTGCCTCGCTTGTACTGTTGCATAGCATGCATTTTACTGTTTACTATTTACTGCTTGCTTTCTTTTGCTGTTTTCCCCTAGGATCTCTGATTTCCTCTGTGCAAGAGGGAATTATGATAGACATTAGGTCTGTAAACCATGCATGATAACTGTAGGTAGATTCCCTTTCAACCGTAGTTTTAGGGCGTCTTTCTCTTCTCATCTCAAAACAATTCAAAGAAATACAGTAATAAGGTTAATTGAAGTCGTGCGTTACGAGCCTTAAGCTATTTGGGAAAGGTTGGTGGAGGGTCTCTCTCCAGTAATCTGGATGTTAGTGTGGTACCCTTTGGGTGACATACGAAGCGTTCACTCCTGGGTCATAGTCTCTAGTGCGACTGAGATTGCAAACATCCTAAAAAAACAGTTCTTTCGTAAAAGACTCAAACAAACATTCAAACTCTGTTTTTGTCCTCTTGGGCCCTTAATCAGGAAAACCCTTTCTGAAGGAGATAAAAATTGTCAGACAAACTTGTGTCTTCCGTAGCCCGAACTACGTTTGCTCTGATCTTTCATGCCGTGTGAAAGTACGTAGGCACGAGATGCGACATCTCGGCGAGCAACCTTCCCCCCCTTAACCCGTAGTTAGGCGAACTATGTTGACTCTGATTTCTCGTTCCAGACGAGAATACGTAGGCATAAAGTGTGATACTTTGCCGAGTCATTTTCTTTTCTTTTTAACCCAGACCTTTTAGAGTAGATAGATAAACATACCCTTAGATAGAAAACAAGAGTGGATCCCGTCGAGTACGACGGACGTGAGGGGTGCTAATACCTTCCCCTTGCGTAATCGACTCCCGAATCCAGGATTTGGTTGCAACGACCATTCCTTTCCCTCTTTGAGTTAGGTTTACTCTGAGTGTTTCCTTTCCCTCTTGTGGGATAAATAACGCACGGTGGCGACTCTTCTGTCATAGTCGGCGCCGATTTTCGCAGTAGCGACCAACGACGATCTTACTTTCTATCAATCCCAAGGGACATTGATTCGTAGATCATACTCCCTTTACCCTTTGTCTCCCTAGTGGAGTCTCCTTTCTATCTACAGTTTCCCTTGTTGTAACTCTTCCTCCGGCAGACATTCTTTTGTGGTAAGTCCGCCTTCGTACGGTGTTCTTTTGTAAGTCTTCCTTTGTCAGGAATTCGTTGTTGAATTCACCTTCGATTGGAAATTCCTTTCACCCATTTTAAATCCACGTTCACCTTACATATATCTTTCATCCCCAGAGTGCAAATTCCATGGTTCTTTTGATATTCAATTCGCCTTATACCTTAAATGTCTGAAAACTGTTACTTTTCATTCCTTCAAGTTCAAGTCGATTGAATAGGTGCAACTGTTCCACCCCAAAATTTGCTCTCATATTCCTAACCCTAACTGGATTTTGCTTTGATTTCATATGTATTTCCCATTAGGTCGTGCATTTAACATACCATTCATCACATTTTGCATAGCACAATCATTAGGTCAAGGTTCGATAATGGTCGATTTTATCAGTTTAAAGGGATTTTCAAAAAGAATATTATTTGGTAATTATTAGGGTTTATTTCCCATATTGGTGCAGATCATCTATTTATTTGAGATTCATGGTTAGTTGGGAATTCGACTGATTGTTACTCAACTCAGAAGTTTACTTAAATTCAAAGAAAATGGGCAAAGTTGGAATAAAAAGAAGATTTTATTCATTTACTGAAAATTCATGGTACAATGCTTATTACTTGAGATACAAGTTGAAAGAATGAATTAAAAAGAAAGATAATAAAAAATTACATCAATTTGGTAAAGTTGACTTTTTGGTCAATTGTTGACTTTTTGGTTAACTATTGACTTTCGATCAACTTTTAACCATCGACTCGATTTTTATTCTCGAATTTTTTAGACCACTCCCCAAAAGCACTTAATTCCATATTTTGATTCATGAAAAGGTATGGAAAAAATAGAAAAAAAAATCCAAAGTAAAATAAAAGTAAATTCAAGTCAATTTCAAGTTCTAACCAAGTGACCATTCACCTTACCCCTGAACTTGGTACTTATGATAAACTCAAACATGTCTTGCTTCTAACTATCTTTAACTACCTATTTTAACACAAAACTATGCATTTACCCATTTCCCCTTAAACCCCCTAACTAACTTTTAACTTCCTTAAAGCTCACAAACTAACACAAAACCAAACCACTTATTCAACAAACCTCAACCATTGATAACAATTAACCTAATGGCTAAGATTCATCATCCTCAACTAACATTTGGATTAATTCCTAACTGCTAATAAAGTAATGACTTGGATCACAGTCAAATTAACCACAATTAACTAAAAAAATCTATATAAACTTTCTTCTTTCCCAATTTTTAAGGTTAACCACTTTGAACCATTTTTCCACCATTTTTGCTTCTAACCTCTAACTTTTCTCTCAACTTTTTTCACCATTTACATAATCTCCACCAAATTTCATTATCATCACCATCTAGAATTTCACATTGAAGTTCTAGATTTTGTGGAACTTTGCCACAAACATTCAATAATTCAAGGTTCATCATCACTCAACAATTCAAGTATTCATCAATTTTCAACAATTTCATCAAGACTCAAGCATGGATCACTTTTCTATCATCTCTTAATTTTCATCTTCTAATAACCAATTCTTGGAATTTAGTTGGAGATTATTCTTGAAGTTTTTCTGTATTATGCTTCGATACGCGAATTTCAACACTAACCGGAGCAAACCTTCGCTCCGTTGGTAATTCTTTATCCCCTCCATATTCTTGCCATGAATTTTTGAATACTTGTTGATTGATTTAACTTAAGTTACTATTTTAGAATTGCTTATCAGATAATCACTTATTCTCACATAAAACACAATCTTTAAAATGGTGATTTTTAATTCTTTACCGTTAATTACATGTGGATATATATTAGAATCAGTTTTTTGTCACGATTTTGAATGTGATTTCCTTTTTACGAAACATTGTAACGAATGTGAATTGATCGATTCTTCACATACTTTGTTTTTCAACTTTTCGCCTGATTCTGCAAAATTCGTGGCTCATTTTCAAAAATCAATCGCATATTTGGATTCCTTGTGAAAAATCAAGTCTGGTGATTTATAATTTGCACGTTTAATTTATGATTTATTAATTTTTAGTAGATCAAAATTCATGAATAGATGCATTAATTAATGAACACTTATTGATAAAATTCAAACTGAATAGTTAGCTAACACGTATCCAGCGAATAGGATAGAATAAGCATAAGAAAAAACAGAATGATCCAATGTGATGCATGTACAACATGCAGCATGATCATGACCATCAGATTTGTTGGCGATCTGATTGGACGACCATGATTACTCCCTAGTTTCTATTTTCACCCTTATTTTCATTTAATCATAACTTTTTCATCTTAAATGATTTTTTAGATTTTATTTTTTTCAAATTGCATGAAATTTAATTTCCTTTCGTTTTATTGTATCCATTCTCTATTTGGAAGTTGATTTAATACAATTGATATTATTTGGTTGATACTATTTGGTTGATTTTACACTTTATTTTCATCCTTATGAATTTGAAATTGTATGGAATGACACTTGATGACGATGCCTTGTTTCTTGGTTGATAATTTGAATTCTTGTGATCTTGTGATATTGTTAGCTTGCTATTTGTTTCACATGTTCCCCTAGAAAATATTTGATTCAATTTAATTGATTAAATTAAGTCAAAGATAGTAGGATGTATAGGCTTGCATGATAACATTAAGATAGTATTCCCTCTAAACCCTAGTCTAAGAGCTTCTCATTCCTCATGTCTCATGTGTAATTCCTTAGAGATTTCCTTGATAGATCACTTGCATTTGAATCTTGTTATCCATGTTTGATTTCATCTTGATGTTTCATGAACATCTCATCCATGATTATACTTGTTTACCATTTGATCTTATAGTTCATCTTTGATATTCATGTGTTAATTTTCATCTTATACATCTCATTACATCTCATATACTAACTCTTTTGGTTTGGTTTGCAAGGTAACACTCGGAGTTTTACCTTACACATGGACACTTGAATTTTAATCATTTGTTGTACATTTATTCATTATGTATTAGGTTAGGCTTCCCCCCTTGGTGGGTATCTCATACTTCCCTCTATTGTTCAAATGTAATAGCGTAGGAACTTTTACTTTTCGCTTTATGTTTGTATGCTTGTATGCTTGCATGTTAATAGGTTAGGAAAGATAAAATAAAGCGTTTAGAAAACCTTTTCAAAAGCAAAGATAAAAACAATTTAGATCCAACGTTTAACTCTTTTCAAAAACATATAAATTGAACTTTAGGGATTCAATCATTTCCTCTCCTCATCCAAAATCCATTCCATTCCATATAACCAAGCAAGCCTTGTATGTACGCACCATAAGTCAATTTCCTTGCGCATCGCCACCGGCCTACCCTAATTCAGTCCATCATCCTTTCCATGTCATCTTCACCTTTTCCATCTAAAAACACTTAACCTAAACAAGAGTTTAATTCGGTCTTCTTAGGGTGAATATGAGTGGTTGGGATACCATTGTCCCCTCAACTCTCGAGTATTTGATTGTGGGCCATACTTAGCCTATGGTTGGATACTCTTCCCCCTCTAAGTACCTATGAATAAACTCGTAAAAAACAAATGACTTTCACTCCTCAAATTAGCTTTGCGTTAGAGCATCACTTTCAAAACCTTCCAAAAAGGTACATTACCTCCGTTCTACCGCAATACAAGCAATGCTTAAGCCTCTAACGCATGGGAATACAAGCTACGCTTAACTGCTAAAATATGATCCAAGCACATTTATTCTACCACAAACAAATAAACGCTTAAGTCTCTCATGTGCGAGCACACAAGCAACACTTACCTGCTAGAACACGAATGTTAACCTCGCCCACTAAAGCAACAAACCCATAATAATGTAGTCCCACGAACTACAGACGCTTTGATTCCTCATTCCCTAATGAGGATACGTAGGCACGAGGATCCCTATCCTTGGCGAGCTCACTAACAACTAACTAAGCCTTTTCTCTCACCCTAGTGCGACTGAGATCTTTTCAATATCGTAGTCCCACGAGCTACGAACACTCTGATTCTTTATTCCATAAAGAAGATACATAGGCATAAGATTGTGAGATCTTTGCGAGCTACCTCCCACCAATTCACCCGTAGTCTTTCGAACTACAATGACTCTGACTTTCCCATTACACGAGGGAAAATGTAGGCATAGAATTGCGAGATCCTATCGAGTCCCCTTTTGTTTCAACCTATCCCGTTCTTTTTTGGAAAGTAAACCTTAGATAACAACACCCATTCACGCGTAGAATACGTAGATGGTTCCCACTGAATACGATTGATGTAAGGGGGTACTAATACCTTCTCTTTGCATAACCGACTTCCGGACCCATATCTTGGTCGCAAAACCATCCTTTTTCCTAAGTTTTCTGGATGTTTTCCTTCCTTCACCCCTTCGTTGAGATAAATAACGTTCGATTGCGACTTCTCTGATTTATCGTGTAGCGACAAGCGTGTAATATTTTAAAATCATTTTTAATAAACAGGGTTGTGGAGTGACATTATATTATGAACAATTTTAGAAAAAAGTTCACATTTTGTACTCCCAAGAGAAGTGGATTACTTGTGACATTCACTTATATATATATATATATATATATATATATATATATATATATATATATATATATATATATATATATATATATATATATATATATATATATATATATATATATATATATATATATATATATATATATATATATATATATATATATATATATATATATATATATATATATATATATATATATATATATATATATATATATATATATATATATATATATATATATATATATATATATATATATATATATATATATATATATATATATATATATATATATATATATATATATATATATATATAATGTCATGACATATTTACACTAACTGTCACACCTTAATTTTTGACTTTAAGATCCCACCTCTTTGTGCGTTGTTTGGCCTTATACTTTCGTATTCATGTTTATTGCGACTAACAAGTTTGGCAGGTATGTCAAGTTGAGTGATACTGTTTCTCTCAATTTAAGCATCTCAGGCTATCCCTGGGTCATTTTTAGAAGGCGCTTTGTCATTATCAAGATTGGTTAAGGTTACAAGGTCGCAAGACATCATTTCTAAAAGAGCAGAAATGTTCATGCTTCGTGTTTTATGTTTTTTCAAGGTGTTGCAATGATATTTTGGTCTGTTCTCCAAAGGATTGAGTTCTATTTGTTTGAAGTGTTCTAATTACCATCTTAAGCCGTTTTAATTCATAAGTCAAGATAATAGTGGAAATGTGGTGCGTTAGGCGTGTTGGGTTTGACTTCAAGACATCAGACATCAAGTTCATAATCAAGTTGTTATTTTGAATTATAAGACAAATCTTTATTATAATCAACTTGGTTTACATTATTATTACAAGATGCAAGGGTCACAAGAGTTTCTATTATTGGATTTATTTGGTTACATTAAATTCCCTAAGACAATCCTAAGAATATCCTAAAGCTCAAGGATATTCAAGTTTTTTTCCTCATCTTCATCATCTTCACGAACCTACAACAATGAAAAACAATTAGTAATAACAAATAATTTCAAAAAGAGAAAGGATTTTTGTTTTTCATACAGCCTTCAGAAAAAGATTCATCATCGGGCAAAAGGAAAGGGCAACAATTGAGATACCACCAGCTTCCGGTTAAAGAAAAATGGACAGAACAATAGCAAAGATTTTGAAGCTTAGGTTCAGACTAGCGTCATCATCACCAATAGTTCTTTTTCAGCAACCAAGGCAAAGACAAGGCAACGTCTGTTCTTTTAAAAAATAAAAGTGAATTTTCGTAAAAAAAAAATAAGAGAAAAGGAAGAGACGGTCATGTTTTCCCCAACACAGCCACCAAGGATCCAATTTTCCAAAACAAGCCATCATCATTAAAATAACAGCAAGATCTGAAAAAATGGAAAATATTCAAAATGAACATATCCGAAAACGGCATACAACAACATCAATAACCATAAACGAATTTGGATATCACCATTGACAGTAAAAATCACGAAAACGGATCACCATCAACAGCAAAGATCCGAAAATAGACAGCCTATACCAATATCAATCCGAAAACGGATATCACCATCAATGGATAGCAAATCAATGTCATAAACGAAATGAAAAACTTTCCATCAAGCAAATCCGAAAACTTTCTAAAACCATAACAAATCATACGAAATGGAATAAGTTTAAGATTTATAAACTTTCCAAATTAATATCAAGCAAGATCAAGCCAGAAGAGGAAAGAATTGTAAGGTTGTATCTCGGACCGTTTCAAATCAGGCTATGTAAAGAGAGGAAGAAGAAACTCGAGGCTCGGAGCATAAAAATCTCATCATCGCCAGATCGAAATCCACAAACGCATCACAAAACCCAATTCGTGAAACTGTTCACACAAACCCGCAAACCGTAACCGAAAAACATCGCAGAAATCACAAAAACCGGCTCAGAACTCCGTTCATCATCGCCGGAAATCCCACAAAACCACTACCGTAAGCCACCATCTTTTTAAAAAAAAATTAGTTTGTTTTCTTTTCAGGTCAAGAAGAAGAAGAAGCATCAGAGAGGAAGAGAGATCGCATGTAAAGGGAGAGGAAGAGAGAAAATCAGACGAGAGAGAAGAGAGAACACTGGCGGTGCTGAGAGAGGAAGGGAGTGTAGATTTTAGGGTTTTGTTTTTTTGCTGTTAATTTTGTGTTTATGTATTATGTACACACACACACACACACACACACACACACACACAAGATTACTACCGTGCACCATCGTCTCATCACCATCCACTCTCACATGATTTCAACACACGGTCCATAGTCTGCACTTCCACCACGCCCCCTCTCCCTGCACACACATGATCACACGCCCCCCCCCCCCCCCCCTTTTCTAACCTTTAATTTTCCTTTCTTTTAATTCTGTTTTAATTAATTAATCATTTAACTAATAGTTTTAATTAATAACTTAATCATTATAACTTTTACTTAATAAACCATTAATCTGCCTTTAAATTTAATAGCTAACCTTTTTATTTTATTTATTAACTAATAATCTAATCTTTTATAATTAAGTTTTTTTATTTAAAACAACTAATAGCTTATTTATTTAATTAATCTTTTTCTAAACAACTCTTTTAATTAATCAACTTTTAATTTAATAATCTATTTTTATTCTACTCACCTTATTTATTTATCTAATCAATTTATGCTTTTTATTAAAAATAATAATAATAATTCACCAAAAAAACCTATTTTCTAAATAACTTGCATTTTATTAATAACTAAAAAACTATTTCATATTTAGATTTATTTTAATAGGATAAAATATATAAAAACCTCTTATTTATTTAAGACTCCTTTTATTTAAAATTACTATTAGAAATTTAATTAATTTATAACCTAAAACTTTTTACTAAAACAAATAAGGCTAATTCACCTTTTTTTTTTAAATCAATCTCACGTAGAACTTAATCAACGCATCTCCGCTTCCGTCCTTTTAGCACCGGTTCATTTCAAATGTTCACGACCCCGCGCTTGGCTTGTCTTTTAGCATCTATATCTATTTGTCTGATTTTATTTTATCGTTATTTATCGTTCTCGCATCATGTCTAAAGGAAGAACTTGTGCATGACTTCATAAGTCGTGCATACTGCACCTCATTTGCATCATGTTCCCCGCTCGATCCTTGAGTTCTCAAGTTGATCAGCTTAGGCTTAGATCCTACCCCTTAAGGGGGACCTTTTCTCTTTTATTTTTCAACTTAGATGAACCAATATTTACCTCAATCAATCTATTCTCTCCATAAGAGAATTAGACGTTAGTGTCGCTACTGCGAAAATCGGCGCCGGCTGATCAGAAGAGTCGCCACCGCGCGTTATTTATCCCTCAGAGCGGGAAAGGAAACGCTCAGAGTAAACCTCGCACAACACGGGAAAGGTATGGTCGTCGCAACCAAAACCTGGATTCGGGAGTCGGTTACGCAAGGGGAAGGTATTAGCACCCCTCACGTCCGTCGTACTCGACGGGATCCACGCTTGTTTTCGGGTATGGATTGTTATTCTATCTATTCTACAGGTCAAGGGGTTAAAAGAAAATAAAATGACTCGGCAAAGTATCACACTTTATGCCTACGTATTCCCGTCTGGAACGAGAAATCAGAGTCAACGTAGTTCGCCTACCTACGGGAAAGGAGGGGAAGGTTGCTCGCTAGGATAATCGCATCATATGCCTACGTACTTCCACACTGCATGGAAGATCAGAGCAAACGTAGTTCGGGCCACGTACGACACAAGTCTGTCTTGGTTGATTTTATTCCTTCTGAAAAAGGTTTTTCTGATTAACAGTCCAAGCGGACAAAAATGACGTCTTGATGAGTTCCCATTCTTTTACGGAAGAAGTGTCTTTTATTGTGTTTGAAATTTTTATTGTGTTTTTCTGTTTGTTTTGAGAAAGAAGAGACAGAACTCTAACCTACGGTTGCGAAGGGAATCAAACTAACCTAATGTTATCATACATGGGTTAAGACCTAGTGTCTATCATGCTCCTCTCTTGCGCAGAGATAAACAGAGATCCTAAGGGAATAGACGGAAACAGAAACAATATCAGATATATACAGTAAAACAGTAAAATGCATGGATGCAACAATACAAGCGAGGCAAGGGAGTCCTACTCAACCTCGAACCTAGAAAACAATAGGAAAAAGTGAACAGACTTCACTTTCAACCCAACAGGGTAAACAGCAAACAATACAGTCCAGAAAACCAGTCAATACATCAAGAATGAATAACAGCAGAAAAATAAACAGCCACAGCAGCCCTGCATCACACCAGTCTTCCAGTCATCTCCAATCAGCTACAAGCTTCAGCAAGCATCAATCTCCATCTCCACAGCTTTCAAGCAAGGTCTTGATCATCAATCTTCCATCTGCAATGGCTATTCTTCAAGTCCTATCCTCCAAGCCGAGGGATCAATCACAAGAGTGAATTGGGTGTTAAGCAATTAGTTGACTGCCAAGGGTGGCAAACCAACTGCTACTAACACATAAGACATTTTCTCTCAAGAGTTCTATCTCTTAGACAGTAGCACCAAGCCTTCCAAAGGAAGGGGGTGAGTGTCTTAGAGAGACTCTGTATCACAGAGAGGAATGGAGGCAGTCAAAACCTTCCATGTTTGAGAATCAAGCTTTCTAATCTAGAGCTCTGCCTAGCTCCTAAACCCTAATCTCCTCAACAGCTGCTAGCAGGAATCTCCTCATCAACTCTGGAAGTTGGTCTTCAATCTCTGGATCTCCAATGGCTTCATCATCTCAGGTCTTCAGCTCTCCCAATTCCTCAGGCAATCCCAATACCCACACAGACAAATCAATAATCCCCAGAGGGCACACCATACCAGTCAATCAAATACAGTAATATACTAATAGCAGTAGGGGAATCCTAGTGATTTCTAAGGGATCTAATAACTACCCATAGTCCCTATAGTCCCATAGCTAAAGTATTCAATCTCTAAGTCCTAAGGGAAATGAACTAATTCACCTAAATCATCACTTAAACCCTAATTTTATTCATGTTGTTCACACTTACACTGATCACCTAAAATTAAGTCCTAAAAATGGGAACTAAATTTTATGTATAAGTTGAATGTCTAAACTAAACAACCTAAAAAGAATGGATTAAAAATGTTAAAGCAACTATTAGAACAAAAATCAACAAATTCATGTATGAAATGAAACACCTAAAATAGGCATTTATTTGGAAAATAGGGGGAAAATATCAAATAAAAAATAAAATGCAATTTTATTTTTTATAATTTTCTAGACATCTTGAAGAAATTAATGCAAAAAGAATCATTAAAAAATAATGTTTTTTTAATTTGGTATGATTTTTTGAAAATGCATGAAAATAAAAAGAAATTAAAAATGAAATATAAAGAAATAGAGGGAGGAGGTGAGAATAGCAAGGCGCTCTAGTTATAATATCCAGGTGGGCCACAGAGCTGGGGTGTGAATATCAAAGTTACTAGGCCCATGCGCTTCAGCAAAAATCAAATGAAAATTACCAGAAAAAGGAATAAACCCTCGGTGCAAATAGCAGTAAAAACATGTGTAATTCATTGGGCCTATCCAAAGGGGGGTGGGGATAGAGATTCGGATCCAAGGCCCAGACGCTTCATAAGTGAAACGCATCGTTTCACACTTGGTCAATTCCCTCCGTTTCCTGAATTAAACTGGAGCCGTGCGATCAGATGAAGAAGTCAAGTATCTGGGACAATCTAACGGTGGGAGTTTATCGTCCCCAAGTGAGCTAGGGTTTGCAGAAAAAGCAGCTCCCATGCACAACCTTCGAGCTTCTCATTCTCCCTCAATACGCCATGAAAACAAAACTTTTAAAGACCAAAATCACTCCATTTCTTCCCCTCTACAAGTCTATGCTCTTAGTTTTCTCTAAAACCCTCTCTATGATTAAACCCGATAGATGGAACTTCATAGCATACCTACTGCACTCACCAGTGGAGCCTCGCAATTCTCCAATCCAACTGTCCCATCTTGTTCATTATTTTACCCTGATCTCATCAAGCCAATACATGCTCATTAATACTCAAAATACCACCTATCCTCGATCATCCAAGTTTCAACACTCTGCCATGGAAACTCACAGAAGTCTCTCTAATTCTCAGAATTCAATCACTTATGGTCTCTAAACATGCTGATCCTAACCATATGATCTAGAAATGCATAAACAGAGAGTTTCGAATGGTTTTGCATACCTGCAAATTGATGATGGCAAGTGTAGTTGTGCTGCACTTCAAGACTTGTTAACCTCCAATATTGATCTCCAATGGATGCTGATTCTTCTGTTTGCAATGGTTGTGGCTCAAACTTCTTGAATCACCTTATCCCCTTCTTCATGCAACTTGGAGTGAAGATTAGAATCTCATGAGCCAGCCACCTTTCTTTCTAGTTTTTTCTTGCTTTTCACTCTATAATGATGGAGGAAGATGATGACAAGAAGAATTATGGTGGTTGATGAGGTTTCAATGGAGTTTGAAAGCAAAATGCAATTTGGATGAAGGAATTCAAACTATGGTATGCAAGCACAATCAGTCACCAACCCCTGCACAAATGGCTTCATTTCATTATATAGATGATCACTAACAGCCTGAGAAGTTTCTAGATTGATCCTAGAGGGATCTAGAAACTTGTGGAAATTTCATGAACTTATCATTTGATGGTATTTTGAATTCTCTTATCTCATGCTTGCAGCTTTGTAAACTTGAGTTAAAATCTCCTTTCATGAGATATTGGGAGTGTATGTGAGCTTTCATGCCTTTAATTTTGCTTTATGTTGAACTTTCCATGTGTATCTTATTATGCAAGTAACAAAATAACAAAGCAAGTCCCAAAATTAACCCTTAACTCAAAAAAGTGGCTGAACCAATGTCTCTAAAATGATGTTGGGAATCAATTTGGTATATTGGATGACCCATATTGGATTTGTAGATCTCTCAAACCAATTTTTTATTTCAACTTTTTCAACTTATGTACCTTTTTTAGGTCATTTATCACCAACTTTGGTCAAGTCTCATTCCATGCATTTCCAAACTTCCATGACTTCTTTTCTTGACTTAAAATGGCATTTTGAGCAACTTTGATGTTGGGAAGTTTTTCATTTGAAGCTTCCTTGTATGCGTTTTAGGCATAGGCTAAGAATGACCTGTAATCCTCAGATGACCAAAATACCCTTTGCTTTCCAAGACCATAAGTAGAGTTACACAAATCATATGAAGGCATATCATACCATTCTAGAAATCTAAGACAATGAGGAACAATTCTTATGTTGATCAGAAATTCATTTGAAATTTCCTTGAGGGGTAAAAATAGCTTGGAAGTCAAGTCACTTTCACAGACAAAATTCCAGATACCTCAGATGACCTGTAACTTGCAAGGACCATAACTTGAGTTCTATAAATCTCCTTGATGTCTTCCACCACTCAAATTAAAGGTCTTGAGATCCTATACAAGTTCCATGTTGGCCAAGGATCCATTTGAAGCTTGCATTTTGACTTATCTTGCTTGGAAATTTGACCTAAACTAGGGGATTTTACATAGAAACCCTAATTTAGAAATTCCTCTTCTCCTTGATTTCTCTTGATTTCTTCTTGGCATATCATCATATTCTTATTATTCATGTCAAATGATGAACCCCACATCTCTCCAATAGCCTTTAATTCCTTTCAATCAGTCCATTGATCTAGAGTTGACCCAGGGTTGACCCAGATGAAACCCTAGTTGACTGTCTTCAACTGCAATTCTTGTGACCATCCCAATGACTTGTTTCCTTCTCAAAATGAATTTCTAAGTCCTCCAAGATGTCTAGATACTCCTCATGCTTAGCCCACAGCTCACCATTTCTTTGTTGTTCCTCAGACACCCTCAGATAGGAGCTAGATGCAATGCTTGATCCATTGACTTCTCCAACTTTCACCTTCTTTCTGATGACTTGAATGGGATTGAATTAGAATAATAACCTCTTTATAGGCCTCTAGAAATGAGAATAATGATTGGTCCCCTGTTGGATGACTTGCTATGCTTATGCTATGCAGATGATTAGACTATGTGCATGACTCTATATGCAAATGTTAATGATATTGAAACATAAACCAAGCGAATAAGGTTGAGCAAATTTTAGGGTGCAACAGCTGCCCCTATTCAAGCGACTTGGACCCGATTGGGTGAAGAGCCCGGAGCCCTCAGACATTCGCGGTACGAGACGGTTGAATACTAAGAACCCAAAATTTTGTCAACCGCAAAAAATAAACTGCGCCTCTGCTTGGGGATTATTTCATCAGCCTGAAAAGCTTCTCTCATTGCAAGAATAAGACTTTTCTTGTCCACGTTAGGACGCCTGTGTCGTCAACACGAAGAAATCTCAACCAAACCTGTCCACGTTAGGACTCCACCTGAAAAAAAACTCGGCAACTTCGCTGGGGATAATTCGTCTTCACTCCATCAGAAATAAATCGTCCACGTTAGGAATAAACTCTTCCACGCCAAGAACAACCATTGTCCACGTTAGGACTCACTTTCCACGTAAGGAATAACTACCTTTCCACGTAAGGAATAAACGTTCCATGTTAGGAATAACACCGTTCACGTTAGGACTCACTTTCCACGGAAGGAATAACCGTTCCACGTTAGGAATAACACCGCTTTTCCCCGTCAGGAATAACTTTTCTCTGCTTTGTCAAACTCTTCGACGTAAGGACTCTTTCTTTTTCCACGTTAGGAATCACAAATTTTCCACGTAAGGAACCCCAATCTTTCCACGTAAGGAATACAACTTGATATGTCCACGTCAGGACTCCAATCCTTCCACGGGAGGAATACTATATCAATCTTCCTTTCCACGTTAGGAATGTCATCTTTCCACGTAAGGAACACCTCTTTTCCACGTTAGGAATGCAACTCATCTTGATCTGTCCACGTCAGGACTAACTTCTCCACGTAAGGAAACAATTTCTCTTTCCACATAAGGAATCGACTTCTTTTTTCCCACGTTAGGAATCAAACTTTTTCCATGTTAGGAATCAATCTTGATATGTCCGCGTAAGGACTCAATCTTTCCACGTAAGGAATAAACTCGTCTTTCCACGTAAGGAAACCATTTTTTCTTCCACGTAAGGAATGCTCTTGATATGTCCACGTAAGGACTCTGATCTTTCCACGTTAGGAATCCACGTAAGGAACTGAAACCTCTTTTTCCACGTAAGGAATAAACTCGTCCACGTCAGGACCCATGCTTCGTCTTGATTTGTCCACGTCAGGACTCAAGCATCTTCGACCCGCTGGGGAAATAAAACTCGTCCACGTCAGGACTCACATCTTCATCTGATGAAATAATAGAACCTGTCTGTGTTAGGACTTGCACGTCTTCTACTTGCTGGGGAAATACGACTGTGTCCACGTCAGGACCCATACTTTGTCAACAACACAAAGAAGGATAAATTTGTCCACGTCAGGACTCTCGTGTCTTGTCATCACGAAGAACTGTAAACTTGTCCACGTCCGGACGCACATTTCACCATCACGAATAAAGCTATCTGCTGGAAATGAATGGTCCACGTCAGGACACCAACACGAAGAGTAACCAACTTTGCCCACGTCAGAACTTCATCTTCGATCAATACCAAGAAATCAAATCCGTCCATGTTAGGACTAACACATATCGTCAAACTGAGGAAATGTCCACGTCAGGACCCCCACTTCTCTTAGCATAAAAAACCTGTCAATAAACCCGTCCACGTTAGGACTCATCCTTCCATTGGTCCAAACCCCAAAACGTCTTAGCACTGACGTGACAACGATTTTGAAGCGGACTCTACTGGGGATACTTGGAAATCAAACTACTGGATGCCTGCTCTAATAACCGGCGGTAGCCTCTGAACTTCTGGTTCATGAAACCTTTTAATGCTGACGTAACAACAACTTTGAAGGAAACAATCCGCTGGTCGGACTAGAGAAACTCCAACAAGAAACCATGGCGGGGAAATAAGTGACTCTGCTTGGGGACAAAGAGAAACTTATCCTGCTGACTCTGTGGGGAGTAGTGCCAAAGCTGACACTTCGTTGAATATCTCGTGCCGAGACTTCGAATGTTTATTGATTCACCTGAGCGAGGGCTCTCTCTACCTGCAAGAGAAACAATACTTGAAACAAAAGGTTAGCCCTCCTGGTTTATGTTTCAAAATGCATGCGCTTGACAATGATGCACTGCTCCATTCGACATGGAAATGCTACGTTTTTATTTGGTAGATGCAAGTGTGACACTATATGCCAATGCAATTGCGGACTTGAACTGCTGAGATACAGGAATTCGCTTCAGCAAAATAAATGCTGAAAACAATGCCAACTCCGCTGGGGATAGCCAGGTACTACAGGATTATTCCAGCACCATAAATGCTGGGAGAGTGAAGTCAACTCAGCTGGGGAATTGGGAACTTAAACCAAACACCTCGCTGAAGTAACACCCTGCTGGGGAATACCAGATGCGCTTCTGCTGGAGAGTGAACTGATATCACACGGTATTCTGACAAAATAAATGCCAATGCGCCACACCGACTCTGTCGGGGAGAGCCTTAATCTTCGAGTTCCACTGGGAGGAATGAAAATACTTGCTGGAAAGAGAACTCCGCTGGGGATGGGACGATTCTCTTGGGGAAAATCCGCTGATTCCGCTAGGAGAGAGTACCTGACCTTGCGGGAAAAGGTGAACTTGTCTGAATACAGCTCACAAACATTAATCTTCTGCGGCCGAACCAACTCTGCTCGAGATAAGGGAATCCTTCTGGGGAACACCATACTGCCTAAACACAGCCTACAATCATGGAATCGCCAACTCTGCTGAGAATAAATGGCTTTGCTGGAGCATGTCCTTTGGATAAGCTACGACCAGCTGGGGAATTCTATCCTTCTTCAGGAAGAACATGCATGACCTGCGTGGGGGTCGAGTCTTTCGTTATTGCAATCTTTTGATCATCTTCCTCGTACGGCTATGAAACCTGCAACAACACAACCAAGACAAGACAAGCCTATGCAATCAAATCAATTCAGGTTAGTGACGTTATTTTCAGTTAATTCAAAGCTTTAGCAATTGTTGGCAAGGGCCAGTGATGTTATACACATGCTAGTTTCAATAAACTTAGGCGTTTTATCATGCACAAAACAGTAAAGAACCAGCATTAAGTACTGAATAACATATTTTATTGATTGGGCCCTTGAATGGGCGGAGTTTTGTACACGGGATGTAACTCCTGAAAAGAGGAAGCTACGCAAAGCAGATATACAAGTATGCACAGGAAGCATAAATATATTGACAAATTAAATTTGTACACATGTCGGCAACAGGATGCAGACGAACATCACGAACTGATCCTCCTATGACTCGTCCGACTCTAATGCTTTCCCGGTATCCACACTTCCGAAGAGATTGTATCCGATAATCGACCCCTCGAGTATATTCTCCCGCACCAACGCTCAATGTAGTATCAAATTTGGACCGCAATCATTTGCTTTTTTAAATCCCTAACTTTTGCGTGAACCGCCCTTTACGGGTTTTCAGTTCACCGGGATACCCTTTTTTGCCGAAGCCGCCCAGTGTAGGTTTTCAACTTCGCGGGTGTACATTTTTTCAATTTTATCCCTAACTTTTGCCCGAACCTTTCATTCTGTTTTTGGTTCGCCAGGATGCCCCATTTTTGCCTGGACTCTCTTTTTTTGTCCAGCGGGTCAATTTTAAGCAAAGAATTTTTTAACTGCGTCCGAATTCACAGGCGACGTGAAGTCTTCACCGTCCATGGTGGACAACAATAAAGCTCCTCCTGAAAAGACTTTTCTGACAATGTACGGCCCTTCGTAGTTGGGGGTCCACTTGCCCCTGTGATCTGCTTGCGGCGGGAGAATCCTTTTCAGCACAAGGTCGCCCGTCTGAAAGCTCCGCGGATGTATCTTCTTATCATATGCTTTCTTCATTCGGCTCTGGTACAAACGACCATATGCTAGAGAAGCGAGCCTCTTCTCATCCATCAAACTCAATTGGTTCAACCTGTCCTTCACCCATTCTGCCTCGTCTAGCTGAACGTCTCGCAATACCCTCAGAGAAGGGATCTTAACTTCCAATGGTAGTACCGCTTCCATTCCGTACACTAACGAGAATGGGGTTGCCCCGGTTGATGTGCGTACCGTCGTACGATAACCGTGCAAGGCGAAAGGTAGCATCTCATGCCAATCCTTATAGGTCACCACCATTTTCTGAACGATCTTCTTGATATTCTTATTGGCCGCTTCAACAACGCCATTCATCTTGGGTCGGTAAGGGGAGAAGTTGTGATGTTCGATCTTGAAATTCTGACAGAGCTCCTTCATCATTTTGTTGTTCAGGTTTGATCCGTTGTCTGTGATTATCCGCTCGGGGATTCCATATCGGCAAATGATATCTCTCTTGATGAATCTGGCCACCACCTGCTTAGTTACATTTGCGTAAGACGCTGCTTCTACCCACTTGGTGAAATAATCGATTGCTACTAGGATGAACCGATGCCCGTTAGAAGCTGTCGGCTCGATCTTTCCAATCATATCGATCCCCCACATCGAGAATGGCCAAGGCGATGACATCACATTTAGAGGACTCGGAGGCACATGGATCTTATCAGCATAGATTTGGCACTTGTGGCACTTTCTCGCAAACTTGAAACAATCAGTTTCCATAGTCAGCCAAAAATAACCTGCCCGCAGCAGCTTTCTCGTCATAGCACGCCCACCAGCATGCGTACCAAAGGTACCTTCGTGTATTTCCTCCATGAGCAGCTTTGCCTCTTTCTCGTCTACACAACGCAACAGCACCAAGTCGTGGTTTCTTCTGTATAAGACGCCATCCGGATTCAAATAGAAATTACCCGCTAATCTCCTGAGAGTCTTCTGATCTTGACTGGAGGCCCCAGCCGGATACTCTTTATTCTTCAGAAAATTAAGGATATCAAAATACCACGGTTTGTCGTCGGATGCTTCATCAATAGCAAATACGTAAGCTGGTCTGTCAAGCCGAGAGATAATGATTCTGGGGGCCTCGTTCCAGAAGTTGACTTTGTACATGGAAGACAAAGTGGCCAGGGCGTCAGCCATTTGATTCTCTGCCCGCGGCACATGATGCAACTCAACCTTGTCAAATAAAGGCAACAATCTCCTTGCATAGTTCATGTAATGTATCAAGTTGGGCTGACGTGTCTCCCATTCCCCTTTTATCTGATTCACCACCAGAGATGAGTCTCCGTATACGTCTAAATTCTTGATTCGCAAATCAATGGCTTCTTCAAGCCCCATTATACAAGCTTCGTATTCGGCCTCATTATTGGTAACGGCAAAGGTCAATCGGGCAGTAAACGGGATGTGCGACCCGTGTGGTGTAGTGATAATTGCCCCTATTCCGCTATCGTAAGCGTTCACAGCTCCGTCAAATATCATCTTCCATTTGGAACCCAACTCTGGTCCTTCGTCTGGCAACGGCTCTTCACAATCTTTCATCTTTAAGTACATGATATCCTCGTCAGGAAAATCAAACCTCATCGATTGGTAATCTTCAATAGGCTGCTCCGCCAGATACTCAGACAGCACACTCCCCTTTATAGCCTTTTGCGAGACATATTGGATGTCATATTCAGTCAAGACCATCTGCCAACGGGCAATTCTCCCTGACAACGCCTGCTTTTCGAATACATATTTGATAGGATCCATCTTTGAGATGAGCATGGTTGTATGATTCAGCATGTATTGCCTCAAACGCTTGGCGGCCCAGGCTAGCGCGCAACAAGTTTTCTCAAGCATTGAGTATCGAGATTCACAATCTGTAAATTTCTTACTCAAGTAGTAGATCGCATGCTCTTTTCTTCCTGTCTCGTCGTGTTGACCGAGAACACAACCCATGCTTCCCTCAAGAACTGTCAAATACATAATCAAGGGTCTCCCTGCCACTGGGGGTATCAAAATAGGAGGCTCCTGCAAATACGGCTTTATTTTATCGAACGCCTTTTGACAATTTTCGTTCCACGTTACAGCTTGATCTTTCTTCAACAGCTTGAATAATGGTTCACACGTGGCCGTTAGATGAGATATGAACCGAGCGATGTAGTTCAACCTCCCTAAAAACCCGCGCACCTCTTTCTCTATTTTAGGCGTCGGCATTTCTTGAATCGCTTTTATTTTAGTAGGATCGACCTCTATTCCTCTTTCGCTTACGATAAACCCCAGCAGTTTACCCGATCTCACCCCGAAGGTGCATTTGTTAGGGTTCAGTCTCAGCCTGAACTTCCTAAGCCTTTTAAATAACTTCAGCAGATTCACCAGATGCTCTTCCTCCGTCTGGGATTTGGCAATCATATCGTCAACATAAACTTCGATCTCTTTATGCATCATATCATGAAAAAGAGTCGTCATTGCACGCTGATATGTTGCCCCAGCATTCTTCAAACCAAAGGGCATCACTTTATAACAAAATGTTCCCCAGGGCGTTATGAAAGTAGTCTTCTCCATATCCTCTGGCGCCATTTTAATCTGATTATAGCCTGAAAAGCCATCCATGAAGGAGAATACGGAGTATTGAGCAGTATTATCAACTAGCACATCAATATGAGGAAGTGGAAAATCGTCTTTTGGGCTTGCTTTATTCAAATCCCTATAATCCACACACATTCGAACCTTGCCATCTTTCTTTGGCACTGGTACGATGTTAGCAACCCACGAGGGATATTTTGTCATAGCCAGGAAACCAGCATCCCACTGTTTTTGAACTTCCTCTTTGATCTTCACTGCCATGTCTGGTCTAGTTCTGCGAAGCTTTTGTTTGACCGGTGGGCATTCTTCCTTCAGTGGCAGACGGTGCATAACCATATCTGTATCGAGCCCTGGCATATCTTCATACGACCAAGCGAATACATCACTATACTCTCGAAGCATTTCAACCAGTCTTCGCTTGATATCGCTCTGCAGCGCGGCTCCGATACGAATGTTCTTCTCAACCCCTTCCGACCCCAAGTTGATGATTTCGATGATCTCTTCGTGAGGCAGAATGACACGCTCTTCTTGTTTCACCAACCAAGACAGTTCTTCAGGAACGTCGCTATCTTCGACAACCTCTTCTTCGGCCTGAAATACCGGGTGCTCAAAGTCGGGACGAGTCATAGGTGGTTCAGGGATGTCATCTGAAAATGTTATCCTGCAAAAGGAATGGTTAAGTGCTTCAAAATGCGTATAAAGCGAATAACCACGTTGCCATTTTATTGAAAAATACAAAACAAGAAAGACAGAGATTACAGTATTTGCACATGAAAAAACGCCATTTATTTAATGATTAACACGCAATGTTCATAACAACACAGCCCTAAGCAAATCACGATGCCCCGAGCAGGACATCAGATTATTCAACAATTAATAAAGCAAAGTATTACTGTTTAAGAGTCACAGGAACAAGTTCCTGAATAGACCAGTTGCACAGTCCTTGTCCTGGCGTGCTTGGCTGAATCCAGGCATCTATATCACAGTCGCTGTCTCCTTCGTCAGACTCCGAAGCAGCATTGATGGTTTCATGACATACTCCACTGGCAGAGATGGTTATCGGCCCTTTGAAACGGGGGGCCCCCACAGCAGGTGTGGACGACGATGGTTGGTATCCCAGCCCGAACCGGTCCGTCTTTACAGGAATATCTAGCACTTTGCCCCAGCCCTTTGCTTCTCCTGCCTCCACTAGAGCTTGAGCTTCTTTATACGACGAGACGACTATCTCCGACGCTTTGCTCGGCCCGGGACCTTTGTCCTTGATTCGCAAACCTCCAAATGCCTGGCAGGGTGTTTCGTGGATCTCTCCGTCGACCTCCACATATTTAAATGACGACAGATGGCTGACCAGGATGTCTTCCTCTCCGCATACTGTGACTACGCTGTCTCCGACCATATATTTCAACTTTTGATGCAGGGTAGACGTGACTGCCCCAGCCCCATGAATCCAGGGTCGTCCGAGCAGGCAGCTACACGCAGGCTGTATATCCATGATATAAAACTCAGTCGCAAACACCTCCGGCCCTACCTGTAGAGGCAATGTTATCGACCCAAAGACTATTCGTCGCGTGCCGTCAAATGCTCTGACTACCAAGTCACTGGGCGTGCACAGGATTCCTCTGACATCTAGCTTCATCATCGCTTTCTTGGGCATCACATTCAAAGACGATCCGGTGTCGACCAATACATGCGACATTACTGATCCTCTACACTCAACAGATATGTGCAGCGCCATATTATGATCTCTCCCCTTTGGGGTCAAATCGAAGTCGGTAAAGCCTAAGTTGTGGCCTGCATTTACATGTGCCAGCACTCCTTCCAGCTGATTCACGGAGACGTCTTGGGGTACAAAAGAAGTGTCCAGGACTTTCAGCAAAGCATTTCTGTGAGCTTCAGAACATAGTAGCAACGACAGGATAGATATTCTGGACGGCGTCTGTTGCAGATGCTCCACAATCTTATAATCACTTTTTCGAATTAAGCGCATGAACTCTTCTACATCCTTTGACGCCGATGCTTTTTCGCTGGCTTGCACCGGGACATTCTCAACCATCTTCCCTTTTCCTTTTGCTAGTCTTTCGGCCTCCACTTCAGGTGATATAATGAACCAACAACGTTATCTACAGTCTCGGCTGGCTGCTTATTAACATCAACCTTTATCCCGTCACAATACACCTCCAACCCATATGACCATGGGACTGCTTTTGTGTTCTCGTACGGGATCGGTCCGGCCTTAGTTATGGTGATCGGTGGTCGCTGGACCGGTGCTGCAATAGTGATTGTCTTTCGAGGAATCGTTACAGTGGCCACATCACTCTGATCATCTGCTACTGCCCCTGCAGGCTCTTCGATTGCTGCTCGGTCGAACTGCAATGTGCCTCCATCAATTAAAGCCTGAACACATTTCTTCAAATCATCACACCCCCCAGCTAGGGTCCAGCATTCTAAGCAATACTCGTCACATCCTGGATAAACACCCCCTTGCAACAATCTGCTTTTTATCTCGTTCAGCGGCGTCTTTAAATCGTCGACATTCATAATCAGATTCAACCCTTCCTCAGTCAGGATGGCGTTTTCCCCATGATTAGGCATGGGTTTCTGCACTATATTCGGACCTGCCGTTCCGAAATTGATAGTCTTATTGTCCAAAAGATCCTGCACAACATGCTTAAAAGCATGGCAACCCTCTACATCGTGGCCCGGAGCCCCAGAGTGAAACTCACAATGCCTGCTTGCATCATAACCATACGGAGGAGTTCCCGTTATTGGTGCCAGAGTTCTCTTCTCTACCAGGTTCAAACCCAACAATGTCTGCAACAAATCTGCATAGGTTGAGGGAGGCTTCTCAAACACTCTTCTCGGTTTACCACCCTGGAATCTTCGCTGAGCCTGTTGTGCCCCCTGCTTTGGCTGCTGCTGTTGTTGTTGTTGAAATGGCTGCTGCTGCTGCTGCATTGGCTGCTGCTGGAACGGTTGTTGTTGTTCAAGTGGTTGTTGCTGATATGGGATAGTAACACTCGCCACCTGCTGCGGCTGATGATATTGGTTCCGACCTCTGCCTCGGCCTCGACCTCCAAACACTGCGCTTGCCTCGCCCTGACGGCGCCCACCAAAAGCCTTCCTATTACTGCCAGATGCAGTTGATTCCTCGACTTGGAATTTCCCCTGCTTAATGTTACGTTCAATCTTTTCTCCCATCAGAATTAAGTCTGAGAAACTGGCCAGAGATGTATGAAACAACATGTCATGAAACAAGCCTGTGAATGTGCCGACGAACATGTCATTCATTTCCTTGTCTTCTAAAGGAGGGCGGACTCTGGCAGCCATATCGCGCCACCTTTGCGCGTACTCTTTAAAGCTCTCACCCTTCTTCTGCGACAGACCTGTCAATTGGACCCGATTGGGCGCCAAGTCGCTGTTATACTTGTAGTGAGCTACAAATGCCTCTGCTAATTGCTTCCATGTCTTGATATTGGTTGGCTCCAATCCCATATACCACTCTAGGGAAGGTCCTGACAAACTATCTTGAAAGAAATGCATTAACATTCTCTCATCAGTTGAGTATGCAGACATCTTTCTGTAATAAGCCCGCACGTGCACTTTCGGACATGTGTCCCCTTTATACTTATCAAACGTAGGAGCTTTGAATTTGATTAGCACCCTCAAGCCAGGTACCAGACCCATTGTTGCCATGTCCAAGCCCACAGCACTTTGGTTCAGGACCCCCCTCATCTGCTCTTCTAGCATTCTGATCTTCTGTGAGTTATCCATCGGCCCTTCAAAGCCTCCGCCGGAGAAAGCGTCCTCCTGCTGATCTTCTTGCCACATACCATTCCCAGCTCCATACCCATCATATTCATTATTGCGGCCAGCTCTAATCTAATTCATCACTGGGCCTCGGCCTCTGTTGCCGTACCCTTGAACACCTCCAGCAGGCCCAAAAGCCATTAACCCAGCGCCGTTTCCATTTCCGAAACCTCCGTAACCCTGATTGGCCACACCATAACCATCTTGCCCAAAGCCTTGAGCATTGAAACCATATTTCCCAGCGTTATCGAATCCCTGATCATTGAACCCGAATCCAGCATTGCCAAAGCCGTTGCCTCCCATATTATCACCCAAGTTGACATCACTAAGCCCAACGTTATGGACAGGAGTCTCGTTCCCAACTCCGACGTTACCGTTCCCAGCAGCGGTAACGTTGTTGACATTAGCAGCAGGTATATTGACTACAGGTGGAGCCACTGGCGTGGGAGTGCCGTCTCCATGAACAATATCGACTCGTACAGACTGATGATCCTCGTTACCGTGACCAGCATTTCGGGCCAACAGAGGTTGTACCATGGCTTGCAAATTCTCCTGACCTTTTGCAATAGCTTCCATGGTCTGCATAAAGAGAGCTAGCTTCTCGCGCACATCTTGCATCTCGTTCTGCATTTGATCCATGATTCTTCGACAATTGGTGCGAGTGGAGTATCTGTGCGGGCGTTGATCTGCAATCCTGAAAATACCTGGCAGGGCGGAAAATAAGATACCATCCAAAGATTACCTGTAATGCAGTATGAATATGAATGCAATGCAACGTGTGTGTCTGTGCATTAGGGAAATTCATTCCCCGATTCTAGTGTGAAGGTGCCGGTGCAATGACAGTACTAACAATACAAAGATCGGAGTTGAATCACAGAAAGCCTCATATATTGCAGAGAAACCAATAAGCCAAGAATACAATGTCACTGAGAGTACAATAAGAAGGCATGACCTCAACCAACAATCCTGGTGATGGTCAGCACTATGCAAATAAAGCATACAAGTTACTACATGAAATGATCAAACACTCCCATAAATCTGGTATTCTTCTAGCAATTTCTTGGTCTCCGGATGACTTGGTCGAGCAAGCAGCCCTTCAACAAGTTGGTTCCTTTTCTTAAGAACACGTCGCACGTCTTCGGCAGTTTCTTCCCATGCTCCCTCTCCGAAGCGATCTTCTAGTTTACGCTTCTGAGACACAGCTTCATCTCTGCCTTTGATGGCCTTGTTCAGTGCATTCTGGAGACTATACCGGGTCATCACTTCCTCTTCACACTTCTTGACGCTGGACTTCAACTGCTCTTCGAGGTCGGAAATTTGCTGCTTCAACTTATCCTCCCTCTTCTTATTGTTGGTGAGCGTAGCATTCCAGGTCTTATTGCAAGAAGAGATCTCTCGGTATGCTGCGTCGAGCGCCTTCTTCTTGGATTCAAGCATGTCATGGGAGCTTCTGAACTCTTGCCCCAGACGTTCGCGCTTCTTCCTCTCCTCAGTCAACTCAGCCCCTAACCTGTTCATTAGCTCAATCTGCTGTTGGAAAGCATGGACGACCTTGTTTTTCTCACTGCGTATCTGGGCTAGCTCCTGCTCTAACCCTTCGTTGATCTTCATCAAGGCTTCTTTTTCTTTCACAACTTGCTCGTAGGCCTCCCTAGAAACAGTAGTGGGCTCAGCTACCGGAATAGGAACAAGGGCTGGTGCATCTGGAAATGGCATCCGCAACTGACTTGCTCTTTCCTGAATCCAGACTCTGTAAGGTGCATAGGCCTGACAGTCATTCTTCCCTAACAGCGGCTTCCCTCTTCGGTTAATACGCGTCCAGGCATGCTGCAGCTTGGCTAGTAACTCCCCCTTCAAATCTCCGGTGAAGTACAGAGATTCATGTACTTCTTCCTCCTTTGGTGGGTTCTTCAACGCATATCCGAACTGACGGACCAACAAGGATGGGTTGTAGTTGATACACCCTTTCCTTCCTATCAGCGGGATATTAGGGTAACCAGAACAACTGAAGATAAGCTCGGATCCCAACAGATCTCTATCAAACCATTCAACGTCTTCGGAAGATAGCCTCATCAGGCGCTCTGACCAGCTAGATGTGGTTGCACTCTTCACAAAAGATCCCTTTATGGGAAGGTGGCTTTTAAACCACATATCCAGCAATGGTACACAGAAATGAACATTCTTTCCTCTTCCCTTCTCATTCTTGTAATGCAGTGAGTGGTAGAAATCTCCGAGTAAGGTATGTACAGGATTACCAGTGGCAAACAAGTAGAAGGCGTCGAAGTCCACAAAATCCGGTACATTGGGAAACAATACTATGTCGTAAATACACAGAGCCAGCACAACATTGAAGGCAATCCAGCACCCGCTCTTAGCGTACTCCTGGGCTTTACCAATCAAGAACTGGAGCGAGAAGCCTGGCACTCCACGGGAAACAGTAGTCAACAGTTCAGAAGCATCCACATGCAAAGCTTTTGCCAAGTCCTCCGGCTTGGGCTTAACGCCAGAATGAATGAATGGAACCTGGTTCTGCACGGGTAACTCAGTAAACTCCACATACTCCTCAATGGTAGGCCCCATAATGAAATCAGCAAATGTAAAACATCTCAATGCGGGATCATAGAATTGCATCAAAGCGTACAGCCCATCTAGCTCCATCTTCGTGGGTTTGCGCACCAACCTCAATAGTCTTCCATAGCTCATTCTGAAGCTCCTACGAACATCCTCATCAGCCAGAGAGATCAACCCAAGCAGGGGAACAACATCAGGAGTAGGCAATTTGTAAGCAACTGTCCTCCTTAAGCCGGCCATGACCAATCACTCAGAAATCCGGACACTAGAACTAGGGAAATGCAAATGCACCTGCAGCACAGACACACGTTAGTGGGATGTAATGATGATGAGTATGCAAACAAATGCAATGCAAGTAACATGCAACGGGGACCAACTGCCGTAGCTGAATAGCCTGAACCATATCAAGAAGTCTCAAATAGATTCTTCAGAAGTCCTCAAACCCTGGTCTCAGATAGACCTAAAACAAAGCTCCAACAATGGTCTCTGACAGACCTCAGAACTCTCCAACTGGTCTCTGGTAGACCTCAAATCATATCTTGAACTGGTCTCTGACAGACCTCAGAACCCTCCAAATGGTCTCTGACAGACCTCAGAACTCTCCATAAATACTCAAGACCTCTGATCAAGAAACAATCGGTGTCTGAAGGTCTAGTTACCTGCATAACCCCAAACCCTCTCACAGGTGGATGTCCTAGTAACTGACCAAGGTATGGCATCCTATGCGGTCATCGGCGTCACAGACTTTCAGGGTTGATGATACGATTCCCAGAAGGAGTGGCATCATCAAATCTTGAAGAGGCCTCACTTAGCCAACTTCCAAATGATCGGTCCCCAGAGTCGACAATTCAACTAACCAGCAACCCACGCCAACCAAAGGAAGGGGCAGGAGGCCAACCAGAGGAACCTCGTCTGAGTGTAGATTTCACGGGACACCAAGGCAAGCAAAGCAAGCGGGCGCCAACTAATCTCTACTCTAAGTCTAAGGTGCACTCAAGCCCAGGTTCGGCTTCTCACTCAGTATCAGAACACCCGTCACACCCCAATACAACAATAATAATCAATATCTATAATGCTGAAAATAAAGGTCAGAAATATAAATCCATACAAAATCCTCGACGGGAAAACAAGCGTTAGGATTGACTCGCGTAGGGACGTTGGATCCCAAATGCATAAGAACTATCGCAGTCCTTAGCAGCCAGGGGACGTTGGATCCCCAGCAGACTCACATAGGGAACTATCGCCGTCCCCAACAGAGTCGCCAGCTGTCGCTACTGCGAAAATCGGCGCCGGCTGATCAGAAGAGTCGCCACCGCGCGTTATTTATCCCTCAGAGCGGGAAAGGAAACGCTCAGAGTAAACCTCGTACAACACGGGAAAGGTATGGTCGTCGCAACCAAAACCTGGATTCGGGAGTCGGTTACGCAAGGGGAAGGTATTAGCACCCCTCACGTCCGTCGTACTCGACGGGATCCACGCTTGTTTTCGGGTATGGATTGTTATTCTATCTATTCTACAGGTCAAAGGGTTAAAAGAAAATAAAATGACTCGGCAAAGTATCGCACTTTATGCCTACGTATTCCCGTCTGGAACGAGAAATCAGAGTCAACGTAGTTCGCCTACCTACGGGAAAGGAGGGGAAGGTTGCTCGCTAGGATAATCGCATCCTATGCCTACGTACTTCCACACTGCATGGAAGATCAGAGCAAACGTAGTTCGGGCCACGTACGACACAAGTCTATCTTGGTTGATTTTATTCCTTCTGAAAAAGGTTTTTCTGATTAACAGTCCAAGCGGACAAAAATGACGTCTTGATGAGTTCCCATTCTTTTACGGAAGAAGTGTCTTTTATTGTGTTTGAAATTTTTATTGTGTTTTTCTGTTTGTTTTGAGAAAGAAGAGACAGAACTCTAACCTACGGTTGCGAAGGGAATCAAACTAACCTAATGTTATCATACATGGGTTAAGACCTAGTGTCTATCATGCTCCTCTCTTGCGCAGAGAGAAACAGAGATCCTAAGGGAATAGACGGAAACAGAAACAATATCAGATATATACAGTAAAACAGTAAAATGCATGGATGCAACAATACAAGCGAGGCAAGGGAGTCCTACTCAAACTCGAACCTAGAAAACAATAGGAAAAAGTGAACAAACTTCACTTTCAACCCAACAGGGTAAACAGCAAACAATACAGTCCAGAAAACCAGTCAATACATCAAGAATGAATAACAGCAGAAAAATAAACAGCCACAGCAGCTCTGCATCACACCAGTCTTCCAGTCATCTCCAATCAGCTACAAGCTTCAGCAAGCATCAATCTCCATCTCCACAGCTTTCAAGCAAGGTCTTGATCATCAATCTTCCATCTGCAATGGCTATTCTTCAAGTTCTATCCTCCAAGCTGAGGGATCAATCACAAGAGTGAATTAGGTGTTAAGCAATTAGTTGACTACCAAGGGTGGCAAACCAACTGCTACTAACACATAAGACATTTTCTCTCAAGAGTTCTATCTCTTAGACAGTAGCACCAAGCCTTCCAAAGGAAGGGGGTGAGTGTCTTAGAGAGACTCTGTATCACAGAGAGGAATGGAGGCAGTCAAAACCTTCCATGTTTGAGAATCAAGCTTTCTAATCTAGAGCTCTGCCTAGCTCCTAAACCCTAATCTCCTCAACAGCTGCTAGCAGGAATCTCCTCATCAACTCTGGAAGTTGGTCTTCAATCTCTGGATCTCCAATGGCTTCATCATCTCAGGTCTTCAGCTCTCCCAATTCCTCAGGCAATCCCAATACCCACACAGACAAATCAATAATCCCCAGAGGGCACACCATACCAGTCAATCAAATACAGTAATATACTAATAGCAGTAGGGGAATCCTAGTGATTTCTAAGGGATCTAATAACTACCCATAGTCCCTATAGTCCCATAGCTAAAGTATTCAATCTCTAAGTCCTAAGGGAAATGAACTAATTCACCTAAATCATCACTTAAACCCTAATTTTATTCATGTTGTTCACACTTACACTGATCACCTAAAATTAAGTCCTAAAAATGGGAACTAAACTTTATGTACAAGTTGAATGTCTAAACTAAACAACCTAAAAAGAATGGATTAAAAATGTTAAAGCAACTATTAGAACAAAAATCAACAAATTCATGTATGAAATGAAACACCTAAAATAGGCATTTATTTGGAAAATAGGGGGAAAATATCAAATAAAAAATAAAATGCAATTTTTATTTTTTATAATTTTCTAGACATCTTGAAGAAATTAATGCAAAAAGAATCATTAAAAAATAATGTTTTTTTAATTTGGTATGATTTTTTGAAAATGCATGAAAATGAAAAGAAATTAAAAATGAAATATAAAGAAATAGAGGGAGGAGGTGAGAATAGCAAGGCGCTCTAGTTATAATATCCAGGTGGGCCACAGAGCAGGGGTGTGAATATCAAAGTTACTAGGCTCATGCGCTTCAGCAAAAATCAAATGAAAATTACCAGAAAAAGGAATAAACCCTCGGTGCAAATAGCAGTAAAAACATGTGTAATTCATTGGGCCTATCCAAAGGGGGGTGGGGATAGAGATTCGGATCCAAGGCCCAGACGCTTCATAAGTGAAATGCATCGTTTCACACTTGGTCAATTCCCTCCGTTTCCTGAATTAAACTGGAGCCATGCGATCAGATGAAGAAGTCAAGTATCTGGGACAATCTAACGGTGGGAGTTCATCGTCCCCAAGTGAGCTAGGGTTTGCAGAAAAAGCAGCTCCCATGCACAACCTTCGAGCTTCTCATTCTCCCTCAATACGCCATGAAAACAAAACTTGTAAAGACCAAAATCACTCCATTTCTTCCCCTCTACAAGTCTATGCTCTTAGTTTTCTCTAAAACCCTCTCTATGATTAAACCCGATAGATGGAACTTCATAGCATACCTACTGCACTCACCAGTGGAGCCTCGCAATTCTCCAATCCAACTGTCCCATCTTGTTCATTATTTTACCCTGATCTCATCAAGCCAATACATGCTCATTAATACTCAAAATACCACCTATCCTCGATCATCCAAGTTTCAACACTCTGCCATGGAAACTCACAAAAGTCTCTCTAATTCTCAGAATTCAATCACTTATGGTCTCTAAACATGCTGATCCTAACCATATGATCTAGAAATGCATAAACAGAGAGTTTCGAATGGTTTTGCATACCTGCAAATTGATGATGGCAGGTGTAGTTGTGCTGCACTTCAAGACTTGTTAACCTCCAATATTGATCTCCAATGGATGCTGATTCTTCTGTTTGCAATGGTTGTGGCTCAAACTTCTTGAATCACCTTATCCCCTTCTTCATGCAACTTGGAGTGAAGATTAGAATCTCATGAACCAACCACCTTTCTTTCTAGTTTTTTCTTGCTTTTCACTTTATAATGATGGAGGAAGATGATGACAAGAAGAATTATGGTGGTTGATGAGGTTTCAATGGAGTTTGAAAGCAAAATGCAATTTGGATGAAGGAATTCAAACTATGGTATGCAAGCACAATCAGTCACCAACCCCTGCACAAATGGCTTCATTTCATTATATAGATGATCACTAACAGCCTGAGAAGTTTCTAGATTGATCCTAGAGGGATCTAGAAACTTGTGGAAATTTCATGAACTTATCATTTGATGGTATTTTGAATTCTCTTATCTCATGCTTGCAGCTTTGTAAACTTGAGTTAAAATCTCCTTTCATGAGATATTGGGAGTGTATGTGAGCTTTCATGCCTTTAATTTTGCTTTATGTTGAACTTTCCATGTGTATCTTATTATGCAAGTAACAAAATAACAAAGCAAGTCCCAAAAAAGTGGCTGAACCAATGTCTCTAAAATGATGTTGGGAACCAATTTGGTATATTGGATGACCCATATTGGATTTGTAGATCTCTCAAACCAATTTTTTATTTCAACTTTTTCAACTTATGTACCTTTTTTAGGTCATTTTTCACCAACTTTGGTCAAGTCTCATTCCATGAATTTACAAACTTCCATGACTTCTTTTCTTGACTTAAAATGGAATTTTGAGCAACTTTGATGTTGGGAAGTTTTTCATTTGAAGCTTCCTTGTATGAGTTTTAGGCATAGGCTAAGAATGACCTGTAATCCTTAGATGACCAAAATACCCTTTGCTTGCCAAGACCATAAGTAGAGTTCCACAAATTATATGAAGGCATACCATACCATTATAGAAATCTAAGACAATGAGGAACAATTCTTATGTTTACCAGAAACTCATTTGAAATCTCCTTGAGGGGTAAAAATAGCTTAGAAGTCAAGTCACTTTCACAGACAAAATTTCAGATACCTCAGATGACCTGTAACTTGCAAGGACCATAACTTGAGTTCTATAAATCTCCTTGATGTATTCCACCACTAAAATTAAAGGTCTTGAGATCCTCTACAAGTTCCATGTTGGCCAAGGATCCATTTGAAGCTTGCATTTTGACTTATCTTGCTTGGAAATTTGACCTAAACTAGGGGATTTTACATAGAAACCCTAATTTAGAAATTCCTCTTCTCTTTGATTTCTCTTGATTTCTTCTTGGCATATCATCATATTCTTATTCTTCATGTCAAATGATGAACCCCACATCTCTCCAATAGCCTTTAATGCCTTTCAATCAGTCCATTGATCTAGAGTTGACCCAGGGTTGACCCAGATGAAACCCTAGTTGACTGTCTTCAACTGCAATTCTTGTGACCATCCCAATGACTTGTTTCCTTCTCCAAATGACTTTCTAAGTCCTCCAAGATGTCTAGATACTCCTCATGCTCAGCCCACAGCTCACCATTTCTTTGTTGATCCTCAGACACCCTCAGATAGGAGCTAGATGCAATGCTTGATCCATTGACTTCTCCAACTTTCACCTTCTTTCTGATGACTTGAATGGGATTGAATTAGAATAATCACCTCTTGATAGGCCTCTAGAAATGAGAATAATGATTGGTCCCCTGTTGGATGACTTGCTATGCTTATGCTATGCAGATGATTAGACTATGTGTATGACTCTATATGCAAATGTTAATGATATTGAAACATAAACCAAGCGAATAAGGTTGAGCAAATTTTAGGGTGCAACAGTTAGTCATCTTGACAGTCGAGATATAATTCTTTTACCCCATAATGCAATTGAGAGATATAGGATCTTTTCCGCTTGAGAGAGTTAGTGACATAATCGTCGATGAAATTCAAGTTTTTGAGCCCTCCTCTCAAGATGATGTAAAGACCATCTCCTACAAGTTGTGGTGGTTAAGTCAAGTGTTCTCCCTTAAGATGACGACTTGTATTTTCTCCTAGAATTAATCAACAAACCTTACCTCTTTGGAACTTTGACCAACGGTTAATGGTTCCTCAATCCCTTTTAGGGGAACTACAAATACTCTGATTCCATTCCCGTCAGGATATGTAGGCACAAGATGCGACATCTTGGCGAGTATACTTAGAATTAAACCTCTAGGTCTTTCACCCTTAAGCAGATAACCCTTAGCAATAAACACAATAAAACAAGAGGTTCCTGTAGAGTACTACAGAAACTTAGGATGCTAGTACCTTCCCTAAGTTTAACCAACCCCCGAACCTTAAACTCTCTAGCTTTTGCATTTGCATTGCATTGTGGGTAATTCGATCCTTTTCCCTTCCTTTGGACAAATTAAAGACCGGTAGTGAACCATGAATTAAGGTTCAAGTTAATCAACAATTTGACATCTGATTCTCACCGCGACACTAACATATTAATGTTTAAGTTTGCTATTATATCTTAAATCGTGTGATATTCAATTTTCAAAAAAATTTAGGTTTTTAATATATGTATAAAATACAAGTTTGTAATATAAGAAGACCATGGCTATAGGTAGCAAGTCAAATATTATATAGCATACAATCTCTGGGAATTGAACTCATGACCTTTATATATTGCACAATGGTTGTTTACTATAATCGTTATGATATGTAGCGCACTATCTAGTTTATCACAACGGTCACACGTCCGTGGTGGTAAATAACATACTTACAATCATACCATATCTCACAATGGTTGGTCAACCGTGATGGTATCCATTTTCTAACCATTGTAAAATGGGTTTTCCGTAGTAGTGATATATGCAAGCACATACATCCACTAGAAATTAGAGAGGAGAGAAATGTAAATGACTTAAATTAAAGAGATAGAGTTATAGAGATTTCACCATAGATTTATATAGGTTTTGACTACCGCTTTGCTTACTCATGTCCCCAAGGGTTTCCTCTTGAGAGATCCACTAAAGAGAGACTTGAGTTTTTCACAGACTATGCTCATGAACCTTCTTACAACCAGACAAGAGATTTTTCATTAGCTAACCTCTAAACCAAACGAGATATTTTACACAAATGATCTCCAAACCAAACCAGAGCATTTACCATGCAAAGCTCAAGAACCAAATAGAGATTTTTAGATTAGAAAAGTTCAAGAACCTAAAATCAAGCTTTTATCAGGTTTAGTTTGCAATCTTTAATTTTTTACAAATACAATCCACAATAAAAATATATTATTGAATAAATTAAATGAAGCACAACAACTATTACAACAATTTTCATTCTTTTGGAATTATAAAAATTCTTACGAAAAATAAACTTTAGAACAAAGGAAATAGTAGAAGAAGAAGAAGAGAAATTTCCATTAAGAAATTCAATATGTTTTAAACTAAGTAGAAGCCTCCTTTATGTAGGAAAATATTTTGCTCTAAAAGGAAAATACCCATGGGCCATTTAAATGTTTTAATCGATTAACCCTATTAAGGAATCAATTAAAACCTTTCAAAATACGACAACCGTAATCCACAAAATGAAAATCTATAACACTACATGTTTTATTGGATAAAAAGTTTTTCTAATAAATTAAGAAGTCGATTTCCTTGATTTAATCGATTAGACCATGTTCTTAATCGATTACGGAGTGTAATAAATTTCTCAATTTATTAAAAATACTTCTTAATCAATTCCACACAAGTCTTTATAGGTTTTCAAGAAGTTTTAATAAAGAAGTGGTTTTTAAACCTTTTTTGTGTGAATGTGTGATTTTCATAGTACGACAAGACTTACTTTTGAGCTTTTACATATTAAATGATCACTTAGACACATGTTAAGCATAGGACCATGCAAGATTTCACACTTCTGAAGGGGCGAGAAACACAAGAAAGGGGGGTTTGAATTGGGTTTCACCAAATGTGAACTTCCCTTGAAATTCAAACTTCAATGCTAACAAGAGAATAAAAAAAATAGACACAATTATTTTTATCCTGGTTCTCTGTTAACAAAGTTACTCCAGTCAACCCACCAAGGTGATTTCGCCTTAGAAAAGGACTTAATCCAATAATCTTGAAAGATTACATCACAACCTCTAAGTGTTAGAAAACAACTTATCCCTCTCAAGTATACAGACTAACGACTTAGTCACATGAGTGATAATCACTTTGAAAAGTGTTACAAATGTGTGTACAAGATATGCTTCTAAACAAGCAAATTACACAAGTTTAAGTACAGTAAACATAAAAGTATTTCTAGCAAGATATGAACAGCAGTTCCTTGCTAATATACAAAATTATCTTAAGAATAATCTCCAAGAGATTTGCATCGTATCAGCATGAGTTTTGTTGCTTAAAAGCTTCTTTTAATGCTTCTATCTTTTTCTTGTAGCACATCGCTCTATATTTTGTTTGAGCTTACATCTTCTTTTTGAGCTTACATCTCAGTGCTTTGCTTCCGCTTTGCACACATACTCTCACATTTTCTTTAGCTCTCTCTATTCTTCTTGTTATTCTCTGCTAATCATATTTTCTTGTTCATCTCTTCTCTTATCTTCAAGCATTCAGATCTTCAATATATAGAGCTTAAGAATAGATCCATTGGAGGGTATAGACGGAGACGTATTCCAACAGTAAGTTCCCAATGGTCACTAGAATGAATGGTCTACACCATAGTACAAAAAGTTGTCCTTGTGCCACCTTATCAAGGTAAAGGTCACAGTGTACTTTGTACTTTTATAATTAGAATATTATCCAACTATTCTTAATCTTTTGTCTTCTAGTTCTTCAGAGGCTTCAGATGTATAATTGATGAAATATGTTGTAGAAGGATCAATACTTGTAACTTGAGAACCAAATTCTTTAGAGTCTTCATTTAACAGAAACTTGTCTTAAGAATCTTCAGCACTTGGTCTTTAGAGATGTTGTCTTCAGAATCTTCAGAACTCGTTCAGCAAAACTTTGTCTTCAAAAACCTCAGAACTTTGTTGCCATAGAAATGATGTCTCCAGAATCTTCAAAACTCATTCAGAAGAACCTTGTATTTAGAATCTTCAGAGCTTGTAATGATACAAGCACATCTCTTAGAAATCCTTCAAGGCTTTACACACAAAGTCATGATCAAAAACTTTAGTATAATGTTCTTCAGAGCCGTTGTATTAGAGGCATTCTTGAATTTTAACTTTAACAAGGAACACCATATGTTTTCTTCCTGAGTGTTTAGATCAAAGTCTGATGACGTCACACGCCTTTCTATCAGAGTCAGATCCTGTTTAGCAAAAGCTACACACTAGCCAAAAACTATAGAGTACTAATTCGTTCTCTAAGATTACATGCGCAATTATCATTAAAACTTAAGGCCAGATGCAGAACCAATCTAGTTCTTACAATCTCCCCATTTTTTATGATGACAAACCTTGTATTTTGATAGAGCAGTTTGTACATGTCAATAACCATAAACCACAGAATCAGAGTTAAGCAAACCACCTCCCCCTGAATCTGTTATTCTCAAAATTCATCTTTGCTTTCTCAGCTCTCCCCCTGATCCTAAGACTCACAAAATAATTATGAAGTACAGAGCATAAGAACAAAGAAGGAATACTTCTCAGTGACGTCTCATCAGAATCTGACTAGAAATGTCTGGTCTTCATCTCAGAACCTAGCTTGCTATCAAAACACGATGACATATTAGAACTTGATTAGTAACTTGCTTGTGTATCACATCATGTATCAAAACTTAGTTCTTCCAAAATCTTGGACATTTCACCAAAAGGTGAAGAAATCAACATGTCATAAGAAGGTTCAAAACTTGAAGAATTCCTGAACAATCATGTTTTGACCGAATATCTATAATTTCCACAACCTTTGAAGTACTAGAGTCTAGCTACCATGCTTTTAGAAAGTTCTCAACTTCTGACAAGCCTGAGGTATCAGAGCACTCATAGACGTTCTTTTAGATTGTCTTTTGCTTCTGATTAATGAATGATAAAAACAAATTCTTTATTGAATAATGTATTGCATCAGGGCAAGCTCATTTAGATCATTCTTCTTGGTAATAACTTCTGATAGCATGTTCTAAAAGACAGTGAACTTTTACAAAGTTCGTGATCAAATATTAAACACAGTGTCGCTACCGCGAAAATAAGGTGCCGGCAAAACAGAAGAGTCGCCACCTTTCGTTATTTATCTCTCAGAACGGGAAAGGAAACGATCGGAAAAACCTGACGAAAAGGTATAAGACAAGGTCGTCGCAACCATTGTCTGGGTTCGGGAGTCGGTTACGCAAGGGGAAGGTATTAGCACCCCTCACGTCCATCATACTCGATGGGATCCACACTTGTTGTGTTTATCTGACGGGTTGGTTTTATCTATCTACCTATCAAGGCTGGCTTAAAAAGAAAAGAAAATGACTCGGCAAAGCGTCGCACTTTATGCCTACGTATTCTCATCAGAGAATGCGAAATCAGACTCAACGTAGTTCACCTAACTACGAGGTACGGGGAAGGTGGCTCGCCAATACGTCAGTATTGTGCCTACATACTCTCAACAGGCATGAGAGGTCAGAGCTTACGTAGTTCGGGATAATACGGATTACGGCAATTCAGATTCATCTGTTTTTCGAGTAGGGTTAACAAACAGTTCCAGCAGTTGGATGTACGCAGCTCGACCCTTGGAGACTTAGGCGTTACCGTTTGCGGTAGAACTGGGAGTTAACGACACTCTTTTCTTCAGAAAAGCTTCCTTTGAATTATGGGCCCACGGGGCAAAAAGGTTTGAAGTTTGTTTTCTGTCTTTTACGAAAGAACTGTTTTTTATGTTTGTCTGTAGTTCGTACAGCACTAGAGACTATGACCTGGGAGCGAATGCGTCGCATATCGTCCAAAGGACGTATACTAAACATTCTAGACGATTGAGAGGAGGCCGCTCAATTATCATTACCCAAGTAGCTTAAGGCTCGTAACGCGCTTATACTAACTTGCCTTTATTACGTTTTTTACTGTTTGTTTGAGATGAGAAGAGAAGGGGGCTCAACTAAGGGGAGACTATCAAGTCCTACTGTTTTCATGCCAAGGATTCATCCTATGGTTGAGGTTTGAAGCAGGGAACTCCTAGAAGTTATCATGCATAGGTTTCAACCTAAAGTTCTAATCATCACTTCCTTATCAAAGGAAGTGAGATTCCTAGGGGATCATGTCAATGATAAACAGAAACAGATAAAGCATCAGCTTAAACAGTAAACAGTAAACAGTACAGGAAATAACTGTAAAATGCATGCAATGCAAGTGAGGGAGGAAATGTGTGTGGGGCATCAGCCTCCACAAGCTCATCTCAACCTCAAGCCAAGTATGAATAACTGCAATCATAAAGGAAAATAAAATTCCATCAAGCAAATCACAAACCACACAGGCAAGGGAGAAGGGCTCTACCGAATACCCGCAAGCAAAGCCATACAGTAACAATACAAGCAGAGGGAGCAACTCAACCTCTAATGCAATACAAGCAAGGGGAGAAACTCAACCCTTAGGATGCTCTTAGGCTTATTCAACTACATGACCTAATCTAAATGCATCACACCAATCAATTCGCATCAATACAGTTGCACAGAAAGAAAACAGACAGTCAAGAAAGCAAATCAACAGCTTCTACAACTTCACAGCAAAGCAATCCTCTGACAGCAGCTCAGTCCCCAGTCTGCAACTGTTCTTCAAGTCTATTCTCTTCAATAGAATGAAAGGTACTCCATTTTCAAGCTTCAATCTTCAATAGCAAGTATCAACTTGCTTCTTCAAGCTTTCAATGCATCAAACACAAGTATCAACTTGTTCTCCAACTTCAAGCTTCAGCTCTTTCCTCAATCTCAATTTGATCTTCTTCACAAGTGTCAACTTGTTCTTCTTGATCTTCAAGCTTCAGCTCCAAAGGAAAGCTTCAATCTTCTATAGCAAGGAACTCCATCCTCTATCAAGGGAGAAAGATTCATCTAACAAGAGCAAGGTGTGGATAGTGGTGAGCAAAGTGAAGACCAAAGGTCACCTCTAAGCACTCCGCTATCAAGGAAAGGAACCCTCAAAGGTTCTACCACTTTGTGAGGAGCCAATCATCCTACCAAAGGAGGGATGAGGCCTTCACAATGGGACCTTACATCATATGGAGGAATGGAAGTGATCAACACCTTCCATGTTTCATGAAGGAAGAAAATCTATTCTAAGAGATCTCCAAAGGGAGAGAAATCTTCAAGTCCAAGCTCCATCATGCATTCCATAGCAGCCCACACATGCCTTCATCATCATCCAAGAGAAAGAGAAGCAAATCCCTAGTCTAAGGGAACTAATGAAATCATTCTAGTTGAGTTAGCAAGTTAGGATCACCTAAAACCTAGTACTAAAGTTAATCCTAACTAAAATACTAAAACCAATTGTAAAATCCTACAAAAATAACTATGAGAACCTAAGTTAATCATGACTCTATCATGTTAATTCCAGAGATCAAATCATCCAATAAGTCCTAGAATTAAATCCTAAACTATGGGGTACTAAGGTTAAACCCTAAAACTAGAGCACCTAAAGTTTCAATACCAAAATAGCCCTAAAATTCTTCACAAAAATGTGATAAAATTACTAGAGGAGCATACATGTCTAAACTAGCTACACACAAAAAATCAGTTCAAAAATCATCATCAAATGATTACACAAAAATTTACAAATCAAGGTATCAACCATAATGAAATTAATATCAATTAAAATACAAAAAATTCAATTAAAATAAAAAATGCATGAATTCCTAAACTCTCAACTTCCTAAAATTCTAGACTCATTCATGAGTCAGGGGGAAAAAACCTGGATCAAATTGAGTTATTTTTCTATTTATTATGAATTAATTTCAAACTATATGAAATGATGAAAAATAAAGAAAAAACAAAAGAAAATAATGAAGCGCGTGTGATGAATAGCAAATTATATGAGTTCATTTCACAGACTAGGCCAAAACGGGGGTGTGGATAGCATCTGGATCCTTAAGCCCAAAACAACAATTAAATGAAACGATGCGTTTCACTTCTCAATCTCTCTTCAGAGTTTTCTTCAAATCGTGGCCATCTATTCCTTGCCTGAGTCAAAGGTCCAACCCTAATCCAACGGCCCTGGCTTTTCGTCCCCAAAATTTAAACTGATGGAGGGAACTCTCCAGATGGTGGCCTGAGTTGCTCATCACAGGTCATCAAAAATAACAAATCAATACACTATCTCACTTAATTTTTTCTCCTGAACACGAATCCATCATCCAAATTTCCTAATTCTTTCTCTAACTTAAAATCCGATCATACTTTCAGAAATGCCCCAATTCTTGATCATCACAATTCTTGAAACTAATGGCACTAATGCAATCTACACTCTTCAGAGGTTAAAATCCATTATCCAAACACGATTATATCACCAAGAATCTTGAGATATCAGCCTCAACAGAAAATGATCCATGACCTAAAGTGTCTCTATTCCTCAATTTCTTGTACTAAAATCCATCTATGTCATACCAAGAACCTAACCACATGCAAGTTTCTATGTATCTCCCTATAGATTAAGCAAAATTTCGATTGGTACAAACCTGGTTTCAGATGAAGAACAGGTACAATTTCTGCTCGATTCTTCCTCCAAGCTTATCCAGAATCACTCCTAAAGCTTTTGCACACCTCAATTTGCTCTGATTTCAACTCAATCCAAGAACACGATCTTGAGTTGCAGCTATGAGTTTTCAATTGCTCCTTCTGTTATCAGCCTCAATCTTCTCCAAAAAACTGGCTGAATACACTCCAAATCTTATATAGAACTCAATGGAATCATCCAGAAAGTTCTGTAAGCTTCCAAATGAGATTTTGCAATTTCAATATCTCTTTCAAAATCTCATGTGCAATAGTCACGGATCCAACTCTATTTGGGCATGAAAACCCTTGGAATTTTCATCTCATGAGATATTGAATTGATTGGTTATGATCATTTCCTTGTTTGCAATCCAATGGTGTGAATTTGATATGTGACTTCATCATGAAGCAACAAAGTAAAAGTGCACGAAAATGGACTCAAATCAAAAATGTAATATTGCCATTGTTTCTGAAATGATTTTTCTAATCAATTTGACCTATAATTTTGCCTTGTTTGGACACAAATCAATTCATTTCAATTTTTTGGTCATTAAATGCCTTTAATCCTTCCTTTTTCACAACTCCTTGAACCAAGTCCTTCCTTGAGCCATTTAAATGCCTCCTTAATACATGGTCAAGGTTAAAACCCCATTTTGAGCAACTTTCAAGTTGAACAAAATTTCATTTGAGGTGTCTAAGTTGGTGAAAATGACCTATAACCAAAAATGACTCATAATCATAACTTCCCAAAATACCCTTGACTTGTCAAAGCCATAACTTGAGTTCTATAAATCCTATCAAGGACTTCTAGTACTCTATGGAAATTTAAGAGAATAAGGAACAACATTCATGTTGACCAAAAGTTCATAGGAATCATCCTTATAGGGCAAAAGTGTCATGCAAGTTGGGTAACTTTCAAGCTCCAAATTCACATACCTCAGATGACTTGTAACTTGTCAAAGCCATAACTTGAGTTCTACAAATCCTATCAAGGACTTCTAGCACTCAAATTAAAGCTAAGACCATGCTATATAACAATCATGTTAGGGTCAAAATGAGATGACAATCACATCTTGAGCTAAATAGCCTTGAAGATAGGGGTCAAACTAGGGGATTTTACACTGTCAAGCCTTAGAAACCCTAGCTTGAAACTTCTCAAACTCTTCAATCATGATGAGTTAACCTTGGAATCATACTTGCAACATCTTAATGTATCAATCCATGATCACATGGCTCTTGGATTAGGTCTCAACCTTCTTCAAATCCTCAATTGACTTAGGGTTGACCCAGTCAAACCCTAATTGCACCACTCATGGCTGAGTCTTCTTAATCTTGCACAATGACCTATCTAGGCCTCAAAGTGATCTTAAACATTTCTCATGAGCTCTCTCAAGACCTCAAGTCCAGCTTCCTGGCTTCAGAATCATCTGATGGCTTTCCACAACTTTCAAGTTAGGAGACACACCTTCTTGGTTTCAACCACTCTTTCTGAGGATCTTTCAACTTCTCTGACAAGGATATCAACCCTTGAACACTTGAATAACTTTCTCTATCTAGCTTCATAGTCTTGTATAGCTCTTAATTGGTGATCATACCTCTTGATCTCCTACATACATGTTAATGAAATGCAAATGATAATGCTAATGTGAATGAAATGAAACATAAGCTAGGTGAAGAAATGGTTGGGCAAATTTTGGGGTGCAACAGCTGCCCCTATTCAAATGGCTTGGACCTGACTGGGTGAGAAGCGAAGGACTCTCAAACAATCAAGGTAAAAGACGGTTGAATACCAACAAACCCGGAAATTTGCCAACTGCACAAGTACACGGTACTCTGATGGGGACAAATCTTCGGAAACTGAAATAATAGTTGCACGACAACTAGCTGGAGAAATAATGGTATGAACCCCCGTCAGGATGATTCTCTGATTTATCTGATATCATTGCGTCCTCGAATCATCAAGGGATCACCGGTTACACGGTAACTAATGATTTGCTAACCATACAGGTAAACGGTACTTCGATTGGTAGGAACATCTTCGAAACTGAGCATGACAGTTGCACGACAACTCTGCTGGGGAGTTGGTCACACGGTAACCGGTGAAGGGTCTAATCTCCGTCAGGATAATCATCTGATTTTGCTGTAGATCTTCGTCCTCAATTCATCAAGGGATCACCGGTTACACGGTAACTGGTAATGGATGGTCGATTATACCGTCAGGCATTCTGCGTCATAGCAGAAGAATTTCTTATCATCGCCTATGGACTTATCCTGTCGCTAGGAACGTCGACAACATCTTTGTCGGAATTCATCAGTAAGTCAATAAGGGATCACCGGTTACTCGGTAACTGGTGAACAGCTACTCTTAAATCTCCGTCGGGATGATTATCAGAATTCACTGCAGCTTCTCCCTCAAGTCATCAAGGGATCACTGGTCACTCGGTAACCGACGATACATAGCTGATATTGCCGTCAGGCGTTCTGCGACACTGCGGCAGAAGGATTCCTAAGGACTCATCAGGTTGTTAGGGACCTTTCAACAATCAAGTTAATTATGCCGTCGGGCCTTCAAAGAACATCTCGAGCGTCAGCCGGACTTCGTTAGCAAGTCTGAAATAGAATCCTCGATCAATCATGAACCAACTGGGGATATCCAAACTTCTGCCATCAGGCACTCCACATCAGCTGAGAGAACTGCTTCGACATCACAGTTGGACTTCATCAGTAAGTCTTGATAGTTTGGCACTACTGCCGAATTTCAACCATTAAGTCTTCAAGGAAATCTCAACTTCTCTGTTCAAAAACCTGTTGGGGATGACACATCTCCGCTGGGGATTCTGGAGAACTATCAAGTAACTCTGCTTCGGGGATCCAGAAATCATTCTGGGTAAATCAACTCTGCTGAGGACTTCAAGAATCATCTTGGACAAATAACTCCACCGGAGACTTCAAGAATCATCCTGAACCAATAACTCTGCTGGAGATTTCAGGAATCATCCTGAGCAAACACTCTGCCAAGGACTCTAAGCATCAGCTTGAGCAACCAACTCTGACGACTTCACTGGGGATTTTAAGAATCATCTTAAACAATCAACTTCGCTGGGGAATTCAAGAATCATCTTGAGCAAACCATTCTGCAGAGGAACACCTGCAAAACAAGAACGGTGACGACCTAGCTCATGCTTCGTATGCATATGTTTGACAATGGCGCAATGCTCCACACGATGGAAATGCTACGCGTTTAGGGTAAATGCTATGCAATCATGCAAAATGCTAGGACCCCATCAGCAAAATAAATGCTGAAGGGACAAGCCTCCTGTCAAGGAGAAAGAACCACTCTGGTGGAGAGAAGGAATCATCCTGCCGAGGAGAAGAAGTCACACCAATCTCAATTGGATTCCGCCTGGGGAAACGAACTTCAGTCGACGACTGCAGGGGAGCAAAGTTCTCCGAGAACTTAGACCCGCTCAACCGGGTATTCAAACCACAAACTGCTGAGGAAAACGATGTCAATCGCAAAAATAAACCGCACGGCATTCGCGGCGAAACTTTCCTGGAGATAACGACTCTGATGGGGAAAAAACAGCATCAACTATTCAACACTCTACTGGGGAAAACCAATCATGGCCTCAACGGCTTCCAAGGACTCGACTCTCTTGGGGAACTACAAACTCAGTTGTGGTAGAAGGAATCATCCTGCTTACTGGGGGAGAGTACAACTCTGTGGGGAATCTCAATTCCGCTGGAAGACTTCAGTCCTGAATCATCAAAGCTGCACATTTGTGAATAGTCTTCTACGAAAACTGCACATTGACCCAGTGCTGGGGATGAACATACACTTCAGCGCATGACTCAGCTGGGGAGATGACGATCCTGCAGGATACATCTGGTTGGAGAGAAGCTTCTCTGCTTGGGGAAACATATCAATGTTCTTGGTCCCATGTTCAGACTCCGTGGGGAGACGCTGCTGAACTCGCTGGGGTAGAAGGAATCATCCTGCTTGGGGACGCATACGGCGTACTGCCTGGAATAGGCTATACCTGCACCAACACAAACAAACAGACAAGATACCCTTCTCAAAGGGACCTATCAAGGTTATCATCTTGTGACAATGTTCAAGTAATTCATTGTTTCAACAATCAGTGGCCTAGGCTAGTAAGTTTATGTATGCGTATTTTATCAAAAATATCGGCGTTCTTTTTCGCAAACAAAACAGATAGATGCTAAACAAACAAACAGAATTGCTGAATAGTATATATTTTATTGATGACGAACCCCTGAATGGATGAAAATGTTTTACAATAGATGCAAGCTCCTGGAATGAGGCAGCTGCGCAAAAACATAAATATACATCAGTATATACACAAATGTCGGCAATGCGGCGTAGACGAACACCATGAGTTGATCCTTCTATGACCCAGTCGACTTTAATACTTCTCCGACGCTTCAGCTTCAGAAGAGATTGATTCAGATAAACGGCCCTCAGGTCTTCCAAACCACTAAACAATGAAAGTCCATACGCGGAACGCAGTCATTTGCTTTTTCAAATCCCTAACTTTTGCCTGAATCGCCCTTTCGGGTTTTCGATTCACCAGGATACCCTTTTTTGCCAAAGTCGCCCTTCCAGGTTTTTGACTTTGCGGGTGTACATTTTTCCATTTATATCCCTAATTTTTGTCCGAACCTTTTTCCCTTTTTATGGTTCGCCGGGATGCCCCATTTTTGCCTGGATATTCTTTTTCTTTCCAGCGGGTCATTTTTTAAGCAAAGTATTTGTTAACTGCGTCCAGCGGGTCATTTTTTAAGCAAAGTATTTGTTAACTGCGTCCGCGTTCGCTGGGGATGCAAAATCTTTGCCATCCATCGTGGATAACAACAAGGCTCCTCCCGAGAAGACCTTGCTGATGATGTACGGACCTTCGTAATTGGGAGTCCACTTGCCCCGGTAATCGGAGTGTGGAGGAAGAATCTTCTTCAGGACAAGATCACCCGTCTAAAAGCTTCTAGGACGCACCTTCTTGTCATAGGCTTTCTTCATTCGGCTTTGGTACAGACGACCATATGCAATCGATGCCAACCTCTTCTTGTCCATCAGGCTGAGTTGGTTTAGTCGGTTCTTAATCCATTCTGCCTCATCGAGTTTTACGTCAACCAAAACTCGTAGAGAAGGAATCTCGACTTCTAACGGTAGGACAACTTCCATACCGTACACCAGTGAGAAAGGAGTTGCCCCGGTTGATGTACGTACCGTTGTACGATAACCGTGCAGTGCAAATGGCAGCATCTTGTGCCAATCTTTATAGGTCACAACCCTCTTCTGTACAATCTTTTTGATGTTTTTATTGGCCGCTTCAACGGCGCCATTCATCTTCGGCCGGTAAGGAGATGAGTTGTGGTGTTCAATCTTGAAACTCTGGCACAGCTCCTTCATCATCTTGTTATTCAGATTCGAACCATTATCAGTAATGATCCGCTCGGGAATTCCGTAACGACAGATGATGTCCCTCTTTATGAATTTAGCCACCACCTGCTTGGTCACATTAGCATACGAGGCTGCTTGGTGAAGTAGTCGATAGCTACTAGAATGAAGCGATGACCGTTAGCTGCAGTGGGCTCGATCTTGCCTATCATGTTGATGCCCCACATGGAGAACGGCCACGGGGAGGACATGACATTCAACGGGCACGGCGGCACATGAATCTTATCAGCATAAATCCGGAATTTATGACATCTCTTCGCGAATTTAAAGCAATCCGACTCCATCATCAGCCAATAGTATCCTGCTCTCAGGATCTTTCTTGTCATAGCATGTCCGCCGGTGTGCGTACCAAATGTGCCTTCATGGACTTCTTCCATGAGCATACTCGCTTCTTTCTCATCTACACATCTGAGTAGCACGAGATCGTGGTTTCTTTTATACAAAACTCCATCAGGATTGAGATAAAAGTTTCCAGACAGCCTCCTCAGAGTCTTCTTATCCTGGGTTGACGCTCCCGCCGGATACTCCTTAGTCATAAGGAAGGTCTGGATGTCATGGAACCATAGCTTGCCATCGGAGGCTTCCTCGATCGCAAAGACGAATGCAGGTCTATTAAGACGAGAAAGGACAATTCTTGGAGCTTCATTTCAAAAATTGACTTTATACATCGAAGCCAACGTGACTAAGGCATCAGCCATCTGGTTTTCAGCTCTGGGCACATGATGGAGTTCCACTCGATCAAAGAACGGAAGCAGTCTTCTGGCATAATTCATGTACGACACCAAATTTGATTGACGAGTCTCCCACTCCCCTTTAATCTGGTTAATCACAAGTGCCGAGTCACCATATACATCTAGGTTCTTGATTCTCAAATCAATTGCTTCTTCTGGACCCATGATGCATGCATCATACTCCGCTTCATTATTGGTGACCGGAAACGTCAGTCTAGCAGTAAACGGGATATGGGATCCATGGGGAGTCGTGATGATTGCCCTAATGCCACTTCTGTAAGAATTAACCGCCCCGTCAAATATCAATTTCCATTGGGATTTCCTATCTGGACCCTCGGCGGGCAACGGTTCATCGCAATCTTTCACCTTGAGAAACATGATATCCTCATCAGGGAACTCAAATTTCATCGGCTGATAATCCTCGATTGGTTGTTCGGCAAGGTATTCAGACAATACGCTTCCCTTGATGGCCTTCTGGGAAACATACTGAATATCATATTCCGGTCAACACCATTTGCCATCTGGCAATCCTGCCCGAAAGTGCTTGCTTCTCGAAGACGTACTTGATCGGATCCATCTTCGAAATTAGCATGGTTATGTGATTGAGCATGTACTGTCGTAAACGTTTGGCAGCCCAGGTGAGTGCACAACACGTCTTCTCCAGCATCGAGTAATGGGATTCACAATCTGTGAACTTTTTACTCAAATAATAAATGGCATGCTCCTTTCTGCCCGTCTCGTCGTGCTGACCGAGAACACACCCCATACTATTCTCATGAACTGTCAAGTACATGATTAAGGGTCTTCCGGCCACTAGGGGTATCAAGATGGGAGGTTCCTGCAGATACTATTTTATCTTATCAAATGCCTTCTGGCAATCCTCGTTTCAGATAATCGCCTGATCTTTTTTCAGTAGTTTGAACATCGGTTCACACATGGCCGTGAGCTGAGAGATAAACCTTGCAATGTAGTTTATTCTGCCCAGGAAACCACGAACTTCTTTTTCTGTTTTTGGCGCTGGCATTTCTTGTATTGCTTTAATCTTCGCAGGATCAACCTCAATGCCTCTTTCACTCACGATAAACCCCAGTAGTTTTCCAGACCGTACTCCAAAAGTACACTTGTTAGGATTCAGCCTCAACCTGAACTTCCTAAGCCTCTCAAAAAGCTTCAGCAAATTGACCAGGTGTCCCTCCTCCGTTTGGGACTTCGCAATCATGTCATCAACATAGACTTTAATCTCGTGGTGAATCATGTCATGAAACAAAGTAACCATTGCTCGTTGGTAAGTGGCCCCTGCGTTCTTCAGACCGAAGGGCATTACCTTGTAGCAAAACGTTCCCTAAGGTGTAATAAACGTAGTTTTCTCCATTTCCTCCGGCGCCATCTTGATCTGATTGTAGCCAGAGAAGCCATCCATGAACGAAAACACGGAGAACTGAGTTGTATTGTCGACCAACACATTAATATGAGGGAGCGGGAAATCATCTTTAGGGCTTGCCTTATTCAAATCCTGATAATTGACGCACATTCGCACCTTACCGTCCTTCTTCGGTACAGGTACTATGTTGGCGACCCACGAAGGGTAAGTAGTGACTGCTAAGAAGCCAGCATCAAGCTGTTTCTGCATTTCTTCTTTGATCTTAACGGCCATATCTGGTCGCGTCCTCCTAAGCTTCTGCTTAACGGGAGGACAATCTTTTCGCAGTGGCAAGTGATGGACCACGATGTCAGTGTCAAGTCTGGGCATATCTTCGTAAGACCAAGCAAATACGTCACTATACTCTCGAAGCATCTCGACTAGTCTCTGCTTGACATCATTCTGCAATGCAGCCCCTATCCTGATGTTCCTGACTAGTTCTTCATAACCCAAATTCACAATCTCAATCTCTTCCTCATGAGGCAGAATAACTTTCTCCTCTTGTTTTAACAAGCGGGCCAACTCTTCGGGAAGGTCTTCTTCTTTATCAATCTCTTCTTCGGCTTGATAGATCGGGCAATCGAAGTTGAAGTGAGTCGTAGAAGGTCCAGAGTCGATGTCATCTGTTATGTGGATCTCTTTGCCTGTCACTTGGATGATATCCCTGATGGACCAGTTGTTGAGGCTCTGGCCTGGTTTGCTTGGCTGGATCCAAGAGTCTAGGTCGCAATCGTTGTCCTCGCCGTCTTCAGACACTGCACTGACACTTTCAAATATCACCCCGCCACTGGTAAACTGGATCGGCCCTTTACCTCGCGACGCACTGTGAGAAGAGGAGGCTTCAGCCGTAGGAGAATATCCTAACCCAAACTTCTCCTGTTTGTTAGGTATTTCTAGAACCTGCCCCTAGCCTAGGGTAGATCCGGCTTGAACAACGGCTCGGGCTTCCTTGAAGGAAGAGAGAGTCATCTCTGGTTTTTCAGTCATTACTGGAGCCACGTCCTTGACTTTAATAGCTTTGAATGCCTGACATAGGGTTTCGTGGATTTCCCCATCCATCTCTACATATTTAAAGGACGACAAATGGCTCACCATTATATCTTCCTCGCCACATACAGTTACGATGCTGCCTCCGACAGCATACTTGAGCTTCTGGTGCAACGTGGAGGTCACGGCGCCAGCAGAATGGATCCATGGTCGGCCTAAGAGACAGTTGTAGGCTGGCATGATGTCCATAATGTATAAGACTGCATCGAAAGTTTCCGGCCCAACTTGGATTGGCAGAGTTACCTCTCCAAAGACATGACGCTTGGTTCCATCGAAAGCCTTCACAACCAGATCACTGGGTGTGAAAATCAATTCGCGAGTATCTAACTTCATCAATGCCTTCTTCGGAAGAACATTGAGCGATGACCCAGTGGCCACCAACACGTGAGCCATAACTGTTCCCCTACACTCTATCGAGATGTGCAGGGCGCTGTTGTGGTTTCTGCCCTTCAGCGTCAGCTCCAGGTCTGTGAACCCTAACCCGTTTCCAGCATTTACGTGGGCTACTACCCCTTCCAACTGGTTGACCGAGATCTCCTGCGGTACATACGTGGCATTCAAAACCTTTAACAACGCGTTGCGGTGTGACTCCGAACACAGCAACAAATTCAGGATGGAAATTTTCGAGGGTGTTTGATGGAGGTGATCCACGATCTTGTAATCACTCTTCTTGATCAACCTCATGAACTCTTCAGCGTCCTTTACAAGTAAGTCCTTCTCTACCCCACGAGGGGTTTCCTCAACGACTTTACTCTTTCCCTTATCAGTTTTCTCAGCTTTGTCTACTTTGTCCACCACAATCTCAGGTGGAGCAAATACTCTTCCGCTTCGCGTGATTCCGCCAATTCCCACTAGGTTATCCATAGACTGCCCAGATGGTTCTAGTTCCAATTTTTGTGTGTTACAGTAGACGTCTGCCCCATAGTGCCACGGGACAACATTGGTGCTTTCAAAAGGTATCGGCCCAGCTTTGGTGATGGTAATTGTGGGCGGCCTGAATGCAGAAATGGTTATCGTCTGGCGAGGGATGGTGATGGTGGCAACCTCATCATCCTGCTTCAGCATTACCTCTCCAGATCTACTTTCGGCCCTTCGGCTAAACTGCAAGATTCCTTCGGTCATCAGACTCTGAATCCCCTCTATCAACTATTCACAGCCATCAGGATGAGTCGCACAGCCCATGCACAATTCTCCACAGCCCGGAAAGAAACCTTTCTTCATCAGCTTGGCTTTAACGAAGCTAAGCGGCGTCTTCAGATCCTTGACATCCGTCAACACATCTAAACCCTCTTCTTCAATAATGGCATTCACCCCACCTCCCCTATGATTCGGCATAGGGTTCTTTGTGACATTCAGCACATTATCAGAGAAATTGATGATCTTAGCGTCCACCATATCTTGCACCTTGTGCTTGAAGGCTTTGCAGTTTTCTATCGTGTGGCCAGGTGCCCCTGAGTGAAAATCACATGTTGCATTTGCGTCATAACCTAGCGGAGGTGCCCCTGTCAAGGGAGCCAGGGTTCTCTTCTGGACTAGCTGTAACTGAATCAGAGTTTGTAACAGCTGAGCATAAGACATGGGCGGTGTCTCAAGGTGACGGCTCGACAGAGGCGCTCAGTTCTGATACTTTCTGTACCCTTGCTGATTTGGCTGCTGCTGCGGCGGCGGCTGCTGTGGATGGGGTTGCTGGACAGCAAGGATGGTTATGCTAGCCACCTGCTGGCGCTGGCCCTTACCTTTCCTTCGAGCGTTGGACACGGCGCTCGTCTCTCCTTCACGCCTTTTGTTACCATATGGTTTCTTTCCTCCTCCAGCCGAGGATAGATCAACACCCTGAATTTTCCCCAATTTGATCCCATTTTCAACGTGTTCACCAGTAATTATGAGATCAGAGAAACTTCCTGACATACCGCTGACCAATTTCTCGTAGTAAACCCCTGGGAGAATGGCTACAAACATCTCAACAAGATCTCGTTCAACCATCGGCGGCTGAACTCTAGGTGCTAATTCACGTCATCGCTGGGCGTATTCTTTGAATCCTTCGTTGTTCCTCTGTGACAAGTTCTGCAGTTGAACCCGGTTCGGAGCCAAGTCACTGTTATACTGATAATGGTGCACGAAGGCCTTAGCAAGTTCTTTCCATGTGCGCACACTGGTGGGTTCCAAACTCATGTACCATTCCAAGGATGGCCCGGACAAGCTATCCTGAAAGAAGTGCATCAGCAGCTTCTCGTCTTCAGAGTGAGCGGACATCTTTCGATAGTATGACCTTAAGTGGACACGAGGGCAAGTGGTGCCCTTGTATTTCTCAAAGTCGGGTACCTTGAATTTGGGAGGCACCTTGAAATCAGAAATCAATCCCAACTTAGTCATGTCGACCCCCATAGTGTTCAGGTTCTCGAAATTCCTCATTTTGTCCTCGAGTGCCTTAAACCTCAGACGTGCTTCAGCAGTCAGTTCTCCTTCAGCACTCCTCTGTGAGAACAAATCTTCTTGACGATCTTCTAGCCATGGCTGAGGCCCATACAGATTTCCAGCACCTGTGTTGCCATTGCCTAGTCCAGCGTTGCCATTAGCTTCAAAATTTCCATTACCGATGCCAGTCGTATTACCATTGAGCCCGATGTTAGTGATCACATTGCCGTTACCACTTCCATTCCCCCCGGTCACGGGGATGCCATTCTGAGGAGTTTCAACAGGAGGAGGGGTCAGAACGCTCCCACCATGAAGTATACCGTTGCTGTCAACCCTTGAGATCAGAGGCTGGACCAATGTTCTGAGCTGGTCTTGGCCGTTGGCAACCACTTGCATGAGCTCCATGAAGCGGTCCATCCTCTCTTGGAGTTCCTAAATGTCAATTTGCACTTGTTCCATTGCTCTAGCTTGATTCGCTCTGGTCAGATAGCGGTGGATCGGTCTTCGATCAATTCTGGAACAACCTGCATACACAAAGGGTTAGAAAGAAAAACGACAAGGTGCTCGTTATGCAAATGCTTCATGCAAATGCAAACGTGTGTCTGTGCCTTGGGGAGATCCCCCCCCCCCCCCCCCCCGATCCTAGCTTCCGAGACAAATAAAGTCTGTGATCCAATCATGGAAAAGAAATCCTCATATATTCATCTGAAAAACCCGCTTGGGTAGCGTACCACTGTAATCACATACAACCGAAGTAATAAGGCAAGACCCCTGTTGCACCCTAAAATTTGACCAACCGGGTCCCGCCTCTGGCTTGATGTTTCGACGCATGACCGCATTCGCATTCGCATATCGCATACAGTGCATTTTTCATTTTTATCGGGATCACAACCCTCGTCTCGTGTTTCAGGTGTTTTTAATCAGTTTAGATAAGTAGAATCGTATTTTTTTGGGAAGTCGTGCTATTCCCGGTGTTTTCAGCTCGCGCTGTTGTTTTTAGGGATGTTTCGGTGCCCGTTTATTTTTTTACCGGCTATTTTTGTGCGCTCTCGCAGTGTTATTTGTCGTTCGGTGCTATTTTTGTTCCTTCGGGAATTATTGTGATTTATCAGGGTTTTATAGCTTTTTAATCATTTTTAGGATAATATAGAATATATTTTTAATAGTTTTAATTCTTTTAGATAGATTTTTAATCATTTTAGAATAATAGAATAATATAGTTTTTTTCTTTTATTAATCATAGATTTTCTTTTAAAGAAATAATATAGTCGTTTTTTTTAATAGAAGTTTTATAGAATTTAATATAGGTTTGTTAGAGATTTAATAGAAGTTTAGAGAATTTTAGATTAATAGAGAATTATTAGAGTTTTTTAGATTAGTGGGTTTATTAGAGTTTTATTAATAGAAATTGATTAGAGTTAATATAGATTTTAGGTTAATCCTCTTTCTTAGATTTAATTAGGATTTATTAGATTAATCAGGTTTTAATTAGTTTAAGTTTTAGCCTTTAATCCATTGTTAATCATTTCAATTCAGATTTTTAAGTCTTTTTTTATCATTCATTTTCGTTTGGGCCAGAGTGGGGGGGAGGCCCAGTTTTGTCCAGATTTCAGTCCCAATTCAGCAAGGCCCAGAGTTTTTTTTCTGTCCATTTTCCAGAAAGGTCCAGAATCATCCATGGGGTATAAATGAGTCAGCCACGTGTAAACGTCAGAGGACCCCACATATCACACTATCATCACGCCACCTCATCTCACACACTTCACTCTCTCTCTGCCACGCCCAGACCACGTGTAAGCCATGCAACCTCTCCCTCCACTACCGTGACACGCGTCTCCACCATAGCCTTCACCGGTTGCATGGCCGGCGGCCATGCAACCCCCGCCCCCAACCAACTCCGGCGACCCTCAACTACCTCCGGCCACCGTGCATCTCGCCGGAGAACACCAACAACCCAGAAAAATTCCAGAATCCGATCAACATTCATCTTCCTCCTCTGATCCAATCAACATCACCGCCGTGATTTTTCCAGTTTCCGATCTACACTCATCATCATGTTCATCCTCAAGAACAAATCTCCAGAAAACTCCCAGATCCTCACCAAGAACAACTTTCCAGAAATATACAACATCATCATCAATCCTCATCAGATTCAACACCAAGCTGCATACAGATCTTTAGATCTTCGCCGTCTTCTTCAATGGCGTTCATCAAATCTTCAGGTCTCCTTCACTTCCCAATGAACATCATCACAAGTTTCAATCTTCATCAGCGAAGAACATTCATCCATATATGACCACGCTTCAATCCAGGTTCATAAAACCTTCAAGAAAACTCATCTCAACACCATCAACGCTCATCATTTCCAGAAGGATCTTCCACTTGCTTTCTCCAGATCGCTCAAGCAGCGAATATTCAAGAACCTTTGTAGATCTGTATCCCAATCTTCATAGAGCTTCAAGATTTCCTCTAATCTCCAGATCCATTCCTAGATTTTATTCAAGAGCTTCAAGAATACATGATTGTTCTTCGGGTTCTAAAAGAAGGGATTTGCGTTTTGTTGTTCTTGTTTTGAGAAAAATTGAAACGAGTTGGGAATTTGGTGGGAAGCTAGCAAGATTGAAGGAAAGGGAATCTGAGAGGAGAACGATGGAAGCGCCGTTCTGTGAACAGTACCGGCGGCGGAAAGGGAGAAGAGAGATGAGAGAGGAGTTTAGGGTTTCAGAAGGTGAAGGGAGGGAGGAAGAGATTGGGTTAGGGATTGGGCCTCAGGCCCAACTACGTTTTTTGGATCCACACCCCCTCCGTTTTTTTGCTGAGGGATATTGGGCTGAGCCCAATGCAGTGACCAGCATGCACCCTGCGTTTTGGCTAGTACCCCCTCCCCAGTTTGTTTTCTGATTGTTATTTTTTCTGGGCTGGGCCCAGTTGTACCAACTGTATTTCTGCAGCTTGTAATCCCCTGTACTATGTTGCACCCCCCCCCCCTGTATTTTCCTTTATTATTTTTTTTTGTTGTTTTCCTTTTCTTATTTTTTTGTTAGCAATATGAAAAAGAGAAAGTATATTTGAAAAAAAAAGAAGAAAAGAGAATATGAAAAAAGGAGAAAATAGAAAAAAGAAAAAGAAGAGTAAAAAAGGAAATATGGAGGAAAATATATAGAAAAAATATAGAAAAATATTGAAAAACAATAAAGAAAAAGAAATATTGAAAATATATGAAGAAAATATATTGAAAAAGATGGTGAAAAAATATATAGAAAAAAGAGGAAAAATATTTTGAAAAAAGAAAAGGGAAAAGAAATGTTGAGAAAAAGAGGAAAAATATTAAGGTAGATTTAATATTTTTTAGAGTACATTTTTCATAGAAATTCTTTTACACCTTTTTAGAGGTAGTTTAGAAGTCCACTTGTTAGGGGACTATTTTTCATTTAATTTTTTCCATTATAGATGGATAGGATAGGATAGTATTTCCTAGGAGTTTATTTTCAGTATTCAATCATTGTAACCATTTTCAGAATATTAATAAAACGAGATTTGAGTTGTGGTCCCGAAGTAGCCGAACTACAGCTGCTCTGATTCCTCGTACCAGACGAGGATATGTAGGCATAGGATGCGATATCCTAGCGAGCACACTAACAACTAACCTTTTGTTCTCTCGCTGCTGTGTGATCGAGACTTTCCCGCTGACGACTGATGTTACCCCTTTTTTCTCTCTTGCCCTAGTGCATTTGAGACCAGACCGTAGTTTTTCCCATAGGTTCCCGTACCTTTAAAACCAGTTGATTTCTCACTACTGTGTGAGAATACCCAGCCTAGCCGTAGTTAGCCTGAACTACGTAAAGCTCTGATCTTCCATGCAGTGTGGAAGTACGTAGGCACAAGACGCGAGGTCTTGGCGAGCCAATTTTCCCCGTAGTCCCGAACTACGTTGACTCTGACTTTCTCTCTTGAGAATACGTAGGCATAGAGTGCGACGCTCTATCGAGTCAATTCCCTTCCGTTTAGATTTAGCAGCCGTAGATAGATTGTTTGCATCCTTTAGACAACCCAAGCAAGCGTGGATCCCGTCGAGTACGACGGACGTGAGGGGTGCTAATACCTTCCCCTTGCGTAACCGACTTCCGAACCCAGGTTTTGGTTGCGATGACCATACCTTTTCCCCGTTTTTTGTGAGGTTTACTTCGAGCGTTTCCTTTCCCTCCGTTGGGATAAATAATGCACGGTGGCGACTCTTCTGTCAGCCGGCGCCGATTTTCGCAGTAGCGACAGCTGGCGACTCTGCTGGGGAAATTGTGATGGTTCCCTATTCGAGTCTTGCCTTAGGTTTTTTCCTGGCTGTTTGGGGCGATCCCCAGCAGCTGGCAACTCTGTTGGGGATCCAACGTCCCCTGGCTGCTAAGGACTGCGATAGTCCTTATGCATGTGGGATCCAACGTCCCCTAAGAGAGAGTCAATCCTAGCGCTTGTTTGCTTGTCTATTGGGGTTTATTTATTGATATTATATGTTGCTATTGTGCTATTGGGGTGTGACGGGTGTTCTATGATTGAGTGAGAAGCCGGACCTGGGCTTGAAGTGCACCTTAGACTTAGAGTAGAAATTAGTGGGCGCGCACATGCTTTGCATGTCCTAGTGTCCCGCGAAATCTACACTCAGACGAGGTTCTTCTGGTTGGCCTCTTGTCCCACCCTTTGGGTGGCTCGGGTTGCTGGTTAGTTGGATTGTCGACTATGGGAACCGATCATTTGGAAGTTAGCTAAGTGAGGCCTCTTCAAGACTTGATGATGCCGCTCCTTCTGGGAATCGTATCGTCAGTTTTGAAAGTCTGTGACGCTGACGACCGCATAGGATGCCGTACCTTGTCAGATATAGGTCCACACCTGTGAGTGGGGGGTTTTTTTGCAGGAAACTTGACTTCCAACCTACCCGTTATTTTGGTCTTCTCTTCAGAGCAAGCGTACTCCGTCAGTAATGCAGTAGTATTCAGATTGTGTGGGGGGCTGTGATCCCGTGTTTGTTGCATTGCATTTGCATAAGCATCTTCGCATCATATTGCATAGCATCTCTCCAGATAGCCAGAGTTCTGATCCAGCCTTTGTTTCCTGAAGGTGAGTACTCGGAGTTTGGATTGAGAAACTGTTGATTGTCAGAGGACGACCAAGGGGTTGAAGCAGATTTGGGAATCAAGCAGGGTAGTCAGCTACAGGTAATTGATAGCTATGTCTGAAGGCAATTTCCAGTCTCCTAACACCTTGACAGGGTTTACTATGACGTCCAACCGTCGGTATGATTCTATGGGAGACTTCCCGCAAGCGAACAATGTTACTGCAGACCCAGTTGTACAGCCTACTGTTGAGAACCGAGATCGACGTGAGCAGTTTGTTGCCCGAAATGAACGTCCTCCTCCTGTTAGCAATCAAAGTGCTGTTTTCCTTGAGAGGAATCCACGCAGAGATATCCCGGTAGCCAGGACTGTAAGAGCTCTTGAAAGTGATAGAAGGTTCCGAGCATTGGAAGAAAGAGTTAAAGCTTTGGAGGTCAAAGACGCTGTTAACCTGAATGCTGCAGACATGTGTTTGGTTCCTGACCTGGTGTTGCCTTATAAGTTCAAAGTGCCGAAATTTGAGAAGTACACGGGAGATAGCTGTCTGAAGCTGCATTTGATGATGTTCTGTCATAGAATGACTGCGTTTGTGCGAAACGACCAATTGATGATCCATTGCTTTCAGTATAGTCTGACTGGGGCATCCTTGAGGTGGTATGTGCAGTTAGAGAGTAATCAGATTCGATCATGGGTGGATTTAGCCAGAGCTTTCATGAAGCAGTACGATTACAACCTGGATATGACTCCTAGTCTCGTACATCTGCAAGAATTATCTCGGGCGGAGAATGAATCATTCAGAGGGTATTTGCAAAGATGGAAAGAATTGGCTGCTAGTGTTCAACCACCGCTTCAGGAAAGAGAAATGGTTGACCTCTTCTTGGGAACTCTGAAGGGCCATTATTATGACAAGTTGTTCGGTTGCACAAGCTTTGTGGGCCTGATGAGAATGGGTGAGCTTGTTGAGAGAGGACTCAAGAATGGAAAGCTTCGAGATGTTCCTTATATCCCTGTCGATAGGAATGGGTCAGTTATCAGTTCTCAAGGAGAGTGGGAAGAAGGAAATGATGTCGTCTCAGAATCTCTAGCATCTCAGGATCAGTTTTCAGACACTTCAAGTCAACGGTCATCCTGTTGTCGATCGCGTCAGCACGCCCAACGAAGACCAAGGAAACCTGAAAGGCAGTTTACTCAGCTACCGGTGTCGTACAGTCAGTTGTTGCCCGATCTGGTCAGAAGTGGATTGATAGTGCCGAAAGAGACTAATCCAGTGATTCCACCGTATCCTCCAGGTTTTGATACCAGCGCCCGCTGTGAGTACCATGTTGGGGCACAGGGGCATTCAACGAATGATTGTAAGGTGCTTAGAAGTCAGGTTCAGGATCTGTTAGACTCTAACCGGATTTTCATCACACCTCAGGGTTTTGTTCAGATCAACGATTCTCCGTCATCCAGTAGTGCGGGTTCGTCAGTTAATGTCATGGAAGACTCCACGGGAAGTGTGTGCTCTGAAGATTGTCAATCGGAAGTTCAGTTGAATATGGGAGAAGTTTCTAGAGGTTTCTATGCCGGGTGTCGCATCTGTTTCCTCTGCTTAATCCGTTTAGCTTTTGTGCACTATTGTTGGCTGACCACCACCAGAATTGTTGGCTGGGGTCATTATATTCGTACTCATTTGTGCTTACGTGCTGCTTTTGTTGGTTGTACATGTGTGGAAAATGTTCGTCTGTGTGCTTATAGCTTGAGTTTCTCTTTGTCTTGTCTTGAATATGTGTTTGCTTTCTGCGTTGCATTATCATTTAACAGGTACATCAGAACCGTGGGTCTTATTTCCTCATCGTCCAGTTTGTTGCAGGAATTCCTTTAGAGATATGGAACAAAATCAGGTTGAATTGATTGAAGTCCGAAGCCAGCTGGGGCAGATGATGAGAGACATGCAAGAGATGAGTCTGGAGCAGAAGATCCTCAAAGAGGAAAATAGTCAGCTGAAGACCCAAATGAGCTTGATCATGGAAGTAGTCAAGAATGTGCTTAGGAAAGAGGATGATCAGCTATTTGAAGCCGCAGTGAAGAAGCTCGTGCCACCTGTGCCTGTGGAACCTGAGCAGCAACAAAAGATGCACCCAACTCAACAGAGGATTCAGGAGGGGAAGTCAAAGAGAATATTTGAGGCGCCACCTACAACATATGCTGAGCTCTTGCAGACTTTATTGAGGTTTAATCTGGTTGAGAAGAGAACGTTGGACCCATCCACAGGAGCGCTCCCTCACGGGTACGATACCAGTAAGCAATGTGAGTTTCATTCTGGGGCATTCGGACACGACATCGAGGGTTGCCATGCTTTTAAGCACAAAGTTCAAGACCTGATTGACTCAAAAGATATTGAATTCACGCCGAGCGGTGTAGCTGTACGTATTGATCCTATCCCAGTTGATTTTAAGGTGATGGATGCTTCTAAAGCTGCAGTAGGTCAGAAACGTATCCTGGACTCCATGGTGTCAGAATCTCCATGCTCGCAACTGTTGCCTATTCCTGGGGCAGATCTGAGAAAGAAAATGGCTAAGCATAAGGAGTGCCTTAATCAGTGCAGTGAAAGTCAAGAAACCGATGTTGTATTTGCTACGAAGGCTGTTCAACAGTCAACCCGATACCAGCGACAACAGCAATGATCTCAACAGTGGAAAAGGCAACAGCATCCCAATCAGCGAGGAGCTCAAAATCAGAGGCCGTTGAGGGTATTTAGTGCGCCTCCGATGCCATATGCCGAACTTCTTCAGGTGTTGCTACGATTGCAGTTGGTTGAGAAGAGGAAGTTAGCCCCGCTGACAGGTACGCCTACAGCAGGGTATGATATCAATGAGCACTGTGATTTCCATTCAGGAGCACAAGGGCACAACATTGAAGATTGTCTGGCCTTCAAGCACAAGGTGCAGGACCTACTAGATAGTGCAGCAATCGACTTCGGGCAGGAAGGGCCCAAAATCATCCGAATGAGAAGGGGGCTCTATAATTTGGTTGGGTCAGCATCAAGGTGTCTCTAATAACTGGTTGTGAAGATGGCTGGTTCAGCAGCAGGACAGATGTGAAAGCCCGGTTCTCGGAAGCTAGCATTTTTCTTTGTTTTATCTTGTCATTGCTTTACGTTTGTAGTTTCTTTCCCGTTTCAATTTGCAATCTTGTTTGTAAAACTTGTTCTTTTCATTTCAATTGATGATAATGAAATAAATATGCATGTTTTGATTAAATCCATTCGTGTTCACTAAATGTTTTTACAAATGTCCAACACCTGGTTAAGAGGAATCTGGGGAGGATGACGAAAATGAACGACGTGCAAATTCCGATTGTATGCTTTTTGAAACAAAACCTGCTGATGATGTACAAGCATTGTTTCAAACCCCTAAACACCGGATATATAAGGAAGATAATCCCTTGTCAACCCCTTTGAGCCTTGTAGTAGGAGTTTCTTTCTGTGAATGAAAAAACCTCAATCTTAACCTGGGGCAGGGTAGGTGTTAGCTAATTTGACCGAGCGTCCGAATCAAATAAAGGGAGTGTCCGTTCGAGGATCAATCACACCTCTAGAGGTTGTGCCTAAAAAACCACCATGGTTAAATTAGGAGTGAGACAGCCGCATTATTCCCCAATGAGTCAGACAACCAGTGTCACACGACTTGTTCAGAAAAAGAAGGAAGCAAAAAGAATCAAAAGCCCGCTAAGTCGAAACTTCAAAACAAATGACTTAGGCAAAAATGAGGGCATCCCGCTGGACTTAAAAAATCAGAAGAAACTCAAGAAGAGTCAAGTCCAGGCAAAAGTTAGGGATAAGAAAACGTGAAAAGAAAAAGATGAAAGGATGACAAAAGAAAAATCCTCAAATGAAGCACGAGTCGTGCGACCTCAAGTGCCAAAGACGAAGAATGAGTGGCTGTCACTCCGAAAACTCATGGTTTCTCGAACTATCATTCCTATCTTTCAACCCCTGAGAGGTGAGCGCTAAGGTCGAATTAGCTGAACGTAGGATGGGAGAACATCAAGGAGAATGGGTGGGTTAAAATAAACTTTGAGCCTTTATCCTTTCCTTCAGAACCGTGAACCTGACCACGTTACAACCTTCAAAAGTCCTAATTGAAGCAGGTTGGTTCGAAAGCATACTTCGGTAAAGGTCGTGTCGATTCTGACTCCTGAAAGGTTTCCTTTTACCATGTTGGTACTGATATTGATATTCTTGATGAATGTTTTATGCATTTTGCGCCATAAACTGCTTTTTCCTTTTCCCAGTGAACAGATTGGATGTCAAAGCTGTCATATGTGTTGCATTAGTATATCTTTTACGCAGAACAACTTGTTTTACTTGCGAGTAAGCGCTTGACAGCAGAAAAGTTTCCTACAGTGGAAATGTATGTTCAGGATAGAATACAGAACGCCCGAATGTTCCAAGAGCAGGGACAAGCTATTACCGTGATCCCCAGTCAGGTCAGACTTTCGAAGTCAGTTATCCTGGGGGGCAATCAGGTTGAGATTCGGTGAATATCTTGTAGTCAAGGGCACTACTTTGAATCAGCTAATCAGGGGCAAAGTCATTGCAATCAGGGGCAGGTCATCTTGAGAGCGCAGAAGTTATTCTTTAGTCAAGAAGCATTTGATGTGAAGTATCTCTCCGAAGTTCAGAATACCGGGGCATTTCATATCAGACCATCAGGGCACAGATTTTCAGACTACCTTTCGAGGACTATCCCCATAGAGGTCCCGCAGGCCGGGGCATATCAGAAGCGAAGGGTTTGTTCTTCTCCGTATCAGCAGGGTTATTCAGAGTTATTTGATCAGTTTCCAGATCCGAGCGTCATCAGTACACAGGAAGACTCAGTCTATTTTCTCCAGCAAAGTCCAATTTTTCATTGGCGCGGGTAAGCTATCCCCAGAGAAGTCCAATCATACTTGGCACATCTGCTATTTCATAGCAGAGTTATATTCCCCAGCAGGGTGTTACTTCAACGAGGTGTTCGGTTAAGTTCCCAATTTCCCCAGCGGAGTTGAGTTCACTCTTCCAGCATTTATTTTGCTAGAATAATTCTGAGATATCTGGTTCATCCCCAGCGGAGTGGGCTTCGTCTTCAGCATTTATTTTGCTGAAGTAGTTTTCTGTACCCGACTTTCTCCAGCAGCTCGAGCCTGCATTAGCATGTTGCATGTCATCATATTTGCATCATACTTGCATTTCATTTTCAAAATGCGTAGCATTTCCATCCTGAATGGAGCATTACGTCATATAAAGATTCAAGCATATGCATATGCATACGAAGCATAAGCCAGGTTTTCTATCAGCCTCATATGGCGCGTGAATTACGTTGTGATCAGATCAGGGGCATTCATCCAATAGCAGTGTTCAGACAATTCGGCAATTTATTCGTATTTCAGATCACACAACAGTTATGCTTTGATCAATCATTCATCTGGTATCGACAGACTTTTCCTCCCGTCAATTCATATTGACGATGTGTTCCTTCAATAAGTGGATTTCTCCGTCTATCGTTAGACGTCTTGAGTTCGCATGTGGTTTTCTTTCCGTCTAGCAGTAGACGATGTGAAGTTTCGGGTGATTTTCCAGTAGGGTTTCAAGATGAGGCTCTCTAGCATATGGTTTTCTTCCCGTCTATCAGTAGACGATGTGAAGTTTCAGGTGATTTTTCAGCGGGTTTCTTATCGTCAGATCATACAGATAGTGTGTTTCCCCAGCGAGTCTTCTCCGGCTATCTTTAGATGTTGAGGGGTTTCAAAGCGATCTTTCGGATAGTGGTTTTCTTTCTGTGAGATGACGTTTCAAGAGGGTTTTCCTGATTGTCGATTCTTATTGACGACATAGCTATTTGAAGGTGGTTTTCTTCCCGTCGGTCCACACTGACGATGTGGCCCCTTTAAGGATATTGTTCTTTCCATCAAGTCCCGTAGACGAAAGGATTCTGAAATTTGATGGATGGTATTGAAGTGCGTATGGGTGTCTTCCTGTCTACCCTTAGACGATGTGAGTATCGAAGTTTTCCTTCGGGATTATGGGTGTCTTCCCGTCTACCCTTAGACGATGTGAGTATCGAATTTTTTTTCCTTCGGGATTATAGGCGTCTTCCCGTCTACCCTTAGACGATGTGAGTATTGAATTTTTTTTCCTTCGTGGATTATGGGTGTCTTTCTGTCTATCATTAGACGATGTGAGTATGGATTATGGGTGTCTTCCCGTCTACCCTTAGACGATGTGAGTATTGAATTTTTTTCCTTCGTGGATTTTGGGTGTCTTTCCGTCTATCTTTAGACGATGTGAGTATATTTCTCTTCCTGTCAATCAGTAGACGATGTGAAAGGATCAGGTGTTTTGTTGCAACCTTCAGGTTTGTTATCAGTGGTATCACGCGAGTAACGGGTGTTAAAATCAGGAGTTCTTTATCAGATGATTGATCAGTTTGTTGCCGTGATGGCTGGGTTCGGTTCTGGAGGCTGTTCCTCAAGCAGTTTTGCAGTGTATTCCCGCGGTTGGCAAATTTCAGGGTTTCATTGGTATTCAACCGTCATCTACCTTTGAATGTTTGAAGGCTGAGCGCTCTTCAACCATTCAGGTCCAAGCCGCTTGAATAGGGGCAGCTGTTGCACCCTAAAATTTGACCAACCGGGTCCCGCCTCTGGCTCGATGTTTCGACGCATGACCGCATTCGCATTCGCATATCGCATATAGTGCATTTTTCATTTTTATCGGGATCATAGCCCTCGTCTCGTGTTTCAGGTGTTTTTAATCAGTTTAGATAAGTAGAATCGTATTTTTTTGGGATGTCGTGCTATTCCCGGTGTTTTCAGCTCGCGCTGTTGTTTTTAGGGATGTTTCGGTGCCCGTTTATTTTTTTACCGGCTATTTTTGTGCGCTCTCGCAGTGTTATTTGTCGTTCGGTGCTATTTTTGTTCCTTCGGGAATTATTGTGATTTATCAGGGTTTTATAGCTTTTTAATCATTTTTAGGATAATATAGAATATATTTTTAATAGTTTTAATTCTTTTAGATAGATTTTTAATCATTTTAGAATAATAGAATAATATAGTTTTTTTCTTTTATTAATCATAGATTTTCTTTTAAAGAAATAATATAGTCGTTTTTTTTAATAGAAGTTTTATAGAATTTAATATAGGTTTGTTAGAGATTTAATAGAAGTTTAGAGAATTTTAGATTAATAGAGAATTATTAGAGTTTTTTAGATTAGTGGGTTTATTAGAGTTTTATTAATAGAAATTGATTAGAGTTAATATAGATTTTAGGTTAATCCTCTTTCTTAGATTTAATTAGGATTTATTAGATTAATCAGGTTTTAATTAGTTTAAGTTTTAGCCTTTAATCCATTGTTAATCATTTCAATTCAGATTTTTAAGTCTTTTTTTATCATTCATTTTCGTTTGGGCCAGAGTGGGGGGGAGGCCCAGTTTTGTCCAGATTTCAGTCCCAATTCAGCAAGGCCCAGAGTTTTTTTTCTGTCCATTTTCCAGAAAGGTCCAGAATCATCCATGGGGTATAAATGAGTCAGCCACGTGTAAACGTCAGAGGACCCCACATATCACACTATCATCACGCCACCTCATCTCACACACTTCACTCTCTCTCTGCCACGCCCAGACCACGTGTAAGCCATGCAACCTCTCCCTCCACTACCGTGACACGCGTCTCCACCATAGCCTTCACCGGTTGCATGGCCGACAGCCATGCAACCCCCGCCCCCAACCAACTCCGGCGACCCTCAACTACCTCCGGCCACCGTGCATCTCGCCGAAGAACACCAACAACCCAGAAAAATTCCAGAATCCGATCAACATTCATCTTCCTCCTCTGATCCAATCAACATCACCGTCGTGATTTTTCCAGTTTCCGATCTACACTCATCATCATGTTCATCCTCAAGAACAAATCTCCAGAAAACTCCCAGATCCTCACCAAGAACAACTTTCCAGAAATATACAACATCACCATCAATCCTTATCAGATTCAACACCAAGCTGCATACAGATCTTTAGATCTTCGCCGTCTTCTTCAATGGCGTTCATCAAATCTTCAGGTCTCCTTCACTTCCCAATGAACATCATCACAAGTTTCAATCTTCATCAGCGAAGAACATTCATCCATATATGACCACGCTTCAATCCAGGTTCAGAAAACCTTCAAGAAAACTCATCTCAACACCAGCAACGCTCATCATTTCCAGAAGGATCTTCCACTTGCTTTCTCCAGATCGCTCAAGCAGCGAATATTCAAGAACCTTTGTAGATCTGTATCCCAATCTTCATAGAGCTTCAAGATTTCCTCTAATCTCCAGATCCATTCCTAGATTTTGTTCAAGAGCTTCAAGAATACATGATTGTTCTTCGGGTTCTAAAAGAAGGGATTTGCGTTTTGTTGTTCTTGTTTTGAGAAAAATTGAAACGAGTTGGGAATTTGGTGGGAAGCTAGCAAGATTGAAGGAAAGGGAATCTGAGAGGAGAACGATGGAAGCGCCGTTCTGTGAACAGTACCGGCGGCGGAAAGGGAGAAGAGAGATGAGAGAGGAGTTTAGGGTTTCAGAAGGTGAAGGGAGGGAGGAAGAGATTGGGTTAGGGATTGGGCCTCAGGCCCAACTACGTTTTTTGGATCCACACCCCCTCCGTTTTTTTGTTGAGGGATATTGGGATGAGCCCAATGCAGTGACCAGCATGCACCCTGCGTTTTGGCTAGTACCCCCCTCCCCAGTTTGTTTTCTGATTGTTATTTTTTCTGGGCTGGGCCCAGTTGTACCAACTGTATTTCTGCAGCTTGTAATCCCCTGTACTATGTTGCACCTGTCGCTACTGCGAAAATCGGCGCCGGCTGAACAGAAGAGTCGCCACCGTGCGTTATTTATCCCACGGGAGGGAAAGGAAACGCTCAGAGTAAACCTCGCACAACACGGGAAAGGTATGGTCATCGCAACCAAAACCTGGATTCGGGAGTCGGTTACGCAAGGGGAAGGTATTAGCACCCCTCACGTCCGTCGTACTCGACGGGATCCACGCTTGTTTTCGGGTATGGATTGTTATTCTATCTAAACTATAGGTCAAGGGTTAAAAAAGAAAATAAAATGAAAATAAAAATGACTCGGCAAAGTATCGCACTTTATGCCTACGTATTCCCGCCTGGAACGAGAAATCAGAGTCAACGTAGTTCGCCTACCTACGGGAAAGGAGGGGAAGGTTGCTCGCTAGGATATCGCATCCTATGCCTACGTACTTCCATACAACATGAAAGATCAGAGCAAACGTAGTTCGGGCCACGGAAGACACAAGCTTGTCTTGGTTGATTTTATTCTTTCTGAAAAAAGGTTTTCTGATTAGCGGTCCAAGCGGACAAAAATGACGTCTTGATGAGTTCACATTCTTTTACGGAAGAAGTGTCTTTTATTGTGTTTGAAATCTTTATGTGTTTTTCTGTTTGTTTTGAGAAAGAAAGAGACAGAACTCTAACCTACGGTTGCGAAGGGAAACAAACTAACCTAATGTTATCATGCATGGGTTAAGACCTAGTGTCTATCATGCTCCTCTCTTGCACAGAGAGAAACAGAGATCCTAAGGGATAGGCAGAAACAGAAACAATATCAGATATATACAGTAAAACAGTAAAATGCATGGATGCAACAGTACAAGCGAGGCAAGGGAGTCCCACTCAACCTCGAACCTAGAAAACAATAGGCAAAAGTGAACAGGCTTCACTTTCAACCCAACAGGATAAACAGCAAACAATACAGCTCAGAAAACCAATCAATACATCAGCAAATGAAACACAACAGCAAAAGAAACAACATCAGCAGCTCTGACTCAACATCTAGCTTCAAGTCATCACCAAACAGCTACAGGCTTCAACAAGCATCAATCTCCATCTTCATGACCTTCAGGCAAGGGCTTTGATTATCAATCTTCTATCTGCAATGGCTTTTCTTCATGCTCAAACCTCCAGGATGAGGGATCAGTCACAAAAGTGAATTGGGTGTTAAGCAATCAGTTGACTACCAAAGGTGGTGAACAGACTGCTTCTAACACAAAAGACATTTTCTCTCAAGAGTTCTATCTCATAGACACTATCACCAAGCCTTCCAAAGGAAGGGGGTGAGTGTCTTAGAGAGACTCTGAATCACAGAGAAGAATGGATGCAGACAAGGCAATCCATGTTTGAGAAACAATCATTCTAATCTAGAGCTCTGCCTAGCTCCTAAACCCTATCTCCTCAGCAGCTGCTAGCAAGAACCTCCTTCTCAACTCTGACAGTTGATCTTCAATCTTTGAATCTCCCATAGTCTCATCTTCACAAATCTTCAGCTTCCCCAGGGCCCCAGATAAACCCAATACCCAAACAAACAAGCAACAATCCCCAGAGGGCACACCACACCAGTCAATCAGATATACAGACAGTAATAATAGCAGTAGGGGAATCCTAACTGTTCTCTAAGGGATCTAATAACTACCCATAGCCCCTATAGTCCCATAACTAATCTATTCAAACCCTAAGTCCTAAGGGAAATGAAATCAAACTCCTAAGTTGCCACCTAAAACCCTAGTTTTGTACATGATGTTCAAGCATTTATTAATCACCCAAAATTAACTCCTAAAAATGGGAACTAAAATATTTCTACAAGTTTAATATCTCATCTAAACAATATAAAAAGAATGACCAAAAAATATTAAAGCATGTAAGAGAACAAAAATCATTAAAATGAGCCATGAAATGAAACTATTTAATGTGACATTTATTTAGAAAATATGTAAAAAATATGAAATAAAACTAAAAATGAAATTTTATTTTCCTATAATATTCTAGACATTTTAATGAAAATATTGTAAAAAGAATGGATTAAAATGCATTTTTTATGAATTAGTTATGAATTTATGAAATTGGTGAAAATTAAAATGGAATTAAGAAAATTAAATGAATGAAATGAATGAGGGGGGGGGGGGGGGGTACGAATAGAACTTCGCTCCAGTTATTATTCCATTGGGCCAGGAAATAGGGGGGTGCTGGTAGCGAATTGCCAAGGCCCAGTAAACATTCAGAATTAAAGAAAAAAAAGAAAAGCGCTGGGGGGTGAGAGAAGTAACAAAAACACGTTGAACATGGTTTTGGGCCTAACACGGGGGTGGGATTAGCACGATTCAACTCAGGCCCGCCCGTTTCAATTAATGAAACGGCGCGTTTTGGCCAAACTTCAATTCCCTCCAAACGATCAGATTAAATGTAGGCCACACGATCACGCTATTAGTCAAAAGTCCTACACTCATTGAACGGACGTGATTACGTCTTCCCCAACTGGTTCTGAACCTAGGGTTTTGACTCCATGAGAGCCATGCACGAGCTATTTTCCTCCTCTCTGTTCTCCATCTCCAAGCCACGAATCAACATGCCACAAACATGAAAGTTGCTCAGGATCTTCCCCTCTACAATCCTATAACACTAGCTCAGTCTGAAACTCAAGGAAACTCTCAACCCGATCGAGGTAAAAACTGGTCACCATGAATATGCACTGAGATACATCACCACAATCCTCAATCAAACTTAACATAAACTAGTCTATGCCTAATGGAGATCAACATGCGCTATCCCGCTACGATTCTAATGGCTTATCCTAAGAGTTCTTCACCCTAACAGATTGTTGCACCTGTCACCAACCATCACCAATCCGTTCCAAATTCATCTAAATTAATCTCCTAACCACCTAGATCAAATCTACACTAACAACAACATGCCAAACTAACTAGATCAAGCAGTTTGAATGAAAACTTACCTAGTGAGAAATCTTGAGAAACAGCTATGGAAGATGTGGATCTGAAGCTTCTAAGTGTTGGATCTTGATCAATCCTTGATGTACTTGATTCTGTATGCAAGCTTTGGATGAGACTTGGCCAGAATTATGCTATCCACTTGAGATTGTGATTTTGATGTTCTTGAATATGGTGCTCGAAAATGGATGATAATCACCAAAACCTTGCTTCAATTCTGATCTATGATGATAATGGAGCAAAATTGAATCAATGTGGATGATGATTTTGTGAAGAATTTGAGAGAATTACAATGAAACTTCAATGAAAAGAATGAGGGAATTTGTGAAATTCTTGGTGCAAATGAAGCCAACCCTTGCCAAATTCCCCTTTCATGAATATATAGACCCCAATGGTACATTCTAGATCCATCTTGCACATTCCCTTGTTTTCCAACTTTGGCTCATTTTGATTATGTTTCTTAAAAGGCAAGCAACCATGGATAACTTTCTTTTTTCCTTCTAAACTCAAAAAAGTGTGTGAACCATTGTTCTTAGAATTGTTTTTCCATTCAAAATCATATATTGGAAGTCTCCATTTGGACTTGTAAATCTCCCAAACCATTTTTCCATTTGAAATTATTCACTTTATAAGCCTTTTTAGTTCATATTTTGACCACTTATGCAACATCATGCTATGAGCTTCTCCAATAATTTGTGACCTTCTTTCTAGACTTAAAATCCCATTTGGAGCAAGTTTTATGTTGTAAGTTTTTCCATTTGAGGCCTCCTTGTATGAGTTTTGGACATAGATTAAAATGACCTGTAATTCACAAATGCCCAAAATACCCTTTGCTTGTCAAGACCATAAGTTGAGTTCTCCACATCATATGAAGGCATGCCATACCATTCTAGAAAGCTAAGACAATGAGGAACAATTCTTATGTTGACCAAGAATTCATTTGAAATCTCTTTGAGGGGCAAAACTAGCTTGGAAGTCAAGTCACTTTCACAGACAAAAATTCAGATACCCCAGATGACCTGTAACTTGTAAGGACCATAACTTGAGTTCTATAAATCTCCTTGAGGTCTTCCACCACTCAAATTAAAGGTCTTGAGATCCTCTACAAGTTTCATGTTGGCCAAGAAGCCATTTGAAGTTAGCATTTTGACTTATCTTGCTTGGAAATTTGACCTAAACTAGGGGGTTTTACAGAGAAACCCTAATTTAGTAACTCCTCTTCTCCTTGATTTCTCTTGAATTCTCCTTGCCATATCTCCATATCCTTCTTCATATGTCCAATGTTGATCCCCACATCTCTTCAATAGACTTGAATGCCCTCTTAAGTCAGTCAATTGACCTAGGGTTGACCTAGGGTTGACCCAGATGAAACCCTAGTTGACTGTCTTCCACTATAGCTCTTGTGCTCACATCAACAACTTATTTTCTTCTCCAAATGACTTTATAAGTCTCTCATAATGTCTAGATACTCTCCATGCCTTCACTTAACAGCTCACAACCCTCTTGTTGCTCCTCAGATACCCTCAACTAGGAGATGGACTCAAGGCTTGATCTGCTGAACTCTTTGCTTTCAAATTCTTTCCTGATGACTTGAATGAGGTTGAATGATGATAACCTCTTGCTAGGCCTCTAGAGATGAAAATAATGATTGGTCCCCTGTTGAATGACTTGCTATGCTTATGCTATGCAGATGGTTAGTCTATGTACATGACTCTATATGCAAATGCTAATGATATTAAAACATGAACCAAGTGAATAAGGTTGGGCAAATTTTAGGGTGCAACAGCTGCCCCTATTCAAGCGACTTGGACCCGATTGGGTGAAGAGCCCGGAGCCTTCAGACATTCGCGGTACGAGACGGTTGAATACTAGTGAAACCAGAAATTTGCCAACCGCAGAAATAAACTGCGCTCCTGCTTGGGGAACGACACTCATCAGCTGAATCTGACTGCTACAGTAACCCACTGATCTCGCGCGACCGTGCTGGGGATTGTCTTCATCGTCCTGAAGAGGATTCTGTCATAACAGATTGCTTGCTTGTCCACGTTAGGACTCCGTCTGTCGTCGATACGAAGAAATCTCAACTAAAACCTGTCCACGTTAGGACTCCACTTGCTGTTAACCCAGAAAAGTCTCGGCAACTCCGCTGGGGATAATTCATCTGCATTTCCGTAAACTGAATCGTCCACGTTAGGAATAACACTCTTCCACGTTAGGAGTAACACCTGTCCACGTTAGGAATCACATCGTCCACGTTAGGAGTAACGCTTTTATCTTTCCACGTTAGGAAGCAATCTTCTTTCCACGTAAGGAGAACTACATCAATCTGTCCACGTAAGGACCCCAATACCACTTGACATGTCCGCGTCAGGACTCCAATCTTTCCACGTAAGGGATACAACTTTTGGTTCTGCACCTGTCCACGTCAGGACTCCACTCTTCTCGAATCTGTCCACGCAAGGACCCCAATTTCTCCGCGTAAGGAATAAACTTCTTCTTCCACGTTAGGAATATCTTCTTTGATCTGTCCGCGTCAGGACTAAACTCTTCCACGTAAGGAAAAAACTCGTCTTTCCACGTAAGGAAACCCTTTTTTCTTCCACGTAAGGAATGCTCTTGATATGTCCACGTAAGGATTCTGATCTTTCCACGTAAGGAGTACCAACTCTTTCTCGATTCGTCCGCGTCAGGACTCATTTTTCCACGTAAGGAATGCCATCTTAATCTGCCCACGTAAGGACTCCAATCTTTCCACGTCAGGAATGCTGTCATTTCCACGTAAGGAAACTATCTTTTGATACGTCCGCGTAAGGACTACCTCGTCCACGTTAGGACCCATTTCTCCTTATTAGGGATAATAATTTCTCTGATTCGTCCACGTCAGGACACTGATCTCGTCTTGACTCGTCCACGTTAGGACTCAGGCGTCTTCGACTCGCTGAGGAAATAAGACTTGTCCACGTAAGGACTCACGCGTCTTCGACTCGCTGGGGAAATATCCGCGTCAGGACTTACACTTTGCCCACAACACGAAGAAGGATAAATTTGTCCACGTCAGAACTCTTGTATCTTGTCATCACAAAGAACTACAAACTTGTCCACGTCAGGACGCACATTTCACCATTACGAATAAAGATATCTGCTGGAAACAAATGATCCACGCCAGGACACCAACACGGAGAGTAACCAATCTTGTCCACGTCAGGATTTCGCATTCGATCAATACCGAGAAATCAAATCTGTCCATGCTAGGACTAGCACATATCGTCAACCTGAGGAAATGTCCACGTCAGGACTCCACCTTCCAACAATTCTGAGAAATCGAACCTGTCCACGTTAGGACTAGCACCTTCCATCAGCCCAGGGAAATAGACCTGTCCACGTTAGGACGCCCACTTCTGAGGAAATCCCGTCAATATAGGAATAAATCGTCCACGTCAGGACTTAGTTCTCCAATGATCCTCACCCACAAACTTCTTAGCACTGACGTGACAGCGACTTCGAGATGAACTCTACTGGGGATGTCTGAAAACCAACTATCGGACGCCTGCTCTGATAACCGGCGGTGGCCTCTGAAATTCTGATTCATGGAACCCGTTGATGACAAACAAACTCTGGTTGGGGATAAGGAGATTCTTATCCTGGCCACTCTGGCTGGGGAAAATAAGATACATTTGCATAAATGACTCTGCTGGAGACAAAGAGAGTTTTATCATGCTGACTCTGTGGGGAATAATGCCAAAGCTGACATTATCATTGGATGCCTCCTGCCGAGATCTTGACTGTTTGGTAATTTATTTGAGCAAGAGCTCTCTCCACCTGAACTACTAGAGTACAGAAACTGCTTCAGCAAAATAAATGCTGGAAGGATAACGCCGACTCGCCGGGGATAGCCTGATGCTACAAGATTATTCCAGCAAAATAAATGCTGGAAGGGTGAAGCCGACCCTGCTGGGAAATTGGGAACTCAAACCAAACACCCTGTTGAGGTAACCCCCTGCTGGGGAATATGACTTTGCTGGAGAATAACAGATGTGCACAGTATGATCGGACTTTCTGCTGGAGAGTGAACCGATATCACCAGTATCTCTGACAAAATAAATGACTGGACCCACCATCGACTCTGCCTGGGAGAGTCTTAATCTTCGAGTTCCACTGGAAGGAATGAAAATACTTGCAAAGAGAAATCCGCTGGAGATGGGATGATTCTCTTGGGGAAAATTAACTGACTCCGCTGGGGGAGAGTGCATGACCCTGCGGGGGGAGATGAACCTGTCTGAATACAACCTTACGATCTCGGAATCACCAACTCTGCAGAGGACGAGTAACTCTTTTGGAGCACGCCCCTTGGATAAGCTACGGCTAGCTGGGGAATTCTACCCTTCTTCAGGAGGAACATGCATGACCTGCGTGAAGATCGAGTCTTTCGTGATCGCAATCTTTTGATCATCCTCCTCGTATGGTTATGAAACCTGCAACAAACACAAACAAGACACGACAAGCCTGTGCAATCAAATCAATTCGGTTTAGTGACGTTACACTCAGTTAATTCAAAGCTTTAACAACTGTTGGCAAGGGCCAATGATGTTATACTCATGCTAGCTTCATCAAACTTAGGCGTTTTATCATGCGCAAAACAGTAAAGAACAGGCATCAAGTACTGAATAACACATTTTCATTGATTGGGCCCCTGAATGGGAGGAGTTTTTTGTACACGGGATGTAACTCCTGAAAAGAGGAAGCTACGCAAAGCAGATATACAAGTATGCACAGGAAGCATAAATATTGACAAATTAAATTTTGTACACATGTCGGCAACTGGATGCAGATGAACACCACGAACTGATCCTCCCATGACTCGTCCGACTCTTATACTTTCCCGGTATCCCCACTTCTGAAGAGGTTGTATCCGATAACTGACTCCTCAAACATATTCTCCCGCACTGATGCTCATTGAATTCGGACCGCAGTCATTTGCTTTTCTCATCCCTAACTTTTGCGTGAACCGCCCTTTACGGGTTTTCAGTTCACCGGGATACCCCTTTTTGCCGAAGCCGCCCAGTGTAGGTTTTCAACTTCGCGGGTGTACATTTTTTTCAATTTTATCCCTAACTTTTGCCCGAACCCTTTCATTCTGTTTTTGGTTCGCCAGGATGCCCCATTTTTGCCTGGACTCTCTTTTTTCTATCCAGCGGGTCTATTTTAAGCAAAGTATTTTTTAACTGCGTCCGAATTCACAGGTGATGCAAAGTCTTCCCCGTCCATGGTGGACAACAACAACGCTCCTCCTGAAAAGACCTTGCTGACAACATATGGCCCTTCGTAGTTGGGGGTCCACTTGCCCCTGTGATCTGCTTGCGGCGGGAGAATCCTTTTCAGCACCAGGTCGCCCGTCTGAAAGCTTCGCGGAAGTATCTTCTTGTCGTACGCTTTCTTCATTCGTCTTTGGTACAAACGACCGTAAGCCAGAGAAGCTAGCCTCTTCTCATCCATCAAACTCAGTTGGTTCAATCTATTCGTTACCCATTCTGCCTCGTCCAGCTGAACGTCTCGCAATACCCTCAGAGAAGGGATCTCAACTTCCAATGGTAATACCGCTTCCATTCCGTATACCAACGAGAACGGAGTTGCCCCGGTTGATGTGCGTACCGTCGTACGATAACCGTGCAAAGCGAAAGGTAGCATTTCATGCCAATCTTTATACGTCACCACCATTTTCTGGACGATTTTCTTGATATTCTTATTGGCCGCTTCGACAGCACCATTCATCTTGGGTCGGTAAGGGGAGGAGTTGTGATGTTCGATCCTGAAATTCTGACAGAGCTCCTTCATCATTTTGTTGTTCAGATTTGAACCATTATCCGTGATTATCCGCTCGGGAATCCCATATCGGCAAATGATATCTCTCTTGATGAATCTAGCCACCACTTGCTTCGTTACATTCGCGTAAGACGCTGCTTCCACCCACTTGGTGAAATAATCGATTGCTACTAGGATGAACCGATGCCCGTTAGAAGCTGTCGGCTCGATCTTTCCGATCATATCGATTCCCCACATCGAGAATGGCCATGGAGATGACATCACATTCAGAGGACTCGGAGGCACGTGTATTTTGTCAGCATATATTTGGCATTTGTGGCACTTCCTCGCGAACTTGAAACAATCAGTTTCCATCGTCAGCCAAAAGTAACCTTCCCGCAGCAATTTTCTCGTCATAGCATGCCCACCAGCATGCGTACCAAAGGCACCTTCGTGAATTTCCTCCATGAGAAGCTTTGCCTCTTTCTCGTCTACACAACGCAACAACACCAAATCGTGGTTCCTTCTGTATAAGACGCCATCCGGGTTTAAATAAAAATTACCCGCTAATCTCCTGAGAATCTTCTGATCTTGACTGGATGCCCCAGCCGGATACTCTTTATTCTTCAGGAAATTAAGGATATCAAAATACCACGGTTTGCCATCAGACGCTTCATCAATAGCAAATACATAAGCTGGCCTGTCCAACCGAGAGATAGTGATCTGGGGAGCTTCGTTCCAGAAGTTGACCTTGTACATAGAAGACAAGGTGGCAAGGGCGTCAGCCATTTGATTTTCTGCCCGCGGCACGTGATGCAACTCAACCTTGTCGAAGAAAGGCAACAATCTCCGTGCATAATTCATATAATGTATCAAATTGGGCTGCCGTGTCTCCCATTCCCCTTTAATCTGATTCACTACCAGAGCTGAGTCTCCGTATACGTCTAGATGTTTGATTCGCAAATCAATGGCTTCTTCAAGCCCCATTATACAAGCTTCGTATTCGGCCTCATTGTTGGTAACAGCAAAGGTCAATCGGGCAGTAAACGGGATGTGCGACCCGTGCGGCGTAGTGATGATTGCCCCTATTCCGCTACCGTAAGCATTCACAGCTCCGTCAAATATCATCTTCCATTGGGACCCCGGCTCTGGTCCTTCGTCTGGTAACGGCTCTTCACAATCTTTCATCTTGAGATACATGATATCCTCGTCAGGAAAATCAAATCTCATCGATTGGTACTCTTCAATAGGCTGCTCCGCCAGATACTCAGACAGCACACTCCCCTTTATTGCCTTTTGCGAGACGTATTGAATATCATATTCAGTCAAGACCATCTGCCAACGGGCAATTCTACCTGACAACGCCTGCTTTTCGAATATATATTTAATCGGATCCATCTTCGAGATGAGCATGGTTGTATGATTTAGCATGTACTGCCTCAAACGCTTGGCGGCCCAGGTTAGCGCGCAACAAGTTTTCTCCAGCATTGAATATCGAGATTCACAGTCTGTAAATTTCTTACTCAGATAGTAGATCGCATGCTCTTTTCTCCCCGTCTCGTCGTGTTGACCGAGAACACAACCCATGCTTCCCTCAAGAACCGTCAAATACATTATCAAGGGTCTTCCTGCCACCGGGGGTATCAAAATAGGAGGTTCCTGCAGATACTTCTTTATTTTGTCGAACGCCTTTTGACAATTTTCGTTCCACGTTACAGCTTGATCTTTCTTTAGCAACTTGAATAATGGTTCACACGTGGCAGTTAGGTGAGATATGAACCGAGCGATGTAGTTCAACCTCCCTAAAAACCCGCGCACCTCTTTCTCTGTTTTAGGCGTCGGCATTTCTTGAATCGCTTTTATTTTAGCAGGATCGACCTCTATTCCTCTTTCGCTTACTATGAACCCCAGGAGTTTACCCGATCTCACCCCGAAGGTGCATTTGTTAGGGTTCAGCCTCAGCCTGAACTTCCTAAGCCTTTTAAACAACTTCAGCAGATTCACCAGATGCTCTTCCTCCGTCTGGGATTTGGCAATCATATCGTCAACATAAACTTCGATCTCTTTATGCATCATGTCATGAAAAAGAGTCGTCATCGCACGCTGATATGTTGCCCCAGCATTTTTCAAACCAAAGGGCATCACTTTATAGCAAAATGTTCCCCACGGCGTTATGAAAGTAGTTTTCTCCATATCCTCTGGCGCCATTTTAATCTGATTATAGCCTGAAAAGCCATCCATGAAGGAGAATACAGAGTATTGAGCGGTATTATCAACTAACACGTCAATATGAGGAAGTGGAAAATCGTCTTTTGGGCTTGCTTTATTCAAATCTCTATAATCCACGCACATTCGCACCTTGCCATCTTTCTTTGGCACTGGTACGATGTTAGCAACCCACGAGGGGTATTTCGTCACATCCAGGAAACCAGCGTCCCACTGTTTCTGAACCTCCTCTTTGATCTTCATTGCCATATCTGGTCGAGTTCTGCGAAGTTTTTGTTTGACAGGCGGGCAGTCTTCTTTCAGTGGCAGACGATGCACAACCATATCCGTATCGAGCCCTGGCATATCTTGATACGACCAAGCGAATACATCATTATACTCTCGGAGCATTTCAACCAGTCTTCGCTTGATATCACTCTGCAATGCGGCTCCGATACGAATATTCTTCTCAACCCCTTCCGACCCCAAATTGATAATTTCGATAACCTCGTCGTGAGGCAGAATGGCTCTTTCCTCTTGCTTCACCAACCAAGACAGTTCTTTAGGAACGTCGCTATCTTCGACAACCTCCTCTTCGGTCTGGAATACCGGGTGTTCAAAGTCGGGACGAGTCATAGGTGGTTCAAGGATGTCATCTGAAAATGTTATCCTGCAAAAGAGAGGGTTAAGTGCTTCAAAATGCGTATAAAGCGAATAACCACATTGCCATTTTATTGAAAAATACAAAACAAGAAAGACAGGGATTACAGTATTTGCACATAAGAAAAACGCCATTTATTTAATGATTAACGCGCAATGTTTATAACAACACAGCCCTAAGCAAATCCTGATGCCCCGGGCAAGACATCAGATTATTCAACAATTAATAAAGCAAAGCATTACTGTTTAAAAGTCACAGGAACAAGCTCCTGAATAGACCAGTTGCACAGTCCTTGTCCTGGCGTGCTTGGCTGAATCCAGGTATCCATATCACAGTCGCTGTCCCCTTCATCAGATTCTGAAACAGCATTGACAGATTCATGGCATACTCCACTGGCAGAGATGGTGATTGACTTTCTGAAATGAGGGGCCCCCACAGAAGGAGTTGATGACGACGGTCGGTACCCCAGTCCGAACCGGTCCATTTTCACAGGAATGTCCAGCACTTTGCCCCAGCCCTTGGCTCCTCCTGCTTCCACTAGCGCTTGTGCTTCTTTATACGAAGAAACAGCTATCTCTGGCACTTTGCTTGGCCTGGGACCCTTGTCCTTTATGCGCAAACCTTCGAATGCCTGGCATGGCGTCTCATGGATCTCCCCGTCGACTTCCACATATTTAAACGAAGAAAGATGGCTGACCAGGATGTCTTCTTCTCCGCACACGGTGACTACGCTGTCTCCGACCATATACTTTAACTTCTGATGCAGGGTAGACGTGACTGCCCCTGCCCCGTGAATCCAAGGTCTTCCCAGCAAGCAGCTATACGCAGGCTGTATGTCCATGATATAAAACTCTGTTGCAAACACTTCCGGCCCCACTTGCAGAGGCAAGGTAATCGATCCGAAGACTGTTCTCCGCGTGCCGTCAAACGCTCTGACTACCAAATCGCTGGGTGTACACAAAATCCCTCGAACATCCAGCTTCATCATAGCCTTCTTAGGCAGCACATTCAAAGACGACCCGGTGTCAACCAATACGTGCGACATTGTCGACCCTCTGCACTCAACAGATACATGTAATGCCATGTTATGATCCCTTCCTTTCGGAGTCAAGTCGAAATCAGTAAAGCCCAGACTGTGGCCTGCATTCACGTGTGCCAATACTCTTTCTAGCTGATTTACAGAGACATCCTGGGGTACAAAAGAAGTGTCTAGGACTTTCAGCAAAGCATTCCTGTGGGCTTCCGAACACAACAGCAATGACAATATAGATATTTTGGACGGTGTTTGCTGCAGATGCTCCACAATTTTATAATCACTTTTCCGAATTAAGCGCATGAATTCCTCTACATCCTTAGATGCTGCTTCTTTTTCATTGGCTTGTACCGGAACATTTTCCACCGCTTTCCCTTTTCCTTTCGCTAGCCTTTCGGCTTCTACTTCAGGAGATATAAAGATCCTGCCGCTCCTCGTCATGCCTCCTGAGCCCACAACATTATCCACAACCTCCGCTGACTGCTTGTTGATATCGATCTTAATCCCGTCACAATACACCTCTAGCCCGTATGACCATGGGACCGCTCTCGTGTTCTCATACGGGATTGGCCCGGCTTTAGTTATGGTAATCGGTGGTCGCTGAGTTGGTGCTGAAATGGTGATCGTCTTCCTAGGAATTGTCACTGTGGCAACATCACTCCGATTATCCACTACTGCCCCTGCCGGCTCATCAGCTGCTGTTCTGTCAAACTGCAATATACCTTCATCAATCAAGGCCTGGATGCCTTTCTTCAAATCCTCACATCCCCCAGACAGGGCCCAACAATCTAAACAGTACTCATTACAACCCGGGTAAACACCTCCTTGCAACAGTCGGCTCTTTATTTCGCTCAGCGGCGTCTTTAAATCCTCAACATTCAAAATCAGATTCAGACCTTCCTCAGTCAGCACGGCGTTCGCCCCATGATTAGGCATGGGTTTCTGGACTATATTTGGAACTGTCGTTCCGAAGTTGATAGACTTGTTGTCCAAAAGATCCTGCACAACGTGTTTAAAAGCATGACAACCTTCAATATCGTGGCCCGGGGCCCCAGAATGAAACTCGCAGTGCCTATTTGCATCGTAGCCGAACGGGGGAGTTCCCGTTATCGGCGCCAAGGTTCTTTTCTCTACTAGATTCAATCCCAACAAAGTCTGCAATAAATCAGCATAGGTAGAGGGAGGTTTCTCGAACACCCTTCTCGGCTTACCACCCTGGAATTTTCGCTGAGCTTGCTGTGCCCCCTGCTGAGGCTGCTGCTGCTGTGGCATTGGTTGCTGCTGAACCGATTGTTGTTGCTGGATTGGTTGTTGCTGATAGGGGATAGTAACACTCGACACTTGCTGCGGCTGACGATATTGATTTCTTCCCCTGCCTCGGCCTCGGCCTCGGCCTCCAAATACCGCGCTAGCTTCGCCCTGACGGCGCCCACCATAAGCTTTCCTATTACTGCCAGATGCAGCTGACTCATCGACTTGGAACTTTCCTTGCTTAATGTTCCGCTCAATCTTTTCACCCATCAGAATCAGGTCTGAAAAACTGGCCAGAGAAGTATGAAACAGCATATCATGAAACAACCCGGTGAATGTGCCGACAAACATATCATTCATTTCTTTATCTTCCACAGGAGGACGAACCCTGGCAGCCATATCGCGCCACCTTTGCGCGTATTCTTTAAAACTCTCCCCCTTCTTCTGCGAAAGCCCGGCCAACTGGACCCGATTGGGTGCCAAGTCGCTGTTATACTTGTAATGGGCTACGAATGCCTCTGCTAATTGCTTCCAAGTCTTGATATCAGTGGGCTCCAACCCCATGTACCACTCTAGGGAAGGACCCGATAGACTATCCTGAAAGAAATGCATGAGCATTCTTTCATCAGTGGAGTATGCAGACATCTTTCTGTAATAAGCTCGTACATGCACTTTCGGACATGTATCTCCTTTGTACTTATCGAACGCAGGCGCTTTGAACTTAATTGGCACCCTCAAGCCAGGTACCAAGCCCATAGTTGCCATGTCCAGTCCTACAGCACTCTGATTTAGGACTCCCTTCATTTGCTCTTCCAGCATTCTAATCTTTTGAGAATCATCCATCGGCCCTTCAAAACCCCCTCCAGAGAAGGCGTCCTCCTGTTGATCCTCTTGCCACATACCGTTTCCAGCCCCGTATCCATCATACGCATTATTACGTCCCGCTCTGACCTGATTCATCCCCGGAACTCGGCCTCTGTTGCCGTACCCTTGAACACCTCCAGCAGGACCACCAGCCATAAAACCAGCACCGTTTCCGTTTCCAAAACCTCCGTAGCCCTGGTTGACCATACCATAACCATCTTGCCCAAAGCCTTGAGCATTAAAGCCATACTTGCCAGTGTTGTCGAATCCCTGATCGTTGAATCCGAACCCAGCATTGACAAAGCCATTGCCTCCGAGATTATCTCCCAAATTGACATCACCCAGCCCGACATTATGGACAGCAGTATCATTTCCAACTCCGACGTTACCATTCACAGCAGTGGTAGCGTTGTTGACGTTAGCGGCAGGTATATTGACCACGGGCGGAGCCACTGGCGTAGGAGTGCCGTCTCCATGAGCAGTATCAACCCGGACAGACTGATGATCTTCGTTACCATGACCAGCGTTGCGAGCCAACAGAGGCTGGACCATGGCCTGCAAATTCTCTTGCCCTTTTGCTATAGCCTCCATGGTCTGCATGAAGAGGGCGAGCTTCTCGCGTACATCCTGCATCTCGTTCTGAATTTGGTCCATGACTTTCCGACAGTTGGATCGTGTAGAATAGCGGTGCGGATGTTGATCTGGAATCCTGTTAAGTACCTGATACAGAGCAGGAGATAAGACACCATTCAAAGATTACCTGTTATGCAATATGAATATGAATGCAATGCAATGTGTCTGTGCATTAGGGAAATTTATTCCCCCAGTTCTAGTGCGAGGGTGCCGGTGCAGTGACAGTGCTGACAATAAGAATACCGGAGCTGAATCATAGAAAGCCTCGTATATTGCAGAGAGAATCAATAAGCCCAGGGTACAATATCACTGAGAGTACAAAGATGGCATGACCTCAACCAACAATCCTGGTGATGGTCAGCACTATGCAAATAAAGCATATCAGATACTACATGGAATGATCAAATCCTCCCAAAAGTCTGGTACTCCTCTATCAACTTCTTGGTCTCCGGATGGCTTGGTCGATCAAGTAGCCCTTCAACAAGCTGGTTTCTCTTCTTAAGGACACGGCGTACGTCTTCAGCAGTTTCTTCCCATGTTGCTTCTCCGAAGCAATCTTCTAACTTTCGCTTCTGGGACACTGCTTCATCTCTGGATTTGATTGCCTTGTTCAATGCATGCTGGACACTATACCGGTTCATCACTTCTTCCTCACACTTCTTGATGCTAGACTTCAACTTCTCCTCGAGGTCGGAAATTTGCTGCTTCAGCTTATCTTCCCTCTTCTTGTTGTTAGTGAGCGTAGCGTTCCAAGTCTTATTGCAAGAAGATATCTCTCGGTGTGCTGCGTCGAGCGCCTTCTTTTTGGCTTCCAGCATGTCATGGGAACTTCTGAACTCTTGCCCCAGACGTTCGCGCTTCTTCTTTTCCTCGGTCAACTCAGATCCTAACCTGTTTACCAGCTCGATCTGTTGTTGGAAAGCATATACGGCCTTGTTTTTCTCGCTGCGTGCCTGGGCTAACTCTTGCTCTAACCCTTCATTAATCTTCATTAAGGCTTCTTTTTCCTTCACAACTTGCTCGTAGGCTTCCCTAGAAACAGTAGTTGGCTCTTCTACCGGAATAGGATCAAGAATTGGTGCATCTGGAAACGGCATCTTCAACTGACTAGCCCTCTCCTGAATCCAAACTTTATAAGGTGCATAGGCCTGGCAATCGTTCTTACCTAACAGTGGCTTCCCTTTGCGGTTAATACGCGTCCAGGCACGTTGCAACTTGGCTAATAACTCCCCCTTTACGTCACCAGTGAAGTACAGAGATTCCTGTACTTCTTCCTCCTGAGGTGGACTCTTCAGCGCATATCCGAACTGGCGAATGAATAGAGAAGGGTTGTAGTTGATACACCCTTTTCTTCCTATCAGCGGCACATTAGGGTACCCAGAACAACTGAAGATGAGCTCAGATCCCAACAGATCTCTATCAAACCACTCCATATCTTCCGACGATAGCCTCATCAGACGCTCTGGCCAACCAACTGGAGCTGTAGTCTCTGCAGCAGATCTTCCCTTAGGAAGGTGACTCTCAAACCACATACTCAACAAGGGTGCACAAAGATGAACATTCTTCCCTCTTCCCTTCTCATTCTTGTAATGCAGTGAGTGGTAGAAATCTCCGAGTAAGGTAGGCACAGGATTACCAGCGGCAAACAAGTAAAAGGCATCGAAGTCCACGAAATCCGGTATGTTGGGAAACAAAATTATGCCATAAATGCACAAAGCCAACACAGCATTGAAAGCAACCCAGCACCCGCTCTTGGCATACTCTTGGGCTTTACCAACTAAGAATTGGAGTGAGAAGCCTGGAACTCCACGGGAAACAGTAGTCACAAGTTCAGAAGCATCAATATGCAAGGCTTTTGCCAAATCCTCCGGCTTGGGCTTAGCGTCATAATGAATGAATGGAACCTGGTTCTGCACGGGCAGCTCGACATACTCAGCGTATTCCTCCAGAGTGGGTCCCATAATAAAGTCAGAGAACGTAAAGCACCTCAAAGCAGGGTCATAGAATTGCATCAAAGCATACAGCCCATCTAACTCTACCTCTGTAGGTTTGCACACCAATCTCAGTAGTCTACCATAGCTCATCCGGAAGCTCCTACAAACACCCTCATCAGCAAGAGAGATCAACCCAAGTAGAGGAACAATATCAGGCGTAGGCAATTTGTAAGCAACCGTTCTCCTTAAGCTAGTCATGATCAAACACTCAGAAGTCTGGGTACTAGAACTAGGGAAATGCAAATGCGCCTGCAGCACAGACACACGTTAGTAAAATGCAAATGATAATGGATATGCAGGCAATGCAATGCAAGTAACATTCAACAGGGACCAAAGCTGCAGCTGAATAGCCTAAACCCAATCAAGAAAGGTCTCCGATAGACCATCCAGAAGTCCTCAAACCCTGGTCTCAGATAGACCTGAAATAGAACTCCAACACTGGTCTCTGACAGACCTCAAACCATGACTCACTGGTCTCTGATAGACCTCAAATCACATCCATAATTGGTCTCTGACAGACCTCATAACACATCTCCAAATGGTCTCTGACAGACCTCAGAACACATCTCCACATGGTCTCTAACAGACCCCATAACTCTCCATAAATAACCAGGATCCCTGATCGAGAAATAACCGGTAGTCTGGAGGTCTAGTTACCTGCATAACCCTGAATCCCCTCACAGGTGGGTGGCCCTATAACTGGCACAAGGTACGGCATCCTATGCGGTCGTCGGCGTCACAGACTTTCAGGGTTGATGATACGATTCCCAGAAGGAGTGGCATCATCAAATCCTGAAGAGGCCTCACTTAGCCAACTTCCAAATGATCGGTCCCCAGAGTCGACAATCCAACTAACCAGCAACCCACGCCAACCAAAGGAAGGGGCAGGAGGCCAACCAGAGGAACCTCGTCTGAGTGTAGATTTCATGGGACACCAAAGCAAGCAAAGCAAGCGGGCGCCCACTAATTTCTACTCTAATTCTAGGTGCACTCAAGCCCAGGTCCGGCTTATCTCTCAATATCAGAACACCCGTCACACCCCAGATACAGCAATAATAATCAATATACAAAGCTGAAAAATACAGGGTTAGAAATATAAAATAACTCCATACAAAATCCTCGACGGGAAAACAAGCGTTAGGATTGACTCTCTCAAGGGACGTTGGATCCCAAATGCATAAGAACCATCGCAGTCCTTAGCAGCCAGGGGACGTTGGATCCCCAGCAGAGTCGCCAGCTGTCGCTACTGCGAAAATCGGCGCCGGCTGAACAGAAGAGTCGCCACCGTGCGTTATTTATCCCACGGGAGGGAAAGGAAACGCTCAGAGTAAACCTCGCACAACACGGGAAAGGTATGGTCATCGCAACCAAAACCTGGATTCGGGAGTCGGTTACGCAAGGGGAAGGTATTAGCACCCCTCACGTCCGTCGTACTCGACGGGATCCACGCTTGTTTTCGGGTATGGATTGTTATTCTATCTAAACTATAGGTCAAGGGTTAAAAAAGAAAATAAAATGAAAATAAAAATGACTCGGCAAAGTATCGCACTTTATGCCTACGTATTCCCGCCTGGAACGAGAAATCAGAGTCAACGTAGTTCGCCTACCTACGGGAAATGAGGGGAAGGTTGCTCGCTAGGATATCGCATCCTATGCCTACGTACTTCCATACAGCATGAAAGATCAGAGCAAACGTAGTTCGGGCCACGGAAGACACAAGCTTGTCTTGGTTGATTTTATTCTTTCTGAAAAAAGGTTTTCTGATTAGCGGTCCAAGCGGACAAAAATGACGTCTTGATGAGTTCACATTCTTTTACGGAAGAAGTGTCTTTTATTGTGTTTGAAATCTTTATGTGTTTTTCTGTTTGTTTTGAGAAAGAAAGAGACAGAACTCTAACCTACGGTTGCGAAGGGAAACAAACTAACCTAATGTTATCATGCATGGGTTAAGACCTAGTGTCTATCATGCTCCTCTCTTGCACAGAGAGAAACAGAGATCCTAAGGGATAGGCAGAAACAGAAACAATATCAGATATATACAGTAAAACAGTAAAATGCATGGATGCAACAGTACAAGCGAGGCAAGGGAGTCCCACTCAACCTCGAACCTAGAAAACAATAGGCAAAAGTGAACAGGCTTCACTTTCAACCCAACAGGATAAACAGCAAACAATACAGCTCAGAAAACCAATCAATACATCAGCAAATGAAACACAACAGCAAAAGAAACAGCATCAGCAACTCTGACTCAACATCTAGCTTCAAGTCATCACCAAACAGCTACAGGCTTCAACAAGCATCAATCTCCATCTTCATGACCTTCAGGCAAGGGCTTTGATTATCAATCTTCTATCTGCAATGGCTTTTCTTCATGCTCAAACCTCCAGGATGAGGGATCAGTCACAAAAGTGAATTGGGTGTTAAGCAATCAGTTGACTACCAAAGGTGGTGAACAGACTGCTTCTAACACAAAAGACATTTTCTCTCAAGAGTTCTATCTCATAGACACTATCACCAAGCCTTCCAAAGGAAGGGGGTGAGTGTCTTAGAGAGACTCTGAATCACAGAGAAGAATGGATGCAGACAAGGCAATCCATGTTTGAGAAACAATCATTCTAATCTAGAGCTCTGCCTAGCTCCTAAACCCTATCTCCTCAGCAGCTGCTAGCAAGAACCTCCTTCTCAACTCTGACAGTTGATCTTCAATCTTTGAATCTCCCATAGTCTCATCTTCACAAATCTTCAGCTTCCCCAGGGCCCCAGATAAACCCAATACCCAAACAAACAAGCAACAATCCCCAGAGGGCACACCACACCAGTCAATCAGATATACAGACAGTAATAATAGCAGTAGGGGAATCCTAACTGTTCTCTAAGGGATCTAATAACTACCCATAGCCCCTATAGTCCCATAACTAATCTATTCAAACCCTAAGTCCTAAGGGAAATGAAATCAAACTCCTAAGTTGCCACCTAAAACCCTAGTTTTGTACATGATGTTCAAGCATTTATTAATCACCCAAAATTAACTCCTAAAAATGGGAACTAAAATATTTCTACAAGTTTAATATCTCATCTAAACAATATAAAAAGAATGACCAAAAAATATTAAAGCATGTAAGAGAACAAAAATCATTAAAATGAGCCATGAAATGAAACTATTTAATGTGACATTTATTTAGAAAATATGTAAAAAATATGAAATAAAACTAAAAATGAAATTTTATTTTCCTATAATATTCTAGACATTTTAATGAAAATATTGTAAAAAGAATGGATTAAAATGCATTTTTTATGAATTAGTTATGAATTTATGAAATTGGTGAAAATTAAAATGGAATTAAGAAAATTAAATGAATGAAATGAATGAGGGGGGGGGGGGTACGAATAGAACTTCGCTCCAGTTATTATTCCATTGGGCCAGGAAATAGGGGGGTGCTGGTAGCGAATTGCCAAGGCCCAGTAAACATTCAGAATTAAAGAAAAAAAAGAAAAGCGCTGGGGGGTGAGAGAAGTAACAAAAACACGTTGAACATGGTTTTGGGCCTAACACGGGGGTGGGATTAGCACGATTCAACTCAGGCCCGCCCGTTTCAATTAATGAAACGGCGCGTTTTGGCCAAACTTCAATTCCCTCCAAACGATCAGATTAAATGTAGGCCACACGATCACGCTATTAGTCAAAAGTCCTACACTCATTGAACGGACGTGATTACGTCTTCCCCAACTGGTTCTGAACCTAGGGTTTTGACTCCATGAGAGCCATGCACGAGCTATTTTCCTCCTCTCTGTTCTCCATCTCCAAGCCACGAATCAACATGCCACAAACATGAAAGTTGCTCAGGATCTTCCCCTCTACAATCCTATAACACTAGCTCAGTCTGAAACTCAAGGAAACTCTCAACCCGATCGAGGTAAAAACTGGTCACCATGAATATGCACTGAGATACATCACCACAATCCTCAATCAAACTTAACATAAACTAGTCTATGCCTAATGGAGATCAACATGCGCTATCCCGCTACGATTCTAATGGCTTATCCTAAGAGTTCTTCACCCTAACAGATTGTTGCACCTGTCACCAACCATCACCAATCCGTTCCAAATTCATCTAAATTAATCTCCTAACCACCTAGATCAAATCTACACTAACAACAACATGCCAAACTAACTAGATCAAGCAGTTTGAATGAAAACTTACCTAGTGAGAAATCTTGAGAAACAGCTATGGAAGATGTGGATCTGAAGCTTCTAAGTGTTGGATCTTGATCAATCCTTGATGTACTTGATTCTGTATGCAAGCTTTGGATGAGACTTGGCCAGAATTATGCTATCCACTTGAGATTGTGATTTTGATGTTCTTGAATATGGTGCTCGAAAATGGATGATAATCACCAAAACCTTGCTTCAATTCTGATCTATGATGATAATGGAGCAAAATTGAATCAATGTGGATGATGATTTTGTGAAGAATTTGAGAGAATTACAATGAAACTTCAATGAAAAGAATGAGGGAATTTGTGAAATTCTTGGTGCAAATGAAGCCAACCCTTGCCAAATTCCCCTTTCATGAATATATAGACCCCAATGGTACATTCTAGATCCATCTTGCACATTCCCTTGTTTTCCAACTTTGGCTCATTTTGATTATGTTTCTTAAAAGGCAAGCAACCATGGATAACTTTCTTTTTTCCTTCTAAACTCAAAAAAGTGTGTGAACCATTGTTCTTAGAATTGTTTTTCCATTCAAAATCATATATTGGAAGTCTCCATTTGGACTTGTAAATCTCCCAAACCATTTTTCCATTTGAAATTATTCACTTTATAAGCCTTTTTAGTTCATATTTTGACCACTTATGCAACATCATGCTATGAGCTTCTCCAATAATTTGTGACCTTCTTTCTAGACTTAAAATCCCATTTGGAGCAAGTTTGATGTTGTAAGTTTTTCCATTTGAGGCCTCCTTGTATGAGTTTTGGACATAGATTAAAATGACCTGTAATTCACAAATGCCCAAAATACCCTTTGCTTGTCAAGACCATAAGTTGAGTTCTCCACATCATATGAAGGCATGCCATACCATTCTAGAAAGCTAAGACAATGAGGAACAATTCTTATGTTGACCAAGAATTCATTTGAAATCTCCTTGAGGGGCAAAACTAGCTTGGAAGTCAAGTCACTTTCACAGACAAAAATTCAGATACCCCAGATGACCTGTAACTTGTAAGGACCATAACTTGAGTTCTATAAATCTCCTTGAGGTCTTCCACCACTCAAATTAAAGGTCTTGAGATCCTCTACAAGTTTCATGTTGGCCAAGAAGCCATTTGAAGTTAGCATTTTGACTTATCTTGCTTGGAAATTTGACCTAAACTAGGGGGTTTTACAGAGAAACCCTAATTTAGTAACTCCTCTTCTCCTTGATTTCTCTTGAATTCTCCTTGCCATATCTCCATATCCTTCTTCATATGTCCAATGTTGATCCCCACATCTCTTCAATAGACTTGAATGCCCTCTTAAGTCAGTCAATTGACCTAGGGTTGACCTAGGGTTGACCTAGATGAAACCCTAGTTGACTGTCTTCCACTATAGCTCTTGTGCTCACATCAACAACTTATTTTCTTCTCCAAATGACTTTATAAGTCTCTCATAATGTCTAGATACTCTCCATGCCTTCACTTAACAGCTCACAACCCTCTTGTTGCTCCTCAGATACCCTCAACTAGGAGATGGACTCAAGGCTTGATCTGCTGAACTCTTTGCTTTCAAATTCTTTCCTGATGACTTGAATGAGGTTGAATGATGATAACCTCTTGCTAGGCCTCTAGAGATGAAAATAATGATTGGTCCCCTGTTGAATGACTTGCTATGCTTATGCTATGCAGATGGTTAGTCTATGTACATGACTCTATATGCAAATGCTAATGATATTAAAACATGAACCAAGTGAATAAGGTTGGGCAAATTTTAGGGTGCAACAGCACCCCCCCCCCTGTATTTTCCTTTATTTATTTATTTTGTTGTTTTCCTTTTCTTATTTTTTTGTTAGCAATATGAAAAGGAGAAAGTATATTTGAAAAAAAAAGAAGAAAAGAGAATATGAAAAAAGGAGAAAATAGAAAAAAGAAAAAGAAGAGTAAAAAAGGAAATATGGAGGAAAATATATAGAAAAAATATAGAAAAATATTGAAAAACAATAAAGAAAAAGAAATATTGAAAATATATGAAGAAAATATATTGAAAAAGATGGTGAAAAAATATATAGAAAAAAGAGGAAAAATATTTTGAAAAAAGAAAAGGGAAAAGAAATGTTGAGAAAAAGAGGAAAAATATTAAGGTAGATTTAATATTTTTTAGAGTACATTTTTCATAGAAATTCTTTTACACCTTTTTAGAGGTAGTTTAGAAGTCCACTTGTTAGGGGACTATTTTTCATTTAATTTTTTCCATTATAGATGGATAGGATATGATAGTATTTCCTAGGAGTTTATTTTCAGTATTCAATCATTGTAACCATTTTCAGAATATTAATAAAACGAGATTTGAGCTGTGGTCCCGAAGTAGCCGAACTACAGCTGCTCTGATTCCTCGTACCAGACGAGGATATGTAGGCATAGGATGCGATATCCTAGCGAGCACACTAACAACTAACCTTTTGTTCTCTCGCTGTTGTGCGATCGAGACTTTCCCGCTGACGACTGATGTTACCCCTTTTTTCTCTCTTGCCCTAGTGCATTTGAGACCAGACCGTAGTTTTTCCCATAGGTTCCCGTACCTTTAAAACCAGTTGATTTCTCACTGCTGTGTGAGAATACCCAGCCTAGCCGTAGTTAGCCTGAACTACGTAAAGCTCTGATCTTCCATGCAGTGTGGAAGTACGTAGGCACAAGACGCGAGGTCTTGGCGAGCCAATTTTCCCCGTAGTCCCGAACTACGTTGACTCTGACTTTCTCTCTTGAGAATACGTAGGCATAGAGTGCGACGCTCTATCGAGTCAATTCCCTTCCGTTTAGATTTAGCAGCCGTAGATAGATTGTTTGCATCCTTTAGACAACCCAAGCAAGCGTGGATCCCGTCGAGTACGACGGACGTGAGGGGTGCTAATACCTTCCCCTTGCGTAACCGACTCCTGAACCCAGGTTTTGGTTGCGATGACCATACCTTTTCCCCGTTTTTTGCGAGGTTTACTTCGAGCGTTTCCTTTCCCTCCGTTGGGATAAATAACGCACGGTGGCGACTCTTCTGTCAGCCGGCGCCAATTTTCGCAGTAGCGACAACCCCAACCAACAGACCTGGCGGTGATCAACATATCAATGCATAAAAATGTACAAAGAAAGATACAAAAGATCAGGCGCGGCCACGGGCATGAAAATCTTCTATCAACTTCTTTGTAGTGGAGTGATCTGACTGAGTAAGCAAACCCTGGGTCAGCAGGTCCTTCTGATTGATGGACTTTGGGAGGTTCTTGGAAACGCTCCTAGAAATACCTTCTTCGGAATGGTTCTCGACTCTTCTTCTCTTAGCATCAGCCCGGAGTTGAGAATCTTGCAAATTTGCCTCGGCCTCAGCCAATCTATATTGGACGTCTTGTCGCAGGGAGGCTTCAGCCTTTGTACTCTCGTCTTTCACCATAATCTGAGCTTCCAGCTCGGCTACTCGCTGCTTCAGCTTTTCTTCCCGCTCTTTGTACTTGGCAATGTTGTTGCTCCAGACCCTCTCATATTGGGTAAGCTTCTGGTACACTCTGTCCAGATCCTGTTTCTTGGTTGTCAACATGCCGAGTATTGACTTCAGGTCCAACCCCAGACGTTCCCTAGCATCAGTTTCTTTGGTCAGGTTGGAGCCTAGATGGTTGATCATCTTAGTCTGCTTCTTGCAGGTATAAACGACTTCACTTTTCTCTTTCCGAAGTTGAGCAATCTCTTTCCGAAGTTGAGCAATCTCTTTCACTCTTGCTGTGAACTGAATGATAGACGTCTCCGAGGAGAGTGGGCACTGGATTCCCGGAGGCAAATATGTGGCAAGCATCCATGCTTATGAAGTCCGGATGACTTGGGAACAACACGATCCCATAAATGCAAAGGGCTAAGAAGGCATTGAATACATCCCAGCGACCTTTCTCGGCAAACTTTCGGGCTTTTTCCATCAAGAAAGGCAAAAGGAAACCATGAACTCCAATCTTTCTGGATACCATCCCTTCCAATTTAGACTCATCTACATGCAGAGTGTCAGTCAGCTTACTCAATTTGGGTTCACCCTCAACACGGTAGTAAGGCATTTGATTCATCAAAGGCACTCCCAACAGGTTAGAGTACTTTTCCAAGGTCGGAGCGAGGACATAGTCTGGAAACACAAAGCATCTGAGCTATGGGTCGTAAAACTGCAGCAGGGCATAGAAGCCATTCAACTCGTATGTAGGAAGCTTATACACAATACCCAGAAGTCTCCCATAACTCTGTTTGAAACTCTCCATCATTGTCTTATCAGCCAAAGAAATCAAAGTCCGCAACTCTCGGATGTCAGGTGTTGGTAGCTTGTAAGCCACAGTCTTCTTTAGCGATGCCATATCTGCCGTAAGGATTAAGATCACTAGAACCGGGGGAGAAATATGCACCTGCAATACAGACATACATTAATGACATGCAAATGAGGATGCAAGTAATGCAAAATGCAATCATGCAGCAGGAGATCAAGATGACTGTGCTGTTGAGGAGATGAAGGCTTTGTATCAACAAAACCACAATACTGCTCTGTCAAGAACAACCATATCTCTGATGAGAAGAAACCCCTGATACTAGACCATAAATCTTCTATGTCAAGAACACACATATCTGATGATGAGAACTTCTGATATCAGACCATAAATCTGCTCTGTCAAGAACACACATATATCTGATGAGAAGAAACCCTGATGCCAACAAAACTGATTCACTGTCAAGAAAACCAGGTAGTCTGAAGGTTAGGGTTTCCTGCAATAACCCGACCCTGCTCACAGGTATGGACCTAATCACGGAAAAGGTTCGGCATCCTATGCGGTCATCAGCGTCACAGACTTTCAAGAAACAATGATACGATACCCAGAAGGTGTGGCATCATCATCTCTTGAAGCGGCCTCACTTAGCTGAATTCCAAATGATCGGTTCCCAGAGTCGACAATCCTCAGATCCGACAACCCCTCGAGTCCAAAGGACCGATAGGAAGCCATCAAAGAGAACCTCGTCTGAGTATGGATTACATGGGAACAGCTGCAAGAAAAGCAAGCACGTCCTCCACTAACCCACTCTAATACTACTTAGCTCTCAAGCCTGGGTCTGGCTTCTCACTCATCAGAATGCCCCTCCCACAACAGTAAAGATAATCATATCATACTAAAAATAAAGTGCAGGAAATAAAATGCGATAAATAAACACAACCCAACAAGTAATCATACAAGCACTAGGATTGACTCTCGCGGGGGACGTTGGATCCCCAAATTGACTCGCATAAGGGACGTTGGATCCCAGGAAACTATCAAGTCCCCAGCAGAGTCGCCAGCTGCTGGGGATGACCCAGGTAGCTAGGAAGAGAATCCAAGACAAGACTCGCTTAGAGAACGAAAGTCCCCAGCAGAGTCGCCAACTGTCGCTACCACGAAAATAAGGTGCTGGCAAAACAGAAGAGTCACCACCTTTCGTTATTTATCCCTCAGAATGGGAAAGGAAACGATCGGAAAAACCTGACAAAAAGGTATAAGACAAGGTCATCGCAACCACTGTCTGGGTTCGGGAGTCGGTTACGCAAGGGGAAGGTATTAGCACCCCTCACGTCCATCGTACTCGATGGGATCCATGCTTGTTGTGTTTATCTGACGGGTTGGTTTTATCTATCTACCTATCAAGGCTAGCTTAAAAAGTAAAGAAAATGACTCGGCAAAGCTTCGCACTTTATGCCTACGTATTCTCATCAGAGAATGAGAAATCAGAGTCAACGTAGTTTGCCTAACTACGGGGTACGGGGAAGGTGGCTCGCCAATACGTCAGTATTGTGCCTACGTACTCTCAACAGGCATGAGAGATCAGAGCTTACGTAGTTCGGGATAATACGGATTATGGCAATTCAGATTCATCTGTTTTTCGAGTAGGGTTAACAAACAGTTCTAGCAGTTGGATGTATGCAGCTCGACCCTTGGAGACTTAGGCGTTACCGTTTGCGGTAGAACTGGGAGTTAACGACACTCTTTTCTTCAGAAAAGCTTCCTTTGAATTATGGGCCCACGGGGCAAAAAGGTTTGAAGTTTGTTTTCTGTCTTTTACGAAAGAACTGTTTTTTATGTTTGTCCGTAGTTCGTACAACACTAGAGACTATGACCTGGGAGCGAATGCGTCGCATATCGTCCAAAGGACGTATACTAAACATTCTAGACGATTGAGAGGAGGCCGCTCAATTATCATTACCCAAGTAGCTTAAGGCTCGTAACGCGCTTATACTAACTTGCCTTTATTATGTTTTTTACTATTTGTTTGAGATGAGAAGAGAAGGGGGCTCAACTAAGGGGAGACTATCAAGTCCTACTGTTTTCATGCCAAGGATTCATCCTATGGTTGAGGTTTGAAACAGGGAACTCCTAGAAGTTATCATGCATAGGTTTCAACCTAAAGTTCTAATCATCACTTCCTTATCAAAGGAAGTGAGATTCCTAGGGGATCATGTCAATGATAAACAGAAACAGATAAAGCATCAGCTTAAACAGTAAACAGTAAATAGTACAGGAAACAACTGTAAAATGCATGCAATGCAAGTGAGGGAGGAAATGTGTGTGGGGCATCAGCCTCCACAAGCTCATCTCAACCTCAAGCCAAGTATGAATAACTGCAATCATAAAGGAAAATAAAATTCCATCAAGCAAATCACAAACCACACAGACAAGGGAGCAGGGCTCTACCGAATACCCGCAAGCAAAGCCATACAGTAACAATACAAGCAGATGGAGCAACTCAACCTCTAATGCAATACAAGCAAGGGGAGAAACTCAACCCTTAGGATGCTCTTAGGCTTATTCAACTACATAACCTAATCTAAATGCATCACACCAATCAATTCACATCAATACAGTTGCATAGAAAGAAAACAGACAATCAAGAAAGCAAATCAACAGCTTCCACAGCTTCACAACAAAGCAATCCTCTGACAGTAGCTCAGTCCCCAGTCTGCAATTGTTCTTCAAGTCTATTCTCTTCAAGAGAATGAAAGGTACTCCATTTTCAAGCTTCAATCTTCAATAGCTAGTATCATCTTACTTCTTCAATCTTTCAATGCATCAAACACAAGTATCAACTTGTTCTCCAACTTCAAGCTTCAGCTCTTTCCTCAATCTCAATTTGATCTTCTTCACAAGTGTCAACTTGTTCTTCTTGATCTTCAAGCTTCAGCTCCAAAGGCAAGCTTCAATCTTCTATAGCAAGGAACTCCATCCTCTAGCAAGGGAGAAAGATTCATCTAACAAGAGCAAGGTGTGGATAGTGGTGAGCAAAGTGAAGACCAAAGGTCACCTCTAAGCACTCCATCATCAAGGAAAGGAACCCTCAAAGGTTCTACCACTTTGTGAGGAGCCAATCATCCTACCAAAGGAGGGATGAGGCCTTCACAATGGGACCTTACATCATAGGGAGGAATGGAAGTGATCAACACCTTCCATGTTTCATGAAGGAAGAAAATCTATTCTAAGAGATCTCCCTAAAAACCCTAATCCTTAACCCTAAACAAACTACACCAAAGGGAGAGAAATCTTCAAGTCCAAGCTCCATCATGCATTCCATAGCAGCCCACACATGCCTTCATCATCATCCAAGAGAAAGAGAAGCAAATCCCTAGTCTAAGGGAACTAATGAAATCATTCTAGTTGAGTTAGCAAGTTAGGATCACCTAAAACCTAGTACTAAAGTTAATCCTAACTAAAATACTAAAACCAATTGTAAAATCCTACAAAAATAACTATGAGAACCTAAGTTAATCATGACTCTATCATGTTAATTCCAGAGATCAAATCATCCAATAAGTCCTAGAATTAAATCCTAAACTATGGGGTACTAAGGTTAAACCCTAAAACTAGAGCACCTAAAGTTTCAATACAAAAACAACCCTAAACTTCTTCACAAAAATGTGATAAAATTACTAGAGGAGCATACATGTCTAAACTAGCTACACACAAAAAAATCAGTTCAAAAATCATCATCAAATGATCACACAAAAATTTACAAATCAAGGTATCAACCATAATGAAATTAATATCAATTAAAATACAAAAAATGCAATTAAAATAAAAAATTCATGAATTCCTAAACTCTCAATTTCCTAAAATTCTAGACTCATTCATGAGTCAGGGGAAAAAAAACCTGGATCAAATTGAGTTATTTTTCTATTTATTATGAATTAATTTCAAACTATATGAAATGATGAAAAATAAAGAAAAAAACAAAAGAAAATAATGAAGCGCGTGTGATGAATAGCATATTATATGAGTTCATTTCACATACTGGGCCAAAACGGGGGTGTGGATAGCATCTGGATCCTTAAGCCCAAAACAACAATTAAATGAAACGATGCATTTCACTTCTCAATCTCTCTTCAGAGTTTTCTTCAAATCGTGGTCATCTATTCCTTGCCTGAGTCAAAGGTCCAACCCTAATCCAACAGCCCTGGCTTTTCGTCCCCAAAAGTTAAACTGATGTAGGGAACTCTCCAGACGGTGGCCTGAGTTGCAGCGCCACCGTCTTCTCCGGTGAAGTGCTCGTCACAGGTCATCAAAAATAACAAATCAATACACTATCTCACTCAATTTTTTCTCCTGAACACGAATCCATCATCCAAATTGCCTAATTCTTTCTCTAACTTAAAATCCGATCATACTTTCAGAAATGCCCCAATTCTTGATCATCACAATTCTTGAAACTAATGGCACTAATGCAATCTACACTCTTCAAAGGTTAAAATCCATTATCCAAACACGATTATATCACCAAGAATCTTGAGATATCAGCCTCAACAGAAAATGATCCATGACTTAAAGTGTCTCTATTCCTCAATTTCTTGTACCAAAATCTATCTATGTCATACCAAGAACCTAACCACATGCAAGTTTCTATGTATCTTCCTATAGATTAAGCAAAATTTCGATTGGTACAAACCTGGTTTCAGATGAAGAACAGGTACAGTTTCTGCTCGATTCTTCCTCAAGGCTTATCCAGAATCACTCCAAATTCACTCCTAAAGCTTTTGCACACCTCAATTTGCTCTGATTTCAACTCAATCCAAGAACACGATCTTGAGTTGCAGCTCTGAGTTTTCAATTGCTCCTTCTGTTATCAGCCTCAATCTTCTCCAAAAAAACTGGCTGAATACACTTCAAATCTTATATAGAACTCAATGGAATCATCCAGAAAGTTCTGTAAGCTTCCAAATGAGATTTTGAAATTTCAATTTCTCTTTCAAAATCTCATGTGCAACAGTCATGAATCCAACTCTGTTTGGGCATGAAAACCCTTGGAATTTTCATCTCATGAGATATTGAATTGATTGGTTATGATCATTTCCTTGTTTGCAATCTAATGGTGTGAATTTGATATGTTACTTCATCATGAAGCAACAAAGTAAAAGTGCATGAAAATGGACTCAAACCAAAAATGTAATATTTCCATTGTTTCTGAAATGATTTTTCCAATCAATGTGACCTATAATTTTGCCTTGTTTGGACACAAATCAATTCATTTCAATTTTTTGGTCATTAAATGCCTTTAATACTTCCTTTTTCACAACTCATTGATACATGTTCAAGGTTAAAACCCCATTTTGAGCAACTTTCAAGTTGAACAAAATTTCATTTGAGGTGTCTAAGTTGGTGAAAATGACCTATAACCAAAAATGACTCATAATCATAACTTCCCAAAATACCCTTGACTTGTCAAAGCCATAACTTGAGTTCTACAAATCCTATCAAGGACTTATAGTACTCTATGGAAAGCTAAGAGAATAAGGAACAACATTCATGTTGACCAAAAGTTCATAGGAAGCATCCTTATAGGGCAAAAGTGTCATGCAAGTTGGGTAATGTTCAAGCTCCAAATTCACATACCTCAGATGACTTGTAACTTGTCAAAGCCATAACTTGAGTTCTACAAATCCTATCAAGGACTTCTAGCACTCAAATTAAAGCTAATACCATGCTATACAACAATCATGTTGGGATCAAAATGAGATGACAATCACATCTTGAGCTAAATGGCCTTGAAGATAGGGGTCAAACTAGGGGATTTTACACTGTCAAGCCTTAGAAACCCTAGCTTGAAACTTCTCAAACTCTTCAATCATGATGATTTAACCTTGGAATCATCCTTGCAACATCTTAATGTATCAATCCATGATCACATGGCTCTTGGATCAGGTCTCAACCTTCTTCAAATCCTCAGTTGACTTAGGGTTGACCCAGTCAAACCCTAATTGCACCACTCATGGCTGAGTCTTCTTAATCTTGCACAATGACCTATCTAGGCCTCAAAGTGATCTTCAACATTTCTCATGAGCTCTCTCAAGACCTCAAGTCCAGCTTCCTGGCTTCAGAATCATCTGATGTGTTGTACCCTAAAATTTGACCAACCGGGTCTCGTATCTGGTCCTATGTTTCGACGCATGACCGCATTCGCATCTGCATATCGCATACAGTGCATTTTTCATTCGTTTTGATTTTATCGGGATCACAGCCCTCGTATCGCGTCTCAGGTGTTTTTAATCAGTTTAGATAGGTAGAATCGTATTTTTGTGAAGCCGTGCTATTCCCGGTGTTTTCAGCTCGCGCTGTTGTTTTTGGGGATATTTCGGTGTCTATTGATTTTTACCGGCTATTTTGGTACGCTCTCGCAGTGTTTTTGTCGTTCAGTGCTATTTTTGTTCCTTCGGGAATTATTGTGATTTTTCTAGAATTTATTAGCTATTTTTAGATTTTTTTTATAGCTTTAAAATCATTTTTTAGATTAATATAGAATATTAATAGATTTTTATTTTAGAATATTATTTGAATTTTGTATATTTTTTAGATATAGAATATTAATAGGTTTTTAATATTTTTAATGGTTTTAATTCTTTTTAGATAGATTTTTAATCATTTTAGAAGAATAGAAGAGTATAGATTTTTCTTTTAATAGATTTTCTTTTAAATAAATAATATAGGTTATATTAGGGATTTAATAGAAATTTAATAAATTTTGGTTTAATAGAGAATTACTAATGTTTTTTTAGATTAATTTTAGATTAGGGGATTTATTAGAGTATTAGTTTAGAATATTAATTGTCTGTCTTAATGTTGATTAGAATATTATTAGGTTTTATTAATTGTTTCAGTCAAGTAATTAGTCTTTGGTTTTAATTCATGCAGTTAATTAGCCCACTAATCAGTTTTAATCATTTTCTCATTAATCCATTATATTTCAGTTTTTTGGGTCTTTTTTCATGCCATTTTCGCATTGGGCCCAGATGAGAATTTGAGGCCCATTTCTTCAGAAGTCCAGAAGAATCCAGAATCATCCATGTGGTATATAGCATGTACACGTGTAATCAGAAGAGAGGACCCACATATCACACTCCAGATCACGCCACCTCACTTCCCTTTCTCCCTCACTCCGCCACGTCTCCAACACGCGTCCTGCATGCATTCTCACCCTCCACTAACGCTGCCACGTGCCTCCCCACAAACCTCACCGGAACTCCACCAGTTGCATGGACGGCGGCCATGCAACCACCATCCCTAACCTATTCCGGCCACCCTAACCTACTCCGGCCGCCGCAACAACCCGCCGGAAACCTCAAAAACCCAGAAATTCATCTTCTTCATCCTTGATCTTCATCACCAATCTTCCTCAAATCACCAATCATCATCCTCTAATCATATTCCTTCCATCTCCGATCGTCCTCAGAATCAACCTTCATCAACAACCGTCATGGTTTTTCCAGCATTCTTTAAGAAACTTCATCTTCTTCAGGAAGATCTTCCAAATCTTCAACCGGCCATCAACGTTCATCAAGGTCCATGAATGTTCATCACTCCTTCAAGAACATTCATAATATTTCCAGAAACCTTCAAGTGTTCATCTTGAGTTCTCCAGAAATTCATCATTCATCAAGATCTTTAAAGATCATCCGCGTTCATCATTCTCCAGATTCGTCAGAACGCAAGAGACGTCTTCACTATCTTCATCTTCTTCCAATCTTCAGCGAACGTTCAAGAACCGTCGCAGATCCACATCTCACTCTTCATAGAGCTTCAAGACTCTCCAACGATCTAATAAAGAGTATCTTCAGCACACCTTCAATGTCTTCAGTTAACCTTCAAATCTCCAGAAGATTTCTTCAAAGACTCTCATCCGGTCTTAACAACTTCAAGAGCATTTGTGGACGTTCGTGGTTTTCCCAGCTTGTCGTTGAATTTTGTTGGTGTTTGCAGTCGATTCAGACGGAGTTTGAAGACGATAAATGAAGAGGAGTTTGTAAGTAAGTGATGAGAGGACGAGGTGTCTGATGGTCTGTTTGAGAGGTGAGGTGAGGGCTTAGAACAGCGGCGGCGACGACGCTAAGTTAAGAGAGAAGGAAAGTGATGAAACTTAGGGTTTCAGAAGGAGAAGGAAGGGAAGAAGAGATTGGGTTAGGGATTGGGCCTCAGGCCCAATTGGATTTTTCTTGACAACACCTGCGTTTTTTCTTCGCACCCCCCCCCCCCCCCGTTTTGCTTACTGATGGATCGGGCTCAAGCCCATTGGATTCTTCAACATACACCTCCGTTTTTTAGTTCAACACCTCCCTCTGTGTTATTTTCTTTTGATGGGCTGGGTTTGGATTTTACTTACTAATTGTACCCCTGTAACTGCCATACACCCCCCTTCTTAGTTTTCTTTATTTTATGTTGTTTAGAAAAAAAATAATAACAATGAAAAAATATTGAATATGAAAAAGAGAAAAGAAATATAAAAAAGAAAATATTTGAAAAAAAGATGAATAAGAAATAGAAAAAGAAAGTGAAAAAAGAAAAGAAATATGAAAAATGGAAAAAGAAATGTGGAAAAAAATAGAGAAAAAATACATAGAAAAATATATGGAAAAATATGAAAAAATATATGGAAAATGTGAAAAAATATATGAAGAAAATATATTGAAAAAGGAAAAATAGTGAGAAAATAAAGAAAATAGAAAAGAGAGATGCTTAAAAAAAATAGTAAAAAAATATTACATTGTAGATTTAATATTTTTCTCTTAGGATATAATTTTTCATGGAGTTTATTTTACACTTTTTAGAGATAAGTTTAGAAGTCCACTTGTTAGGGGACTATTTTCCATTTGATTTTTTTCATGATAGAATAGGATAGTATTTCCTAGGGGTTTATTTTCAGTATTCAATCATTGTAATCATTTTTCAAAATGTTAATAAAACGAGATTTGAGCTGTGGTCCCGAAGTAGCCGAACTACAGCTGCTCTGATTCCTCGTACCAGACGAGGATATGTAGGCATAGGATGCGATATCCTAGCGAGCATACTAACAACTAATCTTTTGTTCTCTCGCTGCTGTGTGATCGAGACTTTCCCGCTAACGCCTGATGTTACCCTTTTTCTCTCTTGCCCGAGTGCATTTGAGACCAGACCGTAGTTTTTCCCGTAGGTTCCCGTACCTGTAAAACCAGTGGATTTCTCACTGCTGTGTGAGAATACCCTGTTTAGCCGTAGTTAGCCTGAACTACGTAAAGCTCTGATCTTCCATGCAGTGTGGAAGTACGTAGGCACAAGACGCGAGGTCTTGGCGAGCCAATTTCCCTGTAGTCCCGAACTACGTTGACTCTGACTTTCTCTCTTGAGAATACGTAGGCATAGAGTGCGACGCTCTATCGAGTCAATTCCCTTCCGTTTAGATTTAGCAGCCGTAGATAGATTGTTTGTATCCTTTAGACAACCCAAGCAAGTGTGGATCCCGTCGAGTACGACGGACGTGAGGGGTGCTAATACCTTCCCCTTGCGTAACCGACTCCCGAACCCAGGTTTTGGTTGCGATGACCATACCTTTTCCCGTTTTTTGCGAAGTTTACTTCGAGCGTTTCCTTTCCCTCCGTTGGGATAAATAACCCACGGTGGCGACTCTTCTGTCAGCCGGCGCCGATTTTCGCGGTAGCACAGCTAGCGACTCTGCTGGGGATTCCGATAGTTCCCTTTACGGGTCTGCTGGGGATCCAACGTCCCCTGGCTGCTAAGGACTGCGATAGTTCCTTACGCATGTGGGATCCAACGTCCCCTAAGAGAGAGTCAATCCTAGCGCTTGTTTGCTTGTCTATTTGGGTGTTTATTTATTGATATTATCTGTTGCTATTGGGGTGTGACGGGTGTTCTATGATTGAGTGAGAAGCCGGACCTGGGCTTGAGTGCACCTTAGACTTAGAGTAGAAATTAGTGGGCGCGCACATGCTTTGCATGTCCTAGTGTCCCGCGAAATCTACACTCAGACGAGGTTCTTCTGGTTGGCCTCTTGTCCCACCCTTTGGGTGGCTCGGGTTGCTGGTTAGTTGGATTGTCGACTCTGGGAACCGATCATTTGGAAGTTAGCTAAGTGAGGCCTCTTCGAGACTTGATGATGCCACTCCTTCTGGGAATCGTATCGTCAGTTTTGAAAGTCTGTGACGCTAACGACCGCATAGGATGTCGTACCTTGTCAGATATAGGTCCATACCTGTGAGTGGGGGTTTTTTTTTGCAGGAAACTTGACTTCCAACCTACCCGTTATTTTGGTCTTCTCTTCAGAGCGAACGTACTCCGTCAGCAGCGCAGCAGTATTCAGATTTGTGTGGGGGTTGTGGTCCCGTTGTTTGCTGCATTTTGCATATCATGTGCATATCAGTGTTGCATTATATTGCATATCATCCTCCAGTTAGCCAGAGTTCTGATCCAGCCTTTGTTTCCTGAAGGTGATTACCCGGAGTTTAGACTGAGCAGCTGTTGATTGTCAGAAGACCGACCTAGGGGTTGAGTAGATTTGAGCAGAATCGAGCATTAAAGTCAGCTGAAGACTATTGGTAGCCATGTCTGAAGGCAATTTCCAGTCTCCTAACACTTTGGCAGGGTTCACTATGACGTCCAACCCTCTGTATGATTCTATGGAAGACTTCCTGCAAGTGAACAACGTTACTGCAGACCAAGTTGTACAGCCTTCTGTTGAGAACCGAGGTCGACATGAGCAGTTTGTTGCCCGGAATGAGCGTCCTCCTCCTGTCAACAATCAAGGTGTTGCTTTCCCTGTGATGAATTACCGAAGAGATATTCCAATGGCCATGATGGTAGATCCAAGAGCTCTTGAAAAGGATAGAAGACTCTGAGCGTTGGAAGAAGGAATGAAAGCTTTGAAAGTCAAAGATGCTGTTAACTTGGATGTTGCAGATATGTGTCTGGTTCCTGACTTGGTGCTGCCTTATAAGTTCAAAGTGCCGAAATTTGAGAAGTACACGGGAGATAGCTGTTCGAAGCAACATTTGATGATGTTCTGTCGAAGAATGACTTCGTTTGTGCGAGATGACAAGTTGATGATCCATTGCTTTCAAGATAGTCTGACTGGGGCATCTTTGAGGTGGTATATGCAGTTAGAGAGAAATCAGATTCAGTCATGGATGGATTTAGCCAGAGCTTTTCTGAAGCAGTACGATTATAACCTAGACATAGCTCCCCATCGCATGCAGTTGCAAGAATTGTCTTAAGAGAACAATGAACCTATCAGGAAGTATGCTCAGAGATGGAGAGAATTTGCTGCTAGAGTGCATCCACCGCTGTTAGACCAAGAGCTGACAAGCATGTTTATAGATTCCCTACAGGATCCGTACTTCGAAAGATTGCTCGGACTTCCATTAAGTTTCTCTGATGTGGTAGCATTAGGAGAACGCCTTGAGTATGCCATAAGAATTGGGAAGATTCAGATTACTTCAAATGATCAAGTTGGTGAAACTGAATATCCTTGTGACTATCAGAGCGAAGAAAGAGTTGTGATCAATGCAGTCATGCCAAAGGTTGGATATCCTCGAAGTGAATCAGTGAATTTTGTTGGTTCTTCATCTTATCAGGGATCAGTACCTCCTGAGGCTTGTTATACTGAACAGACAGCCGTGTCTGGGGCACCATATCAGGAATCTTATGTCGCTTCCATTGCTAATCAGCGAATTCGTGGCCAAGGTTATCAGAATCAGCGTCAGAATCAGAACAGACCTCGCAACAATTTGGAACGAAGAAAAGCTCCTTTTCACCCAGTGCCTATGCCGTATAGCCAGCTGCTACCGTCTTTGATCCAGAGTTCTTTGGTGGGACCTAAAGCTCTTAAGCCAGTTCCAGAACCTTACCCTCCTGGGTATAATCCCCACGTTCAGTGTGGTTACCACGGTGGATCTCCAGGGCATGCAACTGAAGATTGTAAAGCATTTCAGGCGAAGGTACAGCAGTTGATTGACCAAGATCGCATTTCCTTTCGAGAAGGGTTTCTGTTTGTTCATCCCCAACCGCTCAGCTGTCTAAGCTCGTAGACTCGGATAGTATTCCCCAGCAAAAGCCAGTGGTCCAGACAGGCAGGTGCCTCAGCATTGGCAGTCCTCAGACTTTATATCATTTGCATTTGTAGTTTTCTTTTCTGTTAGTTACTACTTGCTTTTAAACATTGTATGTTTCGAATGGTGATAATAATAAAGTGACTATGCATTTTTCTGAATTAATCATGTCGCTGTCGCTCATTTATTGCATTGCACTGACACTTGCATTTTATTCACTCCACTTTATCACTGTGACTAGCAAAGATTGGAGGGAGGATGACGAGACTAAACTCATAACCAATGATCGTATGCTTTCAGATAAGACCTTACCGATGACGTACAAGGCATTGTTTCAAATTCCCCAAACACTGGAGATATAAGGAGTTAGTCCCTTGTTAACCACTTCGAGCCAGGAAGTAGAAGTTTTTTCGGACTTTTAAACCCTCACATCTTAACCCGGGGCAGGGTAGTTGTCAGTTAGCTTGACCGAGCATTCAAGTCTTACAGAGGAGTGTTGTCTTTCGAGGACCAATCAGTTTATACCTTTCAAGAGGTCAAACCTCACCAATCAGGAGTGAGATAGTTACAATCCTTTCGGAGCAGTCAAGACAATCAGTGTCACACGACTTGGTTCCAAAAGAAAGAAAGAAAGAAAGCCCGCTAAGTAAAAAGAAAGAAAAAGCTGGAAAGCTAATACTTAGGCAAAAATCAGGGCATCCCGCTGGAATTCAAAAGAAAACGAAAATAAAAAAGAACTCAAAAGGAGTCAGTCCAGGCAAAAGTTAGGGAATCAAAAGAATGAAAAAGAAGGGATAAAAAAAATTTTCCCCAGCGAGTCACAAAGTCGTGTACACAGACACCGAAAACGAAAAGGAGTAACCATCACTCCAGGAAAAACCTTGTGGATTCATTAATTGTGGTTCTTACCATTCAACATACCTCTCGAAGAGGCGAGCGCTCGTGCCAGGTTAACTGAATTTTAGGATCGGAGATCATCACGTAGAAGGGGTGGGTACAAATCAAAATTTGAGCCAAATATCCTTTGTTTCACGAACCGTGAACCCGACCACGATACAACCCTTAAAAGACCTAATTGAGGTAGGGTTAGTCTGAAGCGCATTACGATAAGGTTGAGTAACCTGACTCCTTCCTGACTTGCTAGTCACATCCTTATTGTATTTTTCACCGACCACGTAAGCACTACGTTTGAACTTTGGTTCACTCGTCACTCTCAATCATAGCATGTAAATGAGTGACAGCTCAAATTTTTTCAAAATCTGCATAACCACTGCATTAAGATTACCATTCGCGAATAGACAATTTTAATTGCAGGATAGTAGTTGACATGAAAGAAATTCCAGCAGGGAATAATCGAGCAGGACCGAGTAATTCAGCAGTCTGAACCAGGATGGTGTATGTTGTGAAGACCTGTGAATCCGGGGCATTGACTTCCAGTGAGTTCGGAATCAGTTAGTCTGAGGACAAGTCCCGAAGCATCAGTTGATCAGGGGCAATTTGCTTGAGAAGCAGTTGATCAGAAATGAGTCTTCTCGAGAGCCAATCAGGGGTAATCATGCAGAACGTTGAGATTTAAAAGCAGATACTTCAGGTGGATAATCAGATCAGGTTAAGTCGCTAGAACGCTCATTCAGGGGCAAGTCACCGCAGAGAATGTTGAAACCAACTGGGTTGACAATTGTTTGATTGAGGTTGAATTCTGTTGTCGTACAGATACTAGGGCAGATATTCTCGAAGTCGTCTCGTAGAAAGCTGTTCAGAGCAAGTACTCCCAGGAGTTAGATTGGGGCAAGTTGAATTGTACTGGGGCAAGTTGTTCAAGCCAGTCTTTTTATCCCCAACTGAGTGTACTGGGGCAAGTTGTTCAAGCCAGCCTGTTTATCCCCAGCCGGAGTTGAGTATCGGGGAATCGTGTCATTACCCTTATCAAAAACCTTAGCATTTCGAAAAAGGCCTTGTTGTCGTTGGATCATTATCCTACAGTTTAAACCTGTTGCATGTCAGTAACCAGTCATTTCCAAAGTCCAGTTCTCGCCTGGCAAACCGGTAACCAGTTCTCGTCTGGCCCACCCTTCCGTAAACACCAGTTCCCGTCTGGTGTAGTTTATTGTAAGCATCAGTTCCCGTCTGGTGTAGTTTATTGTAACCAGTTCTCGTCTGGTCATCGTTTCTTCAAGTGTTGTATCAGTTCTCGTCTGGTACATGTCGTCGCGTAACCAGTTCTCGTCTGGTCATCGTGTGTTTTAACCTATGTGTTGTATCATTTCTCGTCTGGTACATGTCATCGCGTAATCAGTTCTCGTCTGATCATCGTGTGTTAACCTATGTGTTATACCAGTTCTCGTCTGGTATATGTCAGCTTTCAATCAGTTCTCGTCTGTTTGTCTATGCCTCAGTCTGTTATCTAGTCAGACCCGTCTGATGTCCAAACCAAATCAATTTTCGTTCAGTTTTCCTAATCTATTTTCCTATCAGTTCTCGTCTGGTAGTCTACCTTTGAATGCTAGTTCTCGTCTAGTATTTTCCATATCTTCCACTGTGTACATAGTCCATGTTTATTCTAAACCAGAAAAACAAAAACCTAAAGGTATCTGACTCAGTAATTCCCAATGACTCGCATGTTGTCATGTTTCCCGATACAAAGCTCGACGGATACCAGTTCTCCGATTAATGTTGAATTCCTTGTGGGTGTTGTTAAATCAGAATTGCTACTCTTCAGCAGATGTTGCTTATTATCCCCAGAAGAGTTGAGATTGCATTTTACCCCGCATCAGAGTAGGATCAGAAGTATTCTCAGCAGATTAAGATTGATACCCTTGATAGTGGGGGCATTTCCAGCAGTGTGATATGCGCAATCAACCTCGATTTGATCAATCCCCGCAGAGCACAATCAGTTGCCAATGGTTTGAAGAAAGCATCCTCAAGCAGAGTTGTTTTTCTTTCCCCAGGGAAGTCGCCAAGCAGGGTTGCTTCTCCATTTCTCCAGCAGGACGGTTATCCCTAGCGGATTTGGTCTACCTCCGGCATTTATTTTGCTGAGATGGTTCTGTGACTTCGGTTCATCCCCAGTAGAGTTGACGTCTACCTTCGGCATTTATTTTGCCAAGTGGTTTCAGACCTGGTGTTCTCTGGCAGCTCGAGCCTGCATTAGCATTTGCATATATCGTCATAGCATTTACAAACATATAGCTTTTCCATGCCGTCTGGGCATCGCATTTTCAAACAGAACGCATAGCATCTACATGTCATATAGGGCATTGCATCATTTCAAGCATACGCATGTCGAAACATGGACCAGGTTGGTTACCTCATTGGATTTCAAGTATGTTCCCTTGCAGAGTTGTGTGGTTAAGCTTCTCTTCTCCCCCAGCGGAGTGATTCTTCATATTTGGTTGTTACGTCAGCATCGGAAAAAAAAACAACAAAGATTGACATATATCAGGTTTCTGAAGCTGCGGCCTGTTGACAGAATGGGTGTCGAGCAGTCGATTCAGAAGTTCCCCAGGAGAATTGTCATCAAGTTCGCTGTGAACTGTGAGATGACAGGATTTGATCCCATAAGAGAGCTGGGAATCAAGTCGTGTGCTTTTCGAAGCATTATTCCAATACTTGTGGCGTCGCACAGGTGATTGGTGACAAGGAGAAGAAAATTTATCAGAAAATTGACCAGTTGTTGCCGTGACAACCAGACTTCAGTTCATTGGAGGCTATTCCTCAAGCAGTTTTGCAGTATATTCCCGCGGTTGGCAAATTTCAGGGTTTCATTTGTATTCAACCGTCATCTACCTTGAATGTTCGAAGGTTGAGCGCTCTTCAACCATTCAGGTCCAAGCCGCTTGAATAGGGGCAGCTGTTGCACCCTAAAATTTGACCAACCGGGTCTCGTATCTGGTCCTATGTTTCGACGCATGACCGCATTCGCATCTGCATATCGCATACAGTGCATTTTTCATTCGTTTTGATTTTATCGGGATCACAGCCCTCGTATCGCGTCTCAGGTGTTTTTAATCAGTTTAGATAGGTAGAATCGTATTTTTGTGAAGTCGTGCTATTCCCGGTGTTTTCAGCTCGCGCTGTTGTTTTTGGGGATATTTCGGTGTCTATTGATTTTTACCGGCTATTTTGGTGCGCTCTCGCAGTGTTTTTGTCGTTCAGTGCTATTTTTGTTCCTTCGGGAATTATTGTGATTTTTCTAGAATTTATTAGCTATTTTTAGATTTTTTTTATAGCTTTAAAATCATTTTTTAGATTAATATAGAATATTAATAGATTTTTCTTTTAGAATATTATTTGAATTTTGTATATTTTTTAGATATAGAATATTAATAGGTTTTTAATATTTTTAATGGTTTTAATTCTTTTTAGATAGATTTTTAATCATTTTAGAAGAATAGAAGAGTATAGATTTTTCTTTTAATAGATTTTCTTTTAAATAAATAATATAGGTTATATTAGGGATTTAATAGAAATTTAATAAATTTTGGTTTAATAGAGAATTACTAATGTTTTTTTAGCTTAATTTTAGATTAGGGGATTTATTAGAGTATTAGTTTAGAATATTAATTGTCTGTCTTAATGTTGATTAGAATATTATTAGGTTTTATTAATTGTTTCATTCAAGTAATTAGTCTTTGGTTTTAATTCATGCAGTTAATTAGCCCACTAATCAGTTTTAATCATTTTCTCATTAATCCATTATATTTCAGTTTTTTGGGTCTTTTTTCATGCCATTTTCGCATTGGGCCCAGATGAGAATTGGAGGCCCATTTCTTCAGAAGTCCAGAAGAATCCAGAATCATCCATGTGGTATATAGCATGTACACGTGTAATCAGAAGAGAGGACCCACATATCACACTCCAGATCACGCCACCTTACTTCCCTTTCTCCCTCACTCCGCCACGTCTCCAACACGCGTCCTGCATGCATTCTCACCCTCCACTAACGCTGCCACGTGCCTCCCCACAAACCTCACCGGAACTCCACCAGTTGCATGGCCGGCGGCCATGCAACCACCATCCCTAACCTATTCTGGCCACCCTAACCTACTCCGGCCGCCGCAACAACCCGCCGGAAACCTCAAAAACCCAGAAATTCATCTTCTTCATCCTTGATCTTCATCACCAATCTTCCTCAAATCACCAATCATCATCCTCTAATCATATTCCTTCCATCTCCGATCGTCCTCAGAATCAACCTTCATCAACAACCGTCATGGTTTTTCCAGCATTCTTTAAGAAACTTCATCTTCTTCAGGAAGATCTTCCAAATCTTCAACCGGCCATCAACGTTCATCAAGGTCCATGAATGTTCATCACTCCTTCAAGAACATTCATAATATTTCCAGAAACCTTCAAGTGTTCATCTTGAGTTCTCCAGAAATTCATCATTCATCAAGATCTTTAAAGATCATCCGCGTTCATCATTCTCCAGATTCGTCAGAATGCAAGAGACGTCTTCACTATCTTCATCTTCTTCCAATCTTCAGCGAACGTTCAAGAACCGTCGCAGATCCACATCTCACTCTTTATAGAGCTTCAAGACTCTCCAACGATCCAATAAAGAGTATCTTCAGCACACCTTCAATGTCTTCAGTTAACCTTCAAATCTCCAGAAGATTTCTTCAAAGACTCTCATCCGGTCTTAACAACTTCAAGAGCATTTGTGGACGTTCGTGGTTTTCCCAGCTTGTCGTTGAATTTCGTTGGTGTTTGCAGTCGATTCAGACGGAGTTTGAAGACGATAAATGAAGAGGAGTTTGTAAGTAAGTGATGAGAAGACGAGGTGTCTGATGGTCTGTTTGAGAGGTGAGGTGAGGGCTTAGAACAGCGGCGGCGACGGCGCTAAGTTAAGAGAGAAGGAAAGTGATGAAACTTAGGGTTTCAGAAGGAGAAGGAAGGGAGGAAGAGATTGGGTTAGGGATTGGGCCTCAGGCCCAATTGGATTTTTCTTGACAACACCTGCGTTTTTTCTTCGCACCCCCCCCCCGTTTTGCTTACTGATGGATCGGGCTCAAGCCCATTGGATTCTTCAACATACACCTCCGTTTTTTAGTTCAACACCTCCCTCTGTGTTATTTTCTTTTGATGGGCTGGGCTTGGATTTTACTTACTAATTGTACCCCTGTAACTGCCATACACCCCCCTTCTTAGTTTTCTTTATTTTATGTTGTTTAGAAAAAAATAATAACAATGAAAAAATATTGAATATGAAAAAGAAAAAAGAAATATAAAAAAGAAAATATTTGAAAAAAAGATGAATAAGAAATAGAAAAAGAAAGTGAAAAAAGAAAAGAAATATGGAAAATGGAAAAAGAAATGTGGAAAAAAATAGAGAAAAAATACATAGAAAAATATATGGAAAAATATGAAAAAATATATAGAAAAATGTGAAAAAATATATGAAGAAAATATATTGAAAAAGGAAAAATAGTGAGAAAATAAAGAAAATAGAAAAGAGAGATGCTTAAAAAAAATAGTAAAAAAATATTACATTGTAGATTTAATATTTTTCTCTTAGGATATAATTTTTCATGGAGTTTATTTTACACTTTTTAGAGATAAGTTTAGAAGTCCACTTGTTAGGGGACTATTTTCCATTTGATTTTTTTCATGATAGAATAGGATAGTATTTCCTAGGGGTTTATTTTCAGTATTCAATCATTGTAATCATTTTTCAAAATGTTAATAAAACGAGATTTGAGTTGTGGTCCCGAAGTAGCCGAACTACAGCTGCTCTGATTCCTCGTACCAGACGAGGATATGTAGGCATAGGATGCGATATCCTAGCGAGCACACTAACAACTAATCTTTTGTTCTCTCGCTACTGTGTGATCGAGACTTTCCCGCTAACGCCTGATGTTACCCTTTTTCTCTCTTGCCCGAGTGCATTTGAGACCAGACCGTAGTTTTTCCCGTAGGTTCCCTTACCTGTAAAACCAGTGGATTTCTCACTGCTGTGTGAGAATACCCTGTTTAGCTGTAGTTAGCCTGAACTACGTAAAACTCTGATCTTCCATGCAGTGTGGAAGTACGTAGGCACAAGACGCGAGGTCTTGGCGAGCCAATTTCCCTGTAGTCCCGAACTATGTTGACTCTGACTTTCTCTCTTGAGAATACGTAGGCATAGGTGCGACGCTCTATCGAGTCAATTCCCTTTCGTTTAGATTTAGCATCCGTAGATAGATTGTTTGTATCCTTTAGACAACCCAAGCAAGCGTGGATCCCGTCGAGTACGACGGACGTGAGGGGTGCTAATACCTTCCCCTTGCGTAACCGACTCACGAACCCAGGTTTTGGTTGCGATGACCATACCTTTTCCCGTTTTTTGCGAGGTTTACTTCGAGCGTTTCCTTTCCCTCCGTTGGGATAAATAACGCACGGTGGCGACTCTTCTGTCAGCCGGCGCCGATTTTCGCGGTAGCACATGATGGCTTTCCACAACTTTCAAGTTAGGAGACACACCTTCTTGGTTTCAACCACTCTTTCTGAGGATCTTTCAACTTCTCTGACAAGGATATCAACCCTTGAACACTTGAATAACTTTCTCTAGCTAGCTTCATAGTCTTGTATAGCTCTTGATTGGTGATCATACCTCTTGATCTCCTGCATACATGTTAATGAAATGCAAATGATAATGCTAATGTGAATGAAATGAAACATAAGCTAGGTGAAGAAATGGTTGGGCAAATTTTGGGGTGCAACACACAGGTTAGAAGCATATTAAAATATTCATTTGGGATCAAGATTCTGAGAATAGGTATATCAAAATCATTTCAATTTCTCCCCCTTTGTCAGAAATCAAAAAGGAATTAAAAAGGTAGTTAATGACCAAAAGATAGTAAGTAAATAAATAAATAACAATTTCAAGAAGGGGAGATTTTCATTCAACTAAACAAATAATATAATACAACAAAGAACATCATGAAAAAAACGGGGTAACTCTAAGGTGCCGAAGGTAGGGAAGAAGGAGAGTTTCTTTAAATAAGCTGAGTAAACATGTTTTGAATGTTCTTGTTGAATTTGTCTTGCTTGTCAAGTCTGGTTTTGAGCAACTTTTATTCCTTTTGAATGTCTTCTAAGATGTTCATCAAACAAGGAAGAAGATCAGCTTCAGAATGAAGTGAATAGTCAGAATTAACTGTATGACCCATAGAGGTTTCTACATATTCTTTTACAATGACTACCATTTCGGCAACTTCTTTCTCCTTTTCATTAGACAGAACAAACATTGCAGTTTCTCTCTTTCTCTTTTTGCTTATTTCTAGATTTTGCTCTTCAGGTGTCTTAATCACACTAGTAATTAAAGACTTGTCAAGCAAATCTTCACTATTGAAGGTTTTTCCAAACATAATTTTTGGTGTAGCTTGAGGATTTAACAACTCCATGATCTTGCTATCAATTAAAGTGGCAGAGATTAATCTTCCTTGGGGAATCCAAGTCCTTTTATTCTTGGATATTTTCTTAGAATGGTTGATAGAGAAACAAAGATAGTAGAAGAGACATGCAGGCAAGTTGATTTTATCTCCTTTAGCTAGATGATACAACATGTACTCGGTGTCTATATCCACGTGCTTGATAGAATTTATTGTGAACATGTGAAAGATGCTACCAATGATAATCCTGAACCAAACCCTTAGATTATCAACGATATTTGTTGCTAAGGTTGAATCCTTTCCATTTTTGAATATGGTAAGAGTGATGATTTCGATGATCTCTGAATAGTTCATCATTGATTTAAGAAATACAACATCTTTCTTATTATAACACCGAACACCAGAATTTTCATGAAAAAACAGTCTAGCAATGTCAGCTTCACTTATGCAGATATTATGTCCCTTAACATTTGAGTGAACCATGTTGTCATCCGAGACATAAGCATTTTCCCAAAAATCTTTGACTAGCTCCAAGTAAGTTTGCCCTTTTAGAAGGTTAAAGTAGCTCTTCCAACCTTGAGTTTCCATCATCTCCGAGAAATCAAAACCATTAGAAGCCATATTATTGAAATATATTGTTATTTCTTGATAGAGCAGTCAAGTGTTTTATTGGAATGGCCAAAGTGATTTGAGGTGTATCATTGTTTTGAAGATTTCCCAAATGTTGTTGTTGTAGAGCCATACGTTGATCATCAGACATGTAGTTAGCCATTTGACGAAGATAGAAGGAACATATTATAACACCCCAAAATTTTCTCTCCTTTTTATTTAACCTTTTTGGCTTATGCTTCATTTCATTTTCATATTCATTTATGCATTGCATTGTTCCTAAGGCATGGGATCAAGGGTTCTTGACTTTTTTTCAAAAAGAGGAGATGGTTCTCAAAGCAAGTATTATGGAGATAATATAAATATCATGTCATTATTGAGTTACAAAGTCCTTTTATTCATCAAGGAATTCTCAACAATCTCTCACAACCATCTGGGTTAAGGTTTTCAAGCATTAACCACACTTTCTTATTCTTTTGTTCATGAATTAGGGTTTTGGTCAAAGGGCACATGTGGCTATCTTCTTGAGCAAGGCAAGTTTATATGGCTCAATTTACATCTCAAGGGGTCCCTAAATGTATTATGTTTCATCACAAGTCATTGCACAAGCCTCAGTCAATGGAAGGAGGATTAGGGTTTCATCTGATCAAGAAAGTCAATTGTGTCATCACAAAGTCAAACTCTTGAGTTCTTTGGTCAACCATAGGAATTTCAAGTCATCACAAGTGTTATTATGAATATTGATCAAGGAGAATCAAAAAGAGTCATAAAATCATAAGAGTTGACAAAATTAGGGTTTTAGTGAAATTTCACTAAGTATGGAAAATCAGAAATTGTACCTATCTTGCAAGATTCATAACTTCCCCATCCTTGATCCAAATGAGGAAAACGTGTAATCAAATTGAAGAGGACGTCATAAACTACAATTTTGTAGAAGAAAGAAAGTCCAAAATATGTATAGAGCAAGAAATATGTAGAATTAAAGTAGGGGAAAAGTGAAGTTCAAGTTTCAACACTTAGAATTTTTCTAAGTATGAAAATTCAGCTTAAGAAGCATGTTTTCAAGTCAATTTTTCTTGGTGATCCAAGTTCAATATCTTTTTTCCTTCAAAATTAAAGTTGTTAAGAATTTTCCAAGCTTTTCAATGATGCCAAGAACTCATCATTTGGATCCCTAGAGCTCAAGTTATGATGCTCCAAAGTTGGTGTCACAAAGTTGCCAAAGTTAGCAAGTTTTTAGGCAAATATTGAAGCTAACTTCAAGGGCAATTTCCATCATGATCCAAGCTTCATCTAAATATTTTCAACACGAAAGTTGTAGAGATTTCTTTAAGCTTTCTTTTGATGTAAACAACTCCTACATTGGATGGAAACTCCCCAAGTTATGATGTTTCTAAGTTGATGATTCATGATGGGCAAAACCTCTTCATAACTTAGAAAATTTTCATGTTGCCTAGCTAGATTTTTAAACCAAGTTCAAAGCCAAATCTCATCACTTTCCAAGCCTTGTTCGAATTTGCTTTCAACATGAGAATTGTTCATTGTGCTTCTAGCTTTCATGTGATCCCAAGAACTCATCAAATGGACCAGCATACATCAAGTTATGATCATTCAAAGAGAACTATATGCACATGTTCTTTATGCATCATAAAGTTTCTATTTTGGCACAAGTAACATTTCTTTGCATCATGCCTTAATTCTTGTCATCACGCCACACATATTACATCACCAAACCTTGCCCAAAGTAGCCAAACCAAGTCATATTCTTCATACACCCTATTTCACATGTTTCCCAAAGATGGAAAAAGAAGGAATGTTCACTACAACAACAACTTGCCTCATACCACTCTCATGCTTCATTTCTGACATTTCTTTCCACTCATTTATAGAAACCAACAACACCCATGTGATGAAAAAATCGTGCCATCCACTTTCTCACACTCAAATTTCATTTTTTTGGAAACCACTCACAATAAAATTTCCTAACCTTGGTTAATATTTAACCTTGCTCCAATATTCAGTATAAAACCTTCACAAACCCTAAAACATAACTAGAGGCTACTTATAGAATTTTCAGATCAAGAAATTCTCTCTCTCTCTCTCTCTCTCTCTCTCTCTCTCTCTCTCTCTCTCTCTCTCTCTCTCTCTCTCTCTCTCTCTCTCAAGAAGCTTTAGTTGCTCGTTTCTTGTTGTTTTCTCCAAGCTTTCTCCATTCTACTACTTCCACTGTTACCATTGAAGATCTAAGATGCTAGAGGAAAGACTTGGTGAGACTTAGAAGCAAGATCAAGGAGCATCCGAGTTACATTTTCAGTAAATTTTTCTTCAACTTCATTCTCTTTTTTTATATGTGTGTTAGGCTTGTTTATAGCATGTTTGAGTTGCTTTAATCATGTAAAGTGTGTTTGGATTACTGTTGTGTTGTTCTAGTTGAGTTTCAGCTTGGATCTCATTTTTTCGTGCTCGTATTTGATGGTTTTAGAGCATGTATTATTGAAAATTGAGGTTAGATTCGTGATCAACATGAAAAATGCTAATGAGAACATGTCCAGATTTTTGCATTTTAGTGAAGTTTTGAGTTGGCTCCAACGAGGTTCGCTGCAGAAGACGACCGGAGCTAGACTTCGGCATCGTTGATCTGTGCTGGCTGATTTTTTACTGTCTGCGTGTTTGATGGTGTGGTGTTGATGTGTGTCCATGTGTATTAGTATGCCACGTGTGTATTTCTTTTATTTTGTTAATTTTGAAATCTGAATATTACATTTGGACTGGGTCTGGCTTGTTTTTTTATCCACACCCCCAGTATTTATGCCCCACGCGCATAACAACATGTTGCCTTTGGTTTCTGAATTACTCTTGCACCCTCCTTGTTCATGCTTCTTCCTTTTTCTTATTTTATTTTTATTTTCTACTTTGATTTTATTTTTAATTGTTTAAATCATTTTTAAAATATACAAAAATACTTTTCTAATTAATTGATGTCTTAAGATATTTATAATATTTTTTATTTTATTTTTCAATTATTTTTATTATTTTATTTGAATTTAATTGTGCAAGGTGTATTTTCTTGATGACTTTGAACTAGGGTTTGGATCTTAATGCCTTTCGAGACCTTTCTTGAGCCAAATTTGATACCATGTTTTAACATATCATTGATGAGTATTTGAGGGTTGATTTTTGCTTTGATGTTGAATTTTTATTTGGTTCTTAAGTGATTTTAATTGATCCTTGATACTTGCTCAATTAGTGGAATGTCTTGACCCTTTTGAATTGATTTGATGGTGCATTTATGCATTTCTCCTTGAGATCTTTTTCTCACTTGTTCTTAATAGGTATAACATGTTTTAGATCCTCTCATTTGATTTTATTAGCTCATTTATCTATTTTTGATTGATGCCTAAATGTGACTTTGTTTTGAAATGAATCTGTATGATGATTAACCTAGTTTTGAACCTTTCTTGTTCACTTGTGATTGAGTGATGTGTGAGATGCTTGAGTGTTGTGAATACTTGGTTTATACCTACTACCTTGACATGCTTTGATGACTTTTGGCTTGACTTTCATCTCTTTTACTTCACATGATCATTTGTTTCTTTTTATGGATGACTTGAGGTGATGATTGTCTAGTTTCTTGTTCATGATTTGAATATGATTCTTCTTGAGCTTGCTTGATATCTTGAAGTTGTTTTTAAATTGATTTGTTTGAGTATTCTTATGACCTTCATGCTTTAATGTTCATTATGTGATCCTTTGGTCTTTACACATTGCTTGAATATTTTCCCTCCTTTGAAAATGATAGTGGTGTATGCTTACCTAGTTTTGATGCATGTTTTGAACTTGACCTTTGATGATTCCTCTTGTTATCCATGATTTGATGTTTGAATTGATATTCATTTTCATGCTACTGCCTCGTCTTGTTATCATGCCTTAATTTCATTGCTTGAACCATTGTGACTTGTTTTCATGAAATACTTTTGACCTTATGGTTAAACTTCTGTCTTTTGTTGTTTCAACCTTCTTCAGTAAATTCTTTTTTCCTGCATAACCATGCTGCTTATTTCTGAGTGGCATGTAGCTATGAGTTTCTTTTTTTCATAGCTAAGTATTGCTTGAAATTATTTCTGATGAACTGGATGAACACTTAAGATCTACTTTTATAGTGTGTTTTAAGTAGTCAACTACCTTCCTGTACCAACCCTCTTTGACCCTCTTGGAAATCGTTTCTACTTGGTTCTGAATGCTTTAAGTCCTATCAAGTACTTTTAACCATCTAGAAGCTCTGACTGTATCTCTGCCTTTTGTAGTACCTACCCTTTTTGATGTGACAAAAGGGTATAAATATTAAAGTATTTAAAATGTGTTTGTTTTTTTTATACTTGGTTATATTGTTCGAATAAATAACTTTAACTCTTCTTACATTGATCTAAGGGTGAGTTTACATATTTCCTCTTTTCTAATAAGTGTTAAGAAAGTTAAATTACAGTTTTCTTGAAAAATAAAACTCAGGATAAGTTCTCAGAACTTAACTTTGGACTACTAGACTCAAGGGGGACTTACAAACCTCGTACCTTGCTGCTGCTAAGAAAACTAAAGATATTTTTAAAAAATTTAGAGACGGAACTCAGGGGGAGCTTTCATATCTCGTGCTCTAATGGTATCTGAGAAAATTTAAAATAGCTCAAACATTGTTCTGTAAATACTCTTGTTTGTCATCACCAAAAAAGGGGAGATTGTTAAAGCAAGATTTGCTCTTGATGCTTTCCACTTTGATTTTGATGATAACAACAGTATTAAATGAACAATGGTGTTATTTAATGTTTGATTATCTGTGCATGTCATAATACTTAAAAAATCTTACTCAAAGTCTGTTAAGAAGGAACGACTGTTACAAAGAAGAACTTATTACCAAGCTATTTTTTGGAATGGACTCTGATGCTAATTATCTCAGCATTTGAAGAAACATCTCGTTGGTTCTACTCTCAGAATTGAAATTAGCTTTTAATAAGGCATTCAGAATCTATGACAAAATTCATGATTATTCGTACCAAAGAAAAGGTACCACTATGTCCAATCAGTTCTGCATTTGTAGTCTACAATCACAAGCCTCAAGAAGTAATGACATACTTTATGGATAATCTCACCCAAAGGTTCTATAAGTACATAATTCTTCTAAAGATTCAGTGGTTAAAGAGTTCACCTATTGTACCGAAAAAGAGATCAAAGTACTTTCTGATCATTTATCCTTCAGCGGCTAGTTCTTAGAAATCTACTATTCAAGAAGTTGGAAGTTATACTAAAAACTTGAACAAGAGAGAAACAAGAAGCGACTAGAGGATAGAAGTGTTCAACACCTCTGTCTGATTGAAGAAATAAAGGTGAACAGTGAACATCACTTATGTATATGCAGAACCCACTATTACTGTTATATAATGTAATAAGGCTTAAGGATTTCCTAAAAATACTGAATATCCAGGAAATCCTTAAAGTACTTAAAATATCTGATATGATCATCTCTCTGAAGCTGATACACCTTTTTCCCCTTTCTTCTAAATATGATGTTCTTAAGCAAAGGCAAAGTCTTGGGCAGGAGATCTGAGCAAAGAAGTCTTAGATATGAGCTCTAAGCAAAGGAAAAGTCTTGGACAGAAGGTCTGAGCAAAGAAGTCTTAGACATGAGCTCTAAGAAAAGGCAAAGTCTTTGACAGGAGGCCTGAGCAACGAATTCTTAGACATGAGCTCTAAGCAAAGGCAAAGTCTTGGACATGAGGTCTGAGCAAAGAAGTTTTAGACACGAACTCTAAGCAAGGTAAAGTCTTAGACACGAGCTCTAAGCAAGGTAAAGTCTTAGACATGAGCTCTAATCAAGGTAAAATCTTAGACACGAGCTCTAAGCAAGGTGAAGTTTTAGGCAGGTGGTCTAAGCAAGAGAAGTTTCAATCAGGAGCTGATTGAACAGGTGAAATCTTAGACAAAAACTCTAAGCAAAAGAATTTTTTTAATTAGGATCTGGTTAAATAGAATTAGTTTAGACTATAAGTCAGTGTTGTAAAGAGTCTTATGTTTAAATACATAAGCAAGTGTACTCAAGCATTGATTATAGTAAAAATCTATTGTTAAGCAAGGGGACTGTAGTACTCTCAGTTGAGAGAGGAACTGGTATAAATATGTTGTGTTTTTGTGTTGTTTACTTCGTGTTTGACTTCAGTTTTGCTGCATTTATAATCTGGCTCTGAACATCTATTCAGAATCATATCTCTTTTCTGAACATTGGAAGAAACAAAAAATAGATCTGCATTTTTGTTGTATACAATTCAACCCCTCCTCTTGTGTATTTTCCCACCTTCAAGCGTGTGGAGAAACAATCTCGGAAGAGTATGTTGTCGCGAAAATCTTGTATTCTTTAACGAAGATATTTGTCAATATGGTGGTTACGTTTGAATAAACAAAGGATCTTGCGATGATGAGCAAAGAGTATTTGTAGAGCTCTCTTGAGGCACATGAACAGAGAATGGAGGAATAGTGATAAAGCAAAGGGAGAGATTGCTTTGCAAGCCAGTTTCAATGAGAGAGACGAGAAGGCGAAGGGAAAGTGACACATGAAAAATGGTAAAGGGAACTTTCAAATTTTTGGTGGAAGAGAGTCCCCAAATTACAAGAATTCAACATTCAAAAAGGGTGAAAACAATGGAAATAGAGATTTTGGATCAAACAACTCTAGAGGAGACAATCTAAGAGGTAGCAGAGGAAGAAGGATGGTTGATAAGAGCAGTGTGCAATGCTATAATTGTCAAATGCTTAGTCATTTTAAAAGTGAGTGCAATGGCAAAAAGAATCAACCTCAAGAAGATGAAGCTAGAGTTACAAAATAAGAGTTTGATGATGATAACACACTTTTGGTCATGATTAAGAAGGAGAGTGCAACAATAAAAGGTTTCAAGAAAGTAAGAGAAACAATTTGAAAAATAATGCAAAACTAAAGTGTAACTGGTTGCAGTTTTATACCAATCGATTGCATACTGAAGACAACACCGTGGTGATTTTGAAAGAAGCAATGCAGTGCAGTGATCAATGGTATTTGGATTTTGGATGTTCAATGCATATGACAGGAAGAAAGGTTGGTTTGTTATAGTCAATTATGCCATGAATAACAAGGTTATGTTCGCAGATGATATCACTCTAGTGGCGGAAGGGATCGATGATGTATCGATCGAGAGAAGGGATGGTAGACATTTTTTGATAAAGTATGTGTTGTATATTCCCATAATCAAGTGTAATCTTCTAAGTATTGTCCAATTACTTGAGAATGATTACAAGATTCATATAGAACCAAGGTGCAACGCGTTATGGATGCAAACAAGGTTTTGGTCCTAAAACTTCCAATGGCTCCCAATAGAACTTTCAAAGTTGAGTTAAGTGTTATGGAGCATATGTGTCTTGCTACAACGACTAGTCGAGAAGAGTGGATATGGCAATATAGGCTTGGGCATCTTAATTTATAATATCTCAGTGCCTAGCAAAAGAATGGAATAGCAACAAGGCTGCCATTGATCAATATACCAACTAAATTTTGTGAAAAATATGTGAAAGCAAAGCAACATAAGGGAAAATTCAGCAAGGATGCATGTTGTAGAACCAAGTGTCACCTTGAAGTGGTGTATTTGAATGTGTGTGGACTAATTCAAGTTGATTTCATGGGTGACAATAGATATTTTGTCACATTCATTGATGATCATAGTAGAAAATTATGGACATACCTAATAAAGAGAAAGGATGAGGTACTTTAGGTGTTCAAGAAGTTCAAGTCCATGGTTGAAAGATAAAGTGGTCACAAAATCAATGTTCCTTAAATGGATGGTGGATACGAATATTTATCAATTGATTTTGGGAAATTTTTTTTATCACGAGGGAATTATAGACGAGGTAATGTCTCTTTATACACTGCAACAAAATGGAATTTTCGAAAGGAAGAATAGATCGATCATGAACATGGTGAAAAACATGTTAAAAGAGAAGAACTTGTCGAAAGATTTATGGGGGATAACTGTGAAGAAGAGTTCTTCTTGTCCTAGGTTATAGTTTTGATAAAGAAAAACACATCAATAAAAAGAAGAGTCAAAGCTTGAAGACTACAACAATCAAGTTCAAATTATCAAAAAGCTTTGAAAAATTAATAGAAGAATCAAGATGGTTAAATGTGTATGTGTGTGTGTGTGTGTGTGTGTGTGTGTGTGTGTGTGTGTGTGTGTGTGTGTGTGTGTGTGTATCTTAATTGCTCATAAAAATCATGCATATTCATCTTAAACCTCTCATGCGTCTTTTAAAATCATTTTTAAATTAACTATTTTGTTTTTGGTAAATTATGGCATTTCAAATCGCCATAATAGCACTTTAGAACTGACAATTTGCATAATTTGAGGTAACTGGTTACATCCCTAAGGTAACCGGTTACCACTGAACCAATGACACTTTTTTATGAAAATTCTTATGCAAACGATTTTTTGAAAGTCTTTTTGAACCATGACAAATTTTTATGTATTTGTACGTGTTTAGAGAGGTGTTAAGGCTCTATATAAACCATACTTTTCAGAATTCAAACTCATCTCTCTTTCATAGCAATTCAAAACTTATATTCTCTCATTTTCAAAATCAAGTGTTCTTGACATAACTTTTTGTTGAAACTTCTGCACATCAATTTCATTACATTTTCAAATAGTTTCAACTACATAAATCATTAAGCACTTGTACTATATATTAAGAATTGCCTACTTGATAGAGAAGATCAATTCTAAGAATTGATATACATTGTTATACAACTTCAAACACTTATAAAAATTCATATCATTGTAATTTCCATGTTGTCCAGAATTGTTGGAAGCAAGAGAGTGAATAAGGGAGGATTGTTCTCTTGTTACACTTTGTAAAGATCATAAGGGGATTGTCCTTATTGGTTGTGTTTCTTATGTTAAAAGATTGTAGAATAGGTCTTGGTGGAATACTTATACAAAGATTTGACATAGTGTAAATCTCTCACGGGGAGCAAGGGGACTGGAGTACTCTCGGGTTGTGAGGGAAATCAGGATATATCATTGTGTCATTTACTTTCTGCATTTATTTTTCAGCATATTTACTTTCATATCATTTCTGAAAAATAACAAAACTAGTGCTAACACTTCAAATTGAGAAAAGTCCAATAAATCTAATTCACCACCCTCTTAGAGACCGCGCATAAACTTACAATAACATTGTCTACATTTGTATATTTATTGAATAGATGTCCAACAAATAAGCTTGAGAAGATAACACCAGAAGAAGCTTGGTTTAAATTGAAACCGAACATGAGTCATTTGAGAGTGTTTGGCTTGGTTGTTATAGACATGCTCCGGATCAGCTTATAATGAAGCTAGATGACAAGGGAGAGCATTTGATACTTTTAGGGTATCACTCTACTGGTGGTTACAAGTTGCATGATGTAGTAAGCAGAAGAGTTGTGATCAACAGAAACCATTTTCGACAAAATTAAACTGTTGCAGCAGAGTGCAATTTACTGTCATAATATGTCAATCGTTTAGACTAGTGAAAACTTGTTCCAGCAGTGCTAAAAGGAACAAAGCTAACCCCCTTCGAAGCTCGAATGGAAGATAACGTGAGAAAATCAACAAGACAAAGAGGTTTTCTTGCAAGACTCCGAAATGTGAGTTGTTCCAATATAACGAGATCAATAACGAAGGTAAAGATACAATTTACTCAGATTTAGTGATTCCAATTGATGCGGAGATAAAGATGGTATAAACTCCACACCTGGATACATCTTTATGTTCGGAAAACACCAGTCTCTTGGTGTTAGAAAAAGGAATAGGTAGTTGCACTATCTTTCTTGTGAGGACGAGTACATTACAACTTCGTAGTTACACTATCCGTGTGGTTGAAGAATCTGCTGAAGGAGCTAGGCAACGAAGAGGGTGACGTTGTAACACTCATGGTTGACAATGTTTCCGCTATAAACCTTTAGAATCCCATTGCACATGGGAGAAGCAAGTATATTGAGATGAAGTTTCACTACTTGAGAAAACTTGTTCGTGAAGGAAGCTTGAGATTGGGGTATTGTAGAAGTGAAGACCAAGTGGTTGATTTGCTGACCAAAGCAATCACAATTAAAGTGTTCAAGATATTGAAGAAGCTAATGGGCATGGAAGACTTAGAGCACATGAATTAAGGTGGTGTGTTAAGAAAAAAAGTTAACTCACGTGTATGTAATTGGTTGGCATATTAGTGAAACCAGTTACACTCTTGTTTATTTGTGAAACAGAATTTACAATAGCTAAATGCAATCGATTGACATAATTTGTCAACCGCTTACACCTAAAACTTTTTGTTAAAAATTGAGTCACTGACTGAATGTAACCGGTTGACATAATAGTGCAATCGGTTACACTTGAGATATTTCATTTTTATTTGTTTGATAATCGTACATCATCTTGTATTGTTGTATATATATTCTTTGTCTATCTTATAAATGAAAGAATTCACATTTTTTCACACTCAATTATCACTCTCTCTCATTCTCTCTCACTCTCTCCCTCTCCACACTCAATTATTCATCAATCTTGTAATTCCAAATTCCAATAAATTTGATATTTTGTAGGTGTCGTGATTTTTTATAAAAATAGAGTCATCTGATTCGATCGATTTAATAACTATATAATTTTGTTATAAAGTTCAGTTTATTCAACTGAATTATTCAATTTAATTAGGTTTAGTTATACAATTCGACCAATATACCTCGAGTTCAACAAATTAACAATAATCAAGAATTCCTAACGTCTAATGATATGTCCGAATTTTAAAATATTGAATAGGAGTATCATTCCCACTTTTTAAACAATTTCTCCAAGATCCAAGTGTCACCACACCATGGCCACACTCATCCACTTGATAAATGTTGTTTGGTGATGATTGTTGAATCAGTCACTAATAATAGCTCATTAACATATCCAGCACTGATTTATATAAATTTCTTAGTCAGACCACTGTATAAATATTTCAATAGCATAATAATGCTACACTGTACTACAAGAGAATCACTAAAGCCACAAAGTTGTGTTACAATAGGTTTCACATAATTCTCCCTATACCCTATAGTCTATAGTCTCTCCCTAATATATAGCCACAAGCCACATAACACTACTTTATCTTTATTTCCCTCTTTCTTTACAGTATATGAAGTTGATAACAAAGTACTTCATCACATGCTGTTTGACCATTCCTCATTACTCATCAATCAACCATATTTTGCTGACCAAAACATTGTCCTCTCACTCACAACACAACATCACCATTAAAAACCTTTCATGCTCCTACCACTCTAACCAATATAACTAACAACATTCAACAAGACCATAACTACCATGGAACCAAAGTTCAGAATCAACTGTAACAGAAATAACAATAACAATGACTTCCTTCCAACAACAAACAATGCCACTTCTCGTTTACCAGAAAGTCCAAGAATTCCAATGGAGTTTCTCTCAAGGTCATGGAGTGCTTCTGCATTTGAAGTCTCTAAAGCCTTGTCACCTCAACCACCTCCTCCTCCTTCTTCTTTTTGCTTACCTTCCAATAAACCTTCTACTATCTCTATACCTGAAGAAACCATGTCTGGAAATCAATTCTCTTTTGCTACTTCTGCTACTTCACAGCTTGTTCTTGAACGCATTATGTCACAGTCTGCAAGAGAGGTAACTATTAAGAATCAACTAAACTACATACATTCATAAAAAGATTATTTTTTTCACACCCCTTTTGAATTTTATGTAGCATAGTACTAAAGGGTCATTGTAAAATTATTTTTTTCACACCCCTTTTGAATTTTATGTAGCATAGTACTAAAGGGTCATTGTAAAAATCATTTTTTTCACACCCCTTTTGAAGTTTATAGTAATGTTTGTTGGTTTTAAAATTTGTTTTATGTGTGATGTATGTTATATGTAACAGGAAGTATCTCCATTAACATCAGGTAGATTGTCTCATAGCAGTGAACCATTGAATGGTGGTGGTTCTTTAACAGGAACAGATAGTCCTCCAATTTCTCCTTCCGATGAATTTGACGATGTTATTAAGGTATCTCTATGTTCCTTTCTCTTTTTTTTGGCTTAGAGTGGGACCCTTAGGAACAATTGTTGCAGTCAACACTGGCTGGTTGGTTGGTTTCATAATAGCAGTTTGGTACCACATGTTTTTCTTCCTTAATAAAAATACTATTTCTTTCATTCATGAGGAAAACTAAGTTTTTGAAGCAATCACATTTGGAAGATGAAATAAATTCAAGTTGTTTGTAGTAACCAAGAAGTAGACACTAGACACTGACTGTGTTAGTACTTTGTAACATGCCTGCAAAAGTAAAATTGCACATCACTGATGATTTTTAGTGCTTAATAAAGCACAAAGGTTTTCCATCAGAGTTTGGAATTAGGGTCACTTTTATTTTATCTTCTTCCACTACCTGACAAAAAAAAAGAGCTAGACTATATAGAGCATAGCTAGTTATAGAGAGAGAAAGAGAGAGAGTTATGACTTTTTTTTTTCATTTCAAAATTGAACATTTTGAGCTTTGAGCTTAACATTTTGGATGTGACTAGTCATTGCTGATCAAAATGTTGAAGATTAGTTAGACAGCAAGACAAAGAGTTTGACTGTCCAATGTTGTACCTTTTATCTTCACATTCACGCAAACAAAACAAATCAAATCAAAACAACCTTCTCATTTTGGATTATTTTCTTGCTACCTAGAAAAAGCTCAATTTGTTTTTAACTAGCAAAAAAAATGGTAATTGTAAGCTACATGTAAATAAATGTATTGCAGTTTTTTCGTGCAAACAATTCGATACATGCTTTATTCAATGGTACAAGAGCCATGAGTAGTGGAATTGGCAATGCAACTCCAAGTTCAGGACCAAAAACAGTAGGAAGATGGTTGAAAGAAAGAAGAGAGAAAAAGAAAGAAGAAAACAGAAGCCATAATGCTCAAGTTCATGCTGCTATTTCGGTAGCAGCAGTAGCATCTGCCGTTGCTGCTATCACCGCAGCAACGGCAGCATCGTCTGCGTCAAACAAGGACGAGAGAATGGTTAAGACTGATATGGCTGTGGCTTCTGCAGCAACACTGATTGCTGCTCAGTGTGTTGAAGCTGCTGAAGCAATGGGAGCTGAGAGAGAACACCTTGCTTTTGTTGTTAGTTCTGCTGTCAATGTGAGATCTCATGATGATATCACTAGTCTAACCGCAGCAGCTGCCACAGGTAGAGTTTTGTTCGTTTGTTCGTTCATTCATTCAGCACCATTGCTTCATTTCAAGTTTAACATCAAATGAATTACTTGAAATTGAACTTTGCAGCTCTAAGAGGGGCAGCAACATTGAAAGCAAGAGCATTGAAAGAGATGTGGAATATTAGCGCTGTGACGCCGCTAGAGAAAAGCATAGGAATTGGAATATGCGGCGGTAAAGCCAATAATAACAGTAGCTCCAGTACTAGTGATAGTGGTGGAGAGATTATCAATGCAGATAATTTCCTAAGTGCTTGCAGCCAAGAACTTCTTGCTCGAGGAACCGAATTACTCAAACGCACCCGCAAAGGTAGTAATTTGAACAAGTCTAGTTTCAAAACTTTTTCATTTTCTAAATGATTAACACTCTATTTGGTTATATCTGCAGGCGATCTTCACTGGAAAATAGTTTCTGTTTATATACATCGAACCGGCCAGGTGATGCTGAAAATGAAAAGCAGACATGTTGCAGGAACAATTACAAAAAAGAAAAAGAGTGAGCTATAGCAATATATATACTATAACTTAATTTTCCTTACATTTGGTTATTAACATGATGTTTTTCTTGAAATATTTTCAGATATTGTGTTAGATGTGTGCATGAATTTAGCAGCTTGGCCAGGAAGGCATCTATTGGAGGATGGTGAAAAAAGAAGGTACTTTGGATTGAAGACAGAATCAAGAGGTTTAGTTGAGTTTGAATGTAGAAATCAAAGAGAATATGAATTGTGGACTCAAGGTGTTTCAAGACTTCTTTCAATTGTTTCACATAGGAAAAACAGAAATGGGATCTAATATTTGGTTGCTAATCAAACTATATTATATCTATGTAGTTAGCTTTATTTTGCAACTCTCCTATAAGGAAATCAATGGATTTTGTAACCTTTTCATATCCTAAAGTCTTTTTTTTTCTTCATGAAACAAATGCTATCAAGTTTCTTTTGAAGTAAATCCATATAGCCTAATAAGATTGAAGTGATTATCCTACCAATTGGTTCGAGTTTTGCTATAGAATGTTGTTTATTTATCTTGTTAGAACTATGTCTGCCAATGAGGTAGCATTTTGTAGAAACTGACACAACATGATGATTAAGATTCAAATATTAATTCAGACGGGTGACAATGTTGTGTCCCATAGAAAACTACAAACATTAAAATAAATAAATAAAATAAAAAAAAAAGGCAAATAAGTAGCTTACAAAATTTTCTTTAAAACTCACTCGTATTAAGCGAATTTTATTGGGCTAATTCGCCTGCATATGTTTTTTTTTTTTTTTAATCTTATTTTATAGAATGAAAATGAGATAAAAAATCTAAAATACTTCTTAGATTTTAGAAATATATTTTTGAACACAACCTACACTATTTTATAACGCATCAAATGAGTACTAAAATAAAATTTTATTCTGAAGATTTATCTCCAGATATTTCCAACAAACATATTGTTATTTGAGCAGTTCAATGAATATCTCGGAGATGCATCTTCGAAGATTTGGGGTGGAATTTTGAAATATCTATCACCGAACGGCCAGACCTCGCCTCTGTACTCCATGACTCCTCCACTGGAAATCTCTGAACCATTGCCACCGACCTTTATCGTCTGCCAACTTCCAATTGGTCGCCAAACCATCGCTACCACGACTCTCAGCGTCTTTGCTTTCTGTCACCCGCCTTGAAATATGGTATAACTCTCTTCATCCCTTAAGGTAAGGTATATATCTAAAAAAAATTGTCTTGACTTTAAATGGTTGTGATGTCAGTTTGATTGTGTCAGTACCATGAACCTTACAAGCCTTATTGACACCAAGCAGAACTACTCCACCTCCCTCCAGCTTCAAAATCTGAAAGTATTCTTTTCTTGGACAGATGTGATAAGAGCAATATGAGTCCATAATCCAAATCTCTTTAGTTTCAAAACTCGACATCACTCGTACACTAACACTCTCAAAATAATCCTCGTATGAAACAACTTCAATCTAAACAAAATTATTGTCCCTCCTCTCGGGACAATCTCTCATGAAGTGGCCGATTTTATGACAAGTAAAGCATTTAAGCCTAACTTGTCAAACTTATATAATTTGGATACACTCATTTTCTTCTCTTTAGACACTCAAGCCTTCATCACTATCATCAATCTTCTAATCTTTCACCTTTGAGAATTATTTGGATCTCACAACTACTTGGATTTCATCCAAAATAATAAGACTTTTCTTACCATAAAGAATGACATCTTTCAATTTCTCAAAGGATTTGGGTAATGAGCTTAACAAAAGTAGATCATTTTGAACATATGACTTCATACACAAGAAGGGGGTGAATTGTGGAGATTTGAAAATAATTGATTTAAAACAAAATCATTTGATAAATTATTGATAAAAACGTTTGAATAAATATGCAGCAGAAATTCAAAGTAAAGTAAATTATTGAAAATATAAGTGATAAGGTAAGAGAAATGACACTGAAGAATTATACAGGTTCGGTCAAGAAGACTTAATCATGTCTCAAACAATTGATCTTGAGAGTATCTTATATGCTTGAGATCTTTTAAAAGGTTATTATCATGAATCCCATTATACAAGAAAATGAAGTTTCAATCTAACTTCTAACCAAACAATGAACACGGCTTGAAGCAGTTAATGTTTGCACTAAACAAAGATCTTGCATAGGCTGACCTCGAACCAAGAAGAAGTTTTGAGTTAACTATCCTCCAAACTAAACCAAGGTATTATACAGGTTGACCATGAACCAAGACAGAGTTGGTTATCCTCCAAATCAAACCGAGATTTATATTGGGATGATCTCGAACCTATTGAGCTTTTATGTTGGGATGAACTCACTAACCAAATGAGACTTTGCATTAGAATGGTCTAAAATTGATAGAGTTTTTAACTGGACTGAGATTAAGAACATTTGTGAAGATTTTTCATTGGTTGGTCTTCACAAATTCAAAAGAGAGTTTTCCTTCAATGATAGAGCTCACAAACCAAACAGAGATTTACACAAATTCCCCAAATACAAATAAGAGTTTTTTTCAATGGTTAAGCTCTCAACCAAAATAATAACTTCCTAAGGAAGGATTGTTTACCCGAGAAAAAAATTTACTCTTGATAAACTTACAATTATACCCTCACTCAGAACAATATCCTCATTGAGACTTAAGAACACTCTCAAAGTGTTATGACTAATATATGTGAGAAAAGTATGAAAAGTTTAAAGAGGTTATGAGAGAAATAAAAAGTAAGGTTTTTCACATTTTGTGGATGTAGAAAAATGATAGAGAATCTCTCTATTCATAGACCAATGTTTGGTGTAAATTTGGAAATAAATCATGGGTTTTTTAATACATCTAATCAATTAGCCACCTCAATTAGTCGATCGTTGATGCCCAACATAGAATGTTTTGATATAGAGATTTTATCAATTGTTAAGAGACTGTCACAATTGATTATATACTCAACTAGATCTCATATAATCGGTTAGGCCAAAGATCTAGCTGATTAGATAGTTGTAAAAGAATCTCCTAATCAATTGGACACTTCCCAAACCAAATGGCTAGGCATAAAATATTTTTTTGGTGATTATAATTAAAAAATGTAAAAATTCTCAATATTTTTAGTGTGGTCATGATTTAGCCATAATACTTTCAAAAATACCCTTGTGTCTTTACAATACACTGATCACTCATACGGATATAACATTGGAAATAGGATATGTTGAATGTGATGACTTACAATTACAATTCACATTATAGAAATGATAATCCTTTAAATAACCTAGGTGTTTGTCTTTCTCTATAAGTTCCCCCTTACTGACATAGTCAATTTGTTCAACATAGTGCAAAATTTCTATGCTTGTATTTGAATTTTCTGTCTCTGGTTGTGTTTCTTGTGGCAAAAGATTCATTATATTATCAATTGAACCATTATATATCCTATCAGCACCATTACTTTGTGCATTATCAATTGATTTATTAATGGCTTCTTACATGTGATTGATGGTCACATTGTTTACTGATTCTTCATCAAGGTATTGGATCTTAATAATATGTCTGAGGTTAGAGTTGTTATCATTTTTTTAAGTGAGGATATATATGTTCATAAAAGACTACATACTTTGATGTATAAAAGACATGAGTTTTTGAGTTGTATATTTTCCAACCCTTTTTTGCTATGTTCATTTCTCTTATTTGTTTTCCTTGTATCCTTATTTGTTTTCCTTGTATCCTTATTTGTTGGATAATCGATAAGTTCAAAACATTTTTCCTTTATATATCCAATCTTTCAAAAATGATAACACTTAAACTTTTAATATTACTCTCTTCCTTTTCTTCTGTATGTGTTAGAGTAGAATGTCGAGTCATTGTCCATATTAAGTTCTCTTTCTTTTTTTGAGATGATTCTTGACTATTCTCTTTGTATTTGATTAAACGTGTGCCTTAGAGAGGGTAGATGTCATATATGCAAGATGGTGGTCGATTTGATATGAGAAAATTGTGCTTTATCAAAGCTACCAAGAAACAAATGTACATGTGGTTCTTCTTCTCTTTTGATCAATTCCTTTTTAGTTTAATAATTACATTCTAGTAATGGTTGCAAGTCACTCAATTCATAAATAATGATCTTGACTTTGGTATAGAAATTTGTCACACTCGTCAGGTTCTTTTTAAAGTAAGCAAAGTGTTATGCACAATTAGTGGATTCTTTATGCATTAGCTGAAATTGAATTGCACTTGGTATCACTTTATTTTAAATTTATATCGCACATGTGTAATTTGTTTGTAACTTTATCACTTCATTTATTTAGACATGTATTTTGAAATACCCTTACATTTAATCTATTGGATTTGGACTCAAAATAATGTATTTTCTATTTTTAGCCTTTATAATTTGATATAAGTCAAAATATCAAATGTAGCTTTAATCACAAATAAAAATTATTAAATTAAGATTTTTGTGAGATTTGATTCAAATCAGACATGTTATAATTCAAATCGAACACTTGCTTGATAGTTTAGAATTTCCTTCTACCTCGAATCAGGGAAGTATGTGATTCGAATCACATTACTTATTGACTCGAATCACATTTATTTGATTCAAATCATGAAAATCAAAATATTCATCAAAATGAGTTGTGATTTGAGTCATGTTTTGTGTGACTCGAATCACATACACAAATACATGATTCAAATCAAAATAACAAATACTTAACTTTACTAACTTTGATTCAAGTCATTATTTATTTGATTCAACACACAAACTCATGATTTAACTCGAATTATCTTGTATTTTTCCTCATCTTTTTGTGTCGTATCTCTAGAATATATTTAAACTCTTTTTTGTCTTTTGACAAAAAGTTGTTGAAACATTCAGGGATAAGAAAGTCAGTTAATTTTTCTTGATCTTGAGAGTTGTTTACAAAATAAAGATTACTCCCTAATTATAGTTTAGGTTAGATTATACCCCAAACCAAAGCGCAAAACTATAAAAGCCTAAAATATCTAACATTACTAAAATAGGCCTAAGTCGAAATCCTATGTGAAACAACTTGCTTTGACACTTCAACACACTAATACAACTCGACACATATATATTTCGACACAAAGAATTATATTCTCAACACACCACTTAATTCATTATGTCTAGAATATTTATATTCATCATGGCTCTTTGTCTTCTAAAAACTTCGACATGCACCCCCTTCGTCATGATATCTGCAATCTGATTCTCAGTTCTGCAATGTTCCAAATTCATCTTCCCTTCTGCTACCTGCTCACGAAGATAATGGAACCTCATTTCGATGTTCTTGCTTCGACCATGTGCTATTGGATTTTTCTCCAGGTTGATAGTTGACATGCTGTCGATCTTCATGGTAATTGCTCCATGACTCTTCGATGTAATCTCTTCAACCAGGTTCACCATACATGTTGGTTGACATGCACAAAAAGAAGTAGCTATGTATTCTGCTTCGCATGACAACAATGCCACTACTGCCTCCTTTCTCGAACTCCAAGAAACTGGTGCACCACCTAGCATAAACACATAGCCAGCTATGGATTTTCTATCATCGGTATCACTACACCAACTTGAATCAATGTATTCCACTATCTTGCATTCTTTTCCTTCATCAGCTGCAGGAAACAAAATATCGTAGTCGAGATTTCCTTTCAGATACCTTAGTATCCTCTTCGTCGCTGCTAGGTGTGATACCTTTGGCTTCTGGATGAATCTTCTTACCATACCTACATTGTATGCTAAGTCAGACCTTGTGTGACAAAGGTATCAAAGCGACCTAATAAGTCTTCTATGTTGGATTCGATCGACATCATCTTCATCTGAATCTTTTGAAAGTTGCAATTTGGTCTTAATTGGAGTCGAAGTTGGGTTGCAATCTTGCATCTCAAATCTCTTGAGTATTTAGCATGCATATCTTGTTTGGTGCATCATCAAACGTCTATCACTCTTGTATAATTTGATGCCAAGGAAATATGAGAGATTTTCCAAGTCTGACATTTCAAACTCTTCACTTAGGTCATGCTTGAAATCTTCGATTTCCTTCTTGCAACTTCCTGTTATCAATAGGTCATCGGCATAGAGATATAGTATAAGCAATTCATTATTGCTCCTCCTTATATATACTCCATGCTCAATTGTTCACTTCGCAAATTTCTTCTCCCTTAGAAAGTTGTCGATCTTCTTATTCCAAGCTCTTGGAGCTTGCTTATGTACATACACGGCTTTATACAACCTATACACCTTTCGTTCTTCGTCTTGTTTCACAAACTCGGCTGGTTGTGCAACATAAACTTCTTCGTCTAAGAGGTCATTCAGGAAAGCACATTTCACATCCATCTAACATGTGTGCCAATTTTTCATGTTTGTTAGACCAACAACCAACCGGATTATTTCGATCCTAGAAACAGGTGCAAAAACTTCGTCGAAGTTGATTCCTTCCCTCTGTAGAAATCATTTCACCACAAGTCTCTCCTTGTGTCGAGCTACCTCTCCTTTAGGATTCACTTTCACCTTGTAAACCCATTTCACATCAATTGCCTTCTTGCCTTGAGGCAATTCGACAAGTGACCAAGTGTTGTTGACTTTGAGGACTCTAACTCCTCATTCATTGCTTTCACCCACTTCGAATCTTTTAATGTTTCAGCTACATTGATTGCTTTGACATCTGCGTAGAAAGCATAGTGTACCAACTCACCTTCTTCATCGACCACATCATTTGATGTAATCACACATTCTTGCAACCTTTCATGCATGTGTCTTGTTCGTCGAGGTCTGCTTGGGCTTGCTTCACCTCTGACTTCTTCTTGTCAAACTTCTCTTTCAACTTCACTAATTGGTTCTTCACATAATATTCTCACTGAATCCTTCTTGACATTCTCATTCTAATCTCATTACTTAAGCTCATCTATGATCATGTTCCTGTTGACCACTATTTGCTTGTTCACTAGGTCGAACAACTTGTATCCTCCAGTAGAATGATATCCAATTAGGATCATTTGACTTGACTTGTCATCAAGATTTCTTCTCAACTGATTTGGCACATGTCTATGTGTTATAGATTCAACACCTTCAAATTACTTATGTTAGACTTGACACCATACCAACATTCTTTTGTCGTGATTCCTTCTAGCTTCTTCGTCGAACATCTATTCAAGATGTATGTTGTTGTCGACACAGCTTCTCCCTATAATTCTTTGGGTAGATGCTTGCCTTTCAACATACTTCTCACTATGTTCATGATGGTTCTATTCTTCCTTTCTGCAATTCTATTCTGCTATGGAGTGTAGGGTGGCACCACCTCATGCAAAATCCTTTCTTTCTCACATAATTCATCAAAATCTTTCTACACATGCTTTCCACCACCATCAGTCCTCAGAGTCTTTATCTTTCGACCATTTGTCTTTCGACCATAGATTTAAATTTGGAAAATACCTCGATCACTTCACTTTTCTTCTTGATCAGGTAAGTCCATAGTTTTCGACTGAAATCATCTATGAACGTAACAAAGTATCTGTTACGTCCAATCGAATCCACCTGGATAGAACCACATACATCAAAGTATGTGACTTCGAGAATTGCCTTCGACTTGCTTCCTGCATCCTTGCTGAAGGTATTCTTGTGTTGTTTCGCCTGAACACATTATTCACATACTTCGTTTGGAATGTTGATTTCTGGTAATCCTGAAACCATATTTCTTCTCTTCAAGTCTTTGATGTCTTTGAAATTAAGATGGCCACGTCGATAATGTCATATTCATTCATCTCTGCTGGCTGCAATTGCAAGGTATTTATACTCCATTACATTAAGTTCAATCTTGGAGGTTCTATTCTGAGACATTGGAGCCTTCAAGATTAACCTACCTCCTGAGTTGAGAACTCTCATCATCTTGTCTTTAATTGACATCTTGTAGTTCTTTTCGACCAACTGTCTTATACTAAGAAAATTGCTCTTCATTCCTGGTATGTACAACACATTGGAAATTACTGGCCTCTTGCCATCTTTCCTCATAATCAGAACATCACCAGTACCTTCAGCTGCTAGAGTATTGTCATTTGCAAATTTCACCATATTCTTAATTAAGGGCTTCATGTTAACAAACCAATCTTTCCTACCAGTCATGTGTTATGAGCATCTTGAGTCCAAGTACCATTGGTCCTGAAATATTTCTTCATCTCTTATTGTAACCATCAACAAGATCTCTTATTCTTCATGTTTCTCCAGCTTTGCATCAGTTTCTTAATCTTCTTTTTTTCTCGACACTCACTAAAATAGTGACCATACTTCTACCAATTGAAACACTAAATGTGACTTTTGTCAGGCTTTCGACCACCACCTCTTCCTCTACCTGTAGCATCACCTATTGGGTTTCTTTGGTTCCAGGGTTTTCTCTAATCGACCAGTTTCCTTCCTGTTGATTTCGACAGTCGAATTGTTGTAGCCTCCTCTTCCTTTGTTGTCATTTCAGCTTCCTTTTCCTTTCTTTTCTTTTTCTGATTGCGCTTACAAATCCATATCACTCTTCGACTTTCCTGCAGCTCTTTCATCCATCCTTTATTCATGAGACTCAAGTGTCCCTTGAAGCTCTTCCTTCGTCAACACTGATAAGTCTTTTGACGCTTCTGTGGCTACTACCATGTGGTCGAACTTTAGAGCCAATGACTTCAAGATATTTGCAGCAACTGATATTGATGTCAACACTTCTCCATATACCTTGATTTGATTCACCATCTTTATAACTCTAGTGAAGAAATATGTTATACTTTCACTTTCTTCCATCTGAAGTAATTCATAGGTTCTCTTGGGAGTTTGTAACCTCACCTCTTTCACCTTCGCTGCTCCTCCAAATCACTTTTCAATAATCTCCCACGCTTCCTTCACTGACTCTACATCACTAACCTTTTCAAAGTTATCTGGCTCAACACATTGATGGATTATAAAGAGAGCTTTATAATCTTTCTTCTTAAATTCTTTGTGTGCATCCTTTTCTTGATCCGTCGCGCTTTCTATAAGCGGTACTACTCCTTCCTTCACAAGATCCCAAAGATCTTGATAATAAAAAACCACCTTAATCTGCTTGCACCAATTCTCATAATCATATTTCTTGGGAATTGGAAGATTTGTTGGAAAGTGTTCGTTTGGATGGTTCATCGTCGTCACGGTTTTGCTTCCTTGAATCACAACCGGAGCTCTAGATACTAGATGTTGGAATTCAACCACAACATATGGAGAATTACGCTCAATCTTGATCTCTAGATTCTTATTAATTACGCAATGACAATGAACAGTTGAGAAAGAAAGAAAGAAATAAAAATAACGAAATATTGGAGAAGAAGATGAAAATTTCTGCAGAGTTTTCTCTTTACCCACAAACTGTGAAAATTCTCTTATTCACTTGCAACTGCAAACTGTGAATATAATGTTATGAATTGAGTTGTTATAAAATAAGGGTTAATACCTATTTATAGATTTAGGTTAGCTTGCATCCCAAGTCAAAGCTCAAAACTATAAAATCCCAAAATAGCTAACATTACTAAAATAGGCCTAAGTCAAAATCCTATATGAAGCAACCTGTTTCGACACTTCGACACACTAATACAACTCGACACATAGATATTTTGACACAAAAAATTACATTCTCAATAGTTTTTACCAAGCAAGAGAAGAGCTCCTCAATACTCCATGAAGGACTTTGGTGGATTTGAGTAAAGGTTGTCGCTAAACAAAGTTGAGAATTGTCCAATGATTCTTGATTAGAACAATTGCTCATACAAGATTACAGTAAAATTGAAACTTGGAGCATGACTATTATGCTTAGAATTTTTTTAAATCAAGGTCATTGAAGATCTTTAGTATTAGTAGTTGAGTAATGTGCATCAATATAAAAAGTTTTCATTTTAGATCTGTGTTGGCTAAAGCACTAGGTTGTTAGTGTTCAAGTTGATGATTATTTGTCTACCAAAACATTTGTATATTAAACTTTAAAAATACTGAAATATATTATTATTTTCAATGGAGAAAACTATTGAAGAGTAAAGTAAACATAACGATGACGAATTTCCGAACTATTATACATTTGTTATGCATTTGTTATCAAAGCTACCAAGAAACAAATGTACATGTGGTTCTTCTTCTCTTTTGATCAATTCCTTTGTAGTTTGATAATTACATTCTAGTAATGGTTGCAAGTCACTCAATTCATCAATAATGATCTTGACTTTTGTATAGAAATTTGTCACACTCGTCAGGTTCTTTTTAAAGTAAGCAAAGTGTTATGCACAATTGGTGGATTCTCTATGCATTAGCTGAAATTGAATTGCAGTTGGTATCACTTTATTTTAAATTTATATCGCATATGTGTAATTTGTTTGTAATTTTATTGCTTCATTTATTTAGACATGTATTTTGAAATACCCCTACATTTAATCTATTGGATTTGGACTCAAAATAATGTATTTTTTATTTTTAGCCTTTATAATTTGAAATAAGTCAAAACATCAAATGTAGCTTTAATCACAAGTTAAAATTATTAAATTAAGATTTTTGTGAGATTTGATTCAAATCAGACATGTTATAATTCAAATCGAACACTTGCTTGATAGTTTAGAATTTCCTTCTACCTTGAATCAGGGAAGTATGTGATTTGAATCGCATTACTTATTTACTCGAATCACATTTATTTGATTCAAATCATGAAAATCAAAATATTTATCAAAATGAGTTGTGATTTGAGTCATGCTTTGTGTGACTCGAATCACATACACAAATACATGATTCAAATCAAAATAACAAATACTTAACTTTACTAACTTTGATTCAAGTCATTATTTATTTGATTCAAAATACAAACTCATGATTTAACTCGAATCATCTTGTATTTTTCCTCACCTTTTTGTGTCGTATCTCTAGAATATATTTAAACTCTTTTTTGTCTTTTGATAAAAAGTTGTTGAAACATTCAAGGGTAAGAAAGTCAGTTAATTTTTCTTGATCTTGAGACTTGTTTACAAAATAAAGATTACTCCCTATTTATAGTTTAGGTTAGATTGCACTCCAAGGAAAAGCGCAAAACTATAAAAGGACAAAATATCTAACATTACTAAAATAGACCTAAGTTGAAATCCTATGTGAAGTAACCTGCTTTGACACTTCAACACACTAATACAACTCGACACATAGATATTTCGACAAAAAGAATTACATTCTCAACACACCACCTAATTCATTGTGTTTAAACTATTTATACTCATCATGGCTCTTTATCTTCTAAAAAGTTCGATATGCACCCCCTTCGTCAGGATATCTGCAATCTGATTCTCAGTTTTGCAGTGTTCCAAAGTCATCTTCCCTTCTGCTACCTGCTCACGAAGATAATGGAACCTCATTTCGATTTGCTTGCTTCGACCATGTGCTATTGAATTTTTCTCCAGGTTGATAGCTGACATGCTGTCGATCTTCATGGTAATTGCTCCATGACTCTTCGCTGTAATATCTTCGACCAGGTTCACCATACATGTTGGTTGACATGCACAAAAAGAAGCAACTATGTATTTTGCTTCGAATGACAACAATGACACTACTGCCTCCTTTCTTGAACTCCAAAAAACTGGTGCCCCACCTAGCATAAACACATAGCCAACTGTGGATTTTCTATCCTCGACATCACTACACCAACTTGAATCAGTGTATCCCACTATCTTGCATTCTTTTCCTTCATCAACTGCAGGAAACAAAAGGCCGTAGTTGAGATTTCCTTTTAGATACCTTAGTATCCTCTTCGTCGCTGCTAGGTGTGATACCTTTGCCTTCTGGACGAATCTGCTTACCATACCTACATTGTATGCTAAGTCAGACCTTGTGTGACAAAGGTATCAAAGTGACCCAATAAGTCTTCTATGTTGGATTGGGTCGACATCATCTTCATCTAAATCTTTTGACATTTGCAATTTGGTCTCAACTAGAGTCGAAGTTGGGTTGCAATCTTGCATCTCAAATCTCTTTATTATTTCGCCTGCATATCTTCTTTGGTGCATCATCAAACGTCTACCACTCTTGTATAATTTGATGCCAAGGAAATATGAGAGATTTACCAAGTCTGCCATTTCAAACTCTTGACTTAGGTCATGTTTGAAATCTTCGATCTCCTTCTTGCAGTTTCCTGTTATCAACAGGTCATCGACATAGAGATATAGTATAAGCAATTCATTATTGATTCTTCTTATATATACTCCACACTCAATTGTGCACTTCACAAATTTCTTCTCCCTTAGAAAGTTGTTGATCTTCTTATTCCAAGCTCTTGGAGCTTGCTTATGTACATACACGGCTTTATACAACCTATACACCTTTCGTTCTTCGTCTTGTTTCACAAACTCGGCTGGTTGTGCAACATAAACTTCTTCGTCTAAGAGGTCATTCAGGAATGCACATTTCACATCCATCTGACATGTGTGCCAATTTTTCATGTTTGCTAGACCAACAACCAACCTGATTGTTTCAATCCTAGCAACAGGTGCAAAAACTTCGTTGAAGTTGATTCCTTCCTTCTGTAGAAATCATTTTTCCACAAGTCTCTCCTTGTGTCGAGTTACCTCTCCTTTAGGTTTCAATTTCACCTTGTAAACCCATTTCACATCAATTGCCTTCTTGCCTTGAGGCAATTCGACAAGTGACCAAGTGTTGTTGACTTTGATGGACTCTAACTCCTCATTCATTGCTTTCACCCACTTCGAATCTTTTAATATTTCAGTTGCATTGATTGGTTCAACATCTAAGTAGAAAGCATAGTGTACCAAATCCCCTTCTTCATCGACCACATCATCTGATGTAATCACACATTCTTGCAACCTTGCAGGTGTGTGTCTTGTTCATCGAGGTCTGCTTGGGCTTGCTTCACCTCTGACTTCTTCTTGTCAAACTTCTCTTTCGACTTCACTAATTGGTTCTTCACATAAGATTTTCACTGAATCCTTCTTGACATTCTCAATCCAATCTCATTCCTTAAGCTCATCTATGATCACGTCCCTGCTGACCACTATTTGCTTGTTCACTGGGTCGAACAACTTGTATCCTTCAGTAGAATGATACCCAATTAGGATTATTTAACTTGACTTGTCATCAAGCTTTCTTCTCAACTGATCTGGCACATGTCTATGTGTTATAGATCCAACACCTTCAAATGACTTAGGCTAGGCTTGATACCAGACTAACATTCTTCTGACGTGATTCCTTTTAGGTTCTTCGTCGAACATCTATTCAAGATGTTTGTTGTTGTCGACACAGCTTCTCCCCATAATTCTTTAGGTAGATGCTTGCCTTTTAACATACTTCTCACTATGTTCATGATGGTTCTATTCTTCCTTTCTGCAGTTCTATTCTGCTACGGAGTGTAGGGTGGCACCACCTCATGCAAAATCCTTTCTTTCTCACATAATTCATCAAAATCTTTCTACACATGCTTTCCACCACCATCAGTCCTCAGAGTCTTTATCTTTCGACCATTTGTCTTTCGACCATAGATTTAAATTTGGAAAATACCTCGATCACTTCACTTTTCTTCTTGATCAGGTAAGTCCATAGTTTTCGACTGAAATCATCTATGAACGTAACAAAGTATCTGTTACGTCCAATCGAATCCACCTGGATAGAACCACATACATCAAAGTATATGACTTCGAGAGTTGCCTTCGACTTGCTTCCTGCATCCTTGCTGAAGGTATTCTTGTGTTGTTTCGCCTGAACACATTCTTCACATACTTCGTTTGGAATGTCGATTTCTGGTAATCCTTAAACCATATTTCTTCTCTTCAAGTCTTTGATGTCTTTGAAATTAAGATGGCCAAGTCGATAATGTCATATCCATTCATCTCTGCTGGCTACAATTGCAAGGCGTTTATGCTCCATCACATTAAGTTCAATCTTGAAGGTTCTATTCTGAGACATTTGAGCCTTCAAGATCAACCTACCTCCTGAGTTGAGAAGTATCATCATCTTGTCTTCGATTGACATCTTGTAGTTCTTTTCGACCAACTGCCTTATACTAAGCAAATTTCTCTTCATTCCTGGTATGTACAACACATTGGAAATTACTGGCCTCTTGCCATATTTCCTCATAATCAGAACATCACCAATACCTTCAACTGTTAGAGTATTGTCATTTGCAAATTTCACCATATTCTTCATTAAGGGTTTCATGTTGACAAACCAATCTTTCCTACCAGTCATGTGTCATGAGCATCCTGAGTCCAAGTACCATTGGTCCTGAAATATTTCTTCATCTCTTATTGTAACCATCAATAAGATCTCTTATTCTTCATGTTTCGCCAGCTTTGCATCAGTTTCTTGATTCTTCTTTTTTTCTCGACACTCACTAAAATAGTGACCATACTTCTACCAATTGAAACACTGAATGTGACTTTTGTCAGGCTTTCACCACCACCTCTTCCTCTACCTGTAGCATCACCTTTTGGGTTGTCTTGGTTCCAGGGTTTTCTTTGATCGACCAGTTTCCTTCCTGCTAATTTTGACAAGTCGAATTGTTGTATCCTCCTCTTCCTTTGTTTTCATTACAGCTTCCTTTTCCTTTCTTTTCTTTTTTTTATTACGCCTGCAAATCCATATCACTCTTCGACTTTCCTGTAGCTCTTTCAGCTATCCTTTATTCATGAGACTCAAGTGTCCCTTGAAGCTCTTCCTTCGTCAATACTGACAAGTCTTTTGAATCTTCTGTGGCTACTACCATGTGGTCAAACTTTGGAGCCAATGACCTTAAGATATTTGTAGCAACTGATATTGATGTTAACACTTCTCCACATACCTTGATTTGATTCACCAGCTTTATAACTCTAGTAAAGAAATATGTTATACTTTCACTTTCTTCCATCTGAAGTAATTCATAGGTTCTCTTGGGAGTTTGTAACCTCACCTCTTTCACCTTCTCTGCTCCTCCAAATGACTTTTCAATAATCTCCCACACTTCCTTCACTGACTCTACATCACTAACCTTTTCAAAGTTATCTGGATCAACACATTGATGGATTATAAAGAGAGCTTTATAATCTTTTTTCTTAAATTTTTTGTGTGCAGCTGTTGCGGTGAAATTTGGATGTCAAGCTATTGATTAACTTGAATCTTAATTCATTTACAAACGGTCTTTGATTTATCCGAAGGAAAGGTTAAAGAAAGGAAAAACCTAAAAGGGAGAGATCTAAGGTTCGGGGGTTGGTTAAATTTAGGGAAGGTATTAGCACCCTAAACTTCCGTAGTACTCTACGGGAACCTTTTGTTTATTTTTTTTTATTTATTTCATTAATTATTTTGCTTAAGGGTATATACAAAGGATTGAAAATTAAAAAAGACCTAGGGGTTAATTCTAAGTTTACTCGGCAAGACATCGCATCTTGTGCCTACATATCCTTACGGGAATGGAATCAGAGTAACTGTAGTTCCCCTCAAAAGGGAGGTTAGAAACGTCTTGACTGTGGCCAAGGTTTATTCAGAGACTCCAATCTCTATGTTAAAAAAATGTTAATTAAAATTAAAACAGGGTTAAATTAGGGATTCCACGGCGGAAAACCTTAAAACAGAGTACGACGACTCTTTTGGCCTAACACTAGGATAAAAGCAATTTTGCCCACGGCGGGACACCTAGGCTAAACAGGGTTTGATCCATTAAAGGGGTAAGGCTATTGACTCGGCGGCCAAAAGGTTGGACCTAATCCTTCGGAAGGATAAAACTGTAAAAAAATGTGAAAATATGACAAATCATTATATGGAGGAATAATTAAGGTACAAAAATAAGAAAAGTAATAAAGGCGAGGGTATAAAGAAACAAAGAAACATTTCTGAAAACATGAAGAATATGAAAATATGTAATGACACTTAGATTGAAGTGAGGGAGGAAAATAGTGTGGGGCTGTGGCCACCACAAGCACATCTCAACCTCGAGCATGCACATGAAATGCCCAAAGAAAGAAAAGTAATAAAAGGTACATAAAATGACACGACAAACATCAAACATCAGGAGTTCCTTACGAAAAGGTTTTAATTTTTTAATATTTTAATTATAAAAAAAAGGTTTTAATTTTTTAATATTTTAATTATAAAAAAAAGGTTTTAATTTTTTAATAAAAAATATTTAAGTTAAAATTATATAAAAAAAATTAAGTTTAAATTATAAAAAAAGTTTTGGGGGGAAAAAGTCTTTTCAGTTTTTTTTAGAACAAAAAAGGTTTTTCATCCAAAAAAAGGGCTTTCAGTTTTTTGGGAAAAGGCTTTTCAGTTTTTTGCGAAAAGGTTTTTGGGAACAAAAAGGTTTTTTTTTCTTCGGAACAAAAAGGCTTTTCAGTTTTTAAAAAAGGTCTTACTAAAAAAAGGTTTTAATAAAAAAAAAAAAAGGGTTTTGATTTTAAAAAAAGGTTTTGTTAAAAAAGGGTTTTGATATTAAAATCTACGGACCTAAACACACATGGAAATTAACATGGCAAAATATGCAAATAAACATGAAAAAGCAAAAGGTTTAATAATTTAACGGACCTAAACACATTAACATGGCAAAATATGCACATAAATATGAAAAGGCAAAAGGTTTAGTAATTTAACCTACGAAGCGGAGGTTTGCTTCGGTAAATGTGAAAAAGATTTGAATAAGGGAACACTGGAGAGCTCCAATCCTTCTGACGAGTTGTGGGAACGACCGCCTTTCTTCTATGGGGATCTCCTTTGTTTCTCCCTTTCTCTCTCCTCTTTTCTGAAGAAAACCTTCTGACCCCCTTTTTCAACAAGGCAACACATGTATATATAGGGAACAAATTAGGGTTAACACCAAATTGTCAATAATGTCCCTAAAGCCCATTTTAAAGCACAAACTAAATAATTAGCTAAGAAAAAATACAATTTAAATAATTTAAAATAATTAAAATAAACTTAAAATAAAAACTAATAATCCTATTGATTCCTAAAATCAAAAATATTATAAAAAGAACAAAATTTTTTCCAATATTTTTTTATTTTATGATTTTTTGGATATTTTTATGAATAATTTAGAAAAAAGTGAAAAAAATAATATTTTAAAAAATGATTTAATTAAAATACGAAAATAATAATTAAATAATAATAAAAAACTATTTTTGTTATTTTTTAATGAAAGATAGAAAAATTTAGAGTAAAAATAATAAAAAACAAAAAGTGACAAAGGTGAGATTCGAACTCTCAACCTCTCACACTCACAACTCCTTACACATGTCCTCTTGCCAATTATGCCATTTTTACTTTTTTAGAAAAAAAAATGCATGTCATATGATATTTACCTGCAAAAAGTCAAACGACTACACAAATTTGCTAGTAATTGATTAAATGCAATAAAAATGCAATGAAATGCGACGACAAATCTTAGGACAAAATTTGGGGTATTACAGTTGCCCCTATTTAAATAACTTCACCGGGTGATTTGAGCAGCGGAGACTCGAGAAATCATGGTGGAGGGATTTAAATACAGATAACCGAAAATTTTGCCTTTAGACGCAGTGCTATGCAATGATATGGACAAAACAAAACGAACTATACTGCTAAATATGATATGAATCTGATATGATGCGTATGATGAAAAATGACAAATGCACAGATACAGACGAAACAACGTCACAGGGGACGGCCCATCGAGGAATTGCACTAGGGAAGAAGACATGTCATATCTGGAAGAACGTCGGGTAGATACGACACGGAATTGTTGATAGGTGCCAAGTAAATTAGAAATTGTCCGCAAGGTAAGACGCGGGTAAAACACGACCTCGGGAGAAAAACGCAAATGGGGATAAAGCACCCATGATGCCAAGTAAATAAATTTTGCCCACAAGGTAAGACGCGAGTAAAACACGACCTCAGGGGAAAAAAAGTAAATGGGGGTAAAACACCATGATGTTAGGTAAACCCAGGAATATCTGGTAAACGGAGAATAAAACACCCGGGATAAAGGTACATGGGGGATAAAACACCCAAGGATAGAAGGTAAATGGGGAGTAAAGCACCCAAGATAGACATGTAAATGGGGAGTAAAACACCCAGGATAGAAATGTAAATGGGGAGTAAAGCACCCAAGATAAAAATGTAAATGGGGAGTAAAGCACCCAGGATAGAAATGTAAATGGGGAGTAAAGCACCCAAGATAAAAATGTAAATGGGGAGTAAAGCACCCAAGATAAAAATGTAAATGGGGAGTAAAGCACCCAAGATAAAAATGTAAATGGGGAGTAAAGCACCCAAGCTAGAAATGTAAATGGGGAGTAAAGCACCCAAGATAGAGAGGTAAATGGGGAATAAAGCACCCAAGATGTGCACATGTATAGGAATTATGCTATGACATATGATCAAATGCAAATGCAGACGTCGACGACAAGACTCGACTCTTTCTGTGAGATGACAAAACTGGAGGACTGATTCCTCAACACGGAGATCCTGTCATTCTGTTAAACTGTATCAAGTTGATAGTCACTGTAGGAATGATGAATAACTGCTTGAGGATTATGCAAGTAAACTGCCCCAGGTCAAATGAATTGATAATTGCTTCAGCTGTCTGATTCGTGGAATCGACTGTTTTGCTGTATCCTCGGAGGGCTTGCCCCAGTCTGAGTCTTGAACAATTCTCTGGATAAACCAAATCTGAGAAGATATTTCCTTGAACAAATCTTGAACTGATTCTTTGACAGAATGTAAAAGGAACTTGCCCCTGATAAGATCACTTGACCAAGTTTCTCATTGTTTGAAAATTCCTTAGAGGAAAGCCAGTTTGCAAACAAAAATATTCATACAAACATGGTAATGCAAAGTTCATGCGACTTTTGAAAAATTATTTTTGAAAGATGGAAAATACATGAGTCGTTAGTCAGAACAAGGCGGTTCAAGACACTCAAAGTTTAAAATAAAAGTGTATTGCCAAAATAAATGATTCGCAAGGATCTTTTGGAGTCAGGTTACGCAACCTTGCTGTAGTATACTTTCAAAATAACCTTGCTTCAATTAGGTCTTTTGAGGGTTGTAATGTGGCTTGGTTCACGGTTTATGAAACAAAAGATAAAGGCTCAAAATTTATTTGTACCCACCCAATCTACGTGATGATCTCCAGTCCTACACTCAGTTAACTCATGTTATGCATTCAGGTTCCCATAAGTTAGGGATTGCACTGATGGTAGCAATGATGGTTCAAAGTCAAGGGACTTGTGGAAAGGCAGTCACTACTCCCCTATAACATTTGATTGTTTTGACATTGAGGATTTTTAAGATAAGGATTTAAAAATCTCTTTGTATTATCCCTAAATTTTTCCTGAACTGTTTATTTTAGAGTTTACAGTCAGCGGGATGCCCCAGTTTTGCCTAAGTCTCCTTCATAGGTTTTGACTTAGCGGGCTTCTTTTGATTTTTTTATATTATTTTTTTGTGTGAAGGAAAGTGACTGTTTGATTTTAATGATTACGGTGAACCATCATCGACCTTTTGATTAGAAAACATCTTCGACACTTGTTTGACGTGTGCGAAGGAAAATTTGTTAATGAAAGGTGTATCGTATGAACACACAACCAAGTTAACTGAGAACTACCCACCCCAAGGTTAAAATTGTGGGTTTTTTGTAACGAAAGAAACTCCAACTTCTAGGCTCGAAGGGGGTAACGAGGGATTAACTTCCTTATTTCTCCAGTGTTTGGGAATTGAAACAATGCCTTACATCGTCAACAAGGTTTGATTGAAAGCATACTGACAGCAATTATGGGTATAACGTTTTCATCATCCTCCCTCCAATCTTAGCATATCAAAATTTTGGACAAGAAGTAAACATTTGAAAAATAAAGCATAAAGATGCAAATAAATGGACGGAAATGAATTGAATCAAAAGTCGCAATGCTTATTTCATTAATGAAAGTACAAATATAATTGAAAGCAAACAACTTAAACAAAATAAGGAAAGTGCAAACAACGAGAAACAAAAGGCCTAGTGACAAAACTTCATTTCTGATGTACTGGCAAGGGATTTTTCTGAACATCCGGATGACTGTCTGTAAAATCAAGTATTCCAGTTCTAACCAATTCACATACTCTAGCCTTCAATGCAAAACAATGCTCCAAGTCATGGCCTGGGGCACCCTCATGGGAAGCACAATGGAGATCAGCCCTAAATCCAGCCGGAGGATTAAGAGGAGGTGGTAAAGCCTTTGTAGTAATCAGTCCTTGTCGGACTAAGTCAGGATATAGCTCTGTATAAGTCATGAGAATAGGATCAAATTGACTCCTGTTCTGTTTCTGGTCTGATATCTGTGTCGAGGAATCAACTTGACGACTCAAAGGTACACTAGAAGACGATAGGACCAAGAAGGAGAAACTGGGGGATAAATGCAATGCAAAAATGTGATGCTAATGCCATGCAATGGTTCCAAGAATTTCAACGGTCGATTGCAAATATTCCCTTTTAGGAAAGTTGGAAAGAATTTTTTTTACTCTAAAATGTAGGACCCTTTTGAATTTGCAAAGGACCGTTGAATTCCTTGAAACTAGAAATGATACGATGCTTTATGGATGCAAAGCACAAATACACACACAAAGGTCCTAGGTTAGAGGACAGTGTATGGAGTTAAGGTCTACCCTTCCCAAAAGGTAAGTATTATAGGTTAATTGTACCTGCAGAACAAGGGTTCTAAATCAGTGCCCAAAGTCATCAACCCATCTTTCGGATATTATCAACTTCTCGACTGACTCGGGGCCGATAATATTCTCAAGAGAACCTCTTTTGAGTGTAGCATCGCGTAGCAACCATTGTAGGACTACTCCCACATAGTTCCCGCACTACGTCTTATATAAGGTCAAGATGGTGTAAAGGTACTAAGGTTCCCAGTATCACAGACTCCAATCGATAACGGTAAAAGTTTTCACGACTACACTCGATCAACCGAACCATTTTCGAAAGGGTCTCAACTGAGCGGTGATTCTCGATTTAGCTTAGTCGGGACTCACTCCCTATAAGCCTCGTCGAATATATCGCCATCCTATAATAATGTCACTCAAGTCCGGGTGTAGGACTTATCTCACCACAAAGTAAATCCCGAGAAGGTACCCTGAACAACATATACAAATGAGCAAAATATTAATGAAACAAATATATAAAGAAAAATAAACAAGATAGGGATAACCCTCAAAAATTAAGACCCCCCAGTGAAGTCGCCATTTTCTGTTGCGGTGAAATTTGGATGTCAAGCTATTGATTAACTTGAATCTTAATTCATTTACAACCGGTCTTTGATTTATCCGAAGGAAAGGTTAAAGAAAGGAAAAACCTAAAAGAGAGAGATCTAAGGTTCGGGGGTTGGTTAAATTTAGGGAAGGTATTAGCACCCTAAACTTCCGTAGTACTCTACGGGAACCTTTTGTTTATTTTTTTTATTTATTTCATTAATTATTTTGCTTAAGGGTATATACAAAGGATTGAAAATTAAAAAAGACCTAGGGGTTAATTCTAAGTTTACTCGGCAAGACATCGCATCTTGTGCCTACATATCCTTACGGGAATGGAATCAGAGTAACTGTAGTTCCCCTCAAAAGGGAGGTTAGAAACGTCTTAACTGTGGCCAAGGTTTATTCAGAGACTCCAATCTCTATGTTAAAAAAATGTTAATTAAAATTAAAACAGGGTTAAATTAGGGATTCCACGGCGGAAAACCTTAAAACAGAGTACGACGACTCTTTTGGCCTAACACTAGGATAAAAGCAATTTTTCCCACGGCGGGACACCTAGGCTAAACAGGGTTTGATCCATTAAAGGGGTAAGTCTATTGACTCGGCGGCCAAAAGGCTGGACCTAATCCTTCGGAAGGATAAAACTGTAAAAAAAATGTGAAAATATGACAAATCATTATATGGAGGAATAATTAAGGTACAGAAATAAGAAAAGTAATAAAGGCAGAGGGTATAAAGAAACAAAGAAACATTTCTGAAAACATGAAGAATATGAAAATATGTAATGACACTTAGATTGAAGTGAGGGAGGAAAATAGTGTGGGGTTGTGGCCACCACAAGCACATCTCAACCTCGAGCATGCACATGAAATGCCCAAAGAAAGAAAAGTAATAAAAGGTACATAAAATGACACGACAAACATCAAACATCAGGAGTTCCTTACGAAAAAGGTTTTAATTTTTTAATTTTTTAATTATAAAAAAAAGGTTTTAATTTTTTAATATTTTAATTATAAAAAAAAGGTTTTAATTTTTTAATATTTTAATTATAAAAAAAAGGTTTTAATTTTTTAATATTTTAATTATAAAAAAAAGGTTTTAATTTTTTAATATTTTAATTATAAAAAAAAGGTTTTAATTTTTTAATAAAAAATATTTAAGTTAAAATTATATAAAAAAAATTAAGTTTAAATTATAAAAAAAGTTTTGGGGGGAAAAAGTCTTTTCAGTTTTTTTAGAACAAAAAAGGTTTTTCATCCCAAAAAAAGGGCTTTTCAGTTTTTTGGGAAAAGGCTTTTCAGTTTTTTGGGAAAAGGTTTTTGGGAACAAAAAGGTTTTTTTTTCTTCGGAACAAAAAGGCTTTTCAGTTTTTAAAAAAGGTCTTACTAAAAAAAGGTTTTAATAATAAATAAAAAAAGGGTTTTGATTTTAAAAAAAGGTTTTGTTAAAAAAGGGTTTTGATATTAAAATCTACGGACCTAAACACACATGGAGATTAACATGGCAAAATATGCAAATAAACATGAAAAAGCAAAAGGTTTAATAATTTAACGGACCTAAACACATTAACATGGCAAAATATGCACATAAACATGAAAAAGCAAAAGGTTTAGTAATTTAACCTACGAAGCGGAGGTTTGCTTCGGTAAATGTGAAAAAGGTTTGAATAAGGGAACACTGGAGAGCTCCAATCCTTCTGACGAGTTGTGGGAACGACCGCCTTTCTTCTCTGGGGATCTCCTTTGTTTCTCCCTTTCTCTCTCCTCTTTTCTGAAGAAAACCTTCTGACCCCCTTTTTCAACAAGGCAACACATGTATATATAAGAACAAATTAGGGTTAACACCAAATTGTCAATAATGTCCCTAAAGCCCATTTTAAAGCCCAAACTAAATAATTAGCTAAGAAAAAATACAATTTAAATAATTTAAAATAATTAAAATAAACTTAAAATAAAAACTAATAATCCTATTGATTCCTAAAATCAAAAATATTATAAAAAGAACAAAATTTTTTCCAATATTTTTTTATTTTATGATTTTTTGGATATTTTTATGAATAATTTAGAAAAAAGTGAAAAAAAATAATATTTTAAAAAATGATTTAATTAATGTCCCTAAAGCCCATTTTAAAGCCCAAATTGTCAATAATGTCCCTAAAGCCCATTTTAAAGCCCAAACTAAATAATTAGCTAAGAAAAAATACAATTTAAATAATTTAAAATAATTAAAATAAACTTAAAATAAAAACTAATAATCCTATTGATTCCTAAAATCAAAAATATTATAAAAAGAACAAAAATTTTTCCAATATTTTTTTATTTTATGATTTTTTGGATATTTTTATGAATAATTTAGAAAAAAGTGAAAAAAAATAATATTTTAAAAAATGATTTAATTAAAATACGAAAATAATAATTAAATAATAATAAAAAACTATTTTTGTTATTTTTTAATGAAAGATAGAAAAATTTAGAGTAAAAATAATAAAAAACAAAAAGTGACAAAGGTGAGATTCGAACTCTCAAGTTCTCACACTCACAACTCCTTACACATGTCCTCTTGCCAATTATGCCATTTTTACTTTTTTAGAAGAAAAAAATGCATGTCATATGATATTTACCTGCAAAAAGTCAAACGACTACACAAATTTGCTAGTAATTGATTAAATGCAATAAAAATGCAATGAAATGCGACGACAAATCTTAGGGCAAAATTTGGGGTATTACAGCAGCCTTTTCTTAATCCGCCGTATTTTCTATAAGCGGTGCTACTCTTTCCTTCACAAGATCCCAAAGATCTTGATAACAGAAAACCATCTTAATCTGCTTGCACCAATTCTCATAATCATCTTTCTTGAGAATTAGAAGATTCGTTGGAAAGTGTTCGTTTGAATGATTCATCGTTGTCACGGTTTTGCTTCCTTGAATCACAACCGGAGTTCTAGATACTACATGTTGGAATTCAACCACAAGCTATGGAGAATTACACTCAATCTTAATCTCAATATTGTCATTAATTATACCATGACAATGAATAGTTGAGAAAGAAAGAAAGAAAGAAAAATAACGAAATGTTAGAGAAGAAGATGAAAATTTCTGTAGAGTTTTCTCTCTACCCACAAACTATGAAAATTCTCTTATTCACTTGCAACTTCAAATTGTGAATACAATGTTATGAATTGAGTTGTTTATAAAATAAGGGTTACTTCCTATTTATAGATTTAGGTTAGCTTGCATCTCAAGTCAAAGCCTAAAACTATAAAAGCCCAAAATAGCTAACATTACTAAAATAGGCCTAAGTCAAAATCCTGTGTGAAGCAACCTGTTTCGACACTTCGACACACTAATATAAATCGACACATAGATATTTTAACACAAAGAATTACATTCTCAACATTTTTTACCAAGCAAGAGAAGAGCTTCTCAATACTCCATGAAGGACTTTGGTGGATTCGAGTAAAGGTTGTCGCTAAACAAAGTTGAGAATTGTCCAATAATTCTTGATTAGAACAATTGCTCATACAAGATTACTGTAAAATTGAAACTTGGAGCATGATTATTATGCTTAGAATTTTTTTTGAATCAAGGTCATTGAAGATCTTTAGTATTAGTAGTTGAGTAATGTGCATTAACATAAAAAATTATCATTTTAGATCTGTGTTGGCTAAAGCACTGGGCTGTTAGTGTTCAAGTTAATGATTATTCGTTGTACCAAAATATTTGTATCTTAAACTTTAAAAATACTGAAATATATTATTATTTCCAATGGAGAAAACTATTGAAGAGCATAGTAAACATAACGATGACGAATTTCCGAACTATTATACATCTGTTATGCATTTTTCTTTATATATCTCTTTTAATTTTTTGTGCATATTATCATGTATGTTAAATATCGTTCATATTTAGAATGTCAACTAGAATTAAATCTTACTTATAGTATTTTATTATATAAGTTTAAGTCTGAGATATATATAATTCATTGAATATTATCTACCTCAATTAAGATTGTGTTATTCTTAAACGATTGAATGTAAATTGTTATGTAAAGCAACTTTGTTTTCCTTCATTGTTTTTTATATTGATTGAATCATTCTCTTATAAAGACAATGAAACATATTATTTTTTAATCTATCCGCTATATTTTTGCTTCTGTCTATCATGTTTTGCTTCCAAACTTTAAATTAAACTCTAATTTTATAAAAGAAAATATTTTTTTAAAATGATATAATGGGATCAGTTTATTCAACCCATCCAAAATCCCATACCACTTTCCCATATTCTCACCCAACACTGACTTGTTCAAATGTTTATTCAATGTCAATTCAAACATTAAATGCAATTGGAGAATGTAATATCTATTCAATGTTAATTCAAACATTAAATGCAATTGAAGAATGCAATATGTTGCTCTTGATTCAAACATTAAATTTAATGTTAATTCAAACATTAAATGCAGCTGAAGAAGTGATTTTCGCCCAAGTTGTGGTTATTGGCTTGTGGAAGGTTTGGAAGGTAAGGAACAATCTGATTTTCAACTCTGTTGCTCCTGATTCGTGCTTGGTGGTTGGTGACATTTAGGATTCTATGGAGGAAGCCATTGTGATGTCCAAGAATATTGCTAACAAGGTCAATGACGTTAGTTTACTGCATAGTCTGACGCGGGGTGTTTTGAAGATGGCATTGTGACTTTTGGCTGTGTGATTGGAGACCCTTCGAACAAATTTTTTGACTGCCTCTAATCGCATTTCTAGTCATGTGAATTCGGCCATGACATAGTTGTTAGCTATTCAATGGTGTTTGCAATTGGCTAAAGATTTCAAGCTTGATAGTTTCATCCTTCAATCAAATGCTATTGTTGTTGTGCACTGCATTAATGGATTTGATTTTAGGGTTGCTTTAGATCATGTGGTGATTGATTGTAAAGTTCTTCTTAATGATTTCTATAATGTTACTTTAGTTTTTATTAATAGGATCTATAATTGTGATGCTCATTACATGGTTGGAATTGGTGAATCTATGGGGTCCCGTACCTAGATTGATTATATTTCCAACCTGAGTGTTTCCCTTTTATCGCCTTTGTGGCTCTTTCTTCATCAATATTATTTGTTTGTTATAAAAATATTAAAACAAAAGAATGCAATATGTTGCTATGCAAACCTAACTCTTTGCATTAATCAACTTTCTCCCATTGATGAAAATCTTTTAAATTTTTTAGACTTTTTGATGGATCCATCAATGATACCTAAGTTAGCTTTTTCTGTCAATGCAGACTTGATTGATCTTTGATCAAGTACGATATTGCATTCAAGTGAGCAAAACAGCAACAAGAGGAGTTTTCGAGTTTTCCGAAGTGGGATGTTATTTGAAACTTTAGATAAATCTTTGAATACAATCTTCTACTTTTTTTCCTATGTTTCTAACTCTCTTTCCGATCTAAACCCAATGAAATTTTAATATGAAATAGCTTTCAATTTATTGATTGATGAACAAAATCTACATGGTAGTGTTTATATAAATTGATACAATCAAAAGCCAAGCTGATACAGTTGGAAAAGCATGAGAATAAGAGTTTTTTTGTAACTAAACACACACATAAAGTTAGCTAACTTGATCATGTAACTAACTAAATAAGATTTGAAATACAGTTAACTAACTAACTATCTAAGAAGTAACCTTATCTTTATAAATTCGTAAAAATTATCAAGATCTTTACTCTAAAGTCTATAAATATCCATGTAAGACTGTAATAAAGTGAAAGGAAATTGTATGTAGGCAATAGTATTTTGGAAGAATGCCTCTTATAACATTTGTGTTAAGAACACATGTTTCACTTTTATAAAAAAAATACCATATGTTGTAGCAATTTTTCACTTTTACTCTCTCTTTCCTATGCGGCTTCTTCTTCTTCCATTTTTATCTTTTAAGATTCCTTTTGTTATTTCACTTCTCTTTGAATTTCATTAACTCCAACCCAAAATCTATATATTTCTTTCTACAATCATATTAATTTTTCTAAGTCAAAATTAAGTACTTGGCAGAGATCAAAGTACTCTTATAACTTCGTGGAGAAAGCTCAATTGGCTTAAAATCGGGTGAGCAAATAAAAGAGTGAATGTTAAAAGAAGTTTAAGTTCCAAAGTTAAGTCCTGAAATATTATATCTTAACAGTTCTTCGTTCCAAATTATAAGACGTTTTGGGTATTTCACACCGTTTAAGAAATGTAATTATTACCGATCTCACCTGATCAGAAGGAGTCATCGGTCGGCCACACGTCTGAGCTGTCTGACTGTTGGTGAGAATGGAGGGGGTGTACCTGAAATACACTATGATGCCAAAGTAAGAATCGGGCAGAGTGATAACAAGTACAGAAACAGAAGTAAGAATGAGATTACCTGACCCTCTAGTGAAAGAGGATATTTATAGTATGCCCCCAGCGTAGGGCCAACGACTACTTTGCGTTGGGCTGGGTAGCTAGGCCCAATGCTGGTAACTGTTAAGGCTGACGTGGCATCAGAAAGACCAGCACATGGTCTTCTCCCTAGTGTAACTGCTCCGTGCTATCCGGGAGGTGGAGGACCAAATAATCAGGGCATGGGTAGTTACCTGATGACGTCTCTTCGTGTAGGGGACACGTTGAGAAAGTGGGGGAGGTCAGAGGAGCCCTCCGAGCTGGATCAGGTATCCTTGATGGTTGGGCAGCAGGGAGAGCGTGCCTGGAAAATGTGAGGTGTCTGCTCGACTGCCAAGAGGTTCGTGCCCGACGGGAGAAAGGGTTCTGCCCGACGGGATAAAGGGCTCTGCCCGACGGGGAGTCAGTTTAGGTTTTATTGGGCCTTCTACCCCGATGTGGGATTGGGTCTGCTCGACTGTGGGCCAAGTATCGGCCCAGTATAGAACAGTAGCCCCCCGAAGTCGTTGCTCGTGGTCAAACGAGCTATGACTTAAAGTACAAAGGTGTCGAACATGTTGCTTCGTCGGTCTGTCTGCCGCCATACTGGTCGGGCGAGTCTACGATACGCGGGGAGGCCCGCGGATGAGGAAAGAGAATCTGAAGAGACACATGGAAAGCTGAGAGTAGCCACGTGTCACCCTAGGGAGGCTATGAGCTAGGCACTTGAATACCTAGTGACGTTTCGTTTCTCGTGCTAGGGCGTATATATACGTGGGCTCAGTCCGCCTTTCTGCTCACTTGTCTCCTTGCTGTTACTTAGTTTTTTTAATTCTCTACTTGACATCTACAACATTTCTGCTCGACGCAACCACCGCTCTACGCCTTAACACGTAAGTTTCTGCCCCCTCTACTGGTGTTTTAGTAGGTTTTCGGCGGCTCAGACGAGCCTTTTGGGGAGGCTGTGGATGTTTCCGGCGAATACGCCGGAAAGTCCTTCAAAATTAGGATTCTGACCGAACGTCCCCGACACTTGTGATGAGTGACCCGAGGAGACGTGATGATTGTTGAATGTCCCGAGGGTGTTTGATGAATACCCCGTGCACGATCAATGAGTATCCCGAGGACAAAGGATGAATTCTCCGGGGACGATGAAGGATTTAGGGTTAACCCATATTGGTCCTCTGGGCGACTCGAGGGCGTGTCGTAGTTCTGCTTGGCTTCGGGCGTCCACATCCTTTCACTTGAACTACGGTGGAAGGATGGATTTTATTTAGCTGTCAAATTCACTGAGTTCCTCTGCTTTTCAGGTAAATGGTTGCTGTTGCGGTGAGAATAGAATATCAAATTATTAATTAATTTGAATCACATCTTTAGTTCACAACCGGACTTTGATTTATCCAAAGGAAAGGTTAAAGAAAGGAAAAACCTACTTTTGCATCGTAAACACAATGCAGGGAAAGATCTAGGGTTCGGGGGTTGGTTAAGCTTAGGAAAGGTATTAGCATCCTAAACTTCTGTAGTACTCAACAGGAACCTCTTGTTTTAAAATTTGATATTGTTAAAGTTATCTGCTTAAGGGTGATGCTAAGGTTAAAGAGTTAAAGGTAAAGAAATACCTAAGGGTTAGTCCTAAGTTTACTCGCCAAGACTCGCATCTTGTGCCCACGTATCCGAAGTAGGGGATGGAATTAGAGTAATCGTAGTTCCCCTCACAGAGGGATGTTAGAAACTTCTTGACTGTGGTCAAGGTTTCAAGGGGATGCAAACGTTCATAGGGAAGCGCTTACTTGAAGTACGGAGACTCTGATTTCTACGTTGTAAAGAATTGAAAAGGGTAAGGTAAGTATTCCACGGGGGAACTTACATGGAGTACGACGACTCCTAATCCTAAGGCTAGGATAAAGGGGTGGATTGTCCGCAGCGGGACGCTTAAGCATGACTACGGTGACTCAAAGTCTTGACGTTTAGGATGATGTAAGGGTGTGTCCATGGCAGGACGCCTAAGCACGAGTACGGTGACTCGGATCCTAAGGCTAGGATGGGCGAGGATAAAGGAATATTGACGCGGCGGTCAAACAGAGTAACCTTTCCTTTGGAGGGGATAAACGGAGAATAATAAACAGCAAAAATTAATAGGTAGTGAAGATAGTGAAAATGGAATATACAATAAGCAATGATAGAGATTGAATTGACATGAGAAATTGACAAAAAATAATGTTAGATAATGATTGTGAAGGAAAGAAATTAAGTGGAAACAAGTGGTAGAATTGGACTTGAGAAAATGTTAGAAGAGAAATTAATTGTTTTGAGATTTTTGAGAATTTTATGTAATTAGAAAAAATATTTGAATTTTTGAATAAAAAAAGTTAGAATTTTAATTTAAAAAAGGGTTAGAATTTTAATTTTTTTTAAAAAAGTGTTTTTATTTATTTATTAAATATGTTCAGATTTTTAAAAAAAAAAGTTAATTTGTTAATTATTGTTAGTGTTAGGTATTGTATCAATTAAAATTACAAAAAAAATAAAGGAAAATAAATAATAAAACTGAAAAAAGAAAATAAAAGTAAATAAAAAAACAAATGGGTCGGGCCTGGGTGGTCAGGCTCTAGGACCCGACCCGATTAGCATATAAGGAGGATGGGTTGAGAAAATTAGGGTTTTAACCCTAGTCTTCCAGAACTGTCCGCGGCGGCCTCTTTGGGTTAGGCTTCTTCTGAACCTTTTTACTCTCTCCTTTCTCTCAATGTCGTGATCCCCTCTTTATTCTCCCGAACATTCGCGAATCTCTTCTTCTTCTTTCTATCATTCGCGAATCTCGTCTTATTCTTTCTATCTTGGAAAAAAAAATGAAAAAAGGGAACATCAAAAGGATATTGAGGATGCTCACAACTTTGTTGTTTTCGTGATGGTTTTCGATTTGGATTTTTGATGATGAATTTGGGCTCGCGGTTGACGGATGTTTTTGTTTCTATGGGCGATGATGAGGTCTTATACCTCTGAGCCTTTTGCGATTTTGGCGATGGATATGGGTTTGCGAATTGGTTTATGTTTATGGCCAATGATGATTTTTCTGAGGCTAGAGGGTTTGGATCTTCGGATCTGCGGATGAGGGTTTGATGGCCGCTTTAGGGTTTCCGATCCTCCTAATGATGATTTCTCTCTTCTACTTATATACTCAATTTCTATCTTAACAGCTGGAGATTTAAAACCGTTTATTTTTATTTGATTTGATTTAATGTTTTAGAGATTTTTACAAATCTTTAATCCTTTTCCAATTTTGTTTTTATATTGGATCTGATTATCTCTCTTTCCACTTTCGGATCTGTTGTTAATGGTGATGGATTTCTGGTTCGGATTTGATGGGTTGTTGGATTTGATTTTAGGATCCTGTTTTTCATTCTCGGATTTGATTCATTGATGATGTCGACGATACTGTTCCATTTTCGGGATCTGCTGTTGGACAGAAACTCTTTTCCTAAAAAATCTTTTTCTCTTCTTTTTTCGGATAGAACAGAATATTGCCTGATTTTGGGCCTGAGGCTGTTGGAATAGAAGTGGGGGTTTGGTAGCAATTTCTTGCTTCCCCTTCGAGCCCGATGATGAAACTATTATGAGGGTCAAAAACTTAAAATCTAAAACCTTCTTTTCATTAATGATTCTAAGTTCTAATCATTTTTGCTAATTTTGCAGGTTCTTGCTTTGAAGATCGAAGATCTAGAGCTTGAAGACTTAGAAATTAGGAGTTAGAAATTTAGGGCTTTTGACTAGTAATTCCAAAGAAAAATGTAATCTGTATGTAATCCCGAATGTTGTAATGAACTTCAGACTTGAAGAAATGTATATGACCTTCAAATTTTTGAATGAAATATGAATTCCAATTCTCTTGAATTTTTATTGCAACCCACGTCCTAATACGAACAAACTTAAATCTTGCAATTCCCCCTTGAGATATCTGAATACTGGCAATTACTTGAAACCAAACACAATCCATCGTGAATTCGACGCAATCCTTCAATCCTGACCCACACCATAATCAAAGAAGAAAACACACATCGTGCATCTTGAATTTTCCTTAAAATTGATATTCACAGCAGCTTGAATTCGACCAAAGAATAATAAACTCGCCTCGGACTCCAATCCTCTGAATCCATAATTTTACCCTTAAACCGCACACCATCGAAGCTCAGGACGATGTTGATGCCAAATCTGTAAACGTTTAAGATATTTATGTCCACATGAACTCAACCTGACTTGATGGACACACTAGACCACTTTTGACTCACCTGCAAAAATGAAAAAACTAGGCAAACTGGTTAATGGTTAGTTAAAATGAAAAATGGACTAAAATGAAATGCTAAATGAATCTAAGGGTAAATTTTGGGGTATGAAAGCTGCTTGCGCAGAAGAAGAAATAATATGGTATCTATCTGACAACGAGAGGGGTCGCCAAGATGGGACCGCCGTGGAGCCTCCGGGTAGGCCGGCATAAGAATGAGCCAGGGACAGACCCCATAATTACATGTCACGTTTCGTTGAAGATGATGCGGATGTCTTCGCCGTAATCGAGGACAAAGTCATTGGGGCTCCTCGCCAGTTCAAGGCATGTCGCCCTCGGAAGCGGTATCGTATCTGTTCTCGCTATGATAGGGGACGATTCCCCATGTACGAGTTCGCATTTAAGGAGGCGGGGATGCGCCTGCCGTTCACAGGTTTTCAACAAGGAGTTTTCAACCATCTGATGTTGGTGCCCTTTCAGCTTCACCCCAACTCTCTTGCCTTCATTCGTGCCTTCGAGACCGTCTGCAACTATCTCGAGCTCGGAGCCACCATTCCACTTTTCTTATGTGTCTTCCATCTGTAACGGCAGACTGTGTCTGGGAAACACAACTGGGTATCTCTAAAGCAGCCAACCAAGCTCTTCCGGGCATACACAGATTATGTCGGGGGGTTCAAAGTCAGGTGGTATATGGTGATGCCGGAGACGGACGAGGCCATTAATACGCTGTTCCACGTGAGGTTACCGTGGTGAATGGCAAGCCCAAGGTGGACTTCCATTCCCATTTCCCCTTGGAGTGGGTGGAGCTGCATTTCCAATCTAGCACGAAGAGCTTCATCTGTCGTCCTAACCATCTGGACGAGGATGATAGTTTAGCCTTCAAGAAATTGGTCGACTTTGTCGGGAGGCTCCCCCTCGCAAATGCGTGACACCGGACAGGAAGTACATCCGCGACACAAGCGGGGAGATCCGAATTGAGACTAGATATATCAACACGAAGGCCCTCCTCGAGGGACAGACCGAGGCAGAGGCTCATCGTTTCTTGGGTAGTGAGCAGCCTCCTCGGATCACTTTGTTTTGTTTCGAGCTCCCATACTGACTTTGCTTTTTTCGTGTTTCCTTTGCAGGTGCTATGGGTTCTATGGAGGAACATGTCACGAAGCTACTCAAAGGAGGTGGTCGACGTCTTACGGGGAGGGTCGTTATTGTTTGAAAGGAGGTCGGTGCTGGACCGGTGGGGTCGACTCCATCCCCCTAAGGTAGCGGCTCCCCGGTCGCCCAGCCGACCCCTAAAAGGAGTCGAGAGTCCAAGACGTCCCCGATCGACCTGACGGACAACTCTCCTAACCGTCGTTTCATCCTTCCCCCCTGATGTCTAAGACCCAACTATTTTACCGGGGATAGCGTCCCCATCGTGGCTCCCGAGGAAACCAAAACCATCATGACTACCAGCAAGGAGGCTCGGAGGAAGATGTTGTCGGACGACCTGACCTCGGTGGTGAGGACGTTTGAAACGGCTCTCGCACTCAACAAGGAGGCTTGTTCCTCGGCAGACTTGGCAACAGTACGGGGTAAGTTAGTAGTGTCTGAGGAGGTTAGGTCTAAGTTAGTTACCGGTCAGAAAGAATATGAGAAGCAGGACAAGACCCAGCGCGAATGGATCAAGGAGCTCAAAAAGACGGTGAAGGATGGGGATGACAAGCTGACTCGGCTGAAAGAGAGGGTCGCTAAACTCGAGGGCCTGCTGGCTCCCACCGAGGAAGAGTCCGACGAGGAAAAACTGCTAGTTTCCCGACGCAAGCTGGTGGAAAAGATCCGGTTGTTAGAGGATGACTGCTTGGGAGCTCTCGAGGTGGGTTTTAAGAACGTTATGGCCCAGCTTCGGCTTGTCAACCCTGGCGTGGATTTGGTGACTGCAGGGATATGCCCCTACCATCAAGTCCAAGGTGATCGCATTGTGGTGCTCGACAGACCAGACGGTGAAGTGGAGCGGCCTTCCGACCTAGAAGGAGAGGATCACGCTGAAGATTAGGAGTTTGTGTGGCCTGCGAGCCCCTTTTTATGTCGGCCTGCGTGCCGTGTAATAATTTTTTAATGTTTTTTGGGTCTTGTGCCCCTTATTGTAATTTCTGAACAGCTGGGCTCGTGCCCGTGATTTTATAACAATGTTTAGTGTTTTTTGTTAATTATTTGTGTGTGCTCGTTTATTTGTTTATGCATGCCCGTTTGCATGGATTTTTGTATGCTTGTTTGCATGTATTTATATATTGTTATTTGTGGGAGTGGTAGTTCGACATTATCTGTTGTGCCTGATAGTGTATGGAACTGGTCGGGTGACCGAAGTTGTTACCTGGTCGGTTACGAAGTAAGGGCTGTGATCGTGGCCCTCTCTCCGCAGCGTGAACATCCCATCGCAAGTTGGGCATTCTGCCATCTTGGTACGGAGGCAGAGAATCTCGGTTGAGGGGTCCCTGTCAAACAGAGTGTTCTGCCCGCACACACAAAGGGCAAGCAATTGTCATCTCGTTAAGTTTTGGGAGACGTGTTTGTACCAAGTCGCGCTCCCGCGGTCTCGAGGCTGATCGTCATGGGCAGTGTCTAACTATAGTATCTTTTGAGCTTCTCAGTGTTCCATGGTCGAGAAATTTCCTCCCCTTGTAAGTTTTCGAGGTAGTAGGCCCGTGTTCCATCTTATCCCGGACACGGTAAGGGCCCTCCCAATTTGCAGCGAGCTTGCCCTCACGCGAGTCCTTCTGGTTTCTTCGCAAGACCAGGTCGCTGACCTGGAACTCACATTTTATGGCTTTGCTGTCATAGTGAAGGGAAATTTTCTGCTTTAGTGCTGCTTCGTGGAGAGCTTCCCCTGAACAGATCTCTTCGACTAGATTGAGCTCATCTCTAAGGGCCTCGGAGTTGGCCTCCTCCTTGAGGGGGGACTCGGTTTTCTGGACGGCTCCCTTATTTCTATCGGGACCACCACTTCAGTCCCGTAGGTTATTCGGAAAAGGGTCTCCCCGGTGGTTGAGTGGGTGTCGTTCTGTAAGCCCATAGTACAATGTGGAGCTCCTCGACCCATCTCTTCTTGGCGTCCCCGAGCCGTCGTTTCAGGCCCCGCAGGATAACTTTGTTCACGGCCTCCGCCTGGCCGTTTGTTTGCAGGTGCTTGACTGATGTGAAGTGTTGCTTTGTTCCGAGCATGGTCACAAAGACTTGGGAATTTTTTTCAGTGAACTGCATCCCATTGTCGATCACGATGGCCAGGGGAACGTCGAACCGAGCGAGGATATTCCTCTTGTAGAAGCGGAATATGTTGTGTGCCGTGATTTTAGCGAGGGTCTCGGCTTCGATCCATTTGGTAAAATAGTCGACGCCGACTATCAGGTACTTATTCTGATAGGAGCCCACGGTGAATGGACCGAGGATATCCATCCCCCACCAAGAGAACGACCATGGGAACGAGAGTGAATTGAGCTCGCTCGGAGGGGCGAGGTGCATGTCCCCGTGCCGTTGGCATCTGTCACACTTCTTCATATGCTCCTTAGTGTCCTGTTGCATCGTGGGCCAATAGTATTCTGCTCGCAGGGCCTTCCGGGAAAGAGACCTCCCCCTCAAGTGTTATGCATTGATGCCCTCGTGGATCTCTTGCAAAATTCTCGGGGCTTGGGATTTATCGATGCATTTGAGAAGGGAGATCGAGAAGCCTCTCCGGTATAACTTGTCCTCGAGTAATATGTAGGAAAAAGCTCGACGTTTAACTGCGTTGGCCTCCTTCACGTTGTCGGGGAGACGTCTCGCGCTAAGGTAGGTGTGCACCGGGGTCATCCAGCAGTCGCTGTCCCCGATGGCGTTAACCTCGAGCATCGCTTTCGCCTTCTCCGTGCTTGGCCCAACGAGGACTTCCTAGACGACGGATTTATTCCCGCCCTTCTTCTTCGTGCTCGCCAATTTTGAGAGGACACCTGCTCGCGTGGAATGTGTTGCACTTCAGCGGAGTCGAAGCTCTTCATCCGCTCCCTTATAAGGACTAGATACTCAGCAAGATTGTTGTTCTTGGCTTGATACTCACCCCGAACCTGGGAGGCAACCAGCTGGGAGTTCGTGAAAATTTTTATCTCCTTGGCTCTGAGGTCTTCCGCCAGGCGGAGTCCAACCAAGAATGCCTCGTACTTGGCCTGATTGTTTGTTGTCATGAAGGCCAAGGCAAGGGATACTTCCACCACGATTCCTTCTTCGTTTTCTGAGATGATGCTCGCGCCACTTCCTAACGAGCTCGAGGCGCCATCAATGAAGATGGTCCACTTGTGATCCCCAGAAGTCGGTTCTACGGTGGGTGTCATCTTGACGATGAAGTCAGCCAGGACTTGTGTCTTGAGTGCTTTTTTGCCTTTGTAGAGGATGTCGAACTCGGAGAGTTCTAGCGACCACTTGTTTGAGGGGCTGCTCGGTTCTGACCATGATAGTGTGGGCTAAGAAGTAGTGTCACAACCTTCTGGCCGCATTGATAAGGGACAGGGAGACTTTCTTGATCTGCTGGTATCTCACTTCGGGACCGTGGAGGGCATTGATCGTGAAATAGACCAGCTTCTGTCTGTCGGAAGCTTCCCGGATCAGTACGGTGCTGACGGCCTCGGTGGAGACGGCCAGGTACAAGTAGAGGGTTTCCCCGACGTCTGGTCTCATTAGAACTGGTGGCTCCGAGAGGACACGCTTAAGATGGAGAAGGGCCTGCTCGCATTCGTCCGTCCATTCGAACGTGACCTCCTTCCTTAATAAATTAAAGAATGGAGGGCATGTTTCGTGGATTTGGTGACGAATCGGGATAGCGAGACGAGCATCCCATTCAAAGAATGGATCGAATTCTTCATGCTCGGCGTTGCAAACTCTGAGAAAGCTAGGCACTTGTCTGGGTTTGCCTCGATCCCTCGTTCGGTCAAGTAGAACCCGAGGAACTTTCCTGCCCGTACACTGAAGGTGCACTTCTCTGGGTTGAATCACATCCTGCACTTTCTTGTCGTTTTGAAGACTTTCTTGAGTTGGACCGTGTGGTCGACCTCGATGCGCGATTTGATGATCATGTCGTCCATGTAAACTTCGAGCATGTCGCCAATCTCTCTCTGAAAGACTTTGTTCATTATTCGTTGATAGGTGGCGCCGGTGTTCTTCAGACCGAAGGGCATTACATTGTAGTAATAGTTGCCAGACTTGGACATGAAGGTTGTGCTCTGTTTGTCGGCCTCACCCATGGGGATCTGATTGTATTCCGGATACGCGTCCATGAAGGACAATAATTTAAAGCCCGCCGAGTTGTCAACGAGCTTGTCGATGTTGGGGAGGGGATAGGCGTCTTTGGGACATGCCCGGTTAAGATCTGTATAATCAACACACATCCTCCACTTTCCATTATTCTTTTTTACCAATATAACATTGGACAGCCAGGTTGAATATCAGGCTTCCGAAATAAAATTTTCCTCTAGGAGGTCTTTTACAGCTTTTTCAGCAGCCGCCGACTTTTTGGAGGACTGCCTACGCTTACGTTGTACTACGGCCTTTGTGGATGGGTCGATGGAGAGCTGATGGCAGGCGACCTCGGGATCGAGACCGGGCATCTCGGAAGCACTCTAGACGAAGAGGTCGACATTCTCACGGAGGCAATCCTTCAACTGCTTCTTCATCAGGTCGAGCAGTCCAGCTCCAATCTTCACGTTCCTACTCGTATCCTCACCGAGGGCCACGAGCTCGAAGTACCCGTCTGGAATAGAGCGCGTTGCATAGGAAGGCTGCCCGTTGACCGTTGGAGAAGCATGCTCGGATTCTACTTCCTGGTCCTGTTCACTGGGGAAGCGGTAGTCGAGGTCCACGGAATCGACCTGGTCCTTTGACTTCTGTTCTTCGATGGGTGGAGGTTTCTTGACTTCCTTGGGAGAAGGGCCGATGGTGTTGAGGCCCTTCATCGCCGCTTCAAAATACCATCGGGCTGCTTCTATGTCACTGTTGAGGGTGACGACACCTCCCCGCCTAGTGTAGTACTTCATCTTAAGGTGGACCATTGATGGCACTGCGGTGAGGTCCGCCAAGGTCGTCCTGCCTAAGATGCAGTTGTACAGTGATGGGCATTCGATGACCAAGAAGCGGATGTTGATCTCCCTGGCCGTTTCATTTGTCCACATACCCCCATGGCCTCGTTGTTGTTCCGTTGAACTCTTAGAGGTCGGAACCGAAGTAAGGAGTCAGATTGGTCTCCTCGAGCTACAACGTCGAGAACAGGTGGGTGTACATGATATCCATCGAGCTCCCCCCTTCGACCAAGATACAGCGGACGTCGAAATTTGCCATTTGTGCCCAGATCAGCAGAGGAATGGCGGTGTTAAGGGCTCCCCCGAGCAGCTCCTCGAGGTAGTAAGTGATCGGGTGAGACAGACCGTGGAACTTGTCGAGGGTGCTCATCTTACTGGAGCTCTTGCTCATCAGCTCGTTGAATTTCCTCTTCAAGGACCCGATGGAGAGTTTGTTTAGATCCCCGTCGGAGATGACCATCGGGGTGGGGAAGTATTCCCATGGGCTGATGGGGCGTATTGGTTCCTCGGACAGCTTGAGCCCGGCAGGAAAGTTGAGTTCTCTTAGAGAGAAAAAGTCTTCGGGCCGGGTTATGCTGAGGGCCACCTGCAGTCCGGCGTCATTGGCGAGCGAAGGCACGTCTTCGACCCTTTTGGCCTTATGAGCCTCTTGTCGAGGGGCTTCTCCTCCCTTGGTATACCTCTTCAAGTGCTCGTCCTTAATGAGTATCTCGATTGCATCCTTGAGATGGATAAAATCCTCGGTGACATGTTTGTGGTTGCGGTGGAAGCGGAAGTACTTGGACTTATCCACATTAGCTTTGGGAGGTGTTAGTTTAGGGAAATGGACACCTCCTCTTACAAACTCTGAATTGGCGCACTCGGCCAAGATGCGCTCGCGGGAAGCGATGAGGGTCGCGTACTCAGTGAATCGGCCTGCGGGGCCACTCTGTTCTCGGGGTTCCCGGGGACAATCATCTCGTCGTCGATCTCCCCCGCACCGGAGGGCTGGTGCTTCTTCTTCCCGAGCGCCACGAGAAGCTTTGAGATTCTGAGAGTCTCGAACTAAATTGACAGCTTCGGTCTCCTCGAACCGGATGTATGCTCGAGCCTTTTCGAGGAGGCCTTGGAGGGTGGTTGGCTGGTGGATTGACACGTCCTCAGCGAACTTGGAGCCGCGGCACGACCCTTGATCTATGAGGTATCACTTCATATCTTCGGAAGTAGTTACCTGGACTGCCTCTGTGGTGAACCTCTCGACATAATTCTTAAGAGACTCGTCCCTGGCTTGGATGGTCGCGCCCAGGGTTACTTCCGTCTTCGGATGGCTCCGGGATATCGTGAAGTGTTGTGAGAAAAGATCTTTCAGCATCCTCCACGAGATGATGGATTCAGGCTTCAGGCTCTTGTACCATATCATGGCTCTCTTTCTCAGAGTTGCTGGGAAGAGCCTGCATTTGATGGCTCCTCAGACGTTCTGGTAGTCGAGCATGGCTTCGATGTCTTTCAAATGGCCGTCTAGGTCCGTCGTGCCATCATAGGTGGATAGGGCAGGAGGCTTCTCCATCTCGTGGGGGATGGGAGTATCCATGATGTCCCATGAAAAGGGAGTCCGATGATTGTCCTCGTCACTTCGATAGGGGAGCGCGAGGGAAAAGGATTGCGTCAAGTGGACTGACTGTGACCCTTTGTCCTCTTGCTCGGGCCGTCAGGTCTGCTCTTTCTCGGGGCCGGGGAGCGCCTCTCCTTCTAAGGAGGTGATCTCTCGTGGTTCTTGGAGACCACGATTTAGGGCCTCTCCAATTGTGGCCGGCGCCCCTGTTGACGGGGAGAAGGGGTCCGAGAATCCTCGCGCTGGGATCTCCATGGGGGAGATGTCGGTCGTGTCTCATGCAATACTAGAGAAAGGTTCTGGGTAGGACAGCGGTGTCTCCGCGGAGGAGAGCGAGATGGACGATCCTGTTCTAGCATCTCGATACGCTCGTTCTGCTGGAACAGCATCAAGTTGGTCTAGTTGATGGCCGCGAAGAGGGTCGTCATCGTCGGATCCGCACCTGCTGGTGTGGGGACGGGCTAGAAGGCAGATGGGCTCCTTGCTCGGGGGGAGACATTAAAGGTCACGTTGTCAGATGAAGGAGAGATTGTCCACCCGTCCATAATGTCGCCGTCATGGTCGTTGACGGGCACACCATGATCGTCACCATTAATGAGCGGGTCGAAGGTGGAGTCGTGGACAACATCGTCGTGGTGTGGGCTGGCCATGATCACAGAAGTTGATGAAAGCTTTAGTTCTATTGCTCGGAAGAACGGGGAAACTTTAGTTTCCCACAGACGGCGCCACTGATCTCACCTGATCAGAAGGATTCATTGGTCGGCCGCACATCTGAGTTGTCTGACTGTTGGGGAGAATGGAGGGGGTGTACCTGAAACACACTCTGATGCCAAAGTAAGAGTCGGGCAGAGTGATAACAAGTACAGAAACAGAAGTAAGAATGAGATTACCTGACCCTCTATTGAAAGAGGGTATTTATAGTGTGCCCTCAGCGCAGGGCCAACAGTTACTTTGCGTTGGACTGAGTTGTCAGGCCTAATGTTGGTAACTGCTAGGGCTGGCGTGGCGTCAGGAAGACCAGCACGTGGTCTTCGCCCTAGTGTAACTGCTCCGTGCTATCCGGGAAGTGGATGACCGAATAATCAGGGCAGGGGAAGTTACCTGATGACGTGTCTCCGCGTAAGGGACACGTTGAGAATGTGGGGAAGGTCAGAGGAGCCCTTCGAGCTGGATAGAGTCTGCTCGATGTTTGGACAGCAGGAAGAGTGTGCCTGGCATATGTGAGGTGCCTGCTCGACTACCAAGAGGTTCGTGCCCTATAGGAGAAAGGGTTCTGCCCGACGGGATAAAGGGCTCTGCTTGACGGGGAGACGGTTTAGGTTTTATTGGGCCTTCCAACCCGATGTGGGGTTGGACCTGCTCGACTGTGGGTCAAGTGTCGGTCCAGTCCAGAACAATTGCTTTATGAAAAATTGAAATGATTTATGACTTTACAAAACTGTCCTTCATTAATTTTATTGAAAAGCATATTAAAAAAATAAGAAGAGAGATAAATAAATAATAAAATGTATATTAGAAAAAAAAATCATTAATGTTGTATTGAAATTCTAAAATAACTTATAATTTGGGAAATAGGTAGTAACTACTGACAATACTCTTATACTAGGTAAAGACTCGCGCAATATGCAGGACTTAAATGAATTTTTTTAAAAGTAATATTATAAAATTTAAAATTTAATTTGTCATTAATTTGTAACCTTTACAATTGATTTAATTAAATTGAATTATCCATTCAATTTTAGTTATTTAGAATTTAACAATATATTATAGGACAATATTATATTTAATGAATTATAAATTATAGTTGAAAAATTACGGTTTAATTTTGTAATATATATCTGCAATTATTATTCAAAATAATATATTAGAAATAATTTTAAATTTTTTTGTCTATTTAAAAATTACAAGTTAAATTTGAAGAAATTGTTTAATATGTTTTTAGCATTGGAATGAGATTTAATGTTTGAATTTAAATTTTGTTACATATAACAGCATTTATAATTAAAAGTTATATTTTAAAAAGAATATTGAAGTATTATTTATCTATTTAAAAGTATTGTTTAACTATTTTATTTTAAACATTGTAATGTGGTTCTTTTCATTGTTATTGTGATTTTAAACTGATACATGCGAATGATTTTTTTTATAAAATTATTTTATGCATAATTTTTTATAGAGAAAAATATTATATAATTTATTATTTTTAGAAATATTGATAGAGATAAAAAAGATAGATAAAAAAATTGGTATAAAAAATAAATAAATGCATCTTTATAATTGTTGTTGCGGAATCCTTTATCTCTTTTTTGTAGGTGATTTAAGTAGTGATGATGTTATACTTTTATTAAGAGATAAAAAATAGTTTTTATTTTTATAAGAATTAAATTAGTTCTCATAATTTTTTTATCGATTTATTTAAAAATTGAATGATTTAATTTTTGTAAGAATAGTTGAATCAACTCTCATAATTTTTATTGAGTTATTTAAAAATTAATTAATTAAACTTTTTTTTAAGAAGTTAATGTACCCAATAGAAAATAGAATGAAATAATTGTTGAATCAACTCTCAATGAATTATTTAAAAGCTAATTAATTTAACTTTTTATAAGAAATTAAGGTACGCGATAGAAAATAGAGTGAAATTTTAATAATTTGAGTTTTGATGTGCGGTGAATATATAATTTATACATGTATATATCTTATAATAAGATGTGTTTCGATATACTGTGGATGTGTATAATTTGTAAAAATATATGTCATCATATATAAAATGGAGAAGCAAAAGAAATAAATTAATGAGTATATATGATTTTTAGTTAAACTAATAGAAGAGGATAAGTCAAGAAATAAAAATTGAAGTGTTTTAATTAAATAAAATTTATTAATAAAATGTCACACAGTTTTCTTAAATAAATAATAGTTGTCTTAGACTTAGAAGGTATGTTTTGAAAAATATCACTGATGTGGCGAATAAAAAAATAATTATCAAATATAATAATGTGAGATTTAGTTTTAATAATAGATAATAGAAGTGTGACACCAAATAATGTAAGTTTTTAATGCTAGTCCGGACAATATGCAATTTATTTATTTTTAATTCTAAAAAATAATAATAATATTTTTAATGATTTGGCAAATAAAAGAATAAATTGTCATAGTGTGAAATTTAGTTTTAATAAATAGTGAGTTTTAGTTTTAAGATAATGTTAACTTGTGTCTTTAAAACATATTAAAAACCCACAAATAGAGAACAGTATAGAAAAAAACAATAAAGACATATTAAATTTATTATACGATTTTCAAAAATTATTTCCTATATTTATTTTTTAATTTATGCCTTTAAAACACAAGTTATAATTAATAGACTTAATTAAGAGTGAGGGACTAAATTTGACCTACTCTGTTACCAACTCATTCAAATTTTAATAGAGTTTGATCCAAAGTTAAAACCAACTCTAATAGACTCATTCATTTATGAGTTGAGTTGATTTAGGTTAGAAGGTTGTGTTTTAAATAAAAAAATACTTTTTATAACTTTTTGTCGGTTTAAAGAAAAAACAATATATGATTTAAAACAAATATAACACGATTCAATACAATCCTACTTATTTATATTACTCAAATTCGATGAAACTCATTGTATAATATTTAATAAAATTTATCAATACAACAAAACACTTGATGTTAATATAAAATTTAACAAAACACTTTATTTTATAAAATAGATAAATTAAAAATGATATAAAAGAAAATAAAAAATAAAAAATTACTAAAGTTATATCAATGGATTATCAATTCAGATAATTTATAGGTTAGTTTGGTTGAATCAACCAGTTCTATGTCCCGGAGTTAGAATTACCCAAACTAAATTACTAAGAATGGTTTCAGAATATGTTAATATACGGTTTAGAGTAAAGACCTTTATAAACAGTATAGAAATATAATCTATATAATAATATTTTTACACTTATCTAGACTTATCTAAATTATTAAGAGATATAAGAGATATAACAGTGCAAAATTCGTAAATTCATTTTTTCTAGACTGTCTAAATTATTAAGAGATAAAAATATACAATCTAGATAAGTTTAGAAAAAATATACTGTTAGTCTGTTTTCAAATTCTAAAATGTTTCCATTTCCACTCCTATGGTACATATAGACTGTTCAATAAATCTAAGTAATATTATTTTATACATAGAACCGAACCCTCTATTGAAGTTTTCTTCAGAGAAGGATCAACACTCAGAGAAATCCATCAGCCATAATGTCTATACATCAACATCAACTAAATATCGTAACATAATAAAAAACACATGAATCAAGAGAACAGCGTAAAAGAAGTATTTACAATTCAAAATAAGATCATTAATCAACTACTAGTATGTATTAACAGCCTTACCAACAATAATCCAGTACAAGGAACAAGGGCAGCAGGGAGGCCATAAAGATTTATTAGCAGATAAGAATTAATTTTCAAAAACCACCCACCACCCCAAAGTAAACAAGTAGTATGTACTAAGGAAAACAAGGATATCTCAACTATTCAGCTGCTCTGAAAATAGTGAGCAGAGACAGGAAAAGGTTGATGATGTCCAAATACAAGGAGACAGAAGCCCAAATAAATTCGTCATAGGAGTATCTCTTGATCAAGTTGTCTGTATCATATAGGATGTAGCCACAGAATATAATTGCTGCCAAGCAACCATAGATCATAGTAGATATCTTACCCAGTGGAAAGAAAACCTGCAGGCAGAGACACAGTGAGAATTCAACCAAAACCATTAAACAGTGTAACAAGAAAGTGCCCTTTGAAAATCATAATAATACCTGAATCAGCCCAAAGACCATAAGAACTAGCACAGCACCGAATAAGAAAGGGCCAAGGAAGTTGAAATCATAGCCTCTACTTGCAGCCCAAAATGTGTACAGAGTCAGAGCTATCACCACCACAGCAGTCAATATAGCTGCTTCCAGAATAACTTTCTCTGTATATAATACCAACACTCATTAGGAGAAGCTCGGCAACCCACATAAAAATTGGCAATTCACAATGATAAAATGCAACTTGAGCAAACCAAATTGCACAAGCCAAAATAGTAAGGCATGAAACTATAAACCCCAAATTACAAATTAGTTTTCTCCTGTCTGCAAAATTGATTTTGAATGTATTGGTTCTGTAAAATTGAAGTTGAAGGTAAAATGATTTATGATCAAATATATTTCTACAAATGCAAGTTGAACAAGAAGTTTCAATGGTTAAATCACATTAAAACTCAAAAGCTACAAATCCTAACTTCAATTAGGATAAATTATGAAAAGCATAATCGATTCTACTGAAGAGCAACCAAACATGTCAAAATCAATTCTATGCACTCAGAATCAATTCAAACAATGCAAGATCAGAAAATTCAAATCTTCAATGAATCAATTCAAACAATGCAAGATCACAAAATTCAAATCTTCAATGAATCTTGTTTTGAAAGTACTCACTTCAACCCATGACACAAGCATTGGAATTTGAACACTCACAACCTACAATATATCCCTAAACCCTAATTCTGGTTAGAATAATTCTAATTCCCAAATGAATATTTCTCCTTAGTTCACCACACAGTCCAAAAATTCCAAGTTCAATCAATTAAACAACATAACCTTAAATTATTACAGATTTCAAATGAAAGAAACAGAAACAAAATGAACAGAATCTTACCGCTAGTGAAAGCACAACTCAATCCAACAACAAACGAAAGCGAAAGAGTGAAAATCCCCAATAGAAAGTAATTAACCGGATGCTTCTGATAATACGAGTAAAGCGGGCACAACGCTGAAATCCACATGCAAAAATCAACAACAGTCAGACTAAAACTAAAATCTCAACACAAACAAAATTCCACAATCGAAACCAAATTCAGGGAAAGAAAACGCACTTATCAAAGGGACAAAGATGAGAACGATGTAAAGAGCGAGACCAGCGTTGGTTGTGGCGAAGAACGTTGAAATGGGACGAACGGAGACGACGACGGCGCCGACAGCGATGGTGGCGAGTAATTGTATGGCGATGATGACGTAGACTTTTCGGATGAAAGACCACCGTAGTTCGGGGCTCTCGAGCATCATCGGATACAGCGGCCTTGCGCCGCTTTCCAAATCGGATTTTCCGTAGGGTTGATTCCACATCTTGTTGCGCTGTTTCTTTTTCCGGTGAAGTTTCTTGACTGAGAAACTGAGAGAAAATGTTTAGATTTTCGCTTTATTTGTTTGCGGGGGTTAATAAATAAATAGAATAAACTGCTATGAGTTTGGTGATGTTAACTGATTAATTAACAAATAATTGCTTATTGGTTAAGTTTTTGTTAAATTTGTTATAAGTGATTACTGTAGAAGAAACTTCGCGTCTTCGCGAGATCATACCTTACGCGACTGGGAAATAACGAGTAGCTTCGCTGGTAAACACGGTGGTGTGGGTTTTGCTGCTATTGACACGTGTACGGTTGGAAATGTTCTAGATTTTTGGAACGGTGGTTAACAAAGTTAGGACTTGCTAGAACACGTAAGAACGTGGGTCTCTTAATTGTAGTTTAATGAAAATAGATTACTTATTTAATAAATTTTAAAAAACATGTGCTTTTGGTAGTCAAGTGTCAAAAGCTCAATTTAAGACACTATAATATAAGATTATTAGATAGGTGAACTTTTACCCTAAATCTACATAATAGGTCTAAGTCATTTGCTCCCACCATCTGTAATTGTCGGATCTAATATAATGTCTCTTATATCTCTTTGTCACGTCAATTGAAAATAGTGTTATATATCAACTCATTGTCGGATCTAATATAATGTCTCTTATATCTCTTTGTCACGTCAATTGAAAATAGTGTTATATATCAACTCATTTACGCATCGTAACAGATATATTTTTATTCATTTTTGCAAAGTTTTATCTCTCTAACTTCATTGACTTAAGCGTTGTTACCTTTACAAGCATGCCTCCCCTCAATTGTATCGGAGATCAGCATCACATATCGGGAGTTTTGCGTTAACATGTTATCAATCTTATGTTCTGCTCCGAAATAGATGTGTCGTCTATAAGAATCATCTTTTGATTCTCACAAGTTTCTACATTGAATTCTTTAGATCATACTCGTTGGGTCGTCACAACCATTATATCAATCATCCATATTGCCAATATTTTATTTGACAGATAATGGATCCACATTAATTCGGATGGCCTTGCATCATAACGTTAATCTTGCAATTGGAGTCACCATGATGTTTTCAAATTTTGTTACATTGTCATATCCTATCGTTCCACGATTATTTGAGGACTATCTTGCCCGAAGGATTCAGTTAAGAGATCTGCAAAGAGAACTGCCTCATGATGGAAAGGAAGAATCGAAAAATGAAAGATCAATCCTAGGGTTCCGTGAAAAAGAAAAGGTGAATCGTGTCTTTAACAAAATGCTTCAATTAGTGATAATGGTCAAAGTAGTGAATCATTTAGTATTAATAGTTATGATTGACGAGGGAAGTTCATGCGACATCATTTAGGCCAGCCTCTTCGAGGAATTAGTGTCGCTTGCGCGAAAATAAGGTGTCGGCACAACAGAAGAGTCGCCACCTTTCGTTATTTATCCCCCAGAGCGAGAAAGGAAACGATCGGAAAAACCTGACGAAAAAGGGTAAGACAAGGTCGTCGCAACCATTGTCTGGGTTCGGGAGTCGGTAACGCAAAGGGAAGGTATTAGCACCCCTCACGTCCGTCGTACTCGACGGGATCCTCGCTTGTTGTGTTTACTTGGACGGGTTGGTTTTATTCTATCTACCTATCAAGGCTGGCTGAAAAAGAAAAGAAAAATGACTCGGTAAAGCGTCGCACTTTATGCCTACGTATTCTCATCAGAGAATGAGAAATCAGAGTCAACGTAGTTCGGCCTACGAAGGGTTATGGGGGAAGGTAGTTCGCCAAGACATCGCCATCTTGTGCCTACGTACTCTCAACAGGTATGAGAGATCAGAGCTCACGTAGTTCGGGAAACTACGGTTTATTTCCTGTCTTTTACGAAAGAAGTGTTTTTTATTGTGTTTGCGATTTCAACCGCACTAGAGACTATGACCTGAGAGTGAATGCGTCGCATGTCACCCAAAGGGTACCATACTAAACATCCAGACTGTGGAAAAGAAACTCCCCCACAATCCTTTCTCAGGTAGCTTAAGGCTCGTAACGTACGAAAGAAATCATTCATGATTACTGTATTTTAAACTGTTTTGAGATGAGAAGAGAACATGCCCAACTAGGAGGGAGACTATCAAGTCCTACTGTTATCATGCCATGTATTCATCCTATGGTTGAGATTTGAACAGGGAACTCCTAGAAGTTGTCATGCATAGGTTTCAACCTAAAAGTCTATCTTCAAATCCTTATCAAAGGAAATGAGAGTCCTAAGGGATCATGTCAATGATACACCAAAACAGACAAAGCATCAGCTTAACAGTAAAATGCATGCAATGCAAGTGAGGGAGGAAATGTGTGTGGGGCTTCAGCCTCCACAAGCTCATCTCAACCTCAAGCCAGAATGAAATGACAGTAATCATACTGAAATATAAACAACATGCTATCAAGCAATAAACAGTAAACTGCAATCATACAGAAGAAAATGAAATGAAATGCCATCAGGAAAACAAAACACATGGGCAAGGGAGCTGAGCTCTACCGAATACCCGCAAGCAAAGCCACACAGTAACAATACAAGCAGAGGGAGCAACTCAACCTCTAGTGCAATCATGCTCCTAGATTCTACCTATTCTAGATATGAACTTATTCTAATGCATCAGACAAGTCAAGCGAAACACACAATACAGAAAAGAAAAGAAGAAAACAGATCAACTCCTCTCTCAACTCCAAGCCTCAGCTTCTCCAACAGCAACTCAGTCTTCAGACTTCAATCACTTGACAGATGCCAATTGCTTTTCCAGGTTTCAACCCTACAACATGAGTTTCAACCCATCTTCTCCCTTAAGCTTCAGCTCCTTGATCAGTTCCACCTTCAGGCTTCACCTAATCTTCAGGGATCTTCAAGTATCAACTTGATCTTCATGCTCTTCAAGCTTCAGCTGGAATGGCAGTGCTCAAGGATTCATCCTCTTCTATACTCTTCAATGAAGTCTTCATCTTCATGCTCAGGCTCAACCTCTCTCAAGACAATCAAACCAGAGAAAAATCACTTACTGGATAAGCTGGGGGATATTGAACTGCTTATTTGACCACCAAAGGTGACCTATAAGGGTTCAACATCAAATGAAGGGTTCCCTCAAAAGTTCTACCTCCTAGGTACATCACTTATCCCTCCAAAGGAGAGAGGTGAATACCATGTAAGGACTTTGAATCATAGGGAGGAATGGAGGTGAATGATACCATCCATGTTTGAGAAAGAAATTATCTACATCTAAACTCTTCCTAATCCCTAACCCTAAAAACAAAACAAAAAGAAAGAAGACAAAGCTCTCAAGCTCCTCAATGCATCTTCAAATCTCCTACTATGCTCCACAATGCTCCTTAGACCAAAATCAAGCTCTCAAGCCAAGCAACAAACCACAAAGCAAAGCAAACTAAAGCAAACATGCCCTAAAGGCACCACAAACAATCAATCAATACAAAAATCAACTAAAAATAGCATACTATTATATTAAATCCTAATATAATTTCTAAGGGATCCTACATACCTACCCTTAATACCCATATATGCCCCATAGTCTAATTTGTCCTAAAAACCCAAAATCTAAAGTTATTATGGACCTATGTTGAAGTTTTAACCTAATTCTACACTACCTAGAATTTCCTAATCAAAACTATCCTAAAAATCATCACAAAAATATGGCATTAATCCAGGGGGAACCTAAAACATACTTATAACTACCCTAAAAAGATTGAATTAAAAATCTAAAGGGAGCTACCTAAACTAAATTCTACAAATTAAGGTATCAATATAAAAGAATTAAAAAGCAATTAAACTAGAAAATATGCAAAAAATATTGAAATGCATGATATAAGAAATATTTTTATTTTATATTTTTCTAGACAGAAAATGGAAAGTGGAGAAAAAATTCCCATGAAAAAATATTAGTTTTTCTATTTATTATGCATTTTTCAAAGTTTGGAAAAATTTGGAGTAAAAATAATATGAAAATGATGAGATGGGTGCAGATAGCAATAATATTCAATGCAAATCAAACTTGGGCCCAACATGGGGGGTGGCAATAACAAAGCGCCTGGGCCCAATGTATTCAGAAAAATCAATTAAAATGAAAAGAAAAAAAAAACTAGCGGTGTGAAGAGCAAGAAAATATAGTGCAAATTGGAATTGGGCCCATACGGGGGGTGTGGATAGACATTCCACTTAAGCCCAGGATGAGGGCTTTAATGAAACGCCGCGTTTCATTCGCTGGCTTTCCCTCTCGTTTCGCTTTTAAATCTCAGCCGTAGAATCTTGCTTCAAGTCAAATAGTCATACGCGCGATCAACGGTTGGTGAGTTATCTTCTACCTTGGAATGATAGGGTTTTCAGAAACCATTAAAACACATCTTCCATGCACAGAATTACACCTCATCGTTCTCCCTCGTTTCCGCATCAAATTTCACGAAATAAAACCCTATCTCGATCAGAATTTCACAATGAACAAAACTATGGCATTGGTTTCCATTAACATGGCCTCTAGCACCCAACCCGAACGTGAAACATCATGGATTTCAAAATATGATCAATACTCGAACTCAACCAAACTCATCTTTCTTTACATCAGAATGAACCTCATGCCACACTCATCAAAATCAGCCATTAAGCTAGCATTAACACTCACTATATAGCATGTTCTCACTCCATCAAGAATTCGTGTCCATTAATGAAACTTCTCCAATTGGTCTTAAACTCATCAAAAATGACCACCTAATTGTCTCTAGCAGTTTTACACTAATAATTAACCCTAGTCATGCCTAGAATAGGGTGTAGAAATGGTTTTTCATACCTTGCTTCTTGAAATGGTAGGTGGTGAAAATCTTTGATTCAAGCCTTGAAACTCTTCCAGAATGCTCCCTAGATGATGAATCTTCCTTTGTTTGCAGAAGATTTGATGTAGAGAACTTGTACTTCAAGATCCAATGCAATTTGCCTTCTTGCACATTCAATGTGAATACCTTCAAACCTTCCTCAATGGAGTTTCACTCTAGCATGAACACACTCAGAAATGCTTATGGAGAAGATTTGTGAAGAAAAATGGAATGGTAATGAAGAAGAATATGAAGTTTGAATATGATTTGCAAATGAAGCTTTATGATTTCAATCACTATTCTCTACCACAATCAACACCAACTAACACCAACCTTGCCTCAATGCAAGTCACACTCATTATATAGAGAGGTTTAGAAAAGTCTAGAACCTCCTAGAATCATCTAGTAAGAACTTGAAGTTTTCATGATATGGTAATTTGAATTTCCATTTCTCATAACATGGTATCTCATGCCAAATGCCTTGTAACTTGGGTAACTGATTTGAAATTCTCCTTACATGAGATCTTGGATGAGATACAATGCCTAAACACCTTGTTTATTAAGTTTTTTCCTTGTTTTGGTTTGGTACCCCATTATGCAAGCAAGACTTTTCCAAAGTAGTCCTATGATGCAAGCCCCAAATCAAAATTGTGGCTGAACCATTGTTCTTAGAATGTCATTTGGAGTCAAAATGACCTATCATATGACATGGTTTGGACTCATAGCTTATGATTTATGATTTTCAATCTCACTTGAATTAACTTATGCCTCATTTTTAGGCCATTTTTATCACTTTTTGATATGAGCCTTTTCAACATCTCATGACCTCCCTACTAGCCTTATAACATCATTCTAAGCAAGTTTGATGTTGAAGATTTTTCCATTTGAAGCTTGGAAGTAGGAGATATGGCCTTATGCTTGAAATGACTTATAACTTCCAAATGACCAAAATGCCCTTGGCTTGTCAAAGCCATACGTTGAGTTCTACAAATCCTATCAAGGACTTCTAGTACTCTATAGAAAGCTAATAGGATGCTCTTAAACATTCATGTTGATTAAGAATCCATAGGAATCATCCTACTAGGGCAAATGTTGTCTGCAAGTTGGGTGACTTTCAGGGACCCAAATTCACATACCTCAGATGACCTGTAATTTGTCAAAACCATAACTTGAGCTCTGCAAATCCTATCAAGGACTTTTACCACTCAAATTAAAGCTAAGAACAATCTCTACAACATTCATGTTGTGGGTAAGATGAGATGACAATCACATCTTGAGCTAAAACTGCCTGGAAGATAGGGATCAAACTAGGGGATTTTACACTGTCAATCCTTAGAAACCCTAGCTTAAAACTTCTCAAACTCCTCAATCATGATGATTTGGTCTAGGAATCATCCTTATAGTATCTCAATACATCATTCCATGATCACATGGCTCCTGGATTAGGTCTCAACCCTCTCCAAATCTTCAATTGACCTAGGGTTGACCTAGTCAAACCCTAATTCTACCACTCATGGTTGAATCTTCTGAATTCTTGTACAATGACCTCTCTAGGCTTCATGATGGCGCTCAAGACATCTCATAAGCTTTCTCAAAGCTTTAAGTCCATCCTCACAGTCTTAGAATCATCTGAGGAGCACCCACAACTCTCAAGTTATGAGCCACACAACCTTGGTTTCAACCAATTCCTCTGAGGATCTCTTGAGCTTTCTGACAAAGGTATCAACCTTCAAACACTTGATGGGTAAATAAATGTTGGTCAAATTTTACGGTGCAACAGCTGCCCCTATTTAAACGGCTTGAACTTGACTGGGTGAGAAGCGAATGGCTCTCAGCCAATCAAGGTGCGAGACGGTTGAATACCGATAAACCCGGAAATTTGCCAACTGCACGAGCACACGGTACTCTGCGGGGAAAAAATCTTCGAACACTGTAGTACTAGCTGCACGACAACTAGCTGGAGAAATACTGATCTGACATCGCCATCAGTTATCCACATTAAATTCTATTGTAATCGTCATCAGACGACCAAAACACCCAACATCGCCGCTGGAAAACTAGAGAATCTGACATACCCAACATCGCCGCTGGAAAACTGAAGAAAACTGAAGAATCTGACATACCCAACATCGCCGCTGGAGATTGAAGAATCTGACATCACCGTCGGAAGCAAAATACCCAACATCGCCGCTGGAAAGATGAGCCACCTGACATCGCCGCCAGAACCAAACATACCCAACATCGCCGCTGGAAAGATAAAGAGTCTGACAAAAGCACCCAACATCACCGTTGGAGAACTAAAGGATAGTCTGACCAAAACATCCAACATCGCCGCTGGAAAACTAAAGGATAATCTGAAAAAACACCCAACGTCGCCGCTGGAGAACTAAATCAACTGACATACCCAACATCGCCCCTGGAAAACTGAGGAACCTGATATACCCAACATCGCCGCTGGAAAACTGAAGAATCTGACATCGCCGTCGGAAACAAAATACCTAACATCGCCGCTGGAAAACTAACATCCAACATCGCCGCTGGAAAGATAAAGAGTCTGACAAAAGCACCCAACATCGCCGCTGGAGAACTAAAGGATAGTCTGAAAAAAACACTCAACGTCGCCGCTGGAGAACTAAATCAACTGACATCGCCGCCAGAAACAAACAGCCAACACCGCCGTCGGACAACCAAAGAATCTGACATCGCTGTCAAACAAACATCCAATATCGCCGCTGGGGAAATAGAGGATCTGACATCGCCGTCATAAGCAAACAAAACTCTGAGAGACCCTCGACATCGCCGTCGAACATCCAACATCGCCGCTGGAAACAAACAACCAACATCGCCGCTGGAGACAAACATAATCTGACCTCGTCGTCAAGACAAATATCCACCATCGCCGCTGGAACCAAACATAATCTGACCTCGCCGTCAAGACAAATATCCAACATCGCCGCTGGAACCAAACATAATCTGACCTCGCCGTCAAGACAAATATCCAACATCGCCGCTGGAACCAAACATAATCTGACCTCGCCGTCAAGACAATCATAACTCTGAGAGACACTCGACATCGCCGTCGAATGAACATAATCTCTGCTGGGGAGCTAAAGAGTCTGACATCACTGTCAAACATAATTTGACCTCGTCGTCAAAGACAAATATCCAACATCGCCGCCAGAAACAGACATCCAACATCGCCGCTGGAACCAAACATAACCTGACCTCACCGTCAGGGTGAAGAAACTCCATTGGGGAATTGGTCACACGGTAACCGGTAGTACATAGTCGATCACGCCATCAGGCATCCAAAGAAACTGTCGGGCATCAGTCGGACTTCAACCATCAGGTTGATCATGCCATCAGGCATTCTACAGACCTTGTCGGGCCTCAGCCGGACTTCGTCAGCAAGTCGGGAATAGAATTCTTGGTCAATCATGAGCCAACTGGGAACACCTAAACCTCTGCCATCAGGCACTCCGCATCAGCTGAGAGAACATCTTCAAATTCATCTGAAGAAGAAAATCCTTGGCCTTCAAGGATAGATGAAAGCCTGGCCACTGGCCACTCCAGATCCGCTGGAGAAAATCTTCAAGTTCTTCTGAAGATAAGAATCCTTGGCCTTCAAGGATAGGTGAAACTCTGGCCACTGGCCACTCCAGATCCGCTGGAGAAAATCTTCAAGTACTTCTGAAGATACGCATCCTTGGCCTTCAAGGATATAAATTTTGCCCGTCGGCAACTCCGCCTCCGCCGGAGAACATCTTCAAATTCATCTGAAGAAAACTAATCTGGTTATACCATAGCCTTCAGGCCTCGACATTCAGTTGGTAACAACCACTATTTGCTCGATCTCAATCAGTAACCAACTCAGGGAACCTGATCTGGTCGTCAGACCACCACGGATCGTCTTGCCCACTGAAGCTGCACCTGCAAACTTCTGATACCGTCTTCGGACAAACACTGAGTCATCAACGGGGGGAACCTGAATCCACAGGAACTTGCTGGTATCGCCTCCGGGCGTTCCCGAAGTCGATCTTCATGTCTGACACCGTCACCAGAGCAACGTATCACGCTGCTATTCTCTTGACATCCTGGTCAAACCATTGCTAAATAAACGCAAACACCGGGTCACCGGAAACAACCATCAGATTAACACTTTGTTGGGGGCTTCAAGAATCATCTTGAACAAATAACTCCGTCGGGGACCTTCAAGAATCATCTTGAACCGATAACCATTCTGAGCAAACATTTTGTTGGGGATTCCAGGAATCAACCTAGGCAACTCCTGCCGGGGACAAACCAATCACGGCTCGAACGACTTCCAAGGATTCGTCTCTCTTGGGGCTTCAGGAATCATCCTGAACAAATAACTTCGTCGGGAACCTTCAAGAATCATCTTGAACCGATAACCATTCTGAGAAAACATTTTGTCGGGGATTCCAGGAATCAACCTAGGCAACTCCTGTCGGGGGCAAACCAATCACGGCTCGAACGACTTCCAAGGATTCGGCTCTCTTGGGGCTTCAGGAATCATCCTGAACAAATAACTCCGTCGGGGACCTTCAAGAATCATCTTGAACCGATAACTATTCTGAGCAAACATTTTGTTGGGGATTCCAGGAATCAACCTAGGCAACTCCTTCCGGGGACAAACCAATCACGGCTCGAACGGCTTCCAAGGATTCGGCTCTCTTGGGGCTTCAGGAATCATCCTGAGCAACCTTCACTGGGGACCCTACTGGGGAGCTTGAGAATCATCTTAAGCAAATAGCCCTGCTTGAGGAATTCAAGAATCATCTTGAACTGAAGACTTTGCTGGGGATCTCAAGAATCATCTTGAGCAAGCGACTCTGGGGACTGCACCGGGGTCTTAAGAATCACCTGGAGCAAGCGACTTCGTTGGGGAGAATGTCAGGAATCATCCTGAGCAACTGATCTTTCGGCGGAACACCTGCAAAACAAGAACGGTAACAACCTAGATCATGTTTATTATGCATATGCTTCGGCGCCATGCTTCACACGGTGGAAATGCTATGCGTTTATGATACATGCTATGCAACCCTGCACAATGATGCGATCCCGTCAGCAAAATAAATGCCGAGGGGGAAATCCTTCTGTCAAGGAGAAAGAACTACTCAGATAGAGGAATCATCCTGCTGAGGAGAACATGGTTACGTCAATATCAATTGGACTCCGCAGGGGACACAACTTCAGTTGACTACTGCGGGTGAAACAACTTCATTTGATTGCTGCAGGGGACGAAGCTCTACGAGAACCTGGACCTGCTGAGGGAAAGCGATGTCAATTGCGGGAACAAACTGCATGGCCGCCTCGGATACTCTTCTGGGGATAAGACTCTGTGGGGAAACAACAGGGTGCAGTTTGGCACTTATATGCTCGAAGAGGAAGCTGAGGATTGGTGGGGTAATACTCGCCAAAGGTTTGAAGAGAATGAGATGGTGATTACTTGGGATCTTTTTAGGGAGACATTTCTGGAGAAGTATTTTCCAGAAGATGTGCGTGGGAAGAAGGAAATTGAGTTTCTTGAGTTGAAGCAGAGTAACTCAACTGTGGTCGAGTATGTGGCGAGATTTGAGGAGTTGATTATGTTTTATCCTCATTATAATACTATTAATGCTGAGAGATCTAAGTGTCTCAAGTTTGTGAATGGTTTGAGGCCGAAAATTAAGCAAGTTGTTGGTTATCAAGAGATTAGGCGATTTTCGGAGTTGGTAAACAAGAGTAGAATTTATGATGAAGATAGTAGGGCTCGGTCTAGCCACTACAAGATTTTAAGTGAAAAGAAAGGAAAAGGTCAATTTAGAGGAAAGCCGTATGTGACTCCTGCAGAGAAAGGGAAGCAGAAAGCTGGTTTCGGCAAGAAGCCAAGTGGGGGAGGATTCTCTACTCCGGTGAGATGTTTTAGATGCGGTGAAGAGGGACATCATGCTCCTGAGTGCAAAAGTGTTGATCAGAAATGTTTTAAGTGTGGGAAGCCAGGCCACAAAGCTCTAGAGTGCAGAAGCGGTGCGAATGTGACTTGCTACAACTATGGTGAGCAAGGACACATTAGTACCAAGTGTGTTAAGCCAAAGATGACTCAAGGGAGTGGAAAGGTGTTTGCTCTATCAGGATCGGAGACTGCTAATGATGATCGATTGATCTGAGGTACGTGCTTCATTAATGGTATACCTTTGATCGCTATAATTGATATTGGAGCTACGCATTCTTTTATTTCTTTGGATTGTGTTAAGACATTAAGTCTTGAGTTGTCGGTCATGAGTGGAGATATGGTTATTGATACTCCTGCTATGGGTTTGGTAACTACCCCGTATGTGTGTTTGAATTGTCCATTGAGCATTTTTAGTAAAGACTTTGGAGTTGATTTAGTGTGTCTTCACTTAGATCAACTTGATGTTATTCTTGGGATGAATTGGTTGGAATCCAATCGTGTTTATATTAACTGTTTTGACAAAATGGTTATTTTTCCTGAACTTGAGAAGGAAGAAGATTTGTTTATAACTGCTAAGCAAGTGAAGGAATCACTGCAAGAAGGTGCTAAGGTATTCTTGTTAATAGCAACGGTGAGCATTGGTGAAACTGGAACAATTGATGCTTTACCAATTGTCCGTGACTTTCCGGAAGTTTTTCCTAAGGAGATAATAGATTTACCGCCGGAACGAGAAATGGAGTTTGTGATTGACTTAATTCCTGGAACTAGTCTGATATCTATGGCTCCATATCGTATGTCTACATCGGAATTGAAAGAGTTGAAGAGTCAACTTGAAGAGCTACTTGATAAGAGGTTTATTCGTCCGAGTGTGTCACCGTGGGGTGCACCGGTGTTGTTGGTTAAGAAGAAAGAAGGTTCTATGAGGCTCTGTGTGGATTACAGACAATTGAACAAGGTGACTATCAAGAATAAGTATCCACTTCCGAGGATTGACGATTTGATGGATCAATTGGTTGGTGCGAGTGTGTTTAGTAAGATAGATTTGAGATCTGGGTATCATCAAATTCGCGTGAAGGCTGGAGATATTCAGAAGACTGCTTTTAGAACGAGGTATGGACACTATGAGTATTTTGTGATGCCATTTGGTGTGACTAATGCACCAGGTGTATTTATAGAGTACATGAATAGGATTTTCCATCCTTATTTGGACAAGTTTGTGGTGGTGTTCATTGATGATATTTTGATTTATTCGAAGAGTGAAGAAGAAAATGTCGAGCATCTGAGAATTGTGTTATCTGTATTGAAAGAAAAGTGTTTGTATACTAAACTTTCCAAGTGTGAATTTTGGTTGAAGGAAGTGAGTTTCCTTGGTCATGTGATTTCGAGTAGAGGTATTGCAGTTGATCCGTCGAAGGTTGAAGCGGTATCGCAATGGGAGACTCCAAAATCAATTTTTGAGATTAGAAGTTTTCTTGGTTTGGCGGGATATTATCAGAAATTTATTGAGGGATTTGCCAAGTTATCATTGTCGTTGACGCAGTTGACTAGGAAAAGTCAAGCTTTTGTGTGGGATGCGAAGTTTGAAGGAAGTTTCCAAGAGCTTAAGTGAAGATTGACGACAACTCCTGTTTTGATTTTGCCAAATCCGACAAAACCGTTCGTCGTGTATTGTGATGCTTCTTTGATGGGTTTAGGAGGTGCGTTGATGCAAAATAAATAAGTTGTAGCTTATGCTTTGAGGCAACTTAGAGTGCATGAGAAGAATTATCCGACACATGATTTAGAGTTGGCCGTTGTTGTGTTTGTGCTGAAACTTTGGAGGCATTATTTGTTTGGTTCGAGATTTGAGGTGTTTAGTGATGATAAGAGTTTGAAGTATCTTTTTGATCAGAAAGAGTTGAATGCAAGGCAAAGGAGTTGGTTGGAACTTCTGGAAGATTTTGATTTTGGTTTGAACTACCATTTGGGTAAAGCAAATGTGGTAGCTAATGCGTTGAGTAGGAAATCGTTACACATGTCATTGATGATGGTAAAAGAGTTGGAATTGATCGAGCAATTTCGTGATTTGAGTTTGGTGTGTGAGAAGACTTCTTATGGAGTTAAGTTGGGTATGTTAAAGCTTACTAGTGGTATTCTGGACGAGATTTGAAAAGGACAGAAATCTGATTTGAGTTTAGTTGATTGGTTGACTTTGATCAATCAAGGTCGAGGTGGTGATTTTCGGATCGATGAGAATGGTATCATGAGGTGTCATGATCGAGTTTGTGTTCCTAATGTTGTTGAGCTGAAGAAGAGTATTCTTGAAGAAGGACATCATAGTGGTTTGAGTATTCATCCAGGTGCTGCTAAGATGTATCAAGATTTGAGGAAAGTATTTTGGTGGCCTCGTATGAAGAAGGATATTGCCGAGTTTGTGTACTCTTGTTTGACTTGTCAGAAGTCGAAGATTGAGCATCAGAAACCGTCGGGTTTGATGAAACCGTTGTTTATTCCTGAGTGGAAATGGGATAGCATTTCTATGGATTTTGTATCTGGTTTACTGAGGACGCCAAGTAACTTTGAAGCTATTTGGGTTATTATGGATAGATTGACCAAATCTGCTCACTTTATTCCTATGCGAATGGATTACCCGTTGGAGAGGTTGGCAAATATGTACATTGAGAGGATTGCCATTTTGCATGGAATTTCGTCTAGCATTGTGTCAGATAGAGATCCGAGGAGGTTTACTTCGAGATTTTGGGAAAGTTTGCAAAGTGCTTTGGGTACGAAGTTGCGTTTGAGTTTAGCTTATCATCCGCAGACCGATGGTCAGACTGAGAGGACGATTCAGTCACTTGAGGATCTTTTGAGAGCTTGTGTGTTGGAGAAGGGAGGAGCTTGGGATAACTACTTACCTTTGATTGAATTTACTTACAATAACAGTTCTCATTCGAGTATTGGTATGGCACCGTTCGAGGCATTGTATGGTAGACGATGTAGAACGCCATTGTGTTGTTATGAATCTGGAGAGAGTTCTGTGGTTGGACCTGAGATAGTCCAACAGACTATAGATAAGATTAAGATGATTCAAGAGAAGATGAAGATTTCTCAGAGCCGTCAGAAGAGTTATCATGACAAGAGGAGGAAGGCACTTGAATTTCAAGAGGGAGATCATGTGTTTCTTCGAGTTACTCCTATGACTGGTGTTGGTAGGGCATTGAAGTCACGTAAGTTGACGCCGCGTTTTATTGGTCCTTATCAGATTTTGCAGAAGATAGGGGAGGTAGCCTATCGTGTCGCTTTGCTGTCGTCGCTTGCTAATCTTCATGACGTGTTCCATGTATCTCAGTTGAGAAAATACATTGCGGATCCGTCTCATGTAGTCCAAGTAGATGATGTACAGGTGAGAGATAACCTGACTGTGGAGACATCACCTATGCGGATAGAGGATCGAGAGTTGAAGTAACTTCGAGGCAAAGAGATTGCTTTGGTGAAGGTCGCTTGGGGAGGACCGGCTGGTGGAAGTGTGACTTGGGAACTGGAGAGTCAAATGAGGGAGTCTTATCCAGAGTTGTTCGAATCAGGTAACATTTTCGAGGACGAAAATTCCTAAAGTGGGGGAGAGTTGTAACAGCTCAATTTTCACTAATTAATTATTTATATTAATTAAATGATTTAACAGGATTGTTTGATTAACTTATGATTAATTAAATGAATTAATAGATGTTGGAGAGAATTAGAAGGGAAAGACTTATAAAGGAAAGTGGAAAGAAAAGAGATAGAAAGGAAACATAAGAGAAATAATAGAGAAAGAAGGAGAAAGAGGAGAAAAGAGAAGGAGAAGAAGGAAAAGTTGGAAAAGCTCAAGAACAACTCTCAAGCATCGATTAATCGAGGTAAGGGTGTGAAATATCATTATTATGTTAATGTATATGATTGTGTATGCTTGGGTTAGATTGTTGGTTGTTTTTCTACAACTTCTATTTTAGGGCAAATTAGATTTAATCGATAGAAGCCGAGTTTTAACGGTAGAAAATAAGAATAAGTGGTATAATTTAGTCGAGGGAGGTTAGACTAAGGCTATGGAACTGGTTTGGTGAGAATCGGTCGGTTTTGTGAAGGGTTAAGGACTTGATGATAGTGGGAATTTTTTGAGTTCGCAGACATTCGCTAGCACCTTCGCTAGGCGAATAGGTCGCGAACATTCGCTAGCAACTCGCTGAGCGAATAGGTTAGCGAGAGGTCCCAGACTTGGACAAAATGTATTTGATCTGGTTCGCTGGTAGCGAGTGAGGTAGCGAAGTATTCGCTAGGGCCTCGCTGCAGCGATGTAGGTGGCGAGCAAAGTCAGTAGCTTCTGTTTGCCTTCGCGAGCTGGTTCGCTAGGCGAACAGATAACGAGCATTCGCCAGAGACTCGCTAGGCGAGCAAGCCAGCGAGCGTGACAGCATTTTGTTTTCTTGTGATTCCATTCCTTGTTGATTTTCCTTGATCGATTATGTTTAATCCTTGTTGGAGATGAGTAATTGTATACTGTGAAATATATGTTATGGGTAGCCGTATGGCGTGAATCCTAGATTGTGGAATTGATTGCGAATTGTGGTCTTTGACAAATATAATGCATCGTTTTCAACTACCTACCCATTGCAAAAATATACCACCATTATTACAAAATTATCCAATAACAAATATTTCATTTTACTTTCAAAAAGGATAATTTATTAATCAACATATTCATATTGTTAAAGATGCTAAGAGCTTCCTTCTCATCCACGTGTCAGTTACCCATTGGTCCTAAACTTTTTTCCATTTTTCCCTCTCTTCTCACACTATTCAGGCTTCTCTATATCTTTCATTCTTCTGATATTTCTCTCATTTCTCCATAAATCATATTTCACTTTTCTCCATTTTCTCCACACTTCATACTTCAGAACATCATCATCTCCCTCGTCTGTAGTTCTTGCGAGCTAAAAATAAGAAGGTACGTGCTCCTACTTCCATCACCTCTCCCTGCACATCATAGTTCAAGCATTGTTTTATTTTTAGTTTTTCTCGTTTTCTGTTTCACAAACCAAGACTCTGGTTTTTTTGTTTCACAAACCAGAGTTCAACCATTGTTTTTCTGGGTTTACAATGACTGTGGGTTTGAGATGAATGTTGCTTTTTGTTCATCTTTTTTTCCGATAAGAAAGCTACAAGCTTTGCTAATAATTTCTGTACATTTGGTTATTGTTATTCATCTCTGAAAACACATCTGAAAACCATGTCTATTATGAACTTATATTGTAGTTGTTACTTTTCAGATCACCATGTCTAGAGCACCTATTATGATTGCTGATTTGAAGCTAGGAAACAATGTATGGAAGCTTGCCATTCGTATTGTTGATCTATGGACTATAACCGAGCGTAATGGACAACAACATTTTGAATGTGTTATCCAAGATAGCAAGGTATGCATTATTGCTGTAAATATGTTATCTAACTTTTACATAACTTAAAATATGTACAACTATTCGTTTGATTCATAGGGTGATAAAATACACGTCGTTACCCGCAACAGAGATTTTGATTTGTGGAAACAGAGGTTACAAGAACATATAACTTATATGGTTTATAATGGTGATCCATTAAACAACGATATTCCTTTGAAAATCTGTGAAAATCCGTTGAAGCTTTTTTTCAATAGTGGAACCACTGTAACCATGGTAGATTTACCAGAAATACCACCCCATCAATTTCATTTCAAACCCATCGTCGATTTTTTACACGGAGATTTCCAAGTCAACCGCTTATATGGTATTTAAAATTTTCTTAAACATCATTTGAATTGTTACATGTTTGTGAACTAATAGACTAACCATTTGGCCTTACTATCAAACAAATGTCATTGGTGTACTTCACCAAGTAGTCAGGTCTCAAGTTGCAGGGGGTGGAAAGAAGGCTTGTGTCAACATTACCTTATCTGATGAAATGTAAATCACATTATAACTTCTTTATTCTTAGTGGTTCTTCATTATAACTTATATATATATATATATATATATATATATATATATATATATATATATATATATATATATATATATATATATACATATATCACATTATAACTTTTTTCTCTCTTTATTATTAGTGGTTCTGAAATAGATATTACACTTTGGGAATCATATGCCAACCAATTCATGGCATACTCGACTGAGCATATTGCACATGGCCAGACTATAATAATAATCACTCATGCTATGTGCCAGAAAAGTTCAAGTAATGCTTCAAATTGTTATTTCACTCTTATTCCTTTCATTTGTGATTGACTTCTTTTACTACTCTTACTGTTATGCCACTGTTATTGTTTTGCAGCCACCGGAAAATGGTACATCTCAAATGCTTGGAACGGATCCAAATTGCTTCTTGATTTTGTTCATCCACAGGTCACAGCATTCAAATCCAAGTAAGAAACTATTATTCAATGTGATAAATAGTCAAACCCCTTATATGTACTCCACAGTATATAATGTTTCAATTTTATTTAGGTTGGGAGACAAGGCGAGTTAACAAACTCTTTCACAACCACTATCCCAACCTTCTGCATCACAAGGGTCGTTTGTGGACCGATCTTTCTCCTACACCAATGATGTCAAAACCATTGCTAACATCATGATTCTTCAAGATGTAAGCATATTAGTTCCTATGCTCCAGTTTTTATCACGACGCAACTTAACAATTTTTTATGATGTTTCCTTCATTTTTACTCAATTGCAAGTTTCCAATCATATAACATGCCATGTTTATTTACAGCAAGCTTTTTGTAACACTTTTGGAACCACAAAGAGGTTCAAGTCAAGTAGGTGCGGTTGGTACTATAGGCAGTGTCCGGCATGTAACATAACTAATAAATTTTCTGGGCAGTCATTCATATGCACATGTTGTGAAAATACACCTCCACCACTCACCAAGTAAGCACATCTTTTTTAGTTACTATATAAATTATCTAAGAACCTTATTTAAACATGTTGGTTAATTTAATTATATTTCAACCATTTCCTTAGGTATAAAATCGAAATCGAGGTCGAAAATGATTGCACGACTGGTTGTTTTGTGTTTTGGGACAAGGAGTGTATCCAATATGTTGGAATGGCAGCACATGCTTTAAGAGAAATCATGAAAAAGGTGCGTTAATATTATGTACTTGTATGTCTGCTTGATACATTCAACGTATACACGTAACCACTGTATGTTGCTCTTATATAAGCTCTGATATATGAAATCATGTGATTGACTATGAGATATTAAACACCTGTAGGATAATATCAATAATAAATAATTCACACTCATTTCACATAAAACCGGTGAAAGCTCTGTCTAGACTTTAAAGAGTTGCTACAATATACATACATGTATCAATCACTTACTGAAAAAACAAGATGAAAACACTCAGTGTTTTACAAGATACCTCTCTGGTGTAAAATGTCTGCTGTGTTGGATTCAAACTCTAATGCCTTAGCCAAGTTTTCCATAGCCTGACATAGGAAACTGTGGTCAGTGTCACATTTATGGGTTGCTACTTGTGTAAGAAATCATAATATACAATCAGAAGTACTATAATAATATAAGCAGAACAAGCACATAAAAACTATAATAATATAGAATATACTCATGTTTATGGATCCTTCATAAATCAACTGCCAATTGCACATACCATTTTGACATGTACTATTACAGACATATAGATAGGGAACAAAATAAAAGCCTTATAATGCTTACACCACCAACTTCTATCAAAGTAGCAGAAATTTAAAGATTTAAAAAACACTGGGGCATATATTTTCGCCAATCACATGAAATATGCAGTCTCTCTAACTGCAGAGATAATACTCCAAGTCCCCCATCACATATAAAAATATAATAACAACATCAATAAAATATGTGTGGCCTGCTCCTGTTTCAGCATCATGTCTTTGTGGCACTTAGAACACATGTTCATGGTAGCTGCACTTCCAAAAAACCACAGTTGTTGACGCAGAGCATAGGACCTTCAGGGGCTGCTTCGCATCCAATCTGGTCATGGTCCATCTTTTCCTACTTTTCTGCACCGAAGAAATTTAAGTACAAAACCATCTAAACATAAATAGGTCAAGAAATTATTGACAGATGTCTTTTTGAACATATAATCGTCCAATTACACATGTTAGCCCCTTAAATTATATATCATAGTCAGCACCATTTCCAAATAAGTATCTATGAATGGGCCAAATGAAACTTGGGTCAAAACATGAGCTCCTGAACAGGGAAAGAACAGATAAATTATGTTTTGATTCAGCATGCCTATGCAAAAGCTCACATACACAATGTTTTATTTTGAAGTAAATTAACTCTTGAGTGAATGAACATGGCCTCTGTCCATCATATTTATTAGCTATATCCTGTCTGTTTCAAATAGTATTGGCAAAATAATTGTTTTAACGATGATTTATCATAATTTAGTTGTGCTATTAGTTAGCTTCTACTTTTCTGTCATGATTATACTTAGTACAGATTATGTCATGCTGCTATTTCATTTCTTTTAAAAAACAGTTATGTAAATCATTAATGTTACTATGTAATGTTTACCTTTTATACATTCGTAGTCCAATGAAGATCATCCACAAATCTATCCTGAAAACTTGGACAAACTATTAGAAAAGGAATTTGCTTTTCGCGTGAAGTTTCAGCCAAACTTTAAGCAGGCATCTATTATCAAGCTTACTGAGGACAAAGAAGTAATCCAAATGTTCAAAGATGCCATTCGTTCAAATGAGGTTTATGATGCATTAAGCCATCAAAATTTAATTACATTCTTCATGTCTTACACTAACATACTGACCATAGAATATATTATCATGTAGTTGACTTCTAAAAACACCATGAATGCCCCGATTACAAAAGGAAAAGAAACTGTTCTTAATCATCATATACTCGACAATGAAGCGGTGACTCCTACTTCCCTTTATACAGTAAGTTTGTTTCCAAGTTATATTTGTCTTAATTTATTATTATTGGAAAAAATTTATTGCACTAAGAACTCATAGCTTCCATTTCCAACTTCCAGCCAACCATGTCTGCTTCACAGAATTGGAGCGACGAAGCCTATTCAAGCAATACCCCTTCCAAGAGGTTGTCCCAAGAATATTCTATTGAGGAGCTAGGAACTTCAACTATATTGTCACCCAAACAATCTGCAACCAAGACTGTGAAGCATGCCAAGAAGGAATGAGCCTTTACCTTCAACTCAAGTTATTTTGGTACAGCCAAGTGTTGCTATGTTGTTACAAGTTCCTTCTCTTGCTACTGTTGTTCATTTGAATATGGTTTTTTGTAACCTAATGTAGTTGACAACAAACAGTGCTCAACATGTCTTAGTCCTTTTTTGAATATGTTAAGCTTATGCTGATTAACTTTTTTGTAACTTATGTTGTTCCTAAAACCGTTATGAACTTATATTATGAAACTTGGCATGTGTCTCCAAGTGGTTAACATATTTTATAGTGGCCTTACTACTAATATAGAACAAAATCACAAAACTGATATAGAACAGCAGCATAAACATATGCAATTATCTACAATCACAAAATCAGCTTAAAACTGATATAGAACAGCAACACAAGTGCATTAACAGAAAATCACCTTAAAACTGATATAGAACAGAACCTCAACTATTGTTTTAACTGTTTTATTAGTATTATTGGTGGTTCTAATTGCACCTTAGTTAACCAAGAACCTAAAATTCTGGTATATTGAGACAAGATTTTTGCTCCACCCTAAATGCTTTCTTTCCAAATCACATTAGTTGGGAAATCATCTTAGTTAATCAAAAGGATATATTGTGAAATTGTAAAATTAACAAGGATATAGCATGGATGCACAGGGAGGAAGAAGCAGCAGAAGTGCATAACTGCTTTCATATTTACCATATAATAAATAAATCCTAGAAGATATGTTTGAAAGGACAATTACTTCCTGTAACTTATAGTTATATAAATCAATTGCATTAACAACAGATATATTTATTTGCCATTATCTTGTGGAGAGATTATTTTGTTAAGATATACAAACCATTGGCATTATTTATATTAAAATGTTCTTGCCTTTTATGAATCCCAATTTTGTCTGCTTACTTTTTCACAATTCTGCAAAACCTGTACTATTTTACTTGGCACAATTGCTTTAGCTGTATTCTCTGACATATAAAGTATTGTGTTTACCTATGTAAGCTATACTTTGAGGGTTGTGCATTTCTCAGTACTTCCTCTTACTATTTTAATGTGTAGGTCATAATAGCTAAGTACTTCCTATTACAGCTGTTTAACATAATAGTATAACTTCACCAGCATCTTTACACTGCACTCATTGACTCATTGCCTTTTTAACATATTAGTATAAGTTATGCAAGACATGTCTGTTTTTCACTGATGGTTGTCATCTCACAGGTTTTAATGCACTTATTTTTACTACACTTCTGCACAAGACAAAAATACATAGTCATCTTTTGCGTGTTTCAATCATGGCTGTCTAGGGACCCTGCAAAATCAGCAAAAGCAAACCAGCCAGTTCTGTCAAAATTGATACTTGCAGACTACCAATTCAGTTACAACTAATTTGGTTTGTATGCAGTTCAAAACATTTGGGGAAAATCAATTCAAAATTGAAGCATATTTGATATTGACTTTTTTAAGCCACCAGAAAAGTCAACTACTCCCTTTGATTGACTGTTAGAACATCAACACAAAATTGTTAAGCTTCATCCAAATAGCATAGTGTTGCGGTTAGAATATGATATCAAATTATTAATTAATTTGAATCACATCTTTAGTTCACAACCTCTCTTTGATTTATCCGAAGGAAAAGGTCAAAAGAGGAAAACCTAATTTTGCATCGTAAAGACAATACGGAGAGAGATCTAGGTAAGGGGTTGGTTAAGCTTAGGGAAGGTACTAGCACCCTAACCTTCTGTAGTACTCTACAGGAACCTTTTGTTTATTGTATGTTTTTTTATTTTATTATCTATTTGAAATATATTGCTAAGGGACCTAAAAGACCTAAGGGTTAGTCCTAAGTTTACTCGGCAAGACATCGCATCTTGTGCCTACATATCCTGACGGGAATGGATCAGAGTAATTGTAGTTCCCCTCGAAAGGGAGGTTAGAAACGTCTTGACTATGGTCAAAGTTTCAATGGGGAATAAACGTATCTTAAGGACACGCTTACGTGGAGTCTTTGAAACTCCTATTTCTATGTTGAATTTGTTAATTGAAAATTTAGGGTTGAAATTAGGGATTCCACAGCGGGAAACCCTAAACAGAGTACGGCGACTCTTTGACCTAATGCTAGGGTAAATGGCATTTTCGTCCACGGCGGGACACTTAGGCTATTAGGGTTTTGAAACGGTTGAAATTAAGGTTATTGACTCGGCGGTCAAACGGCTAAACCTAATTCCTTCGGAAGGTTTTAACGGTAAATTATGCAAATATGGCAAGATATTATATGGCAGGATTAAAGTGCGAAAAGTAAAGAAAGCGGAAAAAGCGTCGCGACGATCACTCGCGTAAATTACAAATCCCCAAAAATGCGAAATAAAAAATAAACCGCGGCCATGGCCTCGCGGAAATTACATCCATGGAAAATGCAAGAATAATAATGAAATAAGAGTGACGATTGCCTCGCGTAAATTACAACTATAAATTGGAGTGCAAAAAATAAAGGATCAATAAACTATACAACTGAGAAAAAATGTTAGGAACGTCATCAATTAGAAATCTAAATGTTTTTTTTAATTACAATTTATTAAAAACTAAATTAACTATAAATCATAAAAAACTGTTACTAACTATAAATTATAAAAAAAGGAAATACTAACTATAAGCTATTAAAATGTTTTTAATTATTAGTCATCAGACAAAATATAATTTCAAGTTATTAAAAAAATAAACTAATTATAAGTTATAAAAAAGAATTTTTAATTATAAGTTTTATATAGATATATATATATATATATATATATATATATATATATATATATATATATATATATATATATATATATATATATATATATATATATATATATATATATATATATATATATATATATATATATAGATTTTAAAAAAGGTTTGTAGTAACTTTAACTAAATAATGGTTTTAATTTACAAACTTAGATTTAAATTTTAAAAAGGTGGTTTAAATTTGGAAAAAAAGTTTTAGTTTTAAGAAAAGATTTTAATTTTGGAAGAAAAAAAAACTTTAAAAGAGGTTTTAACTTTAATAAAAGAGTTTTAAATCTTGTTAAAAAAAAAGCTTTAATGTTGAATAAAAGGTCTTAATGTTAGCTTTAGGTTTCTTTTGTTGTATTTCTTTTTTAAAAATGGTTTAATTAAAAATAATGCACTAACCTCTAAAAAAAAAGCTTTAATGTTGAATAAAAGGTCTTAATGTTAGCTTTAGGTTTCTTTTGTTGTATTCATTTTAATATTAACTAAATCTAAAAAGTTAGGAAAGAAAAGAAAAAACTCTACAAATTCTCCACTGCGGCTGCGGCGGCCATTGTTGTTGTATAGGAGCTTTTTCTCTTCTTTTTCCTTTGCATGTCTCGTCCTTCTCCTTATTCATCTACCATCTACAAAAAAAACATGCAATAATCGTAAAGTATCGTAATCAAAGGAAGAAAAAACTTACGGTAACGACGACGGATTCTTGAGATGAGATTTGAAGCAGTTCCGGAAGGAGGACAATGATGAGAGCTTAAGCTTCTCTGAGTCGCGATGATGATGATTAACGAAGGAAGCTCCGTCTTCTTCTTCGAAGAACCGTCCCTTTCTTCTCCTTCTGGGTTCGTGGATTCCTCCTTTCTTCTGATAAGTTGTGAGAACGACCGCCGTTTTTTCTTTTGTCTCCTTCTCCCCTTTTCTCAAATGCAACTCATGTTTATATAGGTAACAAATTAGGGTTACTCTAACCTAATTCCCACTTTAAAGCCCAACTTAAAGAATTAGTCAAAACTAAATAAAATTTAAACAAATTTAAACAAACTTAAAACCATATTTATTTACTAAACATTAAAAATATTATAAAAAGAATAAAATCTTTTCTAATATTTTTAATTTTATAATTTTTGGATGTTTTTATGAATAATATGAAAAAAAGTGAAAAAATAATATTTTTTAAAAAATAATTTAAATAAAATACGAAAATAATAATTAAATAATAAAAAACTATTTTGTTATTATTTTTTTTAATGAAAATAGAAAATAAAAATAAAAGAAAAATAAAAAATGAAGAAGTTGGGATTCGAACTCTCGACCTCTCACACTCACAACTCCTCACACACGATCTCTTGTCAATTGTGCCATTTTATTCATTCGAAATAAAGTGGCATTAGAAACCATGTAAAGGTAGGACAAATTTGGGGTGCAATAGATGCCCCTATTTAAATAGCTTCACCGGATGATTTGAGCAGCGGAGACTCGAGAAATCGCGGTGAAAGGGATTTAAATACAAATAACCGAAAATTTGGCCCTTATATGCAGTGATATGCAATGATATGGACAAAATAACACGAACTATAATGCTGACAATGCCATGAATCTAATATGATGCGTATGATGGAATGATGAATGCAAGGATGCAGACGACACAACGACATAGGGGACAGACGCGACGAGTAACTACACTGGGGAATACGACACACTGGTGGAATAACGCGACAATTGTCCCTTTAGAACGAACAGTAACACAGGATCCACACGACGGTAGGATCAGGTAAACGACAAGTGCTGGAATTTTTGAGTCATTCTTTTAAGCGAAGAGATCGAGCGGGATCTTCAGGAATCATCGGAAATTATACAGAGAGAAACAAATACCAGAGATACTCGGAAAAACCATCGAATAACCTCGGGGTCAAAGAAACAAATTTCAGGGACATCCAGAAGAACATCGAATAAACTCTAAAACATACCAGAGTTACTCGGAAAACCATCGAATAAACCCTGGGCTATATCCAGAAACAAAAGGACGACATCTATAGGAGCATGAGATGAAGACAAATTTCTGAACGTAAATCCAAAACATTTAGGAAAGCAATAAATGTACTGGGCGAGTTTTGAAGACTTATTTGGAAGAACATCAGATAAGCAACAAAGGGGTTCTGGAAGAACGTCAGAACAAAAACTCAGTCTGGAAAAACCTCAGAAAGAGAACAGATCCGGAAAACCATTGGATAAGATTCTGGAAAACCATCAAAATCACAGGGTATCTGGAAAATCGTCAGATAGAGTTCTGGAAGAACATCAGAACAAAGACTCGATCTGGAAAACCATCAGAAGGAGGAATTTATCCGGAAAACCATCGGAAAGATTCTGGAAAACCGCCAAAATCGTAAAAGAATATATGGAAAACCATCAGATAAGAGATACTCAATCTGGAAAACCGTCAGAAAGAGAAACAGATCCGGAAAACCGTCGGATAGATCCTGGAAAACCATCAGAATCGAAGGAAAATATCTGGGAAACCATCAGATCAAAGATACTCAATCTGGAAAACCATCAGAAAGAGAAACATATCCGGAAAACTATCGGATAGATTCTGGAAAACCATCAGAATCAAGGGAAAATATCTGGAAAACCATCAGATAAAAGACTCGATCTGGAAAACCATCAGAAAGAGGAATAAATCCGGAAAACCATCGGATAGATTCTGGAAAACCGTCAGAATTGTAAAAGAATATCTGGAAAACCATCAGATAAAAGATACTCAATCTGGAAAACCGCCAGAAAGAGAAACAGATCCGGAAAACCATCGGATAGATCCTGGAAAACCATCAGAATCGGAGGAAAATATCTGGGAAACCATCAGATACGTAACAACGAAGTTCTAGAAGAACATCAGAACAACGAGACTCAATCTGGAAAACCATCAGAAAGAGACATTAAAATCAGGGTACCAGACATCCAATAATGGCTTTGAATGAAAGGTATAAACACAATGTATGAGAATAGTATTGTACGTAAAAGGAACAGGCATATCCAGAAAACCATCGGAAAGAAAAATGTCATATCTGGAAGAACATCAGATGGACACTACACAAAGTTGTTTGGTAGGTGCCAAGTAAGTTGGACTTCGACCACAAGGTAAGACTTGGATAAAACACGACCTCGGGAGAAATGCAAATGAGAATGAAACACTCATGCTATGCATAGGTATGAAATGTATATGCATATGAATTATGTTATGAGATATAATCAAATGCAAATGCAGATGTCGACGACAAGGATCGACTCTTCTGGTAAGATGACAAGACTGGAAAACTGATTCCTCAACCCGGAGATCACTGCCACTTACTAAATTGTAATCAGGTTGATGGTCCTCGTAGGAAGGATGGAAAGCCGCTTGGAGATCTTTCAAGTAAACTGCCCCAAATTAAATTATCCATTACAGATGAACTGATAATTGCTTCAGCTTGTCTGATTCTGAAAATGACTGTTTTACTGTACCCTCAGAAAGTTTGCCCCAGTCTGAGTCTTGAAAATCTCATGGATAAACCAGATCTGAGAAGACTTTGCCCCTGATAGTATCACTTGACCAAGTCTCGATTGTTTGAAAATTCCTTAGAGGAAAGCCAGTTTGCAAACAAAAATATTCATATGAACATGGTAATGCAAAGTTCATGCAACTTTTGAAATCAAAATTGTTTTTGAAAAATGAAAAATAAATGAGTCATCGGTTAGAACACGACGATCCAGGACGCTCAAAGTTTAATACAAGTATACAGCCAAAATAAATGATTCACAAAGATCTTTAGGAGTTAGCTTACGCAACCTTGTTGTAGCATGCTTTCAAAATATCCTTGTTTCAATTAGGTCTTTTGAGCGTTGTAACGTGGTCTGGTTCACGGTTTATGAAACAAAGGATAAAGGCTCAAAATTTGTTTGCTCCCACCCAATCTACGTGATAATCTTCAGTCCTACGCTCATTTAACTCATATTATGCATTCAGGTTCCTATAGGTTAGGAATTGCACTGATGGTAGCAGGGATGGTTCAAAAGTCAAGGGACCTACGAAAAGGCAGCCAATACTTCTTTACAACATATGGTTCTTTTGACATTGAGGATTTTCAGGGTAAGAATTTAAAGATCTCCTCTTTTTATTATCCTTAACTTTTGCCTGAACTGTTTCTTACGAAGATTACAGTCAACGGGATGCCCCAATTTTGCATAAGTCTCCTTCATAGGTTTTGACTTATCGGGCTTTTCTTTTGATTTTTTTTGAAAGGAAGTAATTGCCTAGCTTAATGATAACGGTGAACCATCATCGACTTCTGATTGAAAAACATCTTCAACACTTACTTGCTGTGTGCGAAGGAAAATTGTGAGTGTGACCTTTGTATGAAAGGTGTATTGTATGAACACACAACCAAGTTAACAGAGAACTACCCATGCCCCAAGGTTAAAATTGTGGTTTTTTGTAAAGAAAGAAACTCCAACTTCTAAGCTCGAAGGGGGTGACAAGGGGATAACTTCCTTATTTCTCCAGTGTTTGGGGATCGAAACAATGCCTTACATCGTCAACAAAGTTTGATTGAAAGCATACTGACAACAGTTATGGGTATAACGTTTTCGTCATCCTCCCTCCAATCCTTGCATACCAAAAATTCGGACAAAAATAAATATTTGAAAGATAAAGCATAGAGATGAAAATAATAGATAAAATGAATTAAATCAAAAGTTGCAATGCTCAGTTCATTAATATAAAAGTACAAACATAGTTCGAAAGCAAACAGCTAATAAAATAAGAAAAATACAAATAATGTGAAACAAAAGCCTAATGATTAAATCAGTGAGCCATCCTCTAGGGTCAGCCTGAAGCTTCACTTTTGATGTGATGGCAACGGATTTTTCTGGATATTTGGAGGATTATCTTCAAAATCAAGTATTCCATCCCTCATTAACTCACGCACTCTGGCTTTCAGTGCAAAACAATGCTCCAAGTCGTGGCCTAAAGCACCCTCATGAAAAGCGCACTGGAAATCAGCCCTGAATCCAGCTGGAAGAGGATTAGGAGGTGGTAAAGCCTTGGTAGTAATCAGCCCTCGTTGAACCAAGTACGGATATAGCTTTGTGTAAGTCATGGGAATAGGATCAAATTGGTTCCTATTTCGAGACTAGTCTTGTCTAATAACTGGACGTTGAGCGGTCTGAGCTGGCTGTGGAGCAACAACAGGTTGAGATCCCTGGCGAGGCTTTCTTGATTCGGTCATGACAACATTGGTCTGCTCGTCCTTCCTCTTATGGAAATTCCCATAGGATTTCTTTGCACCATTAGAAGATTCAGCAGCTTTGGATACCTTCCCATTTTTCAAACCTTCTTCTAACCTTTGGCCAATAGTCACCAGATCTGTAAAGCTTGAAGAGACACTCTCAATCATCTTTTTCCAATAGAAAGGAGACAAAGTATCCATGAACATTCCTGTCAGTTCCTTCTCTGCTATAGGGGGTTCGACTTGGGAAGCTAACTCCCTCCAACGCTGAGCATACTCCTTGAACGACTCTTTTTCCTTCTGAGACATACTTTGAAGCTGATGGCGATCGGGAGCCATATCCAAATTGTATTTGTATTGCTTCATAAAAGCGTTGGCGAGATCTTGGAAGCAGTGGACACTGTTATGCTCTAAGTTCATATACCATTTAAGAGAAGCACCACTCAAACTATCCTGAAAGCCATGGATGAGCAACTTCTAATTGTTGGTGTAAGCTGCCATCACTCGGAAGTACATGACTAGATGTGCTCTTGGACATGAATGACCTTGATACTTCACGAACTTAGGAGTCTTGAACTTGGCAGGCAAAACAAGACCAGAAACTAGGCACATATTATCGGCATCAACATTGAAGAAATCAGTACCCTCGACAGCTTGGAGTCTCTTGTTTATGATCTGAAACTGTTCGCGGGTGATCTCAGGCTCAACAAAATCTTCTTGAACACCGACAATATTGTACTCATAGGGAGGATTCTCAACGGGAGCTTGGATAGTCTGATTAACCGTGTGGACCACAGGTTGGGCCTCGGTAAGGACAGGAGCTTGAAAAACCGGTCTGACAGCCTGACCAATCATAGCAGCAGATGCAACAAGTGGAGAGTAGTTAGGAGGTAAACCAAACTCAGGCCAAGTAGAGGGCGGCAATGAAATAAGAGGTGGATCAACACTTGAAACTTCCTGAATGACAGTCCTCTGAGGTGGCTCTCCTCTGGCAATCAACACCTGAAGCATCTCGGTAAGCCTGGTCATGCCTGCTTTCAAGTCATCAATCTCCATTCGGACCTCCGCATTATGTTCCTCTTGTTCTGACATTTGGCGTCTATAGTTAGCTCTAGTCTGATATCTGTGTCGAGGAATCAGCTTGACGATTCAACGGAACACTGGAAGATAAAGACAACTGGACATGAGAAACCCGGGGACAGATGCCATGCAAGACATGATGCTAATGCAATGCAATAATTCCAAGAACTTCAACGGTCGATTGCAAACATTTCTTTTTTAGGAAAGTTGGAAACGGTTTTAAACTTTGAAATGTAGGACGGTTGAATTCCTTGAAACTAGGAATGATGTTTTATAAATGTCATGCACAAATACACACAAACAACAAAGTCCTAGGTTAGAGGAACAATGAATGGAGTTAAGATCTACCCTTCCCAAAAGGTATGTACTATGGGGTAGTTGTACCTGCAGAAGAAGGTTCTAAAGCGGTGCCCAAAGTCATCAATCCATCTTTCGGATATTATCAACTTTCTGACTGACTCGGGGGTCGATAATATTCTCAAGAGAATCTCATTTGAGTGTAGTATCGCGTAGCAACCATTATAGGACTACTCCCACATAGTTCCCGCACTACGTCGTATATAAGGCCAAGATGGTGTTAAGGTACTACGGTCCCCAGTATCACAGACTCCAATTGAAAATAGTAAAAGTTTTCACGACTGCACTCGATCAACCGAACCATTTTCAAAAGGGTCTCAACTGAGCGGTGATTCTCGAGTCGACTTGGTCGGGACTCACTCCCGGCAAGCCTCGTCGAATATCTCACCTTCCTATAATAAGATCACTTAAGTCCGAGTTAGGACTTATCTCACAATAACAGGTATCCCCACAAGGTACAATGATGTAAAAAAATAATTAATAAAATTTCATACAATAAACAGAATAGGGGTAACCCTTAAAAATTAGGAGGATCCCCAGTGAAGTCGCCATTTTCTGTTGCGGTTAGAATATGATATCAAATTGTTAATTAATTTGAATCGCATCTTTAGTTCACAACCGCTCTTTGATTTATCCGAAGGAAAAGGTCAAAAGAGGAAAACCTAATTTTGCATCGTAAAGACAATGCGGAGAGAGATCTAGGTAAGGGGTTGGTTAAGCTTAGGGAAGGTACTAGCACCATAAACTTCTGTAGTACTCTACAGGAACCTTTTGTTTATTGTATGCTTTTTTTATTTTATTATCTGTTTGAAATATATTGCTAAGGGACCTAAAAGACCTAAGGGTTAGTCCTAAGTTTACTCGGCAAGACATCGCATCTTGTGCCTACATATCCTGACGGGAATGGAATCAGAGTAATTGTAGTTCCCCTCGAAAGGGAGGTTAGAAACGTCTTGACTATGGTCAAAGTTTCAATGGGGAATAAACGTATCTTAAGGACACGCTTACGTGGAGTCTTTGAAACTCCTATTTCTATGTTGAATTTGTTAATTGAAAATTTAGGGTTGAAATTAGGGATTCCACGGCGGGAAACCCTAAACAGAGTACGGCGACTCTTTGACCTAATGCTAGGGTAAAGGGCATTTCCGTCCACGGCGGGACACCTAGGCTATTAGGGTTTTGAAACGGTTGAAATTAGGGTTATTGACTCGGCAGTCAAACGGCTAAACCTAATTCCTTTGGAAGGTTTTAACGGTAAATTATGCAAACATGGCAAGATATTATATGGCAGGATTAAAGTGCGAAAAGTAAAGAAAGCGGAAAAAGCGTCGCGACGATCACTCGCGTAAATTACAAATCCCCAAAAAATGCGAAATAAAAAATAAACCGCGACCATGGCCTCGCGTAAATTACATCCATGGAAAATGCAAAAATAATAATGAAATAAGAGCGACGATTGCCTCGCGTAAATTACAACTATAAATTGGAGTGCAAAAAATAAAGGATCAATAAACTATACAACTGAGAAAAAAATGTTAGGAACGTCATCAATTAGAAATCTAAATGTTTTTTTTTAATTACAATTTATTAAAAACTAAATTAACTATAAATCATAAAAAACTGTTACTAACTATAAATTATAAAAAAAGGAAATACTAACTATAAGCTATTAAAATGTTTTTAATTATTAGTCATCAGAAAAAATATAATTTCAAGTTATTAAAAAAATAAACTAATTATAAGTTATAAAAAATGGTTTTTAATTATAAGTTTTATATAGATATATATAGATTTTAAAAAAAGGTTTGTAGTAACTTTAACTAAATAATGGTTTTAATTTACAAACTTAGATTTAAATTTTAAAAAGGTGGTTTAAATTTGGAAAAAAAGTTTTAGTTTTAAAAAAAGATTTTAATTTTGGAAGAAAAAAAAACTTTAAAAGAGGTTTTAACTTTAATAAAAGAGTTTTAAATCTTGTTAAAAAAAAAGCTTTAATGTTGAATAAAAGGTCTTAATGTTAGCTTTATGTTTCTTTTGTTGTATTTCTTTTTAAAAATGGTTTAATTAAAAATAATGCACTAACCTCTAAAAAAGAATTTTGGTTCAAGAGGAGTTTTAATTAAGAAAATTCATTTTAATATTAACTAAATCTAAAAAGTTAGGAAAGAAAAGAAAAAACTCTACAAATTCTCCGCTGCGGCTGCGGCGGCCATTGTTGTTGTATAGGAGCTTTTTCTCTTCTTTTTCCTTTGCATGTCTCGTCCTTCTCCTTATTCATCTACCATCTACAAAAAAACAAACATGCAATAATCGTAAAGTGTCGTAATCAAAGGAAGAAAAAACTTACGGTAACGGCGACGGATTCTTGAGATGGGATTTGAAGCAGTTCCGGAAGGAGGACAATGATGAGAGTTTAAGCTTCTCTTAGTCGCGGTGATGATGATTAACGAAGGAAGCTCCGTCTTCTTCTTTGAAGAACCGTCCCTTTCTTCTCCTTCTGGGTTCGTGGGTTCCTCCTTTCTTCTGATAAGTTGTGAGAACGACCGCCGTTTTTTCTTTTGCCTCCTTCTCCCCCTTTTCTCAAATGCAACTCATGTTTATATAGGTAACAAATTATGGTTACTCTAACCTAATTCTCACTTTAAAGCCCAACTTAAAGAATTAGTCAAAACTAAATAAAATTTAAACAAATTTAAACAAACTTAAAACCATATTTATTTACTAAACATTAAAAATATTATAAAAAGAATAAAATCTTTTCTAATATTTTTAATTTTATAATTTTTGGATGTTTTTATGAATAATATGAAAAAAAGTGAAAAAATAATATTTTTTAAAAAATAATTTAAATAAAATACGAAAATAATAATTAAATAATAAAAAAACTATTTTGTTATTATTATTTTTTTTTATGAAAATAGAAAATAAAAATAAAAGAAAAACAAAAAATGAAGAAGGTGAGATTTAAACACTCAACCTCTCACACTCACAACTCCTCACACACGGTCTCTTGCCAATTGTGCCATTTTATTCATTCAAAATAAAATGGCACTGGAAACCATGTAAAGGTAGGACAAATTTGGGGTGCAACACATAGATTCAATGCAGCTATTTCCACTTTAAGGTAAATTATTTTTTCCTTACAACTGTCCAAGAAGCATGTTATCACCTGCATTCTTATTGTTCAATCTCTTCCTCATGATAAAGTTAATTTATATTGATATGTTGTATGCAAACTTCAATTTAATTTGATTAAATATATGATTAAGCTGCAATTTTAAAATGGTGGGATTAAGCTGCTGTTGGTTTTAGCTTATATTAAATATGGGATTAATCTGCGGCAGTATCATTGTAACATGAATGAAATTCAAATGTGGGTGAGAGCTTTCATTCATAAGTAGCATCTATACTGATAGAATAACCACTTAAATGGCATTGGTTTAGTTTCATCCACACTAGCTTTGCAGCTTCGACTCACCGTCTGATTTTCTTCCTTGGTGTTACCATTGCCTCCATGTAGATCACAAACTGAGTTATCTTGAATCCTGTGAGTTAATGATTGGAAAAAATTGTGAAGTTGATATTTGATATATGGTAGTCATTTACCAATATGGAATGAGATTAACAACCATATAACAATAATATCAGTACTTGAGTCGCAAGCATGGATTTTGTCTCTTTGTGTTATGTCAATACCATTATAACAATAAGAACAGATTAGGAAATGTTGATGATAGAGCTAGCATTTGCCTTGATATATTGAACATTATATAGTTAGGAAATGTACAATGTTAATTGGTATTTGAGGTGTATTGAACAGGTATTACCATTGGCTCTTTGTGCTACTGTTTTTTTATGCTAGAGGTGTATTGAACAGTATATAGTTAGGAAATATTGATGATAAGCTAGCATTTGCCTTCATATAGTTCTTAACAACATGAAAAGGCCCCAACATACAAGAGCTAGCATTTGCCTTCATATAATTCATGTCACAATTCCTTTAAAGTCAGCTTAACAGAAACTGAGGTAAACTTCCAGCATACAAGAGCAGCTTAAATTTGTAAGATTTGAAGCACAGAGAGAACTAAAAGTTGAAAATGATTATAAATTCTAGCAGCCATTTAACTAGGAATGGTACAGACATATAAAATTGTGGATTTGAATGTCATTATTAGACAATGAGTGCATGATTACCTTTATCAAGATCAAGCTCCACAGAGTCCAACTCCATCTCAAGCTTTGTCACAAGATCTTGAAGCTGATCGACATGTGTATCAACTATGTGCACAACGAGATTTGAGACAGATCTAGGAACAGGGTTGTCAGCTTCCTCGGAATGATTCATAGTCAACAAGAATTCAAGAACATGCTCCTTAATCATAGTCTCACTTCCTTCCTTCCGCTGACCATTAAACTGTGACGAGCTTTCAACACTAGGAACTTCCGAAAGTAATGACTCCCCCATACGCGAGAAACCTAGCCGAGGAACATGCCCTAACGATTATGTTCTTCTAAATGATTGAACTTAGCATGCAGAGAATGAACTTTGCAATAACTATAGTCATCGTTTACATTCCTAAGCTCTAAATTTCCAGCACTATTATTTTGACAAGATTGTAGCATCATTGCCATTGAAACCAACAGAGTGATTAATAAAAGTCCAAGAGCTGCAAATCCAGCAATGAAGATTGTTGCAGAAAATGATGTGATATAGAATCCCGATTCTAACATAAAACTGCTCCCCATCTCTGTGACCAAAAAAAAGGAAGAAAAACACAACAAAATTATCATCAAAATTATACAAAAACAATAACTTGAAGTTAACAAAAGATATAGTAGCTAATGATTCAAGGTCAATTAGTTGAATATGAAAATTCTCCATCATATTATTCATTTCGAGATCAGGTCGCAAGCTTGATTAACATGACCGAGAATTTTCAATTTCATTCATGAGCGGAATCTACCACATAAGTGATACTAATTCTTGATCATACCAGAAGCAACAGAGAGACTCCTTGTAGAATAAGCATGTTCCATTTGATGGCCATAAGTAGACATAATAACAGATTAGGAAATGTTGATGATAGAGCTAGCATTTGCCTTGATATATTGAACATTATATAGTTAGGAAATGTACAATGTTAATTGGTATTTGAGGTGTATTGAACAGGTATTACCATTGGCTCTTTGTGCTACTGTTTTTTTATGCTAGATGTGTATTGAACAATATATAGTTAGGAAATCTTGATGATAAGCTAGCATTTGCCTTCATATAGTTCTTAACAACATGAAAAGGCCCCAGTTTGAGTCATTTTAGATAAAGTAATAGCTTAGGAAATGAAATAAGTTTTAAAATGAGATTTGATCACAATGGTTTTGAATATGTTGCAAATGTTATGGTTGGCTACTTCAAGTGTCACTTGATAAAGTAACATATTTATGCCATTGACTATCCTCACCTTTTCATATACTTTATGCTTATTTTTATTGTTTTCTGTGACCATTTTTGTCTCCTATTTTCAAACATTAGGTGCAGGAAGGGATACCACCACGTATGTTCAAAGCTTTAGTAGCTGCCAGCCATCCGGAATTTTCATCTATGAGACAACAGGTATCTTTATCAACTTTTTATTTTCTCAACATGAATTAAATTTGTAAGTAGCGCATGATAATATGTCTTTTGAATAGTCATCGTCCACAGTCTTTGTGAACTCAATTGGAAATGTAGTCTTAAGCTTAGCATATATGGAAAATATAAATTTTTTACTCGAGCCTTAGTATATAGCCATCTGAGCCATAAACCAGTGGAAGATCAAAGAAAATATCAATTGATGCCGGAAGCATATCAGTCATGGATTTGTTTGGTTTTCTTACCATTATTATCATAAGATTTTGGTGTTCTAATATTTGCTTTTTGTTTCTAGATGATATAAGTCTTAACATCATAAAAAGGCCCCAGTTCTTAACAACATGATAAGCTAGCATTTGCTTTTGGTTTTCTTGATGATATAAGTCTTAACAGCATGAAATGGCCTAGATATCTTGACTCAAGATTATTTGTAACTACAACTTTGTGTCACACTGGTGCAATGGTTTTTCTGTGTTTGTTGCATGAACTTCGTGTCATACTGGTGTAGGTGAGAGCTTTCATTCATAAGTAGCATCTGTACTGATAGAAAGTTTCAGCACTTCATTTATGATAAATATAATAACCACTTAAATGGCATTGGTTTAGTTTCATCCACGTTAGCTTTGCAGCTTCAGACATAATGGTTTAGTTTCATCCACATTTATGTTCTGTACAAAACCTGGTTTGAATCATTAATTAGTTTATATTGGTCTTTGTACAATGTTAATTGATATTTGATATTTGTGACATGATTGTTATGTTAGTTACTATGGTTGCATTCAATAATTGGTTGGAATTATAAGCTATGTTATGATCTGTTTTTTATAGGTTCAAAAATATGGATAAAGACAATTACAAACCTATTAAAATCAGGTATAGTTCTTATTGAATTTGAACCTTTCTGTTTAAACTTTTCTATTACATTCCAAATCTTGATAAAATTTGTACTGTTTTAGGCTAACTACACATCCCATAATAAAGGTTGATGATTACATTCTACGTAAGATTACCGCCAAGAGAGATAGAATGAAAAGATTTAGTGTTCTTAAAGCCAAACGTTCAAAACGAATCAGATTTTCCAAAGATCACCCTCAAGTTGACAGTACTATTCTGAACTATAAACTCGCTGAAACAAACGCCACAACCCCCAATATTAGATTACCATTATCTGATGTTACTCCATCTTCTTCGAACAATCAACTAATCGACCAAATTGTTAGAGATGGTAAAAGAATTGATTCTATATTGCAAGGAACTTTACCATCCCCATCAAACCGCCAAAAGTATTCAATGTTCATAACTTGGGGACAAACCTCATGTCACGATTTGTGGAGCCTGGATCCATGCCGCAAAAGGAGAATGTCTTTGTTGTAACCAATCACCGTAATCAAAAGTCGGATAACACTTCTATGTAAGTCTAATTCATATTTCCATCTTTAAAACTACTATGTTATTTTCTAGTTAATTCCATTATACAGGAATAATGCACCGTCCACATCACAACAAATCAAACATGGTCGAGGTCGTCCTAAAAAATCCCTTGGCATCCTAGCTTTAGCGACCAATCTTATTTGCGATGAACAACATAAGACATGCCAAAGTCCATCATTTACTATTAAGTACGATTTTGCAATTTAACAATTTCTCTATAATCTGTTCTAGCCAACTCATGAAATATTTTTTGTTTTACAACTATTGTAACAAAAAACGTAAGACTCCTTCACCATCCCATCAAGGACTTAGCATACACAGAGCTTCGATTTCCAACACAACATGTTCACAAACATGTAGTGTTGTCTTACTGCCACACCGCAATGTAATAAAAATTCCGTCATTTCCATCCATGTAAGTGTTTCCATCATAGAGGATAATTAAGTTAGTCTCTATGTATTTTTATTCACTATATCATCCTTATAATTACTTACATAACCTTTTATAAACAGCCCTCAAACTAATGGAGCAAGATCTATACCAATTAATGACAACTACACAGAAACTGCAACAGTGGCAGCAAGTATGAGAAATACTTCTACTTTATTTACTCCGACGGCTAATTTTGATTTTGACAGTGATGATAACAGAAATGAATCCGACTATGATCCATTCACAGGTAGATCGAAAAACTTACAATTTATATTGTTTATTCTACAACTCTTACATTTATATATGCCAAAATGATTTATTAATTCACAACTACTTTAACAAGTCAGTTGTAGCATATTTCTTAATGTAAAATCACAAGATTACTATACCATGACAAGTTATACATGCAGACCTGTACTGGTTTAGAAACATTCATATAAAGCACAAAAACAGTAAACAGTAGTCCAACCACTTCCCAGTTCAAATTGATAGCTATTATTATGCCTCAAGGCAGCTACGCAGGACATAAATTAGGTTGAAAATCTATCCTACTTCAATCAAGCCATTGATATCAGTTTCAAACAAAATCTAATTTAGTCTAGCAAATGTAGTAAGATTTCAACTCAGATTCCTGAAATTTGGCGCTTTTAGACCTTGCAAAACAGGCGAACTTTCAAGCCTGTAAAACTTTTAAACATGAATGCTGAGAGGAAAATAATCAAAATATCAACAAGCAGCTATATGAGTTATGGCACTGTGAAATTTTAGGCTAAGCTAGCACCAAATAATTCAATCCAGTTTACGTCCCTGCTCATATCCTTCTATTAATAAAATTAGAAGGATATGTATGAAGAGATACACTATATTGAATATCCTCATATACCTTTTAAGATGAAATTGTTGTTAAATGTATATCTCATAATACCTGTTTATTCACATGTGTTTCTGTTCTTGGTATAATTAAAACATGCTTTTTCACATACAATTCATGATATAATTAGTATGTTTACAACAACAATGCAATCTGATGAAGATGAAAGCCTTAATAATGAAAATGGTTTTCCACCTTTTTCAACAGCGAACCAACCAGACATAAACAATGAAGGTAACCAACATAAATCTTGAGTAAATACAAAATGTTACTTTTACTATTATTCTATTCAGTGCTTTAATTATAAAATTATTGTATTATACACAGAGTACTTCGATTTGGGAGATCCTTTGATTGAGTGTCGATATTGTAAAGCAATGATATGGTATCAAGAAAGGATGCACAAACACAAACATTCAGCAAATCCCAAATTTTTTTTATGTTGTGGAAATGGTAAAGTCGAACTTCCATTTTTAAAACATCCACCACAACCTTTATCACATCTTCTGTTTGATCATAATGCCATGGATAGTAAGAATTTCCAGTCACAAATAAGGACATACAACATGATGTTTGCTTTCACTTCACCAGGAGCTAAGTTGGACAACAGATTTAATAATGGTCGTGGCCCACCTAGTATTAGAATCCAAGGACAAGCTTGCCACCGAATTGGTACTTTATTACCACCAGAAGGACATCCACCTAAATTTGCCCAACTTTACATATATGACACTGAAAATGAAGTTACAAATAGAATGGACGGTCTCAGGTAACCAAACATCATGTTTATTTACCTATATCTTATTATCGTTATAATGCACACTAATTAGTTTGTTGTCATTGTTGTAGAAACAAAAACAACATCCTGCCCGAGACTATACAAAAGTTGTCAGATATGTTGTACACACATGCCAAAAGTTTCTTAATGGCTAGACAGTGGCTCAATCACAACAATGTTCATAATTTAAAACTCAAATTGATTTCAACTAGGTCTACTGATGGAAGATTGTACAATCAACCAACTGTTTCTGAAGTGGCAACTTTAATTGTTGGTGACATTGACACTGCTGAGGAAAGAGACATTATAGTGCAAGCCAAAGGGGGGCAACTTCAACACATTGATGAGTTTCATCCAGCTTACTTGTCTTACCAGTATCCCTTGATTTTTCCTTATGGAGAGGATGGATATAGAGACGCCATTGCACACAGAGATCTTGACATTTTTGATGACAGTCAAAGGAATCGACTAACTATTCGAGAGTGGCTAGCATTTAGAATCCAAAGTAGGTGCAATGAGGCAAAAACTTTGTTATCATCCAGAAGATTGTTCCAACAGTTTTTGGTGGATGGTTACACAATGCTTGAAGGAGAGAGATTGAAATGGATTAGGAAAAACAATCCAAACTAAGAGTGTCAAAGCATACAAGTCTAAATGTAGAGTAAGAACAAACACATGGATCAAGCATAGGAAAAAGAGTCATATTACCATCATCTTATGTGGGGAGTAGACGATTTATGGATCAGTTGTACTATGATGGCATGGCAATTTGTAGTAAGGTGGGATTTCCAGATCTTTTCATTACATTCACATGCAACCCAAATTGGCCAGAAATTCAAAGATTGCTTGGTCCTCTAAATTTGAAGACACATGATAGACCTGATATCATTGCTAGAATATTTAAAATGAAGTTTGATAACCTCCTAGCGGACGTGACAAATAAAGGTGTTTTAGGCAAGGTTCTCGCATGTAAGTCTACCATTTCTTTTTTGCTAGCATTTTACTTTATCCAATGTTTACACATAAAGGGGTCTCCCACATACACACATTCTTATTTACCCAATTCTCATATGTATTTATTTTTTTAACATTTGAAAATATTTTCAGATATGTACACAATTGAATTTCAGAAAAGGGGTCTCCCACATGCACACATTCTTATTTTCTTGCATCCATCAAATAAATATCCCGCTCCTGAAGACATAGACAAAATCATTTCTGCTGAAGTTCCCGATCCATTGAAACATCCAAGACTGTATAATCCGGTGAAAACCCAGATGGTACATGGACCTTGTGGTTTAGAAAATCCTAAATGCCCTTGCATGAAAGATGGTAAGTGTTCCAAGTACTATCCTAAGAAATTTCAAGATGTTACAATTGTTGATCAAGATGGATATCCAGTTTATAGAAGGAGAGATCAAGGTAATACATTTGAGAAAAACGGAGTCACACTGCACATCAGTCATGTTGTACCCCATAATCCAAGTTTGCTGATGAAATATGAGGCACATATAAATATGGAGTGGTGCAATCAAAGTACGTCAATTAAATATCTTTTCAAATACATCAACAAGGGTTCTGATAGGATCTCGGTTGTTATCGTTCCAAATAACACTGGTCAAGATGGAAATACTGATGAAATCAAGCAATACCTTGATTGTAGATATGTATCACCAAGTGAAGCTTGCTGGAGAATCTTCTCTTATTCAATTCATGGTAGAAAACCAGTTGTTGAAAGATTATTTTTTCACATGGAAGGAGAGAATTTTGTGTGCTACAAAGATTTTGAGCAAATAGGTACTCTCCTACTTAAACCAAGTGTCACAGAATCAATGTTTACTTCTTGGTTTCTCGCAAATAGCCAATATGAAGAAGAAAGGTCTTTAACATATGGACAATTTGTGTCAAAATTTGTATATGACAAGAGGAAAAGGTGTTGGAAACCACGTAAAAGAGGTTACACAATTGGACGACTCATTTGGGTCCCACCAACGACCGGAGAATTGTATTATATGAGGATATTGTTGACCGTGAAGAAAGTGCCTAGATCTTATGATGAATTAAAGACAATTGAGGGGTTCAAGCAGAATTATTTTAGAGAAGTATGTTTTGCATTGGGCTTCCTAGAAGATGACAAAGAGTTCATTGAGACAATTAAAGAAGCTTATAACTGGGGTTCTGGAGTATTTTTGCGTAAACTTTTTGTTACAATGTTATTATCAGCTTCATTGAATCGACCAGAACATGTTTGGCTTTACACTTGGATATACTTATCAGATGGAATTCTATATGAACAAAGACTATTGTCACAAAATCCAGGTTAGATTAATACATATTTTTTATATCTATGTCACAATAAGTTATATTTTATCGCCTCCATTTTATTGCTTACAACACTTTTGTTGACAACACTTTTATTCACTTCTACAACACTTTTACAATACTTTTATTCAATATTATTTTTCATTACTTAACGTTTATTTTTTTTTTGTAGATTTAACTTTGTCAGATGAAGATATTCAACAACTCACTTTGATGGAAATTGAGAAGCAGCTGCAGAAAAATAGAAGAAGTTTGAAAGAATTTAAGCCAATGCCATATCCAAATAATTATGTCCTTGACTTTCTTGGAAATAGATTGATATATGATGAAATACAATATGATATCAAGGCTCAAGAAGAGATTTACCACAATCTATTTCAAAAATTAACGGGTATTGATTTTACTATTATTTCAATAATATTACTTTATGCTTTATTAAGCCTTCTATAATAGTTGTTCATCTTCATTCTCATCAAGTTAAACACATACGCGGTATCTATTCTATACTGTTCATGGAGTAGATTTTAGTAATTATATATTCATGATATTCATTATATGGTAATGGTTATGGTATACCTCCTACCAGGAATTGAACATTTAAACTTTGCTAATGTAACAACTTTGATGGTGTGTTCATTTTGAATGTAGATGAACAACATGAAATTTTTAGACAAGTTATGCAAGTTGTCACAAATCAAAATGGTCGAGTTTTTTTCTTATATGGTTATGGTGGGACTGGAAAGACTTTCATGTGGAACACACTTTCTGCTGCTTTGCGTTGTCAAGGAGATATTGTGTTAAATGTAGCATCTAGCGGAATAGCAAGTTTGTTGTTACCAGGTGCGAGAACTGCACATTCAAAATTCAAAATTCCAGTTCCATGTCTGGAATCTTCCATCTGTAACATTGAGAAAAAAAATCAGATCTTGCTAATCTCTTGAAGGTAACAAAACTCATTATATGGGATGAAGCACCTATGGCTAATAAGTTTTGTTTTGAAGCTCTCGACAAGTCATTGAAGGATATAATGAGTGATGACAATGTTGAATGTCAACAAATTTTTGGAGGTAAAGTTGTAATTTTTGGTGGAGATTTCAGACAAATTTTACCTATTGTACCAAGAGGTACTAGGTCTGATATTGTCCATGCAACAATAAATGCATCATATATTTGGGATCATTGTAAAGTTTTGAATCTAACCAAAAATATGAGATTGCAAAGTGGTCCTAATTTAAGCAATTCAGAAGAAGTTAGGCTATTCTCATATTGGATTTTACAAGTTGGTAATGGGAAAGTCTCAGAACCCAATGATGGCTATGTTGAAATAGATATTCCTAGAGAGCTACTCATTAGAGATTTTGTGGATCCAATTGAGGCAATTGTTACAAGTACCTATCCAAATCTACTTCAAAATTACACAAATCCAGATTTCCTTCAATGTCGAGCAATTTTAGCATCAACTATTGAAATTGTTGACGGCATTAATGACTACATAACTAATCTTCTTCCAGGTATATTTTAATCTCTATTAGTTATGTCTGATACATGAATACTCTTTTCTTTAAAAATGTGTATTTTAGTGAAGTTGGACTATTAAATATGATATTTAAGAGTTGTATACTCTTTTTGTTTCAAATATATAAATATTTATACCTTAATAATCATTCTTTTTCATGAAGGTGAATGTAAAGAGTATTTGAGTTATGATTCCATTGATAGATCAGAAACAAATGATAATTATGCTTTCGAGTATTTGACACCAGAATTCTTGAGTTGTCTTAAAACTTCTGGTTTGCCTAACCATTCATTGAAATTGAAAATTGGTACAACCATCATGTTGATAAGGAATTTGGATCAATCAGAAGGGCTTTGCAATGGTACAAGGTTGACAGTTACTAAGTTAGCCAACTATGTAATACAAGCAAAGATAATTTCAGGTACAAATATCAGAAACACTATTTACATACCACGAGTGTCTTTGTCTCCTTCTCAATCTCCATGGCCATTTAAACTTATCAGAAGACAATTCCCAATTATAGTGTCATTTTCTATGACAATCAACAAATCTCAAGGGTAATCATTAGATTATGTTGGTTTATATTTGCCCAAGAATGTTTTCAGTCGTGGACAATTCTATGTTGCTATTTCAAGAGTTAGGAGTAAAGCTGGATTGAAAATCTTAATACATGACAAAGACAACAACTCCTTAACTCAAACAACAAATGTTGTCTTCAAAGAAGTTTTTCACAACGTCATCTAGGTACATTTTTACTATTTCTTTAAACTATTAACTTTATTGATAAAATTCTCTTTTTTTGTTTGCTATATTTCCTAACACCTACATTTCTTTATTAAGCTTTCACACACTATCATTTTTGAATAAATAATACAAATGTCACCATGCAAATGTAAGTCATTTTTTCAAGGTCAAAATAATATTTTCTCTTTTCTAATTAGAACATTTCTCTAATTTTCATTTTATTTATCATGCTTGTAGATTATGTAATCTCTTCAATTGCTTCTAACAAGGCTTACTATATTATTAGAATCAAAGATTTATTATTATTTTTTATTATTCTATGTTGAACATATTCCAATTGTGTTACGCACTGTCAATATATTTTAAAACAGTTGAATATTTTCACAATTAATACTGTGAAATTATTATCATTTTGATTTTGTTATTTCTATTTAACAAATGCTCTTATATTAAAAATTAACTTTTCTGTGGATCCCGTGCGGACGCACGGGTCTTCTACTAGTAATTGATTAAAATGCATGATGAATGTTATTGAATTGTTGCCGTGAGCACTATGTTGTGAATGCATATTGTTTGTATGCGATTGTGTTTGAGAATGCATGAGAACATATTGTGAATATGTGTGCATTGTTTGGTATGTATATATTGATGATATTGTGTATGAATATGTGGTGTGTGAAATCATGTTATAATTTTTGAGTGATGAATTATTTGAATGCATGGGATTAAGATGCGAGACGGTCTTAAGTGCATTTGGTGGTTGATTGCATATGCATCATTTAGTCAAGAGGCAATGTTTGCTAGTTTCGTGGAGACTAATGACTTGTCCCAAACCTAGAAGGGTGGTTTTGAAAGCTTAGGGAACGGGCTTTTGTTGTTATCGGTCTAGAAGGGTGGACTCTGTTTAAGTGTAAAAACCGAAAAATGATAACAAGTGTTGGTACCACATGGCATGAGTTGCATTGAGTTGCATTGAGTCACATGATTAATGTGTAGTGTTGTATGAAAGTTTACCTTTATGTGAAGTATTGAATTGAGAACTATGGATGTATGCATGATGAAATGTGCTCGATGATTATCCATGTTGTTTACACTTATGTTGTGATGTATATGATGATTGGAATGAATTGTGGTGAGAGATGTGAAAAGTATGTGTTATATACTTGTGTATGTATATATAATTATATGCTTTGACTATTATGATAATATTTCTCACCCTTCTGCTGTTTTATAATGCTCTATGAGGCATTGCAGATTAGGTTGCTGGAGGTTTTTTGTGAAGTTTAGCTTCATCCTTTTGGTCGGTTATGCTCTGATATGTAGCACCGGATAGTTAGGCTTGTATAGTATTCTTTTGGGATACATTTTGTGTGTGTATCTGTTGATCATGTTTTGGTAGACATGAATGATATTGTGAACCAAACTGAATTATGCATCTAAATGATAACATGTCTTAAGTAATTCAATGTTTTAATCTTCCGCTTTAATTTCTAAATATTGAGATGTGGGTGTAGGATTAAGTTCCTCTGTTGAACTACCCCACTGTTGCATGTCTTTTATAGAGCAGGTGTTGTATGTTATTTTGGTGAATGATGTGGCACACTTCTTTTATACCATATTTTAATTTACTCTGATGAAATTATTATGTGCTTATGTGATTTAATTGTTTATTTGGGGGTATAGAAGGGGGTGTTACACAATCCATATAACGAGGCGACAATCACCTGAAAAAGTTGAGGCCACAAGGAGCATTGTTCACTTTTAAGGACTCCTGTAAGTTAATTTTATTTTTGAGAGGAAGTACATTGAAAAGTTTTCTAACCACGTCCTAGTTAAGAAGGCAATAGAAAAATGGAGAATGTGCATTAATTACACTGATCTCAACTGTTCATTCCTTAAAGAGTCATACCCACTACCTAACATTGACAAGTTGGTGGAATGTTCAGCTGGATACAAACTCCTAAGTTTATGGAAGCTTATTCCAAGTACAATCAAATTCTTATGCACGAATCAGACAGGGAGAAGACTACATTCATGAGAGAGCACACCAATTATTAGTACAAATGGCATGCCTTTTGACTTGAAGAATGCATGTGTTACGTATCAAAGAATGAAGAACAAGATCTTTAAGGAAGAAATTGGTTAAATTCTTGAACTATACATGATAATATGATTGTAAAATCACGTGAAGAACAATTTTACCTAAAGTTTTGGTTGATGTTTCTCTGTTGATATTTGTATCAAATTTATTTGTTTTTGTTTTATGGTATTTCATTTTATCGTATTTTGAGTTTCTCATGATTTTCCCTCATTCTCTCTTAGGTTGAATTCACTTATCATGTTTTTAAAATGAACACTTGACCAAAGTCAACGTAAGATGACTTGAATCACAAGTTTGAGGATCCGTTGGTTCAGCTCCCAAATACATTGTTGCCATCTCCAATGCTTCTGGTATGGTCATTATGGAGTGGTATAATAACTTTCCCATGATCGAAAGATGTAGCATGCATGACACATCATCTAGTGTAATGGACAACTTTACCATACGAAAGATGAAAAAATAACGTCAGAGTGTCATTTCTTAACAAACCCTGACAACATGTCATGGTTAATAGTAGTACAATCATTCATGTATAAATCTCGCAGCCCAAATAACTACATCGAATCATGAAACCACTAGTACATAGGTTGTTGCTGCCTCATAATCTTCCAACCATGGTTGATGTATTTTAAAGCATCACATTACTGGGAAAAAATACATTATTGTCAAAAAGTTCAAACATTACAACACACGTGTTTCAAATAATAAATACATATAAATTTGTCCTCTTTGTTCCCCACGTGCCTAGCAACATGGTCAGCATATAGAGGCAGCAATGATGTGTCATAATGACCTTCTTCGTATTCCTCAAGAACGATTGTATCGATAACAAATGCATCAACCTAGAATGGTGGAGCTTCCGGGGCAGCGGTAAGTGACACCTGCCTCCGGAAAGACGAAGTTGGAGACAATTAAATCCATAAGTTGACGCATTTACACCAAATGAATTAGCATCGATCGGTGGTTGCGAGGGTCGGGCTTTTTCCTTATGAATAAATGCATGATGGGTGTAACCCGGTGAACTGACTTTAAACAATGTTGCGGATAGCAAGAGTCGCCACCGACTTTTATTTTATCCATAAGGAAAGGTTATAAAAGAACAGGAAAGACCTTAGAGAATATTTTGGGTCCGGGGGGTAGATTATGAAAAGGGAAGGTGTTAGCACCCTTTTCATCCATGGTTATCCATGGGCTCTTAGGTACTTAAGCTCACTTTTGAATTGTTTTGAAAGTGTAGTGTGTGAATAGAAAATTTTCAGAATAGTTAATAAATAATCCATGTAAGGATGTGTTAAGAACTTGTTTGAAAACTTGTTGAAAATTTGTTTAAGTGCGAAACAGTTTTGAAGTGAGCAAGCACCTAGGAGTAACCTACCCTAATGTTTAAAGGTCTTTCTTATTCTTCATTCTTTCCCTTAGTAAGACTATCCCTACTATAATGGAGTAGGTAGTCCTTACTTTGGATGTTAAGGGACATGTGAGGGACAATTTGACTTTGAAGGCCATTGTGGGATGTAATAAGCACATATAAGGGACCATCATCATTTTTCGAAAGGGACTCGATTCGTAAAGGCAACCATAAGGGACTTTGATGATTTTTCCATTTGAGGGACTTGCTTTATACACCCCACTTAACCATTATTCGTAGGCAACTTGAGGGATATCCTTAGGAAGTGAGACGGCGATTAAAATCGACTTACGTGTGTGACGTGTTTATTTTAATTATCTTTATTTAAAAGTGATCTAAATTTATTTTAATATTACATACATGTTGTTACACTCCCTAATTACTAACCATAATAATAATTAAATAATTAAACAACTTTACATCCAAGAAACAATTACAAAATAATAAGCAAAATAATTAAATAGCAAAGATAAATAAAATATAAATAAGCAATAATAAATAATAAAGGGGGTTAATTCTAAGTTTACTCGGCAAGACATCGCATCTTGTGCCTACGTATCCTTACGGGAGTGGAATCAGAGTAATCGTAGTTCCCCTCAATAGGGAGGTTAGAAACTTCTTGACTGTGGTCAAGGTCTCAAGGGGAATAAACGCATCTTAAGGACACGCTTACGTGGAGTGTAGAAACTCCAAATCTCTACGTTGAAATGTTAAGTTGTAATTAGGGTTAAATTAGGGATTCCACGGCGGGAAACCCTAAAATGAGCGCGGCGGCTCTTTGACCTAATGCTAAGGGTAAAATTGTAATTTTGCCTGCGGCGAGGCATTTGTGAAAATTAGGGTTTGTAGTTTGTAGTTTTGAGGATTTGAAATTGAATGTGTGAAGTTTTACGGACTATTGGCGCGGCGGCCAAACAGTTAGACCTAACCTTCGGATGTGTGCAATGTGACAGAAATAATAGTAAACGCGTGAGATAATTGAATCATGCAAACAGAGAGATAATGTCATAATTTAAACCATGCAAGCAGAAATTTAAAGGCAGAATTTAAAGAGCGATTGTTAAGTTCGCGAGGTTACATGAGAGGAGCAGATACAATATGATAATGAAATTTGAATTGAACAATAATAAAATAAAATAAATAACGGTTCTAGTTATTATTTTAAAAAAAAGATTTTAGTTATTATTTTAAATTTATCTAAAAAAAAAGTTTTTCTTAAAAATAATAGGTTTTCATATTAATTTGGAAAAGATGTTAATGTTATTTATTTTAAAAAACAGATTTTTATATTATAACAAATTTTAATAAATTAATGATAACAATAATAATAATAATGGTAATAATAATGATAATAATGATAATAATAATAAATAATGATAATAATAATAATAATAATAATAATAATAATAATAATAATAATAATAATAATAATAATAAAGCAATAATGAATTTTAAATGTGCCAAATAACCCAACAATGTTGCTAACGCAGAAATGCGCTCATCGCAACCAGATCTAAATCGGACGAAACAAAATTTATCGCAAAGAAAAAGAAATTAAGCAAAAAATAGTATTATTGCTCACACAAAAATGCGATCATCGCAACCAGATCGAACTAACACAAATGTCACGCGTCATGCACACAAATGTGCAAACATCGTATCGACATAATTCGATCAAAAATCTTATATATATAAACTCTAACAATTTAAAAATTATATATATATAAACGTAACAGTAATAGATAAAGAAAAAGAAATAACGGTAATAGATGAAGAAAAAGAAATAACGGTAAAAGATGAAGAAAAAGAAACAACAGTAATAGATGAAGGAAAAGAAATAACGGTAAACGATGAAGAAAAAGAAACAATAGTAATGAATGAAGAAGAAAACTAAATAACGGCAAACGGCACTCACTTCTCTTAGGTTTTTTTCCTTCTCCTTTTTTTTTCCAACAAGGCAACACATGTATATATAGGGAACAAATTAGGGTTAACACCAAATTGTCAATAATGTCCCTAAAGCCCATTTTAAAGCCCAAACTAAATAATTAGTTAAGAAAAAATAAAATTTAAATAATTTAAAATAATTAAAATAAACTTAAAATAAAAACTAATAATCCTATTGATTCCTAAAATAAAAAATATTATAAAAAGAAAAAAAAATTTTTCAATATTTTTTATTTTATAATTTTTTGGATATTTTTATGAATAATTTAGAAAAAAGTGAAAAAAATAATATTTTAAAAAATGATTTAATTAAAATACGAAAATAATAATTAAATAATAATAAAAAACTATTTTTGTTATTTTTTTAATGAAAGATAGAAAAATTTAGAGTAAAAATAATAAAAAACAAAAAAAATGACAAAGGTGAGATTCGAACTCTCAACCTCTCACACTCATAACTCCTTACACATGTCCTCCTGCCAATTGTGCCATTTTTACTTTTTAGAAAAAAATGCATGCCATATGATATTTACCTGCAAAAAGTCAAACGACTACACAAATTTGTTAGTAATTGATTAAATGCAATGAAATGCGACGACAAATCTTAGGGCAAAATTTGGAGTATTACAGTTATTATGATAATATTTCTCACCCAACCTCTCTTTGATGTTGGCAAAAAAAAAAATCATGAAGTTTGACTTTGGTTTGACCACAGTTGACCTCAGTTTGACCTTTTAACTGCATTGACTGCTTTTGACTTATCTGATCATCTGACTGAGCAAACTTTTGAGAAAAGTCTTGAAACTTGACATGGGGGTTCTTATACACATATAAGATGTTATGAAGCTCACTTGAAGTCTTGGAAGTCCATTTAGCCTGATTAAAGTCAAAACCCTAGTTTTGGATGCACTGCTTAGGAGGTGCATTGTCTGAGGGAATTGTCAACTCTTCTGACCAATTGTGAATTTTGTGAACCTTGTGAACCTTCTTGGAACACAAAGTCTTGTATTGTGAGGGCAAATTTTGGGGTGCAACAGCTGCCCCTGTTCAATTTTCTGAAACCTGAGGGGTTAGATTGGTATATTTGCCAGTCGTAACCTGGAAGGTTGAAGGGGATTGAACACAAAAGCCCAAAAATTTGCACTCACCAGTGCATGGAGTGATATTGATGGTTGGTTGAACATGATTGAGTGGGCTTAAAGATGCCACTAGGGGAAAGTTCTTCAGTAGTATAATGAGAACTGTCAGGAGTCTGGAGTAATACTGATGTAACAGCATGTCTTCATGAGGATAGAGCAATCAATAATGATAACCCTAAAGCAGTCTTGAAGTGATAAATCTGACCTCAGGAGGATAGAGCAATCAATAGCTCTAAAGCAGTCTTGAAGTAATAATGGCTTCAGGAGGATAGAGCAATCAATAGCTCTAAAGCAGTCTTGAAGTAATAGAATGGCTTCAGTAGGATAGAGCAATCAACAGCTCTAAAGCAGTCTTGAAATAATAATGTGATATGTCTTCAGGAGGATAGAGCAATCAATAGCTCTAAAGCAGTCTTGAAGTAATGATTTCAGGAGGATAGAGCAATGGATAGCTCTAAAGCAGTCTTGAAATAATAATGTAATTTCAGGAGGATAGAGCAATGGATAACTCTAAAGCAGTCTTGAAGTAATGATTTCAGGAGGATAGAGCAATGGATAGCTCTAAAGCAGTCTTGAAGTCATGAGAGGCTATCAGGAGGATAAAATAACCCTGAGGTTACAATAAAGCAGTCCCAAAGTAATAAGAAGCTCATCAGGAGGATAAAGTAACCCTGAGGTTACAATAAAGCAGTCCCAAAGATCATAAGATTGTTTGTTGGATAATTAACCTGAAAACAAGGTAGCATTCTGTATAACAACATTAGTTTATGCTTTATGTATGCATGTATGACATGATGCACTTAGGTAATGTACTATAGACATATATGTTATGGTATGATGTAAATGATGTATGTATGCTATGACACTGCTGGAAGTGTCTGGATATCCTTGTATAACAACTGCTGGCCAAGGAAAATAAATCCCGATTCGTTGTTGAAGAATATATAACCCTCCGTCTGCTGGGGATAACAAGGTATAGATAACCTCCCGTTGTTGGGGATAGTAGGGTATAGATAACCTTCGTTTTCGTTTGATAGTAGGATAAGTATAACATCCCGTCTTCGTTCATCGTGCCCTTATTGGAAAGTAATTTCCCGTATATCCGTATGAGGATAAAAGAGATGGATATAAATTCCAGGGGAGATTAAACTTTGTGAAAATGGATTAGTCCTACTGATGGTTTGTAACTGTCTTGTAAAGACGAACCGGCGAAGCTTCGTTGAAATCCTTCCCTCGTTCGTCCTTAGTAAATACTATTACTGCATTTTCATGCATTTCTGGTAAACATCAATCATATTAAAAGCATACATGCGTTTCTGGTAAACATCAATCATATTCAAAGGCATACATACATTCAAACACAACCAATGGACGTTTCGCTTATGTAAATAGGGTAAAAGTGAATCTGGATTCAAAAGATGGAATTTATTTATATCAAAAGTGACCCATACACGGGTAAGTTTGTACAAGGAGACATAAACCCTAGTAAGAGAATTTTGTCATGAAGTTTTACAAAAAGAATCAGCTATGTGGGAAATAATCCTATTGAGTTTCAATTCTACTATTGCCACTCAAGTATCTCATCTTCTTGCTGTTGAGACGGAAACGATTGGATTGAGCTTTATCTGTTTGAGCTTGAGTAAGTAGTACAACTGGTTGCAGTTTCATGAGTGATCCAAACGAGACATAGTCATACGCTTTAATCCCTAACTTTTGCCTGGATTGCCCTTTCAGGTTTTCAATCCACCGGGATACCCTTTTTTGCCCAAGCCGCCTTTTCAGGTTTTCGACTTGCCGGGTGTACATCTTTTTATATATATATCCCTAATTTTTGCCCAAACCCTTTTGGTTTGCCGGGATGCCCTTATTTTTGCCTAGGCCTGTCAACCTAGCGGGTCTCTTTTTATGCGTAGTATTTTTTAACTATGTCTGCGTTTACAGGTTGTGGGAAGTCTTCACCATCCATTGTAGTCAGTATCATGGCACCTCCTGAGAACACTGTCTTGACTACAAATGGTCCCTCATATGTTGGAGTCCACTTGCCCCTAGGATCACCCTGTGGTAATATGATACGCTTGATTACCAAGTCACCAGCCTGATACACCTTTGGCTTAACCTTCTTGTTAAAAGCTTTGATCATCCGTTTCTGGTACATCTGGCCATGACAAACTGCTGCTAACCTTTTCTCATCAATCAAATTTATCTGGTCAAGTCGAGTCTGAATCCACTCATCTTCATCCAAGCCTGCATCCTTCATAATTCTCAAGGAGGGGATCTGAACTTCAATAGGCAGAACTGCTTCCATACTATAGACTAAGGAGAATGGGGTTGCCCCTGTTGAAGTACGTATTGTAGTACGATAACCATGCAGAGCAAATGGTAACATCTCGTGCCAATCCTTGTAAGTAACAGTCATCTTCTGTACAATCTTCTTAATGTTCTTATTAGCAGCTTCAACTGCCCCATTCATCTTTGGACGATACGGAGAAGAGTTGTGATGCTTAATCTTGAACTGCGTACAGAGATCAGTAATCATAGTGTTGTTCAGATTAGAGCCATTGTCAGTGATAATCCTTTCAGGGATACCATACCTACATATGAGATTATTCTTAATGAACCGAGCCACAACATTCTTAGTCACAGATGCAAATGAAGCTGCCTCTACCCACTTCGTGAAGTAATCAATAGCAACCAGGATGAAACGATGCCCATTAGAAGCAGTAGGCTTGATCTCACCAATCATATCAATGCCCCACATGGCAAAGGGCCAAGGAGCAGTCAACACATTCAATGGAGATGGAGGTACATGTACTTTATCAGCATAGATTTGACATTTGTGACATGTTCTGGAGTGTTGATAGCAATCAGCTTCCATGGTAGACCAATAGTAACCTGCTCTCAAAATCTTCTTTGCCATGGTATGACCACTAGAATGAGTGCCAAAGGTCCCATCATGCATCTCTTCCATAATTTATGTAGCTTCCTTCTTATCCACACAACGAAGCATAGTTGAATCATGATTACGCTTATACAGAATGCCATTACTCAGAAAGAACTTAGCAGAAAACCTTCTCAGGAACTTCCTATCTTTGACAGATGCCCCTTCAGGGAACTCCTGAGCTTCAAGATAGTTTTTCACTTCATAGAACCAAGGCTTCTCCTCTGCCCCTTCAGTGTCAATCTCATTGCAGTATGCAGGCTTCTCAAATCTATCAATGGTAATCTTGGGAGCTTCATCATCCCAGCTGATCTCAAACATAGATGCCATGGTGGCCAATGCGTCTGCCAACTGATTCTCTCTTCGTGGAATATGTCCAAAAGTAATCTCTTTGAAATGTGGGATCAAAGACAACACATGTTCTCTGTAAGGAATGAGATTATCATGCTTTGTATCCCAATCTCCTTTAATCTGACTTACTACCAGAGCTGAATCTCCATACACCTCAAGGAACTGAATCTTCATATCAATAGCAACTTGCATACCCATGATACATGCCTCATACTCAGCCATGTTATTGGTACAATAGAAACAAAGTCTGGCAGTAATCGGGGTATGACAACCTTCAGGGGAACTAATCACAACACCAACACCATTACCATGTGCATTGGAGGCACCATCAAAAACCATAGTCCATCGGGATCCTTGTTCAGGTCCGTCATATTGTCCAGGTTCTTTGGTAACAGACATAATGTCTTCATCAGGGAACTCAAAATTCATTGACTGGTAATCATCTACTGCTTGATGAGCCAAATGATCAGCAACAACACTCCCCTTAATGGCCTTCTGAGTGGTATACTGTATATCATATTCCGTCAAGATCATTTGCCATCTTGCAATTCTTCCGGAGAGAGCAGGTTTCTCAAATATGTACTTGATTGGATCCATCTTCGAAATCAACAAGGTAGTATGGGTCAACATATACTGTCTTAGTCGGCGAGCAGCCCATGCCAAAGCGCAGCAAGTTTTCTCGAGCAGTGAGTATCTTGTTTCACAGTCGGTAAACTTTTTGCTAAGGTAGTATATTGCCTGCTCTTTTCGACCAAACTCGTCATGTTGCCCCAATACACACCCCATTGAGTTGTCTAATACTGTTAAATACATAATCAAGGGTCTTCCGTCAACTGGTGGCATTAAAATTGGAGGTTCTAGCAAATATCTCTTGATTTCATCAAAGGCAGTCTGGCACTCATCATTCCATTCCATCACCTGATCTTTCTTCAACAACTTGAAGATTGGCTCACAGATGGTAGTTAATTGGGAAATAAATCTTGCAATGTAGTTCAATCGTCCCAAGAAACCTCTAACCTCCTTCTCAGTACGGGGAGCTGGCATCTCTCGTATAGCTTTCACTTTTGCAGGATCCACTTCAATACCTTTTCCACTGACAATGAAACCCAGGAGCTTTCCAGATCTAACTCCAAAAGTACACTTGTTTGGATTTAATCTCAACCTGTATTTCTTCAACCTCTCAAACAACTTGTGCAGATGATCAAGATGTTGTTCTTCATTCTGAGACCTGGCTATCATATCATCCACATATACCTCTATCTCATGATGAATCATATTATGAAACAAAGCCACCATAGCACGCTGATATGTTGCCCCTGCATTCTTCAAACCAAATGGCATTACCTTATAGCAAAAGGTGCCCCACTGTGTCACAAATGTAGTCTTCTCCATATCTTCAGGTGCCATCTTGATTTGATTGTAACCAGAGAAACCATCCATAAAAGAGAATACCTTATGCTGAGCAGTGTTGTCTACCAGAATATCAATATGAGGAAGTGGAAAGTCATCTTTAGGGCTAGCCTTGTTCAGATCTCTGTAGTCTACACACATACGTACCTTACCATCTTTCTTAGGAACTGGTACCACATTTGCAACCCACTGAGGATAAGAAGTTATGGCCAAGAACCCTGCATTGAACTGTTTCATTACCTCTGCTTTGATCTTTTCTGACATTTCAGGACGCATACGACGAACCTTCTGCTTCTTTGGACGACAATCTTCTTTCACTGGCAAACGGTGAACCACAATGTCTGTATCCAACCCTGGCATATCTTCATAAGACCAAGCAAAGATCTCCACATAGTCACATAGCATCTGAATCAACCTGCTCTTGACACTGTCCTCTAAATCAGCCCCTATCTTGACCTCTTTTCTGTTTTCTTCAGTTCCCAGATTCACAACTTCGACTGGCTCTTCATGTGGCTGTATAGCTTTCTCTTCTTGTTGTAACAACCTAGCAAGCCCTACAGGTATTTCACAATCGTCCTCGTTTCCGTCTTCAGTTTGATAGATCGGATTCTCGAAATTGTAATTGGCAATAGTAGAACTGTTATCAACTGGATCCAGAGTGGATGAGGATCTGCATTTTAGTGACGTGGGTGTGTGTAAGAACACATAGCTGATAAAGCAAAAATAAAAGAAAAAGAAAGACAAGGAACACAATATTTACGAAAACGAAACGTCCACTGATTTTATTGAATGAAGTATGCAAATGAAGTGACAACCCGTAACAAGCACACCATTGTGCCCCGGGTAAGGCACATGGCTTGAAAGTTTTAATTGTTCCAGAAATCATAAATTTAAAAACATAACACAGTAATAGTATTTACTCCTGACTAAAGGAGATAGGGATAACATCTTCAGCTGTCCAATTATTGAGTCCAGCATCCACAGTAGGAAAAATCCCTGCCTCCAAGTTGTAGTCTTCATCTTGATCTCCCACAGCATTGATAACCCCTTGATTGGTGATACGAACAGCACGGGCACGACGGACAGCCTTCTGGGACTCTGCAGTGAAACCCAAACCAAACTTGTCAGACTTGTATGGAATATCAGGAAGCTGACCCCAAATAGTACAACCACCTTCTTCCACCACAGCTTTTGCATCATTGAGGGAGGCCATTGCCATTGTTGGAGGGTTTCTGATGACCACAGGAACCTTCTTCACAGCAGGGGGAATCACACAATCCTTAACAGCCCAGGGAACCACTTCAAATGACTGACATGGAGTTTCAATGTATTCACCTTCTACTTCCAGATACTTGAAAGTGTTTACATGGCTGACAAAGTATTCTTCCTCTCCAAAGACAGTAACAACTTTTCCATTCACCGGATATCTTAACTTTTGATGTAATGTGGAGGTCACAGCACCTGCCCCATGGATCCAGGGACGACCAAGCAGACATGAGTACGAAGGACGAATATCCATCACATAGAATGTAGCAGTAAACACCTGAGAGCCAACCTTGATTGGAAGATCAATTTCCCCATGCACTACTCTTCTAGAACCATCAAAAGCCTTTACCACAATATTACTGGGCTTCAATACCGTATCTTCAGGACTCAGCTTGTTCAGGACTTCCTTAGGCAACACATTCAGAGAGGAACCATTGTCTATCAGCACATGAGACAGGGTAGTGCCCCTGCATTCAATTGAAATATGCAAGGCCCTGTTATGATCCCTCTTGGCAAGGGTCAAGTCAGCATCAGAAAATCCTAACCCGTTGTCATAGGTCAGGTGAGCAACACAATTCTCAAACTGGTCCACAGAAATTGCACTGGGTACATGAGCCATCTTTAGAAACTTGATCAATGACTTGGCATGAGCCTCAGAACATAATAACAGGGAGAGCATAGAAATCTTTGAGGGAGTATGCCCCAGCTGATCAACAATATCATAATCACTCTTGCGAATGATTTTCAATACTTCTTCCATCTGCTTAGAGAGGTCATCAGCAGCTGGCACATCAGTAGATACAGGCTCAATAACAGGACCCTTGCCCCGAGCATCAGTGGTGGAAGTAACAGCAGGAGTAACTGCACTCTTAGAAGCAACTGGAGGAGAGAAGACTCTTCCACTACGAGTGATCTTGCTAGATCCAGCAATATTATCAATGTCAACAGGCATATCAGGTAAAGGCTCCTGCTTGACACCATGGATGTAAACATCAGACCCATAGTGCCAAGGCACAGCTTTGTCAGATGTATAAGGAATAGGACCAGGAGTGGTAATGATCAGAGGAGCTACTCTGGCTTCAGCGACAACTTTCACAGGACCTTCAGCAGTAATCTTGATTGGGCCCTGATGAGTGATTTTAATGGGACCCTTTGAAGTGATTCTTAGTGGTACTTTGTCAACCATGTCAACCTCTTCAATCCTCTTACCCTGAGTCAGATGATCCACCATACTTTCTACAGATGCTGGTCTTCTTTTAAACACTATAGTATATTTATCCATGAGACGTTGAATCCCATCTCTCAAAATGAAGCAACTATCCGGCTTATAGGTACAATATAGACAATCTTCATGACAACCTGGAAGGATCCCAGCTTGTACTAACCTCTTTTTGATAACAGACAATGGTGTGCTCAACTCCATAACTGAATAGACATGCAGATCTTCATCAATATCTTCATCAATGGCGTTGACAGTCTTCTCGTGATTTGGCATTGGAGTTGTAATCACATTTGGAGTACCTGGTGGATCAAACTCAATTTCTCCAGCATCAATCATATCCTGAATTTTGTTCTTCAAGACCCAGCAGTTATTAGTATCATGTCCTGGACAGTTTGAATGATATGCACATCGTGCATTGGGATTGTACTTGGGAGAGGTAACATTGGGATTCTGAGGGGCCTCCCTCAGGGTAATAAGTTCAGCTTTCAACAAGTGTTGCAATGCCTGAGCCATTGACATGTTGATCTTCGTGAACTGTCTTCTAGCCCTCTGTTGGTTGCCTTGAGGCTGCTCTGTTGTTGCAGGAGTTGGTTTTGAAATATGAACTGCACTAACAGACTGATGCCTTCTGTTACGATCAGGCTGACCATACACAGCATTAGATTCTTTCTTCCCAGTGGGAGGCTTCTTTGCAGCACCTGATGAAGAAGTGCCCACTTGGATCTTACCACTCTTGATACCATTCTCTACTCGCTCTCCTGTCATGATCAACTCAGTGAAGCCAGATGATGAGCTTCCAATGAGATGACTGTAAAACGGACCATTCAGCGTACACATGAACATATCAACCAACTCCCTATCAGTCAAAGGGGGTTGAACTCTTCCAGCTAAGTCTCTCCACTTCTGAGCATACTCCTTAAAGCTTTCTTTGGCACCCATAGACATGCTTTGAAGCTGCATGCGAGTGGGGGCTAAGTCAGCATTGTATTGATACTGCTTGTAGAAAGCTTCAGCAAGGTCATTCCAATCTCTGATGTTGACACTCTCCAACTGATAATACCACTCTAGCTGAGCTCCAGATAAACTCTCTTGAAAGAAATGGATCCACAACTTTTTATCAGCAGTGTGGGGTTGCATTCTTCTGACATAAGACCTCAGATGCAATTTGGGACAAGAGACCCCATCATAGACAACAAATGTAGGAACTTTGAACCCAATGGGTATGACCACCCCAGATATCAAGCTCAAATCCTCAAAATCCAGCCCAGATGATTTCTGTAATTCCATAGCATCCATTCTATCCGCCAGCATCTTGAATTTGTCTTCGTTAGGCTCATGGTAGTAGTTAGCCTCAGAATCAGAGTCCCCCATAGTGTTGTGGAGACTGCCTCTCTCCTGCTCAGATTCTTCAGATTCATAGTCTTCAACATGTTCCTTGGTCTTGACAGGACCTTTGAACCTTCTTCCCATGTTGAGCAACCCAGCAGACCTTCTAGCCTTCTTAGTCTTCTTGGCCAGCAGTGTCTTCAATTCATCCTGCCCCTTGGATAGGTTCAGGATCAGCTCTTGGAACTGTGCATTCTGTGCCTGGAGATCCTTAACTGATTGTTCAAGAGCCATTGCTGAAATAAACAGCGAGAAGATGAGAAACCTGTGCACAATTATAAACCTGTGATGCAATGATATGGGAATGCATATGCAATGTTTTCAAGGACCGCAGGATTTAAATTTGCTTAAACAAACAAGAAAGTAACTTTTTATTAGTAATAACTTGTTTTGCCTTTTAGGCTTACAAAAAATGAAAACGAAATAAGTACAAAAGATGGGGTTTTAAGTCTCCCATGGACGTTTCCTCTTTGTGTTGAGGTATGAGTTGAGGTTTCGTTCCTCATGAAGTAGCTTTGTTAGCTCTAGGATCCTTGCTTGGCTTGCTTTGTAATGAGCCTCGAAAGCATCCCTTTGCTCTTTCAGTTGGATCCATGATCTCTGCAAGTCCTCCATATCAGTAGGCATGTCTGGGTGAAGGATGGTATAAGCTGTGTCTCCTTCAGCAACAGGTTCCATGGTAACTGGTAGGACGGCAGGATATGGCATCATGAGTGTCTGAGCACGAGATCGTACCCATCTGAGATAAGCCTCCATAGGAATAGTGTACTTAGGCTCCAGTGTCTTGCTGTCAATCCTGTTTACCTTTCCCCAAGCTCGGATGAATCTCTGACGGTAACCCTGAAGATCGTTGTCGTAATCAAACACAATGCCCTGAATCAACATGTCATGTGGACCATCGCTCCGGGCGTAACCAAACTGTCGTAAAGCTAGAGATGGGTTGTAGGTGATGCCTCCTCTTATGCCTAGAAGTGGCACATTAGGAAACTCCCCACAACGGTCAATGATGGTGACATTCTCCATAGATCTGGAGCACCAATGGATGTCTGAGTGAGAAAGTGACATGATCCTCTTGGACCATCTGAACCCTTGCTCATTCTTCATTACTGAGCGAGGAAGGTGAGAAATAAACCACCTAGAAAGTAAAGGTATGCAGCACATCAAAGTTCCTCTTGCCCTTGTAGTACGGGTGTGAAGAGAATGTAGGATGTCTCCAAGTAAGGTAGGCACTGGATTGTGACTCAGGAATATGTTGATGGCATGAACGTCTATGAACTGATCAGGATTGGGGAACAACACTAAGCCATAAATCAATAAGGCTAAGATCTCCTCAAAAGCATCGTAGCTCATAGCCTTCAAGAACATTTGAGCTTTATCCACTAATACCTTGGCAAGAATACCTTTAACTCCACTTCTCGTCTCTAGAACAATGTCAGACTTCTTCAGATGTAGAGCTGCAGCAATAACTTCTGGCTTAAGCTCCTTCTCTAAGCCTGTGAATGGCTTCTGATCAAGAACAGGTATACCCAGAAGTTTAGAGAACTCCTCCATGGTTGGAACCAGCTGATAATCAGGAAATGTAAAGCAATGGTGCTTAGGGTCAAAGAACTGAAACAGCACACTCATCATGTCTTCACTGAACCCTGAAGTAACTAGATCCAATAAGTGACCATGTCTCTTGTTGAACTGGGAATGATCAGGCACTAGGGAAACCAACTCCTTGAGCTTAGCAGGTATCCCTACAAAGTTGATCCTGATGGTGTTTCTACGAGCAGAAGCCATGACCTGCAACAAAGAACAAAGATAAATCCTTTGGTCCTTGAAATGGTTAGGGAAAATGATATGCTTATGATGCATGATGATGTCATGATGTCATGCTCAATCACAAACATGTGGCACACACAAACAAGTCACACCATAGCCCTAGGTTTAAAGGCTTGCATGAGGTTCAAAGGCAAGTACCCTCCCCTGAAGTTAGATGGTTCATCCTGTCCTACAAAAGTAACCAGGTTCTAAGGGATCTCAATATCATTGATCCTTCACAAGGGTGGTTGTTCAGAAGGCAACTTACTTGCCAACCAAAACCCTTCAAGTTTAAGATCTCAATGAGCGTAGTATCGAGTGTCAACCAACTTCAGTCTGCACCAAAGCCGGTTACCTCACTACTTTCTAAAGGCCAAGATGAGTTAACTAGGGTTCTAAAAGTCAGTTAGTGCATTGACAACATATGGCAGCCTCAATATTATCCTCAACTTGACTTAAGGAATATAAGCACCAACCAAGAAGTCGCACTAACTATGGCCACCAGATCAACCGTATCGATATACGTCGTACAGTTTCCTTGGTCTATTGCCATTTACCTAAGGTACACTAGATCCGGGTTAGGACCTTTCACACATAAGAGCACCCCAACAATATAATAATAAAGCAAACAAGGCAAACAATTTAAAGTGATCTTAATTCCTAAGGGTACCCCTCTTAAATAAATCCCCAGCAGAGTCGCCAGTTCTGTAACCCGGTGAACTGACTTTAAACAATGTTGCGGATAGCAAGAGTCGCCACCGACTTTTATTTTATCCATAAGGAAAGGTTATAAAAGAACAGGAAAGACCTTAGAGAATATTTTGGGTCCGGGGGGTAGATTATGAAAAGGGAAGGTGTTAGCACCCTTTTCATCCATGGTTATCCATGGGCTCTTAGGTACTTAAGCTCACTTTTGAATTGTTTTGAAAGTGTAGTGTGTGAATAGAAAATTTTCAGAATAGTTAATAAATAATCCATGTAAGGATGTGTTAAGAACTTGTTTGAAAACTTGTTGAAAATTTGTTTAAGTGCGAAACAGTTTTGAAGTGAGCAAGCACCTAGGAGTAACCTACCCTAATGTTTAAAGGTCTTTCTTATTCTTCATTCTTTCCCTTAGTAAGACTATCCCTACTATAATGGAGTAGGTAGTCCTTACTTTGGATGTTAAGGGACATGTGAGGGACAATTTGACTTTGAAGGCCATTGTGGGATGTAATAAGCACATATAAGGGACCATCATCATTTTTCGAAAGGGACTCGATTCGTAAAGGCAACCATAAGGGACTTTGATGATTTTTCCATTTGAGGGACTTGCTTTATACACCCCACTTAACCATTATTCGTAGGCAACTTGAGGGATATCCTTAGGAAGTGAGACGGCGATTAAAATCGACTTACGTGTGTGACGTGTTTATTTTAATTATCTTTATTTAAAAGTGATCTAAATTTATTTTAATATTACATACATGTTGTTACACTCCCTAATTACTAACCATAATAATAATTAAATAATTAAACAACTTTACATCCAAGAAACAATTACAAAATAATAAGCAAAATAATTAAATAGCAAAGATAAATAAAATATAAATAAGCAATAATAAATAATAAAGGGGGTTAATTCTAAGTTTACTCGGCAAGACATCGCATCTTGTGCCTACGTATCCTTACGGGAGTGGAATCAGAGTAATCGTAGTTCCCCTCAATAGGGAGGTTAGAAACTTCTTGACTGTGGTCAAGGTCTCAAGGGGAATAAACGCATCTTAAGGACACGCTTACGTGGAGTGTAGAAACTCCAAATCTCTACGTTGAAATGTTAAGTTGTAATTAGGGTTAAATTAGGGATTCCACGGCGGGAAACCCTAAAATGAGCGCGGCGGCTCTTTGACCTAATGCTAAGGGTAAAATTGTAATTTTGCCTGCGGCGAGGCATTTGTGAAAATTAGGGTTTGTAGTTTGTAGTTTTGAGGATTTGAAATTGAATGTGTGAAGTTTTACGGACTATTGGCGCGGCGGCCAAACAGTTAGACCTAACCTTCGGATGTGTGCAATGTGACAGAAATAATAGTAAATGCGTGAGATAATTGAATCATGCAAACAGAGAGATAATGTCATAATTTAAACCATGCAAGCAGAAATTTAAAGGCAGAATTTAAAGAGCGATTGTTAAGTTCGCGAGGTTACATGAGAGGAGCAGATACAATATGATAATGAAATTTGAATTGAACAATAATAAAATAAAATAAATAACGGTTCTAGTTATTATTTTAAAAAAAAGATTTTAGTTATTATTTTAAATTTATCTAAAAAAAAAGTTTTTCTTAAAAATAATAGGTTTTCATATTAATTTGGAAAAGATGTTAATGTTATTTATTTTAAAAAACAGATTTTTATATTATAACAAATTTTAATAAATTAATGATAACAATAATAATAATAATGGTAATAATAATGATAATAATGATAATAATAATAAATAATGATAATAATAATAATAATAATAATAATAATAATAATAATAATAAAGCAATAATGAATTTTAAATGTGCCAAATAACCCAACAATGTTGCTAACGCAGAAATGCGCTCATCGCAACCAGATCTAAATCGGACGAAACAAAATTTATCGCAAAGAAAAAGAAATTAAGCAAAAAATAGTATTATTGCTCACACAAAAATGCGATCATCGCAACCAGATCGAACTAACACAAATGTCACGCGTCATGCACACAAATGTGCAAACATCGTATCGACATAATTCGATCAAAAATCTTATATATATAAACTCTAACAATTTAAAAATTATATATATATAAACGTAACAGTAATAGATAAAGAAAAAGAAATAACGGTAATAGATGAAGAAAAAGAAATAACGGTAAAAGATGAAGAAAAAGAAACAACAGTAATAGATGAAGGAAAAGAAATAACGGTAAACGATGAAGAAAAAGAAACAATAGTAATGGATGAAGAAGAAAACTAAATAACGGCAAACGGCACTCACTTCTCTTAGGTTTTTTTCCTTCTCCCTTTTTTTTCCAACAAGGCAACACATGTATATATAGGGAACAAATTAGGGTTAACACCAAATTGTCAATAATGTCCCTAAAGCCCATTTTAAAGCCCAAACTAAATAATTAGTTAAGAAAAAATAAAATTTAAATAATTTAAAATAATTAAAATAAACTTAAAATAAAAACTAATAATCCTATTGATTCCTAAAATAAAAAATATTATAAAAAGAAAAAAAAAATTTTCAATATTTTTTATTTTATAATTTTTTGGATATTTTTATGAATAATTTAGAAAAAAGTGAAAAAAATAATATTTTAAAAAATGATTTAATTAAAATACGAAAATAATAATTAAATAATAATAAAAAACTATTTTTGTTATTTTTTTAATGAAAGATAGAAAAATTTAGAGTAAAAATAATAAAAAACAAAAAAAATGACAAAGGTGAGATTCGAACTCTCAACCTCTCACACTCATAACTCCTTACACATGTCCTCCTGCCAATTGTGCCATTTTTACTTTTTAGAAAAAAATGCATGCCATATGATATTTACCTGCAAAAAGTCAAACGACTACACAAATTTGTTAGTAATTGATTAAATGCAATGAAATGCGACGACAAATCTTAGGGCAAAATTTGGGGTATTACAGTTATTATGATAATATTTCTCACCCAACCTCTCTTTGATGTTGGCAAAAAAAAAATCATGAAGTTTGACTTTGGTTTAACCACAGTTGACCTCAGTTTGACCTTTTAACTGCATTGACTGCTTTTGACTTATCTGATCATCTGACTGAGCAAACTTTTGAGAAAAGTCTTGAAACTTGACATGGGGGTTCTTATACACATATAAGATGTTATGAAGCTCACTTGAAGTCTTGGAAGTCCATTTAGCCTGATTAAAGTCAAAACCCTAGTTTTGGATGCACTGCTTAGGAGGTGCATTGTCTGAGGGAATTGTCAACTCTTCTGACCAATTGTGAATTTTGTGAACCTTGTGAACCTTCTTGGAACACAAAGTCTTGTATTGTGAGGGCAAATTTTGGGGTGCAACAATGGGACACTCTATCGTGCCTCAGTTGTTCTTGGTTGTCTGTCATGTTACCTATGATTAAACCAGACAAACCAAAACAAAAATCAAACCCAACAATGCAGACAAACACAACACGGAAATACACTTTCGTATTCCTTAAAAATCAAATTTTGAGCAAATACAAAAGTGTACTTCTATAGTTACCTGCAACTCATAAAACACAAAAAATGGCAAAAACGCAAGGAGATCAAAAGAGGATAAAACACATTGCTCAATTATATTAACTAATAATGACTATAACTACCTATATAGTAATCCGCATTACATGGCGTAATGTTCATATTTAATGGGTGTATAGAAAATTAAATGTGAAAAAAAACAAATTGAAAATTTTACTATATATATTGTTGATGTTGAGCACTCCAATTGATTGGATGTTTAGAGTATAAATTGACAAATCACTTGGATTGAATGGAGTAGAAATGAAATCCGACAAAAAAAAAGAGTTTTGGTGTGTTTTGCTGGAAATGATGAAGTAGAATGGTCTGATAGGTATTTGATTAAAAAACTCGTTCGAATATATACTTCTATATTTTTTTAAAGATGTATTTTTGTATTAATTTTTATAAAAAATAAGAGGGTAATTCATATACAAATAAATATGACGTGGAATAAGATGCGTGCAAAAATATATTTTTGAATTCTATTTTTGATTTTTAACAAGGGTGCATAAGCTCCCATAAGTGTGAGAAAAATAACGTCCTAATATAAAAATAATGTCCTAATATCATAAGAGTGAGAAAAATAATGTGCTAATATAAATAAGTATAACGCTCTCTTGTCAACGTTGGATTTGATTCTTCACTTATGGCTTGATATTGTTAAAGAAATGTTTATCGTAAAGTTTATATAATGCACCCTCAAAGATCATCTAATGCACCCTCAAAGAAGAAAGTTACATATTATAAAGTTATATATATATATATATATTAGCACTTCGTAGTTCCCATTTTCCAAAATAAAATTGTTTATAGTTTTCTAATATTTGTGCTACAACACCTTTAAAATTTGGACCACTCTATTTTTTTCAAAACACTCGCTACATACAATTTAATCTCAAATGAATAACTTTCAGTAACTTTGTTTATAAGCAGCTCTTTATAGTCAAATACCAAATATGCTAGCATCAAGCACAAAAGAAGAAAGAACTTTATCGAAAGGGATTTATGTGTGAATTTTTCTATTTTTCAACATGCAAGTAAAATCACATACCACAATTTCTCAGAAAATCATATAACATAAAGAAGATATCATTCTATATAAAAGGGGACCTACTTTACTAAATAGTTCAAGTGAACAAAGAGGTGAGACAAATCAAAAGGAAAAGAAAGGATCAATTAAGTTTACTTATAGTCTATAGATTCATGTTGTCTTCTAAAAAAAAAACCTTTTGGAAAATCTTTCAATCCTTAGTATTTATCGGTGAAATGTCTTCTACAAAAAGAACCCCAAGTCTCTTTGTAAAATCTTTCCATCATTAAAAATTATTGGTAGAGTCTAACTAGTACAAATATTAGATTGTTCCAAATTAGATATTAAAATATTATACTATTAGCAACACTTTTACATAAGCGCATTTTCGGACTCCTTCCGGTGATGAATCTCTATTTTTTTTTAATAAAATATAGAAGTATTTTATTTGCAACGTCTTTATTAGTGTCATTTTATATACGTTCTGAGATGTATTTCCGAACACAACGAGTACCTATTTGGATTTTCAAAGGTCTAGGTAAACCATAGTTGGATGAGTATTCCCCATTTTTAACATTGTCTGTGTGAGAGTAATCAAAAGCACCGGATAATATGAAAAGAAAAAAAGTACTTTATTAGGAAGAACCAGCCCATGGTTCCTCTTTGTCATCGGGGCACACAGAGCCATGAGATGAAACATCAATCTGATACTCATGGGAACTACATTGTTTAACATATTTCTTGCATTCTCCTCGGTTCCACACCAAGCATACATATCCACCAGGGAGTTAGCAATTGGTCCCTGAAGAGGAAACCCTTCCTAATCAGAAATCCATGAATCTCCCTCCCTTTCTTCAATGAAGATAAAGCAGCAGCCGCGGAGAGTATGTTGACAAAAGTTAACGAATCAGGTTCAATATTAGTTTTTTTTTCAGAGTGGAAAAGTTCAAGAGCTTCAATTGGAAGTCCATTATGAACACAACAAGTAATCATACTTGTCCAAAACACAATATCTTTGGAGTTAATTGATTCAATTACATGTCTTGCATAATCTATGAGTTTTAAAACATAACCGTGAATTTCTTTGATGAGTTTTTCAGATTTCAACCCACTACAAGCCATCAAAATGCTTCCGATCATCATAGAATCAGCATCCATCTTTTCTAAGTGGACCCTCCTCAACAGATTAAAGGCTTCTAGATGGCATTCATTTTGTGCATAGCCAGCAATAATTGTAGTCCAAGAAACCAAGTCCTTCTCGGGCATATACTCAAAAGCGTTGCCCATATGTTTAACACAACAACACTTCCCTATACATATCTATCAGGGCGTTCCTGATATGCATAGTAGAATCTATTCCATTTCTTATTGCATAAGCATGGACTTCCATGCCAGTCAATAAATTTCCCACTCTGCCCAATGCCACAATCATGTTTAGAACTGACACCTGATCAGACTTTTGACCAGAATCCTGCATATCCCGAAAGTAGTTTAGAGCATCACTATATAGTAGATCATTTTTTATGATACCCGAAAGCAGTGTATTCCACGATACACAATCCTTGTAAAGCATACTTTTAAAAACCCTTCCAGCATCCTCCATTTGACCATATTTTGCATACATAGCAACCAAGCATTGGAAATATATACATCAGTGAAATGATTAGATTTCAAAATAACAGCATGTATCCCCCTACCCATTTTAATAAAGGTTGGATCTTCACAAGCTTGCAGAGCCGAAATGAAAGTGTATGAATTAATCTCAACGCCAACCTCCTGCATACTTCTAAAAAGTGACAATGCCTCAAAGCACCGACCTTCAGAAACATGCACGGAAATGATAGAATTCCACGATACAGGATCATCTTTCTCCAGCAAAACACTATCAAACAACATCCTGGCTCCACCAAGATCGCCACATACATGACAACAAGCGCATTACTCACAAAAACAAAAGCACCATATCCACACTTAACAGCAACACCGTGGATTTCATGCCCCAAACGCTTCTCGTTAAAAGCACCACTCGCTTTGAGCACACAAGGAAAAGTAATAGCATCAAGTGACACATTGACACCCCAAGACCCCGCATCTCTTTATACAATTCAATCGCCTTAAAATATCTACCTGTTGACACGGACGCACCTATCATAGCATTCCAAGTGAAAATGGTTCGTTCAGTCATTTCGTCGAACACTTTCTTTGCATCAAGAAAGAAGCCATGTTTTCCGTACACATGAACAAACTTGGTGTCAAGGAAGACGGAATTGAAGGAGTTATGAGTTTCGAGAAAACGGGCATGTAAATGTAACTGTTGGCCTTGAGAAAGAGCTTTTTGGGAAGCGCAGAGGTTGAGCTTGGGTTAGGGATTGAAAAGAGTGTTTGAGGGAGACGGGTATGGGAGAAAAGTTGGTGATGGAAGAGTTTATGAGTGATGGAACAAAAGTGTTTTTAAGAATATGGGAGAAGGAAGGGAAAAAAAAAAGAGAAAGAAAAATTATAAACTCAATTGTAGAATTAAAATTTGTATTTAGAGTAAAGTTCAGTTATATCTTTTTCAATATATTATACCTTTTCTATCTTCAAAACTATACAAATTAACATGTCCAAAACATACATAGTTTACATTTTTACAATATCAACTATACGGCGTATTCGAATCAAACGAATATAGTTAACTCCTACATTTAAACTAGCTATTTTAACATTGTCAAATTTTAACTTTCGATTGAACAACGAACTACAATTTTTAACATCTTCCTAATTCATGTTCTCGAGACTTCTCATTCTAATGCTTTTATTCAGGGATGTTTTGAGTATGTCGGTTAGTTGTTATTCTATCTTGCAATGCTCAAGTTCAAGCTTTCTTTTGTTAACTTGATTCCTCAAAAAATGATACCTTATTTCTATGTGTTTACTTCGACCATGACGCACCAGGTGATTTTCCAGGTCAATAGCTTATTTGTTGTCGACAAATAACTTCATTTTTATAGGTTCCATTATCTTGAGCTCTTTGAGCAACATCTCTATCCACGTTGCTTGACATGTTGCATATGATGCAGCCATGTACTGTGTTTCACGTGATGACAAAGCCACAATGTTTTGTTTCCTTGAGCTCCATGAGATTGAAGCGCTTTCAATCATGAATATGTAGCCTACAATACTATTCTTTTTGTCACGATCTCCACGAAAATCTGAATAAGTGTAGCCATATACTTATGTATCTGTGTCGGTCTTCTTTTTCCTTGGCATCAATACACCATGACCAATTGTACCATTTATGTATCACTACACCCTCTTAACTGAATTGAGATGACATTCTTGGGTTTTCTCCATGAATCTACTCAACAATTCGACACTTAGATAAATGTTTGGCCTTGTATTGCAAAGAAATCTCAATGATCTAATGATTTGTTTGTGCATTGTTGGACTTACAAATTTATCATTTGTCTTCTTCTTTAACTTTACTCTAGATTCTAATGGCATAACAGCTGCATTATAGTTGTTCATTTTGAACCTCTTTAAGATATCCTGAGCATACTTCTTTTGATGCAAGAACACTCATTCACATGTGTCTTTGATCTCCATCCCTAAAAAATATGACAAGTTTTTTAGGTCAGACATTTTAAACTCTTGCATCATCTTTGACTTGACTTTATTATCTTTGTTTCATTTGTACCTGTAATCAATAAATCATATACATATAGGCATATGATGATTCGAATGACCCTGTTTGCATCATTGACATACACTTCATGTTCATAGACACACTTTGTGAAACCTGCTTCGATCAGAAAACTATCTATTTTTTTATTCCAAGCTCTTAGGGCTTACTTCAAATCATAGAGAGTCTTCCTCAATCTATACACCTTCGACTCTTGCCATTTGATTTTGAATCTTGATGGTTGACTAACATGGATTTCTTCTTCCAAAGGTCCATTCAAAAAAGCTGATTTTACATCCAACTGATGTATCTTCCACCCTCTGTATGTTGTTGTCGACACAACAATTCAGTTTGTCTCCAGCTTCGCCACAGGTGCATACACTTTGTTGAAATCAATACAAGTATTTTTGCAGAAAACCTCTCGCCACTAGTCTCTCCTTATGCTTGGCAATTTCATCGTTTGCTATTTGTTTTAGCTTGTAACCTATTTCACATCAATTGGCATTTTGATTGACTTTTCGAAAAGCTTTCAGGTCTTGTTCTTCTCGATTGACCTGAATTCTTCTTTCATGGTTGTTAACCAATTTCAATCATTCATGGCTTGCTCCAAATTGATTGGTTTTGCTTCAGCCATCATCGTTGCTTCTTCTGTTAATTCACCATTTGCATCCTGGAAATCTCTCGTATCCAGCTAGCCTTGTCGACTCGGTTCTTGCTCTAGTCGATCTCCTAACGTTCTGCCCAGGTGTAACTGTATCTGACTTCCAGCGAACTAACCCTCGACTCCAATCTCACCATTTGATTTCATCCACTAGAACATCTCGATTGATCACAAGTTTATAATCATTTGGTGAATACATCTTGTATGCATCAGTCGAATGATAACGTATGAGCACCATGGTCTGACTTTGATCATCTAGTTTCTTCCTCAACTGTTCAGGTAGATGCCTGAAACACATTGATTTAAACACTCTAAGATGACTAACGTTTGACTTCACACCTGTCCACACCTCATAAGGAGTATTTTCGACTACCTTCTTGGTTGGACGTCTATTCAAAATGTTTACTATTATTGAAGCTGCTTCACGCCAAAATCTCTTTAGCATATCATTAGCTTTCAACATGCTTCTAGTCATGTTTAGTATACTTTGATTCTTCATCTCAGCTATGCCATTGTGATGAGGTGTATAGGGTGCAATAACTTCATGCTCTATACCTTCCTAATTGCAAAATCTAGCAAATTCTTTAGAGGTGTATTCACCACCACCACAAGTTCTCGGTTTCTTCAACTTGCATCCACTTTGCATTTTGAAATGCAATTTGAACTTCTTGAACTGTGTGAATACCTCACACTTCCTTTCGATAAGTTAAATCTACATATATTTGGTAAACTCGTATATGAAGGTTAGGAAGTAGTAGTTACCTCCATTTGACCTTGCTTCAAATGGTCCACACACATCATAGTGAACTAACTCTTAATTTTTCTTCAAATTCATTGGCAAGTCATGCTTGAATGCTTTCCTACCCTACTTTGCTTTGCAACATTCTAAACACACCTGATTTGGTTCTTTCACCTGAGGTAAGCCACATACCATCTTTTTCTGGTTTAGCATACCTAAACTTTTAAAGTTTAGATGTTTATACCCATGATGCCATATCTCATTCTTGTCTTCTTCAGTAGTCAAAGCAAGACACTTGTGATCAACTAGGTCGATCTCTACTTTGAAGTTCCTATTGTATGCCAATGGTACCTTCGGAATCAGTCTTCCATCACTATGATACACCTTCATATGATTCTTTTCTATCTACATGTTGTACTCTGTTGCAAGTAATTGAGCTACGATTATCAAGTTACTTGTCATCGAAAGGTACGTGCAACACATCAGTGATGCTGGATTTTCGACCACCTTTTTTTACAACAGAGATGTATCACTTTCCACTTGATGTGATGTGCATGCCATCTGTAAACATTATCATTTTCTCAAGTGATTCATCTAGCTTGGTGAACCATTCTTTATTACCAGGTACCACATATTGGTTTTCCCAGTGTTAAACTGAGTGTCGGCCATGAGTAGCACATCCTCATAATCATTATCTTTACCATGTGCATACTGCACTTCATCGATATCTTTCACTCATGCTTCCTTCTTTCTTCTACAGTCTCGAGCATAGTGGCCAAATCCTTGACAGTTGTAACACTGCACCTCATTCATGTAAACTTTCTTCCTATAATACTTGTTACACATGCCTTTCTTGATTGAATCAGAGTTATTATTTGAAATCTTTCTTGATTTCTCATCATTAGCAAGATTTTGTCCCTTATCTTTCCCATGTTTCTTGATCAATCTTGCCTGTAGTGCTTGTTCATCCACTTTCTCTCTTTCTGATTTCCTCTATTTCAACCTCATCTCACGAGCCTCTAATGAAGCTTGAAGTTCTTATAACTTCATCTCATATAGGTTCTCAGACTCTTCAATTGACACTACATTGTAATCAAACTTTGCAATCAGATATCTCAACATTTTCTCAATCTTTTGTAAACATTAAGTAATTCACCACACGACTTTATCTAGTTGTCATACCCTAAATTTGTCCTACCCTTTTGTAAATATTTTCGCTTTTTGTTTCATGCCGTTTAGACACGTGCCCACCCGAAATTGGGCGTTTTTCAAAAAAAATCTTTTTAACCAATTAAAGCATGACACGTGGCCTAAAAGTAAGCGTTTTTGTGAATATTAATTCTTTTCTTAATTTCCTAATTTTTTTCTTTTTTTAAATATTATTAATAATAATATTTTGTACACATATATTGCTCTTTTATTTGTTAATATTAAATTTTGTTTTTTTTAGTTTGTTTTATATATATATATATATATATATATATATATATATATATATATATATATATATATATATATATATATATATATATATATATATATATATATATATATTCATTAATATCTATTAATTTTATAATATTTATGTATTTAGATAGTTGTTTTTATTTTACTTTAGTTATTTTATTTTGTCAATATTTAGTAAATTTGTTAATGAAGTAAGTAAAAAAAAAGGGGAATTTGAGTAAGTCAGATTGGAAGGCCCGCTGGATTGGCCCATCAGGTTTGAACCCAACTCACTATAAGAGGAGAGGGGAATTTGGTTGAAGAAGGAACCCTAGGTTACTGTTCACGGCCGCCCCAGATTCCTTAAAAAAAAACCTAATTGTAGTTACTGTTCATCCCCAGAAAACCCTAGCCGGCGCCGTCCGCTTTCTTCGAAGTTCATCAATTCGCCACCCCTAAACCTCAAAATCCGCCGCTAACCTCATAGAAACCCCTCAATCGAATTTTTTTGACCATCAATCCCTTCAATCTCGCCGAAATCGGTTCAAAACCCCACCGTATCTGCACAAGTCATTCGCCGATAGAACACGACCTCAAAACTACTTTGGTTCGCGATTTTAACAACGACAACATCACAAAGCTTGTACTGCTGTTATCATTTGATCCTAATCAAGTCGGGGTTTCGATTACGTGATAATTTGTGCTTCGAATCACAACGACATATCGGGCGTCAACCCTGTTTTGTAACAACATCAACCACGCGACCCTGCAAAAAGCATCGCATCCTCAACTCCACCGTGTTCTGTTTCACGCAGATACCCTGTCGTATTTCACGATTGGGAACATTGTTCACTATAATTTTCGGTTTGAAGCTGATGAGGTTAGCTTTGGTTGAAGAGGTGTGTTTGTCTCAGTAGCAGAGGACGAGTCTTTCCTCCAAAAATTCAGCATCAAGGTTGAGCCCTTTCCTAAACATCAATTGCTTGTTGACTTACAGAGGACACTGAATAATGGAGACGTCAAGCAACTATCAAAAGGCTTCAAACTTTGTCAAAGAGAAAATGTGAGGTTTCAAACTTTGTTAAAACAAAAATGTGAGCAAAGTCTATTATCACACGTCAATCATCAATTTCTTGAACCAATGCTAAACCTTGAAGAACAGATTCAACAGCTGCATTAGGAACCAGAAGCCCAATAATCCGTCTGTTAACCACAGTAGTTTCTATGCGAACAACTCGTAGCCTCCTATGGCTTAGACAGGTCTGCTTAGAAAGGGCCTTTTCTATTGTTCCCCAAACAGGATTGTTGTTGCTGCATTCATCTTATGCATTAATTTCAGTTTGAGTCGATTTTCGGAAAGTTTTCAACATTAACAACCGATTTAGGTTACGATAATGGTTTACTTCGTATTACACGGTTTGCTTCTGTTTTCAGGTACAACAAGAGTAACTCGCCTGCAGGGTTTATGTTTTCAGCAACGTATGCAGCAGGTTTCGGTTATGCGCGGGTCAAACTGCGACAAGTTTATGGAGATAATGATGAGCACGAAGCAAGAAGAGTGAATGGATAGCTCTTTATTTTTCGTTTTCATTTTTTTTGTGTTATTTGTTGTCCTGTTTGTTTGTGTGCAGGTTGAGGTTGGTTTGGTAATATTGGTTCTATCCAATTGTAACACTACAACAACTACAACTCTGCATCTCCAGTGCATAAACCCACCTCAGCTACGGCTTCATTGAATGTCGATTGTGCAAAAACGAATATGGAGTTGAATGACACGCCACAAAAAGTGATCCCCGCAGCATTCATGACAGGAAACGGGTAACAGTGGCCTAAGGCATAGCAGTCATCATTCTTTGGTTTAGTTTAATCTGTTTGTAAAATTTTAGTTGGTGTTGTGGTTTTGATAATTTGGTATCTTTTAATGTCACACGAGGTGGTTTGTATTTATTTGTGATTGACCTGTAGCAGGTTTGAGGTTGAGTCTGGGGTTCAGACTCCAATTTGGGGATTGTTCCAGTTTTCTACTTACTGCAGCAAAGAATCACAACTGCTGACCAGCAGAATTGGATTTCCAAACTGAATGAAGACATGAAATTCGCTGCAGTAACATCTGCCCCAGTTTGGTTGCAGGCCCCACCGGTGCAACAAAAGGTATCGAATTTGGTGCAAGGTTTGTTTTTTTAACAACTTCTGCGACAACTGCGGCGAACTGGTTTCGGTTTATGAAGGCAGAGATGAGCGAGAACGGGTTATGTTAAGATTTTGAAGAAGAGGAAAGTATCACAGATTGATTTCAGATGTCTCCTTAGCGTAGCTAGCAAGAATGTGTTAAGGCGACAAAGCTTGATCTGCTGCTATTAGGACGGTTTCTCCTCATATCGGCGAGTCGTTTACGCCATGCGTGCCTTATTTTTGTATTTGACAACTAGGGAAATCTCTCCATAAGCTGTTGCTAGAACGTAGGCCTGCTGCGAGTGTTCAAATCGGTAATAGCTTGCATTCGGTTCTGGCTTAGCAGTGCACCGCAAGATAAGTCGCTAACATCATGTTTGTACTTGTCTCAATATGGTAACGACCCAGTATGCTAGCTTGTTTAAATTACCTTATCATATTGTGAATATATATGAGACACTGTAGACGTTCTTTGTTAAGAAAACCAGTTGTGCGGTGAGAATGTTAAACCTTGTGAGCTGAACCTGCGGCTACCATCTTTGAATTTGAAATAAACTGCTATGATCTACTGGTGTACACCAGTATGCTTTATGCTGAGGATTCATTGGAAAAAGGAGAACATGGTTTATGTATATAGATTGCTTCTTTTATTTTTCAGTTTTTCATGTTGGTTCCCTACACTGCTCCCTTTTTGTGTGATCGTTTGCGTGCAGGTTGAGGGGGAATTAATGATATTGTTTCGATTCAAACACCAAACAACAACATTGCCACAACTGCAACAATACGGTAATGATGGAAGCTACAACGCTAGGATGCGACATCCCTGGCTAGTAGCGGCAAATCTCAAGTCTGAATGCTGCAGGAGCAACATAAAAGTCGAGCCAGCCAAATGTATCTTGTTGGATGTCGAGCATTTTGTGGCTGAAAACATGAACAGTTTTGACTGCAATCAAATAAAATAGGGTTGACAACAATGCTCACAACAACTTCACACCTCATTACGAACTCGACGTCATCACGCACCAACTCCGTTCCAAAGTGTTTCACCATAAAAGCAGCTCTGAGTCACAGTGACGTTTCGAGAGCAACAAGCTTCGAGTTGCGTCGCAATCTCATTTGACTTTATGTTGCTGACAGCTGGTGTCGCTGCTATTTTGAGAAAAAAACAACTCGGCGCAGCTATGTAGTAGCTCTCATCTTCGGTTGGTCTTACTTCCGTGTTTTTACTATGTTTCGGTTATTATTGCTCTATTGGCATGATGTTTGGTGTTAGTTTACTCCAGATCAAAATTACTGATGCGGCCATGTTAGTGTGTTGATTGAAGTCACTTTGAGTTTGAATTTTCATATCATGTTTGTTGCTTGCTGTTGTATGACTACACTGGTTTAGAGATTGAAGCCAATTTAAAGACATTCATGGTGTAGTACATTCTGTTATATGATATAGGTTCTCCTTGGTAACGGGTTTTTTTCAAAGTTATATTTCTTATTTCATTTTGATAAATTGGATATAATATGCGCATAATGATAAGTCTAATATAATGTGGTTCCAAATATTTGCACAGGCTCTGTTCTATGAGGAATGTATAAAATATGGACAGGAGAGCAAATTATGTTTTTCTTACTGTAGATGATTTGAACTTTGGACCATAGGTTTTATTCTACAAATTTCTTTTTCTTCTAATGACATATATATGATCTTATTTTATCGCAGATGGTGTGTTGAGGTAAATATTTGTGGTTCATTGCTAGTTTTCGTCATGGCATTTGGAATCGGTAGTTCAATATCGATGTTTCATGATTACGAGTAAAACTCTATATAAATTTCAAATTTAACTTATTGTTCTCCAATTAAAAATAGCTTTTTTTTTATTATTCAATTTTTCTTTTTATATTTAATTTATTAGGCAATTCAACTTTTGTATTTGTGTATGCTTTAGTAAGTAGCATGTTTTAGACAATTTAATAAATTACACCTTAGATTTTTTTAAATTTACTTTTGAATTCTAATTAATTTATTTTTTTTGCGAAAACTTAAATCAATTTATTTTAACTTACAAACTATTTTTCAGCTTATTTCTAAAATAGGTTTGATTTTCTTTAAATCCCTTTTAATATATATATATATATATATATATATATATATATATATATATTTTTCAACACTAAATTATTTCTCAATCAAGTCATGAAAAATTAAATTCTTGAAGTCTAGCACTTCTTGAATTTTTGGACGAACATTATGGAGGTGTACACCTCAAATAATATGTCGTTCGACTTTTCATTTTAGTATGCTATTTAGAACAAAGAAATATCATAGGAATCTAGCATTCTGTGTGATATTTCCGCTGTTCATCCAGATATTTTTTCAAATAAAAATGGTGTTATTAGAATCTAGCATTTCGGTAATACCCCGATTATTTAGTTGTGGGGCCGACGTCTCATTTATTAAATAATGGATATTTTCAAATCCAACCTCGCGTTCTCACTTCTCACACGTTCACAAATTATTTTCATACCCCATTTCGCTTCAAATCTTTTTCTCGATCAAACTTCGAAAGAAGGAGACGCTTGGAATCTAGCATTCCTTGTGTCTTCGAGTGAATAATTCTCGAAGCATGCCTTTGAGTTGTTATCCATTCAACCTTACGACTTTTTCAAACTCAACCATTTTCCAACATTCTCCTAAGTCGAATGCTCGTCCGCATTCGCAACCCACATTTCATTCACAATTCCTCGTGGTCTCGATATTAGGAGCACCCTCAGGGACTAATATCGTTTCTCACAACCTTAACCCTTGATACGTCGTCAAGTCAGTTTCATCTTCGATGAAATCTTCGACACTTCGTCGAGCTACTTCAAAACAACTTCCTCCTGGCCTCGCATGCCATTTCTTGATTCGATCCTTTCACAAACATTTTTAAAACTTACGAAAGAGGGATATTCTCAGAATCTAGCATTCTTTGAGTATTTGAATGAGTAACTCTCGAGGTGCGCCCTTGAGTTGTTATTAGTTCATTCTTTCGGTTTCAAAATATCCAACTCTTTATCTTCAACTTATTTAGTCAATTCCCGAAAGAACTGAATTCTTGGAATCTCGCATTCCTTGAATTCTTGAGTGACAAGCTCTTGAGGCGCGCTCTTGGGTTGCTTGCTAGTCACTCTTTCGTCTCTTTTCTCAAACTTCCAATTTATTCAACCTCATCTTTCATGGTTGTTACCACGAACTACGGACGCTCTGATTCTTTATTCATTCTCGAATATAAGATACGTAGGCACAAGATTGCGATGATCTTGGCGAGCACACTTCTACCTTTTTCCATTATTCCATCCACCCATTCCCAACCTTTCCCGTAGTCGAACTACGACGCTCTGATTTCTCATTCTCGTCCGAATGAGCATACGTAGGCACAAGGGCCCCAATCCTTGGCGAGCACCCTATCCTCTAACCACCCATCTCTCCTTAGCGTCTTTAACCTTTTACCCTACCAATTCGCCTTTAACAACGAGAAGAAAACAAGTAAACCTAAACAACACTCCCCACATTTACCTTAAGAGGTTCCCGTCGAGTACGACGGACGTGAGGGGTGCTAATACCTTCCCCTCACGTAACCGACTCCCGAACCCGGAACATGGTTGCGACAACCCTGTTCTTATCCTTTCGTTTTAAGAGGTTTTCTCGATATTTTCCTCTCCCGTTTGTTCGGGAAAAATAAAGTTCGGTGGCGACTCTGTCGAACCGCATTTCTGCGCCTTTCGCGCGAGGGTCGTTTCTCCGAAATGTCTCCGTGATTTTTCGAGGTGCGACAGGTGGCGACTCTGCTGGAGACGTATTTGCTCCATGCAAAGAGAGAGTCGAGCCTATCTTTTGGTTTGTGAGGAGTGTTTGTTTTTTATTTGTTTTCTTTTTGTATTTGTTCTCTTGTAGATTTTATTTGTGCTTGTTATCTGGGCTTGTTGGTTTTTGGGATGACATCATGAGTAAAGCTCTATGCCCGAGCTTTGGTAAAAGCAGAGAGAACACATAGTTTAGAATTGGTAGTCGAGTAGTGTTAGTCTCCGAGGACTTTCTCCTTGTAGGCCTAACATGAAAGCTCCTTCAAAAGAGACCTATTCGTAGATCTCGTCGTAACGCAGCTAGCCTGTTGCCTGACTTGATTAACGAAGGGTCTGTGATTCTGGGAACCTTTTGTTAGCACCAGTTCCAATATTGGTGGTCGTGTAGTGTTAGTCTCCAAGGACTCGCTCCCTGTGCGCCTAGCATGAGGACCCCGCTCAGGAGAGACCTTATCGTCATTATCATCGTAATACAGCCAGCCTGCTGCGTGACGCTAATACGACTAGTGTCCGTGATCCTGGGAACCAAACATAGAAACCATCCCGTGAGCGGGTTTATGGGTAGAGTGTCTAGATCTTCCCGTATAGGGTTTACCTGTCAATTTTCTTTGAGCAGGAATTATGGTTACTCCTCTATTACAGTTACCAGCTTCAGGAGCTGTTCGAACTATGATCTTGGGATCCTGGATCTTGTATCTTGCATTGCATCTTGCATATCATTCGCATTGCATTTCATATGTTGTGCATTTTGCATTTCCAGTCCTCCAACAGAATCTTATGTCTTCGTTCCTTCCTCTCCAGTAAATCAAGTTGATTCCCGACACCAGTACACAATTAGAGCCAATACCAGACGATCGATGAAGCAGATTCGGCAAGAGCAAATTGATATCAGGAAGGAGCTGGAATCCCTCAACAGAAAGATGGATCATATCTTCGAAGCCCTCTCCATAACTGGAAAGGAATCAGAACAGCAGACCGTTCAACGACCGCGTCAGCAAAATCAACACAGGACATGGAAGCCAGAGAGAGTATTTGATAGTCTTCCAATGACATATGCAGATATCTTTGCTCAATTAATGGAACAAAGGGCTATCGTCCCAAGAGATCTAGCTCCCCCAACTGTCCTTCCTGCTGATTATGACGCGAATGCTCATTGTGTGTTCCATAAGGGCGCTCCAGGTCACAACATTGAGAACTGCAGGTTTCTCAAACACAAAATTCAAGACCTGATTGACAAGGAAGCTCTCACCTTTGATGGGAAGTATCTCAGTGCCATCAACGACCCGATGCCACCAGCCAACTAGTGCCAACGTCAAATCCAATCAAGTCAAGTCCATTCTCTGAAGAAGGCCGTCATGCTGCCATTTAATCTTTCGCATTTCTTGTATTTTGTCTTTGTGTGTTTAAGTACTGTATGCTTTGAACAATTGCCATTCGTATTTGGTTTTCATTAATGTATCGTTTATGCATGTTTTGAATTAGTTATGTCGTATTCACTCATTTTTCACTTATCACCGACACACTTATTCACTCCACTTTATTCACTGTTGTTTAGCATGATTTGAGGGAGGATGATGAAAACAAGATACCCATAATTGCAAACTGTATGCTTTCAGACCGAATCTCGTCAATAATGTACAGGCATTGCTTCAATTCCCCAAACACTGGAGATATAAGGAGTTAATCCCTAGTAAACCACTTCGAGCCTAGAAGTAGTAGTTTCCTTCGGATATTCAAACCTTTACACTCAACATGGGGCAGGGTAGTGTTTAGTTAATTCAACCCCGCACTCGAATCAACAAGTAAAATCCAAAAGACGGTTGTTTATTAATGACTTATGCTATGGCAGTCACAACAAAATAAAAAATCATCAAAATCTTGCTAAGTCAGACACCTTAGAGGGGACTTAGGCAAGATCAAGGCAATCCCGATGGATCTGACAAGCAAAGCCAATCCATGCAAAAGTTAGGGATAAAAAAACAAAAGCAAAAGAGGACCCCGAAACCCTCAACAAAAAACAAAAAAAGATTCAGTGGCCACCCAGAGCAAAAGGGGCACTGGCATTCATCAAAATAAGGTGACTGCCACAACGAACAAACCTTGAACCTTCAAGCTTACACCGTCCAGACAAGTGTGGAATTAACTGATCGTAGGATTGGAGATCATTAAGAAGAAAGGGTGGGTACAAATCATACTTTGAGCCTAATATCTTTTGTTTCATAACCGTGAACCAGACCACGTTACAACCCTCGAAAGTCCTAATTGAGGCGAGGTTTAGTCTGAAAGCATATTATCGCAAGGTTGCGTAACCTGACTCCTCACGTGATTTCTAATCATCAATATTGGTGTCATTTTGCTTGCTATATCTTTTCGCACCAATCAAACAGCACAATGTTTGGGCTAGCAGCCCATTCGTCTCACACTTTCACGACACCTCAATAAATGACACTTTTTCAAAACTTGCACCAAACTTTGCATTAATATTACCATCTGTGAATGTACAATTTTAATTGCAAATTAGTGCTAGGTATTCAAAGACACTCCAGCAAAAGGCAATCAAGGAGGAACTTGACTTTCAGTGGCGTACACGAAGCAAGATTATTTCAAAACCCACAGGCTGGAGCAAATCATTCAACAGCTCGAGCAGGGATAGGCCATTATCACGTTCAAATTGGGGCAAGACCAGGTCGCCTTAACCATCAAGCAGAGTTGCAACATTCTCTGAAGGAAATTCACAACAAGGCGCCAAGTACCCAGACTTGAGACATCCAGAGTATCTTCGCCTATGTCGATCATGGCGTCTTCAGCAAACTGCGTGTCGAGGAAGTCTACCCCTCCCACCACCCGAAGCCCAATCCGCATTGTCAACTACGAGAGGCCACCACACTGGCGTCTCCACTTTCATTTCTAAATACATGTCTGCAATCATATATATCATACGCATCGCATTCAACATCATAAGTATCCTGCATCATATGCATACGCCGATCATATCATACTTCCCCAGCTCTTGCATCTCCGCTCGTCAGCATTTGCATTTGCACTTCCACTCATATGGAATATCATTTATCATCCAGCATTCATATATGCAAGTCAAGGTCCAGGATCAATCCCGAGGATTTCCAAGACCATTGGTGGCCCAGTCAGGGGCATCTTCCGCAAGATGGTGGGATTGTCCCACGATTTTCAAGAGCTTCAAAGCAATCACCAGCCCAGGTAGGGGCATTCTTCTGCAATTGTGGGTTTCTCCCACAAAATTTGAAGTTATTCAAGGCAAGACTCAGCCCAGTCAGGGGCATCTTTTTCAAGACCATGGGCGTCTCCCGTACGTATTTCAACCTCGTGGTTGATCAAATCTTCAAATCAACATTCAGCCCAGACAGGGGCATACCATTCAAGACCGTGGGCATTCCAACTAAGCTGTTCAAACTTTTGTTGAGCAAATCCAAGAAGTTCAGTGCAAGATCCAACCCGAGCAGGGGCATCTTCAGCAAGACCATGAACGTTCCTCATGAAGTTGTTCAACCTTTTGTTAACCAAAACAAGACATTTCAAGACAAACTCAACCCAGTCAGGGGCATCCTCTCTAGAATTCATGGGCGTAACCATGAAATCATTTCAGCAAAACTATGATCTCCAAACAAGACGGTGGGCGTACCCCGTTGACTCATTTCAATTCAATCTTCTTCTCAGGGGTTCCCCATTGAGTTGTACCCAGCAAGCGTGACCGTTGTCAATTGCCTTACTATCATCCTTTTGGTGATAGTCGAACCTCGTCAGTTCAACCCAGCCTGCATCCTTTTGGTGTTGGTAAACTTCAGATCTGTGTTGTCCTATCATCCTTTTGGTGATAGCGACCTGTGTTTGTGTTTTCGCTCCATCATCCTTTTGGTGGTGGGTCTGGCATTTCGTCGATGTCAGATTGTGCGATGTTTTGTTTGTGTTTTCGCTCCATCATCCTTTTGGTGGTGGGTCTGGCATTTCGTCGATGTCAGATTGTGTGATGTTTTGTTTATGTTTTCGCTCCATCATTCTTTTGGTGGTGGGTCTGGCATTTCATCGATGTCAGATTGTGCGATGTTTTGTTTATGATTTCGCTCCATCATCCTTTTGGTGGTGGGTCTGGCATTTCGTCGATGTCAGATTGCGCGATATTTTGTTTGTGTTTCGCTCCATCATCCTTTTGGTGGTGGGTCTGGCATTTCGTCGATGTCAGATTGCGCGATGTTTTGTTTGTGTTTTCGCTCCATCATCCTTTTGGTGGTGGGTCTGGCATTTCGTCGATGTCAGATTGCGCGATGTTTTGTTTGTGTTTCGCTCCATCATCCTTTTTGTGTTTTCGCTCCATCATCCTTTTGGTGGTGGGTCTGGCATTTCGTCGATGTCAGATTGCGTGATGTTTTGTTTGTGTTTCGCTCCATCATGCTTTTGGTGGTGGGTCTGGCATTTCGTCGATGTCAGATTGCGCGATGTTTTGTTTATGTTTTCGCTCCATCATCCTTTTGGTGGTGGGTCTGGCATTTCGTCGATGTCAGATTGCGCGATATTTTGTTTGTTTTCGCTTCATCATCCTTTTGGTGGTGGGTCTGGCATTTCGTCGATGTCAGATTGCGCGATGTTTTGTTTGTGTTTTCGCTCCATCATCCTTTTGGTGGTGGGTCTGGCATTTCGTCGATGTCAGATTACGCGATGTTTTGTTTATGTTTTCGCTCCATCATCCTTTTGGTGGTGGGTCTGGCATTTCGTCGATGTCAGATTACACGATGTTTTGTTTATGTTTTCGCTCCATCATCCTTTTGGTGGTGGGTCTGGCATTTCGTCGATGTCAGATTGCGCGATATTTTGTTTGTGTTTTCGCTCCATCATCCTTTTGGTGGTGGGTCTGGCATTTCGTCGATGTCAGATTGTGCGATATTTTGTTTGTTTTCGCTCCATCACCCTTTTGGTGGTGGGTCTGGCATTTCGTTGATGTCAGCTTGTGCGACATTTTGTTTGTTTTCGCTCCATCATCCTTTTGGTGGTGGGTCTGGCATTTCGTCGATGTCAGATTGCGTGATGTTTTGTTTGTGTTTTCGCTCCATCATCCTTTTGGTGGTGGGTCTGGAATTTCGTCGATGTCAGATTACGCGATGTTTTGTTTATGTTTTCGCTCCATCATCCTTTTGGTGGTGGGTTTGGCATTTCGTCGATGTCAGATTACGCGATGTTTTGTTTATGTTTTCGCTCCATCATCCTTTTGGTGGTGGGTCTGGCATTTCGTCGATGTCAGATTGCGCGATGTTTTGTTTGTGTTTTTGCTCCATCATCCTTTTGGTGGTGGGTCTGGCATTTCGTCGATGTCAGATTACGCGATGTTTTGTTTGTGTTTTCGCTCCATCATCCTTTTGGTGGTGGGTCTGGCATTTCGTCGATGTCAGATTGTGCGATATTTTGTTTGTGTTTACCCTATCATCCTTTTGGTGGTAGTGGTTGGTGTGTGCCCTATCCTCCTTTTGGTGGTAGTGGCCGTGTGTGTTTTATTCCATCATCCTTTTGGTGATGGCGACCTTTTGCATATTATTTACAGTTTACGTCGAGTTTCCTATTTATCAAGTATTTTCAATTCTCCAACATCTCTTTTTCTTTCGGACAAATTCAGGGTCCTCTTCATATCTAATTGACTTCTACCTCAGGGATCTGGATGCTGATACAGTTCATCTCCCTATGTTTAAGTCGATTAGATAGGGGCATCTGTCATACCCTAAATTTGTCCTACCCTTTTGTAAATATTTTCGCTTTTTTGTTTCATGCCGTTTAGACACGTGCCCACCCGAAATTGGGCGTTTTTCAAAAAAATTCTTTTTAACCAATTAAAGCGTGACACGTGGCCTAAAAGTAAGCGTTTTTGTGAATATTAATTCTTTTCTTAATTTCCTAATTTTTTTCTTTTTTTAAATATTATTAATAATAATATTTTGTGCACATATATTGCTCTTTTATTTATTAATATTAAATTTTGTTTTTTTTAGTTTGTTATATATATATATATATATATTCATTAATATCTATTAATTTTATAATATTTATGTATTTAGATAGTTGTTTTTATTTTACTTTAGTTATTTTATTTTGTCAATATTTAGTAAATTTGTTAATGAAGTAAGTAAAAAAAAGGGGGAATTTGAGTAAGTCAGATTGGAAGGCCCGCTGGATTGGCCCATCAGGTTTGAACCCAGCTCACTATAAGAGAAGAGGGGAATTTGGTTGAAGAAGGAACCCTAGGTTATTGTTCACGGCCGCCCCAGATTCCTTAAAAAAACCCTAATTGTAGTTACTGTTCATCCCCAGAAAACCCTAGCCGGCGTCGTCCGCTTTCTTCGAAGTTCATCAATTCGCCACCCCTAAACCTCAAAATCCGCCGCTAACCTCATAGAAACCCCTCAATCGAATTTTTTTGACCATCAATCCCTTCAATCTCGCCGAAATCGGTTCAAAACCCCACCGTATCTGCACAAGTCATTCGCCGATAAAACACGACCTCAAAACTACTTTGGTTCGCGATTTTAACAACGACAACATCACAAAGCTTGTACTGCTGTTATCATTTGATCCTAATCAAGTCGGGGTTTCGATTACGTGATAATTTCTGCTTCGAATCACAACGACATATCGGGCGTCAACCCTGTTTTGTAACAACATCAACCACGCGACCCCGCAAAAAGCATCGCATCCTCAACTCCACCGTGTTCTGTTTCACGCAGATACCCTGTCGTATTTCAAGATTGGGAACTTTGTTCACTATAATTTTCGGTTTGAAGCTGATGAGGTTAGCTTTGGTTGAAGAGGTGTGTTTGTCTCAGTAGCAGAGGACGAGTCTTTCCTCTAAAAATTCAGCATCAAGGTTGAGCCCTTTCCTAAACATCAATTGCTTGTTAACTTACAGAGGACACTGAATAATGGAGACGTCAAGCAACTATCAAAAGGCTTCAAACTTTGTCAAAGAGAAAATGTGAGGTTTCAAACTTTGTTAAAACAAAAATGTGAGCAAAGTCTATTATCACACGTCAATCATCAATTTCTTGAACCCATGCTAAACCTTGAAGAACAGATTCAACAGCTGCATTAGGAACCAGAAGCCCAACAATCCGTCTGTTATCCACAGTAGTTTCTATGCGAACAACTCGTAGCCTCCTATGGCTTAGACAGGTCTGCTTAGAAAGGGCCTTTTCTATTGTTCCCCAAACAGGATTGTTGTTGCTGCATTCAGCTTATGCATTAATTTCAGTTTGAGTCGATTTTCGGCAAGTTTTCAACATTAACAACCGATTTAGGTTATGATAATGGTTTACTTCGTATTACACGGTTTGCTTCTGTTTTCAGGTACAACAAGAGTAACTCGCCTGCAGGGTTTATGTTTTCAGCAACGTATGCAGCAGGTTTCGGTTATGCGCGGGTCAAACTGCGACAAGTTTATGGAGATAATGATGAGCACGAAGCAAGAAGAGTGAATGGATAGCTCTTTATTTTTCGTTTTCATTTTTTTTTGTGTTATTTGCTGTCCTGTTTGTTTGTGTGCAGGTTGAGGTTGGTTTGGCAATTTTGGTTCTATCCAATTGTAACACTACAACAACTACAACTCTGCATCTCCAGTGCATAAACCCACCTCAGCTACGGCTTCACTGAATGTCGATTGCGCAAAAACGAATATGGAGTTGAATGACACGCCACAACAAGTGATCCCCGCAGCATTCATGACAGGAAACGGGTAACAATGGCCTAAGGCATAGCAGTCATCATTCTTTGGTTTAGTTTAATCTGTTTGTAAAATTTTGGTTGGTGTTGTGGTTTTGATAATTTGGTATCTTTTAATGTCACACGAGGTGGTTTGTATTTATTTGTGATTGACCTGTAGCAGGTTTGAGGTTGAGTCTGGGGTTCAGACTCCAATTTGGGGATTGTTCCAGTTTTCCACTTACTGCAGCAAAGAATCACAACTGCTGACCAGCAGAATTGGATTTCCAAACTGAATGAAGACATGAAATTCGCTGCAGTAACATCTGCCCCAGTTTGGTTGCAGGCCCCACCGGTGCAACAAAAGGTATCGAATTTGGTGCAAGGTTTGTTTTTTTAACAACTTCTGCGACAACTGCGGCGAACTGGTTTCGGTTTATGAAGGCAGAGATGAGCGAGAACGGGTTATGTTAAGATTTTGAAGAAGAGGAAAGTTCGGAGTTGTTGATGTTCGGGTTTGGAAGGAAAGTATCACAGATTGATTTCAGATGTCTCCTTAGCGTAGCTAGCAAGAATGTGTTAAGGCGACAAAGCTTGATCTGCTGCTATTAGGACGGTTTCTCCTCATATCGGTGAGTCGTTTACGCCACGCGTGCCTTATTTTCGTATTCGACAACTAGGGAAATCTCTCCACAAGCTGTTGCTAGAACGTAGGCCTGCTGCGAGTGTTCAAATCGGTAATAGCTTGCATTCGGTTCTGGCTTAGCAGTGCACCGCAAGATAAGTCGCTAACATCATGTTTGTACTTGTCTCAATATGGTAACGACCCAGTATGCTAGCTTGTTTAAATTACCTTATCATATTGTGAATATATATGAGACACTGTAGACGTTCTTTGTTAAGAAAACCAGTTGTGCGGTGAGAATGTTAAACCTTGTGAGCTGAACCTGCGGCTACCATCTTTGAATTTGAAATAAACTGCTATGATCTACTGGTGTACACCAGTATGCTTTATGCTGAGGATTCATTGGAAAAAGGAGAACATGGTTTATGTATATAGATTGCTCCTTTTATTTTTCAGTTTTTCATGTTGGTTCCCTACACTGCTCCCTTTTTGTATAATCGTTTGCGTGCAGGTTGAGGGGGAATTAATGATATTGTTTCGATTCAAACACCAAACAACAACATTGCCACAACTGCAACAATACGGTAATGATGGAAGCTACAACGCTAGGATGCGACATCCCCGGCTAGTAGCGGCAAATCTCAAGTCTGAATGCTGCAGGAGCAACATAAAAGTCGAGCCAGCCAAATGTATCTTGTTGGATGTCGAGCATTTTGTGGCTGAAAACATGAACAGTTTTGACTGCAATCAAATAAAATAGGGTTGACAACAATGCTCACAACAACTTCACACCTCATTACGAACTCGACGTCATCACGCACCAACTCCGTTCCAAAGTGTTTCACCATAAAAGCAGCTCTGAGTCACAGTGACGTTTCGAGAGCAACAAGCTTCGAGTTGCGTCGCAATCTCATTTGATTTTATGTTTCTGACAGCTGGTGTCGCTGCTATTTTGAGAAAAAAACAACTCGGCGCAGCTATGTAGTAGCTCTCATCTTCGGTTGGTCTTACTTCCGTGTTTTTACTCTGTTTCGGTTATTATTGCTCTATTGGCATGACGTTTGGTGTTAGTTTACTCCAGATCAAAATTACTGATGCGGCCATGTTAGTGTGTTGATTGAAGTCACTTTGAGTTTGAATTTTCATATCATGTTTGTTGCTTGCTGTTGTATGACTACACTGGTTTAGAGATTGAAGCCAATTTAAAGACATTCATGGTGTAGTACATTCTGTTATATGATATAGGTTCTCCTTGGTAACGGGTTTTTTTCAAAGTTATATTTCTTATTTCATTTTGATAAATTGGATATAATATGCGCATAATGATAAGTTTAATATAATGTGGTTCCAAATATTTGCACAGACTCTGTTCTATGAGGAATGTATAAAATATGGACAGGAGAGCAAATTATGTTTTTCTTACTGTAGATGATTTGAACTTTGGACCATAGGTTTTATTCTACAAATTTCTTTTTCTTCTAATGACATATATATGATCTTATTTTATCGCAGATGGTGTGTTGAGGTAAATATTTGTGGTTCATTGCTAGTTTTCGTCATGGCATTTGGAATCGGTAGTTCAATATCGATGTTTCATGATTACGAGTAAAACTCTATATAAATTTCAAATTTAACTTATTGTTCTCCAATTAAAAATAGCTTTTTTTTTATTATTCAATTTTTCTTTTTATATTTAATTTATTAGGCAATTCAACTTTTGTATTTGTGTATGCTTTAGTAAGTAGCATGTTTTAGACAATTTAATAAATTACACCTTAGATTTTTTTAAATTTACTTTTGAATTCTGATTAATTTATTTTTTTTTGCGAAAACTTAAATCAATTTATTTTAACTTACAAACTATTTTTCAGCTTATTTCTAAAATAGGTTTGATTTTCTTTAAATCCCTTTTAATATATATATATATATATATATATATATATATATATATATTTTTCAACACTAAATTATTTCTCAATCAAGTCATGAAAAATTAAATTCTTGAAGTCTAGCACTTCTTGAATTTTTGGACGAACATTATGGAGGTGTACACCTCAAATAATATGTCGTTCGACTTTTCATTTTAGTACGCTATTTAGAACAAAGAAATATCATAGGAATCTAGCATTCTGTGTGATATTTTCGCTGTTCATCCAGATATTTTTTCAAATAAAAATGGTGTTATTGGAATCTAGCATTTCGGTAATACCCCGATTATTTAGTTGTGGGGCCGACGTCTCATTTATTAAATAATGGATATTTTCAAATCCAACCTCGCGTTCTCACTTCTCACACGTTCACAAATTATTTTCATACCCCATTTCGCTTCAAATCTTTTTCTCGATCAAACTTCGAAAGAAGGAGACGCTTGGAATCTAGCATTCCTTGTGTCTTCGAGTGAATAATTCTCGAAGCATGCCTTTGAGTTGTTATCCACTCAACCTTACGACTTTTTCAAACTCAACCATTTTCCAACATTCTCTTAAGTCGAATGCTCGTCCGCATTCGCAACCCACATTTCATTCACAATTCCTCGTGGTCTTGATATTAGGAGCACCCTCAGGGAATAATATTGTTTCTCATAACCTTAACCCTTGATACATCGTCAAGTCGGTTCCATCTTCGATCAAATCTTCGACACTTCGTCGAGCTACTTCAAAACAACTTCCTCCTGGCCTCGCATGCCATTTCTTGATTCGATCCTTTCACAAACATTTTTAAAACTTACGAAAGAGGGATATTCTCAGAATCTAGCATTCTTTGAGTATTTGAATGAGTAACTCTCGAGGTGCGCCCTTGAGTTGTTATTAGTTCATTCTTTCGGTTTCAAAATATCCAACTCTTTATCTTCAACTTATTCAGTCAATTCCCGAAAGAACTGAATTCTTGGAATCTCGCATTCCTTGAATTCTTGAGTGACAAGCTCTTGAGGCGCGCTCTTGGGTTGCTTGTCAGTCACTCTTTCGTCTCTTTTCTCAAACTTCCAATTTATTCAACCTCATCTTTCGTGGTTGTTACCACGAACTACGGACGCTCTGATTCTTTATTCATTCTCGAATATAAGATACGTAGGCACAAGATTGCGATGATCTTGGCGAGCACACTTCTACCTTTTTCCATTATTCCATCCACCCATTCCCAACCTTTCCCGTAGTCGAACTACGACGCTCTGATTTCTCATTCTCGTCTGAATGAGCATACGTAGGCACAAGGGCCCCAATCCTTGGCGAGCACCCTATCCTCTAACCACCCATCTCTCCTTAGCGTCTTTAACCTTTTATCCTACCAATTCGCCTTTAACAACGAGAAGAAAACAAGTAAACCTAAACAACACTCCCCACATTTACCTTAAGAGGTTCCCGTCGAGTACGACGAACGTGAGGAGTGCTAATACCTTCCCCTCACGTAACCGACTCCCGAACCTGGAACATGGTTGCGACAACCCTGTTCTTATCCTTTCGTTTTAAGAGGTTTTCTCGATATTTTCCTCTCCCGTTTGTTCGGGAAAAATAAAGTTCGGTGGCGACTCTGTCGAACCGCATTTCCGCGCCTTTCGCGCGAGGGTCGTTTCTTCGAAATGTCTCCGTGATTTTTCGAGGTGCGACACTAGTTAGTTAACAACACCACACGTGAAATATATTTCGAGACTGATTCATACTCCTTCATCTGAGTCATCTCGAATTGCTTTCTCAACGCCTGCAACTTCACCCTTTTTAGTTTTTCATATCCATCGTACAAGCTCTCAACTTGTCTCACGCTCCTTTTGTCTTTTCTTCTTTATAATCTTCTTAAACACGTTAGAATCCACACACTGGTGAATCAAGAACATACCTTTTCGATCTTTTTTTCTCTGTTCCTTGTGCACAGCTAGTTGAACATCATTTGCATTTGCTTCCAATGTTGGTACTCCATCATTTGCGATTTCAGCCACATCTTGAAATCTGAAGATGACTTTCATCTGCATAACCCATCGTTCATAGTTCTCACATTTGAAAACTAGTAAATTTGCTGGAAATTAAGTTGATGTTGTGTTTCTGTTTTCCATTACAGATTCTCTCTGAATCGCAACCCGGGCTCCTTGATACCAATTTCTTGGAAGAAAAGTGTTTTCAAGAAAGATGAGAGAAGAAGAAGAAGAGGAGGAAGAGAGAGAGAGAGAGAGAGAGAGAGAGAGAGAGAGAGAGAGAGAGAGAGAGAGAGAGAGAGAGACTTTAAACTAAATTGTAGAATTATGATTTGTATTTTGAGTGAAGTTATGTTATTCATTTACAATATACTACGCCCTTTATATAGGCAACTAAAGCCCATAACTAAAACTATAAAAATCGACATATGCCCAAAACATACACAATTTACATTTCAACAATACCAACTATATGTTGTATTCGACTCAGTCAAATATAGTTGACTCCTACACTTTGACATAATCAAACAATAGCTTTCGATAGAACATCGAATTATAACTTGTAACAGTGGGAAGGGTTGAAGTGTGCATTATAGTGTGGGTTGTGATGGTGCATGGGTGAAAATGAGACAAATATCCCATGCAAAGGTGAAATTCAATAACATAACACAAATAAGAGTGATGGTGACAATCAGAGGTTTTTGTTTGATGTTTGGATAATCGAATATACTTTCGTACCAAAGAAATATTTAAACATATTGATCCGACATTTTTTTTACTAGAAGTACATTTCTTGATTCATATTCATTATTTCATCATATCACTCTTGTTTATTATTTGATGGACCATATTTTCATGTTTTTTAGAGTCAAGTGAGATGTTGCTCAGAGTAATCTCTTTGTTCATCAAAGGCACAAAGTAACACTTGATGATTCTTGAAATTATGGCTAGAGACACGAGTCAATCAAAGCTTACATATATATATATATATATAAGTTAATCAAAGCTTATATTTAAATTGTGAGGGTTTGAATAAAATCTTACATTTATATTTAAATTGTGACTAGAGACATGAGCTAATCAAAGCTTGATTTTTTGTGCTTTGTTAAAGACTAAGAAGAATGATAAACAAAAATGCATAGGTAATAATATATGGAAGATACTACACTGATAAACTGATTATAGTCATTTAGGTATTCTAAAGTCTAATAGAATATACCTAAGACTTTTCATCAAAAAGATCTAACTACAACATAGCTTTTTTGTCTTTTCAAATAATCTGGCTACCACTTAACTCTTAATAGAATTTATCTTTGTTGTTTATTTCTTTAGCGGACTCTTAAAAGTTGTCTTGAAAAGATCAATAGTAGTATATTTTTTGTTTAATACTTTGAGTCGAAAAACTAAAATTTGAAATCTAGAAAGCATGGTCTTCGTGTTACCATCTTCTTACATTTTGAACAATTCATATGTTTTTATCAAAGAGTTATCTTTGAATTATTTCACTTGCTATTTTCTTTCATAGTTAAGACACCATGATTCATAGATAGTCTTTGTTGATTTCATGTTGGTGTTCTTGCCACAATTCTTGAAGGAAATAACATTTACAAGAATACTTTTAGCTTTACTTTGCAGCATGTAAGTTTTATTTTGAGCATTATCCATAGAGAAGGGATCAATATTTTTTTCCTTCTGCATCTTTAGGATGTTCATAATATTTCTTCACTAAACTCCATAATTCTTGACCTTGAGAGATAAAGAAATTATAAATATTATATTTTGATTACTCAAATATTTCTCTATCAAGCATGGGAGGTTTAATTGAGAAATAAGTGTTGCTTCCTTTATAATTATCATTCGAAGAATTGATAAGTGTCTGATTTACGTTAAATATATCGACACTTATTTACTTATTTCACAAGCAATTGTTACAAAAATCCATGATTTATTTATGAGAAGTAAATAAGCATTTATTTGAAGTTTTCTTGCATGAATTTATCACAAACAGGAAAAAAGAACTAGAAAACCATGAAGCAACATGCAAAAAACAAACAAAAGCAAAACTCAGAGGAGACAAGGTTCTTTAAGCCCAAGCTACAGGTGTGACATATGCAACATGGAGGTAGTAGCATGACCAGATGCAAGTACTTCATGGTGAAATAAAGGTTAGCGCAATAGTCAAAGGGTGGTGTGATAGACAAGGAAATGTCGCCTAACAAAGAAAAACTAGTTGGTTAGAGTGGTAGAGTAGGGTATGCACACTGGACATAAGGACAATGTGCCCCGCCAGAGCCTCATAATTTTGCCTATAAATAGAAGTTTGTAGTTTAGTGCAAAGGGAGTTTCGATGGATCATATTAGCACAATAATGAAGTAGGTTCACTTTGGTATATAATAGGAGAATAAGAAAGGAAGTTTGAAGGTGGAAGTGTTGCTCAGGTGATATGACACATACCACTTCTGAAGTCAACTTCTCTGGAAATACCACATGTTACGTGAACCATGAGTAAGCATGGCTAAAGTTTCTATTATTAGGGTTATATGTAGTTACTATATTCATGTACTAAATATGTCATGGAGTTCTATGTAAATCTACTGATGATGTAATATTGGTAACTTTTTAATCCTAATACTTGTTTTAGCTTTGCAACCTAAAACTTGATTTCATGGCGTGACCTAACATCGAAATATGTTTGTCATTATTAAATCTAAGATAATCATCTATTGAATACTAAGCCTAGACATAAGAATAGGCTCAATATCCCCGCGTATTGTAGTAGGGTCGGTGTGGAGTCTCGATATTTTACGAATGTTAGAACATAATGCACGGTGTTGGTTAATAGCCTGATATATCGGTTGTTGAGTAATACACTAATCTTATGGCATGGTGATGACGAGTTGTCAGTGCATTTTATTTAGATAGAAAATCGACCAACTATGACAAGAAAGAGCAAGTTAGATGCAAAAGAGTGAAAAGAAGCTTGAAAAAACACTTTTGGGAGAAGATAATCACTTATTGAGAAAAATGGTGAAAAAAAGGAACAAAACATGTCGATTCTCCTTTGGATTTTACGCGTCGCGCTGAGCTATAGCACACCAGCGTTTCGCTAATGATTGTGCGACGTACCCGTGTTATCACACGGTGTGCCAACATTGTTGCATTTCACTGACATGCTTTTTTACTGCTTTATAAGGAAAGGAGGGGGGTCGATTTCAAAGAGTAAAAAGTGACATTAAGAGCGACTTTGAAGCTTTTGAAGTCATTGGAGAGCTTATTTTTCAGTGATTTCTCATGGTCTTCACATCTACACTTAAAAAATTGATAATTTCAACATGAGTAACTAGATTCCTCTTAGGTTATGTTTTATTTGATGATGAACATGTTTCTATTTGACTGGACATATGATCAGATGATGTTAATCTAAGTGCTTTGAATCTTTGTTATTATTCAATTATTGATTGTGCGCATTGTTTTTTGTTTGTTACGTCATTCGAATTGATCTTAATAAATAGTGAGTACTAACCCATAGGGTTGTTTATCTGACATAACTTAATTTTTGAATTCGCTAATTGACTAAGGATAATATAATTAGGAATTTTAACTTAGGGATTAACGATCTTTGTTGCCTAACCTGGCGTTAGAATTGGCCGGAGGGGTCGGGGAATTTATGCTTAGGTAAGTGATCTACACACCAAGGGTTTCGCTATAGTGATAGGATTAATCAGTCGTGTAACTCTGTATTCACTACATGTTTGTTAATGCGTGTTTCATAAATCAAGTATAAATAAGGGATTTTGACAATAAAAGCTGACAGTTTTTCTAATAATTGTTATAAAAACTTGTCTCTTTTATTTTCAACAAAAACAACCTAAAAAATTCCTCGTTTACTGTTTTTCCTTACATCACACAATGTACCTTGTTTTAAGTTTGCAATCCATGTGGAGAATAATTTTTTATTACTTCGATAATAATGCTAGTACATTTGCTAGTAAAATTGTCATCACATGAAGACTGAAAGAAGATATGGATGAGGGTAACAAGTGATATTATTATATGTTGAGTAGAGGAGCATATTAATAATGTATGAATGTGCATGATAGATACGTAACGATGAAATCTACCCCACCAATCATTCTTAATGTTAACACCGAAAACTCCACATTTACTTTTTGTCCCTTATTTTCTGTCATTTACTTTTTCGCATTATAAAAACACAAACCCTTTTTCTACTAAAAATAATAAATCACTGCTAAATTGTCTTTAAAACTGCCGGTCTCTGGGGATACACTTGAATATTAATTTATAATTCTATTATGTAGAGAGAGTATGTGTGTGTGTGTGTGTCTATATATATATATATATATATATATATATATATATATATATATATATATATATATATATATATATATATATATATATATATATATATATATATATATATATATATATATATATATATATATATATATATATATATATATATATATATATATATATATATATATATATATATATATATATATATATATATATATACACGATAATTTAAAAACTTGTTTTTGCTGCTAACACAATAAAATGGCGCAGTTGCTAGGGACTGGTGCTAAGTTTTAAAGATATAGGATAATTTATTATTTTAAGTAACAACTGTTTGCTTCTTGCTCTTCCATTAGATCAAGTTCCCACCAATAAAAACACAATAACATGATGTAGAATGCCTATCAGTTGCATCTTCTTCCCAATCATCATTTGAATACCCAATGATATCAGTGTAACCTCTATTACAAAATAAAACAAGCCATTTTTCATGTAATCCTTTGATATGCTTAAGGATTCGAATAAATGCATCCCAATGGTTGTCACAAGGAGACTTCAAGGGCTGACTTACTACACTGACTAGAAAAGATATATCAGGTCTAGTCATGGTAAGATAACTCAACTTTCCTATAAGTCTTTGATATCTACCTGGATCAGTCTATGGCTCCCCCTGATTAGGAAGAAACTTTACATTAGAATCCATATGAGTGTCAACCGGTTTGTGATTTGTAAGGCTTGTTTCTTCCAGAATATCAAGAGCATACTTCCTTTGAGAGATAACAATACCTGATTTTGATTAAGCTACCTCAATCCCCAAAAAGTAACGAAGATGACCCAAGTCCTTAGTCTAGAAGTTATGAAATAAATGTTGTTTTAAAGACTTGATACACTCATAATCATTACGTGTAATTATAATGTCATCATCATAAATGACTAGATAAATATATTTATCTGATGAGGAGCATTTTTTTTAAAATAGAGTGATCTAGTTCACAATGGTCCGTCCCAAATTGTTGCATCACTTTACTAAATCTTCAAGCCATACTCGAGGTGATTGTTTCAATCCATGCAATGACTTGTGTAATTTGCATACCTAATTACACTTCCCCTAAGCAACAAACCCAATAGCTTTCTCCATATAAACATCCTCTTCCAAGTCATCATGCAAGAATGCATTCTTAATATCCAATTGAAATAGAGGTCATTGTTTCATGGTAGCCATTGACTGAAAGAGACAGACAAATGCCATCTTTGCAACTTGAGAAAAAGTATCATTATAATTTTTACCATGAACTTGAGTATATCCATTTGCACTAGGCAAGCTTTCAATCGATCTACTTGTCCATCAGGACCTGCCTTAACATTAAATATCCACAGACAAACAACAACATATTTTATAGAAGGGAGAGGAACAATTTCCTAAGTATGATTAGATTATATAGCTGACATTTCATCAAGTATTGCTTGTCTCCACTTCGGATGAGATAGTGCTACCTGAATATTTAGGAATAGAAACATTTGCAAGTGCAGTAACAAAAACTCAATGGGTAAGTGATAACCAATGGTAAGACACACAATAATAAATAAGATAATGGTTACAAGTTGAACGATTAACTTTATAGATAAAAATAGGAAACTCATAAGATAGAGCCAGAGCAAGGGTGAAGGCGCTTGGAATAGAAGCTGAATCATGTGCTTTAAACCTTCTCTCATAGGTAATGGCATGCTAGCTCAACAATTATGGAGACTTATCTCTCACAACGAGTGGACTAGATGATAAAGAAATAGACTCAACTGACTCAAAATACAAAATAGGTAAGACTTTATCTAAACGAGTTTCAGGAACATCTGAGTTGGGAAAGTATGTTATATGTTTAAAGAATATAACATCCGTAGACGTGTAGAAGGATATTAAAGCCTATATCCCTTTAGAATGAGAGAGTAGCTCAGGAAAAACACATTTACACCACTACAAAATACACCTTCAGTAACACTAATTCTACTACGATTAGGCTTTCACCGTGATGATATGTCTTACTTAACATGCAATCATTTTCTTTGATATGATATAATCACAGATGAAACATAAGACCATGGTTATATAATCACCCTTTCATGGGTTCGAATCTCAACACCCTCAAATATTTTATTTCTTTAATATTTAGCCGTACCTTTGTATTTGTAACATTTCTTTAACATTAGATACCACCACGGTTGAATAACTCAACTATTATGACTTGTTTTAAATATTTGAAATTTTAATATACTGACATATAAAATATTTTATTTCTTTAACATTTAGTCTTACCTTTTTATTTTTATTTTAAAAAAAAATGAGATATCATCATGGTTTCTAAGCAAAACCGTTGTGACATATTATTCATTTTATTTTAAATATTTTAAATTATATTACATTGGCGCTTCTTTATGAAATGTAATTTAGTAAGTAACATATCACCATGGTTTGCGGTTTTAATCGTGGTGGTATCATTCATTCATTTTTATCAGACTAACTAGCTTGTCTCTTCAGTAGCCATTCTTTGCTGAGAAACAATACACTATTTCAACTCTAACGTTCAGTACTGAGGAACGGCACACCATTTCAACCCTAATATTCATTGTTTATCATCATCGTTCATCATCATCGGTTCATTGTTCATCATCACTGGTTGTTATAGTTTTGCATTCATTGTTCATTTGCAACCCGTAGTCATCGTCATCGTCATCGGTTTATTTTCAACCCTAATACACCAACGCCAACACTAACATCATCGTCATTGTTAAAGAGGAGTACAACAACAACATTATTTGTATCAACCCAAATATTCACATTTACTTAGCCACCATGTTTATAGTACGTAAAACTTTTTTCCCATGCACTACAATAAACTTCAGTTTCCATTGTTGTTGATGCTATTGTTTTCTAGTTCATGTTGAATGTGTATCATAAAACTTGATTAATTTGTTGCTTTTGTTGTTTTTGAATGTGTATGTGATAATAGATGAAAGAGTTTGTTGTTGTTGCTGTTGAATGTGTATGTGATAATCTTTGAAAGAGTTTATTGTTGTTGTTGTTGAATGAGTATATGATAATAGATTAAAGAGTTTGTTGTTGTTGTTGTTGTTGAATGTGAATGTGATAATAGATGAAAGAGTTTGTTGTTGTTGTTGTTGTTAAATGTGTATATTATAATATTTGAAAGAGTTTATTGTTGTTGTTATTGTTGTTGAATGTGTATATGATAATAGATGAAAGAGTTTGTTGTTGTTGTTGAATGTGTATATGATAATAGATGAAGGAGTGTGTTGTTGTTGTTGTTTTTGAAAATAGATGTCGACTTCGTTGTATTCTTCATCTAGTGGCGAGGAAACTATCACAAGTGATACTCAAATTAAAAACAAAAGATTACAAAGAGGTATCACTATGCTCACCAAAGTAACAAAAGTCCACAAATCTGGTATCAAATTGCATGTCGTGTTTGATTCGTATAATAGAGTAGTTGATGGTGAATACTCTTTTCTTTTTAAGAGTTATGTTTCATTTCTTTTACGTAGAAAAGTTAGCATATTGGTAGATGATTGGAAACAAGCACCAGCAAAGGTCAAAGATAGTATATGGACAGATGTTAAGGTATTAGTTTTAATTTTCATCATTTTGATATGAGTTTCTATAATTTCTAATACATTCTTATTGATTTAAATGTAGTTGACCTTTGAGTTTACGGATGGTGATAAGCACTTTAAAAAAAGTGGTTAACTCATGCTGGTACGCGTTGAAGGGGCTTTAAGTCATGGCTCACGCATGACTACATTAGGAATCTTAAGATTGGTTTTGAGCGTCCATGGGTGAGGTATAATTTTCTCTCAAAGAAGGTTTAGAAAAAGTTTGCAAAGGATCGTCGTTCTGAGAAATTCCTGGTTAGTAATAGTCTTATTTATCTTAATAATTTGATGGTAATGATTTATATCTACTAATTATATTTTTGCTATGTTTATAAAAGACTAAAAGTCAAGCAGGAATTCAAAATAAAGCGAAAAACATTTACCTCCATAGATTATCTCGTGGTGGTTATAGAAAACTGGAGAAACAATGATGGAGGAAAAAAGAAAACATATGGGAGATAAGGACTCCATTAGTCTTGATCATAACCCATCTCCACCGTCAAGGCATGAGAAGTGGAAGAGGGCTCGACTAAGACCAAATGTAGAGTACACCTCAGATGCTTCAAGAGAAATTGCTGAGAGAATTGTAAGTATGATTTGTTGTTCGTATGTTATGTGTTATTTAAATGATATGGTAATTACAATATTAATTTTATCATGCATATTGTGTAGAATGTGTTGGTTGAGGAGGCCCGTGGAGGCTCATGTGTTCCAGAACCATAACATGATACACTAGTCGGGGCTATTGGAACAAATGAGCATGGTGGGTGCGTTAGTGGTGTTGGAGAAGGCGCTGACATTAGATTATTCTTTGGTCCAACCAAAAAAAGCACTGAAAATGCCGAATTACAAGAGCATAGAGAAAAGCTTGCTCTTGTTGAGTAGGAGTTAGAAGAGCAGAGGAAGATGTTAGAAGCTGAGCGGGAAAGTCAGAAGAAAGACATAGAAAAGTTAGAAGAGTTATATGTGGTAAGTGTTTTATTTGAAATGCTAGTATTTTATATGAAAGATGTGATATATTGTGTTTAATCTAAAAAGTTAGAAAAGATAGAAATGTGTTTATTATGTATTGATATATTGTCGCAGAGAATAAGTGGATCCTTACCATAATGCACGAATGAAAATGATACTAATAATGCTGATGATCAAGTTCCCCAAACACATGGTGTACGTTATGCTAGCACCAAAGGAAGCAATTATTCAGCCGCCCCCGCTAAAGAGGTTAATGAGTTATTGGATTCTTCCGCAAATGAAATTGCCACATTATACATCTTGGTTGCGGAATGTAATTATCTGTATCCTCTTTCTTTAGAGCGTTGTCCATCGTAGAGCTCTATTATGTTTATCCTAGTGACATTTGAGATTTTCTCTATGCTGGTACTTGGTTGAACATAGGGATATTGCAACTTTGGTGCATATAAGTATATACTTGAATATGCATGTCATTATAGTACATTATCATTTTTGTATTTCTTTTACTTATTTTTTTAATTTTGTTTAACCATTTAGGTACATTCATCGTGAATGTATATAGTTAAATAAGTCCAATATTTATGGAATTTTGGATCCGTATAGTATTTGATGGACAAATAATAAGCCAAAAGATATTAAGACATACATTTCGGGACAATTAGGTCAAGGGGAAAATAATGTTACTTCGCACCATTTCTCAATGCGTAAGTAATTTTGAAATTGTCGTTTATCTTTTATAGTTAGTTTTGTTTTAGAGAATACTAATTATATATATGCTTGTGTTTATTTAGTGATCATTGGCAATTGATCATCATATCACTTAAGACGAATACGATAACGACATTGTGTTCATTACATTAACCACTCAATCTTAAAATAAAGCAAATTATTAATAAGTAAGTTTATGTTTATATGAAATTTTCATTTATACATATTTTATTTGACTTTATAATTGGTTTAATTGGTTTAACTCGTAAAATATTTTCAAATGTACAGTGTTGTGTAGCAACACAATATGTTGAGCAAAGTTAGGAAAAAGCCAACATTTATCTTGCCTAAAGTAAGTGGCTATATTACTTTGTGACACTCATTTATATATATTGTTACATGCATGTGTGTTTATAAAATTCATGAAATTAATGTTTAATTTTGTAGACGAGGAAATAACCAAAGAGATTCGAGTGTGGTTATTATATAATGAAACACATGTTAAACATTGTTTTCACCGACATTGTTGATAAATGGGATTAGATATATATTACATATGTAATGAATTGTTTACAATATGTAACAGCCCAATTTTGATTAACTAATTAATTTATTTATTGGAATTATTTTAATTATGGGATAGTGTGATAATATATTAAGTCTACATATTATGCTATTTTATCATTTGGAGAGTTTTGGAAAATTAAGTTGGAAATATTTTGGATATTCTTAATTAATGGTTAAGTGGATAATTTATGGAAATGATTGGAAAATATATATTATGGAGGAAATAGAATGGAAAGAAATATAAAGAATAGAAAGAGAAAGAAAAGGAGATAAGAGTTGGTAAGAAAAAGAAAAGGGAAGAAAAAGAGAAAGAAGGAAAAGGAGGAGAAAAGAGAAGAAGAAGAAGAAGAAGAAAAGTGTGGAAATCATCAAGAGCAACTCAAAGCTTCGATTTAATCGAGGTAAGGGTGAGAAACATTGCTATTTAATCATTGTATGCTATTATGTATGTTGGGTTTGGGTTTGTGGATGTTTTTCATCACTTTCCATTTTAGGGCAAGTTGGATTAATCGGTAGAATGATGATTTAATCGGTTGAAACTTGGAAATAATGCCGTAGAATAGTCGGGTAACATGAGGGTATGTTGTTTGAGCTGATTTTGATGATTAAGTAGTTGGTTGATGGTGGGATAAAGGGAGAAGACAGAATGGGGTTCTGTTCTGCGCAGGTTCGCTGGCTCTCGCCAGGCGAGTGAAGGCGAAGCTTCGCCGGGCGAAGCCTAGCGAATGCTGGCGAGTAATTATGATTAAGTCCCAGTGGACTTCGCTGGCGAGTTCGCCAAGCGAAGGTGGATAGCGAAGGTTCGCCCAGCGAAGGTGCTGGCGAATGGTGGCGAATGAAGTCAGTAGCTACTGACTTGGGCTCGCTGGGAAGTCTCGCCAGGCGAAGCCTAGCGAGTGTTCGCTGAGAGAGTTCGCCAGGCGAAGGTTCGCTGCGAGGGTTCTCCAGGCGAATGAAGGCGAATGTGACAGCATTTTTCTTTTACTGTGTTGCTCATGTGGTGATTGTTTGATTGATTCACATAGGTTAATACCTCTATGATATGATATAGATATGATCTATTGTGATGATGTGTACTGTGGGTAGCCTCCGGGCGTGAATCCTAGTTGATGTGCGATATGTATAATGTTTGCATCGATTAGAAAATACACGAGAACATAGTAATGATTATGTGTGTATTATTCGATGAATTATGAGTGTATGTTGTTGTATGCAAATGTATGAGATGCATGAGAACATATCGTGGATATGTGTGCATCGTTAATAATTGTGAGAGATGCATGGGAACATATCGTGGATATGTGTGCATCGTTAATAATTGTGAGAGATGCATGGGAACATATCGTGGATATGTGTGCATCGTTAATAATTGTGAGAGATGCATGGGAACATATCGTGGATATGTGTGCATCGTTAATAATTGTGAGAGATGCATGGGAACATATCGTGGATATGTGTGCATCGTTAATAATTGTGAGAGATGCATGGGAACATATCGCGGATATGTGTGCATCGTTAATAATTGTGAGAGATGCATGGGAACATATCATGGATATGTGTGCATCGTTAATAATTGTGAGAGATGCATGGGAACATGTCGTGGATATGTGTGCATCGTTAATAATTGTGAGAAATGCATGGGAACATATCGTGGATATGTGTGCATCGTTAATAATTGTGAGAAATGCATGGGAACATATCGTGGATATGTGTGCATCGTTAATAATTGTGAGAAATGCATGGGAACATATCGTGGATATGTGTGCATTGGTTAATAGTTGTGAGGGATGCATGGGAACATATCATGGATATGTGTGCATCGTTAATAATAGTGAGAAATGCATGGGAATATATCGTGGATATATGTGCATTGTTTGATGATGTGGTAATAGCATAAATGTCATGGATATATGAAGTATGCTTGTGAATATGATGGGTTTTGGATGATTGGGGAATATGTATGAAGGGATATGTTTGGGTATGTTCATATTTGTTTATATTTACAACATGGTAAATATGACTATGAATTGAATTTGTGGTGAGAAATGTATAATGTAATTATGTGATACCTGTATATATATATATAATCTTATGCATTGATTATTATGGTAATATTTCTCACCCTTCTGCTGTTTTATAATGCTCTATGAGGCATTGCAGATTAGGTTGCTGGAGGCCCTTTATGAAGTTCTGCTTGTAGTTCGAGGTCGCTACGTGTGTAGCGGTTTAGCAATTATTTATGGGTCGAGTCATGCTCTGGTCGTGTAACACGGGGATCGATTGCTTATGTTTTAGGATTACATTATGTAACCTAAGTTATGTTTTCATATTTGGAGTAATTGAGATAATGAGATGTTGGCCTTAGTGCCTAGAGATGTTGATTTTATATGATGAAAGTAAATGTTTCTTTTAAAGGATTTTCATTAATGAATCCGCTGCTAAATGGATAGGTGTTTATGAGCATGACAGATTGTTTTAATGTGGTGCAAGTTTTGTGTAATGCCCTTTTATGGATGCATGTTAACTTTTACTCTGATTATGCATATATTATTTGCGGGGTTTAGAAGGGTGTTACATTAGTGGTATCAGAGCAGGTCAGTCCGTCCGGCCAAGTTGTCTAATGTTATTTGTTCCCTTGTATGCGACATGTGTGTGAAAACACTGTCGATACATGTCGTTGCTTAACCTTGTCTGGAGAAGTGGGAATGATCTAAGTGGGGGAGAAGTTGTGCTTCTCCAAGATGCTGCAGGTGTAAAAGTTGTAGCTCAGTGGGTGGTTAACACTCTTGTGGTTTGGTAAAGATAGTCTATACTCCATCATGATTTTCAGCTGCCTATTGACAAATTGAGGAACTGATCACCCTTAATCTCTTGTTGATAGTAGTTGGAGTTCTGTTGGATGGGATGGACGTGTCTTGCAAGCTTAGGTGGCGTGAGCAGAGAATTGTTTGGAGCTAAGCCAGGTGCTTAAGAAGTGTGTTGATGAGTCGGCACGAGACACTGAGGAGATGGTTAATTTTGATGGGAATTCGGGGTGCTAATGAAAGTGGGAAGATGGCGGTTTTGCCAACTAATTATATCTGTTTGGACAGTCGAAGAATTAAATTGATTGAGTAGTGTTGAGAATTATGTCTGGTGTGTGTGTGCTACGACAACAGATTGTGGAGTTGAGTATAAGGGTGGATAATGACTTCTAGTGATTACTAAAGGAAATGAGACGTGGAATACATAGTTGGTATAATTGGACCCTTAAGCATTTCAAGAGTTGGAGAGGTATTGGATGACCTTTAAGTGTGGAAGGGTTGTTTCCGTGATTTTGTCGTAACGGAAAACCGTAATTCGGAATGACGCAAGATTAGAAGCGTTGGAAGATATTACAGTGCTCTATGTGATGGGAAAGTAGTGACATGGAATTAAGTATTTATTGGCGAAAAATGTTTGGATGTTATGGTAAGCGCGGAGAGTGCGGTTTGTGTTATCACCATAAGTTCACAGCTGAGTGTCCGTTTGATATAATGATTTTCCACACTTGATTGAGAGAGTCAATGGTTATGTAACCGATGGTGTTTGGATATGTTCGGAGAGTATAGGGGTTCATGTTGAGCATCGGGAACTTGAGTTATTAGTATTGGGGAAGAGGCAGTGATGTACTACTGTGAAGAAAGTTCAAAGAGTTTTGAGAAAGCTGTCAATAGTTCGTGTATTGGTTTTGCCAAGTCCGACAGGATTGTCGTTGTGTTTTGAGATACCTTGTTGATATGATTAAGAGATGTGTTAAGTACAACATTAATGAGTTTTGGTTATGCTTGAAGGCAATATAAAGTACAGAGAGGGATTATCTGACAAGTAATTTGGAGTGGGTTGTTGTTGTGTGTTTGTACCGGAGTTTGGAAGCCTCAATTGTTTAGTTGAGATTTGAGATGGTTACTGACCTTAAGGTATTTTTTTTATTTGAGAGAGAGTCAAATATGAGACAGAGAAGTAATTGGAACTCCTGAAGGAGTATGGTTTTGGTTAAATTACCATTCGGATGAGACCAAGTGGTAGCTAAGATATCAAATCGGGAATTTTGGTATACACTAATGAAGATGGTAAGGAAGTTAGAACTAATTAAGCAAATTCAGATATGAGTTCGGCCTGTGAAGAGACTTCTTATGGAGTTGAGCCTTGGATGTTGAGATTGACTTTTGGTATTCTGATGAGGTTCGAGGAAATAGGAATTCTGAGTTGAGTTGATAGATTAATTGAATTTAATGGATAAAAGTCAGAGGGCTTATTTTCGGATTAAGGGAAATGGTATTGTGAGATGTCGTGATGAAGTGTGTATTCTGAATAGTGTAAGTTGGATAAGAGTACTCATGGAGAAGTACATCGAGAAAGATGGAGTATCCGTGCAGGTACTAGGAAGATGCGACCGAATCTGAGAAATAGTTTTGGATAGCCATAGATGGAGAAGGAATTGATTGAGTTTGTATATGTTGATTAGACTTGCTGGGAATGGAAGTATGGACATTAGAGATGGTTGGATTTGATACAACTGTTGAGTATTTCGAGTGGGATGGGATAGTATTCCCATGGGCTTTGTGCCGGGTTTTCTAATGAATTTGAGGAAGTATGATCCGATTTGGACAGTTAAGAATGGATTAACAAGAGTAACTCGTTGCCTACCAGTGAAGATGAATCATTCTGTTAGATGGGAACTCAAGTTTTTCGTTAAGATTATGGGAAAGATTGCGAAAGCGGTTGGGTGCCATGTTGAAGATGAACTCTGACTAGCGTCCGTGAATGGCATGGACAAACGAAGAAAAATATCCAGTATGAAGAGGACTCGTTGAGAGCTTGTGTGTTGGACCAAGATGGATCTAAAGGTAGTTAATTGTCGTTGATGGAGTTGCCTACAATAACTGTTGCCATTTTGTATCGGAAACAACATCGTATGAAGTTCGTTGGGTAAGAGGGTATGACTCATTTGTGTTGTTGCATGTCCAACGGGAGTGTTGTACTCGAATCAAAGACCGTGCAAGGGACGATGGAAACGATCAAAGAATCCAAGTAAGGTCGTGTTTTGAGAGTTATGGTAGTAATTGGTGTTGGTCGAGCTTGAAGTCTCGTGAGCACCCTGTGTTTTGTTGATCTGTATCAGAGTAGCGCAGCGGAAGCGTGAGGCGGATAGCATGTTAGACTGTTTTACCGCTGTCGCTTGAGAGGATTGCATGAGGTGTTCATATGTCTAAGTTGAAGAGGTACATTGATTCAGGTGGATGGTGTACAAGTGAGAGAGAATTTGACTTCGGAGGCGTGGCTAGTTCTAGTTGTTGATAAGAAACAACTTCGAAGTATAGAGATTCCTTTGGTGGAAGTAGTTATGGGAGAATTGGATTTGGAAGAATTGGAATGCGAGAATCATATCCAGAGTTGTTTGGATCAGATAACATTTTCGAGGACGAAAATTCCTAAAGTGGGGGAGAGTTGTAACAGCCCAATTTTGATTAACTAATTAATTTATTTATTGGAATTATTTTAATTATGGGATAGTGTGATAATATATTAAGTCTACATATTATGCTATTTTATCATTTGGAGAGTTTTGGAAAATTAAGTTGGAAATATTTTGGATATTCTTAATTAATGGTTAAGTGGATAATTTATGGAAATGATTGGAAAATATATATTATGGAGGAAATAGAATGGAAAGAAATATAAAGAATAGAAAGAGAAAGAAAAGGAGATAAGAGTTGGTAAGAAAAAGAAAAGGGAAGAAAAAGAGAAAGAAGGAAAAGGAGGAGAAAAGAGAAGAAGAAGAAGAAGAAAAGTGTGGAATTCATCAAGAGCAACTCAAAGCTTCGATTTAATCGAGGTAAGGGTGAGAAACATTGCTATTTAATCATTGTATGCTATTATGTATGTTGGGTTTGGGTTTGTGGATGTTTTTCATCACTTTCCATTTTAGGGCAAGTTGGATTAATCGGTAGAATGATGATTTAATCGGTTGAAACTTGGAAATAATGCCGTAGAATAGTCGGGTAACATGAGGGTATGTTGTTTGAGCTGATTTTGATGATTAAGTGGTTGGTTGATGGTGGGATAAAGGGAGAAGACAGAATGGGGTTCTGTTCTGCGCAGGTTCGCTGGCTCTCGCCAGGCGAGTGAAGGCGAAGCTTCGCCGGGCGAAGCCTAGCGAATGCTGGCGAGTAATTATGATTAAGTCCCAGTGGACTTTGCTGGCGAGTTCGCCAAGCGAAGGTGGATAGCGAAGGTTCGCCCAGCGAAGGTGCTGGCGAATGATGGCGAATGAAGTCAGTAGCTACTGACTTGGGCTCGCTGGGAAGTCTCGCCAGGCGAAGCCTAGCGAGTGTTCGCTGAGAGAGTTCGCCAGGCGAAGGTTCGCTGCGAGGGTTCGGCAGGCGAATGAAGGCGAATGTGACAGCATTTTTCTTTTGCTGTGTTGCTCATGTGGTGATTGTTTGATTGATTCACATAGGTTAATACCTCTATGATATGATATAGATATGATCTATTGTGATGATGTGTACTGTGGGTAGCCTCCGGGCGTGAATCCTAGTTGATGTGCGATATGTATAATGTTTGCATCGATTAGAAAATACACGAGAACATAGTAATGATTATGTGTGTATTATTCGATGAATTATGAGTGTATGTTGTTGTATGCAAATGTATGAGATGCATGGGAACATATCATGGATATGTGTGCATCGTTAATAATTGTGAGAGATGCATGGGAACATATCGTGGATATGTGTGCATCGTTAATAATTGTGAGAGATGCATGGGAACATATCGTGGATATGTATGCATCGTTAATAATTGTGAGAGATGCATGGGAACATATCGTGGATATGTGTGCATCGTTAATAATTGTGAGAGATGCATGGGAACATATCGTGGATATGTGTGCATCGTTAATAATTGTGAGAGATGCATGGGAACATATCGTGGATATGTGTGCATCGTTAATAATTGTGAGAGATGCACGGGAACATATCGTGGATATGTGTGCATCGTTAATAATTGTGAGAGATGCATGGGAACATATCGTGGATATGTGTGCATCGTTAATAATTGTGAGAAATGCATGGGAACATATCGTAGATATGTGTGCATCGTTAATAATTGTGAGAAATGCATGGGAACATATCGTGGATATGTGTGCATCGTTAATAATTGTGAGAAATGCATGGGAACATATCCTGGATATGTGTGCATTGGTTAATAGTTGTGAGGGATGCATGGGAACATATCGTGGATATGTGTGCATCGTTAATAATAGTGAGAAATGCATGGGAATATATCGTGGATATATGTGCATTGTTTGATGATGTGGTAATAGCATAAATGTCATGGATATATGAAGTATGCTTGTGAATATGATGGGTTTTGGATGATTGGGGAATATGTATGAAGGGATATGTTTGGGTATGTTCATATTTGTTTATATTTACAACATGGTAAATATGACTATGAATTGAATTTGTGGTGAGAAATGTAGAATGTAATTATGTGATACCTGTATATATATATAATCTTATGCATTGATTATTATGGTAATATTTCTCACCCTTCTGCTGTTTTATAATGCTCTATGAGGCATTGCAAATTAGGTTGCTGGAAGCCCTTTATGAAGTTATGCTTGTAGTTCGAGGTCGCTACGTGTGTAGCGGTTTAGCAATTATTTATGGGTCGAGTCATGCTCTGGTCGTGTAACACGGGGATCGATTGCTTATGTTTTAGGATTACATTATGTAACCTAAGTTATGTTTTCATATTTGGAGTAATTGAGATAATGAGATGTTGGCCTTAGTGCCTAGAGATGTTGATTTTATATGATGAAAGTAAATGTTTCTTTTAAAGGATTTTCATTAATGAATCCGCTGCTAAATGGATAGGTGTTTATGAGCATGACAGATTGTTTTAATATGGTGCAAGTTTTGTGTAATGCCCTTTTATGGATGCATGTTAACTTTTACTCTGATTATGCATATATTATTTGCGGGGTTTAGAAGGGTGTTACACAATACACTTATGGATACTCAATAATGATCTTAATCTAGTATACTTTATGCGGACTTTTAACGACGAAACACCATTCACATGCAAAGACTTTGTAGAGATTCGTAAACGTTGGGCGTATATGTTTAATGTGATTAATGAATATTAAACATGAAATTCATCTGTAACATACATGCATACATACACACACACACACACACACACACAGATATATATATATATATATATATATATATATATATATATATATATATATATATATATATATATGTGTGTGTGTGTGTGTGTGTGTGTGTGTGTGTGTGTGTGTGTGTGTGTGTGTGTTTGATGTACATTTGAGTTTGAGAGTTTGTAATATGCATATTCAATTGTTGTTTCTGTTATGTTACAACTTGATGTACATTTGAGTTTAAGTGTGTCGCGGTGAGAATTGGAGACCATAGTTATTGAGTTAGCTAGGCTTCACAAATCTTAAGATATCACCACCGATCTTTAATTTATCCAAGGGAAGGGGTAAATAAATAATAACCCATAAATATGGAATGAAAAGACAAAGCAATAAAGAGAATCTAAGGTTCGGGGGTTGGTTATACTAAGGGAAGATATTAACACCCTAAGTATCTATAGTATTCTATAGGAACCTCTTGTTGAATTTGTGTTACTATCAAGTTGTTTGCTAATTGGGATTTTATTGGGGAGATGAGAAGAGAAATGTTTTTTATTGTTTTTTTGTGTTTGGCAAGACATAAAGTCTTATGCCTACGTACCAATGAAGGATCAAAACCTCGTAGTTCAGGGTATAAATTAAAAAGTGTTTATTAAGGTTGATTTTAATAAAGAATAGATAAGTTGTCATCTTAAAGAGAATACTCATCTAAATCACCACAAACATGTGAAAGGGGAATTTCTGCTTCACATTGAGAGAAGGGATACAACTTGGATATAAAATCAACAAGTATGCCACATACCTCTCTCAATTAGAAAAGAATCAACATCTTTCTCAACCATGTCATGGTGTAGGAGATTTATATATCAACTAGGGATGACTAATGTCAATCTATTTGAAAAGGTTTTAAAGTTGAAAAGCCAAAGGTGGCAAAAGATTTTGAATTGAAGTTTGTATGTTTTAGTCTTTGTGAAAGAGTTTGAATATGCTTAAGATGTCTTGAAGCATTTATTAAGAAAATAGTTGAAAAGATCAATGACCTAAAGTCAAGGTTTTTATTGAAAATGGTTTTGAGTTTGTAAAAGGGGAAACCCTAATTGAATGTCTAAGTTGAAGGTAATCCTAAGGGAGACTTCCTAAGGGATATCAAGTTTTAGGATTACAAGTTTAAGAGATATATGTACAAGAAGATGCAAATATGCAAATGAAAATGACAAATGGTGTCAACCACAAAGTCCCTCTCTTGGAATTAGGCAACATGATAAACAAATTATGAACAACCATCCAATCAAAGTGGTAAACATGAAAGCATATTAACAAACAAACTTGATCATGGTATACAACATTCATGTGGATAAGAACATGAACACACATATTTACAAGACAAGTTTCAATAAGAACAAATTGGAGAATCAAGGTATAATTTGAAGTAAACATAGTACAACACAGCATGGTTTTAACATTTTATTCCAAGGGAACAAGTATATGGACAAAGTTTAACAAGGTTTAGGTTATCAACACCACACATGATACTTCTAAACAAAAGAGAAATATAATCAAACATGAACATGAATAAGAATGTTTAAACATGATAAAGTTAAAGATGACATCAACACAAGTTCACAAATGAATGCAAGAAAAAAATGGGAATCATTTTTAGGGTTTTTGTATTTTAAAGAAGTGATTAAAAATACATTTTTTATTTTTAATTAATATACTACAAATAAAATAAAAAGCAAGATATTGATGGAATAAAATATTTTTGATGTTTTGGAAATATTTGGGGTGATAAAATAAAAAGGGAGTAAAAGGAATAAATGAAAAAAAAACATAAATTAAAAGGAAAATATAAAGAAAATAAAAATGGAAAAAAAATGTGAAGGAAACAAGTAATAAAAATAAAGGGAGAGTTTCCATCAAGTCTTGAACCCTTGCCCTTACGCTTGCAAGTTAAAAGACTATCCACCAGGCTAGATGTTACAACTTGATGTATAATGCATGCAGAAAATAATAAGGGAGGCTTCATGTTGAAAAATGAACTAAAAATAATAAAACCAAAAGGTTTGGGGCGAGGGGGATTTGAACCTCAGACCTTCAGACCTTATGCACGCATACACTCACAAACCAAGCCTCTAACCACCATGCTACAATGCCAATTCAATAAACTATATGCAATTAATTAATAATATAATAAAATAATATTTTAAATAGATTTCGCCCACCCCAAAATCATCTTCTTCCCTACACTCGTGTCCACCATGATCAATATTCTAAAAATCCTATCTTCTTCAATACCCAACCAAATTAGAAGATGTAAAAATGAAAGTTGTTTGGATTATGACAAGGAATTCAATGGCATCATTCAATTTCATTAATTTTGGCTCTATGACAAACAATCAAACACAAACCAGCAAGAACCCTAAAACTAAAATCTAACACGAAATTCTAAACATCAATGATTCAGCCCAATTAGTTTAGGGATTTTAATGACTACATCATGACAAGTATTTGGCAATTCAAATGGATGAAAATGATGACCTAATCATATGGTTTTAGAAGGTTATGAGCTTACCTATTGAAGTAGGTTTAATTCCTCTTCAAACAAGCTTCCAGATGATGGATGATGATACAAATAGCTTCCTGGAACCTCTAGGATGTTGTTGTGATGCTTGGTTTATGTTGAAACAACTTCAATCCTTCAACACGATTCCTCTTGCAAATGTAAAAAATGAGAATGTGAACTTGCTGGTGATGCTGTCACAGATGGAAAATGATGCTTTGGATAGTTGGTATGAAGTTTATCAATGGTTTTTGGATGATTAGATCGAATGGAAATGGCTTAGGTGAAGAGTTATGTTGTTTTGGCTAAAAAGTCAACAAATGTGGTGATGAAGGTTGACTTTCTGGCTTAGGAGTTTTCTGAGGTTATGGGTGGTTTGGACAGTTGAAATGGATGATTTGTGGTGTGTTTGGATAGTTGGTTTGGCTATTTTATGACTGTGGAAGGTTTTGGAAAGTTTTATGGAAATGGAGTAAAAATGGAAAGTAGTGAAAACCATTGATGCATAATCTGCCTAAGTCAAAATTGCCTACCATGTCCACTTTGGAAAATCGTAACTTCATGCTCAAGCCATATCTTTTCTTACTCTTGGTATCATTTGAAAGAGGGAATCAAACACTACAACTTTGATGTTGATCACTTGGAAAGATTCAATTTGGATCATGGAGAAAAATGGTTGCTAAAATTGAACTTTTCACTGATTTACACTTGAAAATATTTCTAAGTATTGGACATTTTGATAACTTCTAAAGCCTCAACTTTGAACAACCATAAATTCTAATTGGTGGATGATCTTGAGTCCATTATTTCACAAAAATGAAGTGTATAGTACCACCTTTAAAATGAGTCCTCAGGTGTCTTCATTAGTTACTTGATGAGAAAGTTATGAGCTTGGAAAGTAGGGTAAAAATCATAAAATTTCCATAACTTAGAAAAATTCAAGAGACCCTAATTTTTCAAATCATGATCTTTGGATGTTTTATTTTATCTTCTTGATTGATATCTAATTCACACATTTTAATGATTTTTTACTTGAGGAGTCCTTGTTTGACCAAAAATCTCAAAAGTCAACCTTTAACTTTGATCACAGTTGACTTTTTCCAAATGAACTTTATTTTCTTCAATTGATCATGAATCAAACTTATTAGATTAATATAATCATATGAATGGACTAATATGATTCATTTGAGATCCTTGAGGTGTTTGATCATACCTTGCTTCAAAAGTCAACTCAGGGACTGAATTAGGTGAAAACTCTAATTTGGGTGCACCAGATGAATTGGGGATTATTGATCTTGATCCAATGAAATATTGCACTTTATTATTGATGAGAGAAGACCCTTGATTAATGGATTAGGGTTTGAGGATTGAGGATTCCATAATCCTTTGACTGGTCAACTCTTAAACTTCTAGAGGGAAAACCCTAGCCTGTGATCAGAGCAAAACCAAAGAACATGTTCTTGGATTCAAAAAGGGTTAGTAATGCATAAAGCACACACATGAGATGATGGATGTCATGCAAAATGATGAAAAATAAGGTGGGATCTTAGGGTTAAAAATTAGGGTGTGCCAGATTGTTGTAAATAACATTTTTTATTTGATAAAATAAATAAGTATTTGAGATTGAGTGTTTTAATATGCATCTTAAATTGATGTTTTTGTTCTGTTACAATATAAACAATACGAGTTAAAAAATGGAAAATTTTCAAAATGCATAAATTTATTTTTTAGAAATGCATATAATTTAACGATGATTTTTTTATTATGACTGTGGTTGTATAATGGATAATATATAATATAACCACAGTTTTTATAGAAGACCGTGGTTATATACTTAAGAATGCGCTGAGATTTGAACTTGAGACATTTTATATATGACTACGATTTGGTTATTAATCGTGATAATATATCGCGTGCGTTCAAATTTTCCACAACGGTCATAAAACCGTGATTGTTAGTAGCGCATATACAACCACACCCTACGTAACAACGGAAGGTCACGCGTGATGTTATCCCTTTTCCAACTGTTATTGTATATGTTTCCTATAATAGTGTTAATAGAACAAGCAAACATCTTATCACAACCTGCAGACAAATCATGAACAAAACAAGTAAACCCGAAGACACAAGGGGAAACAACATTTAAGGGATTTGTAGGGTGCAACAAGGAATGTGTAATTAAACATAGAGGATGGCATCTGATTAATTAAATCCTCGACAATAAGAACACCATCACCCCAAAATTTTAGAGGTACATTGGCATTTAGCAACAAGGTACGAGTAATGTCAATAATGTGTGTATGTTTTCTTTCAACAACACAATTTTGTTGAGGTGTATGAAGACAATTAGAGTGATGTATGATGCATTTGGAGTGCATTCAAGAGTTAAAAAGATTAGAGAAATATTCTTTTGTGTTGTCCTAACATAGAGAGTGCGAAAGTTTAGTATGAAAACTTCCAAAGAAATAATTCACACTCTAATACGTATAACCCAGAACAATAGGATCATCCAAATTTAAAGTGGAACATCAATAGCCAAACTTTGAACCCTACTCAAAGTGAACTATAAGAAACTCAACCGTCACGACAAAAGCCTTTAGTATTTGAAGAAACTCTTAAAAGATTCATGCTTTTCACTCAAAAAAATTTCAAAAGATAAGTAAGGTACAACAAGAGATGATGCAAAATCAACTAACAAAAAATAAGAATACAAAAGCCTCCATAAAAAATTTAGAGGCATGAGTTAGACAGTTGTCAAAGCAAATAACATCTCAGGTTAATTGAGGAAGAGGATTCAATGGTAACATTATGGATAACCCAAACAATGAGAATTGTAATGTTATTGGGACGAGGAGTATAGTGGTAGATGCACCAGTACAAGGTAGCGTTGAGAAGAAAGAGAGTGGAAATAAGGTGTTTAGTGAAGGATGTAAGTAAAATGAGGGATAAAAAAGTGAGAATGAGAGTGATGACGAGGTTAAGGGTTGAACTTTTGACCAATTTATAGACAATAACTCACCATGGAGGAGGACTAATAAATAGATTCTCAATGATCCTAATCATGTTTTTCTTGGATATATCAAGGCACCTTACCCCTTAGTTAAAGAGAAACCTCAGAAGAAGGATGAAAAAAAAGGAGAAATTGAAAAAGTTCAAGGAGATGTTGCGACAAATTCAAGTCAACACCCCCTTCTGTGAAGACATGTACCAAAGGTTGGTATATGCTAAGTTTATGAAAGAACTACTTTTTGGAAAATGATGTTTGAGAGATGATGAAAATGTTGTTTTTGATGAGAAATGTAGTGTGATAATCTAAAGGAAGCTTCCGCCTAAACTTAATGACTCTGGTAGGTTTACTATCCCATGTTCTATTGGACCTATCAAAGTTGACCAAACTCTTTGTGATTTGGGGGCGAGCATTAACCTAATGTCACTTTCAATGATAAAGAGGTTGAGATGTGGAGAGCCAGAGTATACTCATATGACTCTCACTCTATTTGACTATTCAGTAACGTATCTATATGGAATTTTGGAGGATGTGTTATTTTAGGTGGATGATCTTGCTTTTCCGATATACTTTGTAATTTTAGACATGCTGGAAGACGCTGAAACCCCTCTGATTATTGGAAGGCCATTACTGGAAATAAGAATCACTTTAATTGATGTAGATTTAAGGGAGTTAGCACTGAGGTTCAACAAAGAACAAGTGGTTTTATATGTCTTCAAAGCCACAAATTATCCTTAATGCTACCAGGTGAGCAAATTGTTAAAATCACTTAAGAAGCCGAAAATCGGAAAAACAGGAACTCAATTCTTTCAACCATCACTTTCATTTATTTTTAAATTTTATTTGTTTGTTAATTTAATTCTTTCAATTTTAAAATTTTAAAATTTTAAATTTTTTGTCATGTTTTTAATTTGTTAGGTTTTGAATCGATCAACTATTCCTTAACAAGAATCCACTAATTATGTAGTTATATCGTAACAAATACCTACACTTTCAAATACCTTTCTTATACATTATCATTGTTAGTTCCATGATTCTATGATTGTCCATGGTTATATGATTGGCTAAATTTTGGTAAAACATGATTCTGCACTGATGTTAAGCAAGATGTTGTAACATCTTCATCTACTGTCAAGACAGAACTGCAGTCATGTGTTTTAATCAAGATGTCGAGACAAATGTCATGACATCTTTGTCTGGTACAGCAGGAGCTGCTATGTTATATCTCTTGACAGAGGTGTTTTGGTTTGATGAGATCATGTTGGATATACCTCATCAGTATATGCAGGTCAAAGAGATTTATTTGGAACAAAATGCATATTTAATTGGTGTTCATAAAAAGGATCTTTGAGACGTTTTAGGAAACTATAATATATTTGTTTCTACTGTTATGAAGAAGATTCTGCAGAAGAATGAGAGTTTATAGATGTTCTTGATTGGCTGCATTTTATGGTAAAACATTGTTGTGTGTATATGTCTTGACTGATGTCATGACATACTTGTGTAGTGTACTGCTGGGTAAGTTTGGTTAGATAGAACAGAGTATATTGGATGTCATGTTGAATGTTATGACATCAGGTAGCTGCCAACAAGGGCGCGTGTTTGTTTTTCTGTTATGGTTCCTGAGTTATCTCAGGCTAGATTTCAGGAAACCTGCTAGGGTTTCTTAGTTATCTTAGGCGAGACTCTAGGCAGTGTTGAGCATAACATGAAACGCCTATGACCTATTTAATAGCACTATGAATTGTGGAGATTGGATTAACTTGGTTAAACCTAATTTCTGTTGCAATTTATGAACAGTGAAATCTTCTCTCCCTGGTGTTACTTTTGATTAGCCCAAGCCCAGACTGCATTACTATTTAAGGAGGTGCAGAAGCAAGGAAAATAAAGTACTCACAACAAGAAGATCTTGAGTGTAAAATAAGGGTTTAGGGTTTTGAGAGTCTTGTGTGTGTGACTTTGTAAGTCACCCTTTGTATCCTTGGATGCATCGTGGTAGACATATTGTTAATTGTTAATTATTTATTCAAAGCTTTTAAGCAAGAGTGTATTGTTCTTGATTGAAGTTGTTAAGCAAAATCAAGTATTGTGACTTTGAAGAATGTCTTCTAAAGTCTTCTTTGTGTATTGAATTGTTTATCACTGCTATGATTGAGGGGGAGTGAAAGGTGTCTCTTGTCTAGTGGTTTCTAGGCAGAAATTGCATTGGGTAGAGATTAAGTGAAGAGTTGTAAACTGGGAGTTTAGCTCTGAATTAATTATGCTAATAGTGGATTTCCTTCCTGGCTTGGTAGCCCCCAGATGTAGGTGATGTTGCATCGAACTGGGTTAACAATTCATTGTGTTATTTATCTTTCAGCATTTATAATTCTGCACAATTTAAATGGTTAGATAAATAGTTATGTCAGTCTGCATATGTTATAGTAGATGTCACGATATTGTTAATGTTTAAAGGGAATTAAAAATGGTCATGTTTTATCCTTGTTATGTTTGAGCAGAGATCAATGTTCTTAGCATTTCTTCGGACATCTGAGATCTGCATACCAGAATTTCAATTGGTATCAGAGCAGGCATCCTGTCTGTTCTGGATGAGATCTTGGGACATACTTTCTGGTGGTTTAAATAAGGAGAAGATGCAGCTGATTTACTGATCTTCCTAAATGTTTGGAGTTACTGCTTATGGAGTTAAGGAGAAGTTTATGTTTACTCCTTCATGTGAAGCATTCTGTGTATCTGTTGTTCTTCCCTCTGATATAGGAGCTTCTGTGACCTGTTGAATAAGGATGAGTGGCTTCTTCTGTATGATAACCTATCAGATGTTATGGCATCTTGTTCAGGGCATGTTGAAGATGTTCTTTTGGTGGTTCCGCTGCATATTTTTCTGATAGAAGAACTCTGGTAGTCCTGTTATTCTTGAAGATATCAACATTTCTGAAAGCTCTAGTTATTCCAACGTTGGGAGCAATGGAATGAAGAGATTTGTTTGTTGATATATGTTATTGTTGACCTCGTGCTTGGAAATCTGGTTTTATCATGTACCTTTAAGGTAAGAGAAGAGCTCTTTCAGGAAGATAATCTGGTTCTCATGTTGAAAATGGATTTCTGAAGATCTCTGATGCTGATAAATGTTATAATGGGAGGTGATTTATTTTCACCATTTATGATTTGCAAGAGCTCTATTAGCAAGAGGAAGTCATAGGCAGGTTGAGTCAAGGGTGTCAGCCTTGATGTTTCAACATTAAAGATACTTATACTAAAGAATACTTTTGGTATTAGTGAAGTGTAAATATCTATCAAATGGTCTTCTCAACAAGTTGTGTGGATTTAAGATCAGTTGCTATTTATGGACTACACACGTATTTAATTGGTTATCTATGAAGTTCAGAGAAAGATTTATTTTAAGGATTTAAGATTCATTGCTATTTGAGATATTCTCAAATATTTAATGGATTATCCTTAGTTGATGATCAAGTTGTCTCATCAGTTGTTGCACAAGTGTCAGGCCCCTGATTTGGTTGGTCTACTTTAAGGATCTGATGTTCAACCAGATGTTGAGACATTCCATCAGCAGAGATTGTGCAGAATTCTGTTGATTCAAGGAGTGAATCACTAGATCAAAGGAGATATAGATGGATTTGTCCTTATTCTAGTAAGGTTATTAGCAAGAAACTAAGGCTAGAATGTACTGCTGATGGAAGTGAAGATGAAGACATTTTTCTTAGATCTGTTTATTTCTAATCTGGAAGTATTGGAGTGCAGTAGGTGTGTTCTAGTTTCTACTAGAAGCATCTGATCTTTATCTAGAAAGTTTCCTGGCAAGAAACTTGTCTAGAAGATGGTGTTGGTGATAACACTACTTGGGTCAGTTTATTTCTGATCTAAGTGCATAAGAGCATGTGACCTTGCTCATCTTAGAGGTCAAGAGTAAGTGGCAGTTATCTCTAAAGAAGTCTCTACTTAAGGAAAGCGGGAGTCCTTTTGTAAAGATCTTTTGTGACTAACCCTCTTTGAAGAATCAAGCCTTGGCATGTTTGGGTTCACTAAAGAGTAGTTCCTAAAGGTGTGTACAGAAATACAGGATGAAGGTTGTCTACTCAGGTCTATAAGTACATGGAACCCTTTTCTGTTATATGGAGGAGGTTATGAAAGCCTGAACTCTCCAGCTGGATGTCTGATCAGATGTTGTGACATCAAGCAGAAACTTCAGGACCTTAATTGATGTTGTGGCACATCATTGTAAGATAGGTTGATCTTCTTAGGTATGAACAAAATTAATACTATCTCATGCAGTTTGCAGGAGCTGTGTGAAGGAGTAGATGTTACAGGTCCAAGTCTTGGTGTATCTAAGTTGCCTTGGAGCATGTAGGATATGAAGATCAAGTTTGCTTAGATTTTCTAGAGCTCTGAAAGATGCTGAGTTAACCAAACAGTGGCATTTGGTTGGTCTCTAATGTGATTTTAGGCAGTGAGCTTGGAACTAATTACTCTTGTGCAGAAGGGTAGTTGGTTGAAGATCAAAGAAGGTTCTGGTTCTGTTCATATATTGGAGCTTGTGGTAGAAGCCCTAAGTTGCTTATGGAAGATTACCTTCTATTGGAGATGTATGATAGTTTATCTCTTTGGGTGTCTGAAGTTCTTATTGATCAAGCTGGTGGAGTTGTGTTTTTTGAAGATCTTCAGTTGGATTACTAGGCAGTAGTAAGTCCAGTTGTGGGCATATCAAGAACCATTAGATGTTGTGTCTGTGATATGTGAAGGATGTCCTAATTAATGTTAGAACAACATCTGGTTTGTGTTGAAGTTCTGTTGAGGAACTTGTGATTCACATCTTGACTAAGAAGTACTTTATCTTGTCATACGGGAGAATGACGAGGTAAAAGGACTATCTTAGAGTATAATGTGAAGGTATTGTACAAGACTGGAATGGATCATTGGTTGATTACATGAAAGTCTGGATTATGATGTGTTATATGGAAGTGAATATTCACTAGTTAAACCATAAGTGTTCTAACTTATCATATGGGAGAATGATAAGGAAAGAATGTCTTGGATTATGGGGTGTCTATCTGGTTCTCTGACTCAGGCCAGAAGTCTTGTGGAGAAGTGGTAACTCTAGTAAGAAGTGAAGCAGTTTGGTACCTTCTCACGGTATGAGCATGAGGTTGGTCTTGAGATACTGTGGTGATCTTGGAGCATCTTTTATAAAAGATAGGTGGAGAACTTCTGTTTGATGGGTGTATTATTTGCTTGTGGTTCAAGCAGTAAGTGAATGCGTTCAACAGGTGTGTTGAACAAAGAGTGAGCTCTTGAAGACATGAAGATGAGTCTTATGTTTTCCATTCACGTGCTTCTGGAAAAAGAGCATTAGTTATCCTTGATATGGAGAGTTATACTTCTAGGATCTGTTGCTGCAATAGTACAGTTTCAAAATTGTTTGTGGTTTCAAGCAGGTTGGGATTATATGCCTCTATGAGGATGGAATGTCAGACAAGATGTTGTGACATTATGTTACTGTTCTAGCTCATGGTGAACTTGACATTGTATTGTTTTTGGTTCTGTCATTGGGTATCAATGGATCAAATCAAGTTTCTAGGCCTCTATCTAAGTGTTTTGTCTTGTATTTGTATGGCTGGTGAAGATGAAGATCAAGACATCATCAGCTTTGATTTTGTGCACCTGTGTGGTTTGTGAATCCAGGGGTGTAAAGTTGCATGTGTGAAAATGATGAAGTGTTTCTTCATGTGTTTGGGTTCTCTCTTTTAGGGGGAGTGCTGATTATGCATGGCAGGGGAGTTGTGTACTTGTATGATGGTTGGTTGCATTACTTGTGCTGATATGGAGTTGTATTCAACAAACTTGTATTCTTGAACCACTGATGAGACTGTAATGTCAGACAAGATGTCTTGACATTTTGCTATCTGGTGTAATTTTTCTTGACAATGTGACTGTGGGTCTGACTTTGTGAGACTGTTGGTTTGAACTAGGTTTGTACTTACTTCTTATGAATGACCTAGGAAACAACATTGGTTGGTGTCTGGGAGAATTTAATTTTCTCTGGAGAATATTTTTGTGTCTCAAATTGGGGATTTAAAATCAATTGCTACTTGGAAAGTATTTAATTGATTATCCTTTAATTGGTGATGTCAAAAGTGTCTCTCCTGAAGGTACAGCTTCAGACAAGGAAAGAACTCAAGATTCAATGACTTGGTGCTTAAGAATCTTTATTGTAGTTGTAATGTCAGACAGGATGTCTGAACATTATGTCTCTGAGGAAGCTACATGAGAGTTTATTTCTCTCTATGATGTTCTGGTGTTTGTGATGATCTGTTAAGCTGCTGTTGTTGTGTCCTACTGAGAACTTCATGTGTATCCTATATATGGACTACTATGGAAATAATAAGCCTTGTGGTCGGTGTCTTAAAGAACCAAAGTGAGTGGTAAAGGAGTTGATGTCATATATGATGGGCTGGAATCAGGATTGATTTTACTGTGTTTGAGTGAGTTCAACAGGGGGTGATTTGAAAGCTAGAGTTCAGCTGTGGTTAAGTCCTTGTCCATGGATTGTTGCTGCTATGGTGCAGTCCTTATATTAATTAGGGATCAAGCAGCTTGTGTATCTGATTTAGTCGGTGTTTATCTCCTGGGAGGTTGTGGTTTTGATTTAGTTTTTTTGGGTTTGGCTCTGTTATTTGTGTGCATCTGAGCTTATGTATGCATACTTACTCCATTTGTTGTCAATTTTTGACTAAAAAGGGGGAGTAAAGTATTGATGTTATCTATTGTCCTGATGTTATGCCACATGTACTGACATGATGACCAACATTGTGATAGGACTTTGCTACTGCTAAGGGAAGAGTATTGTGTTGTTGTTGCTTGCTAGATGCAACTATTAAGGGGGAGCATGATAGTTTGTGAGGCTGGATGTATTTGAGAAAACTACTATTGTTGCTGCTCTGATAAGTTTGTTTGGTTGTTTTAGCCAAAATTTGCCAAAGGGGAAGATTGTTAGTTCCATGATTCTATGATTGTCCATGGTTCTATGATTGGCTAAATTTTGGTAAAACATGATTGTGCACTGATGTTAAGCAAGATGTTGTAACATCTTCATCTACTGTCAAGACATAATTGATGTCATGTGTTTTAATCAAGATGTCGAGACAGATGTCATGACATCTTTGTCTAGTACAGCAGGAACTACTATGTTATATCTCTTGACAGAGGTGTTTTGGTTTGATGAGATCTTGTTGGATATACCTCATCAGTATGTGCAGGTCAAAGAGATTTATTTGGAACAAAGTGTAGATTTAATTGGTGTTCATAAAAAGGATCTTTGAGACTTTTTAGGAAACTATAATATACTTGTTTCTACTGTTATGAAGAAGATTCTGCAGAAGAATGGGAGTTTGTAGATGTTCTTGATTGGCTGCATTTTATGGTAAAACATTGTTGTGTGTAGATGTCTTGACCAATGTCATGACATACTTGTGTAGTGTATTGATGGGTAAGTTTGGTTAGCTAGAACAGAATGTATTGGATGTCATACTGAATGTTATGACATCGGGTAGCTGCTAGTAAGGGCGCGTGTTTGTTTTTCTGTTATGGTTCCTAAGTTATCTCAGGCTAGATTTTAGGAAACCTGCTAGGGTTCCTTATTTATCTTAGGCGAGACTCTAGGTACTGCTGAGCATAACATGAAACTCCTATGACTTATTTGATAACACCATGAATTGTGGAGATTGGATTAACTTGGTTAAACCTAATTTCTGTTGCAATTTACGAACCGTGAAATCTTCTCTCCCTGCTGTTACTTTTGATTAGCCCAAGCCCAGACTGCATTACTATTTAAGGAGACGCAGAAGCAAGGAAAATAAAGCACTTACAACAAGAAGATCTTGAGTGTAAAATAAGGGTTTAGGGTTTTGAGAGTCTTGTGTGTGTGACTTTGTAAGTCACCCTTTTTATCCTTGGATGCATCGTGGTAGACATATTGTTAATTGTTAATTATTCACTTAAAGCTTTTAAGCAAGAGTGTATTGTTCTTGATTGAAGTTGTTAAGCAAAATCAAGTATTGACTTTGAAGAGTGTCTTCTAAAGTCTTCTTTTTGTATTGAATTGTTTATCACTGATGTGATTTAGAGAGAGTGAGAGGTGCCTCTTGTCTAGTGGTTTCTAGATAGAAATTGCATTGGATAGAGATTTAGTGAGGAGTTGTAAATTGGGAGTTTAGCTCTGAATTAATTATGCTAATAGTGTATTTCCTTCCTGGCTTGGTAGCCCCCAGATGTAGGTGATGTTGCACTGAACTGGATTAACAATTTATTATGTTATTCATCTTTCAGTATTTACAATTCTGCACAATTTAAATGGTTAGATAAATAGTTATGTCAGTCTGCAGATGTTACAGCAGATGTCACGACATTGTTAATGTTTAAAGGGATTTTAAAATGGTCATGTTCTGTCTTTGTTCTGTTTGAGCAGAGATCAATGTTCTTAGCATCTCGTAGGACATCTGAGATCTGCATACCAGAATTTCAGTAATCATTTCGATGATAATTCCCCCTACTACACACTAACACCATTTTGATTTTATTAAGATTATGTTACTATGATATATTCTCCCCAGTTGCAGTCAAAATACTAATACCAAATCAACCACTACTCCATGAAGTATTTCCCCATAACGAAAAGTTTTTATACCAATATGTATATTCTCAAGTTCAACCATTATCTATAGCTAAAATGTATTAAGCAAATTCTCACCTTTTTATCATAATGAATTAAGCTTTCTCCCATTGTTGGTATCACAACCTAATAGTCTCAGTTGTCTCAGCTTCTGAGTTGTTCTAGCTAGGTAAATCAAATAAATTTGTACAAAAAATAAAACAAAAGAAGAAAAGGTTAGATCCATAGACAGAAAAAGAGAAAGTTTAAAGTGAGTTGAAGAAATTTGAAAAGTTAATTATAATCAGAACAATAAACTCGAAATTGAACACATCAAATTTAGTAGGAAATAAATCACAACACAAATATGAAATTTCATTCTTAGTGACACAAAGCAAAGCAAGCAATACACATTAAAGTAGATAGTGAAATTTTTGTCCAAAAAGGAAAGTCATAAAGCTAACAACAAATCAAAATAGTAAACTTGAAATTGAAATTAAACACGACTAATTAAAGGAAGATTCAAAGCAAGAAAGAAACTAACTAACTAATAACGTAACAAACAAATTTCTCATGAAACAAAAATTATATATGAAATTAAACTTCAATCAAGAAATCAAAAAATAAATCAATGAAAGCGAAGCTTCAAATCATAAACTTAAATTTGAGATTACGGAAACAACATTTGTGAGATGAGGAAAAAGGGGTTTAAGTTATGGTTTGGGAGAAGAATAGTGGGAAGAAAGGGTTAGAGTTAGGGTTCTGATTGATTTTCTTGAAGAATTGTGTGATTGGGAAGAAGATGTTTAGGTTATGGTTTCAGAGGGAAGAATCTTGATAAGAATAATGTGAAGAATGGTGAAGAGTCACGCGAGTTTTGGTTGGGAGGGAAGAGTTGGAGCTTAATGAAAATTAGAAAGGGAACAATGGCTTTAACATTTATTTTATTTTTGACAAATTTAATTTGATATAAAATTATTTTCTAAAGGGTACCGAATTTTATTCCCTCATGGTACACATTGGAATTTAATTTGTTAAAAGTAAATAAAACTTCTTAGGTTAGGTGGACAACACGTGACCTAATAAATACACTTCTTAACTCACTTAGTGAACACAGACAACTTAAGAAATTTAATGTGAATTATATTTTATTATTTAAACTTTGTTAACTCATTTTTAAATGAATCTGACCTAACTAAGTTACATATTTTTATAGAATTTCCACCACATTTCTTCTTAAGTGAGGTGGCAGATGGAATGACTTAACAACCTCTGCTAAAAATGTATTTTTGTACAAGTGATCAAACATTTGAGGTTTGATTGAGTAATAAGTGAAAGTTTCTTCAACATCATAATTTAAATGATGAATCATTTTTCTCAAAGATATTTTCATCTTACACGATTAAGTGTTTAAATAAGAGATAAGAGCTCTGATACCAACTAAAAGTGAGAAAATATTTGATGATTTCTTGTCCTTCGAAGTTATTTTTTTCTCAAGTTAATTCTCAAAAGATTGTTGTTCTATTTAGTATTTCTTGTTATTCAGTATTATACAATGTTGTGAATACAACAATGATAAGTTGAGATATATATATATATATATAACATTCTTTAGTTGACTGTTATCTGAGCTCAACGTTGGTAAAATATTTGTTGTAATCCTTCTACTATTACAACAAACTAATTCCATGACCTTGTACTCACAACATGAATTATTGAGCACCACTTTTGTACCATATTGTCGAGTACAACTTGTACCCTTGATCTATTGCTAGTTATCTCTCAAATTTGAAGTCTTTACATTGAGCGGGAAAACCTCAAAGTTACTTTCCAAAGAATAAACTTCTATAGTATTCACTAATTGATCACTATTTGATAAAACTCATAAAAGCATATCAACTTGATCTTATAACATTGAATCAAACATTAACTTTTAGCATTTACTTGACCAAAGGAACATGATGATAGTTTGAGTAGCTATTGTCCAGGGACATCTTTGAAAACTTGTATCAAAGGGTAAAAAAGTGAAGTCTTCACGATGCACTCTCAAATTATATGTTACTATGATGCTCAAAAATCAACACACGAGATGATATCTTCCAAGTTCATCTGAGACCAGATGATCATTAAGTATAATAAAGCTTTATTACCTTTTTTAGATAATAAATTGCATCTAATCTATTTAAAAAAATTCTACACATGTAACACACGTTAGATAATAAAATTATTCTCTTATATTATTCATGGAACAGGAACTCACTACTACAGAAAACCCCTCTCACAACGGTTGAGAAAGGGATACCACCATGCCTGACCAACCGTTTTGAGGTAAGGGGTGGTTGTATGCATGGTAGTTTCCACCACGGGCGTCTGACCATTGTGATAAACTAGGTAGTGTGCTACCTATCATAATGATTATATTAAATAACCATTGTGATATATATAGATTATGGGTTCGAAACTCAGTAAAATAAATTTAATTAAAGCATGAATAAATTTAACATTTCACCAAAGTTATATATTCCAACCGTGGTGGTATATATATGAGTTTCTTATAAACTATTTGGATTGCTTGTTTTTACTTACCCCTTAATAAACATGTTCTGGCCTGGGCCCCGGGCTGACTACGCGGGCCCAGTCCAATAATGGCCCACCAAGCCCTATTTTGTCCAGGCACGAGGTCCCCGGCAAACCAGAGAGGCCTCCCCGCGGGAAGGCCCACCCCCGCGTCGGGTTGAAGGCTCCCCGTCCAGCAGATATTGCCCTCCGCGGGCAAGATCCTCTCCCTCCACGGGGAGAGCAACGTGCCTCGCGCACGTTCTCCACGTGCTCTCCTCCGCGGGGACATGTCACCAACCAACTGCCCCTCCGAAAGAGCAGGTCAAACCCACCTTCCGGAGACCACGGGACAGTTGGACTAGGGCGAAGACCACGTCCTGGTCTTCACTACGCCACGTAAGCCCTTAGCAGTCACCTGAGTTGGGCCTGTCAATCCAGCCCAACATAAATGATTGTTGGCCCAGCGCTGGGGTCTCCTTATAAATACCCTCTTCCACAAGAGGAAAAGCTAATTCACTTCTTACCCCATTTCTGTACTTTGCTCTCACTCTGCCCAATTCCTTACTTTGGCATCGGAGTGTCTTACAGGTATACCCCCCTTCTCCTCCTCATCACCGGTGAACAGGCAGCAGTCCAACAGCGTGTGGCCAACCCGTGATCCCCTTCTGATCAGGTCAGATCAGTGGCGCCGTCTGTGGGAATAGAAACTTCCCCGTTACTCTGAGCAGAAAACCAAAGTTTCACCAGCACTCCACAATCATGGCTATCCCACACCACGATGATACCATGCGCGACTTCGTACTCAACGCTGCCGCCAATGGCAGCAAGCATATGGAAACGTCATGCCCAATGGAGACCGACGAGAGAGATGGACAGACTGCTTGTCTGTCATCCGCAGAACCGATACGCCAGGCCGATCGTCGGCCCCTGAGCCCAGCGACGTTCCAGCCCGTTCCCATCTCGGCAGGAGCGGACCCAACGGTGGCTGCCCTCTTTGCGGCCATCAACCAGATGAACCAGCTATTATTTCAACAGAACGCGCGAATTGGAGCACTGGAGCGGGAGGTCCCCCCAAGGTCCCCTCTGCGGGAAGACCAGAATGGGGGCTTGAGGAGTCCCTCGCCTCAACCCAGAAATCGACGACCTTGGCTGGAGAGGCCCTGAACAGAGGTAGTGCGGGAGCGCACCAGATCCCCGACGAGACAAGTTCGTGGGAGGCGGCAGAACACTTCAGCGATCCCAACCAGGAATCCGCGCGTCGAACCCCCGGTCAAGAGGCCGAGGACCCGAAACCAGGCGCCTATCCTAAACGGCCCATCTCCTCCTCGGTCACCCGCTCTCAGCGACAAAGATGACTATCGGACTCCCTTGTCCCGGGAAATCATGGTCGCCCACATTCCCCATGGAATGGAGAAGCCCCCGACGCTCTCGACATACGACGACACATCCGACCCAGACGATCACCTGGAAGACATCAAGGCCATGCTCGATTACCGAAACGTCCGAGGAGCTATCAAGTGTAGGCTATTCCCGACGACCCTAAGGAAAGGTTCCATGACATGGTACAAAAGTCTGGAGCCCGAATCGATTACGTCATGGAGGGTCCTGAAGGACCTGTTTTCAAAACACTTCACAGCGTCCCGACGCCACCCGAAGACAGAAGCCGTCCTCGGCGCGATAATCCAAGCCCCCGACGAGCCTCTCTGAAAGTACATCGAACGATTCACCCGAGAAGCGGTGCAGGTAACGACGTCAGACGAGATGAAGCGTTACCTAATGGAACAGGGTCTACGCCACGACTCTAAGTTCTACGAGGCTGTGGGCATACACCGGCCAACCTCCCTGCAGGATTTCCTTGACAGAGCCGCACATTATATCCAGTTCGAGGAAACTCAAACAGCCAACTTCGCACGAGACACCCGAGACAGGGAGGCCCCTTGTGGGCACCGAGATGACGGAGCCTCGAGCCAGCGGCGGGGAGGTGACCGTCATCGGGAAGATCGCCCCCGCGAACAACGCGGTCCCGCCGGCCGATTCATGGAATACACGACCTTAGTCGCTTCCCGCGAGCGCATACTGGTCGAGTGCGCCAAAACCGAATTTGCTCAGGGAGGTGTCCGCTTCCCCCTGCCGACGCCCCCCAAACCCAATGTGGACAAATCGAAATACTGTCGATTCCACAGGAGCCACAGGCATGTGACCGAAGACTGCATCCATCTCAAGGACGCGATCGAAATCCTGATTAAAGACGACCACCTAAAGAGATACACCTGGGGGGTGAGGCCCCGAGGCAAGAAGCCCCTGAGGCCAAGAAAGTCGAAGAACTCCCCTCTTCTGACGGCGACAGCAGACTCCAGGTCGCGCTGTGTGTCAGTCGCCCCGAGGACTGGTTCACAGACAGAGAGCTCGGCCTCCCCGAAGGCCCCGACCTACCCAGCGAGCCAGTACGACCAACTAGCTGGTGGGAATACTTCGCCAGAGCCATGGTCATCTCGGGTGGCGCCACAAGGAGCCTGTCCATAGGATCGGTGAAAAGAAAGTTCGACGAACTTATCACGAGCAACTCCGGAAAAATGAGCACGCTCGAAAGATTTCACGGTCGATCCGATCCGATCACATTCTACCTCGAGGAACTCCCTGGGGAATCCCCCAACTCCAACATTCCCCTGCTCATACGGGCGCGGATGGCGAACTTCAACGACAGGCGCATCCTCGTCGACGGAGGCAGCTCGGTGGACATCATGTACACCCACCTGTTCACAACCCTCCAACTCGACGAATCCAACCTGTACCCCTACGTAGGCTCCGACCTTCAGGGGTTCAACGGGACGACGACGAGACCTTAGGGGTACGTGGAGCTGAAAGTCACTTTCGGGGAAGAGGAAACGGCCAGGGAGATCAGCATCCGTTTCTTAGTCATCGAGTGCCCGTCCCTCTACAACTGTATCCTGGGCAGAACGACGATAGCAGAACTCACCGCGGTGCCTTCCACCGTCCACCTGAAGATGAAGTACTACACGAAACGGGGGGCCGTGGTGACCCTTAACGGAGACATCGAGGCCGCGCTGAAAGGTTTGGACACCATCACTCCAGCAACCAAGAAGGCTACCCCAGTCGTGGTGCTGAAGAGCGAACCAAAGGAGCTGATCGGATCCGTGGACCTTGACAACCGCTTCACCGAGGAGCGCAATCACGAAATAAGGACCAGCGAAGCCAACGAGAAGCCCACCCACCCGGCATGCCCCATCCCAGACGGAGAATTCGAGATCGTCACACTCGGGGAGGACAAGAGCAGAACCGTGAAGATCGGTGCCGGACTCCCAGACTTAGCGAAAAAACAGCTACAGTCCTGCCTCCGCGAGAACGCCGACCTCTTCGCATGGAGCGCCGCAGAAATGCCTGGACTCGACCCCGAGGACGCCTACCATCAGCTGTCCATCAGCCCGACCGTGAAGGCCGTAGTTCAACATAGGCGTAGACAGTCCCACGAAAAGTCGGCGGCGGCCGAAAAAGCTGTAAAAGACCTCCTAGAGGCAAATTTTATTTCGGAAGCCCGATATTCAACCTGGTTGTCCAATGTTGTACTCGTCAAAAAGAATAATGGAAAATAGCGCATGTGTGTTGACTATACCGATCTCAACCGGGCATGTCCTAAGGACGCCTACCCCCTCCCCAACATCGACAAACTCGTCGACAACTCCGCAGACTTCAAGCTCTTGTCCTTCATGGACGCATACTCGGGGTACAACCAGATCCCGATGGCCGATCACGATAAATAGAGCATGACCTTCATGACGGTGTCGGGCAACTATTACTACAACGTAATGCCCTTCGGCCTAAAGAACGCCGGCGCCACGTACCAACGGATGATGAACAGTGTCTTCTAGGGCGAAATCGGCGACATGCTCGAAGTATACATGGACGACATGATCGTCAAATCCTGCATGGGAGCCGACCACACGGCCCATCTCAAGAAGGTCTTCGACACCGCGAGGACATGCCAAATGCGCTTCAACCCAGAGAAATGCACCTTCGGTGTCCGCGCAGGAAAGTTCCTCGGCTACTACCTGACCGAGCGTGGGATCGAGGCAAATCTGGACAAATTCCACGCCTTTTCAGAAATCACCACACCCACCACGAAGAAGTCCATCCAATCCCTCAACGGCGTGCTCGCCTCACTTTCCCGGTTCATCGCCAAGTCCGCACAGCACGCCCTCCCTTTCTTCAAACTACTCAGGAAGGAGACCACGTTCGAATGGACAGAGGAATGCGAGCAAGCCCTCCACCACCTCAAACGCGTCCTGTCCGAACCACCGGTACTGACACGTCCCCTGATGGGCGAAACCCTATACCTATATCTTGTCGTAGCTAACGAGGCCGTCAGCATCGTTCTCATCAGAGACACCGAAGAGGGGCAAAAACCAATCTACTTCACGAGCAAAGCCCTCCACGGTCCCGAAGTCCGATACCAGCTGATCGAAAAAGTCGCCCTAGCCCTCATCACCGCAGCGCGACGGCTCCGACATTACTTCCTCGCACACACCATCGTGCTTCGCACCAATCAGCCCATCCTCTAGCTCCTCGGTCGGCCCGACATGGCCGGACGCATGCTGAAATGGTCGTTAGAACTATCTGAGTTCGACATCGTCTACGAAGGCCGGAAAGCCATCAAAGCTCAAGCCCTGGCCGATTTCGTTGCCGAGATGACTTCCTCACCCGACCCCACCACAGGGAGCCACATATGGACCATTTTTGTGGACGGCTCCTCCAACTCCACGGGAAGCGGAGCAGGCATCATCCTCGACAACGAAGAGGGCACCCTCATAGAGGTCTCCCTCACGCTGGCTTTCCCGACGACTAACAACCAAGCCGAGTACGAAGCGTTCTTGGCCGGACTTCGCCTGGCATCAGACCTTGGGGCCAGAGAAATCAGAATCTACATAGATTCCAAGTTGGTCGCCTCGCAAGTACGAGGAGAATATCAAGCGAAAAATGACAAACTCGCTGAATACTTAGCACTTATCACCGAAAAATTGCAAAGTTTCGACTCCGTGGAGATTCAGAACGTCCCGCGCGAGCAGAACACTCGCGCCGATATCCTCTCAAAATTGGCGAGCACCAAAAAACGAGGAGGCCACAAGTCGGTCATCCAAGAAGTCTTATCGCAACCGAGCACCAAAGCGACCACCTCCCCGCTCGACATCAACGCCATAGGAGATACCGACTGTTGGATGACACCACTACACACCTACCTCAACATCGTCCGCCTACCAACCGACTCTAAAGAGGCAGGCGTGACCAAGCGACGAGCCTGCTCGTACGTCCTCCTCGAAGGCAAACTATATCGCCGAGGCTTCGCGATCCCACTCCTCAAATGCATCGACAACCCCCATAGCGCAGCCGTCCTAGAGGAAATCCACGAGGGCATCAACGCGTAGCACCTCGGAGGACGATCCCTGGCGAGAAAGGCTCTACGAGCAGGCTACTACTGGCCCTCGATGCAAACGGACACGAAGGAACACGTCAAACGATACGACAAATGCCAACGACACGGGGACATGCACCTCGCTCCACTAACCGAACTCAAATCCCTCTCATCCCCGTGGTCATTCGCCTGGTGGGGGTTGGACATCCTCGGCCCCTTCACCCTAGGATCCTATCAGAACAAGTATCTCATCGTGGGCGTCGACTACTTCACCAAATGGATCGAGGTCGAAGCCCTGGCCAAAATCACAGCCCACAACATACTCTGATATTACAAACGAAACATCCTCGCAAGATTCGGGGTCCCGCTCACCATCGTCACCGACAACGACACTCAGTTCACGGACAAAAACTTCCGCGACTTCGTCACCAAGCTCGGAACCAAACACCATTTCACCTCAGTCGAGCATCCCCAGACAAACGACCAGGCGGAATCCGCGAACAGGGTCATACTCAGGGGACTAAAACGACGACTCGACGACGCAAAGTGGGCATGGGTCGAGGAGCTCCACAACGTCCTCTGGGCATACCGAACTACGCCCCACTCAACCACGGGGGAAACCCCATTCTGCCTCATGTACGGAACCGAAGCAGTGATCCCGATCGAGATACGCGAGCCATCCAGACGAACTGAAGCTCCCCTCGACACCGACGACAACGACGGCGCCTTACAAGAGGAGCTCGATCTCGTCGAGGAGATTCGCTCAGGCGCAGCCCTCCAGAAGCCCGGCTGAAACAACAGGTGGCACTTCGCCACAACAATAAAGTCCTGAAACACGACTTCCAAATCGGCGACTTAGTTCTGCGTAGAAACCAGAAAGACTCACACGAGGGAAAACTAGCCGCGAATTGGGAAGGTCCCTACCGTGTCCGCGACAAGACGGAGCACAGGGCCTACTACCTCGAAAAACTGCATGGGGAACAACTAGCTCGACCATGGAACACCGAGAAACTTAAGCGGTACTACATTTAAACACTGTCCGCGACGACCCATCGTCGCGACCACTGGGGGGTGACATGGTACCACCGCACCTCATCGCGTCTCCTAAACAACCAGACCAAAAAGCAAGCCCTGCCTTTGTGTGCGCGGGCAGAAGGCCTTGCTCGGTAGGAAACACCTCGATCAAGATTACCCACCGACGTACCAACACCGGCGGGACACCCAGCTCGCGATGGGACGTCCACGCCACAGGGAGAACTACCCTCAAACCGGTCAGGCAACAAAGCCGACCATCCGGCCAGTTCCCCATACCGCCGGAAATGATCGTCGTCGAGCTACCACCCCGGACAGACCCAAAGGCACACTAAACATGCATTTCAAACATATATATTTCAAGCATACAAATACGTGCAGAAATAAAACAGGCATAAACAACATGCAAAAACGAGGCGCGCACTTAGACAATTTTCAAAATATATTAATCATAAGCGGGCACCAGCCCAGTAGTCAACATTACATAAAACAAGGGCGCGCAGGCCCGACAAAGAAAACAACAAAATACAAAATATGGCGCACAGGCCGAACTACACGGACACGCAGGCCCGGGACTAGTCTAAGTTCCCTCCTCTGCATCAGCTTCGGGATCCACGACAGGGACGACGGTGCCAGCTTCCTCGGCATTGGGGTCGACCACCCGGCCATCGACTATCTTGTGGAAGGGGCCGATCCCATCCTCGACGAAGGCGACGCCGAAGTTCACCACCCTGAGCTGAGCGACGGCGCTGTTGAATCCCGCAGCAAAACCATTCAGGCAGTCCCCTTCCAGCACGCATATCCTGGCAAGCAGATCAGCCCGGGTAACCAGCAACCGGTCGTCGTCGGTCTCATCATCACTAGGAAAGAGATCGCCCTCGAGCTCCACCACCCGAGCTTTCGACGCCCGCGATTCCTCCTCAGCAGCCTTCAGCTTCTCCTCAACGCTGCTGCACCTCTTACGCTCGAGGTCAACCTCCCCACAAACCTTTTCCAGCTCTCCGGTCAGCTGAGTAACCTTCCCTCGGCTTGCCTCCAAATCCTCGGCCGCCTTATTCAGACGGGACTGCGTGAAAGCGAGATCCCCTTGCAGCTTCAACAGTTCGACGACCGAACAACTCTCTTTGCTCAGGACCATCGTCATAGTGAAAGTCCGCATCAACGCGGCCAAGTCCTCAGTCAGAACCTGCCTCCTCGTAGCACGGTCAGCGCCCAGAATCGCCTTTACCTCCCCCGCAGGAATGCTGGGCGACCTAGCCCCATGGAAGTAGCCGGGGTTCTGGTGACAAGGAGCGATAGTATAACCCTCCTCGGAAGACTCCGCCGATAAATAGACCACGGGCGTATCCTCCTGAACTCTCGCTCTCTTCGGGGCCCCTTGGAAAGTAGGCGACTGGCTACCGGTCGGGGACACCGACAACCCTCCTCCATTCTGCTCCGCAGAAGACTACCCGGCCAACTGAGCCACCCGCGTCTTCGGAGGAACAGCGGCCCTTGACACGCGCAGCTTCTTCACTCGCTCCTCGACAGAAGCCATATTCCCTGCACGACAAAAGAAAAAACTAGTCAGTAAAACGCTAAGGATATCAGGTCGAAAAAGGACGAGGCGTCCACCACCTAGGTAACGCAGAGCATCCTCCTCTGAGGCACACTCGAGCAGGGCCTTTGTGTTGATCAGCCTCGCCGTCTCCCGAATGTTTCCGTAACTGTCGAGGATATACCGGCCGTCGGGGGTAACCAGCTTTGATGGCGGTAAGTTTCGCACGAAAGAAACTATTTTCAGGTAGTTGGCCATGTCCTCCTTATCGAGTGACCCCGCCCGTACGATGTACCGACCTGTTCCCCGAGAATAATGTTCCAGGGACCACTCCACATGCACCCGGGGCAGCATGACGGCCTCGCGACGACCATCTACTATCCTCTCCCCCTCCAAATATAAAGATTAGACCCCTTCGTGCGTGATCGGGCTGACCACGAAAAAGCGACCTTTGAAATCTCGGACAGAATCCATGTACATCCTGAAGAGCCTGTCCGGCTGCTTGAACGACACCCAGCCATGTCGACCACTCACCGACTGCCGTTGCAGATGGAAAATACGAAATAACAGCGGCAGCGTGACGCCGACCTGGAGATATTGGCACACGAGCTCGAAGGCCCGAATAAAGGCCAGGGGGTTAGGGTGCAGCCGCGACGGGGCCAACCTCAGCCAGTCGAAGAGGCCCAAATGGAAGTCCGAAAAGGGCAACCTGAGCCTAGCTTCTTTGAAGTAAAACTCATACATCGGAAAGCGCATTTGCCCGTATTTCGAGCAGATTCAATGACCAGGCCGGGGACGGTAGACTTGCCAATTTTGAGGATCCCCCTCTTCCCGATCCTCCACGGTGGCATAGGCCCCTGTCGGATCGGAAGCAAAGCAGGAGGGCGTGGTTAACGGCTCCTCGGCCACCCAGTCTGTGATCGGAACGACGCGCTCATCAAAGTAGGGGACATTCGGCTCGTTATCCTCGACCATCGTGCCCAAGAAAAGCGTATTCATTAACACCTGAAAAGCAGAAGGTAACGGTGAATTCGATGACAAAGATCAAATTCACCCTTCCACCGCAAGTCAAGTGAAAGGGCGACGAGGACTCCCCGAGCATCGTCCCCGGAGGATCTGCCCTAACCTACCACATCCCCGGACACCAATGTGGCCCGAACTGCAAACCCTCTTCGGAGGCGTCCGTCGAAATAGACGTCGCTTCCCAGGACGTTCATCGGAGAAAAGAATCTCTCCCCGGGGCATTCATCGGAAAAAGCTTCCCTCCCCGGGACACTCATCGGAACTATCGCCTCTCCCCGGGACATTCATAATAAAAACCCTAAAAAAACCCTAGGACGGCGAAGATCGTCGCCTCTCCTCGGGGCATTCAAACGGCCCCGACCGTGGTCACAAACAAACGAGAAAAACAGAAGAAATGAGGGAGGAAACTCACTGTGATGAAATCTACGACGGAGAACGCGACGGTGGTAGCGACGGAGATGTCAAACGGCGGCGAGACAGCAGGCAGAAAGCTTAAGAACAAGAGGGCGAAAAATGAGAAATGAGCAGGGGCTCGCGTACTTATACCCCTGCACGGGACTCGAAGCGTCGCTAGACACTTGAGTACCCTAGGGTAGCCGCCCTAGCATCCACCCAGCACTCTACACATGGCGGAAGCAGGCAGTCGCGCCCCTTCGCCTCACCTCGCCAACACCCATCCTCTAAGCCCGGGCTGTCGACGACGTAGAACACGCGTGCTCGCATTGAAGGATCTTCCCTCGAGCCAATCCACTTCCCCGAAACGACATCATCAAGTCCTCGCTCCCTTCCTCGAAGCAACGACTTGGGGGCTCCTGTTCTAGCCTGGGCCCTGGGCTGACTACGCGGGCCTAGTCCAATAATGGCCCACCAAGCCGTATTCTATCCGGGCACGAGGTCCCCGGCAAACCAGAGAGGCCTCCCCGCGGGAAGGCCCACCCCCGCGTCGGGTTGAAGGCTCCCCGTCCAGCAAACATTGCCCTCCACGGGCAAGACCCTTTCCCTTCACAAGGAGAGCAACGTGCCCCGCGCACGTTCTTCACGTGCTCCCCTCCACGGGGACATGTCACCAACCAACTGCCCCTCCGAAAGAGCAGGTCAAACCCACCTTTCGGAGACCACAGGACCGTTGGACTAGGGCGAAGACCACGTCCTGGTCTTCACTATGCCACATAAGCCCTAGCAGTCACCTGAGTTGGGCCTGTCAATCCAGCCCAACATAAGTGATCGTTGGCCCAGCACTGGGGTCTGCTTATAAATACCCTCTTCCACAAGAGGGAAAGGTAATTCACTTCTTACCCCATTTCTGTACTTTGCTCTCACTCTGCCCAATTCCTTACTTTGGCATCGGAGTGTCTTGCAGGTACACCCCCTTCTCCTCCTCATCACCGGTGAACAGGAAGCAGTCCAACAGCGTGTGGCCAACCCGTGATCCCCTTCTGATCAGGTCAGATCAAAACATATACAACCATTCAAATTGATTTAGAAGATAGTAATATGAAATGTTAAATTATTCTTGAAAAACAACTTCGATGCTCCACTATTTTTCTAATTGCATGCATCTTGTAATTCATCTCTCACTCTTTAACATATATAATTTGGTTCAATACTCTAAGGTATTTAAAGTAAAGTTTATTCTTTATAGTTTATTTTGCAAAGCATCAATTTATTGACTAATTTTGAGTCATCATCTTCACTATTATTGTCATTATTTTAATCGATGATGATGATTATGATGAAGGTGATGAAAATGATTCAAAAAATTTCAAAAAATTTGATGTTTTTAAATATAAAATAGAAGAAAATGAATTGTTGCTTTGAAGAACTTGGGGCATTGAACCAAATTCTATATGTTAAAGAAACAGAGATGAATTACAAGATGGATGCAATTCGAAAAATATTGATTCATCTAAGTTAGTTTTCAAATATAACCTAATTTCCAGATAATCGTTTTCTAAATGAATTTGAATGAATGCATGTTTAGTGAGGGATTAGTGAAACAAGAAATCTACATACAATGTAATAAACTCATATGGAATTAAAAAACGAGGAAAAAATTTTGAACAACAACATATCAACTCATAAGATGTTTCACAAATGTACCTTTTATTAAAAAGTTTTGTGGTGAATGAAGACGGAGAAATGATCTACATGTCTCAGAATGGAATCTATATTGAAAAGAGGATGAAGTTGAAGTGAGAGAAAAAAACTTGTGCCTATGATTTGGGCCTTTCATACAAGTATGTCGCTTTCATATTATCTTCATCCTCCTTGTATTTTTTTTCATTGCAACACAAATAATTTGTGAGCCACACCTATAAGTTAACATGTATATTATCATGTTAACCTAATTTGGAAACATAACCTAGCATAATATTGTAATCCTACAAACGATAAGATAACTTGATTTAGAAACATAAACTAGCATGACCTTAACAATTTGTTAACATAAACAAAAACTAAGTAATGTCTAATACACTAACGTCTCTATTGAACAATGATTTCCATATTTTTAAGAAGAACTAGTGTCATACATGGAACATATATGGTAACTGAGATCCATTTCAATAATATAGATTCAAGTAGAGATAACCAAGAAACACAAAAATCATGTCAAATGAAAACCCTAAATCCTAAATCTTGAGCTTTCTGCCAAACGAAAACACGAAAATCATGTCAAATAAAAGCGTATAAAAAACAAAGAAAAAGGGAAGAATCTATACACACACAAAAATGAAAGAAAGTGTATGGATCACATGGAAGAATTCTTATAAAGAAGAATAATAATGATAAAGTGTATGAATATGACTACCTTTAGTATGAAAAAGCTTTTGAGGACGAGTTCGTTGCACGTGGAAGAGAGAGAGATGTTAGCGTTTTATTTTGAGAGTGATGACTATTTTGTGCGAAATCTTGATAACTTCGCTTATATATATATGTGTGTGTGTGTGTGTGTGTGTGTGTGTGTGTGTGTGTGTATGTGTGTGTGTGTGTGTGTGTGTGTGTGTGTGTGTGTGTGTGTGTGTGTGTGTGTGTGTGTGTGTGTGTGTGTGTGTGTGTGTGTGTGTGTGTGTGTGTGTGTGTGTGTGTGTGTGTGTGTGTGTGTGTGTGTGTGTGTGTGTGTGTGTGTGTGTAAAATTTATCACCATGATTGTTAATAAAACCCGTGATAAAATGTAAGTACTATTCACAACAGTTTCTTGTAATAAATGTGGTAATAGGTTATTTTAATATTAATATATTTTAATAAAATATAAAAAATAAGATGTCTTTCACAACAGTTGTTATGAAGAACCGTGATTAAATTTCTTTCAAAAAACTAATTTAGACGATTTTTATTAAGCTTTTAGTATACATACAGGACCAAAACATGAGAAGAACAACTGACATTAGATCTATTATTATACATAAGTTCAATGAGACTATAGAACCTTTATAGACAAAAATAAAATATGCCCAGATACAAGGGTCATTAAACTAAAAGAAAAATTTTAATCTTCAAGATCAGAAGCTCCCTTTTATCAATGAATCCTTCAAACTTCATGCCCAATTGAATCCAAGAAGTTATTAGTCTTCATCTAACTCGGAGTCACTTGATTCTATTAACTCTTCAACAACAACTTCTATCTTTCTTATCTTTTCAGGATTCAAATTGGTGATCATTATGTTCTTAGTGTCAGGTGTTCTACTAGAAGGTTTAACAATGATGATGTTATTCCTAACATCTCCCACTTCCTTGACCTTGTTCAACCGAGACTCAATCATATCACTGATATCCTTGGGAACCTTAATTTCATTTATAGGTAAGCTCTAACTGGACTGGTTAGATAAATCTTCATAATTTTGATTCATGTTTAGAGGAAGAAGCTTACAAGGACGAGTTCGCTGCACGTGGAAGAGAGAGATATAAGGATTTTATTTTAAGGGTCTGTTTGGTTCAAATGAGGGGAGGGGAGGGGATGAATTTTAATGAAGGGGAGGTGAGTGATTTTTTTAATCAGATAAGTGTTTGATTCAAAAGAGAGGAGGGGAGGGGAAGGGAGGGATTTTAATTAAAAATGTGTTTGGTTCAGGAGGGGAGGGGAGTGGTTTTATTAATAATTTACATTTTTATCCTTATGATCTTATATAAGTCATATGATATTAAAATGTGAAAAATTCATGCGCATTTTTGTTGGTAATAAAATTTATAATATTGAGTGATTAAAAAAGTATTTATTTGTCACATAAAATTAAAAAAATTGAGTACAGTTGATTCGACTTATAACTATCCAACATAAATTAAACTATATGCCAATAACATCGTTTAAATTGTTATGAATCATCAAAACAAATATATAAAATAACTTATTATTAAATATTAATTGGTTCAAAATATTTAATAAAATGAATAAACAAAAATAAATAAAATGAATGGTTTACAATTTGATATAAAAGAAAATATGATAGAATACTTTACAAAATTAAAAGAAAAAAACGAATATAACTAAACATAATTTTTTTTTATAAAAAAAAGACAATGATTATGATTTATATTAAGTATAGAAATTATAAAATAATTTGAAGGTGGAGAACAATTATAATAAGTTGATGGAAGCAATCGAGAAAAAGTAATAACACGAAAAAAAATTAATAGTTTTGAAATACTGAAATTAAACTGAGGATATTTTAGTAAATATAATAATTTTTAAATATCAAAACTCATATTCCCTCCCCTCCCCTCCAAATCCCCCCAATTCGGAGGGAACCAAAAAGTGTGTTTTGGAGGGATTTTTCTCCCCTCCCCTCCCCTCCTAAGATTTGAACCAAACATATTTAATTAAAAATTTTCCCTCCCCTCCCCTCCATTTACCCCGAACCAAACACACCCTAAGAGTAATGACTATTCTGTGCGAAAGCTTTATTTCTTCACTTATATATATGTGTAAAACTTATTATCACGGCTGTTAAGAAAATCAATAATAAAATGTAAATACTATTTTAATATATTTATTGGACTATAAGGAGAAACTGTTTTTGTAACGAAAAATATAAAAAAATGTTGGTGTTGGGAATCGAAACAAGTAACCTTTTATTTATTATAATAGTTGTTATTAAGGTCTGTGATGAAATGTATTTTAATAAAATAATAAAAAATTCAAGCGAGCGATAATGAGATATTACTACAGTTTTTTAAATGGGTGTTTTAAGATGGTGTTATCAAAAATATATTTTGTAGTAGTGACTATGTGGCCCATTGTTTAGCTTGTTAAGCTCTTCATTTAATTATTTGCAAATAAAATAAGGCTAGCCCATATTTCACCATTGCACAAATATCTAACAAAATTGTCATTATACTTTATAAGTCTCATAAAACCTATGAATATTTAAAAATATCTTACGGACGCACCAATTACCATGTGTTGTTCATTTCTCCTCAATAAATAGAATTTAAACAAGTGTGTCCAGAAATTGTCTTTCAAATAATGTTGGAAAAATATTATTCGAATGCACCTATTACCCTTTGATGTTCCGGAAAGGCAATGTTCTTCTTTCACATCCGAAAAATAATCAAAGTAAATTTAAAAAATGGGTGCATTAGAAAGATAACTTTTGAAAAGAACAAATTTGGGGCTTTATAGGATTTGTGAAAAATACATAAGGTGTAATTAACAGTTCTCAATACTATTGAGATGAATCTAAATCAATAATATGTTGTTTTGGTTTGTTAAACAACGACAATAACAATAATAACTAAACATTATCCCAATAAGTATGGTAAATTACATGGATTAACTTTCACCTTAATATTATATATGGAATTATACTTCTATCCAAATTGTTAATATCAAGATCTTTTTTAATAACTTCTTTTATAATTTTTCTAGGTCTTCCTTTACCTCTAGTTGTTTGATTTCTAAAACTCGTCTCCCAGTCTCTGACTTCTCATTTAAATCATCACTGACTCTCAAAGTAGAATTATATCATTTACAAAAAAATATGCATATCGGTGCTAGCTCTTGGATGTATTCCGTGAGTATATCTAAAATTAAAGTAAAAACATATGGGTATAGGGTTACAACTTAATGCAAACCTATTGTAATCGAAAAACCGTCTGTCTATCACTCTTGTGTCTGCACACTAATTGACACTTCTTCATATGTATCTTGGATGACTTGAACATATGCAATCCTAACCCCTTTCTTCTTTAGGGCTTTCAACAAAATCTATACATGCACTTTATCATACGCCTTGCTCTTGTTGAGACAAATTCGGTTCATACCATGAATCCCTTAAGGTTTTGATGATAATGAAGTATTTGAAGAACAATTAGGATTTCTAACTAGCTAGTTCATGTGTACAAGATTCCGTTTACTTGATGAAAAACATTCTGTCACGAAAAAAACTACGGTTCGGTTCTGATCAGGTTCTTGCGAAAGAGTCTTACCATAAAGATATCTTTTGCATATTTTAGAATCAGAAGTGTGCTAACCTTGCCTCTGAAACTAATGGATGTTAACTCAAGTACAGAAATCACGGGACTCGGGAGTAGTTGACATTATCTTTAAAAGATTATGTTGTACTCATTTCATAGAAGAGTTCCCTGGACAAAGGCCTTGTTCAGTAAGTAATTCCTTTGCTACGAGTTCCAACACTTACTGTATTGGAAAACAATATATGGAAAAAGATTTGATTTGAATATAGTTGTTAGGTTGCTTCAATGAATCTATTCCTTCAGCTATAAAAGGAGGAGAAATTGAAGATCAACCAAGAGAATAACACCGCAACTACAACTGAAATATACATGCACTTCACACCATTTGTATCAGATCAAGAGAAGTTAATCCTTTAAGAGTTCTTATTCTTGTATAGATTAAGATCTTTAGTGTTACATTGTGTTGTATTATATATGAATACCTCTGATTGTTAATCAAGTGTTGTTGTAAGTTATTCCTTCTCTAAATAACCAATTTAGATAAAGTCTCTTGTTGTGTGCTTGAGCATTGAAGTCTTGAATCCGAGGGTTTTAAGCAAGAAATTCTTGGATTTGTGGAATCTAAGTAAGAAAGTCTCAGGTTGTGACTCTGAGCAGGAAGTCTTGTACTTGAGGGTATAAGTAGGAAAGTCTTAGGATCTGAGGATCTAAGCAGGACGTCTTGATCAGGTGTTGATTAAGCAAGGAAGACTTAGGTTGTGGATTTGAGCAGGAGAAAATCTTATACTTGAGGGTATAAGCAATTGTAATTTATTTAATTATAGTGGAAATATCTTGTGCTACAAGGAGAATGGACTACTCTCCGTTAAGAGGAACCAGGATAACTTTTGTGTGTTCTTTGCCTTTTTATTTACTTCTGTTATATTATCCGCTACAACTTGTTAATCAAATTCTAAACTTCTATTTAGATTTTAAACTCTGGTTCTGAAGTAAAAACAATTTGGCATACACAATTTAACACTCCATTTTTGTGTATTTTTCTCACCTTCAGTTGAAGAGAAAAATATATCTTTTGAAGGTCCTACTATTAGTACTTCAAGAAGAGGAGTTTCATATGATTACAATGCTTCTAAGAGAAATCATTATTCTAATAAACAGCTTGTATTCAATGGTGATCCCATTGAGTTCAAATGGTGGAAAATCAAGATGTACACTTATATCATTGGACTTGATGATGAGTTGTGGGATATACTTGAAGATGGTATTTAGATCACCGTTGATAGTGTTGATATGATATTTGACAAAAAAACACTGACTCCAGCTCAAAAGAAAACTTATAGAAAATATCACAGAGTTAGAGGTATTATGGTTGATCCTCTACCACATGCTGAGCATCTGGAAATCATTGATAAGTCTTCTGCTAAGACTATCTTTGAATCATTGTGCTCTACCTATGAAGGGAATCAACAAGTTAGAGAAGCAAAAAGTGACTTGTTGGAACAAAAGTATGAGTTGTTCAAAATGAAGGATGATGAGGATATTGAAACCATGCTCTCCAAGTTTCAGATTCTTGTATCAGGCCTTCAAGTGTTAAGTAAGAGCTACTCTACATCGGAGTATGTTAAAAAGATTCTGAGAAGTCTCCCTTTAAAGGTTAGACCTAAAGTAACAGTTATTTAGGAAGCTAAAGACCTGAATACACTATCTCTTGAAGTTATAATCAACAACCTTCAGAGCCATGAGATGGAATTGAATGGAGATGAGTCTTAAAAGAAATTTAAATCTCTTGCCTTAAGATCTGCTTCTGAAAATTTTGGTGAAAAATCTAAAAGGCGTTCAAGGATCAGTAAACCTGATGAAACTTCTGAAGAAGATTCTGATGGTAGATCTGATGACGATGATATGACATGTTTCATCAGAGGATTTCAACAAATGTCCAAAAGGAACAAAAGATTTTCTAAAAGCGGTGGCTTTAGAAGATCTAGCTCTAGAGAGAAAGATGAAGATAAAATCTGCTAAAAGTGCAACAAACCTAGTCACTTCAAAGTTGATTATCCTGATCTTCAGAAAGATAGTCAAATGAAAGGAAGCCATCAGAAGGATAACTTCAGGAACATATTTAAGAAGAATTTTATGGCAACATGTGAAGAGCTAGACGATGAAGATTCAGAAAAAGAAGATGATGCCAATCTGGCACTGATGACTCACACATCTGAAGAAGAACTTTTATTTGAAACAGAGTTTGAAGACGAAAATGAGGTATTTTTTTTATTCTGACTTTATTTTGTGCATGCATGATCTCATGAATTGTTGCAAGGATCAACCCAGTCGCATTAAAATTTTAAAAAGAGACAACTTAAATTTAAAAGAAGAATTAAAAGAATTCAACATATCTCAAAATGAATGTTCTACTTTAGGTAAGCATGATAAAGCATTTCATAATTTCATCAAAATTTTAAGAAGAGACAACTTAAATTTAAAAGAAGAATTAAAAGAAATCAACATATCTCAAAATGAATCTTCTACTTTAGGTAAGCATGATAAAGCATTTCATAATTTCATCACATCTGGCATTGATAGAACTAAACTTGCATCTATGATTTATGGAATTGGCAAAAGCAATAGAAAAGATTTGGGGTACAATGATAACTGCTCAAGTTCTGATATGTCATTATGTAAAAAGTTCCCAAATCCTTCTTCCTTTAGCATTGCTCAGACAATGCTAAACAACTATTTTGCTCCTGCTGCTGATAATGTAAAAATTATGAATCTAACAGAACTTATTAATCAAAAGTTGAAAGGTGTCGTAATATCATAACTTGATAGTTCAAAAGTTCTGATTACATCAGTATCTAAAACATCTGCATCACAGGCTAAAAAGGATTCAGAAACTAAGGTTGAAAATTATTCCAGTCAAAGTTTTTGGAAATAGAAAACATAGAGTGAAGCTAAACCTTTTTACGTGGCAAAAGCACATGATAGGAAAGAACTTGTCAAGACTAACATGAAAGGACTCATATGTGTACAAGTACCTAAATCTCAAATTGTCTTTGCTACAAATATGCCTAAAAGAAAAGATGGGAAATCAATTGTGGTATCTGAATAGTGGCTGCAGACGTCATATGACGGGAGAAAGGCATATGTTTCAAACCCTGAATCTAAAAGAGGAAGGAAATGTGGGTTTTAGAGGAGGCCAGAAAGGAAAGATCATTGGTACAGGTACCATTAGTAACTGTCTAACCATTATCAATAAAGTTTGGATGGTAGATGGCTTAAAGCATAATCTACTAAGCATAAGTCAATTGTGTGATATTGGTTGTGAAGTGATATTTAATAAGAATTTCTGTTTAGTTATTAATGCTGACACAACCATTGTGTGCAAAGAGAAAAGGAAGGGAAATGTTTATAAAATCAATCTTTCAGAGTTGGATGATTGTTGCACCCTAAAATTTGCCCAACCTTATTCACTTGGTTCATGTTTTAATATCATTAGCATTTGCATATAGAGTCATGTACATAGACTAACCATCTGCATAGCATAAGCATAGCAAATCATTCAACAGGGGACCAATCATTATTATCATCTCTAGAGGCCTAGCAAGAGGTTATTATTCCAATTCAACCTCATTCAAGTCATCAGGAAAGAATTTGAAAGCAAAGAGTTCAGCAGATCAAGCCTTGAGTCCATCCCCTAGCTGAGGGTATCTGAGGATCAACAAGAGGATTGTGAGCTGTGAAGTGAAAGCAGGGAGAGCATCTAGACATTATGAGAGACTTGGAAAATCATTTGAAGAAGGAGATAAGTCATTGATGAGAGCACAAGAGCTATAGTTGAAGACAGTCAACTAGGGTTTCATCTGGGTCAACCCTAGGTCAACCCTAGGTCAATTGACTGACTTAAAGGGCATTCAAGTCTATTAGAGAGATGTGGGGTTCATCATTGGACATATAAAGAAGGATATGGAGATATGCCAAGGAGAATTCAAGAGAAATCAAGGAGAAGAGGAGTTACTAAATTAGGGTTTCTCTGTAAAATCCCCTAGTTTAGGTCAAATTTCCAAGCAAGATAAGTCAAAATGCTAGCTTCAAATGGCTTCTTGGCCAACATAAAACTTGTAGAGGATCTCAAGACCTTTAATTTGAGTGGTGGAAGACCTCAAGGAGATTTATAGAACTCAAGTTATGGTCCTTACAAGTTACAGGTCATCTGGGGTGTCTGAATTTTTGTCTGTGAAAGTGACTTGACTTCCAAGCAATTTTTACCCCTCAAGGAGATTTCAAATGAATTCTTGGTCAACATAAGAATTGTTCCTCATTGTCTTAGCTTTCTAGAATGGTATAGTATGCCTTCATATGATGTGTAGAACTCAACTTATGGTCTTGGCAAGCAAAGGGTATTTTGGGCATTTGTGAATTACAGGTCATTTTAACCTATGTCCAAAACTCATACAAGGAGGCCTCAAATGGAAAAACTTACAACATCAAACTTGCTCCAAATGGGATTTTAAGTCTAGAAAGAAGGTCACAAATTATTGGAGAAGTTCATAGCATGAAGTTGCATAATTGGTCAAAATATGAACTAAAATGGCTTATAAAGTGAATAAATTCAAGATGGAAAATGGTTTGGGAGATTTATGAATCCAAATGGAGACTTCCAATATATGATTTTGAATGAAAAAACAATTCTAAGAACAATGGTTCAAACACTTTTTTGAGTTTAGAAGAAAAAAAAGAAGTTATCTTTGGTTACTTGTAATTGAAGAAACATAACCAAAATGGATCAAAGTTGGAAAACAAGGGAATGTGCAAGATGGATCTAGAATGTACCATTGGGGTCTATATAAGCATGAAATGAGAATTTGGCAAGGGTTGGCTTCATTTGCACCAAGAATTCCACAAAACTTTCTCATTCTTTCTCATTGAGTTTTCATTCCAATCTCACCTTTTCTTCACAAAATCCTCATCAAAATCAATTCAATCTTACTCCATCATCATCATAGATCATAATTGAAGCAAGGACTTGGTGATTAGGATCCATTTTCGTGCACCATACTCAAGAACATCAAAGTTGCAAATTCCTTTGGACAGCCTAATTCAAGCAAGGAATCACCAGAATATTGCATACAGAATTGATTGCTGAGTTTGTGGATTAAGATCCAACACCTAGAAGCCTCAGATCTTCAATCTCCATAGCTGTTTGCAAGGTTTCACATCAGGTATGTTTTCACTCAAATTGATCGATTCAGTTAGTTAGGCATGTTGTTGTTAGTGTAGATTTGATCTAGGTGGTTAGGAGATTAGTTTAGATGAATTTGGAGAGGTTTGGTGATGTTAGTTAGCAGGTGCAACAAACTGTTAGTGCTTAAATCTCTTGGATTAATGCATTAGAATGTTAGTTTGATTGATCAGATTAATAACCATTAGTTGTAGATTAGTTTAGGTTAAGTTTGGGGAAGAATTGAGTTGGTGCATATCAGTATAATTTCATGGTGACCAGATGTTGATTCAATCGTGTTTGTCGTTGTGGTGAATTTCAAAGAAATCTAATGCCCTAGGATTGTAGAGGGAAGGATTCTGAGCATCTTTCATGTTTATAGTGTGATGATTCATGGCCTGGTGATGGAGAAATACGAGCTGGAACCTTGCTCGTGCATGGCTGCCATGTGAGGTTGAAACCCTAGTTGCAGATCAATTGGGGAAGAGATAATCTGGACCCTTCATTTTGAGTAGGACTTTTGACTATTAGAGCGATCCAATGGCTCTCGTTTGATCTGAAGTTTGGAGGGAAAGAAGCTGGCCAAAACGCGCCGTTTCATTAATTGAAACGGGCGGGCCTGAGCGCTAGTTGCTATTCAAACCCCCAGCCATGAGGCCCAAAGTCATTTTCAACGTGGTTTTGCTACTTTCCTCACCCCCCAGCGCGTTTTTATTATTTCCTTGATTCTGAATTGAAGCTGGGCCTTGGTGAAGGCGCTATCTGCACCCCCTGTCTGAGGGCCCATTCTGATTATAACTGGGGCGAACTTCTTTTAACACCCCTCCTTCATTTAATTCCAATTTTATTTTCTTAATTCCATTTTAGTTTTTACCATTTTCATTAATTCATGACTAATTCATAAAAGATGCATTTCAATTCATTCTTTTTACAATATTTTCATTAAAATGTCTAGAATGTTATAGAAAATAAAAATTTCATTTTTATTTTTATTTCATATTTTTTTCATATTTTCTAAATAAATGTCATATTAAATAGTTTCATTTCATGCATCATTTTAATGATTTTTGTTCTCTCACATGCTTTAATATTTTTTGGTCATTCTTTTTATATTGTTTAGATGAGATGTTGATCTTGTAGAAATATTTTAGTTCCCATTTTTAGAGGTTAATTTTAGGTGATTAATAAATGCTTGAACATCATGAACAAAACTAGGGTTTTAGGTGACAACTTAGGAGTTTGACTTCATTTCCCTTAGGACTTAGGATTTAACTAGATTAGTTATGGGACTATAGGGGCTATGGGTAGCTATTAGATCCCTTAGAAAAAGTTAGGATTCCCCTACTGCTATTATTACTGTCTGTATATCTGTTGTCTGGTGTGGTGTGCCCTCTGGGGATTGTTGATTGTTTGATTGGGTATTGGGTTTGTCTGGGGCCCTGGGGAAGCTGAAGACTTGAGAAGATGAAGGCCACTGGAGATTCAGATGTTGAAGATCCACTTCCAGAGTTGAAGAGAAGATTCTTGCTAGCAGATGCTGAGGAGACTAGGGTTTAGGAGCTAGGCAGAGCTCTAGATTAGAAAGTTTGTTTCTCAAACATGGATTGCCTTGTCTGCATCCATTCTTCTCTGTGATTCAGAGTCTCTCTAAGACATTCACCCCCTTCCTTTGGAAGGCTTGGTGATAGTGTCTATGAGATAGAACTCTTGAGAGAAAATGTCTCTTGTGTTAGAAGCAGTCTGTTCACCACCCTTGGTAGTCAACTGATTGCTTAACACCCAATTCACTCTTGTGATTGATCCCTCATCCTGGAGGTTTGAGCTTGAAGAAAAGCCATTGCAGATAGAAGACTGATGATCAAAGCCCTTACCTGAAGGCCATGAAGATAGAGACTGCTGCTGACTGAAGCTTGTAGCTGATTGGAGATTACTTGAAGCTAGATGTTGATTCAGAGCTGTTGATGCTGTTTCTTTTGCTGTATTTCATTTCTGATGTATTGATTGGTTTTCTGGACTGTATTGTTTGCTGTTTACCCTGCTGGGTTGAAAGTGAAGTCCTGTTCACTTTCGCCCATTGTTTTCTAGGTTCGAGGTTGAGTGAGACTCCCTTGCCTCGCTTGTACTGTTGCATCCATGCATTTTACTGCTTTATTATATCTGTTATTGTTTCTGTTTCTGCCTATCCCGTAGGATCTCTGTTTCTCTCTGTGCAAGAGAGGAGCATGATAGACACTAGGTCTTAACCCATGCATGATAACATTAGGTTAGTTTGTTTCCCTTCGCAACCGTAGGTTAGAGTTCTGTCTCTTCTTTCTCAAAACAAACAGAAAAACACCATAAAGATTTCAAACACAATAAAAGACACTTCTTCCGTAAAAGAATGTGAACTCGTCAAGACGTCATTTTTGTCCTCTTGGACTGTTAATCAGAAAAACCTTTTTCAGAAGGAATAAAATTAACCAAGACAAGCTTGTGTCGTACGTGGCCCGAACTACGTTTGCTCTGATCTTTCATGCTGTATGAAAGTACGTAGGCATGGGATGCGATATCCTAGCGAGCAACCTTCCCCTCCTTTCCCGTAGGTAGGCGAACTACGTTGACTCTGATTTCTCGTTCCAGACGGGAATACGTAGGCATAAAGTGCGATACTTTGCCGAGTCATTTTTATTTTCATTTTATTTTCTTTTTAACCCTTGACCTTTAGTTTAGATAGAATAACAATCCATACCTGAAAACAAGCGTGGATCCCGTCGAGTACGACGGACGTGAGGGGTGCTAATACCTTCCCCTTGCGTAACCGACTCCCGAATCCAGGTTTTGGTTGCGATGACCATACCTTTCCCGTGTTGTGCGAGGTTTACTCTGAGCGTTTCCTTTCCCTCCCGTGGGATAAATAACGCGCGGTGGCGACTCTTCTGTTCAGCCGGCGCCGATTTTCGCAGTAGCGACAGCTGGCGACTCTGCTGGGGATCCAACGTCCCCTGGCTGCTAAGGACTGCGATGGTTCTTATGCATTTGGGATCCAACGTCCCTTGAGAGAGTCAATCCTAGCGCTTGTTTTCCCGTCGAGGATTTTGTATGGAGTTGTTTTATATTTCTAACCTTGTATTTTCAGCTTTATATATTGATTATTGTTGCTGTATCTGGGGTGTGACGGGTGTTCTGATATTGAGAGATAAGCCGGACCTGGGCTTGAGTGCACTTAGAATTAGAGTAGAAATTAGTGGGCGCCCGCTTGCTTTGCTTGCTTTGGTGTCCCATGAAATCTACACTCAGACGAGGTTCCTCTGGTTGGCCTCCTGCCCCTTCCTTTGGTTGGCGTGGGTTGCTGGTTAGTTGGATTGTCGACTCTGGGGACCGATCATTTGGAAGTTGGCTGAGTGAGGCCTCTTCAGGATTTGATGATGCCACTCCTTCTGGGAATCGTATCATCAACCCTGAAAGTCTGTGACGCCGACGACCGCATAGGATGCCGTACCTTGTGCCAGTTATAGGGCCACCCACCTGTGAGGGGATTCAGGGTTATGCAGGTAACTAGACCTCCAGACTACCGGCTATTTCTTGATCAGAGATCCTGGTTATTTATGGAGAGTTATGAGGTCTGTCAGAGACCATTTGGAGATGTATTCTGAGGTCTGTCAGAGACCACTTGGAGATGTGTTCTGAGGTCTGTCAGAGACCAATTATAGATGTGATGTGAGGTCTATCAGAGACCAGTTGGAGTTATGGTTTGAGGTCTGTCAGAGACCAGTATTGGAGTGTGATTTTAGGTCTATCTGAGACCAGGGCTTGAGGACTTCTGGATGGTCTATCTGAGACCTTTCTTGATTGGGTTTAGGCTATTCAGCTGCAGATTTGGTCCCTGTTGAATGTTACTTGCATTGCATTGCCTGCATATCCATTATCATTTGCATTTCACTAACGTGTGTCTGTGCTGCAGGCGCATTTGCATTTCCCTAGTTCTAGTACCCGGACTTCTGAGTGTTTGATCATGACTAGCTTAAGGAGAACAGTTGCTTACAAATTGCCTACGCCTGATATTGTTCCTCTACTTGGGTTGATCTCTCTTGCTGATGAGGGTGTTCGTAGGAGCTTCCGGATGAGCTATGGTAGATTATTGAGATTGGTGTGCAAACCTACAGAGGTAGAGTTAGATGGGCTGTATGCTCTGATGCAATTCTACGACCCTGCTTTGAGGTGCTTTACGTTCTCTGACTTTATTATGGGGCCAACCCTGGAAGAATACGCTGAGTATGTTGAGCTGCCCGTGCAGAACCAGGTTCCATTCATTCATTATGACGCCAAGCCCAAGCCGGAGGACTTGGCAAAAGCTTTGCATATTGATGCTTCTGAACTGGTGACTACTGTTTCCCGTGGAGTTCCAGGATTCTCATTTCAGTTCTTAGTTGGTAAAGCCCAAGAGTATGCCAAGAGCGGGTGCTGGGTTGCTTTCAATGCTGTGTTGGCTTTGTGCATTTATGGCATAGTACTGTTCCCCAATATACCGGATTTTGTGGACTTCGATGCTTTCTACCTGTTTGCCGCTGGTAATCCTGTACCTACTTTACTCGGAGATCTCTACCACTCACTGCATTACAAGAATGAGAAGGGAAGAGGGAAGAATGTTCATCTGTGTGTACCCTTGTTGAGTATGTGGTTTGAGAGTCACCTTCCTAAGAGAGGACCTGCTGCAGAGACTACAGTTCCAGTTGGTTGGCCGGAGCGCCTGATGAGGCTATCGTCGGAAGATATGGAGTGGTTTGATAGAGACCTGTTGGGATCCGAGCTCATCTTCAGTTGTTCTGGGTACCCTAATGTGCCGCTGATAGGAAGAAAAGGGTGTATCAACTACAACCCTTCTCTATTCACTCGTCAGTTTGGGTATGCGCTGAAGAATCCACCTCAAGAAGAAGAAGTACGGGAATCTCTGTACTTCACTGGTGACGTAAAGGGGGAGTTATTAGCCAAGTTGCAACATGCCTGGACGCGTATTAATCGCAAAGGGAAGCCGCTGTTAGGTAAGAACGATTGCCAGGCCTATGCACCTTATAGAGTTTGGATTCAGGAGAGAGCTAGTCAGTTGAAGATGCCATTTCCAGATGCGCCAATTCTTGATCCTATTCCGGTAGAAGAGCCGACTGCTGTTGCCAGGGAAGTCTATGAGCAAGTTGTGAAGGAGAAAGAAGCCTTGATGAAGATTAATGAAGGGTTAGAGCAAGAGTTAGCCCAGGCACGCAGCGAGAAAAACAAGGCCGTGTATGCTTTCCAACAACAGATTGAGCTGGTAAACAGGTTAGGAGCCGAGTTGACCGAGGAAAAGAAAAAGCGCGAACGTCTGGGGCAAGAGTTCAGAAGTTCCCATGACATGCTGGAAGCTAAAAAGAAGGCGCTCGACGCAGCACACCGAGAGATATCTTCTTGCAATAAGACTTGGAATGCTACACTCACCAACAACAAGAAGAGGGAAGATAAGCTGAAGCAGCAAATCTCCGACCTCGAAGAGAAGTTAAAGTCTAGCATCAAGAAGTGCGAGGAAGAAGTGATGAACCGGTATAGTGTCCAGCATGCACTGAACAAGGCAATCAAATGCAGAGATGAAGCAGTGTCTCAGAAGCGAAAGTTAGAAGATTGCTTCGGAGAAGCAACCTGGGAAGAAACTGCTGAAGATGTACGCCGTGTCCTTAAGAGGAGAAACCTGCTTGTTGAAGGGCTGCTTGATCGACCAAGCCATCCGGAGACCAAGAAGTTGATAGAGGAGTACCAGACTTTTGGGAGGATTTGATCATTTCACGTAGTTATCTGTATGCTTTATTTGCATAGTGCTGACCATCACCAGGATTGTTGGTTGAGGTCATGCCTTCTTTGTACTCTCAGTGATATTGTACCCTGGGCTTATTGATTCTCCCTGCAATATATGAGACTTTCTATGATTCAGCTCCGATATTCTTATTGCCAGCACTGTCACTGCACCGGCACCTTCGCACTAGAACTGGGGGAATGAACTTCCCTAATGCACAGACACATTGCATTGCATTCATATTCATATTGCATAACAGGTAATCTTTGAATGGTGTCTTATCTCTTGCTCTGTATCAGGTACTTAACAGGATTCCAGATCAACATCCGCACCGCTACTCTACACGATCCAACTGTCGGAAAGTCATGGACCAAATTCAGAACGAGATGCAGGATGTGCGCGAAAAGCTCGCCCTCTTCATGCAAACCATGGAGGCTATAGCAAAAGGGCAGGAGAACTTGCAGGCCATGGTCCAGCCTCTGTTGGCTCGCAACGCTGGTCATGGTAACGAAGATCATCAGTCTGTCCGGGTTGATACTGCTCATGGAGATGGCACTCCCACGCCAGCGGCTCCGCCCGTGGTCAATATACCTTCTGCTAACGTCAACAACGCTACCGCTGCAGTGAATGGTAACGTCGGAGTTGGAAATGAAACTGCTGTCCACAACGCTGGGCTGGGTGATGTCAATTTGGGAGATAATCTCGGAGGCAATGGCTTTGTCAATACTGGGTTCGGATTCAATGATCAGGGATTCGACAACACTGGCAAGTATGGCTTTAATGCTCAAGGCTTTGGGCAAGATGGTTATGGTATGGTCAATCAGGGTTACGGAGGCTTTGGAAACGGAAATGGTACTGGATATGTGGGTTTTGGTCCCGCTGGAGGTGTTCAAGGGTACGGCAACAGAGGCCGAGTTCCGGGGATGAATCAGGTCAGAGCTGGATGTAATAATGCGTACGATGGGTACGGGGCTGGGAACGGTATGTGGCAAGAGGATCAACAGGAGGACGCCTTCTCTGGAGGAGGTTTTGAAGGGCCGATGGATGATTCTCAAAAGATTAGAATGCTGGAAGAGCAAATGAAGGGAGTCCTAAATCAGAGTGCTGTAGGATTGGACATGGCAACTATGGGCTTGGTACCTGGCTTGAGGGTGCCAATTAAGTTCAAAGCGCCTGCGTTCGATAAGTACAAAGGAGATACATGTCCGAAAGTGCATGTACGAGCTTATTACAGAAAGATGTCTGCATACTCCACTGATGAAAGAATGCTAATGCATTTCTTTCAGGATAGTCTATCAGGTCCTTCCCTAGAATGGTACATGGGGTTGGAGCCAACTGACATCAAGACTTGGAAGCAATTAGCGGAGGCATTTGTAGCCCATTACAAGTATAACAGCGACCTGGCACCCAATCGGGTCCAGTTGGCCGGGCTTTCACAGAAGAAGGGGGAGAGTTTTAAAGAATACGCGCAAAGGTGGCGCGATATGGCTGCCAGGGTCCGTCCTCCTGTCGAAGATAAAGAAATGAATGATATGTTTGTCGGCACATTCACCGGGCTGTTTCATGATATGCTGTTTCATACGTCTCTGGCCAGTTTTTCAGACCTGATTCTGATGGGTGAAAAGATTGAGCGGAATATTAAGCAAGGAAAGTTCCAAGTCGATGAATCAACTGCATCTGGCAGCAATAGGAAGGCTTATGGTGGGCGCCGTCAGGGCGAAGCTAGTGCAGTATTTGGAGGCCGAGGCCGAGGCCGAGGCAGGGGAAGAAATCAATATCGTCAGCCGCAGCAGGTGTCGAGTGTCACTATTCCCTATCAGCAACAACCCATCCAGCAACAACAACCGGTTCAGCAGCAACCGATGCCACAGCAGCAGCAGCCTCAGCAGGGGGCACAGCAAGCTCAACGAAGATTTCAGGGTAGTAAGCCGAGAAGAGTGTTTGAGAAGCCTCCCTCTAACTACGCTGATTTATTGCAGACATTGTTGGGATTGAATCTGGTGGAGAAAAGAACCTTGGCACCGATCACGGGGACTCCCCCGTTTGGCTATGACGCAAATAGGCACTGTGAGTTTCATTCTGGAGCCCCGGGCCATGATATAGAAGGTTGCCATGCTTTTAAGCACGTCGTGCAGGATCTTTTGGACAACAAGTCTATCAACTTCGGAACGACAGGTCCGAATATAGTACAGAAACCCATGCCTAATCATGGGGCGAACGCTGTTCTGACTGAGGAAGGGCTGAATCTGATTATGAATGTTGAGGATTTAAAGACGCCGCTGGGCGAGATAAAAAGCCGACTGTTGCAAGGAGGTGTTTACCCGGGTTGTAATGAGTACTGCTTAGACTGTTGGGCCCTATCTGGGGGGTGTGAGGATTTGAAGAAAGGCATCCAGGCCTTGATTGATGATGGTATATTGCAGTTTGATCGAACAGCAACTGAGGAGCCGGCAGGGGCAGTAGTGGATAATCGGAGTGATGTTGCCACAGTGACAATTCCTCGGAAGACGATCACTATTTCAGCACCGGCTCAGCGACCACCGATTACCATAACTAAAGCCGGGCCAATCCCGTATGAGAGCACGAAAGCAGTCCCATGGTCATATGGGCTGGAGGTGTATTGTGACGGGATTAAAATCGATGTTAACAAGCAGTCAGCGGAGGTTGTGGATAATGTTGTTGGCCCAGGAGGCATGACGAGGAGCGGCAGGATTTTTATATCACCTGAAGTAGAGGCCGAAAGGCTAGCGAAAGGAAAGGGGAAAGCGGTTGAGAATGTTCCGGTTCAAGCAAGTGAAAAAGAAGCAGCATCAAAAGATGTAGAAGAATTCATGCGCTTGATTCGGAAAAGCGATTATAAAATTGTGGAGCATCTGCAGCAAACGCCGTCCAAAATATCTATCCTATCGTTGCTGTTATGTTCGGAAGCTCACCGAAATGCTTTGCTGAAAGTCCTGGACACTTCTTTTGTACCCCAGGATGTCTCTGTAAATCAGCTAGAAGGAGTATTGGCACATGTAAATGCAGGCCACAGTCTGGGCTTTACTGATTTTGACTTGACTCCGAAAGGGAGGGATCACAATATGGCATTACACGTATCTGTGGAGTGTAGGGGATCAACAATGTCGCACGTACTGGTTGACACTGGATCGTCTTTGAATGTGCTGCCTAAGAAGGCAATGATGAAGCTGGATGTTCGAGGGATTTTGTGTACACCCAGCGATTTGGTAGTCAGAGCGTTTGACGGCACGCGGAGAACAGTCTTCGGATCAATTACCTTGCCTCTGCAAGTGGGGCCGGAAGTGTTTGCAACGGAGTTTTATATCATGGATATACAGCCTGCGTACAGCTGCTTGCTGGGAAGACCCTGGATTCATGGGGCAGGGGCCGTCACGTCTACCCTACATCAGAAGTTAAAGTATATGGTCGGAGACAGTGTAGTCACCGTGTGTGGAGAGGAAGACATCCTGGTCAGCCATCTATCTTCGTTTAAATATGTGGAAGTCGATGGAGAGATCCACGAGACACCATGCCAGGCGTTCGAAGGTTTGCGCATAAAGGACAAGGGTCCCAGGCCAAGCAAAGTGCCAGAGATAGCTGTCTCATCGTATAAAGAAGCTCAAGCGCTAGTGAAAGCAGGAGAAGCCAAGGGCTGGGGCAAAGTGCTGGACATTCCTGTGAAAATGGACCGGTTCGGACTGGGGTACCGACCGTCGTCATCAACTCCTTCCGTGGGGGCCCCTCGTTTCAGAAAGCCAATTGTCATCTCTGCCAGTGGAGTATGTCATGAATCTGTCAATGCTGCTTCAGAGTCCGATGAAGGGGACAGCGACTGTGATATGGATGCCTGGATTCAGCCAAGCACGCCAGGACAAGGACTGTGCAACTGGTCTATTCAGGAGCTTGTTCCTGTGACTTTTAAACAGTAATGCTTTGCTTTATTAATTGTTGAATAATCTGATGTCTTGCCCGGGGCATCAGGATTTGCTTAGGGCTGTGTTGTTATAAACATTGCACGTTAATCATTAAATAAATGGCGTTTTTCATGTGCAAATACTGTAATCCCTGTCTTTCTTGTTTTGTATTTTTCAATAAAATGGCAATGTGGTTATCCGCTTTATACGCATTTTGAAGCACTTAACCCTTTCTTTTGCAGGGTGACATTTTCAGATGACATCCTTGAGCCACCTATGACTCGTCCCGACTTCGAGCACCCGGTATTCCAGACTGAAGAAGAGGTTGTCGAAGATAGCGACGTTCCTGAGGAACTGTCTTGGTTAGTGAAGCAAGAGGAAAGAGCCATTCTGCCTCACGACGAGGTCATCGAAATTATCAACTTGGGGTCGGAAGGGGTTGAGAAGAATATTCGTATCGGAGCCGCACTGCAGAGTGATATCAAGCGAAAGCTGGTGGAAATGCTCCGAGAGTATAATGATGTATTCGCTTGGTCGTATCAAGATATGCCAGGGCTCGATACTGATATGGTTGTGCATCGCCTGCCACTGAAAGAAGATTGCCCGCCAGTTAAACAAAAACTTCGCAGAACGCGACCAGATATGGCAATGAAGATCAAAGAGGAGGTTCAGAAACAGTGGGACGCTGGTTTCCTGGCTGTGACGAAGTATCCCTCATGGGTTGCTAACATCGTACCAGTGCCAAAGAAAGATGGCAAGGTTCGAATGTGCGTGGATTATAGAGATTTGAATAAAGCAAGCCCAAAAGACGATTTTCCACTTCCTCATGTTGACGTGTTAGTTGATAATACTGCTCAGTACTCTGTATTCTCCTTCATGGATGGCTTTTCAGGCTATAATCAAATTAAAATGGCGCCAGAGGATATGGAGAAGACTACTTTCATAACGCCTTGGGGAACATTTTGCTACAAAGTGATGCCCTTTGGTTTGAAAAATGCTGGGGCAACATATCAGCGTGCGATGACGACTCTTTTCCATGACATGATGCATAAAGAGATCGAAGTTTATGTTGACGATATGATTGCCAAATCCCAGACGGAGGAAGAGCATCTGGTGAATCTGTTGAAGTTGTTTAAAAGGCTTAGGAAGTTCAGGCTGAGGCTGAACCCTAATAAATGCACCTTCGGGGTGAGATCGGGTAAACTGCTGGGGTTTATCGTAAGCGAAAGAGGAATAGAGGTCGATCCTGCTAAAATAAAAGCGATTCAAGAAATGCCGACGCCTAAAACAGAGAAAGAGGTGCGCGGGTTTTTAGGGAGATTGAACTACATTGCCCGGTTCATATCTCACCTAACTGCCACGTGTGAACCATTATTCAAGCTGCTAAAGAAAGATCAAGCTGTAACGTGGAACGAAAATTGTCAAAAGGCGTTCGACAAGATAAAGAAGTATCTGCAGGAGCCTCCTATTTTGATACCCCCGGTAGCAGGGAGACCCTTGATAATGTATTTGACGGTTCTTGAGGGGAGTATGGGTTGTGTTCTCGGTCAACACGACGAGACGGGGAGAAAAGAGCATGCGATCTACTATCTGAGCAAGAAATTTACAGACTGTGAATCTCGATACTCAATGCTGGAGAAAACGTGTTGCGCGCTAGCCTGGGCCGCCAAGCGTTTGAGGCAATACATGCTGAATCATACAACCATGCTCATCTCGAAGATGGATCCAATCAAATATATATTTGAAAAGCAGGCGTTGTCAGGAAGAATTGCCCGTTGGCAGATGGTCTTGACTGAATATGATATTCAATACGTCTCGCAAAAAGCTATAAAGGGGAGTGTGTTGTCTGAGTATCTGGCGGAGCAGCCTATTGAAGAATACCAATCAATGAGATTTGATTTTCCTGACGAGGATATCATGTATCTCAAGATGAAGGATTGTGAAGAGCCGTTACCAGACGAGGGACCAGAGCCGGGGTCCCAGTGGAAGATGATATTTGACGGAGCTGTGAATGCTTACGGTAGCGGAATAGGGGCAATCATCACTACGCCGCACGGGTCGCACATCCCGTTTACTGCCCGATTGACCTTTGCCGTTACTAACAATGAGGCCGAATACGAAGCTTGTATAATGGGGCTTGAAGAAGCCATTGATTTGCGAATCAAACATCTAGACGTATACGGAGACTCAGCTCTGGTGGTGAATCAGATTAAAGGGGAATGGGAGACACGCCAGCCCAATTTGATACATTACATGAATTATGCAAGGAGATTGTTGCCTTTCTTCGACAAGGTTGAATTGCATCACGTGCCGCGGGCAGAAAATCAAATGGCTGACGCCCTTGCCACTTTGTCTTCCATGTACAAGGTCAATTTCTGGAACGAAGCTCCCCAGATTACTATCTCTCGGTTGGACAGGCCAGCTTATGTATTTGCTATTGATGAAGCATCTGATGACAAACCGTGGTATTTTGATATCCTCAATTTCCTGAAGAATAAAGAGTATCCGGCTGGGGCATCCAGTCAAGATCAGAAGACTCTCAGGAGATTAGCGGGTAATTTCTATTTGAACCCGGATGGCGTCTTGTACAGAAGGAACCACGATTTGGTGTTGTTGCGTTGTGTAGACGAGAAAGAGGCAAAGCTTCTCATGGAGGAAATTCACGAAGGTGCCTTTGGTACGCATGCTGGTGGACATGCTATGACGAGAAAACTGTTAAGGGCAGGTTATTTTTGGCTGACAATGGAAACTGATTGTTTCAAGTTTGCAAGGAAGTGCCACAAGTGCCAAATATATGCTGACAAGATACATGTGCCTCCGAGCCCTCTAAATGTGATGTCATCTCCATGGCCATTCTCGATGTGGGGAATCGATATGATCGGAAAGATCGAGCCGACGGCTTCTAACGGGCATCGGTTCATCCTAGTAGCAATCGATTATTTCACCAAGTGGGTGGAAGCGGCGTCTTACGCAAATGTAACGAAGCAAGTGGTGGCTAGATTCATCAAGAGAGATATCATTTGCCGATATGGGATTCCCGAGCGGATAATCACGGACAACGGTTCTAATCTGAACAACAAAATGATGAAGGAGCTCTGTCAGAATTTCAAGATTGAACATCACAACTCCTCCCCTTACCGACCCAAGATGAATGGCGCTGTCGAAGCGGCCAATAAGAATATCAAGAAGATCGTCCAAAAAATGGTGGTGACTTATAAAGATTGGCATGAAATGCTACCTTTCGCTTTGCACGGTTATCGTACGACGGTACGCACATCAACCGGGGCAACTCCGTTCTCGTTGGTGTACGGGATGGAGGCGGTACTACCATTGGAAGTTGAGATCCCTTCTCTGAGGGTATTGCGAGACGTTCAACTGGACGAGGCAGAATGGGTAACGAATAGATTGAATCAACTGAGTTTGATGGATGAGAAGAGGCTAGCTTCTTTGGCATACGGTCGTTTATACCAAAGACGAATGAAGAAAGCGTACGACAAGAAGATACTTCCGCGAAGCTTTCAGACGGGCGACCTTGTGCTGAAAAGGATTCTCCCGCCGCAAGCAGATCACAGGGGCAAGTGGACCCCCAACTACGAAGGGCCATACGTTGTCAGTAAGGTCTTTTCAGGAGGAGCGTTGTTGTTGTCCACCATGGACGGAGAAGACTTTGCGTCACCTGTGAATTCGGACGCAGTTAAAAAATACTTTGCTTAAAATAGACCCGCTGGACAAAAAAAGAGAGTCCAGGCAAAAATGGGGCATCCTGGCGAACCAAAAACAGAACGAAAGGTTCGGGCAAAAGTTAGGGATAAAATTGAAAAAAATGTACACCCGCGAAGTTGAAAACCTACACTGGGCGGCTTCGGCAAAAAGGGGTATCCTGGTGAACTGAAAACCCGTAAAGGGCGGTTCACGCAAAAGTTAGGGATTTGAAAAGCAAATGACTGCGGTCCGAATTTGATATTTCAATGAGCATCAATGCGGGAGAATATATTTGAGGAGTCAGTTATCGGATACAATCTCTTCAGAAGTGGGGATACCGGGAAAGCATTAGAGTCGGGTGAGTCATGGGAGGATCAGTTCGTGGTGTTCATCTGCATCCCGTTGCCGACATGTGTACAAATTTAATTTGTCAATATATTTATGCTTCTTGTGAATACTTGCATACTTGTATATTTGCTTTGCGTAGCTTCCTCTTTTCAGGAGTTACATCCCGTGTACAAAAACTCCGCCCATTCAGGGGCCCAATCAATGAAAATGTGTTATTCAGTACTTGATGATTGTTCTTTACCGTTTTGCGCATGATAAAACGCCTAAGTTTGATGAAACTAGCACGAGTATAACGTCATTGGCCCTTGCCAACAATCATTAAAGCTTTGAATTGACTGAGTGTAACGTCACTAACCTGAATTGATTTGATTGCATAGGCTTGTCGTGTCTTATTTGTGTTGTTGCAGGTTTCATAACCCTACGAGGAAGAGGATCAAATGATTGCGATAACGAAAGATTCGATCTCCACGCAGGTCACGCATGTTCCTCCTGAAGAAGGGTAGAATTCCCCAGCTAGCCGTAGCTTATCCAAGGGACGTGCTCCAGAAAGTTATTCTCTTTGCAAGTGTTCATTCCTTCCAGTGGAATTCGAAGATCAAGACTCTCCCCAACAGAGTTGGTGATGGTTCCTGCCATTTATTTTGTAAGAGATACTGGTGATATCAGTTCACGTGCCAACAGAAAGTCCGATCGTATTGTGCGCATCTGCTATTCCTCAGCAGAGTTATATTCCCCAGCAGGGGGTTACCTCAACAGGGGGTTTGGTTTGAGTTCCTAATTTCCCAGCTGAGTCGACTTCACCCTTCCAGCATTTATTTTGCTGGAACAATTTTTGTAGCATCTGGCTATCCCCCGGCAAGTTGGCATTATCCTTCCAGCATTTATTTTGCTGAAGCAGTTTCTGTACTCCAGCAGTTCAGGTGGAGAGAGCTCTTGCTCAAATAAATTACCAAACAGTCAAGATCTCGGCAGGAGATATTCAATGATAATGTCAGTTTCGGCAGTATTCCCCCACAAAGTCTGCAGGATAAGCTTCTCTTTGTCCCCAAGCAGAGCTACTTGTGGCCCCACCAGAGTTTTTGTTGAAGTTCCTCTAGTCCGATCAGCGGATTGTTTCCTTCAAAGGTGTTGTTACGTCAACATTCAAAGGATTTTCATGAATCAGAATTTTAGAGGCCACCGCCGGTTATCAGAGCAGGCGTCCGATAGTTGGTTTTCCGACATCCCCAGTAGAGTCCGTCTCAAAGTCGCTGTCACGTCAGTGCTGAGAAGTTTGTAGGTGTGGATCATGGAGAACTAAGTCCTGATGTGGACAATGTATTCCTATATTGACGGGATTTCTTCAGAAGTGGGCGTCCTAACGTGGACAGGTTTGTTTTACCGGATTGGTAAGGTGTGTTAGTCCTGACGTGGATCGATTCGGTTTCTCGAAATTTGTGGAATGGGAGGTCATGACGTTGACAAAAGCGGTTACTCTTTGCGTTGGCGTCCTGACGCAGACAAATTATTTCCCCAGTGGGTCAAGGATGTGAGTCCTCACGTGGACAAGTCTTATTCCCCCAGCGGGTCGAAGACGCATGAGTCCTGACGTGGACAAATCAAAGAAATTATTATTCCTAACGTGGAAAGATGGAGATTCTTTACATGGAAAGATTTGAGTCCTCACGCGGACAGATAAAGGTTTGATTCCTAACGTGGAAAGATCAGAGTCCTTACGTGGACATATCAAGAGCATTCCTTACGTGGAAGAAAAATGGTTTCCTTACGTGGAAAGACGAGTTTATTCCTTACGTGGAAAGATTGAGTCCTCACGCGGACGCATCGAGATTGATTCCTTACGTGGAAAGAAATGGATTATTCCTGACGTGGAAGAATTTAGTCCTGACGCGGACAGATAGAAGAAGTTTATTCCTTACGCGGAGAAATTGGAGTCCTGACGTGGACAGATTCGAGAAAAGTTGAGTCCTGACGTGGACAGATTCAGAATCAAAGTGGAATTCCTTACGTGGAAAGATTGGAGTCCTGACGCGGACATGTCAAGTGGTATTGGAGTCCTTACGTGGACAGATTGATGTAGTTCTCCTTATGTGGAAAGAAGATTGCTTCCTGACGTGGAAAGATGAAAGGGTTAGTCCTGACGTGGACAGATTCAGAAGAAAAGATTCCTAACGTGGACAGGTGTTACTCCTAACGTGGAAGAGTGTTATTCCTAACGTGGACGGTTCAGTTTATAGAAATGCAGACGAATTATCCCCAGCGGAGTTGCCGAGATTTTTCTGGGTTAACAGCAAATGGAGTCCTAACGTGGACAGGTTTTAGTTGAGATTTCTTCATATTGATGACAGACGGAGTCCTAACGTGGACAAGCAAGCAATCTGTTATGACAGAATCCTCTTCAGAACGATGAAGACAATCCCCAGCACGGTCGCGCGAGATCAGTGGGTTACTATAACAGTCAGATTCAGCTGATGAATGTCGTTCCCCAAGTAGGAGCGCAATTTATTTTTGCGGTTGGCAAATTTCTGGTTTCACTAGTATTCAACCGTCTCATACCGCGAATGTCTGAAGGCTCCGGGCTCTTCATCCAATCGGGTCCAAGTCGCTTGAATAGGGGCAGCTGTTGCACCCTAAAATTTGCCCAACCTTATTCACTTGGTTCATGTTTTAATATCATTAGCATTTGCATATAGAGTCATGTACATAGACTAACCATCTGCATAGCATAAGCATAGCAAATCATTCAACAGGGGACCAATCATTATTATCATCTCTAGAGGCCTAGCAAGAGGTTATTATTCCAATTCAACCTCATTCAAGTCATCAGGAAAGAATTTGAAAGCAAAGAGTTCAGCAGATCAAGCCTTGAGTCCATCCCCTAGCTGAGGGTATCTGAGGATCAACAAGAGGATTGTGAGCTGTGAAGTGAAAGCAGGGAGAGAATCTATACATTATGAGAGACTTGGAAAATCATTTGAAGAAGGAGACAAGTCATTGATGAGAGCACAAGAGCTATAGTTGAAGACAGTCAACTAGGGTTTCATCTGGGTCAACCCTAGGTCAATTGACTGACTTAAAGGGCATTCAAGTCTATTAGAGAGATGTGGGGTTCATCATTGGACATATAAAGAAGGATATGGAGATATGCCAAGGAGAATTCAAGAGAAATCAAGGAGAAGAGGAGTTACTAAATTAGGGTTTCTCTGTAAAATCCCCTAGTTTAGGTCAAATTTCCAAGCAAGATAAGTCAAAATGCTAGCTTCAAATGGCTTCTTGGCCAACATAAAACTTGTAGAGGATCTCAAGACCTTTAATTTGAGTGGTGGAAGACCTCAAGGAGATTTATAGAACTCAAGTTATGGTCCTTACAAGTTACAGGTCATCTGGGGTGTCTGAATTTTTGTCTGTGAAAGTGACTTGACTTCCAAGCAATTTTTACCCCTCAAGGAGATTTCAAATGAATTCTTGGTCAACATAAGAATTGTTCCTCATTGTCTTAGCTTTCTAGAATGGTATAGTATGCCTTCATATGATGTGTAGAACTCAACTTATGGTCTTGGCAAGCAAAGGGTATTTTGGGCATTTGTGAATTACAGGTCATTTTAACCTATGTCCAAAACTCATACAAGGAGGCCTCAAATGGAAAAACTTACAATATCAAACTTGCTCCAAATGGGATTTTAAGTCTAGAAAGAAGGTCACAAATTATTGGAGAAGTTCATAGCATGAAGTTGCATAATTGGTCAAAATATGAACTAAAATGGCTTATAAAGTGAATAAATTCAAGATGGAAAATGGTTTGGGAGATTTATGAATCCAAATGGAGACTTCCAATATATGATTTTGAATGGAAAAACAATTCTAAGAACAATGGTTCAAACACTTTTTTGAGTTTAGAAGAAAAAAAAGAAGTTATCTTTGGTTACTTGTAATTGAAGAAACATAACCAAAATGGATCAAAGTTGGAAAACAAGGGAATGTGCAAGATGGATCTAGAATGTACCATTGGGGTCTATATAAGCATGAAATGAGAATTTGGCAAGGGTTGGCTTCATTTGCACCAAGAATTCCACAAAACTTTCTCATTCTTTCTCATTGAGTTTTCATTCCAATCTCACATTTTCTTCACAAAATCCTCATCAAAATCAATTCAATCTTACTCCATCATCATCATAGATCATAATTGAAGCAAGGACTTGGTGATTAGGATCCATTTTCGTGCACCATACTCAAGAACATCAAAGTTGCAAATTCCTTTGGACAGCCTAATTCAAGCAAGGAATCACCAGAATATTGCATACAGAATTGATTGCTGAGTTTGTGGATTAAGATCCAACACCTAGAAGCCTCAGATCTTCAATCTCCATAGCTGTTTGCAAGGTTTCACATCAGGTATGTTTTCACTCAAATTGATCGATTCAGTTAGTTAGGCATGTTGTTGTTAGTGTAGATTTGATCTAGGTGGTTAGGAGATTAGTTTAGATGAATTTGGAGAGGTTTGGTGATGTTAGTTAGCAGGTGCAACAAACTGTTAGTGCTTAAATCTCTTGGATTAATGCATTAGAATGTTAGTTTGATTGATCAGATTAATAACCATTAGTTGTAGATTAGTTTAGGTTAAGTTTGGGGAAGAATTGAGTTGGTGCATATCAGTATAATTTCATGGTGACCAGATGTTGATTCAATCGTGTTTGTCGTTGTGGTGAATTTCAAAGAAATCTAATGCCCTAGGATTGTAGAGGGAAGGATTCTGAGCATCTTTCATGTTTATAGTGTGATGATTCATGGCCTGGTGATGGAGAAATACGAGCTGGAACCTTGCTCGTGCATGGCTGCCATGTGAGGTTGAAACCCTAGTTGCAGATCAATTGGGGAAGAGATAATCTGGACCCTTCATTTTAAGTAGGACTTTTGACTATTAGAGCGATCCAATGGCTCTCGTTTGATCTGAAGTTTGGAGGGAAAGAAGCTGGCCAAAACGCGCCGTTTCATTAATTGAAACGGGCGGGCCTGAGCGCTAGTTGCTATTCAAACCCCCAGCCATGAGGCCCAAAGTCATTTTCAACGTGGTTTTGCTACTTTCCTCACCCCCCAGCGCGTTTTTATTATTTCCTTGATTCTGAATTGAAGCTGGGCCTTGGTGAAGGCGCTATCTGCACCCCCTGTCTGAGGGCCCATTCTGATTATAACTGGGGCGAACTTCTTTTAACACCCCTCCTTCATTTAATTCCAATTTTATTTTCTTAATTCCATTTTAGTTTTTACCATTTTCATTAATTCATGACTAATTCATAAAAGATGCATTTCAATTCATTCTTTTTACAATATTTTCATTAAAATGTCTAGAATGTTATAGAAAATAAAAATTTCATTTTTATTTTTATTTCATATTTTTTTCATATTTTCTAAATAAATGTCATATTAAATAGTTTCATTTCATGCATCATTTTAATGATTTTTGTTCTCTCACATGCTTTAATATTTTTTGGTCATTCTTTTTATATTGTTTAGATGAGATGTTGATCTTGTAGAAATATTTTAGTTCCCATTTTTAGAGGTTAATTTTAGGTGATTAATAAATGCTTGAACATCATGAACAAAACTAGGGTTTTAGGTGACAACTTAGGAGTTTGACTTCATTTCCCTTAGGACTTAGGATTTAACTAGATTAGTTATGGGACTATAGGGGCTATGGGTAGCTATTAGATCCCTTAGAAAAAGTTAGGATTCCCCTACTGCTATTATTACTGTCTGTATATCTGTTGTCTGGTGTGGTGTGCCCTCTGGGGATTGTTGATTGTTTGATTGGGTATTGGGTTTGTCTGGGGCCCTGGGGAAGCTGAAGACTTGAGAAGATGAAGGCCACTGGAGATTCAGATGTTGAAGATCCACTTCCAGAGTTGAAGAGAAGATTCTTGCTAGCAGATGCTGAGGAGACTAGGGTTTAGGAGCTAGGCAGAGCTCTAGATTAGAAAGTTTGTTTCTCAAACATGGATTGCCTTGTCTGCATCCATTCTTCTCTGTGATTCAGAGTCTCTCTAAGACATTCACCCCCTTCCTTTGGAAGGCTTGGTGATAGTGTCTATGAGATAGAACTCTTGAGAGAAAATGTCTCTTGTGTTAGAAGCAGTCTGTTCACCACCCTTGGTAGTCAACTGATTGCTTAACACCCAATTCACTCTTGTGATTGATCCCTCATCCTGGAGGTTTGAGCTTGAAGAAAAGCCATTGCAGATAGAAGACTGATGATCAAAGCCCTTACCTGAAGGCCATGAAGATAGAGACTGCTGCTGACTGAAGCTTGTAGCTGATTGGAGATTACTTGAAGCTAGATGTTGATTCAGAGCTGTTGATGTTGTTTCTTTTGCTGTATTTCATTTCTGATGTATTGATTGGTTTTCTGGACTGTATTGTTTGCTGTTTACCCTGCTGGGTTGAAAGTGAAGTCCTGTTCACTTTCGCCCATTGTTTTCTAGGTTCGAGGTTGAGTGAGACTCCCTTGCCTCGCTTGTACTGTTGCATCCATGCATTTTACTGCTTTATTATATCTGTTATTGTTTCTGTTTCTGCCTATCCCGTAGGATCTCTGTTTCTCTCTGTGCAAGAGAGGAGCATGATAGACACTAGGTCTTAACCCATGCATGATAACATTAGGTTAGTTTGTTTCCCTTCGCAACCGTAGGTTAGAGTTCTGTCTCTTCTTTCTCAAAACAAACAGAAAAACACCATAAAGATTTCAAACACAATAAAAGACACTTCTTCCGTAAAAGAATGTGAACTCGTCAAGACGTCATTTTTGTCCTCTTGGACTGTTAATCAGAAAAACCTTTTTCAGAAGGAATAAAATTAACCAAGACAAGCTTGTGTCGTACGTGGCCCGAACTACGTTTGCTCTGATCTTTCATGCTATATGAAAGTACGTAGGCATGGGATGCGATATCCTAGCGAGCAACCTTCCCCTCCTTTCCCGTAGGTAGGCGAACTACGTTGACTCTGATTTCTCGTTCCAGACGGGAATACGTAGGCATAAAGTGCGATACTTTGCCGAGTCATTTTTATTTTCATTTTATTTTCTTTTTAACCCTTGACCTTTAGTTTAGATAGAATAACAATCCATACCTGAAAACAAGCGTGGATCCCGTCGAGTACGACGGACGTGAGGGGTGCTAATACCTTCCCCTTGCGTAACCGACTCCCGAATCCAGGTTTTGGTTGCGATGACCATACCTTTCCCGTGTTGTGCGAGGTTTACTCTGAGCGTTTCCTTTCCCTCCCGTGGGATAAATAACGCGCGGTGGCGACTCTTCTGTTCAGCCGGCGCCGATTTTCGCAGTAGCGACAATGATCATAAGATCATTGACCTAATGACAATGAGTGATGAGAAAATGGATTTGGCACAAAAGGTTAGGTCACGCTAACTAGAGATTAATCTACAAACTTAGCAAGAAAAAACTTGTTAAAGGGCTTCCAGATTTTTACTATCATGCAGATGCTCTATGTGGAGCATGTCAAGTTGGAAAGATTGTGAAAACCTCTTTTAAAACTAAAAACATTTTATCTACCTCTGGACCCTTAGAATTACTTCACATTGATCTGTTTGGTCCTATTGGGACTGCTTCTATTAGTGGGAAGAAATATGGTTTGGTCATTGTTGATGATTTCAGCAGATGAACTTGGGTAAAATTTCTCTAATTTAAAGATGAAATGTACGAAGTATTTAGCACCCTTTGCATTCAAGTACAATCTGAAATGGAAGTAAAGATCTTAAAAGTTAGAAGTGATCATGGTGGAGAGTTTGAAAATGAGCCATTCGAGTATTTTTGTGAAAAATATGGAATTATTCATGAGTTCTCTTCCCCTAGAACTCTAAAGCAAAATGGGGTTGTAGAAAGAAAGAACAAATCTTTACAAGAAATGGCAAGAAGCATGATACATGAAAACAAACGTCCAAAGTACTTGTGGGCAGAAGTTGTTAATATGTCATGTTACATTCAGAACATAATCTATATTAGACCAATTCTGAATAAAACATCGTATGAATTATTTAAAGGTGGGAGACCAAACATCTCTTATTTTCATCAATTTGGATATACTTGTTACATTTTGAATAATAAGTCTACCTAAAGAAATTTGATGCTAAAGCTTAAAAGGGTATCTTTTTAGGATACTCTAATCGCTCGAAGCATACAAAGTGTACAACTCAGAAACCGGAATGGTTGAAAAGTCTATGCACGTTAAATTTGATGACAAAATGCCTGACTATGAAAAGCCAGAGTCTATGGATTCAGATGATAATCTTGCAGGAATTCAGAATTCTGAAGAATAGCTTGTGGTATGTATTCCAAAAGAAAAGAGTCTAAATGATGGTCTATTGGAGTCATATACTATAACCAAGGGAACACCAAAAGCTGCAGAAACTGAAGTAACTCCAAATAATTATACTGCTACAGATTCACTAATTATTCAAAATAGTTCTGAAGCCATGTTCTACCTAAGAGTCATTTAAATATAAAGCGTCTCATACATAAGGGTAAATCATTGGGAATAAAGACGAGCCATTAAGAACCATATCAGCTTTCAGAAATGGTCAATCAATTCTTGGACTTGTCTCATTGACAGAGCCTACCTCTATTTATGATACCTTATCAGATAATGGGTGGATCGTGGCTAAGCAAGAAGAACTGAATCAGTTCTAAAGAAATAATGTGTGAGATCTTGTTCCAAGACTACAGCTGAAGAACATCATTGATACTAAGTGGGTTTTTCAAAACAAGCTCAATGAACAAGGAGAAGTTGTAAGGAACAAAGCTAGACTTGTAGCTCAGGGCTACACTCAGCAAGTAGGAATTTATTTTTTTAAAATATTTGCTCATGTGACAAGGTTAGAGGCAATAAGACTTCTTCTTTCTTATGTTATTAATCACAACATTGTGCTTTATCAGATGGACGTCAAAAGTGCTTTTCTGAATGGAGTTATTACTGAAGAAGTGTATATTAAGCAACCTCCTAGATTTTAAGATCCAAACCATCCAAACTTTGTCTACAAGCTTAAGAAATCTCTCTATGGACTCAAACAAGCTCCAAGAGCTTGGTATGAGAGACAGAGTAATTTTATGCTTGAGAATGATTTTTATAAAGGTAAAGTTGACACTACACTATTTAGGAAAACTCTAAAGGAAGAAATTTTTATTGTTCAAATTTATGTTGATGGCATAATTTTTGGTTCCATTAATGCATCTCTTTGCCAAAAAAATTCTAAGACCATGCAGGTTGAATTTGAAACGAGTATGATGGGTGAATTAAAATAATTTCTTGGAATTCAAATCAATCAAAGAAAAAGAGGTATATACATTCATCATTCAAAGTGCACAAAAGAACTTTTGAAGAAGTTTAATCTTGATGATTGTAAAGTTATGACAACTCCTATTTATCCTACCTACAACCTGAATAGTGAAGAATGTAGTGCCAAAATGGATCCGACTAAATATTGAGGTTTGATAGGTTCCTTACTCGATCTCACTACTTCTAGACCAAATATTTTATTCAGTGTATGTTTTTGTGGAAGATTCCAATAAGATCCTTAATAAACTCATTTAACAACTATTAAGAGGATATTTAGATATTTGAAAGGAACGACTAATCTTGGACTTCTTTATAAGAAATCTTTAGATTATAAGCTAGTTAGATTTTGTGATGCTGACTATGCCAGGGATAGAATTTAGAGGAAATCCACAAGTGGAAACAGTCAATTCTTAGGTGAAAACCATACATCCTGGGCTAGCAACAGACAAGCAACTATTGTTCTATCTATAACTCAAGTAAAATACATCTCAGCTACTAACGGTTGCACTCAACTACTATGCATGAAGTATCAGCTAGAAGATTATCAAATTTTTGGAAATAGTATTCATATATATCGTGATAACACTGCTGCTATTTGTCTAACAAAGAAGCTGATTCAACATTCTAGAACTAAACATATTGAAATAAAACACCATTTATTAAGGACTATGTTCAAAAGGGAATAATGGATATGTAGTTTATTGATACTGATCATCAGTGGACTGATATATTTACTAAAACCTTAGCTGTCTCAAGATTTGATTTCATAAGGAAAACTTTAAACATGGTCTCTATTGTTGAATAATACTTAAAACCTGAATGGAGCATCAAAGCCTGTTGGTAATCAGAAGTAGTCTGAATTAGAATTTGACAAACTATATTCTAATGATAGACAGGTTTTGAGGAACATCACTTTTTTTAAACTTTAAAGTAAACTTGGATTCTAATAACTCAGTTGGAATACAATATATCATTAAGTCTGGAAAATTTTCTAAGTATGGTCTATAAGCTTTGATTGTAGAGTTTGATGAATCTTTTTCATTCTTGTTGCTTTATTATTTAAGCAGATAGTAAGTGTTTAATTATATGCTTTATGCTTTGAACAATTTGACTAATTTTGAGTTCTGATAAAATAAGAATCTTTGTCTTATATATCCTTTGAAAAGTGATTTGTTAAAGAACAAGTTTTGTAAAATATTGACTTGATGGTGGAAAGTAGTCTCAGAAACTATTTTTCTAGTGAAATTGTCAAATACATTCAACAAAACAAACTCATAATTCATTTGAAAGTATGATCTACTTGCAAAAGTACCTTTAAATAATTAACCTTGGTTGTTGTGTTTTCTAAAAAATAGTTGTTCTTGAGACTAAAGGGAAATTTCTATCACTCTTGCGTATTTTCAAAATCTATCTTGAAATTTGGTTCTTAACAGGAGTGCACTGACAAAGATTCTGATTCGTTTTTTAGTCAGACTCATTATCATCCAAACATTTAATACATGCTTGCTCATTTATCATAAATTAATATTCCATGTATTATGTGACTGTATATAAGATTTACCTGATTTTTATGTATTATCTTCTATATAAGATAATATTGTAAAATCATTGTTTTCTACTTGGATTTATTTCTCTTTCAATATGTTTTCAAAAACCATCAAAGGGGAAATATATAATCTAGATATTCTGAAGAAATATACTGTTGACCTCAATAAATTGACGATTGTTAACCTTTCTTGGATAGTCTCAGATATTCATTTTCAGAAATTGGATGGATATTTTGCAATGCTTAATGGGTCAATCTATCCAAATCCTGTGAAAGAATTTTGGACAAATGCTCATGTTCATTAGAGTGAGTTAGATGTTTGTCTGGTTCTATCTATTGTCTATGTTTTTTTTTTATTATGATCAACTCCAAACTTATTTCTTAAGCAATAAATTGTGAAAAGGATGGAGTTACTATTGAAGAATACAAACATGATAATAGGTTTCTGAATATCATCAACAACATCTATGATAGTGTTGGCCATGCTGCAAGTCCTTCTACTCTTACTTTTATGGAAAAAGTTTGATACCAAATTATAGGGACTAATCTAAGGCCTAGAGAAAAGGGATTATAATGTCTTTCTCTCGAGGATAAACATTTAATTGTGTTCCTAGTCTCAAGGATGAAAATCAACTTTCCTCAAACCCTGTTCAGCTATTTAAAAGAAGAGATATTAAAATCTCGTGAGAAATTATCTTTTCTTATTCCTTTTGGTAGGATCCTTTTTATAATTATTGTTCAACAAGGTGTTGTTGCTCATGTCCAACGAGTTAGGTTGATAAACAAACTTGTTCTTAATTGACATCCATAAATAAATTGTTCATAAAATATTTTTAATCACTAGGGTCTACTTGTCTGTTTTTCTGTATTGTTATCTTTTTGTTGATGACAAAGGGGGAGAAATGGATAAAGTATTCTACAAGATTAATCTTGTAATGGATATAATTATTCTATATAGGGGGAGCTTACAAGCCTTACCTCTTAGACTTCACAGATAGGACTCAGGGGGAGCTTACAAGCCTTACCTCTTAGACTTCACAGATAGGACTCAGGGGGAGCTTACAAACCACACATCTAAGACTATTTGACACAGGGGGAGCTTATAAATCTCAGACCCTGAAAGTTGTTGAGTAATTAATCTACAACTGATTGTTTTAAAATACTTAAGGTTGTCATCATAAAAAAGGGGAGATTGTTGAGACAAATTTGGTTCATACCATGTATCCTCTAAGGTTTTAATGATAACAAAGTATTTGAAGAACAATTAGGATTTCTAACTAGATGGTTCATGTGTACAAGATTTAGTTTACTTGATGAAACGAGTTTTGGTACGAAAAAAGATATGGTTCGGATCTGTTTAGGTTCTTGTGAGAGAGTCTGACCATAAGGATATCTTTTGCATATTTAAGAATCAGAAGGATGCTAACACCCTCTCTGAAATTGATGGATGTCAACTCAAGCTCATAAATCACGGGACTCGAGAGTAGTTGACATTAACTTCAAAAGATTGTGTTATATTTGTTTCATAGAAGAGTTCTCTGAACAAATGTCTTGTTCAATGGGTAAATTTTGATTTGATTTATTGAAAAATAATATGTACAAAAATATTTGATTTGAATATAGTCGTTAGTTTGCTTCAACGACTCTATTTCTTCATATATAAAAGGAGCAGGAAATTTGAAGATCAACTAAGAGAATAACATTGCAACTACAACTGAAATATACACACACTTCACACCATTTGTATCAGCTCAAGAGAAGTCAATTCTTTAAGAGTTTTTATTCTTGTATAGCTTAAGAATATCTAGTGTTAAAGCGTGTTGTATTATATTTGAACACCTTTGATTGTTAATCAAATGTTGTTGTAAGTTATTTTTGTTAGAACACAGATTGGTTCTTAATAATAACTCTTTGTTTTGATGATAACTGTTAGGAAATTTTATATTTAAGAATTATATACTCTAAAATTTGCTTGTAAGTTTTACTGCAGATTGAAATGAAATTAACTCTCTAGAAGCAAATCTGAATTGTATACAAGAAGTTATCTAGACTCTGAAGCGCCAGATGCATTCATTAGAAGATTCTGATTGCTGTTTACAGAAGATCCTGAGCGTAGTCTCCAGAAGGATCTGAAGCAAGAAGCTCCAGAAGATTCTGAAGCTAGTCAGAAGCATCTGAAGCTAAGAAGAATATTGTATGAAGAGTTTCTCAAAGCATAGTTTCTACAGAAGTTTCTGAAAGTACTAACGCTGCCAAGTACTGAAGTTCTGTGTCAAATATGCTCTGATGATCAACACGCTGAAAGCACACATGCTGCAGAAGACTCTGATACAGCAAAGTTCTGAACATCATTAGAAGACTCTGACTCAATCAGACTCTGAAGAACTTGCTGAAAACTGAAGAAGAAATATTCAAAGAATATATCCGTTGGAGTAAATCAAACGTCTCTTTCCTCATTTGTGCTAGACACAAGAGCACAGACAAAAAGGATTTTTCTGTGCTATCTACTTCTAGGAAAGGTCACTTGATGTGAAGACAAAAAGGCTCAAACCTTTTTGTAACTCTCTTCTCAACGCTCAGCTTCCTTGGATCAGCTGCCTATAAAAGGAAGACTTCACCAAATTCTTCAGTAACACAATTTGCTGAAAAGAATTCATAATATTCAAAGCTCTCATTCTTTCATATTCTTCTTAGCATTTCTTGTACTTAAACTTAAGAGAAAAATCACTGTTGTGATAAAAGCTTTATAGAAGCATTAATACTCTTGTATTTGATTTACATTGATTGTAAAGGTTTTCCGTAAGAGGATTCAGTTGGAATCAGTAGCTCTTGAGAAGACTAAGAACAGTTGTTCTTAGGTGTTACTATTGTAATCTGTTTGATTAAATAGTGGATTAAGTCCTTGTTGAGAAAGGCAAATCACTCTAGGAAGGGTGGACTGGAGTAGTTGATTTCAACGAACTAGGATAAAAATAACTGTGTTATTATTTTTTAAGTCTTAATCTTTCATACTTATTCAACCCCCCTTCTAAGTATTATCTCACCCTCAGTTGGCATCAAAGCTCCGGTTCTGTGTGTGCTACCACTTAACAGTGTCAGTAAAGATCCAGAGAGAAATACTTTGATATATATTTATTTGTTACAATGGCTGATAATTCAATATCCAATATTAACAATAAATATGAAGAAAGGGACAGGATCAGCACCAAACCCCCTATGTTTGATGGGGAGAAATTTGACTACTGGAAAGACAGAATTGAGAGTTTTTTCCTAGGATATGATGCTGATCTATGGGATCTAGTCATAGATGGATATGTCCATCCCACAGATGGGAATGGCAAGAAGATTGACAGAAAATCTATGACAGATGCTCAGAAGAAAGATTTTAGAAATCATCACAAAGCCAGGACTATATTATTGAATGCAATTTCACATACTGAGTATGAAAAAATTACAAACAGGGAAACTGCTTTTGATATGTTTGAATCCCTAAAAATGACTCATGAGGGAAATTCTCAAGTTAAGGAGACAAAAGCTCTGGCTCTGATCCAGAAGTATGAGGCCTTTAAAATGGAAGACTCTGAATCTGTTGAAGCCATGTTCTCCAGATTTCAGATACTCACAGCTGGGCTGAAAGTTCTGGACAAGGGATACTCTACATCAGATCACGTAAAGAAAATCATCAGAAGTCTGCCTACCAGATGGAGACCAATGGTGACTGCCTTGAAGATGGCTAAAGATCTGAACAAGATCTCTCTAGAAGAACTCATCAACTCACTGAGGAGCCATGAGATTGAGCTTGAGGAAGATGAACCTCAGAAGAAAGAAAAAGGTAAATTTGTTGCCTTAAAATCTAACAAAACTGCTAAAGCTTTGCAGGTTATTCAAGAAAGCTCTGAAGAATCTTCTTCTGAAGAAGAAGATGAATTATCCATGTTGTCCAGAAGGATCAATAGACTCTGGAAGCACAAGGGAAAGAAGTTCAACAACTTCAGAAGATCTGATAATAGAAAGGAATCTTCTGGGCACAGAAGATCTGGGAAGAAAGAAGTTGTGTGCTATGAGTGCAAAGAACCTGGGCATTACAAGAATGATTGCCCCAAACTTCAGAAGGAAAAACCCAAGAAGAAGTTTAACAAAAAGAAGAAGGTTCTGATGGCAACATGGGATGACTCAGATGAATCTGAATCATCTTCTGAATCAGAAGAAGAATGTGCTAATGTTGCACTGATGGCCAGCACAAAGGATCAAGAGGAAGGTACCTCAGGATATGAATCAGATTTTGAATCTGATGATGACGCAGAAGAGGTAATGGCTAAACTTACCAAAGAAGAACTTATAAAAGTTTTAACATAAGTTCTTAAAAGTTATAACAATATCAAACTCAAATACAAGAAGCTGAAAAGCAATCTTGAATCTGAGATTGATCTTCTGAAGACAGAACTTGTTGAGCAAAAAGAAATTAATCTGAAAATAAAAAATGACTTTGAAATAACTCAACAAGAATCTGAATCTGAGACTAAGTCATGTGAAAACATTTTAGAAAAATATGACTCTAGCTTTCAGAGATTTCTTACTAAGAGCATAGACAGAAGCAAGATGGCTTCTATGATCTATGGTGTTAGTGGAAACAACAGAAGAGGTATTGGATATGAATCTTCATCTGGAAGCAATCCAAAACCTGTTGATAAACTTTTCATCAAGAAGACACCTCTGTATTCTCAATTTAAATTTGGTCACTTAAATGACATTAAACACACAAGCTCTGAGAAGAATACTTATGTGTTTAAACCCAAGGCAAGTCAGAATAAACATTATGTTGAAAAACAGAAGTTTAGACAAACCTACAAACCAGCTAACCCCAAAGGACCCAAGAAGATCTGGGTACCTAAAAACAAAATAATTCCTGTTGCAGATGTTCTTAGCAGCAAGGTCAGGACGCCAATCATGGTACCTGGACTCTGGATGCTCACGACACATGACAGGAGAAAAGTCTATGTTCCAAAGCCTGGAACTTAGATCTGGAGGTGACGTGAAGTTTGGAGGGAACCAGAAGGGCAAGATCATTGGATCTGGCACTATTGGAAATGGTAAACTTCCCTCTATTACTAATGTTTTACTTGTTGAAGGGTTAAAGCATAACTTATTGTCCATAAGTCAATTAAGTGACAATGGTTATGATATTACCTTTAATCAAAAATGTTGTAAAGCTATTAGTCAAAAGGATGGCTCTATCCTATTTAGTGGTAAGAGGAAAAACAACATTTATAAAATAAATCTTTCAGAACTTAAAGTTCAAAATGTTAAATGCCTCTTGTCTGTTAATGAAGAGCAATGGGTCTGGCACAGAAGATTGGGCCATATTAATATGAGATGTATATCTTAGATTAATAAACTTAATCTTGTCAGAGGACTCCCTAATCTGAAGTTTACTTCAGATGCTCTTTGTGAAGCATGTCAGAAAGGGAAGTTTTCAAAAACATCTTTCAAATCAAAAAATGTTGTTTCTACTTCTAAACCACTAGAATTACTTCATATTGATCTGTTTGGACCAGTGAAAACTGCATCCATCAGAGGCAAGAAGTATGGATTAGTCATTGTTGATGACTTTAGTAGATGGACATGGGTAAAGTTCTTAAAACACAAGGATGAGTCACATTCTGTGTTCTTTGACTTCTGCAAGCAAGTCCAGAATGAAAAGAATTTCAAAATTATAAAAGTCAGAAGTGATCATGGTGGTGAATTTGAAAATAAATACTTTGAAAAATATTTTTCTGAAAATGGCATTGCTCATGATTTTTCATGTCCTAGAACTCCACAACAGAATGGGGTAGTAGAGAGGAAAAACAGAACTTTGCAAGAAATGGCCAGAACCATGATCAATGAGACAAATTTGGCAAAACATTTTTGGGCAGAAGCAATCAACACAGCCTGTTACATTCAGAACAGAGTGTCTGTTAGACCTCTTCTGAAGAAGACTCCTTATGAACTGTGGAAGAACAAAAAGCCCAACATTTCATATTTTCATCCTTTTGGATGTATTTGCTATATGTTAAACACTAAGGAAAATCTGAGCAAGTTTGATTCCAAAGCACAGAAGTGTTTCATGCTTGGATATTCTAAACGCTCTAAAGGCTACAGAGTATACAACACTGAGACACAGATTATGGAAGAATCCATTCATGTCAGATTTGATGATAAGCTTGGCTCTGAAAAGCCAAAGCAGGTTGATAACTCTGCAGATAGGGAAGTAGTCTTTATTGACTCTGAAGTTCCAGAAGCAGACAAAATTCAAGTGAAGGAACCAGAAGCAACTATAGATGCTACTCCTTTAACTTCTCAGATGAATAATCTAAACATTTATGAAGAGTCAACTATTAGAGGATCATCATCCAGAATTAAAGCTTCTCATCCAGAGGATGTCATTATTAGAAAGAAAGATGATCCCATCAGAACAAGATCCTTTCTAAGATCATCTGAAGCATCACTATTTGGACTAGTGTCAGAAATTGAACCATCTTCTGTAGATGAAGCTCTGCAAGACAATGATTGGATTATTGCCATGCAAGAAGAGCTAAATCAATTCATCAAAAATGATGTATGGGATCTAGTTTAAAGACCTCAAGGATTCAATATAATTGGTACAAAATGGGTCTTCAGAAATAAGCTAAATGAGAAAGGAGAAGTTGAGAGGAATAAGGCAAGGCTGGTTGCTCAAGGGTACAGTCAGCAAGAAGGTATTGATTACACTGAGACATATGCTCCAGTGGCAAGGTTAGAATCTATACGCCTTCTTATTTCATTTGCTGCACAAAATAACATCACTCTGTATCAGATGGATGTTAAAAGTGCCTTTCTTAATGGTATTATAGAAGAAGAAGTTTATGTCCACCAACCTCCTGGTTTTGAAAATGAAAAATTTCCAGATCATGTTTTCAAATTAAAAAAATCTCTATATGGATTAAAACAAGCTCCCAGAGCTTGGTATGAGAGATTGAGCAATTTTCTTCTGGAGAAGAATTTCATCAGAGGCAAAGTGGATACAACACTCTTTTGTAAAACAATTAAGAAAGATCTTCTAATTTGCCAAATTTATGTAGATGATATTATTTTTGGATCAACAAATATTATGCTTGGAAAGGAGTTTCCTACATGTATGCAGGCAGAATTTGAAATGAGCATGATGGGAGAACTCAGATTCTTTCTAGGAATCCAAGTTAATCAAACTCCAGAGTGCACCTACATACATCAGACAAAGTATGTTAAAGAACTTCTGAAGAAATTCAACATGTCTGACAGTAAGCTGGCAAAGACTCCAATGCATCCTACTAGCTCACTTGGCAAGGAAGAGGTAAGTAAGAAAGTAGACCAGAAGCTCTACAGAGGTATGATTGGCTCTCTTCTTTATCTTACTGCTTCTAGACCTGACATATTGTTCAGTGTTTGTCTGTGTGCTAGATTCCAATCAGATCCTAGAGAATCACACTTGACAGCTGTCAAGAGGATTCTAAGGTATCTGAAAGGTACTTCTAATGTGGGTTTGTGTTACAGAAAATCTGATGATTTCAAATTAGGTAGATTCTGTGATGCTGACTACGCTGGAGACAGAGTGGAAAGAAAAATTACTTCTGGAAGTTGTCAATTTCTAGGAAGAAATCTAATCTCCTGGTACAGCAAAAAGCAACCCACAATTGCACTTTCAACCACAGAGGCTGAATACATTGCTGCTGCTGGATGTAGCACGCATATGCTCTGGATGAAGAGTCAACTAGAAGATTATCAAATTTTTGAAAGTAACATTTCTATCTTTTGTGATAATACTTCTGCTATATATTTGTCCAAGAATCCCATTTTACATTCTAAGGCAAAACATATAGAAATTAAGCATCATTTCATCAGAGACTATGTTCAGAAGGGAAACATAAATTTAGCCTTTGTTGATACAGATCATCAATGGGCAGATATTTTTACAAAACCCCTTGTTGAAGATAGATTCAATTTTATTCTGAAAAATATTGGTATGGATTTTTGTCCAGAATAATATTTATCAGAAGCAAATTTTTACAGATGCAAAAATGCTTAATGCTCTGAAGTATTTCTTCTGATTGCTTATTTTATTCTGATCAATATTTCTTTTGTGAAACTCTGAACTAACAATCTTTAGAAGATCTGAACATTGGCTAACGTTTCATTTCTTAAGAGAATTCAGAACACATGCAAGCAAACACGTGTCACACCAAATCTGAAGAGGTGGCGTGTATATAACTGAAGAGACGTTTGAGGTGAAGTTTGAATAGTGTGAATCTTGATTTTCCCCCATATTGTCAGAAGCAATTAATGTTTTGAAATGATTATTATTTTCTTCATTTAATGCTTGTTAAAACGTGCAATTTCTGAACTGTTGATATGCCTAAGTGTTAGTATAAATACATGTCTTGTATTCACTTTCACACTTTTCACACTCTCAGAAATTACATGCGTTTTCATCTCCTCTTTTCTCTGCATAAAAACCCTATACCTAAGCGTTTGACAAAGCATTCTTCAATGGCAACTTCATCATCAACAGCTGCTCAATTCCAATCTTCTATGGCTGCTGTAACTTCAGAAAACATGGGTGTTGCTCCCTATTCTCCTCCCAAAAGAACACTTCTAACGCCTGTTGATAAATTGGAAGTTTTATGTGAATCTATGGTTGAGTTTGATTCTCTGGCAGAAAATGGGTTTGAGATTCGTTCCATCATTGGAGCTCAAGGATGGGTTAAGTATTTTGATAGGCTCTTTGGACCAGTTTACCCTCTCCTTGTGAAAGAATTCTGGATCCATGCATCAGTTTACCCTAAGTTCATCTTATCTTTTGTGCTGGGAAAAGAAATTATTATCACAGAAGATCTGATAAGAAAATTGATAGGTTATGAAGAAACAGATGGTGTTTCCCACTTGCCAGTTGGGCGTGTGGACATGGATGAGGTTTATGAAGAAGTAATGACTGTTGGTTAAGCTTCTAACAGATTCAAGGATCTGAAGCCTGATTACAAAACCTGGGCCAAGATCTTCATGGGATGCATCCACCACAGGAAGTCAACCAATTCTCCAGACTATGTCAATAATGAACAGCTCTATTTCATGTATTGCCTTAGTCAGAGCACCAAGGTAGACCTTCCATACATTCTGTTTATGCATCTTTGGAACCATATCAATGCATCTAGAGAATATGTGAAAGAGAAAGGACAGAAGATCAGAACTTGGATCCCCTTTGGAAGGTTGATCTCAGATCTTCTTACTGAGAATGGTTTAGTAACTGCTTTGTACGCTGCTGGAGTTACAGAGGAATTAGAATTTATAATGGGAAAGCCTCTGAATGCTAAAAGTCTTCTGAGACTCAAAATTGTTGATGAACTCACAACAGCTCCCAAGAAGCTGAATGTGTCAGAATTGAATAAGATGGTTCCTGTAGATGACTTTCCTTTATTCTTTGCTGAAGAGCCCAGACATATAGTGGTTATGTATATTGATGAATGCAAGAAGGAAGGAAAACCTGTTCCTGCTAATGTGATTCAGCTAGCTAGACAACCTCTACTAGATGCAGGAGAAGAAGAAGCACAACTCCAGAGGAAAAGGACTCAGCCTGTAGAAGAATCTGCACCTGCTCAGAAGAAGGTCAAGATTGCTGAGAAGCCCAAGAAGCTCTTGAAGAGAAAAGAATCTGAAGAAGCTGCTTCTGTACCTACCAAGAGGATCAAAATAAAAGGTACTAAATCTTCTGTATCTTCTGCAAAACTTGTTATTAATGATTCTAATGTTAAGTCTGTTCCAAATACACCTTCTACATAAACCACTTCTATTACTGCTCCCAGTTCCATTTCTCCACAAAAACAAACACCTATTCCAACTCAAACTACAACACAAACAATTCCAACACCAACAATTTCAGTACCAAAACCATCTCAACCCAAAATCCTTATCAAACAGTTTGTTCCACGAACACAACCATCAGAACAACAACCATCAGAACAACTTCCACAAACATCTGTTCAACAACAAACCTCTGAACATCCAGAGAACCAACCAAAAGAATCTCAACCAGAAAAAGCCTCTGACAATCCACCATCAAATAATCAACCTTCTGAACCCTTTGCACCTGTTACTTCTGAACCTACAAAAGTAACTTCTGCTCCAGTTTCATCAGAACCAATAACTATTCCTTCTGATTCACCCATATCAGAACAACCATCCAAACCATCTGAAATTCCTTCAGAACCTACCAATACTTCTGAACCTCACATCCCTGAGACAGAAGTTCTTGATGTCACACCTTTAAAAACGGTGTTTCAAGTATCTTCTACCTCTTGTACACCAACCACATCCTCTAATTCCTCAGAATCAGAAATCCACCCAGATTTTCTAATCTCTCCATCTGACAAATACTCTGAGATAAACCAACCTGAACCTACCATACCTTCTAAAACTCCCATTCCAGATCCTATTCCTCCACCTGCACCATCATCTGAAATATTAATCCCCAACTCCAATCCAACATCTTCTATATCTTGTGCCCAAGTATCATCTCTATTTCATAATCTGTCTTACGGTTTCAAACTGAAAGACTTTTATGACAGAGTTGAACCTTCTGACCCCATCAACCCTCTGGAACCAAAACCCACAATGATCCTTCCATCTGTGATTCTTGATTACTTAAAATCTATGACAAATGTAGAACCTTTAGCAACCATATCATACTCTGCTAAATCTGATAAAGCTGTTGTTTCAGCTCTGCAAATTGCATCTGATAACATTGTTGCATCTGTTGAACCACCAAAATCTGCTTTCAAACCATACTCAAATGCACCTTTTGATGTAGTTACCCCTCATAGAAGAGCAAAACCTCATTTGCTTAATGCTTTAGTCAGATCTAAAGAAAAAGCTTCTGAGATACCCTTCATTCCATATTATCCTCCTCCTCTGATTTCCATCCAAAAATCACTTTTTCCACCAACTCCCCAACCTAAAACTTGGGTAACCTTGTTACGTCCAAAGCACAGACTTAATGTTGATCATTTATTTCAAACTTTTTTGCAAGAAATACATATGTATTTAGGTACTGTTCAGAAGAAATGCTCAGCAACAATGGATGCCAAAGAATCTGACATCATCTGGAACGGATTCATCAACAGATTCAACACTGTAGCTTCAAATCTGAAGAACGTCTGTTCTGATGATGCAAAGCTCAGATTTGCTGAGGCTGCAAGAGCTATATTATGGACTGTCAACAAAACTGAACCTATGCTTCGTTTAGATACGCCTCCACCATCAACAGAATCTACTGATAATGCATTGGCTATGACTCTGGTAGACCCTTCTCCAGGATCTACAGAACCAATGGAAATTGACTCTGTTCAGGCTACAGAACCTCCTCATAATTCTTCATCTGAGATAAAGAAAGAACATCCAGATTTTGAAGATAAGATTGCTGCTCTGGAAGCTGGACAGTCAGAGATCAAATCCTGGATGGCTAAGTAGGATAAGAAGTCTGAGGATATGACAGAATGGATGTCAAAGCAAGATGAAAAGAATGAAACTATGACTAAGTGGATGTCCAAGCAAGAGCAATCCTCCTCTGAGATTACAGATCTATTGAAGATGCTTTTGTCCAAACACTCTTAGATTTTTTTTCTAATGTTTTTGCATCTGTTGTTTGCATCCGTACCTTATTGCTATATCTTCTGATGTTTGCCTATGTACTCTTGATCTGATCTTTTGAATGAATCAAAGTTTTCTCCATTGAATTATCTTATTTACTGTTTCCTTTTATTTGTCCTTTTAAAAGTTTTTACTTTTTGCTTATGACAAAAAAGGGGGAGAAAATATAGATCTAAACTGTTTAATATAACTTCACTAGAATGAATCTTTAGACATATCTATTCTATCTAACATCTAAACTGACTATTTCAGAACATTTGATAAGTACAATTTATAAAAGAAACTCTGAGTCTCTCAGATCACTTGTCTATTTATCAAACTCTGAATCTTAAATCTGCAAGACATTCTGACCTTCAAATGTTATAAGAACAAACAAGATCTAACTCTGAAGATTACTCAAGACAAAAGGGAAGTTTCTATTCCTTTTTTATATTTAACTCAGGGGGAGATTCATCATCTCAGGGAGAGTTATAATTCTATATGTTCAGTTAAACAAAATTTCTGATACTTTTTGTCATCATCAAAAAGGGGGAGATTGTTAGAACACAGATTGGTTCTTAATAATAACTCTTTATTTTGATGATAACTGTTAGGAAATTTTATATTTAAGAATTATATACTCTAAAATTTGCTTGTAAGTTTTACTGCAGATTGAAATGAAATTAACTCTCTAGAAGCAAATCTGAATTGTATACAAGAAGTTATCTAGACTCTGAAGCGCCAGATGCATTCATTAGAAGATTCTGATTGCTGTTTACAGAAGATCCTGAGCGTAGTCTCCAGAAGGATCTGAAGCAAGAAGCTCCAGAAGATTCTGAAGCTAGTCAGAAGCATCTGAAGCAAGAAGCTCCAGAAGATTCTGTAGCTAGTCAGAAGCATCTGAAGCTAAGAAGAATATTGTATGAAGAGTTTCTCAAAGCATAGTTTCTACAGAAGTTTCTGAAAGTACTAACGCTGCCAAGTACTGAAGTTCTGTGTCAAATATGCTCTGATGATCAACACGCTGAAAGCACACATGCTGCAGAAGACTCTGATACAGCAAAGTTCTGAACATCATTAGAAGACTCTGACTCAATCAGACTCTGAAGAAGAAATATTCAAAGAATATATCCGTTGGAGTAAATCAAACGTCTCTTTCCTCATTTGTGCTAGACACAAGAACACAGACAAAAAGGATTTTTCTGTGCTATCTACTTCTAGGAAAGGTCACTTGATGTGAAGACAAAAAGGCTCAGACCTTTTTGTGACTCTCTTCTCAACGCTCAACTTCCTTGGATCAGCTGCCTATAAAAGGAAGACTTCACCAAATTCTTCAGTAACACAATTTGCTGAAAAGAATTCATAATATTCAAAGCTCTCATTCTTTCATATTCTTATTAGAATTTCTTGTACTTAAACTTAAGAGAAAAACCACTGTTGTGATAAAAGCTTTATAGAAGCATTAATACTCTTGTATTTGATTTACATTGATTGTAAAGGTTTTCCTTAAGAGGATTCAGTTGGAATCAGTAGCTCTTGAGAAGACTAAGAACAGTTGTTCTTAGGTGTTACTATTGTAATCTGTTTGATTAAATAGTGGATTAAGTCCTTGTTGAGAAAGGCAAATCACTCTAGGAAGGGTGGACTGGAGTAGTTGATTTCAACGAACCAGGATAAAAATAATTGTGTTATTATTTTTTAAGTCTTAATCTTTCATACTTATTCAACCCCCCTTCTAAGTATTATCTCACCTTCAATTTTTTCTCTAAACAATCAGTTTAGGTAAAGTTTCTTGTTGTGTGCTTGAGCATTGAAGTTTTGAATCTGAGGGGTTTAAGCAAGGAAGTCTTAGATTTGTGGAATCTAAGCAGGAAAATCTTAGGTTGTGAGTTTGAGCAGGAAGTCTTGTACTTGAGGGTATAAGCAGGAAAGTCTTAGGATCTAAGCAGAAAGTCTTGATCAGGTGCTAATTAAGCGAGGAAGACTTAGGTTGCAGGTCTGGGCAAGAGAAAGTCTTATACTTGAGGGTATAAGCAATTGTAATCTGTTTAATTATAGTGGAAATATTTTGTGCTACAAGGCGGCTGAACTACTCTCAGTTGGAGAGGAGACAAGATAACTTTTGTGTGTTCTTTGCCTTTTTATTTACTTCTGTTATTTTATCTGCTACAACTTGTTAATCAGATTCTAAACTTATGTTTAGATTATGAATTCTGGTTCAGAAGTAAATGATTTGGCATACACAATTCAATCCCATTTCTTGTGCATTTTTCTCATCTTCAACTCCATCACATATCGTAGTAAATATATTGCTTCTATCGCCGACCTCCCAAATATAAAGCCAAATTGATTCTCTATGTCTTGAGTCTCTTTTATTAATCTCCATTCAATAAATCCTTCTCATAAATCTTGCATATGTTAGCTTTACTATATACAACTAGTCCCAAACATAAATAAAAGGAGAGTCGTGTTAGACAATTGCTAACTAATATAAAATTTTGTCGAAACTCTATGACGTAATTTATTTTAAAAAAATTAAAATAAGATAAATTTTATAAACAAAGCAATTTAGTTTTCAGATGCTATAAAAGAAATTTAGTTTTCAAATTAAAATAATTAATATTTTAAAAATATGAGGAATTTATTTTTTTTATTCTAAAATTATTTCATAAAGTAATTTTTTCCCCTTATAAATATATTAAATAATTAATATATTTGGACAATATATAAATTTAATTATTTGTTTAAGAGTATAATTGGTATTGCACTAAAAGTGTAAAATGTCATTCAATAGAAATTCATCAATTTTTCATGTCATATCATTTATTTAAAGTTATAATATAATATGACGGAATACGTAAAAATGATTGATTGTTGGTGCATATTTCATTTTCTATTTATTCAATGTATTTAAAATTTTTTTTTTTTTATAATTGAGAAAAAATATTAATATTTGTTTGGGATTTGAATCTATTCTTTGAATTAGAGACAATACACTAAATGCAATTATCTTTTCCAAACATGTCCTCTTTATCCAATTTGGTCATTATCATCCCTTCAATGAAACAAAACATCAAATTTCAAACAAACAATCTTTGTACTTTTGTCATTAACATTTGAAAACGACATCCTAATACCTGTCAAACTCCCGTTTGTTAATTTCCATTTCATTATTACAACTTATTCTTCTTCCCTTCTCTTTTCATCACACTAGTAATTTATTTTTCCTTTCCCTTTCAAAATTCTCAATTTATCAACCTAACTTCAACACAATAGTTTTATTCATTTTTTTAATACACTATTGGTGAGGTCCACCCCCAACAAATAGTGGATGCAACTTCTATGGTTTCCAACTGAAAAAAAGTGCGTTTGAAAAAAAGTTAAAGCCATTTACTTTCCCTTTCACCAAAGTTTCAATTTTTAACTTAGATCCATCCACCTTTCATCTTCGAAATCAAACCCTTCATTTGTTTCTGCAGATTCAATACAACCCACAACTCATCTATCTCTCTCTGCTGATTTCACGAACCAGCTAAGTACACAATTTCAGAGTGGTCAATTTTTCTTTTCTGGTCAAATTTTTTGTACCCATTTGATGGTGAACAAAAGAGTACTTGAATAAAACCATTTATTGCTTTTCTATTTCTGAAGAATACAAATCTTGACTTAGATTTTGTCAATGGGAAGGACAACCCATTAATCTTATTTTTTATTTTTTACTATTGTGGTATAAAAAAACTGTAATTTTGATGTTGATTGGGTTTATTTTCTACTAGGGTAGACAAAAAGGGGCTAAATGAAAAAAAAAGTTTTGTTTTTTATTTCTGGGGTTAGGGTATTTGGAGTTTGAGGGTAGTAGTGGAATGTGACGACCAGTAGGTAAAAAAGCTTATCTTTTTTCCTTTGCCCCCAATTTGCAAAGGTTTGATTTTGAAGGGAGATTATATAGTGTTGCTGTAGTGGAGATCTGGGATTTGTTTCGTGTATTATGCCCTATGAGGACTTTCTTCCCTGCAGAATCATCTAAGGAGGAGCACTCAAGTTCTCTTAATCCTCAATCATGGCTTCAAGTTGAAAGAGGGAAGCATCCCAAATTGTCATCAATGTAAGTTTTATTCATTTTTTCTGGTTTAATTTTTAGTTCGAAGCCTAATTTTTTAGATAATTCACTGAATTAAGTTGTTTGATTTGATTTTAATCACTATAGAGAATCTCTAATCAAAGTCCAGCAGCCACCTGTGCTACCGTTCTTTAAACCTGTTGATTATGTCGAAGTTTTGGCTCAAATCCATGAAGAACTCGAGTCATGTTCTTCTCAGGAACAGTCGAATCTGTTTCTGTTTCAGTATCAGGTCTTTAAAGGCCTTGGAGATGTTAAACTGATGCAAAGAAGTCTCCGGGAAGCATGGCGGAGGGCGAATAGTGTTCATGAGAAGATTGTATTTGGGGCATGGTTGAAATATGAGAAGCAAGGTGAAGAGTTAATTGCTGGTTTGTTGACAGGTAAACGTCAAAACGAATATGGGCCGATAGATGTGCAATCTCATGTTTCTGATGTAACGGTAAGTTCCCAGGAGAAGGTCTTGATGAATGGGAACAACACTTCACCGTATGTTGTTTTTACGATTGGGGATGAGAAGATAGTGTGTGATAGACAAAAGTTTTCTGAACTCTCGGCGCCGTTTCACACAATGTTAAATGGGGTTTTCTGTGAATCGGTTTCGGAGGCTATAGATTTGTCTGAAAATAATATATCTTCTTCGGGTATGAGGGCAATAAGTTATTTCAGTATGACTGGTACTTTACTTGAACAACTCTCTCCGAAGCTTTTGCTTGAGATATTAGTTTTCGCTAACAAGTATTGCTGTGATAGATTGAAAGACGCATGTGATAGAAGACTTGCAACGTTAGTTACTTCGAAAGAAGACGCCGTCGAGCTCATGGAATATGCTCTCGACGAGAATTCAACTGTCCTTGCAGCTTCTTGTTTACAAATCCTTTTACGTGATCTTCCCCACTGCTTGAGCGATAGTCGGGTGGTTGATTTATTTCTTCACCCTAATAAGCAGCAGTTGGCAGTTATGGTTGGTCCAGGTTTATATGCACTTTTCTGCTTCTTAAGCGAAGTTTCTATGAACGTTAGTTCTAGTTCAGACACAACAGTTAATTTTCTGGAAAGGTTAGCTGATTTTGCTGAAAACGACAAGGAAAGACTGTTAGCGTTTCATCGATTGGGATGTATAAGGCTCTTGCGGAAAGAATACGACGAAGCTCGTTGCCTTTTTGAGAGAGCTGTTAAAGCAGGTCATATTTATTCTGTTGCCGGTTTAGCTCGACTCGACTCTATACAAGGGGAGGGGCATATATCTTATGAGAAGATCAGCTCGGTCATTTCTCCTGTCACTCGACTTGGATGGATGTACCAAGAAAGGTCACTTTATTGTGACGGTGATTTGAGGTGGAAAGACCTTGAGAAAGCAACTGAATTGGACCCTACTCTTGTATATCCCTACATGTATAGGGCTGCATCTTTAATGTGGACAGAGAATTCTCAAGGCGCACTTGCTGAAATAAATCGGATACTTGGCTTCAAGCTTTCGTTAGAATGCTTGGAATTGCGGTTTTTTATCTATCTGGCTCTCGAGGATTACAAAGCAGCCCTTCGCGATGTTCAAGCAGTTCTTACTCTTTCTCCAAATTATAGAATGTTTGAGGGACGCGTAGCTGCTTCTCAACTCCGTACTCTAGTGCTTGAACACGTTGAACATTTGACGACGGCAGATTGTTGGGCACAATTATATGACTGTTGGTCTGCTGTTGATGATATTGAGTCGTTGTCTGTTATTTACCAGATGCTGGAATCTGATGCGGCAAAAGGTGTTCTATACTTCAGACAGTCATTGCTTCTTCTAAGGTATGATATGAACGAATGTGTGGTAATTGTTTTACTTGTAAGTTGTAAAAAATTGTAGAATTCTCCGTTCACTTGAAAGTCACTATTTATGTAGCACCGACACTTTAGACTGTGTCCGACATGTGTCAGTGCCAACTAGTAAAAGAATCTGACATTTATTTGATTTAGGTTAAACTGTCCTGAGGCTGCCATGCGGAGTTTACAGTTAGCTTGGCAACATGCATCAAGTGAGCATGAACGACTTGTATACGAGGGGTGGATCTTGTATGATACCGGTCATTATGAGGAAGGGCTCCAAAAAGCTGAAGAGTCTATTTGTATTAAAAGGTCTTTTGAGGCCTTTTTCCTGAAGGCATATGCATTGGCCGACTCCGGTCTTGGTTCAATATGTTCTTCAACTGTTATTTCACTTCTTGAAGATGCCTTGAGGTGTCCTTCCGATAATCTGCGCAAAGGTCAGGTACGGTTTTTCTATTGTACCACCTTCTTCGAAACATTTCACTAATCAACAACCAGTGACCATACACAGGTTAAGTATTAACTTACATTTGTAAAAAGAACCGACGATTTTCCCTATTTTGGAAATTAATTAGCAGTTATTCGTAACTTTGTAAGAGTTCCGATGATGCAACATTAGGAATTCTGATGTGTAGGCTCTAGGTAACACCGATTATGTATTAACTTAAGAGTTTTGGTATTATTTTGTTCCATTTAATCTACCAGGCCTTGAACAATCTTGGAAGTGTTTTTGTCGACCATGGGAAACTGGACCAAGCAGCCGATTGCTATATCAAAGCCTTAAAAATCCATCACACTCGAGCCCATCAGGGTCTTGCGCGTGTTCATTTTCTTAAAAACGACAAGGCTGCTGCTTACAAGGAAATGACTGAACTTATTGAGAAGGCAAAAAGCAACGCGTCGGCGTATGAAAAGAGATCCGAGTACGGCGATCGTGATCTTACAAAGGCAGATCTAGAGATGGTCACTCGATTAGATCCGCTTCGCGTCTATCCTTATCGATATCGAGCCGCAGGTTGATATTTTAACTTTCTTAACCGTTAGGATTATAATTATGTTATCACGGCTAGTACTTGATAAACACAGTGTATACGGTGAATGTGATTGCAGTTTTGATGGACAACCATAAGGAACAGGAAGCCATTGCGGAGCTATCAAGAGCAATAGCATTTAAAGCTGATTTACACCTCTTACATCTCCGCGCGGCATTCCATGAACACAAAGGCGATGTGCTAAGTGCGTTAAGAGACTGTCGAGCCGCACTCTCGGTGGATCCAAACCATCAAGAAATGTTGGAACTTCACACCCGTGTTAACAGCCATGAACCGTGAGGAGTCGCATCGAAAACTAAATTTGTAAATGCAAAGTATAGTTGAAATGAATGATTAGAGCCATCTGTATACTCTGTTGTAATGAACATGTCATGATATCATTTTCCTTTCCAAGGAGGGGATGCCCAAATTTTGTAATTTATATACTTGCTATCTTTTGAAAATGTGTTATGAATACCAGATACATGTATTTTATTACTGCATCTCTTTTTTCTGGGAGTGTATTCATATTCTTCTGAAGTTTATTACTACAAAGTTTAAAAGAAATATCTTTGATTGTTTCAATTATTTTTATGCACTCTAAATGCATTACACACCAATCTAGTTGTCATTATACACTTCAACAAAACTGTTTTACTAAAACAAAATATAAAATACACTATTGACGGTGCTCGTATTCTTTTGTTAAATGTCAATGTCAAAGTACCTATCAAGTTTTTGGGTAATGTTTGTTTTTACTGCAGAATATTAAATAAACCAGAATTTCACCTGTCACCTCCTAAATTATATTTTTAAATTTTTATAATTTTAAAACTGCCATTGAAAAAATTTGAAATAAATGAAATTTTTTTACAGTATCATAAATTTTGAAATTTTCAGTAATCTGTAAAAATTTTCAAAAATTTTAAAATTGGTGGTATTGTATTAGAAATTTCGAAATTTTTGGTTGTATAAAAAATCTAATTTTTTTTACATTACTATCAATTTTGAAATTAGTGGTACAATATTGAAAATTTTTTCCGGAAGTTTTAAAATTTCTGATTTTTTTTTTCGGAATTTTTCATTTTTTACCGGAAATTTTGATAAAAAATAAAAATTTTCAAAATTTTCGGTATATATTACAAAATTTACGGTATACCCCCTATAAATTTCATAATTTTCAAAATTTTTTGAAAGGACAAAAATGAAATTTCCCCATAATTGAGGGTGTCAAGTATAAGTGAGGGAGTGACAGGTAGAATCCTCTAAATAAATCGGATCAGAGTTGTCATCTTAAATAGTAGTGTGAGATGATTGTTGATGAAATAATCTAGTGCGAAATTTTAAATTTGATGAAACATCAGTCATAGTGATGACTATCATACAATACTTCCATTGAATCGTATAAGCTGTAAATCTCCTCATACATTAAATACTTAATGCACATATATATTGACAATATCTCAGCTATCTCTCCCCCTTTGTCAAATATAAAAAAGGAGAGAGTCATACCAAAAAAAAAACACACAAAGAATCCAAGTTAACATAAAAGGCAAAACTAAATGCCACACTTAGTGACTCCTAAATGCAGCCATACACATCGCATATAGGAATTAACATGATGATGAAATAAAGTTTGAAAAAAATGAAAAGAGATGAAAAGAAAGTGAAATACGTGACTCTTCAAATTTGATTCAGATCAAGTATACAATTTGATTCAAATCAAATCGATCAGATTTGAAACTCACCAAAAGTGATTCGAATCACAGGCCAAGTGTAAAGATTTTGATTCAAATTAAAATCAAACGTCTCAAGTCCCAGGAAATTGATTCAAATCATGGGTTTAGTTTAAAACCAATGATTCGATATGAAGGCCAATATTTGAAATTTTTTAAGGAAAGTGAGACTTTTACACAACACCAAAACACTTGAAAAATCTTTTTTTTTTAAATGTAGATCAGAGAAAATAAATGTTATGTTATGAATGAAAAAATGATCGAGCCTTTTTATAGTGCAAATGCTAAAATGATTTTTTTTAATGTAAATGCATAAATTATTTTTAATATAGGTAATAATGGGGATGCATGAATGTATGAATGATGCAGATGAATCCAATGAACGGATGACATAATTGATAAACCAATGCGTTGAATGATTTAGCCTGTGTGATTCCTAAGCTCAACTCGGTGTAAAAGCTCTGTCAGTTTGAGATTATCCTATGTAAAATTTTATCTTGGTTTCTGAGCTCATCCTGGTGTAAAATTTGTTGAGAATAATAAAGTCAAGTGTGAGTTGGAGTCCCACATTGATTATAAATGTGGATAGTTGAGCATTTATAAGTGGGAGAACCCATGCACCTATCACCTTAAGGTTTTGGGTGAATATGTGGTGTCTCTCTCACTTGTGTTGCTCTTGACCCAATGTTGATGCTCCTTCTCATACCCCAACAAATAGTATCAGAGCATAGTTCATAAAAGGACCAACTTACTTATATCGAAATGCCTATGAAGAGGTGTCCCGTTGAAATCATAATGTCCATGAAAAGGTGTATCAAAATGCCTAGTAAGAGGTGCCTAGTAATATGTGTCAACGACGGTACAAGTGTATGTGGACAAAAGAGATTTCACTTTAGGGGGAATATTGTAGACTCACACTTGAGGGGGAGCGTTGCCCCAATGTTGACGCTCCTTCTCATACCCCAACAAAACTCTGTTAATTTGAGATTAGCCTGTGTGAAATCTCATATTGGTTTGAGGTCAGCCCATGTAAAACCCCAATTTGATTCAAAGGATAACCATTCAAAGGATAACCAACATGAAACTACTCAATTCGAAGGATAGCTAGTGTAAAACTCCAACCTTGGTTCAAGATCAACCAGTCGAAAATCTCAGTTTGGCCTGGAGGATAGCCACTTTAAACTCTATTTATTATTTGGTTGGAAGTTAGTCTTTAAACTTCATATACTTATAAAAGAAGGTTTGTGGGCATATCCTATTGAAAGCTCTCAGGATTAGTGGATACTCTAAAGAATTTTTTTTAGGCACAGGAGTATGCCAAGTTATTAGGCTGAACCTATATAAATCTCTGGTGTCTTTCTCTCCCCCTTATCTATTTTAGTTTTCAGTTATTTTCTTTCTTTTGTTTTTCCTTCGATCTCTTTTTCGCTGCATATTTGCTTGTTTTCAAACTCTGATTTTTCAAATAACTTTGTTTTGAGTCAATGTTTTCAAACCTCAACAATCCAACCTCTTGTGGATATATTCACATGTTCAACAATATTGACATGTACTTCATTTGGATTTCAATAATGCATAATATCTTAAGGACTTAGGTGTGAATATTTACTTTGAGAAACCTCATGGGTTTGTTGCTAAGGAGGAATGCAATATGGTAGGTAAACTGTGTGGTTCTATGTGGTTAACAAGCTTTACAGATTTTGATGATGACAAAGATGATCGAAGTAAGATGTCATAAAACATCATCAAAGAGTGAAAAAAACAACTTAAATAAAAAAGTGAGAAAGTTTTGATGATTGGCTTAAAAGAATCCAATGGAAAAGAACAACGTCAAGAATCTGACTTATCCACGAAATACTCATCATTTGATCATATGCTCAACTTGTCTTATCTTTTATAGAATCAATTATGTAAATTGAATGTGTTACTCTCAAAATAATAAGGACATACACACTTACAAAATCTATTTCAAACTTCTTCTGAAAATCACATTGAAAATTGCCAAACCTTTTGAAAATTAAGAATAATTCATTAGGAAGTTTGTATAATCAATTATGAAGTGAAATTCATCATGTAATCCAGTATATCAGTTGTAAAATCGATTATGAGCCAAAATATGCTCAATAATAATTATGAAGACCTAGTAATCGATTATACTTCAGATCCAACAAAACTTTCCTTACTTGCTTCTATAAAAGTGGGTCTTGTGATCATTTCAAAACACAAAATAACTATGACTAGTTATTAGGCCGAACCTATATAAATCTCTGGTGTCTTTCTCTCCCCCTTATCTATTTTAGTTTTCAGTTATTTTCTTTCTTTTGTTTTTCCTTCGATCTCTTTTTCGCTGCATATTTGCTTGTTTTCAAACTCTGATTTTTCAAATAACTTTGTTTTGAGTCAATGTTTTCAAACCTCAACAATCCAACCTCTTGTGGATATATTCACATGTTCAACAATATTGACATGTACTTCATTTGGATTTCAATAATGCATAATATCTTAAGGACTTAGGTGTGAATATTTACTTTGAGAAACCTCATGGGTTTGTTGCTAAGGAGGAATGCAATATGGTAGGTAAACTGTGTGGTTCTATGTGGTTAACAAGCTTTACAGATTTTGATGATGACAAAGATGATCGAAGTAAGATGTCATAAAACATCATCAAAGAGTGAAAAAAACAACTTAAATAAAAAAGTGAGAAAGTTTTGATGATTGGCTTAAAAGAATCCAATGGAAAAGAACAACGTCAAGAATCTGACTTATCCACGAAATACTCATCATTTGATCATATGCTCAACTTGTCTTATCTTTTATAGAATCAATTATGTAAATTGAATGTGTTACTCTCAAAATAATAAGGACATACACACTTACAAAATCTATTTCAAACTTCTTCTGAAAATCACATTGAAAATTGCCAAACCTTTTGAAAATCAAGAATAATTCATTAGGAAGTTTGTATAATCAATTATGAAGTGAAATTCATCATGTAATCCAGTATATCAGTTGTAAAATCGATTATGAGCCAAAATATGCTCAATAATAATTATGAAGACCTAGTAATCGATTATACTTCAGATCCAACAAAACTTTCCTTACTTGCTTCTATAAAAGTGGGTCTTGTGATCATTTCAAAACACAAAATAACTATGACTAGTTATTAGGCCGAACCTATATAAATCTCTGGTGTCTTTCTCTCCCCCTTATCTATTTTAGTTTTCAGTTATTTTCTTTATTTTGTTTTTCCTTCGATCTCTTTTTCGCTGCATATTTGCTTGTTTTCAAACTCTGATTTTCCAAATAACTTTGTTTTGAGTCAATGTTTTCAAACCTCAACAATCCAACCTCTTGTGGATATATTCACATGTTCAACAATATTGACATGTACTTCATTTGGATTTCAATAATGCATCATATCTTAAGGACTTAGGGGTGAATATTTACTTTGAGAAACCTCATGGGTTTGTTGCTAAGGAGGAATGCAATATGGTAGGTAAACTGTGTGGTTCTATGTGGTTAACAAGCTTTACAGATTTTGATGATGACAAAGATGATCAAAGTAAGATGTCATAAAACATCATCAAAGAGTGAAAAAAACAACTTAAATAAAAAAGTGAGAAAGTTTTGATGATTGGCTTAAAAGAATCCAATGGAAAAGAACAACGTCAAGAATCTGACTTATCCACAAAATACTCATCATTTGATCATATGCTCAACTTGTCTTATCTTTTATAGAATCAATTATGTAAATTGAATGTGTTACTCTCAAAATAATAAGGACATACACACTTACAAAATCTATTTCAAACTTCTTCTGAAAATCACATTGAAAATTGCCAAACCTTTTGAAAATCAAGAATAATTTATTAGGAAGTTTGTATAATCAATTATGAAGTGAAATTCATCATGTAATCCAGTATATCAGTTGTAAAATCGATTATGAGCCAAAATACGCTCAATAATAATTATGAAGACCTAGTAATCGATTATACTTCAGATCCAACAAAACTTTCCTTACTTGCTTCTATAAAAGTGGGTCTTGTGATCATTTCAAAACACAAAATAACTATGACTAAACAATTCTTTTCTACTATCACCTTGCTCCAAATATTTTTATACACACTTCATTATTATTTTAATGCTGAGAAAGTACATGCTTAGTATAAAATCTTGTGAAATTATTGTTGAATTTTTCTTTGATTTGTAATTTTAAAAACTAAAATAGAGTTGTTATCTTGAACTGATTTAAGTATAAAAGTTATAAGATGAATATGAGATAAATGTTAGAAATTTGGGTCACAAATGTAACATTTAATGCGTAAGGGTCATTATTTAATTAGGCAAAACTAAAATGACATAATTAATATTAATTATAAGAGAATATATGTCATGAAAGGTTATTGTGTAGATACCATAAGTCAATATCCTAATTTGATGAGGGACCAAATTAGGAATACTGAAAACTAAGTAGTAACACTAAGGCAGTTACTTATATGGGTTATGGTCCCCATTTATAAAAAATATGATTCCCATGTTTTATCTGACTTTCTCTCTTTATTCTCGTCAGAAGAGAATCAATAAACCCTAAGATACTCTACAAATCAGAAGATCACATGCCCGTAAACCTTCAACAATTCCAATGGCAAGCTCAGGTATGCTTACGCTTTCATTCTCATCTTAAATTCGAGTATGTGTTCATAGTTATGGGTTCACAAAGATTAGTTCAGGATTGTGTTCTTGATTTATATATAGGTAGAAATAATATAGTTGTGAACAAATCCAACAAGTGGTATCAGATCCAACTATGCTTGATTCAATTTGATTTGTTTTCTTGGGAATTTTTGAAATTAGGGTTCCAAAAGTTGGAATCTCTTTTTAATCTTTCAAATTGTGTAAGGATCATTTTATTTTATGTTGTGAATCTTGATATTATTTTTATTTGATGACGCACTTCATCAAATTCATGTTAGATGGTGAATCAAACTCAACAAATTTTGGAATTTTTTGAGCTTGTCGCTGTTTCTGCAGAAAATCGCAGTCTGGGAGCGATGACGGTCGTCACCCGTGGTGACGGGATAAACGACACACTCAGAAGCCCAAATAAAGGGTGCAACCTTGTTGACAATCGTCAATGTTGTTTGACGGTTAACCTCTTTCCAGATGACAACCATCATCATTGGGTGACAGGTAATCCCTACCGGTCATTGTCCGGCGACGACTGTCATGGCCTATGATGGCCAAACAGTCACCTATCTGATTCAATGTTGTTTTTTTTCTTCATTTTTTTTGTAAAAGTTGAGCTATATATTATTTTTGTGTGCTTCACATATTTAAACAAACACAGATTGGGACACCGACATGTTGTACTGGTTTGCATGGTCGTATCCCTTAGTTGTTTTACCCATTCATTTTGGTACAATTTTGTTTAAATTCTGGCTACGACTGTATTTTATACAATAGTTTAACATTTTAAACGAGTAAATTAAAATAAAAATTCACCAAATTGACATTTTTATGGAGATTACTTATAAGAAATGTTAAATGATTATGTGTGTGTGTTTATCCATGTGAGTGTTAACTGACCCAAAGGAACGTTGATGTTTGGCCAGATTTCATGTGCACCTATGATGGTAAACATGTGATAATTATAAAGTTTCACATGTGAATGATAAATCAATCTAAAGAGGGAACTATTATTTGATATGTTTTATCATCAATGTTTAACCATTACACCAAGTGTACCACTAGCAATTGATACTATTGTCCAAAAACTCGATATTTATGGTGCACTGGGTATTTTAAGATGAGTTATCTCATTATTTGAACATATTAATGATTCAGTTTTTCTTTTATGTGAGTTTACTTATAGTGTTTATTTTTTCTATTTTCAGCTACAATTGCCTCGATATCAACTAATATGAATTTGGTTCCGGTCCTAAATGGGGTAAATTTTAAGGACGAGAAAGAGAACATTGAAATTGTTCTTGACTGCATGAATATTGACCTTGCATTGAGGTTGGAGCAACCAGATTCTTATATGAAATCTAATACCTTTGAACAAAAGAAAGATTATGAGAAGTGAGATTGTTTCAATCGTACGAGTCTCATGATTATTATGCGCGACATTCTTGAGGTATTTAGGGGTACTCTCTTAGAAGAGATAACAAGTGCAAAAGGTTTCCTTGCTGAAATTGAAAAGATCTTTGCAAAAAGCTATAAGGCAGAAACAAGTACTCTTTTTTAGAACTTGATTTCCATGAAGTATCAAGGAAAAAGAAATATAAGGGAATACATTATGGGCATGTCAAAAAATGTTTCAAAGCTTAAGGAACTAAATCTTGAGTTGTCGGAAGAGTTATTCATTCTTTAGTATTACTTTCTCTTCCTTCACAGCTCAGTCAGTTTAAGATATCTTATAAATGTCAAAAGGAGAAAAGGTCTCTTAATGAGCTCATTTCATTGTGTGCAAGAAAAGGAAATGTTGAAGCAAGAAAAGACAGAAAGTGCTTATTTTGTTAGCACCTCTTAAGACAAGGGCAAAAGATATAAAAATAATGAGCCCAAGAGTGAAGCTGCAAAAGATTCAACATAAAAGAAACAAAAACAGGATGAGAACTGTTTCTTTTGCAAAATGTTTGGATATGTGAAGAAGAAATGTCTTAAATATCCTTTTTGTTGTGCAAAGAAAGGTACATTTCATGCTTTGGTTTATTCTGAGGTCAACTTAGCTTCAACACCTAGAAATAATTGGTGGTTAGACTCTGGTGCAACTACTAACATCAGTGTTTCAATGCAGGGTTGCCTGAGCTACCGGAAGCCAAATGATGATGAAAAATACATCTATGTTGGAGATGGCAAGTCAGTAGAGGTGGAAGTTGTAAGACATTTTATATTATTATTGTGTATTAGATTTTATTTGGATTTGAAAGACACTTTTTTGGTACTATCTTTTAGACGGAATTTAATTTCAGTTTCTTATTTGGACAAATCATATTATTTATGTTCATTTAGAAACAATAAATTCAAGTTGTTTTTTAATTCATATATTGTTGCAACTGGATCACTTAGGGGTAATGATAATTCATATTGACTTGACGTAGTAACTACCTATAACAAATCCTTAAATGTAGAATCACGTGGTACTAAGCGTAAAATGGATAATAAAACTTCAAGAACACTATGACACAAGTGTTTATGTGACATCTCTAAAAATAAAGTTGAGTGACTAGTGTGAGATGAAATTTTGAATTCCATTAACTTCACAAACCTTGATGTCTGTGTTGAATGCATTAAAGGTAAACAGACCAAAACAAATAAATTTGGTGCATATAGAGCTATAGAAGTCTTAGAGTTGATACACACGAACATTTGTGTACCATTTCCCACACCTTCTTCGAATGGTCAACAATATTTTATATCATTTATAGATGATTATTCTAGACGTGCATACATATTTCTTATACATGAAAGTATCAATCATTGGATGTGTTCAAATCATTAAAGGCTGAAGTTGAGAATCAACTAAACAAAAGAATTAAGAATGTTGAATTTGACAGTGACAGTGAATCTTACAATAAATATGATGATTTAAATGAAAAATGTCCGAGGCCTTTTGCCAAATACCTATAGGAATGTGGAATCGTACCACAGTACACCATGTCAGGGTCACCTAGCATGAATGGTGTCACTAAAAGACGAAACTAAATTCTTAAGGATATGATAAGGAGTATGATTTGTCATTCTACCTTGCTAGAGTCACTCTGGGGAGAGACACTAAAGACTACAATTTACATTCTAAATAGAGTGCCAACCAAAATATCTGCTAAAACACCTTATGAGATTTTGGACTAGGCGAAATCCTAGTTTGAAACATTTTCATGTACGGGAAAAGTTATAAGGCTCGTCTTGTGGTTAACGGTTATACCCAAAAGAAAGGGATTGATTTTAAAGAGACTTTCTCTCTGATTTTATCAAAAGACTCTTTTAGAAAAATTGTGGCTCTTGTTGTATATTATAATTTGGAACTCCATCAAATAAAAACTTTGATGAGACAATCTATATGGTGCAACCAAAAAACTATGTCAGAAAACTAAAAAAATATAATTTGTAAATTGACAAAATTTATTTATGTACTAAAGCGGATGGTTCGTTCAGTGGGACCATAAATTTCATTAAGTAATTTTTTAATTTGATCCTGAAAATTTTAAAGTGCTATCCTTGTGAACAAAGACCAAATTAGATTGCGACACTTCATCAATGTGTATCATGTATTCCAAATTTTACCATATAAATAAAATTTGATTGACACATTTCAAAATACGGTTTATAGGATTTCTTCTCTTTTAAACTTAACAAGAAATTCTCACACATGCAATATGTTTTCATTTAATATTCTTCTGTTACAAAATCAATAAATTTAATTAAAATCGACAATTTTCTTTTTAGGTAGCTGTTTTATTTTTTAGACATCCTCTTGATCGATTGAATGAATCTAAGAGATCTAAGGAAAGCACTGTTATCGTCACATATAAATTAAAGTCTTAATTATTCTTAAATCTCTACAAACTCATTCTAAAAAGTACTTGGTTGTATTTTAAATTCTAACGTACAATATATTTCCATTTAATATTCTTCAATTATAAATTGAATAAATTTAATTATATAATTTTTTTTTGATGTGACACCTTTTAAAATACTCTTTATAACCTTTCTTCTCTATTGAATTAATGAGAAATTCTCACCCATACATATGTTTCAATATAATTTAATATTTTTCTGTTACAAAATTCAATAAATTTAATTAAAATCGACAGTTTTCTTTTTTAGATAGCTGTTTTATTTTCTAGACATCCTCTTGATAGATTAAATCAATCTAAGAAGTCTAAGGGAAACATTGTTGTCGTCACATATAAATTAAAGTCTCAATTCTTCTTAAATCTCTACAAACTCATTCTAAAATTATTGTTATTCCATGGACACTCAAATTAAACACAATAAGTTTTAACTTTGTTCATGTTTTATTTTATTTCTCCTTTTAAATTTGTTTATTTCAATTGTATTTTAGGTGGATTTTGTATTTTTTTCTTTTCTTTTCTGAGTAACTCTAAGCCATACAATGATATTTCTATTTTTCTATTAATATTTTTTTATTACAAAATTAATAGATTAATAGATTTACAAATTTTTATTTGAATTTAATTGAAATGCTTTGACTGTTTAAAAATATTTTATGCTGTCAATTAATTACAATCATTAATTTATTAAATAAATTTAATTTTTATTATAATCACATAAAATAATACAAACGAATAATTGTGATGAATTGACACTAAAGATGCATAACAATTAATCTCTTTTTATTTTTTAAGATTAAATCAATCTAAAAGATTTAAAAGAAATATATTCTTACCTCTTAATCCTTAATCTTTCTACTCCTCTTATTTGTTTTATTTTATACCAGAAATTTATATTAATATTTATTTTTCAATTATTTTGGACAAGATTATATTTTCTTTTAGCCCACTATTAAATTTATATTTATAGGCTGTTTAGTGAATAAACCGAATCAAACAATAATGAAAATTGAATTAAACTAAAATAATTGGTTTGGTATACCATTTAAATTTTTTGAATTGTGTCAAATTATTTAAAGATAAATCTTTTCACACTGAATTATTTATTAAAAAATCAAATCATTAAACTATTATTTCATTTTAAAAAAAAAATTAAAACTTATTTTTAATATTTTTTATTTTCAGTTTTGATTCGGTTTAGTTTAGTTTCGGTTCAATTTTAGTTTCGATTTAGTTTTAAAACCTTTTGTACAATATGATTTGGTTCATTAACTAAATACAACGGTTCGATTATTTTAACTTTAGTTTAATTCAATTCAACAACTCAATTCGGTTCAGTTCATGATTTTTTTTAATAGTAATATTAACAATTTAATACTTATACTTAATTTATTTTAAAGTTTTTTTTTTCACTTATCATTATTTAATATTTATTTTTCATGTATATAGTATTCAAAAAATAATTTAAAAATACAAAATTATTTTAACACCACGGCGCATGGCGCACAGATCAATCTAATTTTTCATTAATGGTGCAGATTTGATTGAATGTGAATGTGTGAAATTTTGGATGCAGGGTCCTTGTTTTGGTACCTATCAGCAACTATGTTGCCATGTACATATACAGGTACAAGATACAAATACAAGGTGGTATTTAATATAGACCATAATAGCCGAGTTTTTACATTGATTAAGTTCACAGTTATTACTTTGGTCTCTATTATATCTTATTCTACACCATCTTCAACCTCATCATTCTCACAACTTATGATTCATTCATTCCTACATTGTTATAGACAATTACAAAATAGTTGCTCATGGTGAATTTGCATATTGCCGATTACAAAATGATTTTTCATGGTGGATTTGCATGATTTTAAACTAAAAATAATTGTTCATGGTGGATTTGCTTAATTGAAAACTAAAAATAATTATTCATCGTGAGTTTGCTTGATTAAAAACTTAACATTCCCATATCACGTTGCAGTAGAAATGAAATTAGAGAAAAATAAAACCCACGCTCATAAATTTGATTACAATATTAAGAAAAAAAACTACCAGAAAATCTAACTACCAGAAAATCTAAATTTACAATTTCTTACAGTACAAGGTATATATAGACACAGCTAGAACGTATTCAAAAGGTATTCACATGCACCCCAAATGATCTTTCCAATTTTTTTTATTAAAAATTAATTTTACTACATTCCGAGTAATTACCCGTTTCGCTGGTAGCAGGTATGACATGGATTTTGAAGTATGTCTTTTTTTTTCTTTTTCACATGACATAGTGTTAGCTTGATAACGCCATGTATTTGCAGAATGTAGCTTATTGTGCCATCTGTAGAGTGAGACCCATTCAGGGATAGTAGAGCGCATATAACCATTAAATATGATCTTGAAATCATTTCATGTACTGCCTCACCAATTAGAAATTTTCAATTCCTCTGGTATGAATATTCAGTGCAAGACACCTGTTGTTTCATCCTGTAAAATTATCCTCTTGGCGGAGGTTGGAAATAGGGATGCCACAGTGCCTCGTCAACACTAGGTCGATCCTCCTACAATTTGTAATGAAGCCTTCATTAGATACAGTACTACCCAACTAATGCAGTTGAGTTGTAGACCAGTAGATTGACAAGAACGAATATGAGTTAAGATCATCTCCATTTTTTAAATCAACACTAATCAGGAAACTTACTGGGTCCCATTGTAGCAGTTGGCGCACTAACCGTAAAGCCCAGATGTTTGAAAAACTGCAAGACTAACAAAAATATTATGAAAAGAAAACAATTGCTTCTTAGGAGAAGAGTCTCTATATTTCATAGCATGATAAAAGCATAAATATTAGCCAGCTAACCCTATTTTAAGAGGATCTCTAGCCTTAATTTGTCTAGAAAAGAACTCTTCAGAGCATTTCCAGGATGCAGGCGAAACTCCAACCTATAATGACAGAGATGAAAACTTCATGAGGCAATATGTTTCAATAAATAGTCTCAGTCAGATTAGCATGTGATTTTCAATGAGTTTTAAACCTCAAGGTTATTTGAGCTTTGACATGTTGGGTTGGCCATAATCGCATGTTGATAACCATAAAATAATCTAGGGAGGGGATATGTATTCAACCAAATTTTAAGTGAAGCTATGAAATTTCTGATCTGAGAGGTTCTACCTCGGATAAACCTTCTTATGATTTCAATCTATCCTACTGATCTTTCTAAATCCTAATTTTTACTCAGTGTTACTATCGCTGGGAGTATAAGAATGCAGGAGCTCTTAACCAATAAGGACATGAACTTCAAAGATTATCTTTGTCACTAGTCACTACTCTTAACCAATAAGGACATGAACTTCAAAGATTATCTTTGTCACTAGTCACTACTCTTAACCAGAGATTATACCGGTTAAGAAAGAAAACTTACTTGATTTGCTTTGTGATGCTTTTTTGAGTAACGGCCAGAAACCCCAGGGATTAAGATGCATAATTCCATGAATGATCTAAATCTGTCAGCCACATTAATAAAATAAATAATAGTTATAATATATAGCTTCTAGAGATTCTTCTAGAGATTCAAATACACAAGTCTTAAGAACAAACCAGAATTGAGCTACAAATTCACAGTTGAGTTTACAACTAAAAACAACCGGCAAATAATTCGGCTTAGAAGGTATCTTGGGAAACAAAAATAACCAAGTACATTCACTTTCAATTAGGCACTATACAAGAATTAATCTTGGCTGCCTTTATGGTTTGAAGAGGAGAAATTATTGTCAGAGAGGGCCATAAAACATTTACAGTATTAAAGAAGGTTATGATTACAGCCTTCTAAAAGGCACACGTACTTGTATGCCAGCTCCTTGACACCCTCATTCCAGCCCTCAAGATGGCGGTCCAAAAGAGCACGTGTGAAAGCATTTATCTGGAAAATATTGGGTGTCCCTAAGACCATCTCTAACATCACAACACCAACACTCCACATGTCATACCTGTAACAGAAGAAAGGTTGCTTCAAAATTTTCGGGTAATACCGTCTGAAATCTAAATCCACCAAATAGTCAAGCAAAATCCATAAAAAATGAAATACAAATACAAGATGTTTAGTTCAGCAAAGCATACTTCAAATTTGAGCTTGTTGACCCTCGATACCATGTAGCATTTAGCAAAGCTTCAGGAGGTGTGTACTCGTAAGTTTGTTCAGCTCTGAAATAATATAAAGCATATGTTTATCACAAGAACTACATGTAAATAAATTAAATAGTGGTAAATAATATTATTAAAACTGAGCAATAAGAGACCTAGAAGGCCCAGTAGAAGCATACAAATGCTTTATTGTGAATTCGTCAATTCCACTTCCAAAGTCAATAATACGCCTACACGAAACAGAAAAGGACATCAAATTCACCATGCAAAACAGTAAAATATGCAAACACATATATGTTGACATTCAAATAATTGGATAGCCAAATCCAATTTTATAGGTAAGCCATAAGTAATAACCCAGTTTATTGCTATCATTGTCAGAGACTCACCCCAATAATTATCAATTATATAATAAATTTCAGAGAAAGAGAGATTTATCTGAATGTAAGCAGGAGATAGTCAAACAAGAATATCAATTGAACTTAATATTTTTATGCACCACAATAATATGGATAAATCTTAAGACCATACATACTGTAAAAATGGGTCAAAGAAAACTTCAATACTGTACGAATGTCCTGAGCAGAAAGTGATCATAACTGATGACTGTGGATCCACTGATACATAACTAACAGTAGATCCACTGTAAATAAATAATTGATAGGCAGGAAAGAATAAAGGCATTTCCTGCGTAGAATTATTATCAAAAGTGCTGACTATTAAATTGTCAGTTATTTTGCATATCAAAATGGCCTTAAACATTAAACATTAAGCATTCAACTTTATCTTTCCTTCAATGCCTGTCACATAGCTCATTTTTTGAAACCAAGGATCACTATATGTACCTCCAAATTGCAGATAGTTTAAATGATAAGAACAATGGTCAGAAAGACGTGGAAAGGGATTCTCTTCAATAGTCAGGGACATGACTAGAAGGGAAATCTTACTGATGTGAACAGAAAATCTAGAAGACATGACATTTGAACACCATGAAAAGTCCTAATGTCCATCTTTGAATGGTAGAGATGGTAAAAGGTTAATATTTTAAAGGGCATGCAGTTCACAGACATTCTTTTGAGGATCATTAAGATAAATTGGTGAAGTTATAGATGCACGTTTATTTGGTTTCTTGAATATCTCAGATGTAGAGCTGAAAGTTACTTGAAAGTTAAAATAAATGTTCAAGTGACCGTAATCAGTCATTCTCCTACTTAATTGAAAATTTGGGGAATCGGGGAAGAGGAGAAAAATTTGAAGCGTTTCTCAGCCAACTTGAATATCAAACATGAAAAAGAGGAATTTTGTTAGCAGGAAGCATTTTAGATACCCTAAAACTATGAAACAGACTGGCTGAAGAGTTCAAGAAATTACTTCCGGTCATTATGTGCGATAGTACTAAAAATAAATGCACAGTTTGCATGAAAATATGGATTAAACACAATCGCTCAAATAATATAGAAACAGAAGCAAGTTAACTAATATATAACAGAAGGTTAAATTGTTTCCCATCAATTCATAGAAAAAGATTGGAATAAAAGAAGGATACTAAAATAAAACTAAGATACTTCACTGGTTCACGTACATTTTGGTGGAAACATTATTAACTTTTGTTGGAGTGTCTTTCAAGCATCTCCCAGACTCCGGATCTTCAAAGCATATCACCATATTCTCTTCAAAATAAAATACCTCAAGTTAGTCAATTTTACAAAAACACTACATTATACTCCCTCCGTCTCATAAAAAGTGTCTCATTTGCACTTTTTCTCTGTCTTAAAATAAATGTCTCTTTACAATACCAATACAACATTTATTATTCTTTTTCACTACTATACCCTTATTTATTAACTTTCACTCTATTCGACAACTCCACTGACTATAATTAATAAGGGCATTTTAGTAAATGGGACTAATTTTATCATTAAAATCAATACATCTAATCATTTTCTTAAGAACCGCGCATAGCTCAAACAAGACATTTATTATGAGACTTATTATAAGACGGAGGGAGTAATAAAAAAAAAATTCAAACAGCCATAGGATGGAAGTCTTATTATGGACCACGAAAAAAGGGCCATCACTCAAGTGTTTTAACCAATCAACATTGATTACAAAAGAGAAACAAAGATCTGGCATATGAGATAAAAAAAATTCTATTAAGTCACCAGATTTGATTTCGGCTTAGTTAGTAGTAGCAAATATAGGAACCCAAAAATGAAGACAGGTTGATTAAGAGGGTCTATTATGCAAAATAGTAACGTGTCAGATTCCATAAAATAACTTAACAGCTGAACAAATATAATTCTCTTAGCATTTACACTATTTGCTAGAAAACTAATGACTACAAATTTAGCAGTACCAACTAAATGATGTCCTTTGCGAAACAATATGTGTTCATCTACAAATCTACACACATACGTCCTTCATGCACTACCAACTACCCCCATGTCTTACCAGGTTTAATGTCCCTGTGTGTGATATTGCGGTCGTGACAAGACTTGAGTGCCAACAACTGAACAAATAAAAAGAGAGGATTTGTCAAAAATAATAGTATAAATACCACAATGACACTGGGAAATTTCATATGGGTATATTCAGACAAATAGAAGTTTTCCCACTGACAGTTGACCATATTACGGGTGTTTGTGGACTGGTTAGGATCAATTTTGAGGTAAAAATTTATCCAATCTAAAGATCCAATTCCTTGGATGGGTACACCGATTATTTAACTCCATGTTAAATGCTACAACAAATATGTACCCCCCAAAAGAAAAATAAAAATAAAAATAATAACAGTAATTATGATAAAAATGGGCAACTGAATTTTGTAGAATCCTTTCTATGGGGGAAAGGTGTTGTGCTATCATAGGTTTCAAAGTATATGATATATATTAGTTAACCATACAATAAGAAAAACAATACCCCTTACAAACCTACACTCAAGACATACCAGTTGCCAGATAAGGTTGCGCATTTCTTCTTGCCCTTCTTTTGTTGTTTTCAACCAACGCCACCACTTTGATGGATGTAGTATCTGAACTTGTTTCACTTGCTCAAGTCTTTCTTTCTCAGCTGTATTGTTTGCATCTTCTACAGTATATAAAAGCTTTGACAATGACACTCCTTCATAGCTGAATACAAGCCATATTTCATTGGACCGAGACTCAAAAGATTCCACATATCTTGCAATATGGTTCAAACCTTCTTCATATATGGCACCGTGCAGTCGAAATTTGTCTTGAAATGAGTACTCAGAATCATATTGTGATGTTTCAAATACACAGTTTGATTTTCCACCCAATAGCACATCTTCATAGCACATAGAGGCATTTAAGAAAATTTCGCCAAAATATTTTTCTCTCAGTCCACTTAAGTACACAGCAGACCCTTTCTCTACCTGTTCAGTACAATTAAGAATTATCTATACGACTTGCTTACGCATGTATAATTAAAAATACAGTGCTCCCCGAACACAAAACTTCCTCTTAGAAAGTCTAAGCATAAAATATAAAGAACATATTAGATGTAAGTGTAGCTTATACTTTCTGTTAAGTTATAGCTTTATGCTTTCTGTTGATAACTTTGTGTTCTTCTGTATATTGTGCTTTAGGGCCTTTGGACCTCGTTAGACAAGATTGCAGCTTACTTTGGTGTTACTCACTATAGCAGATTCTAGTAGGTGAAATTCTGTTTTAACAGAACTTAACAGTTGCTATTGTGTTAAACAATTTTAACGGTTACACCCCCTCTTAAAATGTATGGGTTAGGTCTAACTCATCCTACAAAACCGGCTTATAAGGTGAAGATTACCACCACTAATAAAAACAACACATGTCATATCTCTTAGCAATGTGGGACTAAATTCACCCCTTCAAACCCAACAGGATGAAGGTTTTGGAGGCTGCAATGAAGGAAAGTCAAATGACGCAATTAGGTGACTAGAGGCGGACAATAATGAAGACAGAATTTCCAACACACCCCTTCACATCCAGGTCTCAATAAGCCTGAAGCGTAGACGACACGAGAATCCCAACAATAGATCTAGGATAGGCTCTGATCCCACCTGGTTGGTCCTAACTCATCCCTACAAAATCGGCTTGTAAGGCAAAGATTGTCCCTACTTATAAACACAACACATGCCCTATATCTAAGCAATGTGGGATTAAACCCACCCCATCAAATCCAACACAATGAAGGTGTTGGAGACAGCAATGAAGGCAAGCCAATGCCACAATTAAGCGATTAGGAGCGGACCATAATGAGGGAGGAATTTCCAACAGCCCCCTCCCCCATAAATAGCCTCCTGTGTATTCAGTTCAGTTAGTTAATTCAAATTTCATAACAGAGAAGCTGCAAATTTTCCCACTCATCTTCCTTCACAATTTTTCATTTCAAGTCAAAACAAAATTCTTCAAATTAACATCAATGAAACCAAACATTACAGGTTTTTAGTTTGGCAATAACAATAGAAAACTAAAACAATGTATCTACTTACTTAATAGATATTTACTAAAAGATGATTACATTTGGAGAAAAAACAGAGATGGCAGATACAAAGTGCACAACAGAAGCTGAAGAAAGACAAACTAATCAACTAATAAAATAAGGCAAGCCAACCAGGGGCAGAGCCAGCATTTGAGCAACTGAGGCAAAGAAGGAAAATAATAAAGGAAATAATTTTAAAACAATTATATTTATTTAGTTATCGAAAATAAAAATATTTAAATGCAGCCGTAGCTATTGCAATGTAACAATCATTTGATCCATCATAACAGAATTCTTTCTCTTTCTCTCTTCTAGAATATTCTAGCTTATGAATTCATCATCCTCTTTACTTTTAATAAAAAAGCATTATTATAAGCCCTAAAAAAGACAAAAGAAGATATTTAAGCAACAAAAATAAAGAAAGAAACAACAAATAACTTCTCCCGTGAAGCCACAACTTATAAAAAAGTCAATACAAAAGTGAAAGACATATGCTACCCCATTTTAAACAAAAGCTGTGATAAGGAAATAGAGATATAAACCAAATGGCTCCCAAGTCACAACCACTCAGAAACACACACACACACACATACATAGTAGTAGCCTAGCACAGGAAGAAAAAAACTGAACAAGGTCTTTATGTGAGAGTAACAAATGAGAAGAGATGTGGTTGTATCTTATCATCTTATCATGTCATGAGTGGTGTTATGAGGGGACCTTAATATAGTTTGACATATGGGTGTTTAGTAAGGTAAGAATTTGGGGGTTGACCATGGCACCAGTGAGTCGCTCATGGCCTCTGCATCTGCGAACAGCTTCGTTTTGGGTTAAATAATCCACATAGAAGCACAATGATCCAATTTCTAAAACAGTTTATAGGAAGAAAACCCTATTAAGCCTATAAATAAAGACCGGGGAGTTCAGTTCATAATTTGTATAATTAAGCAAGGCAGCAAAAGTATTGCACGTTAATCATGTTGATGTAGAAAAAATAGGTTTATACTTCTTTCTAACAATAAACAATGCATTATGACACCTAAAGAGATCCTCATAAACTGAAACCATTAAAAACATTCCTGCTTCACTCAAATGTATTACCATTATACGTTTCAAAATGTACAGGGTGTAGTTAGAAGGACCATCCTGACACTCAGGATTACTTGAGCTTCTGTTTCTATTATTGTCACCCTTGCTCATTTCTGCAGTAATATTACCTTGATTACAATTCCAATGAAAAGCCAACCATACTTCACCATATGATCCACGACCAAAACTCCTCCTTAGTACATACCTACACACCAAAATGCCTATTGCCTCAATTGTTGAGCTAAGGAAACATAAAACCTCTCATACAACAACACATAGTGATAGTGATAGTACGGGCCATCCATATACAGCACACTTAAGGGAATATCAGAGCTGTATATGGATTTAAAAAGGTAACTTTTGCTCAAGATACTACCTGTGTCTTTTACTAGCAATCATTCATTGGCTTATAGATGTTCGGTACATAGGAATTCAAAGCAAATAAATTTACCTTGAATCAGGCATCGAATAGTCAGAAGAAGCATTATCTGAACCTGTATCATGTAAAGGAATTGATTCAAGAAGACCAATAAAACTGGCAAAGCCTTCAGGATTTATGCATTGGTCTTTGGCTTCATTGATAGTTGAGCTCAGGTAAAAGCAGAAGTTTTGGTCGCTGTACAAAATTATAGGGCCATCTACTTCTGAAAAAGGCACCAATCAAATTATATTTGATTGTCAACAGATAAAATTAAATTCAACCAAAAAAAATGTAAAATAACGACAGTACACTAAGAAAAACCTAAAAAATGCATAAAGATTACATAGTGAGATAGCATCACATCTTTGCTTACCAGCTTGTTGATGAAGGTCATTTGGTAGAGGCTGGGGTAGTTCATACAAATAGTTTTCCCAGTCATCTTTTTTGGCCGGCCATTTAGATTCCACTGAATCATCAAGATTTTCTGCTAAATAAAAACATCCAAAATCACCATGTTTCACTTCAACCTATCATAAAAGGAAATCAAAAGGAATTTATTCAGATTAATTTTGACCAGAGGGATCTCTGTTGTGCAATAACTTACTATGATATCAAAAGAGTATATAGAGAAGGATGATTTTTTTTTTTTTTGCGTACTCTAATAAACTCTAATAAAGAAGATATCAAATTCTCAAAAACTGAAAATTGAAAATCCACACAGGTATCTCAATGCAAAGATGAGACTTCAAAATAAAAACAGCTGTTTTTTGGTAATAGATGTAATTGGTATCAACCAAAAATGTTAATAAATCAGCCAAAAAATACATCTCATAAAAAAGAGAGTGGAAATTTGAGATACTAATTATCAAATTTGGTGCATAGAAAAACTTAGAGTTCTTGTTTACTTTGTGAAAACATTCTCTTTTTATGTTAGTTTTACTTTACTTGTTAACAAAGAAAATACTCTTGAAGTGAAAATTGTCATGCATTTCCGGAAGCAATGGAAATGTCAAAGGAGTTATTTCCATTTGTTAAGAAATGTGGTTGGGCCTAACTCAACCCTACAAAACCGGTTGGTAGAGTGAGGATTGCCCCCACTTATAAACACATGTTCATGTCATATATTGTCCGATGTGGGACTCTTAACACCCCCTCATGCTCAAGACTGGACAATTGAAGCGTGAAAATAAATGGTTGGTGGCCCGATAATGGAAACCATAGAAGGTGGCCCACCGAATCTTAAACGAGGCTCTTATACCATGTTAAGAAATGTGGTTGGGCCTAACTCAACCCTACAAAACCGGTTGGTAGAGTGAGGATTGTCCCCACTTATAAACACATGTTCATGCCATATATTGTCCGATGTGAGACTCTTAACACCATTATTTTCTGAAATACAAAATCTCTGGATATCACTTTATCTTCTCTCCAACGCAATGACTCACTTTAAAGTCTCTTTTCTTCTTTGTACCAAGTAAACTAACACAAATTTTAGGAAATGAAAAATAGAAAATGTTTTCACAAAGTGAACAGGCAGGCCCTTAGTTGTCTAGTCTTAAATAAGAATACAACTTTTTAGCCCAACTTATGAGATAAAGAAATAAGGAAGAAAATGGCAATAATAAATCTGATGGTTTTCAGCCATACCAATATTCGCTTAAACTTGGTATCTTGCAGACGAGTGTGCTCCAGGTGCAATAGATCGGAAGTGATATCATTAGCTGAGTAAGTACCAAATAGTGTATTAGTAGATACAAATCAATAGGAAAAACATGAACTACAAAAAGGAACAACCAAAGTAAATAATTTCAATGATCATTTAAGCTTCTGGCAGCGCATCATATACTGCAGAAAATTTGATTTATTTTTCATTGAATTTAAACATCACAAAAGCACAAATGCACACCAAATGAGACATCTAGATAAGATAAGCTTTGTAAAACTGTGTCAATTAATAGAACTAGCACATATAGCATGTTTATTGTATGTATCTCCTTGCTAATGCATGTCACTAATAGCTTATTTGGCCTGACCTTTTCTCCATCTCCTCAAACGTAGTTGAGCCAAAGATATTTTCCTTTAAAAGATGTAAAACTGAATAAAAGGGGCTTCTTGAGAGCTTTTCGGAGATTTTTTTAAGAGTAACATCTACGAAGCTAAATTGTCTTCCTTTTATGTTTATTCCCTTTCTCCTTTAGGTATTCCTGTGACTTGTGAGACTGCAACCATCAGCTAGTCTTATAGCCTATTTCTTGTGTGCCTTTTCCCCAATTGCTCTTTCCATGCTCCCACCTTCTTTAGTTCTTCCTTAATCTTTTCTGCTAGAATATATTTTTGTTTTTTTCTTGACTGTTTCCTTTATTGTTTTGTTTGGGATTATCCTTCTTTACCTTTGTAAGTTTTCTCCTCTTCATCTCATTTTTCTTTTTTCTTTTTTTTTTAAATGACTTTACTTGTTGAAGTTTTGGAAACTTAAAAAATTCACGAGTAAAATTGTAAAGCTTGTGTGAAGGGGCAGTAGGCATATTGAATAATTATAACATGGGGGTATTGGTTTGATAAAAACTAAGACAAGGGATTTAAGTGTAGTGAAGCAAAGGTTTTGAAAACTGCAGGAGACGTCAGGGTAATAGTATATACATTAATTTCCTGTTTAACGACAAAAAAAGTGAACCTAACCTTGCAGATACTACCATATGCATTTAATTCATTATGGATAAACTGACATGCATTAACAATCGTCACGAGTAAATAAGCTTCTACTTTTAATTCATTGTTTAAATCCATGAAAGTTATACATTTAATTCATTATGGATAAACAGACATGCATTAACAATCGTCACAGCAGGGAGTAAATGAGCTTCTGCATTTAATTCATTGTTTAAATCCATGAAAGTTACATACCCGTTCTTCTGTAAGCAGATTCGTGCAGACCGAATAATGGGAAATCTGTATCACCATTTTCAGTGTAGCTTCTTCTAAGTGAGTTCCCCGAAGAGTTGGCCGATTCCAGAGGAACAACAACTGCTGCCATATTGTCCATACTGCCCTTTTCAAAGGCAGCATCAATAATTAAATCTGCTAATGAATAGGAAGATGAAGAGGTGCACTCTGATCTCATGTCACTAAAACGGTGTACTTCCCACAACAAATCACAGACATTTTGCACACTCAACTTCTCAAAGACCCCATCAGATGCAGCCACCAAGTAGCTATCATTAGCAGTTAGAGGCTGCCAATCAGTCACTTCTGGTGCAGATATAACTCCATAACTGTTGAAAGTTCATTATAAGAAATGTGTTAAAATTTCAATACATAATTGTAAAAGAAAGTCACCCTGAAATTTTAATTTTGTTAGCCCCACACGCATTAGTGTTTTGGTTTTGAAGCCTGGACAAAGCAGACGTCCTTCCCTAGCTTTTTAAAATTTAGTTTTAATACAAGACCGATAGTTGATTTAAATTTGTATCTCTATTAAAGGAACTGGTATTAATCAATCCACATTGTAATTACTGTGCACTAGCTGCACAGTGTGCATAGTACTATAGTCTATCTATCTGCCCCTAACTAACCCCTAAAATCTAAGAAACTAATCCCTAGATTTAAGGAGCCTTGTAACTAACTCAGTTGAGATCTATGGTTCTATAAATAGATGAAAATCCTTTGTAATCACAATTAACAAAAATACAATACAGAAATCAAAAGAATTCAGTTGAGAATTCTCTCATCACATTCATGAGGAAATAAAAATTCTAACAATCTCCAACATGAACCGTGTTGCACATGACATAAGGCTGCAGATACACTTGATAAGTTGATATAAGCTTGGAGTATATGAAAATAATTTCAACTAAACCAACCTTTTAAATAGCACATCACCAATAGCTCGTGTAATGGCCAGCTGACCATTTACGCGAGGCAAACCACCCCAATTTAGAACTTGACCACCAGCAGCTTCCACCCGAGTTCTTTCATCCTCTCTGTCTGGATGATGATCCCTAGTCAATTCCTTCACTGCAAAATGATTGAGCCCGCGGGAAGAAGCTAATCTGTACTTTTCACGATCCCACACAGAAACAGAACCATCACGCTCTGTCTGCCTATATAGCTTTAATAAGGAGGCTACAAAAAAAATATTAAAACTAACAACAATAGTCATGTTTTCTTTAAATAAAAAGTATGCCGGTCACCTTATCATAACCACACACAATATTATATTTATATTTATATGTTTAGACAGAAGCAAGGAGCAACAATATAATATTTATGCAATATCGTAATAAAGACATGATAAACTTATATCTTTAATAATGGAAGTTTGGTTATACTGTATTTCATAATCTTTCTCACCTTTAGCTTCCTTAGGAGACTGAAAATTTTCAGAGCACAAGAAAGCCTTAGAGTCTCCAATATTTGCAACCAAAAATTTATCATCTGCAACCAATACAACTGTCGCTGTAGATCCTGAATGAAGGTTATTTCTAGAGGCTTCCTTCATAGTCCAATTGAAAGATATCAATAAAAGAACACACACAAAACTGTATCAAACAAAATTTTGTAAAAGTGAACTAAAATTCAATCTTACCTCAGAAAACTTTACATCAATATCATGGATTGCTCTCAATAATGATTCCTTCAAAATTTCCAAGTGGAAAGAATCATCAAAATTAGCAGAAAATACATTCCGCAACCTGTAAAAGTAATTCTTGATGAGATACAGACATACAAATGTGAGAAACTAAATTCTGTTATAGCTGCAATTACAAAACCACCTTTCAGAATGCAGTTCATGCCATTGCCAACCTAAAATCTCTTTCCATCTAAGCACATGGTCTCGCCTGTGAAGCAATGTTCCTGTCGAAGTCTTTGATATAACAGAGTACATGGCATCCAGAAGAAAATAAGTATGCAGAACAAAATACTCCATCAAAAGTTTCGACGCCATCTCACTAGCTTCGGCACCGTTATGACCATCGAAAACCGCCACAATTCCAACTACAACCTCTCTGATCCCCGTCGGACCTACTCCAGCATCAAACACATAGAATCAGAAATAAATCCTCTGGAACATGAACCAGAAAAGAAACTGGAATAGTGAATAGTTTACCGGGAAATGGAATGCGAACATCGAGCACACAGAGAGTGCGATCCTCTTGTGATTTTCTTCGACCCTGGAGCATTGACGACTGGCAACGCGTTGTAGTTTGACGAGGAGAATCGTAATCGAAGAGTCTCCAACGGGGGCATTTTGGGGATTGGAACACCGCGGGAGCACCGCCGTTTTTGTAAACCGTCAAGCACGTGGACGATTCACCGTCAACGAAGAGAATTACGGTTGAAAGCAGAAACCCTAACGCGAAGAATAGGTAATTCGATGAAATCCTTCTACTCATGTCTGAAAAGTTCAAGCACCGAGTTTCTTTTTTCAATATTTCAATTCTATTACAATCAGATTTTCCGATTTTTCGCCAAAACATGTAGTATCGCGCCTTTTTTTTTACCGGTCACGTTTAATTGGTTAGGTCAGGGTTGTTTTGGGAAAATGCTTTTTTCTTTTTTTTTTTTTTTGCTAGTTTGATCCTTCTCTCTGTAACATCTAGAAATCTCCATTTCATTCAACTGCTACACGAAAAGGTGTTAAATCAATTTTATTAGGATATCCAGAACCTTCTATTCAATTATTATCTTACAGCACACTCATTAATACTATTTTGCTTATGAATGTATAAAATTCTTCAAACCGCTCACTATATGATCTAAGACTTATATATGCTATTTTGATTGACATTGAATAAATGTTCTCTGTGAAAGAAGAATACATGGAGCCATTTTCATCATCATTTCAATTTGGATATGAAAACCAAGCATTGATTCTACCACCCAAACCAATTGAAGGACTTCATGAAACTAGACCCCAACCATTCCTCACCAAAACATTTGATGTAGTGAATGATCAAAGTACCAATCATGTAGTTTCGTGGACCAGAGGTGGCACCAGCTTTGTGATTTGGGATCCACACGTCTTCTCTAATGATCTCCTTCCTAGATACTTCAAACATAGTAATTTCTCAAGCTTTGTCAGACAACTTAACACTTACGTAAGTAATACCGTCTAAATAAAACATTTTTTTTTAAATTTCTCCTACTTGCTTTTGTTGTTTGTTTCTTCTGATTACTAATTTCTTATCTAGCATAGTTACTTGTTTTTTTTACATGAAAAAGAGAGAATCTGATTCAACTGGTTGAGCCGTGAACCGGTAATAATACTAGTATCTATGTATGGTTTGGTTATTTGAGCAACTTGATCACGGTTTCGTCTGTTTGAGCGGTTTAAAGCAGTTGAATGATCTGTATTTGCTGCTAGTTTGGTATCTGGGTCGGATTTTGAAATATTGTTTATATGACAATTGAAGTTCAAATTTATTATTATCAGCTATGTTTCTCATACTGATTGTGGACTTGTGGTGTTCAATATTTTGCAGGGTTTTAGGAAAATAGATCCACATAAATGGGAGTTTGCAAATGAAGGATTTCTAAGAGGGCACAAACATTTGTTGAGGAACATACGGAGAAAGAAGGGACCTTCTCAGCCTGTTGACTGTTTTGGACTAGATGCGGAAATTGATCGTTTAAGGCAAGAGAAACAGGTATTGATGAAGGAGGTTGTGAGTCTTAGACAGAAGCAATATAAGGCCACACTGTACCTTCTAGAGATGGAGCAAAGGTTACAAGGGGTGGAAATCTATCAGAAACAAATGATGACGTTCTTAGATAGAGCTATGAAAAACCCTGCAATAATTCAGAAACTACTCCAACAAAAAGAGAAGAAAAAAGAGCTTGAAGAAACCGTGGCCAAAAAGAGAAGGCTAATTGTAGGTGAAGAAAGACGAAGCAATGTTAAAGTTGAGCCTTTAGAATTAGGTGATTGTGAATTTTCTATGTCGGAGTTGGAATTGCTAGCTACGGAAATGCAGGTTTTTGGAAGGGGGGAAATGGACAAGGACAATAAGCCTGAGGCACTAGAATTACAAGAGAGGATGAAAAGAGTACTTGATGATGAAGGGTTCTGGGAAGAACTAATGTTTAATGTGGAATATGAGGGAAGATTTGACATTCCAGCTGCTGAAGATAATGATGAGAATGAAGACAATTCAAGTGAACTACTGAATCGAGAATTTAAGATTAGCTCTTTTCCTTAAATTCACTAGTTTCAATGCTTCCAAGTCAATGTTAACAGTCGTTGGAGCGGAGTTATCTTAATTGGCAAGCAAGACCATAAAATTACATGCAGAAGAAAATAATTTACTTGTTGGAGTTTCTAATTCTAATTCTATAATATGTTCATTTGTAGCACTTGTTTAAATACAAATTCTCTCACTTTTCTCTGTTTGATTAGGTAGGTTGCTGCTATGCCGGGACAAGATTCCTTGACAGCAAAAATTGTCACTAGTTATGCCACGGGCTCGAGGTTCAAGTTTTTACCACCAGGCAGCTATATATGTGTATACCCGTTGTAATTTGATTATTACCTTAATGAATGTAGATTATTAAGAAGATCTAGAATGGACAAGAAGTAGCTGATCTCCAACAAGCATAACTGAATGAACATTAAAATATATCTCCGCAAGGCTATGACAGGTCTATACCTCTTCGATATTAGATTTACTATTATTAAATTCGACCAAGGAGTGCTGGGGCATATATGAGTTTTAATCAAAATCTTTTTGTTTCAATTTTTCAAATCAGAATTCTTAGTATTCTTGTTTGTTCTGATGCAACTGTTCACTTTGGATTGCAGTTCCTGTTTATTACATCTATGAAGGAGGAAGCATTTTAGGGGCATCCAAGAATTTTTTGCTAGCAAACTTAGTGCTAGGATGGCTGTCATAGATAATGTAATGGAATTGAAGAAGAATCTCTTGTGCAGAAGCTTTAGCACTTAAGCAAATTGATTGCAAAATGTGATTTATATTGTATAACACTCAAACTTGGTTGCTTGTAATATGATATTGTATAGCTGATTATGAAATATGGAATCTAGATGAGAATTCTGAACAATGTTTGTGATCTTGCAAACCATGTCTTCTAGTCCATCATCAATCTACACCAACTTTTTTCATTCTGGACTCACTTAACATGTATAGTTTCACACATCCACAAGCCCATGTTGTATCGCACAACAAATTCCTTAAGATGTCCCCTTATTGTATCAACATGTAGTGGATTTTCATTCACATATTCAACACAGCCAGTCAAAGATATGTTTGACATCAAATCGTCCTTAAGCTACATTTTTGAGGTATTGTCCTGGTGTAATAATATATTTCTGAGTTTTATAAAGGTGTCTCATTTTATTGAATTGAAGAATGCAAATATTGTGTATAAATTACTCTTAATTTAGGTTAGTCTAGGAGCAAGTCAACCAAAGCCTTGTCTTAGAAACAATCTAAGATCCCTACAATTCATATGAAAATATTATTCTATTTTTTGAACCTTTAAATTAAAAATTTCTTTTAAAAAATCTTCGCAAATCTTTCAAGTATTCTTCATGTAACACCACTAAATAATATATATATATATATATATATATATATATATATATATATATATATATATATATATATATATATATATATATATATATATATATATATATATATATATATATATATATATATATATATATATATATATATATATATACATATATATATATATATATATATATATATATTATATATATATATATATATTATATATATATATTTAGAATAATATTAATATGATATTGATACATCTAAACGGCATCGAACACTTATGTTCAAATACATATAATAGTACAAAAACATGATACTGATACATATGATATTGATACATCTAAACGGCATTGAACACTTATGTTCAAATACACATAATAGTACAAAAATATGGCACATGATATACATAAATGTCTAACAAAATATTACGAATCACACAATGGATAACAAAAGAAACATCAACATCTTCATAGTCTTTAGGCAATCTTGCTCTTATTTTTCTCCTCTCTCGAACTACCTTAAATTCAACAACATAAATGGAATAAGATATTAATCTCAGTGAATTTTCCTATCTTATGAGTCTACTTGACTCTACAATGTTATTATCCTCTTCGCATTTTATTAGCACTACACTCACATGCTACTAAATAAAATTGAGGATCAAAGCATAACAACCTCATAAACAAGCGAAATTATTAAGGAGATTATTAAGGAGATTTCTTCCCCCTTTTGATAGGACAAAGTTCACTAAATCGGTATCTAGAGGTTTCTTTCAGTCCTATTGTTGGGTCTTACTCTCCTACATTTCAAACTACCAATTTGGCAAAATGTAGGAGTCAAATTACCACTTAAGAAATTCACATGATCTCGGGATAAATACACCGATTTCTATCAAAGTTTAAAGTGTAGACACTTCTGCATTTCCTTACCATCAGATTCTCCATTAACCCTAGGTTTCACTCGCTTACCAAGTAATATCTCTTTGGCAAGCTCATACACACATACATACATTTCAATCATGAGGGTTTTTATTCACACCTAACTGATCCAATTAATCGTAATGCCACACATTTCAAGTTATGTATGATATCAAGAGTTTTATGCCCTTACACCAGCATATAACCTTTTATATTTCAACCACTATACAAATATGTTCTTATAACCTAGTAGCGTTTAATATACTATATTCCGCACTCGGTGATTTTCAAAGTGTTTCCATCAATTCTCTTACACCAATTAGCATACGAGACGATGTGTCTCTAAAATCAACTAGGATACTTCCATACAGGTTCATAGCATTTCATCGTAATTCGTATGCTATTCTCTTTTAACTCACAAGAATATAACATTTTGAAGTTCCATTCTTGAAAGGACAAATGTTAGATCAGATGTTGAAACAATTTGTCCAACTTCTAAATCAATTTAAGCACAGTTTGACAACAATAATAAATAATGCAGAAAGCTGTTAAAAAACACAAGAGATTGGTAAATCCATTTCATTGAATCCACTTCGAATTAGAACAATAGTCTTATAAGAACCCCAAACCCTATGAAATTTTATGTCTCTTTCTAATCCTAGTGACTTTCTATTTAGATCTCTCCTTAAATATGAGAATTTCTCCCACTTTCTTTTAATCACTATGTAATAAATTCAATAAACAATTTTCAAGAATGTTGAATAGAACTCAATTAAGCAATATATTGAGAATAATGTTAGAGAGAGAAACTTTCTCCTCTCTCTAGCTTGGCGCGTTACTAAGGAACAAACTATCGTTTACCAACCAAAAGAGTAAAATGGAATGGAGTTGTGTTAGAAGCAGGAGAGACAAACATAATGTTAAGGGAAAATGAGACTCATATCATGGAGCTGGAGGGACAAAGGAGGAAGAAGTGAATAAGACTCATTCTATCTACTTCTCTGAAATCCCGGAGAAAGTGAAGGCAGCAATTTTTTTCGGTTTGTTTAGAGAATACAACAAGGTTAAAGAGGTGGTCATCCCTCCTAAGAAGAACAAATTTGGCAAACGTTTCGGCTTTGCAAGATTCACTGATGTTGATGATGTTAGGGTTCTCGCCTTGAAGCTGGATAACATCTTCATAGATAATGTTAAAATACATGAAAATATCCATAGGTTTCAAAGACTAGACAAAGGTATTGAGGGAGACGGGAAGACGAATCGAGGTTATCGGGAAGAGTCTGATATACCTGTACCGTTCAGAAGGAGTTATGGAGCTGCAAATGTTAAAGTGGGAAACAAATCATTTGCGGAGGTCGTAAACAATAATAGGAACCCTTCAGGCTTTGTTCAACCTAAGAAGACGACAGTGCATTTGAAGTTTAACGTACTTGAGAATAGGGACGGCAACGGGGCGGGTCGGGGACGGGTTTTACTATACCCGCACCCGCCTCCATGTAACACACCCGCCCCCGCCCCCAAACCCAATCGGGGGTAAAAATTTACCGTCCAGACCCACCCCCACCCGAAAAAAAAAATTTCTTTTTAATTGCAATAAAAATTAATAATTTAATTAAAAAATTGATTATTTTAATAAATTAATTATTTATTTAATTAAAAATTTAATTAATAAATGAATATTAATTTGATTAATTTAATTATTTTAATTGCAATAAAGGTATTAATAATTTAATTAAAAATATAATTAATAAATGAATATTAAAATAAGTAAAATAAGAGAATTAAACTAAAATGCATTATTCGGGGTTCTCCCCGCACCCATAATTAAAAGTCAGGTTTTCCCCGCACCCGCACCCGTACCCACTCAAACCGGGTTTTCCCCGCTAATTTCGATGTGGGTCCAGGCGGGCCCCGACGGGTCTGAGTTTTTTTGCCATGCCTACCTGAGAAGGAGCTCGTAAGGTTTAATGAGGCCTACATAGGCGTGGTGCTAAATTCAGGTATGACATATAATATACAAACGAGTTTTGTGATTGAAGGTTTTTTCTATCAAGGTTACTCCTCACAGAGCGAACCTTTGTCTTTTGGAGGAAAGTGAACCAGGAGAAATCAGAGACTTTATAAGAGAAGCAGAAACTTGGTGGAAACAGTGGTTCTCGAAAATTCGAGAATGAAAGGAAGACGTCGTAGATAAAGAAAGAGTAACCTGGCTGAGATGTTATGGCATCCCTTGCCAAGCTAGGAACTTTTCATTTTTCCAGATGTTGGCCAAAACGATAGAACACTATATTTGCATGAATGATAACACCTAGAAAGGAGAATGTATGGATATAGCAAGAATGATGGTTAGAACTCATTGTGCGGTTATGATTAATGATAACTTCAAGATTCAAATCAACAACAACATTTTTAGCATCAAGATAACAGAGGATTCATATGGCCCACTACGTATCATTGTTAAGGATTCTGATAAGTGTAAAATGAACCCTGTAACATCTTCTGATTCGGAGGGATCATGGAATAAGTATGGTGAAGAGGAGGAAGGAGTCGAAACATGGAATTTGGTAGAATCTAGTGAGAAAATAGTAAACTTGGAAGAGTCTTATTCTTCTCCGGTCAATTCCACGACTGAGATTAGGCTTAAGAAGGTTTTTGGTAGGTCTGATGATTTGAGAAAGCCTACTCTTGGTACTGAGGAGAGAGTAGTTGACTTTATTGATAAGACACTTGATTTTGACGTAGCGATTGAGGCAACTTTAGCAACACGAAAAGGTTTCTTGGAGACATTGGACATGAATGATAGCGAAGGTACAACAGGTCCAGGAAGGACTGACCCTATTATTCAAAACGCTTTGGTTAAGTTTGTTGCAGACACAACTTTAGAAAATAGGAAATTTCAACAAGTTAAAAAGGTGAAGCTCAGACGTATATCAGATTTAATTGGGCCGAGTAGAAGAAAACCCAAGAAAAATCCAAGAGGGTTTTGGGCCTATTCATACCAGATGGGCCTGTAGAAATGGAGGACCCGATTGAAGAATTCTCCCAGCCTTCCTTTTTTGTTTCACTTAACAAACAAACCAGGCATTCTTTTTCTACAAACACAGAACATATAACTATCTCTAAAGAGGCAGAAGATGATTCTGAAATTTTCTCATCAGGAGCCATTCTTTGCTGTGACCCGACCTCAGACTCTGATGTTAGATGCTGCAATTCAAAATTATGGTAGAATGTAGAATCAAAATTTGGTGAAAATATCCGGGGAGCTATTTCTGATTGGGGGGTGGTGGTGACCGACAAAATCAAGGATTATCAACGAGAGGTTGCAGAGATCGAGAGGTTTGATAGAGAAAGATTCAATGGGCAGAAGGAGATTAACAATAATTCTCAATGATTTTAGGATCCTTGAACATTAGAGGGGGTGGCAATTACACCAAGAGAAGAAGAATCAATAAAATTATCTCATCAGGAAGGGTGAACATATTCTTCATACAAGAATCAAAACTAAAAGAGGTGGATGACAAAATTATTAGAAGCTTGTGGAGTCACAATGAGGTTGGTTGGTCTTATGTCAGTGCATAAGGGCAATCTGGAGGCATCATTTCGATGTGGAACGAGGAATCTATTAAGCCTCTTTGTTCTTTCAGAGGGGATGGATTTCTTGGCCTAAAATTAGAATGGAAATCAGAGTTGCACTATGTCTTCAATGTTTATTCAGCTTGCGGTATTTTAGCTAAAAGGAAATTATGAAGGGATTTGGTTAGGTTAAAAGATAAGCTTAATGATGGGCTTTGCGTTGTGTGGGGGACTTCAACGCAGTCTCGGTAGTAGCAGAAAGGAAGGGTCGTAGCTCTTATTACAGAAGTTCGAAATTTAGAGAATTTGAAGCCTTCATTTTTAATATGAGCCTTGTAGATCTGTCTGTCACAGGTAACAAGTTTACCTAGTTCAGTGGGGACGACAAAGCTATGAGTAGGTTGGATCGGTTTATCGTCGACGATCAAATTATCCAAAAGTGGGGTAGTTTTAATTAGTTGATTGGTAACAAGGATATTTCGAATCACTGTCCGATATGGATGAAAATTTGTTCAACAAATTGGGGTCATAAACCATTTAAATCGAATAACTGTTGGTTTGATAATCCTAGTAAGAATGGAAAGATATTGTAGTTCAAGGCAGAAGCCATTATGTTATTAAAGAAAAGTTCAAATTATTGAAGGTTAGTTTAAAGAGGTGTTTGGTTGGATAGACCTCAAAGTTGAATAAGAAGTTGAGGCTCTGAACAAGGCTGATAATTCGTTAGCTTCAGTAGGCGTGTAAGATTTCAAAGAGGTGGTGGAGAAGCGATCAATGGCAGTAAGATCAATATGGAGGAACTTGCACCAAAAGGAAAATATGCTTCTCCAAAAATCTAGACTGAATTGGAAACTGGATGGAGATTTGAATTCGAAATTTTACCATAATTGGATCAAGGATAGTGTCGTATCTCGAAAAAAGCACGATCCTTCGCGAATGGTCGCGGAAAATAGAGTCACCACCGAACTTTATTTATCCCAAAGAGGGAAAGGAAAATATCGATAAAACCTTTAGGGAAAGAACATGGCCATCGCAACTAGGTTCTAGGTTCAGGAGTCAGTTACATAAGGGGAAGATATTAGCAACCCCTCATGTCCGTTGTACTCAACGGGAACCTCTTGATTCAATTCGTGAGAAAATGTTAGCTTAGTTTGTTTGTTTTCTTCTAAGGGAATAAAGTGAAAAGGTAAGGTAAAAGGATCTTAATTGCTAAGAATAAAATGGATGGTTTTTAGATTAGGGTGCTCACTAAGGATTGAGGCCCTTGTGCCTACGTATTTTCACTTAAAAGAAGTGAAGAATCAGAGCCTCCGTAGTTCGTGTTTTTGATTTTCCCTTGATCGATACTCAAATACCATTTGGATGGTGACCCGCTCAAACTATCCTAAAAACAATGTATCATCAGCTTGTCATCATCCACATGTGCAACCATCCTACGATAGTACATGATAAGGTGGCTTTTTGGACAAGTATGCCACTTATACTTATCAAATTCTGGTGTTTTAAACTTGTCTGGAATAACCAAACCAGGAACCAAACACATCTCTTTAGCAGCAATCCCAACAATATCATCACCTTCCACTACTTGGATTCGTTTCATGAGGTTCTGGTAATTTTCTTTCACCTCCCTAAGGTCCTCGTCTCTTGCATCGTCACCTATAGAGATTGACCCTGAAGTATGATAGATCTGATTGTAATCCTCATATTGTGTAGCAAATCCAGTTGAAACGACCGTATGTGGAACAATAGACATCATAGTTTGTGGAGTGGTGTGCATGACAGGTCGTGTCTCAAAATAGAATGGAGTAAGGATTACTTGTGGCACAAATTTCGCCATTGTCTCAAATCGTGGCACAAAATCATGATGTAAACCGAATGGGGGCCATGTGGAAGGTACAGATGTTATAGGTTGAGTTTCTCCGGAAGATCCTATGATCTCTGAAACAACTGCAATTTGAGGAGGCTCACTCATGGCAATTAAGGTTTGGATCATTTCCTTGAGTTGATTCACATTCCCTCGAAGATTTTCGACTTCAGCTCTAAGTCTTGCATTTTCTTCTTCTATGTTAGACATCCTTTGGCATGCACGAGCTCTGGTGTTATATCTATGTTGAGGACTCATAATGGAAAGTGGAACGAGAAACACAGAATGAGAAACGAGTTGAAAACACATGGTATGCATATGCGGCGCGTATGCAAAATGAGATGCAATGCAAGGTATCCACCCTTTGGCGTTTCGAGGAATTGTTCAAATTAGTTGTTAGTTCATACAGAGATATCAAGGAATCAAACAAATATAAAGCAACCAAAACCTCATTCATTCATTAAATTGTAGCAGTCAAATAGTACAAAAATTCATTCAGAATCAATTACAATCCATAATACTTCAAAAACCAAGAAAGAGTACAACAACGAAAACTCATAACTTTGGCCTACGAGCCTCACGCTCCTTCAATTCTTCCTTAAACCTCTTCAGCATGTCCTTGCAAAGGCAGAGGAAATCACAAATAGCAAGAGGAGTGGATTCGTCCATTGCTTCAAAAGCATCTCTATGCTTCCACACCAAGTCTTGGGCTAACCAGTTTCAAAATTCCGCCAACCCATTAAGCTTGTTGCGGCACATATCTCAATCAGCTATCAAAATATGTATGGATCGCTCATATCTGTCATAATTCGAAAGCACATTTATCCTTTCAGCAACCCAAATATCCTTATCTGCAAGAATATCTTCCATCTGGTTTTTCTGATCTTCGGCCAGACTTCTAACCTCATTCAGCTCCCTACATAATATGTCCCAATTTGCTGGCTCAACCCTAGAGGCTCTTATGGAATCCTCTTTAAGTCTACGTTGCTCGGCTTCAGAAGCTCTTGAATGACGTAAAGCAGTGTTTAACTTTTGAATTTCCGCTCCCATTTCTTCTCTGATTGCCTTGTTCTTCTGGGTAGCCAATAACCAATGCTTTTCATTCTCAACGTATTTCCTTCGAGCTTTATCCAACTCTTCCTTGAGCCCACTCACCTTGCTATCAGACTGATTAAGACACACCTTAACCTTCTTCCTTTTGTGTTCTTCTTTATTAGCCTTCTTTTCTACTGCCTCTAGCTGAGTATTCTTACGTTGAAGTTCCCATTTCATGTCATTCTTCTCCTTAATGACACTCTGAAGCTTCAGCTCAAGTTGTTCATTTTCCTTCATCAACTTTGCTATAATAGCTTTGAGGTCTTCAGCTTCCTCAATTGGGATGTGAGTAAGCTTTGGTTCAGGTAGAGGTTCGAAAACCTTGACCTGAAAATGCATTTTTATCTCCGTTTCTCTTTCCTTGACCCACACAAAGTAGGGTTCCTTGGTAATATTGTTCCTTCGACCCAACTCGCTCTTCCCTTTCTTCTTAATACTTCTCCAGGCTCTCACAATCCTCTTGAATAATTCAGGGTTCTCAGTTTCCAAATCATGTATCATGAAGGCCTCTAAAATTTTCTCTTCGGGAGGAGCCTCTATTGGATACCCAAGCTGCCTCACCGATAGCATAGATTGGAATTAATACAGCCTCGAATTCCAATAAGCGGGACATTCGGGAACTCACCACAACTGGAAATAACTTCATCATAATCTAGCGAAAACCAGGAAAGGTCAGAAGATCTGAGAGACACCATCCTTTGAGCCCAACTATCACCAGCTTGGTCAACAAATGACCCCTTCGCTGGCAAATGCATGTTAAGCCATTGATACAGAAGAGGCGCACAACAGACAATTGATCCTCCTTTCTTTTCACTTTTCCAACTTAGAAAATAAAAGACTTTTGCCAGAAGAGTTGGCACAGGATTCTTAGTCAGGAAGATATGTATGGCATTCACATCCACGAAATCGTCTATGTTGGGAAACAAGACAATCCCATAGACAGCCAAAGCTACAGCAGCGTAACAGGCGTCCAAACTCTGAGCCTCTATAAGGGTATCAACTCTCTCTATGAGAAATTTGAGAGGAAGCCCCTTAAAACCCCCTTTAGTTTTCCAGTTATCAGAGATATTCTTCTTGGACATGTGGAGAGCATCAACAATAATCTTTTCATCTATAGATAGATCCACACCCACGAATGGCAACTTGCTCTTCATAGGAATACCCACCAATTTTTTGTAGTCTTCAAGTGTTGGCGCTATTTGGAAGTCTTGAAAGGTGAAACATCTCAAAGAAGAGTCATAAATCTGGGCCAAAGTAACGAGCGCTTTCTGATCTACCTCTTGGGTTAAGATATGAATTAGCTTGCCAAAATCCTTCCTAAAATTGTTTATGAAAACAGCAGGGATACGTGACACCAAGCCTCGTAAGTCTTCCAACTTAGGCTTCCTGAAACTGTAAGGATACGTGCTTCTAGTGTTTGTTCCCATAATTTCTGAGTACCTGCAACTTAATTCTTAGATTCCCTGAAAAACCAAAGAAAATGCGAATGCTATGATATGAACATGAAATACAGATGCAAGGATAAAGACCACAAGCACAATTCTGAAGCGGTAAGGATAATCTCTGATTACAGGAACCCCATGGGTAGGCTTCTAACAAGTAGGTGCCTAGAGTCCTAGATTTCTTTCAAATACATTATAACCATGGCAAAGGGATACCACAATAATAATATATTTGAAAGGATCTCCTCTAAGTGAGGTTTTCGCATCGTCCCACGAGAAAGACTCCTCGTGAATCTCCACTACACAACCATCGAGTCCAAGGTTTCTAAAGGTATCTCAGAGTCATATATCGAGGTTGAAAATATCATCGTCAGAATAACGATATGTTCAAGGGATCTCATCTGATTGGGGCTTTCGTGTCAACCCTCACGAGTTAACACTACCAACCACCATGTAAGTAAGGTTAAAAGGTCCTTAGAGTTATCAATTCAGGTTCAAAATGTTATTACCATGGCGAAGGCTCACCACGACAATAACATTCCCAAGGGAATAAACTCTAAGCGGGGTCCTCGTATCTTCCCAACAAGAAAGGCTCCTCGACGGATTCTACTACTTGACCACCATTCTAATCCTAAGTTTTTCTCAAACTCGGGTATAGAGCCATCTCACAGAGTTCCCATAATCAGAGAAACCCAATAATCACAAGAAAAATAGATATGGGACATAATAAAAATAAATAAGTAAATAAATAAACAAGCAAGCGAAAAACAACATAGGAAGAACACAAATAAACGAGACTAACGCTTACGAATCGAGTCAAGTTAGGCTTGATTCTCTCTTGCATAGGGTAATGCAATCCCCAACAGAGTCTCCAGCTATCGTACCTCGAAAAAAGCACGATCCTTCGTGAATGGTCACGGAATACAGAGTCTCCACCGAACTTTATTTATCCCAAAGAGGGAAAGGAAGATATCGATAAAACCTTTAGGGAAAGAACATGGTCGTCGCAACCAGGTTCTAGGTTCGGGAGTCGGTTACGCAAGGGGAAGGTATTAGCACCCCTCACGTCCGTCATTCTTCTTTAAAACTACACCAGACTCCACCAAGCGAGCATGTAGCTCCTTCAGTGGGGTTTTCAATTCCTTGACATCCCTGACGACCTGTTCATCAGATGCTTCCTCGGTAGCATGGGCTGCATGTCCATTGTGAGTAGGAAAAGAGTTAGTGGCAATATTTGGACCATTATCTTTGAAAAACAGGATCTTGCAATTAATGAGCTCTTGCACCCTCGCCTTCAGAGCAAAACATCCGTCCAAATCATGCCCTGCGGCACCTTGATGGTATTCACAATGTAAGTCTGGATTGAACCAATGAGGAGGCTTTCTAATGAAAGGAGGTAGTAATCTGGTGGTCACTAACCCCTTGTATACCAGAGACAGGTATAAATCTTTGTACGTCATAGGGATAGGTTCAAAATTTAGGCTTCTCCTGGCACGATTTTGATTTGCTGGAGCAGTAGGAGGAGCCTGAGGCCTTTGTTACGGTTGATTCTGCGCCGGAGGAGCTGGTGAACACTGAGGAGCTGTTTGTGGCGGATATCCTGGCATGAATGGTTGAGGGTGCAATGGATAACTGATAGGAGGTGGTGGCAGTGGATAAGCTTGCATTACTGACGCCACATAAGGTTGTTAAATGTATGGTACCGAAGCAGATTACTGTTGATAAGAAGCTGGCTATGGAGGTCTTCTTCTTGATTGGTTTCCCCTCTGACCACTAGATACAACATTAGTCTCGCCCTCTTGTCTTTGTTGGATGCCTCCTTGATTCTTCCTCACATTATTGGAAGTAGCAGCAAACACGATTTTTCCACTTTTTAGACCATGCTCAATTCGGGCTCCTATGGCCACCAGCTCAGAGAATCCCAACGATGTGCTTCCCACCATCTTCTCATAATAGGCAGGTGGTACAGTATCCATGAATAGCTCAGCAAGTTGTTTTTCAGCTAATTTCAACTTGAGAGGCTAGTTCCCTCCATCTCTGTGCATATTCCTTGAATGATTCTTTATCTTTCTGCGACATGTTTTGTAACTGTCTCCTCGGGCACCATATCCATGTTGTATCGATAGTGTTTGATAAATGCGTCAGACAGATCTTGGAAATTTTTTATTTTCCCTTGATCGAGACTCAAATACCATTTGGATGGTGCCCTGCTCAAACTATCCTGAAAACAATGTATCATCAGCTTGTCATCATCCACATGTGCAGCCATCCTACGATAGTACATGATAAGGTAGCTTTTTGGACAAGTATGCCCCTTATACTTATCAAATTCTGGTGTTTTAAACTTGGTTGGAATAACCAAACTAGGAACCAAACACATCTCTTTAGCAGCAGTCCCAAAAATATCATCACCTTCCATTGCTTGGATTCTCAGTCATAATACCCATGAATCTTGCCTCCAAAATAGCAACAAAAAAAACATGGGCAAAATTAGGATGTAACAGTGCTCTGTTCTTGAAAAAGGATGTTTTGTAGTTAATAAAGATATACAATAATTAATGGATCAAGGGATACTCCAAGTCAGTCGCAGAAAAACTGATAAGGATATTGCAGTGATTGAACCTCATTTTGAAATACCACCTATGTGGGAAATTGAGTATCATAATACACCAGGTATTCCACCCAGAATAGAATACGTGTATTCGGAGATAACAATTCAACTAGTTCCTCTCCCTTATTACAACAACAATGCAGTGCCATGGTGCTATAATGTTGTCGTTTTCATAAATGGCCAAGAGGTGTCCCTAGGGGACCAGTTTGAAAAGATTTCTAGACCTGACATATCCAATATTGCTGAAACAAGCAGAATGACGTGTAGTGGTCATGTCTTTGGGCCTACACCACCTCCAAAAGCTATTGAAGATATTGTTAGAGGAAAGATTGCTGAAGTTCTATAAGCCCACAAAAGGTTGGAAATTCTTGATGAGACGATATCACCGCAAGAGGCGGAGGAATTTTTAAGATTGATTAAAAGAAGTGATTATAAGGTGGTGGATCAACTTCACCAAACCCCTTCGAGAATTCCTGTGTTTTCATTGTTATTCCACTCAAAAGCTCATAGAAAGGCCTTACTGAAAGTACTCATGCAGGCGCATGTGTCACAAGGAATCACTGTAGACCAATTTAATGGAATTGTATCTAACATTACTGCTTGCCACACTCTGAGTTTTCATGATGAAGAGCTGCTTGTGGAAGGAAGCAATCATAACAGAGCTTTGTATATATCTGTGAAATGTGTGGATGATGTCTTAGCCCGAGTGCTGGTGGATACGGTTTCATCACTAAATGTCATGCCAAAGTCCATTTTGACCAAACTCTCGTATACAGAGACGGTGATGAAGCCTAGTATGATGATTGTGAAGGCATTTGATGGCTCTCATAGGGCTGTGATCGGAAAAGTGGACCTGCCCATACTAGTAGGCCCGCATATTTTCAAGATAACTTTTCAGATCATGGATATTAACCCAACATACAGTTGTCTGTTGGGAAGACCATGGATTCATGCTACCGGCGCAGTAACGTCCACACTTCACCAAAAAATAAAATTTGTGGTGAATGGAAAGCTAATCATAGTGTCTGGAAAAGAGGATTTGTTGATCAGTCACCTATCATCATTCAGATATGTTGAAGCGGATGAAGGCGCATTTGAAACTTCTTTTCAAGATTTGGAGATTGCAAACACTGAATTCTGGGAAGTAAAAGAACAGGATATGGCGGTGGATCCATCATTTTCTTCTTTGAAGGGTGCAAAGGCAATGCTAGAGAGGGGCAACCCTGAAGGTTAGGGTCAAGTGATTCACGTTCCCGAGAAGAATAACCGTTTTGGGCTAGGATATGAGTCTCAGATGAAGGAAGGTGCCCAGAGTTTGTCTGGAGCCAAAGTGAAGATTTTCCAAGAAGTGTTCCACAACGCAGGATTTATCCACGACAAGGAAGTGACCGCTGTAGAAGACAATACAACTGATTCAACGACACCATGCCTGGTGTACCACAACACTGCCGATCTGAATAACTGGGAATTGATTGACCTACCTGAAGTTTTTTCATTGTTAGAGTAATTTATTTTTGTTTTCTCAAAATCCTTTTGCTCTGCCAAGGCTTAAAGATCTTTTGTAGGCCCCCTTCACTTCAAATGATTAACATCATTAATAAAAATCATTTTGTTTTTCATTCTTTCTTTTTCTTTTTGTTTAAGAAAATGGCAACCTTTTCAAAGCCACAAAAAAGCATTTTATTTTTCTTGCATTTACTTTTCATTTTTCTAAAATCAACATTAAAATCATGCAGAATAAACAATGAACCCGTTGAACTTGATAATGTTACAATCCCTCCTGACTTTGAGACCCATGTGAACCAAGCGGAAGAAGAGTGCGAGGAAGAGTGTGATCTGCCTGAGGAACTAGCAAGGTTGCTAGAGCACGAGGATAGAACCATTCAGCATCATCAAGAGCCCGTGGAGGTCATCAACTTAAGAACAGAAGAGGTAAAGAAAGAGGTGAAGATTGGTATTGTCCTTGAAGACGACATCAAGGAGAGTTTGGTCAAGCTTTTGCATGAATATATTGACGTGTTCGCTTGGTCATACCAAGATATGCCGAGTTTGGACACGGATATTGTCGAACATTGACTGCCGCTTCAGCCAGAATGCTCGCCAGTAAAGCAAAAGTTGAGAAGAGCAATGCCCGATATGTCCATCAAGATTCAAGAAGAAGTTAAAAAGCAGTTCGACGCAGGTTTCCTAGCAGTATCCAAATACCCCCAATGGGTTGCTAATATCGTTCCCGTCCCCAAAAAGGACGGAAAAGTGAGAATGTGTGTGGATTATAGAGATTTAAATAAAGCCAGTCTGAAGGATGATTTTCCTCTTCCACATATTAATACACTAGTGGACAACACTGCTAAATTTTCTATTTTCTCCTTCATGGATGGTTTCTCAGGCTATAATCAAATCAAGATGGTGCCTGAAGACATGGAGAAAACCACGTTTATTACACCACGGGGAACGTACTGCTACAAGGTGATGCCTTTTGGGTTGAAAAACGTTGGGGCAATCTATCAACGAGCAATGGTCACTCTCTTCCACGACATGATGCGTAAGGAAATCGAAGTATATGTCGACGATATGATATCCAAATCACAAAGTGAAGAGGACCATATAGAGAATCTGCAAAAACTATTTGAACGACTGAGGAAGTTCAGATTGCGTCTAAATCCTGCCAAGTGTACATTTGGTGTCCGGTCAGGGAAATTGCTTGTATTTATTGTTAGTCAGCGTGGAATTGAAGTAGACCCCGATAAAGTTAGGGCTATTCAAGAAATTCCTGCTCCACGAACAGAGAAAGAAGTCAAAGGATTCTTAGGGAGATTGAATTATATCTCCAGGTTCATCTCTCATATGACTGCTACGTGTGAGCCTATATTCAAGTTGATGAGAAAGAATCAAGCTGTCAAGTGAGATGCCAATTGTTAAAAGGATTTTGAAAAGATAAAATGTTCCCTACAAGAGCCTCCCATCTTAGTCCCACCCGTGCATGGGAAACCGCTCATCATGTACTTGACTGTGTTAGAGGATTCGATGGGTTGCGTACTGGGGCAACAAGATGAATTTGGTCGAAAAGAGCATGTGATTTACTACATAAGTAAAAAGTTTACTGATTGCGAATCGAGACATTCAGCTGTAGAAAAGACTTGTTGTGCTCTGGCATAGGCCTCCCGTCGTTTAAGGCAGTACTTGATTTGCCATACCACTTTGTTGATCTCCAAGATGGATCCCATAAAGTTCATCTTTGAAAAATCTGCTATAAATGGAAGATTGGCTCGTTGGCAGATGTTGTTATTTGAGTACGATATACAATACGTCACCCAAAAGGCGATTAAAGGAAGTGTATTAGCGGAATATTTGACACATCAGCCGTTGGAGGATTACCAATTCATAAGGTTTGACTTCCCTGATGAAGATATCATGGCTATAAAGGATTGTGAGGTCCCAGGCCCTGACGAAGGACCTGAACCTGGGGCAATTTGGTAACTTGCATTTGATGGTGCTTTAAATTCCAATGGACATGGCATTGGAGCTATTCTGGTCTCTCCTTATGGTAATTTCACCCTTTTTACCGCAAGGTTGTGTTTTGTGTGTGCGAATAATATGGCGGAGTATGAAGCCTGTATTCTTGGTCTTGAAGCCGCAATTGATCTTCGTATCAAGAACCTTGAAGTATACGGAGACTCAGCCTTGGTAATCTACCAAATCAAAGGAGATTACGAAACTCGTGACACGAAGTTGATCCCATATCATGCTTATGTCAAATAGATGATAAATTTTTTTGATACCATAACATTCCATCACATCTCAAGAACAGAAAATTGAGTGGCTGATGCTTTGGCCACATTAGTTTCCATGTACCAAGTTAGATTCCATAATGAAGCTCCATTTATTGTTATAAGGAGACAGATTGAACCAGCTTACTGTTATACAGTTGAAGTAGAATCTGATGGCAAACCATGGTTTCATGACATCAAGTGTTTTCTAGAACGCCAAGAGTATCCAGGAAATGCTCCGACCATGGACAAAAAGACTCTGAGGAAGTTAGCATCCAATTTCTTCCTAAGCAACGATGTTCTATACAAAAGAAACAATGACATGGTGCTACTCAGGTGCGTGGATAGAAATGAAGCTGACATATTGATAAAGGAGATACATGAAGGGGCTTTTGGAACACATGCTAATGGGCATGCCATGGCTAAGAAGATCCTAAGGGCTGGCTATTACTGGTTGACAATGGAAGCTGATTGTTTTCGTTATGCCAAAACTTGCCACAAATGTAAAATTTACTCTAATAAAGTTCATGTGCCGCCCACTCCTCTGAATGTTTTGACTTCTCCATGGCCATTTTCGATATGGGGCATCGACATGATTAACATTATTGAACCAAAAGCGTCTAATGGCCATCGTTTCATCCTAGTCGCCATTGATTACTTCACAAAATGGGTAGAGGCTGCTTCTTATGCCAACGTGACAAGACAAGTGGTTACTCGTTTTCTCAAGAAGGATATTATCTGTCGATATGGGATTCCAAGTAAAATCATCACAGATAATGGGTCGAATTTGAATAACAAGGTTATGAAGGAGTTATGTGAAAGCTTTAAGATAGAACATCATAACTCTTCCCTATATCGCCCAAAGATGAATGGAGTTGTTGAAGCTGCGAATAAAAACATTAAGAAGGTCTTGCAAAAGATGGTGGTAACTTATAAAGATTGGCATGAGATGTTACCTTTTGCTTTGCACGAATATCGAATGATTGTCCGTACTTCAACACGGGCAACCCCTTTTTCCTTGGTATACATAATAGAAACAATCCTTCTGGTTGAGGTAGAAATCCCGTCGATGAGAATCTTGATGGAAACTAAACATGAAGAGGCTGAATGGATTCAAAACCATTTTAACGAGTTGAATCTTATTGAAGAGAAGCGCCTAGCCGCTTTATGTCATGGACAACTATACCAGAAGCGACTAAAGAGGGCATTTGACAAGAAGGTCCGTCTTCGAGAGTATAAGGAAGGATATCTCGTGCTCAAGAAGATTTTCCCTGTTCACAAGGATATGCGAGGAAAATGGGCTCCAAATTATGAAGGCCTGTTCATTGTTAAGAAAGTCTTTTCTGGTGGAGCCTTAATTCTTGCAACGATGGATGGCGAGGAGTTCCATAAGACAATAAATTTTGATGCGGTTCGTTTGTGTTATACCTAGGAAAAAAGACAGCCGCTAAGTTGAAAACCCAAAAGGGCAACTTAGACAAAAATGGCATCCTGATGGATTGAAAACCCGAAAGGGCAATCTAGACAAAAATTAGGGATATAAAAAGTGTCAGCTCGCTAAGTTGAAAACCCGAAAGGGCAACTTAGGCAAAAAAAGAGTAGCCCTGTGGATTGAAAATCTGAGAGGGCGATCCAGGAAAAAGTTAGGGAAAAATAAAAGGCTAATACAATATCAAACAAATCTAATTAGCGCAAAGGAACAGGGGCCCGAAAGTCAACCTATTTGTTCTCTTCAGAAGCAAAGTTCTAAGGATCTTTTACTTATAGGGGAAGTAGCATTTATCGAGATTCAATGTAAACCTTTCCTATTCCCATTTTAATTTGTTTGTTTCCCTTGTAATATCCCATGTGGAGTCGTGTTTTTCATGCGCTACCATATTTTTTCAATGAAATTTGCATTTTCCTTCTCTATTCATTGTGTTATTTATCTTTCTTTTGCAAATGTCATTTATTTCTGATGATATAATTTTGAAACTAAGGTATAACAACATGTTGAGACGCATAAATTCTTTGACAATTAAAATAACTAAAAGGGAAGCTGATCTTTTCCCCAGAGATCATGAAAACTACTAGATATTTATGGAACACTTTTGAAATGACCCCTGAGGAGGACTTGGTCCTGTCATTTTCCAATAAAATTTTGATGAAATTCGACATGCCAGAAGAACATGTTCAGAACATCCTTTCATTTTAACGAAGGTACATCTCCGAGAGTTGAGGAAAACAGGATGGTCGTCTTTACACCTAAATCCTCTATGTCTGTCACAATAATCCAGTCTTTTGACCGGCGCGCATGTCGCTCAGGTTGTTGTATACCGAGCGCGTCGTGTCTTCTTTCTTTTGTTTAGTCCAATTTTTGCTGGCATTTACTCAAATCGATATTTGTCAAAGTTTATCTCTTTTGTCGATCTGAAGTTTTTCCAGATCATATACCAGATAAGTCATAATTTCAAATTATCTTCTTGTCCAAGATTTTTAGATATCCTTACACATGTTATATTATCAAGTTTTGCTATCAACTTGGTTCTGTGTGAATCCGAAACCCTTTCGTTTAAACTCTGTGTGAATCCAGAGTCTCTTGTTGTTCTGTGCGAATCCGAAACTTCATTTTTTATGGTTATGTAAGAAGCATTAACCCATCTCTCTTTGGTACTCTGTGCGAATCCGGAGTCCTTTGTTTATTATGTGCGAATCTAGAACTCTTTTCATGGTTATGAGAGAAAGCCATACCTATCATATGCGATGTTCTAAGCAGAACCATAGCCCATTTGATTTTTGCATCACTCTGTGTGAATCTGGAGTCTTTGCATTTTTTACTCTGCGCGAATCCGGAGTCTTATCTTTTATTACAATCATTTATCTTTTTGCTCCGTGCGAATCCAGAGCATACTTTTTATTACATGTTATCAACAATCTTTTAGCCATTTTTTCTCAAGTATCACCAGTGAGTCAGTTTACCTTACCTCTATCAATCCCCAGCAAACCTCATTGGTGGTCATCTCAATAATCTCCACAAAATCAATTTTACATTTCCCCAATAACATATAGTTCCGCGTACATGTATTCATACGTATGCATGGAATCCGAGATTTTTTCTACCATTATGGTGTTTACTTGTTTCGTTCACTTTGGCGTTTATTCCCCAAGTGGTCGGGTTTGTCGTCTCTCTCCAAGAAGGGTCGTCAGCTTTAAGCATAAAATTCACATCCTTTCTAAATTCCCCACTGAGTTTGATCCTCGTGGATGATGGTTGTTTCTGTTATCTTCTCTGTGTTTGGATAAGATAAACCCCATTCGAGTTTATTCCTTAATGGTTGGAGTCTTTTTGACGGTTTCCTTCTATCTTGTTCCTAGATTGAACTTTGGTCCCTGGCAAGTGTTGCGTTGGTTAGGTCACCAAACCTAGTCTAAACGTGCATTTATTTGACATTATATCTTGCAGCAAGAATCTTTTACAAATCCCCATTGCGGATAAGTGGCAGTCTCCTTCGAGAAGCTTATCCTTTTTGTCAACAAGTGGCAATCTCCTATGAGAAGCTTGTTTCGCTATTACGATAAGTGGCAATCTCTTTCGAGAAGCCTATCCCTTACAACGATAAGTGGCAGTCTCTTTCGAGAAGCTTATCCTTTCTTGTAGGTACATAAGTCCTTTATAGTGATTAGTGGCTATCTCTTTTTGAGAAGCTTATCTAAAAGGCGTTTCTCAGTGAAGTCCAATTATTTTGGCATACATAAGAGTTTAATTACCCTGTATCTTTTCTGATGTTTCCTGAAGATCCCGTTTGATCTCTTCGTTTAAGGAATTTCCAAAGGCTTGGATGTGTGAGAACTCCAGCATTTGCCTGCATGATCCTATTGATATAAGGATCCTGCTTTACCTTCTTGTCCTAGAGTGTCAGCTGGTCATGCCTGAACCTGATGATGAATCACTTTAGATTTCCCCAGTTGTTTCTTTTCCTCGGTGTTCGGTCATCCTCAGTGAGTTTGCTACTCACTGTGTTGACTTTGTCCCCTGTGTGTTTTCTTTCTTTGTCTGTATTTTGCATGTACCATCCCATCATTATCATCATGATAGGGTATCATTGCATCTGCATTGCATTGGCATTGCATAGTTTTTTCCTTTGTTCATAGCATAACATGTCATATGCATTTCGGATAAAAATTCGGGTCTTCTTGTTATTTAACTATCTCCCACTATGATCATATGAAAGATATCCTTCTTCATACTATCTAGTTGAAGACATTTAAATAGGGGCAACTGTTACATCCTAATTTTGCCCCTGTTTTTTTGGCTATTTTGGAGGCAAGATTCATGGGCATTATGACTAAGAATCCAAGCAGTGGAAGGTGATGATATTTTTGGGACTGCTGCTAAAGAGATGTGTTTGGTTCCTGGTTTGGTTATTCCAGCCAGGTTTAAAACACCAGAATTTGATAAGTATAAGGGGCATACTTGTCCAAAAAGCCACCTTATCATGTACTATCGTAGGATGGCTGCACATGTGGATGATGACAAGCTGATGATACATTGTTTTCAGGATAGTTTGAGTGGGGCACCATCCAAATGGTATTTGAGTCTCGATCAAGGGAAAATAAAAAATTTCCAAGATCTGTCTGACGCCTTTGTCAAACACTATCGATACAACATGGATATGGCGCCCGAGGAGACAGTTACAGAACATAATCATCCAAGGAATATGCATAGAGATGGAGGGAACTGACCTCTCAAGTTGAACCCCCATTAGCTGAAAAAGATCTTGCTGAGCTATTTATGGATACTGTACCACCTGCCTATTATGAGAAGATGGTGGGAAGCACATCGTTGGGATTCTCTGAGCTGGTGGCCATAGGAGACCGAATTGAGCATGGTCTAAAAAGTTGAAAAATCGTGTCTGCTGCTACTTCCAATAATGTGAGGAAGAATTAAGGAGGCTTCCAACGAAGACAAGAGGGCGAGACTAATGTTGTATCTAGTGGTTGATAACGCGAAAATGTACCTTATAATTGTCGTATTTTCCATTGATTAATTATATGATTTCAACCTGAATCTTGATTATTCCGCAAGTTTGCTAAGTGTTTTCACATATATTTCATTCTCATGCTAAAAATGAGCAAGACATAGAAAAGCATGTAAGGAAGGGACAAAAGAGGAGAAAAAGCCAGAAAACCACAGAACGTATGATTTTCGAGGTGTGACGGTCGTCACAGCCCACCACGACCGTCACAAGCGTCACGACCGTCACAACATGGCCACGAACGTCACAGTCCTATTATCAGTAATAACGTTAACAACAGAAACATGGCCACGAAGGGGAGAGAATTTAGGCATGATCCAGTATGCCCTCCCTGAGAATTCTCTCCCTCAACTTATTTTCCTCTGACATTTCCTCATGCAACTTCGGATATAAAAGGAGGGCAGTTGGACCTGAAAAAGTGAGCTCATTCTACGTACCAAATTGCTGCCAAAAATTCTGTTGAAGCCAATTTCCATTTTTATTGTTTTTTCCTTTCCTTCTCCTTTAGTTCAGAGCACTGTTATTTTATTCTGCACTTTCATTTCACCATAGTAGAATCCTGCCGACATTGTGGAGGACTACTCAAGTACTAAGTATCAGTAACATTAACAGGTTCTTATTAATCCAATGCTTTATTTTTTATTTTTTAGTATGCATGTTTTACCATTTTATTGTTTATGTTTATTTATGTCTGCAATAGTTAACATGTCGATCTAAACCGATTATACCGGTATGTAATCAAATTAGTAGGACGGGATTCGATAACAACCGGCACACCTTTCCTTTTTACAAACAATCTTTCTGGCTGTAGTTTTTAAATCTAATTTTCTAAATAACCTTTGTCACGAAAGTGAGAAGCTATTTACGACGGTTTTGCCACGAAAGTGGGAAATTTATTAAGGTTCGAACCGGCACGTGAGAGCGTGGGGTTTGAACCGGATAGTAAAAACTAGGCATTAATTTTAAACACAACGAGAGCGCTTTAAAATTAATCAGAATTTATTTATTTTCAAAAAGTATTTTTAACCCCGAATGGGACAGCGAGAGCGTACATTCCGCCTTAAAAATATGACCCGAGTTAACAACCAGGGTGAGGCAAAGGTCTTTAAACAAGTATTTTCTTCTGAAAAGTATTTGCAAAAACTAAAAAGCACTGATGACTTGTCGACTCCCTGATAACTAAGGCATTACATACTGATATCCCAATATCAATATTTCTAGAACTCATAGCCTTTTGCCCCCTTTAGATTTCATAACCTAGCATTTACTTTCTAAAAACTTCTTCCGCCTTAGCTAAACATAGTAACAGCCCGATAGCACTAGTTTGATTACCAGTCCATGTGGGATCGATATCTTTATTACTACGCGATAGACTGTGCACTTGCAGTTAGTACCATTAGACTCAGAAAGTCGCGATCAGTGGTCAGTGGGGAAACCAATCAAGAAGAAGACCTCCACATCCAGCTGCTTATCAACAGCAATCTGCTTTGGTACCATACTTTCAACAACCTTACGTGGCGTCAGTAATGCTAGCTTATCCATGTTGCACCCCAAAATTTGACCAACCAATTCTTGTATTTGGCTTATGTTTCGACTCATTTTGCATTTTTGCATTTGCATACCGCATACATTGCATTTTTCGGCCAGATTGATTTTATCGGGATTACAACCCTCTTCTCACGTTTCAGGCAGTGCAAACCAGTTCGAGTGCGGAGATTTATTTCGGGAGCTGTGCTCTTCCCGGTGTTTTCAGCCCTTGCTGTTGTTTTTGAGGATATTTCGGTGTCCGGTTTTTACCGTTTATTTCGCTATATTCTCGCATCCTTTTTTTAATTGATTTAATTGACTTTATTGCATTTTCTAGTTTTTTCCTGAATTTTTAGCTTTAGAAAATAGATTTTAATTGTTTTTCTAGAATTTTAAATAGATTTTATTAGGTATTAATAGTTTTTTTTTCTATTTTTAATAGATTTAATTCATTTTTAGATATTAATTGAATTTGTTAGAAATTAATAGATGTAATTCTTTCTTAGATATTAACTGATTAATAGGTTTAATCTCTTTTTAGGTTTAATTTTCTTTAGAAATTTATATGTTTTATTTCTAGATATTAATTGGTGTAGGATTTAATTTGTTTTAGAAATTAATAGATTTTAATTTCTTTTTTTTTTGGATTAATATAACTTTTTTTAGAATTTAATAGGTTTTAAATTCTTTTTTTAGAATTAATTAGATGTTAATTGAATTTTAATCAAGTCTTTAATTTAGTTTTAATTAGCAATTAATTAGGTCTAGAGTTTAATTCATTTTCATTTGGTCTTAATTAGATTTAATTGCAATTTTAATCATCATTAGTATTAATTTTCGTTTCAGAATTAATTGAGGTCATTTAATCATCTTAATTGGGTCTGTTAAACTTTTAAGTGCAGTCTTTAGTGGGCCAGGTGTAGTATTTGGAGGCCCAGTTCATTCAGCACCACTTGACAGCATATAAAGAGCTCCACACGTCCCGTTCTCTCTCTTCCACCTCACATCTGCATGCGCCACCTCTCCACATGTCCTCACATCACTTCTCTCCACGCCACGTTTCCACCTCACACCCTCCCTCTCTGCATGCCTGCCACGACGCCCATTGAGGTGTCACATTCTCACATCTCGCATGCAAACACACCGGGTGAATCGCCGGAGAAATCACCGCGGTGGTTCACACGGCCAGAATGTCGCCGGAACTCGTAACCGTCGCCGGAAACTGCAATTTCCCACCGGAAAACTCATCCGATCTTCATCTTCCTCCAGATTTTTCATCAATCATTCTCCAGAACTTCAAGAATCTTCAAGTGTTCATTACCACGATCACCACCTCCATCGTTTTTCTGGAAAATCTCCAACAGATCTGCCTCAACATCATCCGGTGTTCATCACGATCATCATCTTCATTGTTCTGGAAATTCTTCAAGAACATTCATGAATCCCATCCACCTTCAAGAACTCGTAACCTTCATCCGTCTTCATCAGTTCTTCAACCGTTTCCAGATCCATCAATCTTCAGTAAAGTTCATCAAGATCCTCATCAGAAGTTTCCAGAAACTTCTTCAAGATGCATCCGTCTTCCACCAAGTTCTAACGATCTTCATCGTTTTCTCCGATCCACCAACGTTCATCGCCATTCATAAATCTCCAGATTTCTCCAGAAACTTCCAACAATCTTCATCACGAACCATACCTCCAGAACTTCTTCAAGAATCTTTGTCAATGTTCCTCGCCATCATCAAGATGCACCAGATCTAACCTCTGAGAGTTGAGAAGAGTCTTTTAATTTGGTGGGTTTTGTTATTTCATTTAGGTTTGTAGGTTGCATGTTGAGAGCGTGAGATCTGAGGAAGTGACAGCGGCTGAGTGGGAGAGGAGAAGGAGATAAGGTTCAGTCTGTGAGGTTTGGGAGAAAGAAGGCGAAGGAGTCTTGGCTGGGTCAGTGGGCCTTGGGCCCAACGTGCATTACTGACCTGCACTCCCTGTTTGCCATGTTCACCCCGTCCCCTTTTTTTCTTTTTTTTGGCTGCATCGCTTGGGCCTGATAGCCCTAAGCCCAATGGCTTTCCTGGACTCACACCTTCGTCCCCAGAAAGCGCACCCCTGTAGTTTCGTTTTTGTTTTGTTTTGAGTTACTGGCTATTGTATTGTGGGCTTGGGCTCAAGTGTGTTTTATTTTCAGGCTTACACCCCTGTTCTGGCTGATGTACCCCCCTTCCCTTTATTTTCTAATTTTTTGCTTGTATCGGATATGTGTTTGTAATAGCTGCTAGTTTTATTTTCTATTTTCTTTTAGGGGATTATAGTTTATAGTTTAGAATATTATCACATATTTTTAATATAGTTTTTATATTTTAGAATTTATATTCTATTTTTCTTTTAGGATAGTATAGAATTTTATATAGAAATTTCAGGTTATTTTCTATTATGCAATTTACATAGAATTTCCTATTTTCTTTAGATAGTATTTCTTAGAATATTATTGTATATAGAATTTTCATTTCTATTTTTCTTTTTAGGATATTATAGAATATTATGCATAGGATAGAATTTTCATGCTATTTTTGTATGCAATTTACTTAGAATTTCTTTAGAGTTTTCTATTAGGAATTTATCGCTTTTTTAGGAGTAGCATTTTATTTCCTTTTGTCATTGGATTTCTCTCCTCATTTCTCATTTCTTATCTGATTTTATCTTAGATTTTATTCTGTACTAGCCGTGTGACATGATTCAATTGGAGAATGATTTTCAATATCATTTCTCTATCTTGTCTTTGACACGGATATCAATACGCTACCTCTTAGAGTTTGATTTATCGTATAAGTCAAATCATAACGGTTTAGTGTTACATTGGTTCTGATTCGAAACGTTATCATCAAGGATCCAGAGAGGAGAAGATTGAAATGGAGCTTGCACACAATGTCGAGGGCCAACGGAGCCGCTTCGTTGAATAATATCTCTCTTATTCAAGTCTTCGTGCAACCGTCGAGTGTTGTGAGCTGTAGCGTTAGATACGTGGGAAATGACAGTTGAGGGGTTTCCTCTCAATCGGCTAGAGTGTCTAGTATGGTACCCTTTGGGTGACATATGACGCATTCGCTCCTACGTATTAGGTTCTTGCGTGTGTGTCCCGAGTCCCTTCCCGTTTAGGCGTGTTAGGCCTGCTTCCTCTTTGCTCTCGCCCCGCACGATCGAAACCCTTTTCTCTCGCATTCAGGCGATTGAGACCCTTTCTCTTGCCCCTGTGCAATCGAGACTTGTTTTTCGTAGTGCGCCGAACTACGTTTGCTCTGATCTTTCATGCCAGACGAGAGTACGTAGGCATAGGATGTGATATCCTAGCGAGCTACCTTTTTCCCTTTTTCCCCTTTTGCTGTAGTTAGTTGAACTACAACTGCTCTGATTTCTCGTACCAGACGAGAATATGTAGGCATAGGATGCGACATCCTAGCGAGCACACTAACAACTAACTTCTTTGTTCTCTCGCTGCCGTACGGTCGAGACTTTCCCGCTGACGACTAATGTTCCTTTTCTCTTGCCCGAGCGCAATCGAGGCCAGACCGCAGTCCTAGTTCCCGTAGGTCCCCGTACCTTTAAACACTGACATACTATGTCCGTTCTACCGCAAACATGTAACACCTAAGTCTCCGACGAGCGAGCAGCATACACCTAACTGCTAGAGTGCGTACGCTAGTATCATCAATCCTTGCTCTCACCCCTGTGTGATCAAGAACACCCCGTAACCCGTAGTTATCCCGAACTATGTTTGCTCTGATCTTTCACGCCGTATGAAAGTACGTAGGCACGAGATGCGATATCTCGGCGAGCAACCTTCCCCCGTAGTTTCCCGAACTATGTTGACTCTGACTTTCACATTGCACGAGGGAATACGTAGGCATAGAGCGCGATGCTCTATCGAGTCAGTTCTTTCCGTTTAGCTTTAGCAACCATAACTAGATTGTTTTTCACCTGTAGACAAACCAACAAGCATGGATCCCGTTGAGTACAACGGACGTGAGGGGTGCTAATACCTTCCCTTTGCGTAACTGACTCCCAAACCCAGACAATGGTTGCGATGACCTTGTCTTATACCTTTTCGTCAGGTTTTTCCGATCGTTTCCTTTCCCGTTCTGAGGGATAAATAACGAAAGGTGGCGACTCTTCTGTTTTACCGGCACCTTATTTTCGCGGTAGCGACAATCCACCACTACCACCTCCTATCAGTTATCCATTGAACCCTCAACCATTCATGCCAAGATATCCACCATAAACGGCTCCTCAGCGTCCACCCGCTCCTCTGGCGCAAAATCAACCGCAACAAAGGCCTCAAGCTCCTCCTACTGCTCATGCAAATTAAAACCATGCCAGGAGAAGCCCAAATTTTGAACCTATCCCTATGACGTATAAAGATTTATACCCGTCTCTGGTATAGAAGGGGTTAGTGACCACGAGATCGCTACCTCCTTTCATTGGAAAGCCTCCCCATTGGTTCAATCCAGACTTACATTATGAATACCATCAAGGCACCACAAGGCATGATTTGGACGAATGTTTTGCTCTGAAGGCGAGGGTGCAAGAGCTCATTAATTGCAAGATCCTGTATTTCAAAGATAAGGGTCCAAATATTGCCACTAACCCTCTTCCTACTCACAATGGACATACAACCCATGCTATCAAGGAAACATCTGATGAACAGGTCGTCAGGGATGTCAAGGAATTGAAAACCCCACTGAAGGAGCTCCATGCTCGCTTGGTGGAGTCTGGTGTAATTTCAAAGAAGCATGACGGACGTGAGGGGTGCTAATACCTTCCCCTTGCGTAACCGACTCTCGAACCTAGAACCTGGTTGCGATGACCATGTTCTTTCCCTAAAGGTTTACCGATATTTTCCTTTCCCTCTTTGGGATAAATAAAGTTCGGTGGCGACTCTATTTTCCGCGACCATTCGCGAAGGATCATGCTTTTTTCGAGGTACAACAAGTAGCCATAAAAGAAAACATATAGGTCCGGTGGCGACTACTCAGGGCTTGGTTGATACTGTGGAGGGTGTGAAAAAGGCTGTAAAGAATCACTTTGTTGAGTTATTTTCTAAGATTGATTTTAACAGACCTGTGCTGGACGAATAAAGTATAAGAAAGTTGACTGAAGTACATGTTTTAATTTTGAAAGCTCCTTTATTGATGTTGAAATAAAGGCAGCAGTGTAGGGTTGTGACGGATCGAAAAGCCCAGAACCAGATGGTTATAAATTTGTGTTCATCAAGAATTGTTGGCCCATTTTAAAGGATGATATTGTTAGATTTGTCAAGGATTTCCATGCTCATGCTTACCTCCCTAAAACGGTAACTTCTTCTTTTCTCACTCTTATTCCAAAAGTTGCACATCCTTTGAAATTACGTGAATTCATACCAATATGTCTTGTTGGGAGCTTGTACAAAATTGTTGCGAAACTGTTGGCGGAAAGATTGAAAAAAGTCATTGACAGCCTTATTTCTCTGTGTCAGTCTACGTTCGTCCCGGACAGATAATTGCTGGACAAAGTCCTTATAGAAAATGAAATCGTGGATTGTGCTACTAGGGAAAATAAGGTCTGCGCTCTCTTCAAAGTCAATTTCGAAAAAGCCTACAACTGTGTAAGTTGGAATTTTCTTCGTTTCATGATGGTTTCGATGGGATTCGGAAACAATTAGGTGAGATGGATGGAAGGAAGCATTTTCAACTGCCACTTATCCGCTTTGGTAAACAGGAGTCCTACGGAGGATTTTGCAGTGGAAAGAGGTTTACGTCAGGGAGATTCTTTATCTCTTTTCCTTTTCGTGATAGTAATGGAAGGTCTCACTAGGATGGTTTACAAAGCTGTGACGAAAGGAAAATACAAAGGATTCAGCGCAGGATTAGGAAATTCATTTGAATTGATTCAATTCACAGATGACACACTACTAATAGGTGAAGGGAGTTGGAACAATCTATGGAGTATCAAAGTTGTCCTCATGGGATTCAAACTTATTTCAGGCTTGAAAGTGAACTTCTTTAAGAGTAGACTTATTGGCATTAATGTTAGTGAGCACTTTCTTTTGGCTGCTTCTACATTCTTATCTTGCAAGACGGAAAAAGCTTCTTTCTTATTATTAGGAGTTCCTATTGGCATAAATCCTAGAATGGTTAGTGCTTGGAATCTAATTATTGTCAATTAAATCTCGTTAACTTGGTGCTGACGAGTCTTCCTATTTTCTGGCTGACGTTAAATAAAGCTCCTAAGTCTGTCTTGAAAACTATCGATACAATCAGAAGTAGGTTCTTATGGGGAGGCTCGGATACGAAGGAGAAAATCCACTGGATTAAATGGGATAGGGTGAGTTCACCGAAGAAAAAAAAGGGAGGGGGGGGGGGTTTGGAATCAAGAGCATGGAGGAATTCAATTTAGCTCTTATTTCAAAGTGGAAGTGGAGGAAACTCTTAAAGTTCGTTACAGTAACATAGAGCAACACGTGCTAACTGATTCGATGTCGGCTAAAATTCCTTCATCTACATGGTGGAAAGACATTCTTAAGAGCGGAGCTTTTTCTACTAACCTCAGTTTTAATTTTGCAGATTCTATCATCCATGAGCTTGGAACGGGAAATTCTATATCGTTTTGGAAGGTAAAGTAGATGTCTTGTCCTCTTTTGGCTGAGCAATTTAAAAAACTGTACCACTGTAGCAGAGATAAATTCGGTTATGTCTCTTCAATGGGAGCTTGGGTCAATGGCTATTGGGAATGAGGAGATTTTGGAGTATCTTTCCAGGACAAGCAAGATAATGAAGCATAGTTTTCTAGTATGCAAAATTTGTTGAGCAGAATGGAGCCTGCCATGGGAAGAGATGATAAACTATCTTGGTTGATAGACAAAGGTAATCCTTATAGTGTTCAACTTGCTTATCAAACCATGCTCAATTGTAGACAAGAAGATCCTATGGATACAGACAAGTCAAAGGCTCTTGCTACCGTTTGGAAATTAAAATTGCCAGCAAAAGTTTTATGTTTCGGCTGGAGGTTCCTATGGAACAAGATCGCCACTAAGGATCAACTTATTAAGCGAGGGATCACAGAGGTAGATAATTATTGTATTTTCTTTCAAGATTCAGAAGAAGACATTGTTCATTCTTTCTTCAATGCAGCAGCGCGGTGGGAGTGTGGGATAGGGTAAGTGACTGGTGCGACAACATTTATACGTTTTTAAGAGATTACATCCTTTTCTGATTGGTGTGGATTGTGCCATAACAAAGAAGAAAACTTGAAATTCGGTTCTATCTTGATAACCGTTGTTTGGTGCTTATGGAGAGCTAGGAACAATTTTCTATTTAATAACGAAAAGTGTAATTTAGATGATATTTGTTGGAAGATCAAACTATTTTTGTGAAAATGGTTTTGTGTAGGTAAAATTTTCTATTCCAACACAAATTATCATTCCTTTTGTATGAACCTGTTAAGGAGCATTAGTAGATTCAGGTGTTGGTAGGTGATTTTTTGTTTTAGTGCTTAGCTTGTTTTTGCTGTAGCTGTCATCCAGAACATAGTTTATGTTCTTATCAATACATTGACTTTTAGAGAAAAAAAACATTATACCATGTGATTGAAGCAATATTGTGATGTAGGATTAACATAACCACTTTATTTTCAAACTTATTGAACTATAGAATTAATGTATTAAAATAAAACTTTACAATTAACAAACCAACAACTATATCAAATTATTTAAATATAGTGTGGTGTACACAAATTAGACCCAACACTAACACTATGGTGTATAAATATGATAAGTTTTACACAGATTTTAATGGAGAAAAATACATATATGCTAGACTATTTTGTTGTTGAGATTACATAAAGCTTAAAAATAATAAATAAATGGATAGTAGTATTTTATAAAGAAGCCATGTACGTAAACGAAGATAGAAGCTTTCATGTATGTGATGATGATTATGATTTATGATGATGCGAAGCGAGAATCTAGCAATAGAAGAACCCGTGAGTGATGTCTGGCCCGCATGGATATCAACTATTCTTTTCCTCTCGACTCATCATCATCAATATCTCTCTCTTCCTCTGCATGCAGGAGAATATCACAGAACTAGAAAATCAAGAATCACTGAAACACTATTATGAGATTGTTATCATAATGTCATATGTGTGCATCAATCACTTACAAACTAAACAGAATATAGTATCTATTTAACCAATCCAATGGGGAATTAAGATCCACATACATGTTCTCATCATCATAGTCTAAAATGTCATTTATTTGGAAGCGTGCACTAGTCAAAAAGTTACCAATTTCCACTTGAATACATGTTACTACATGCATGCAAACCATTATCAATTGGCATGCATGTCTATATATGATCAAACTGTCTTGGAAATAGGAATGCGTCGTAATTCACTTTTTAAATACAACAACTGGACTTTTCCTTCTTAACTTATTTTCAAAAATAAAACAAAAATGGAGTACTAAGGTTGACAAGGATTCTAGGATTGCATTTATTAACGAGTTAGTATCCAATTCTTCCATGTCATATGAGACTAATTAAAAATATTTAGGTAAAAAAAATACATATTATATCTAAAATATTAACACTCCACCAATATGTGTTTAGAATCATATAAATAAGATATTAAAATTTTGGTATTGAGTATATACAAAAGCGAATAAAAGACATTCTAAAATGTACCTATTCCATAAAGGATAATGCTAATTTGTGTTCTTGTGGCACATGTTAAAAAATCCACAAATAAAAAATATGTATGAAAAAAAACAATAAAGTCATTAATTATAAGGCTATATTAAATTTATTACACAATTTCCAAGAATTATTTACTATAATTATCTCTTAACTTGTGCCCCAAGAGCACAAGTTAGCATTACCCTTCCATAAAATACATCTAAGTTATGTTTACTAACGTGACTGTCTATAATAACAATAAGAAATGCAAAGCAGAGTATAATCAGATACAAGTCTTCATGTCATCTAGACACCAAAGCTTTTGATTTCTGCAACTTCTACCTCACACCTAAAAAGCAACAACATGATTGAGGTGAGATTACTAAATCTCAGTGCATTCTCATATCTTAGAGTTCACTTGGCTCTACAAGATGAACTAACTTTCTATTTAAGGAACCTCACCAATCACTGCATCTAAATTATTAAACTTACTAACTATTGGATACTCAGCACACAATCATTAGTCACTAAGGTTTTCACATGGTGTAGACGTACCATACCAAATACATAGTTATGTGACAAATTCGAGTGGAGGCATAATATATTACATCATTTGGACTTGGTTCTAATAATACGACACTCTGTGGCCAAGGTTTGAGTTTGCATCATAGTATCTCAAGTCGTTAGGCTCGGTCTTTTTATGTGGTTGCGCCTCTAAATCTTAGGGCTCAGACATGTGTATCATGATACCTCAAAATCTTAGGACCGATTGTCTCTGTAGTACACCTCGAAACCATAGGCTCGGACATCTGTGTAGTACGTCTTGAAACCATAAGCTCATACATCTGTGTAGTACACCTCGAAATCATAAGCTCGGGCATCAGTGTAGTACACTTCAAAACCATAGGCACGAACATCTGTGTAGTACACCTCGAAACCATAGGTTTGTCCATTGCTTCATGACACCTAGAAACCGTATGAAAATGCTCGAAACATCACAAAAGAGAAAATTAGGGTTCAACCCGACCTACCTTCTAAACTCACCACTATTCTTTGAGGAAGGAAAAAGAATGTGGAAGTTTCACTATTTCATAGTTCTTTGCATTAACTTTTCAATGCAGCCAACTGCGTCTCATTTCAAATTACTAAACTCAAGATACGTTATATTTAGTTCTACTAGAATTTATGTATCATCAAGTTCACTTAGCCACTCTTTTATTTATAAATTTAATACCTACTATTAAGTTTTTAAATAATATGGCATTGCAACATATAATTTTTTTTAATAATATTGATTTATTTTTTATTTTTTTTAATAATATTGGTTTATTTTTTATAAGATGTGGTTCATATATGTTATTTTATATTAATTTAACTAATTTAAAATAATGAATTAAAGTTGCAAATGTAGTTGATTGTATCAAAATCATCCCAAAATGTCTTCTTCTCATTCTTGTTCCTTCAAATTAAATTTGACCTAGAATCATCATTGTTGAACTTTCGTCAAATCTTTACCTATAATCTCTCTAAAATACATAAGCACATATTTTTCTTACAAAAATAATCAAAACACATAAATCACATGCACTACTACAAAAAGTATATTTCATAATGCCATTTCACCTCAGACAAAGTATCCATCGTGGTAGAATCTATTTACTTAGGTGTTTTCCTTTTATTTTCATTTTTAAGCCATTTTTCACTAAGGTTGAAACTTCCAACCATGGTGAAAAGTGGCGTTTGGTCATGAGTTCGAATCCTAACACCTACAATTTTGTTTTTTTTATTTATTTTAAGACACTTTTTACTATGGTTGGAACTTCCAACCGTGGTGAAAAGTGACACATGATCATAAGTTTGAATCCTAATACCTACAGTTTTTTTTTGTTTTTGTTTTTTTTATAATTTTAAGCCACTTTATACCACGGTTGGAACTTCCAACTGTGGTGAAAAGTGGTGCATGACCATGAGTTCGAATCTTAGCACTTATAGTTTATTTTTTATTTATTTTAAGCCATTTGTTTTTACCTCAGTTGGAACTTCCAACCATGCTGAAAAGTCACTCAGGATCATCGGAAAATATAAGTGTGTTTATTGAGTTTCTTCATCGTACTTAAACAAATCTTTTTTGTCCATTTAGTGAGTATCAACTGTTAGACGATATGCTTTGATATAGAAGGGGTGAATAAATAACAAAATTAAAAACAAAATTTTTGGCAAAAATTCTTTTCAAAAGTTTAATGGCACAACAGAAACAACCTGAATCGAATCGTCTAACCGAACCTAGTATCGAAAAGTTCGGATATGCGTAACATAAACCAATTGAATGATAATGAACACAAATTGTTCAACAACGATTAAATGCTAAGCTACACGTAAAGCTTATCTCCAATGAAAAAAATCAATTAAAATACTCAAAGACAATTTATCAAACACTTTGTGTACGATCGATAACGTTTGGAAATTTATTTTATTTTATTGATGTTAAAAAAACCAATCACAGAAGTGATTATGATGATATAAACAACAACACTTTAAGAGATATTGAAAAACAATTTTCAATCGAATTGATCAAAACAACTATGAACTCAATATATATATATATATATATATATATATATATATATATATATATATATATATATATATATATATATATATATATATATATATATATATATATATATATATATATATATATATAGAGAGAGAGAGAGAGAGAGAGAGAGATTTTTTAGGCAGTTCTGCAATTGGCCTCGCTATGTGTATGCTTGCCCTCAATTCGAAATCGAATTGAGATAATTGTAATTAAGCTTATCTTTGCAAAATTGTTTATAGAAGAGATAAAGAACTCTAACCCCACAAACTTTATGGTTTGTTGTTGGTTCTATCACCTCCAAATCCTTGATCAAAGTTTGATCAAGTCACCAATAATACTGCTATAATCCACCAGTTCTTGACTAATTACTTGCAAGACCTCCTCGTCTTCAAGGTTTTCACCCATTCAGATTAATTCCTAGAACACACTTATTGAACCTAAGATTCATGAACACGATTCACCATCTCGCACTACTCCCTTTCAAGGAACCACCTTGTCCCATGGCCTTCACTCGGTTGAATCCGTACTTGTGTGATCTTATCCAAAACCTTCAAATCTCAATGATCTTGAAGGAAAACCCCACCTTGGTTTTCTTATTTGAAACACACAAAGATCTCAACCTAATATTCTCAGTTATACCAACCTAATTAGACGTTATCAACCCTAATATAGATGGTCACCTAATAAAAAAATGATTATGTGTAGTTTGATTGTGTGTATGCATAGAAGAAGGATTGAAGATGATGGGAAGACTTTGTAATTCTAGTTTCTTTTTGGTAATTCACTATTATCTTTACTAGAATATGATGCATGTATAATTATATATGGGTATGGGAGAGAAATGAGAAAAAAGAATGCATTTGGATGGAGTAAAATGATTCTTTTAAAAATGGGCATCTTATGTGTCGGCCTATGAAGGTTTCAGGTCGGCTTGTGAAGGTCTTGTGTCGATCATGTGTTGACCTAAGTGAGGCGACCTATACACAGTGGCTATAGGCTTTAATATTGATCCATGGGAGTCGACCTGAAATAACATGTGTCAATTTATACTGAAGTTGAAACTTCTAGAGATCGACCTGTTTGCGCATGTGTCGACTTGAAATGTTTTGACCATTCAAAAACTTATTTTTCAATGCATGTATGATGTAAACTCCTTTTTCAAATCATTTGAATGCTTCCTAATACTAAGATGTTCATCTAGAATGGGGAGATACCGTCCAATATACATAACTCTACACTATCCTAGTTTTGACATCATTCAAAATCTAAAAGTACACTCACATTAATGGTCAAGACAATACTATTAATGATCCAAGTGAAACCTAAAACTTTGATGAACTTCCAACTCAGATAATTTCATATTCTACCTCCAAACATCATGTTCCATTTATGACACTCTATTTATCCACTAAACCAAGCTCTAAAACATCATTTCTTCCATAAACAAAACTCAAAAACATTATTTCTTTCATTAACAAATTTCAGAACTCCATCACCTTTTCTCCAACTTGAATGAGACAAGGAAAATATGGATTCAAGTTAACAATGTTAGTTGTGGCTTTTCTTGTTGTTACTTTTGTTGTTGTTGTTGTTGTTGTTGTTGTTGTTGTTGTTGTTGTTGTTGTTGTTGTTATTTTTGTTGTTGTTGTTGTTGTTATTGTTGCTCTTGTTGTTGTTATTATTGTTCTTGTTTTTGTTATAATTCTTGTTATATTTGTTGTTGTTGTAGTTCTTGTTGTTCTTGTTTTTGTTCGTGTTATTCTTGTTGTTGTTGTTGTTGTTGTTGTTGTTGTTGTTGTTGTTGTTGTTGTTGTTGTTGTTGTTGTTGTTGTTGTTGTTGTTGTTGTTGTTGTTGTTGTTGTTGTTGTTGTTGTTGTTGTTGTTGTTGTTGTTGTTGTTGTTGTTGTTGTTGTTGTTGTTGTTGTTATTGTTGTTGTTGTTGTTGTTGTTGTTGTTGTTGTTGTTGTTGTCGTTGTACTGCTGCATTTTTTTATTTTATTAAAAGACATACAACAATAGTTGTTTAAAGTAACCGTTATGATAGGCTGAGACATAAAATAACGGTTGTTTAAAGTAATCGTTGTGATATGTTTTTCGCTACTTGACTTACAATCATGGTCGCTTGATCGTGGTGGAAAGAATCATACATACAATCACACCATACCTCACAATAGTTGGTCGGACGTGGTTGTATCTCTTTTCCAACTGTTATGAGAGGTGTTTTCCATAGTAGTGATGTTTCACGGAATCTCCCAAAATCATCAAAATCCGATTCTTGAAGATTATTCAAGAGAAGAATATAATCCAAATTTAATTCATTTTTTGAGTCCCCGTCTTTAAATCTGATTTCATTGTTTCATTGAGACTTGTTTTTCAAGTTTGATTCCTTTGTTATTTGAATCTGTGAGTTTGAGAGATGTGAATTAGTACAAAGGAAATAATGAAGTTGTAAAACTCATAACAATAAAAAAGGAAATAATGTCTTTTCAAGAAAAAAAATGAGGGTGTATGCGTCTTTTTTTACCATCAAAGTGAAGGTATTTGTTTCTTTTTGTGATAAAAAAATGAGCGTAACAATGTTTGTTTTTAAAATTAAAATGAGGACTATTTTGTCTTTCTAATTCATTTTCATCTTAATTGTTATTTTTCCAACTCATCCTTTAAAACATGGCCTCCTTATGGTCTTCAATGTTGTCATTTTTTAGATGTGCTTAGTCACACAAAATACACGTTTACTTACCAAATAACTTTACACCTTCAACAAAAATCTTCATGCAAGTTGTCAAAAACAATATTTTATGATATTCCGTTAAGCAATTTTCTCAACCATGTATAAAAAGAGATGAAATGTCCATTGTTTTTTTTGAGAATGGAGTTGTGTTTTTAGGTGATGGTATACATGTTTGATGAAGGCGAGTCTCTAATGTGTCAATGTTGATTCTTGATGAGGGAAAAGACAAAAGAAAGAAAATTTGATTTTTAACGAGGTTTTAGTAAATATTGTATACATCCTGGGATTGAGAGATATAAGGATGTACATCCTGGGTATGACATCCTGAGATTGGCCGATATAAGGATGGACATCCTGGATACCCAAGATAAGTATTAACATAATGGTACCCCGCCTTTATGAGTAATCAAAGCATGATATTAATGTGTTCCCAAATTGCACGACCTACAAACATCCACATTGATGATCATTAATGAATATTAAAAATGTCTTAAACCTATTTACCAAGCATATGGACTATATAAGAAAATGGATCCCAAAGAGAAATGGAAACTCAAATCAAATACAGACAAGTCACCCACTGTGAATATCTTATGGCCCTGCCTGACCAGCATTAGAGGGGTTATCTAATTGGTATTTTTACAAGAAAATTTGGCGCCCACCATGATTCCTGGTAAAACTTTCCTAGACTACATAAAATTTCAAACCGACGCATTCATCATCCCAACGTGACCAGGGCTAGTAGCAACAACCAAGAATCACTAGCTATCATGGAAGAGCTAATCCCTATTGTTAAGAACCCGAGTCAACAGAATAAACCGTTGCAAAAACACCATTCACACTCTATAAAAAAAATTAACAGCAAATCCACCTGAATGACGATGATTATGATGATCCAATTGATACTCAACCACTATAAGAGGAGATCTGAAATGATTAGGTTAGAAGAAATTCAAGCCATTTTCACTAGCCATGTTTGACGAAAAAAATAATCCACATGAGTGTTAGATGATAGGCTTCGATCTAGAGGGGGGGGGGGGGGGGGGAATAGATCACAAATTTAAAGCAAAAAACTCTTGGCAAATATTTTTTTTAAAAAATATGGTACAACAGAAAAACAACCCGAATTGAATCGTCTAACCGAACCTACTATCAAAAAGCTATATGCGCAACGTAAACCTTATGGAATGATAATGAACACAAATCATTCAACAACGATTAAGTCACAGATCAATCAAATGCAAAGCTATTTGTAATGCCTATTTCTAATGAACACAAAGCGATAAAAATACTCACAAACAATTTATCGAACACTTTGTGTGCGATTGATCATATTTGAAAATTTGATTTATTTTGTTGATAAAAAAAGTCAACCACAACCAAAGTGATTGTAATTATATCAACAACAACTAATTAAAAGAAATTTAAAAACAATTTCCAATAAATTAATCGAAACAACAACGAAATCGATAATTTGCAAGAACAACAACCAAAGAAAATTAAAGCAATAAAGAGACACAAAGATTTGTTTAGGCAGATCCCTAATCAGCCTCACTATGGGTACATCTCCCTTCAATCTGAAATCGAATTGAGATACTTGCAATTAACCTTATCTTTGCAAATATGTTTAAACAAGAGGTGAAGAATTCTAACCCCACAAACCATATTGTTTTTTTGTAGATTCAACCACCTTCAAACCCTTGATAAAGTCACCAACAATATGGATATAATCCTCCGATTATCCCGAGCATGCACTTGTTGAATCCAAGATTCCCAAACAAGATTCACCATCTCGCGATATTCCCTTGCAAGAAAACCACCTTGTTTTAAGGCCTTTACTCGATCGAATCTGTGTTGACGTGATCTTGTCCAAAACTTTCAAATCATACTGATCTTGAAGGAAAACCCCATTTTGGTTTTCTTATTTGAAACATAAAGATCCCAACCCAATATTCTCGGTTACACCAAACCTAATTGGACGTTATCAACCCTAATCTAGATGGTCACCAAATCGGAAAATGATTATGTGTAGTTTAATTGTGTGTAAGCATAGAAGAAAAGTTGAAGATGATGGGAATGCTTTGTAATCTGGTTTCGTATAGCTATTCACTAGTACCTTGCTAGATAAATGGTACATGTATGAGTGTGTGTGTGTGTGTGTCTATATATATATATATATATATATATATATATATATATATATATATATATATATATATATATATATATATATATATATATATATATATATATATATATATATATATATATATATATATATATATATATATATATATATATATATATATATATATATGTGTGTGTGTGTGTGTGTGTGTGTGTGTGTGTGTGTGTGTGTGTGTGTGTGTGTGTGTGTGTGTGTGTGTGTGTGTGTGTCTGTGTGTGTGTGTATGTGTGTGTGGAAATAGGAAAAAAAGGATGCCATAAAAATAAGATGCAAAGTGAAATTTTAAGTTTTGTAAGGCTACAGGTCGGCCTATGAAAGTTATAAGTCGGTCTGTGAAGGTCTTAAGGTCAGCCTGAAGAAGGCGACCTATAGATATAATCCAAATGCTTCATTCTTGGAGCGTGGGAGCCGACTTGTAGTCGTATGTGCCAGCCTGTACTGAAGCAAAAGCTTCTACAGGTTGGCCTGGACTCGTATAGGTTGGTCTATGTAGTTTTATTGACACATAAACTTGACTTTAGATGTGAATGACATGCCTAAAACCTTTCAAACCATTTTAAGAACACTTGTATGCATTTTAAAGCTAATAATGATCAATGCATTTTTAAACTTAGGCTAATACTACCCAATATACAAGAACGATATGTTATACTACTATGTTTGACATCATTCAAAACACAGTTGAATTTGTAGATAACACTCACATACTCCCCCTTTTTTATGATGGCAAAACGTGAATCATGTAGTCGTAGTCGTTGCATTTTTCTTTGGTCCCCCTGAATTTATGCATTATCCTTGATAGCTCCCCCTAAATTTATGCATTCATTATCCTCTTCATTATCTTATCCCCCTTTGACAATATTAAAAAGAGAAAAAGCAATCTGTTAGAAGCATCACGTATATGCACAATTCACATATAACATAAACTACATAGAGGCAATTGCAAAGGAAAATGGTGTATTCAAATTCTAACCAATGTAAATAACACAAGCTTAATAAATAACAACCACAATATGCATAAGAAAAGACAAAGTCAACACATAGTATAATAATGTAGCAACTTAACATATTGTTCACACAAACCAAAATGCAACAAGTAAACCATAATAAAATGAAAATGCAGGACATCAAAGTCAAACAACACGTAGAAATTACAACAACACACAAGACACATCATGACTAAAAAACATCTCATCAGTTACGCCTTCCACGTCCTCTTGGAACTGGCCTTGATCTTCCATCCATGGCAACAAATTCACATACTTTACGATAAAAGTGATCATAGTAGGAAGAATCTTCCTCTTGAGTTCTAATCCTGTAGTTAATCCTTTCCATATCTGCAACATGGTTTTCATTGACAATATTATAGATAGAATGATGCTTTCAGTTGTGTATGCAACAAAGGACTAAAAATTTGCATCTTGAGTGGCCATGTGTTTCTGCATTTGACGAAAGTGCTATGCTTGTGTGGCATATCTCTCATCTTGCTGCACTTGCATGTTTTGCAGCATGGTCATTGTAGCAGACATGTCACCATAGCCAACATAAATACCACCACTGTGACCAAATCCCTGATCATCATGCATAGTAGCATCAACCTCTAGAGAATCATGAGGAATCTTAACATGCTGCTTATCATCCATCTGATTATCTCCAGCCTCTTCAATAACAACATTTGGATCATCAAAATTAAACATTTTTCTTCCGTTCTTTCCTATGCGAAGATAATAGACTCGATGCTCAATGTCCCAAAAGTATCTCATGTTTGAAAGAGTACATTGTGAAAACTATTTAGTTGTGTCAGGTGATTTGTAGAGAAGATTTGGTAGATCAATGTTGAAATGTTTCAAAATCATTACAATCATAGAAGGATAACACAAGGATGTCCCTTTTTTGCACATCCTGGTGGAGAACATGCGATACACGAAGTAATGTGGCCAGCTTATCTTGACCTTGTGCAGTAGGATATATATGAGATGAATTTCAAGAGAATCAACTCTTGAAAAGCCTTCATTATTAGGACGCAGAATGTGAGACATATTCCACAACAGAATCCTAGGTAACATATTCAATTGTCCCGTGTAAATGGGATCATAAAAGTCAGCCGGATGAGGTGCCTTAAACATCTCATTCAAGTACACATTCCAATAAAAATTCTTATCAGTGTTAGAGTCGGTTACCACTTCTTCAGTTGCTTCGCCATCAAACTCTTCATCAATTTCTGGATCACTAACAGTAATACCAAACAGAGTGTTCCACAACTCATTTGTGAAGTGGTAGACTTTGTTGTTTATTGAGAATTTGAAGTTAGCATCATTTTTTTCATGTAGACCGAAATAGAACACATGAATAAGATCCTCATTATAGTCGTGATCTAGCTGTAGGAAGTAATCAATGTTTTGATGTTCAACTCTTTTCACAACCTCGGGTAGAGCTAAACTTTCAACGGTATCCTTCTTCCACATATATTGCCTAACAACGAGATGAGTCATATGCTTGAGTTCAAAATCCTTTGAATATTTTCTTGATACCAAATTAAATGGATTGTCAGAGGCAGTGGTGGATGAAAATGTCTTATTTTTACCCTTAGACATATTTTTGATCTTGGAAGCCATGAGGAAATCAAGTTTGAAAGATGCACACCAAGTGTTTGTTGAAAGTCTTGAATGAAAAGTGTGAGAGAATGAGAAATCCAAGATTACCAACACACTTCAATATAAAGAATAACAACAAACCAACACAAAGAAATACTCACAAACAACAAACAATGGGAAATTTCAGATTTTTGATGATATAGGGTGAGTTTGGGGTTTTACAATAGAAATGGAGAAAGAAAATGAAATTTGAAGAAAGTGGTGGAAGATTTTGACAACAATTGATGAGGTAATGATAATGAAATGAAATCAAGCATGAATTTCTGATGAATTTGCCTTGTTGGACTTGATTTGAAAAGTTTGAGACAAGTTTACATGTAATAGACAAGACCAAATAAGGTGAAATCTTGCAAAATGAACTTATGAGTCGACCTCAGAGCGTATGTGTCGACCTATGCAGGTTATATGTCGACACATATTGAAGTGAACACATAAGGAATTTTAAAAAATTTATCATGAGCCGTCCTGAAACAACATGTGTCGGGATGTAATGTAATATTTTTGACAAATGCAAAATTTAATTTGCATAGGTCGACCTGTGCCAGATTGTGTCAACATGAAAACTTGAAAAATTTAAAAATCTTGTCTCAAGTTGGTTCTTAGTGACTTTGAACGACTTGTGGTGACTCATGAACAACAAGTTAACGAGATAACATGCATGTGATTATGTTCAATGGTTTGTTTGACTCATGCAACACTCAAAATGTGAGTATGATTTGGTTTGAGATGAAGATGGAACATGATGGCATTTATGTATCTTTACTATAAACATGTAAAATGCAACATATAAGAGTCATAGTGAAATTTTTGTAAGTAAACACACATCATAAATTTCACGCATATAGTTCATCACATATCTTTACAAAATAGACACATAAAATAAATACTTACGTACGAAACAAGAAAAAAGATTGAAACGATATTACCTCACCGTACACACGACAAAGGATGCACTTGAATTCCACAAAGAACTTTCGAACGAATGTTGAAATAAATGCAACATGTGCCATAAAACACAACCAAGACCGAAACACTCTTACCACTTTTCTTCTTGTACAAGTATTTGAAAGTATGATTAATAATGTATCCAATAGGTGATTGACTTGGTGATTATCCTTGATGCTGAACTCTCTGTAACACCCTTCTAAACCCCACAGAAAATATATGAATAATCAGAGTAAATAATCATGCATTTACAAAAGGGCGTCACACATAACTTTCAAACATCAAAAACCACCTGTCATGCTCATTAACACTTCAATAAATAATCATGCTTCTCACAATTTCACTTTGCATGTAGCAGCGGATTCATTTTATATCATAATTCTCTTAACAGAATAACCATGCTCATCATATAATTCAACATTTCTTAGGCACTAAGGCCAAAATCACAATATTCCAATGAATATAAAAACATAACATAGAATACATAATGTATCTCTAAAATATAACCCAAACGATCCCAGTGTTACATGATCAGAGCATGACTCGACCCAATATAATTAAATCACTAAATGGCTACACCAACAACGACCATGCAACTACGAGCAACTCTATTCTCGATACCTGCACGATGTCAGATAGGACATCATTCCAGCAGAAGGGTGAGAAATATTATCATAATAATCAATGCATATAATTATATATCTATAATCTTAGAATACGCATAATTATCATTCTCACCACAAGTCATCCATATACGTCACAATGTATATGCAAATATATGGATAATCACCAAGCATATTTCCTCATACATACATCCACAATTTCAATCAATTCACCTAAACATACACATTATGTTTAATTCACCATAATTCATATAAACATATACAATCATGTTTATTCATTAATTCCTCAGTCAATATCATTCACAATTACACATTCACAATTCACATTATTGCACATAAACATTTACAATTATGTTTATTCATCACAATTCATCATAAAGTATATATACACATAAATATATATAACACCAAGCATATTTATCATGCATATATCCAAAGTTCTCAATTCAACAATTCACACACAAGCATACTTTCATATAACAATGATATCTATGTCATATGACTCATATAAACTCACCAATTCTCACCAATCCCTACTTGGGCTCATGGGTACATCATTTATACCCCACCAGGAACAACATCTCAGTTATTCTACCCCGGTGATTATTCCACTAGGAACGACATCTTATTCATTCTACCCCAGTGTATATGACCATGTCACTATACCTCACTAGGAACAACATCTGTCATTCTACCCCAGTGATTACTCCACTAGGAACAACATCTTGTCATTTTACCCCAGTGATTACTCCACTAGGAACAACATCTTATCATTCTACCCCAGTGATTACTCCATTAGGAACAACATCTTGTCATTCTGCCCCAGTGAGTACGACCTTACACATATACATATTTTCAACATCATCATCACATTTAACAAGCAATGCACACATATTCACAATATGTTCTCATGCATTATTCACAAAATTGCATACAATCAATACGGATTCAAAATCCAATACCATTACCATATTTATCAAACAATGCACACATATTCACAATATGTTCTCATGTATTCTTCACATACAGTCACATACAATCAATATGTATTCACAACAATTATGCCAAACGGCAACCGAACGCTCTAATTATTTAAGCCTCACTTACTTAAAATAATTAATCTCGATTAATCGGTAAAAGTCGGCTAAAAGTCGGCTAAAAATAATATTTCTTTTTACCAAGTTATAGAACATATTATTAGCTTCAGTTTGATATAAAGAACGACAAAATCCGATAAACAGTGAAGAAGTTATGAATTTTCAAAGTTTTGAAAAATAATATTTTTCTCACACTTACAGTGTTAATCGGTTAACACAAACGTTAACCGGTTAACACAAAGTGTTAACCGGTTAACAGCTCCAAAACTCAGTTTTTAGGCCATTTTAATACCGTTAATCGGTTAACCCAAAGTGTTAACCGATTAACACCTGAAAAATTTGGAAAAACAAGCTATGGGTTTGTGCCCAAAACCTCCAAAAACCCGACCGATTTAATTATTTTCTCTCGATTAAATACCTACTCATCATTACCAATCATATAGTAACAATTTAGGATCATAAAATGCAAATTCTACGACTTCCGATTTTCATCCAAAATCTTAACCTCAAATTATCCAAAAATGTCAAAACTCATCAATTCAACCAAATTCAATCAAACGAAATCCAATAATCACGGCTAAACATTACCCGACTAAACTACGCAATTTATTTTGAGTTTCATCCGCGAAAACATCAGTTTCTATCGATTACACTCATTTCTGTCCTAAAATGGAAAATGAGCAAAACTCTCCAACAATCCAAACAATTTCAACAAACACATACATAATCATACACATTGATAGAATAATAAGATTTCATACCCTTACCTTGATTAAATTGAAGCTAGAAGTTATTCTTGAAGAATCCAAGCTTCTCCTCTATTTTCCTTCTCTTTTCTCTTCTTCCTCTTTCTTTCTCTACTCTTTTCCTTCTTTCCTTTCTATCTTTTCTCTTTATATCTTTTCTTTCCACTTTCTCTTATATCCCTTTCTCTTCTATTTCTTTTCTTTCCATTATATTTTCTTCTCTCCAATATCTACCAAATCATTTAAATAATCATCCAATAATTTCAATAAATTAATTAATTAACATAAATAATTAATTAATAAAAATTGGGCTGTTACACTCTCAATCTTGTTCAATCATGAAGATTATCTTGTTCCTCCTCATGTTTCATCATCTTAGGTTGATCACTCCCAATTTGATGCACTAGAGTATGTCTTAAAGATAAACCTAAATCATTGAACATAATACCTTTCTGACACATCTCGGATAGAACATTAGTAATCATGTACACACTTTTACGACTTAATGAAAACACTAAACTTTAATCTAATTGGTAACATAAGCCACCTTGTTAGTCACCAAAATCAAAATAGTAAGGACATGCCACCTTATTGTGCCTTGATGTTTCACAAACGAGATCCCATACTCTCTTTCATAGAGTCAAGACATTTTTCCTGCATGATTAACAAATAGTTCTAGGTACCTAATCTTCATTGGATCCTTGTGGATTAGTAAAACTTTGATTGCATCTAGGCAACCATTGAAAGGCACCATTAGGAACTAAAAGTTTCCTAAATTTTCACTTAGCAATAGTGTGACCCTTTTTGCAACAATAGTGACAATATAGGTTAAGAGAAGATAATTGTATGCTATTTGGTTCCTTTTTAATGTAATAATACCTTTGATAAGAATTATAAGATGGTAAGTCATATTTGGAAGTATCTATAGTAAAAGTATTCTTAGATTGCAAAGCCTTATTTAATTTAGCTTTAAGAGTCCTTAAATCCTTTTGCCAAATGTGACAAGTTTTACAACTAAACCATAAGGATTTAGGATCATCATGTAGATCATTTTTAATATCTAACATAGATTTCATTAGTCCTTCCTCATTCTTTTCATTTTCTAAAATCTTAGCTTCTAAATGCGAGATAATACATTTATTTGAATCTAATCTTTTAAAAGCATCTATGGCCTCCCTTTTTAGATTTTAAAAAGATTCTTGAAGTTGAGAAAAAGATAAATCATGAGAAGCTTGAAGTTTAGAGTTACTTACAACCTTTTCTTTCCGTTGTTTGCCATATAGAAAAGCTTGGCCGATTCATCACTTGAGGTAGAGCTATCATCACTTGATGAGTCACTTTCACTCTCCCAAACGGCATATGATCTTATAGATTTTCTAGATGAGTTGTTTCTTTATTGGTTTTAGGACACTCCGGCTTGAAATGACCAGGTTAACCACAATTGTAACAAGTACTTAGAGGCTTCCCCTTTTTGTTCTCATCTTATTTTGAGGATCCTAACAACCTTCTTGATTTGTCATGGTGTTTGTCGGGATATTTGTTACCATGTTTCAACATGTATTTGTTAACTCTCTTTATAAACAGTCCCATATCTTATTTTTCGGATTCATTGTCATCATTTGATTTACAATCCCTTTACTCATTTTGGAAATGCCTTGAACTATAAATCTTTAGAGCTATGGACTTCTTCCCTTCTTCTTTGTCTTTCCATTTCTCTTTATTTACTTTCTTTTCACATTCTTTCTTGTATTTCGCTAATCAAGTGATCTCTTGCTCATGCTCTTCCAACTTACCAAACAAAGTCGTGAGATCAAGCGAATTGAGATCATTTGCCTACTTGATGGCGGTGACCTTGGGCTGCCATTTCCTACTTAAACATCTCAAAACTTTGTTAGTATCAAGTTCATTTGAAACATGATTACCTAGCGCATTTAACCAATTAATGAGATGAGTGAACTGTTTTCGCATATCCGCAATAATTTCACCATGCTTAATATAGAACAACTCAAACTCTTGATTCAATATGTTGATCCTATCTTGTTTGACATGATTACTTCCCTCATGGGAAATCTCTAATGCGTCCCACATAGCTTTGGCAGTCTCACAATGAGAGATATGATCAAACTCATCAACACCCAAAGCGGATGTGAAGATGTTTTTCGCTTTTCAATCATGTGACCATAATTTCCAATCATTAGCATCCAATTGTGCTTCTAGTTTAGGTAATGTGACACCCTCCGCATTGTTTATAGTTATTTCATTTGGACCATTTTGGATAGCGTCCCAAATACCTTTGTCAATGAAGTTGACATGAATACGCATAAGAGCTTTCAAATAGCCATAATTTCCACTGCTGAAAACTGGTTGTCTATTGTACGCTCCCTTAGGTTCAGTGGCCATTCTTATAAAGAGTAAATCTCAAGCACGAAATTTTCCGGAGCTCTTGATATCACTTGTTAGACGATAGGCTTTGATCTAGAGGGGGGATGAATAGATCACAAATTTAAAACAAAAAACACTTGGCAAAAATTTGTTTTCAAAAAGTATGACACAATGGAAAAACAACTCGAATCAAATCATCTTACTGAACCTACTATCAAAAAGCTATATGCACAACCTCAACCTTATGGAATGATAATGAACTCAAATCATTTAATAGTGATCAAGTCACATATTAATCAAATGCAAAGCTAATCGTAATGCTTGTTTCCAATGAGCATAAAGCGATAAAAATACTCACAAACAATTTATCGAATACTTTGTATGCGATTGATTATGTTTAGAAATTCAATTTATTTTGTTGATGAAAAAAGCCAATCACAACCAAAGTGATTGTATTATATCAACAACAACAATTTAAAAGAAAATTGAAAATAATTTCCAATCGAATTAATCGAAACAATAAAGAAATTGATAATTTGTAAGAACAACAATCAAAGAAAATTAAAGCAATAATGAGACACAAATATTTGTATAGGCATCCTCAATTGGCCTCGATATGGGTACTTCCGCCCTCAATCCGAAATCAAATTGAGATGCTTGCAATTAACCTTATCTTTGCAAAAATGTTTATATAAGAGGTGAAGAATTCTAACCCCATAAACCCTATTGCTTGTTATAGATTTAACCACTTCTAAACCCTTGATCAAAGCTTGATCAAGTCACCAACAATGTGGCTAAAATCCTCCAATTATCTCGAGCACACACTTGTTGAACCCAATATTCCCAAACACGATTCACTATCTCGTGCTACTCCCTTGCAAGGAAACCTACTTGTCCCAAGGCCTTCACTCAGTAGAATTCGTGTTGACATAATCTTGTCCAAAACCTTCAAATCACATTGATCTTGAAGGAAAACCCCACCTTAGTTTTCTTATTTGAAACACACAAAGATCTCAACCCAATATTCTCGGTTACACCAAACCTAATTGGACGTCATCAACCCTAATCTAGATGGTCACCTAATCGAAAAATGATTATGTGTAGTTAAATTATATGTATGCATAGAAGAGAGGTTGAAGATGATGAGAATGCTTTGTAATCTGGTTTCGTATAGGTATTCACTAGTACCTTGCTAGATAAATGGTGCTTGTATGAGTGTATGTGTGTGTGTGTGTGTGTGTGTGTGTGTGTGTGTGTGTGTGTGTGTGTGTGTATGTGTGTGTGTGTGTGTGTGGAAATAGGCAAAAAAGGATGCAAGAAAAATAAGATGCAAAGTGAAATTTTAAGTTTTTGAAGGCTACAGGTCGGCCTATGAAAGCAATAGGTCGGCCTGTGAAGGTCTTCAGATCAACCTGAAGGAGGCGACCTATGGACAGAATCCACAGGCTTCATTCTTGGAGCGTTGGAGCTTACCTATTTTCGTATGTGTTGGCCTGTACTGAAGCAAAATCTTCTACAAGTCGGCCTAAAAATGTATAGGTCGGCTTGTGCAGTTTTGTTGACACACAAACTTGATTTTTGATGTGAATGACATGCCTAAGACCTTTTAAACCATTTTAAAAACATTTGTATGCATCCTAAAGCAATTAATGATCAATGCACTTCTAAAATTAGGTTGATACTTCCAAATATACAAAAACATTACATTATACTACTATTTTTGAAATCATTCAAAACCCGGTTGAATTTGTAGATAACACTCACAATGAGTACATTCTGACTGTCAAAACACAAATGGAGATCATTGGGGCTACCAACTCACTTCGTGTAAGTTGATGGCGGGTACCTTGGAAGAAGCCACCTTGCGTTGGTACTTGAGTCTTCCCCATTTTTCACTGATTGTTATCAATATCTTGCAAGAAATATGATATACCAGTTCTCCTCCCGCAAGCATCGCAAAGTGTCCACCATGAGCCTTTTTAACATCCGCCAGAACTCGAAGATTCTCTCAGAGAATAACTGGCTTCTATCAATGAAGAAACCATAAAGGTATCCCATCCCAACCAGGAGATGTTCGTGGGGGCTTTCTAGAATGGCCTCAAGGCAGGACATTTAAATGGATCATTAGCTAGTAAGCCTGCAGTCACAATAGAGGATATTATGACACTAGCTGAATGCTACATCAAAGGAGAAAATTGAAACATCGAGAAAAGATTAAAAGACACGAAGGAGAAGGGATATTTAAGACCATAATTGGATGGGAAAAAAACCCAAGGAGCAATGTCACCACTAAGAAAAAATGCAGCTCGTCAGACAGACATAAAGAAGGTCGTTTGAATGCCTTACTCCATTGGACACTAGAAGGGAGATAATTTTTCAGAAGAAATACAACACACAACTCATCCCATAACCCAATCCTCCAAAAGAGGAAATGATGGGCATGAACACAGATAAATGGTGGGCACTACACTGAAGATATTTGTTACTTAAAGCAAGAGATCGAGAAGCTCGTGTAGAGGGGACACCTCTAGAAGTATGTTCAAGATGGAAGACGAGGATTAGAGTAAAGACGACCTATACCCCATGACAACCAAAAAATTGTTTCTCTATCCAAAAGAGCTCATAGTTTGAAAAAGGAGTGAGGACGAAGTGTTCCATGCCACACCCTTAATACCATCATCGTCGGTTTCACCGTCAGCAGAAAATCTAACTCATCACGCGATATATATGCTATACAAGTAATGCATGTCACTAATGCCCCTCTTACAATATCATAATCCCTTGAATTGGAAATGAGTTTTTCTAGGTGAGATTTATAAGGCATTATACCTTATGAAGACGATCTGATAATGATCAATCTCTAGATCAGAAATTGAAATTTCATGAGGGTACTGATTAATCTGGGTAGCTCATCATATAACCTTTAATAGAATGTGTTTCAGGGTTTGAAGTTGGACCAAGAACTTTTGCAGCCTTTCAAAGGATCCTTGGTTAGCTTCTCAGGGGAACAAGTACATGTATTAGGTTATGTTACCATAAGAACCACGTTTTTGAACGTAGGAAATGCCAAGGCAATAAAAGTCAAATACATGGTGATCAACGCTCCCTCTCCTTACAACATAATTATCAGAAGGCCAACCTTCAATGATTTGAAAGCAATTTTTTCGAAGTTATATTTGATGGTGAAATACCCTCTGAACAACAAGAAAGTTGGAGTGGTGAAAGGAAATCAGAAGTAGGCCAAACAGTGCTACCGTTACACTCTAAAATTAAAGAGAAGAAGTGGTCATAGGCCTGTACTAGATGTCCACCAATTGCATTATGTAGATCTTGACCCACGAGGTGATCCCCCATAAGATGGCTTAACACCTCTTTAAGAGTTGAAATTCATTCAAATAGGGCCTATGGAGTACCATACAACCGAGATCAGTACCGCTTTATAACATAGAGAATAATATGAGATAATATAGCTATTGAGAGATAATGTAGATCTATTTGCTATGCTACCTTCTGAAACGCCCGCGGGCGTGATAGATTTAGACGTGATATGTTATCAACTGTACATTATTCTTGGGGTAAAGTGTGTCACATAGAGAAGTAGGAAAGAAAGGGATAAAAATAGGTTGCCAGTAGAGGAAGAAGTAAAAAAGTTGGTTAAAGCAAAGTTCATTCAAGAAATCAAATACCCTACTTGGCTAGCAAACATAGTAATGGTAAAAAATAACTCGGGAAAATGGAGGATGTGTGTGGATTTCACCGACCTTAATAAGATGTTCCCTAAAGATTCATATCCATTTCTAAGCATCGATAAACTCATTGACAATTCTTATGATTGAGTTCATGTCGGATGTTTATACACTCACCTTATTTGAAAAAAATAGTTTTTCATATTTTTTTTTTAAATTTGAGATTAAGAAATCATGGTAAGAGGTGTTGATGATATAAGAGACGCCAATGATTCAAAAGAACTATAAAATATTTGTAATAATAAAAGATCTTTGGTCCATTATTCAAGTCACAAAGGGAAACCATATTGAATTCCTTATACTAGATAGACATGTAACACATTTTTTGAGTCTTTTTTATTTATTTTGGTATGTTTATGTTTTTTACGTTTTAGGTTTCTTAACATAATAATTTTCTTTTATAGGGCCATGAGATATAGGTTGTCCTACTATTTATGCTGAAAAATAGTAAACAATTGTTGGTCTCCAAAAATACGGGTTAATTGCAGGATCAACTAGTGATCCTAGGTCATAGTGCCAAATAACCTATTGTTATGGATTTTCTTGTATCTAAAATGACTATCTTCGACTTGGTCGAAGGATAATGTTTTGCGTAAGACTATGAAATGATTTCAACTATTGCAAGAAGAAAATACATTATAAGCAACAATGCTGAAAGTACTGAATGAAACTAAAGGCTTGAAGGAAATTGAAAATGATAAACGTGAATAAGCAAATTGAACAAAAATAAAAATCTTTGCATTGAAATTAAAACATGGTGATTCATTTGCTCTTACATTCTCTTAGTCATTCACTCGTTTTTCTTAGCACCAATACTTTGAGTTTTTAGTGAGATTTTTTGTAATACATTGAACACACTTAATTCAACATAATGAACTACTACATATGCAAGTGTAAAAATAACTACCTTCAACCTTCCTATTCGTTGAGTTCACCACGTGCATTTATGCATGCGATCCGTCTTCAAACTTCCTCCATGCATCTCTTTAGAAAAGTAACTAAAGTAGTTATCAAAAATTTGAACGTGACATGACGAGCCCAAATAACCGCTCTCTCGACCAATCTGCCGTTGTAGTAAGACCTTCTTGGTCGAGGTACATTGGTGTCAAGATGCTTATTTTAACAACCAAATTTTCTCTAAGTCCAAAAGTATGGTTGAACCAAAAAACTCTTTCTAAACTGCCCATGTTTGCTGGTTTTTTCCATTGGCCGAAAATTCCAGCTTACAAGTTTCCCACCCTTAAAGGCCTCTTTAGACATCTTTTTAGAATATATGGGCGTTTTTCATCTTTTCAGCAACTGTTCACCTAGTGGGCCAACGTCACTCTCACCATGAAATTTCTATCAAACATCACCTCGAGAACGTGTTTTCTCCATTCCCCATACTTTTCCTCATCATGGCGCCAGATTCCTAGGGTAGGTACAACTACGTGATAAAACTTACCAACTTTCGCTTCCACTAAGACACCACGTCACTCCTCTTTCATGTATACAATTTAGCTATAGAAACTAAGGAGTCCTTTAGTTCCCACTATAAATAGTGCTTCTTAAACCTTTCAACACTTTTCTACCATTCTTCTCCCAATCTTCTACTGCAAAAGACATTTTAGAGAAACTTTCTCCAACCTTTTTTCACCAATGGTGCCTTCCAACAAGATTGCTCAAGCCTCAAAAGAGCGTCTTCATCAAGTTTACTCAATGAACAACACCACTATGGTGGGGAACCGAGAATATTTACCAGAACCTCCCAATCTTGAAAAAAAACTTTTGATCCTCAAGTCCCAGGTACTAATCCCTTTTATGCTTTATGGTACTGAACATGCTCTTATGGGTCCTACACTTGACCCTAAAGAGGATCTTACTAAATCCAAAGACTTATTCCCTACTTATCATAGAACTAATCATGTAATTAGTATTAAAGCACCTATGGATTTAGAGTATCAGACTATTAACTTGCAGGTTTTTTTTTGCTCTGCTCCTCCCACCAAGAAACATAACAACTACATCTCTTGGCTAGATAAGATGAAAGCCAAAAAGCGTAACACCTGGAAGGAACTGGGCATCTTCGACCTAATCCAATTGTCGAGGATTGGCCCAACATACTTATAAAACATGTTTGTCGCCTCCATATACTATTAGGAGAGCCCAACTAACACCTCTCAACTTCCTTGTGGAATGTTGACACCCACGCTTTTTGACGTGGCAGCCATCACTGGCCTTTGCCCAGATGGTGACGATTTTGACCCTACCTAACATGACGATGACAACATTGAGTTTGATAGAAATTGTGTTAGTTTCACGGGTATATTTCAGACTACCACGCTGTTGACAATCCTGAGGTATCTGCTGAAGAACACATCGCCTTCTTGGCGTTATGGTTATCAATATGTGTCTTCTGTTGAAAATCCTTAAAGGTAGTCAAACAATTCTTGACCCTCACCAACCAGATACATGAAGAAAATAATATATGCCTTAGCCAACTAATATTAGGATCCCTGTACACATCACTGGTGAAGCCACTTAAGTTTTGAGGAACATCAAGCCAAAAGATAAATTTCTGCTTGGATTGTTCTGTCTCCTTCAACTGTGACTTAATGGCACTTTTGAAACTTCGTTAAAGGTTAATCGTCTTGATGACGATGACCCAATTATTAGTGGTCATAGCAGTGAAAGTGCACGACTAGATCTCCTAGCTCCTAGTGACAAGAGCAAGACGGATTAAGACGCGTTTGCTTCTTACTTATTGATGTTTCCCAAGTGTTGCAACTGCGAAAAACACCTGGCAGAATAAAAATAGAAGAGTCGCCACCGAGCGTTATTTATCCTAATGCAGAGAAAGGAAATGATTGAAGAAAACCTGAAGAAAGGGGTAAGACAAGGTCATCGCAACCAAATCTTTGGTTCAAGAGTTAGTTACGCAAGGGGAAGGTATTAGCACCTCTCATGTCCGTTATACTCAATGGGATCCATGCTTGTTGTCTAATCAAAGAGTGTGTTATCTAAAACCTACTGCTAAACAGAAACGGGAAAGGGAAAAGAAAAAGGAGACTCGATAGGACATCGTCGCCCTATGCCTACATATTCCCTCGTGCAATGGGAAAGTCAAAGTCAACGTAGTTTGGAAAACTATGGGTGAAAGGGGAAATGTTGTTCGCCAAGACACCGCCTCTTGTGCCTAGTATCCTCCCCTGGTATGAGAAATCAGAGTAAACATAGTTTGGCTAACAAATTGTTATGTGTTTTTTATGAGCGACGTTAAGCTCCATTTTAGAAGTTAGGGTCGATGCCTGTTTGCGGCAGAACAAAAAAATAACGTGCTCTTTTCAAAAAAAGGTTTGAAGAACAATCCTAAAGGATCAAAATGATTTGAATTTTTTTGTGAGTTTTAGATAAGTGAATTGATTGGATTTGAGATTCGCATTGCACTAAATACTGTGATATAGTAATGAATGTGTCGCATATCGCCCCTAGACGAGACGTACACTAGACACTCTAGACAATCAATGAGAGACCCCTTACTCATTATTTCCCATATACTTAAAGCTCGTGGTACACAATGTTCATCACATTTATTATGTGATTTGAAGTTATTTTGAGATGAGAGGAAGAGAAAGACACACAAAAGGTCTAAATGGAAACTTGGTCCTAATGTTGTCATGCAAAATGGCCCTAAGGTCGGAATGCAGAAGGAAATTCTATCCTAATGTTAGCATGCAAAAGATGAACCTAAGGTTGAGGTTAAAAGGTACTAAACTAATGTTATCATGCATGGGTTAAACTCCTAATGTCTATCCTACTCCAAGCTTAATTGAAAATTAAGCCGGACTAGGAGGCCTTAAGGGAGCATGCAAAGACAAGACAAAAAAAGGCAAAAACAATAGCTACAACAATGCTTCCTGCACAAAACAACAATAAATCTCGCACACAAGCAAAACAACCTATAAAAGCACATGTTTTCAGGCAGAAACAGGTGTAAAAAGCAGCAGGCAACATGGATGCACAATTAACAGCATGTCAAAGTCCAAAACAGCAGGTGTGAAGAGTGCAGGCAGCAAGTATACACGAACACTTAAAGCAACACCTCAAGCAAGCAACGATCATCAATGAGCATGCATATCAATCCAAAACAAGCATCAAGAGTGCAAACATCAAAGACTAAGTGTCGCTACTGCGAAAATAAGGTGCCGAAAAAACAGAAGAGTCGCCACCTTTCGTTATTTATCCCTCAGAGCGGGAAAGGAAACGATCGGAAAAACCTGACGAAAAGGTATAAGGCAAGGTCATCGCAACCATTGTCTGGGTTCGGGAGTCGGTTACGCAAGGGGAAGGTATTAGCACCCCTCACGTCCATCGTACTCGATGGGATCCATGCTTGTTGTGTTTATCTGACGGGTTGGTTTTATCTATCTACCTATCAAGGCCGGTCTGAAAAGAAAAGAAAATGACTCGGCAAAGCGTCGCACTTTATGCCTACGTATTCTCATCAGAGAATGAGAAATCAGAGTCAACGTAGTTCGCCTAACTACGGGTTACGGGGAAGGTGGCTCGCCAATACGTCAGTATTGTGCCTACGTACTCTCAACAGGTATGAGAGATCAGAGCTTACGTAGTTCGAGATAATACGGATTACGGCAATTCAGATTCATCTATTTTCCGAGTAGGGTTAACAAACAGTTCCAGCAGTTTGGTGTACGCAGCTCGACCCTTGGAGACTTAAGCGTTACCGTTTGCGGTAGAACTGGGAGTTAAAAACACTCTTTTCTTCAGAAAAGCTTTCCTTTGAATTACGGGCCCACGGGGCAAAAAGGTTTGAAAATTTATTTTCTGTCTTTTACGGAAGAACTGTTTTTTATGGATGTTTGCAACTAATATCGCACTAGAGACTATGACCTGAGAGTGAATGCGTCGTATGTCACCCAAAGGGTACCATACTAAACATCCAAGCTGTCGAAAAGAAACTCTCCGACAACCCTTTCTCAGATAGCTTAAGGCTCGTAACGTACGATGTCAGTTAACCTTTATTACTGTATTTTAATTTGTTCTGAGATGAGAAAAGAGAACAGGCTCAACTAAGGGGAGACTATCAAGTCCTACTGTTGTCATGCCAAGGATTCATCCTATGGTTGAAGTTTGAAACAGGGAACTCCTAGAAGTTATCATGCATAGGTTTCAACCTAAAGTTCTAATCATCACTTCCTTATCAAAGAAAGTGAGATTCCTAGGGGATCATGTCAATGATAAACAGAAACAGATAAAGCATCAGCTTAAACGGTAAACAGATATACAGTAAAATGCATGCAATGCAAGTGAGGGAGGAAATGTGTGTGGGACATCAGCCTCCACAAGCTCATCTCAACCTCAAGCCAAATATGAATAACTGTAATCATACAGAAGAAATGAAATAAAATGCCATCAAGCAAAACACAAACCACATAGGCAAGGGAGCTGGGCTCTACCGAATACCAGCAAGCAAAGCCATACAGTAACAATACAAGCAGAGGGAGCAACTCAACCTCTAGTGCAATCATGCTCCTAACTTACATCAGTCTAGATATGGACCTATTCTAATGCATCAAGCAAATCAAACAAGTCACATCAATACAGCTGCACAGCAAGCAAACAGACAGGAAAGAAAGCAAATCAACAACTTCCATAGCTTCACAGCAAAGCAATCCTCTGACAGCAACTCAGTCTTCAGTCTGTAACTGCCCTTCAAGGCTATCATCTTCAATAGCAAGTGTCAAATTGCTTCTCTGAGCTTCCAACACATCAACATAAGTATCAACTTATCCCTCTTCTTCAAGCCTCAGCTCCAAAGTAAATTCCACCTTCAGGCTTCAATCCCAATAGCAAGTATCAACTTGTTCCTTCAGGGACTCAATGTATTAATCACACAAGTATCAACTTGCTTTCCAATATCAAGCTTCAGCTTCTTCATTCAATCTCCAATGGATTCCTCTCACATGTATCAACTTGTTCTTCATCTTCTTCAAGCTTCAGCTCTTTCTTCAATCTCAGCTTGATCTTCTTCCCACAAGTGTCAACTTGCTCCTCTTGATCTTCAAGCTTCAGCTCTTCCTTCTTCACAAGTATCAACTTGCTCTTCATATTCTTCAAGCTTCAATCTTCTAACAAGGAACTCTATCCTCTGGCAAGGGAGAAAGATTCAGCTAACAAGATCCAGGTTTGGATGATTGGCAACAGAGTGAAGACCAAAGGTCACCACTAAGCATCCCATCATCAGAGAAAGGAACCCTCAAAGGTTCTACCAACTTGTAAAGAGCCACACATCCTACCAAAGGAGGGATGAGGCCTTTACAAGGGGACCTTGCATCATAGGGAGGAATGGAAGTGGTCAACACCTTCCATGTTTATGAAAGGGGAGAATCTATCTAGAAGCTCTACTTACAAACCCTAATCTTAACACCTAAACAAAACTACACCAAAAGAAGGGAAATCTTCACATCCAAGCTTCTTCAAGCACTCCATGGTATCTTTAACTTGCCTTCATCTTCAACCAAGGGCAAAAACAACACAAGCTTACTCTAAGGGAACCTAAGGGGTTAATCTAGTCAAATTAGTGCATTAGAATCATCTAAAGTTAGCACCTAAACTAAAATCAAACTAAAATAGTAAACTACATTATAAATCCCTACAAAATTTCCTAAGGGACCCTAATTCAATCATGAATCTACCTTACAAAATTCAGAGGTTGAATCATCCACCAAGTCCTAGAAATAAAACCTAGATCACAAGGTACTAAGCATAAACCCTAAAAATGGAGCACCTAAAGTTTCAACTTAAAACTACCACCTATATTCATCACAAAAATGTGAGAAAAATTTAAGGGTAACATGCATATCTATGCTAGCTATACACAAAAAATCAAGGCAAGAATCATCACCAAATGCTCAAACCAAATTCATCAAAACAAAGTATCAACCATGGTATTTAATATCAATTAAAATTCAAAAAATGCAAATAAAATCAAATATGCATGAATTATTAATATTTTTTTATCTAAAATATTCTAGATTCAATCATGAATCAAGGGGAAAGAATTTGGAATTAATTGAGTTAATCTTCTATTTTTTATGAATTATTTACTAAGTCACATGAAATGATGAAAAGTAAAAGAAAATAAAAGAAATTGATATGAACGCGTGGTAAATAGCAAAAATAACTAGTTCAATTCAATGTTTGGGCCAGAAAGGGGGTCTGAAGAGAAAGGACTTCATAGGCCCAAGCGTTGGGTCCATCTGCATTTTATTCAGCAATTAGAATAAGAGAAAAACATACACAAGCCATGGTTCGAACTCGTGCTCTTTGGTCCACGCAGCGAAGCTCACCAGACTACTAAACCAAACGGTGTGTTTAAGGGGAGGGGGTATGTGGCGCAATGTGAGCCCTGGGATCCACAAACCAAGTCAATTCTTCCACACAAATGGACGTCCTAGATTACGTCTTCCTCAATTCAAATTTCTGAAGCTTCTCAACCTGCGCGCGCGAAGGCCACCGCCGGTGGCTTTTCCGGTCACCATCAAGCAACCCTAACTCCCTCTACAGACCACCATTGGCCACGATTTCTGAATGAAAGTTTCTCTAAATTTCACCATGAATCCAACTACACTAACCAATCGTGCTAAAAACGCCAGGATCAAAAAATATCCATCTCAACCGAAAATGGTGTAAACCCTAAATTGTCTCTAATCTTCAAATCAATTATCCAGAATCCATCTATACCCTAAGGGGAACTTAACCACATGCTTCTAATTGATTAAAAGTGCGTCATCAGTGAGAAATTTCAAGAAGTTAGAACCTACCTTGAAGCTTGAATTGTAGTGGTTACACGCCTCAATTCTCTTCCAAACCTTGCAGAATTCTTCAAGGATTAATGGTGAACGATTCTTGGTGATCAATTCCTGCTGAAACCCCTTGATTCTCCAAAACGAGTTTTCACTTTGAAGCTTTTTTCTTCACTCTACTCCAATGGTTTCTCAACAGAATTCTGCACTAGAACCTTCCTAGCATGATCCAAAACCTATTTATGATATGTTCTGATGGATTAGAAGCCCAAACTAGGCCCATTATGGATTTTGGATCTTCACTTTTTCCTCCAAATTTCAATATGGATATGTGCCTTCAAGCCTTGCTCATGCTCTACAATCCTTCCAAACCATTCACTTAAGCATTATGGAGTGTAATGAAGTGGTTTTCTCCCTTTGGTTTCAACATATGGAGTGTATAGGATATGTTTCTTACTTGTGAAGTAATCATCCAAATGGCTATGTTATGGACCTCAAATCAAAAATGTGGCAATCACAATCTTTCTAAAACATCAATTCCATTCAAAATGACCACAAATTTGCCTTGAAAACATGTTAATCTCATTTATTTTGAATTTTCTCATTTTAATTCATTAAAATGGCTTTTATGTGAAGTTTCTTCAACCAATGCTTGATATAATCCATATCAATGAACACTTGATGTTTAGACAGGCTAAAAACATCATTTTGAACAACTTTCATGTTGAACAAAAATGCATTTGGGACCTCTAAGTTGGTGAAAATGGCCTATGATCACAAATGACCTATAATCACCAAATGTCCAAAATACCCTTGACTTGTCAAAGCCATAACTTGAGTTTTACAAATCCTATCAAGGACTTCTAGTACTCTCTAGAAATCTAAGAGGATAAGGCATAACATTCATGTTGACCAAAAGTTCATAGGAATCATCCTTCTTGGGCAAAGGTTTCATGCAAGTTGGGTAACTTTCAAGCTCTAAATTCACATTCCTCAGATGACTTGTAACTTGTCAAAGTCATAACTTGAGTTCTACAAATCCTATCAAGGACTTCTAGCACTCAAATTAAAGCTAAGAACATGCTCTACAACAATCATGTTTGGGGTAAGATGAGATTACAATCACATATTGAGCTAAATTTCCTTGAAGATAGGGGTCAAACTAGGGGATTTTACACTGTCAAGCCTTAGAAACCCTAGCTTGAAACTTCTCAAACTCTTCAATCATGATGATTTAACCTTAGAATCATCCTTAGAACATCTTAATGTATCAATCCATGATCACATGGCTCTTGGATTAGGTCTCAACCCTCTTCAAATTATCAGTTGACTTAGGGTTGACCCAGTCAAACCCTAGCTACACCAATCATGGCTGAGGCTTCCTAACCTTGCACAATGACATGTCTAGGCCTCAAAGTGATCTTCAACACTTCTCATGAGCTCTCTCAAGACCTCAATCCCATCCTCATGGCTTCAGAATCATCTGATGACTCCCCACAACTCTCAAGTTAGGAGGCCTACACACTTGGCTTCAATCACTCTCTCTGAGGATCTTTTAACTTCTCTGACAAGGATATCAACCCTTGAACATCTGAATAACCTTCTTAGCTAGCCTCACAGTCTTTTATAGCTCTTGATTGGTAATCATACCTCTTGATCTCCTGCATACATGTCCATGAAATGCAAATGATAATGCTAATGTGAATGAAATGAAACATAAGCTAGGTAAAGAAATGTTGGGCAAATTTTGGGGGTGCAACAGCTGCCCCTATTCAAACGGCTTGGACCTGATTGGGTGAGAAGCGAACGACTCTCAAACAATCAAGGTAAAAGACGGTTGAATACAAACAAACCCGGAAATTTGCCAACTGCACAAGTACATGGTACTCTGATGGGGACAAATCTTCGGAAACTGAAATAATAGCTGCACGACAACTAGCTGGAGAAATACTGATATGAATCTTCGTCAGGATGATTCTCTGATTTATCTGATATCATTGCATTCTCAAATCATCAAGGGGTCACCGGTTACACGGTAACTGGTGATTTGCCAACCACGCAGGTAAACGATACCCTGATTGGTAGGAACATCTTCCAAACGAAGCAGGATAGTTGCACAACAACTCTACCGGGGAATTGGCCACACGGGAATTGGTGAAGGGTCTAATCTCAAATCTCCGTCAGGATGATCATCTGATTTTGCTGTAGATCTTCGTCCTCAAGTCGTCAAGGGGTCACCGGTTACACGGTAACTGGCAATGGATGGTTGATCATGCCGTCAGGCATCCTGCGTCATAGCAGAAGAATCCCTCGAGAATCATCAGGTCATTAAGAACTTTTTAACAATCAAGTTAATTATGCCGTCGGGCATTCAAAGAAATTTTAGGGCATCAGCCGGGCTTCGTCAGTAGGTCGGGAATAGAATTCTCGGTCAATCATGAACCAAGTAAGGATATACAATCTTCTACCATCAGGCACTTCGCATCAGCTGAGAGAACTGCTTCGACATCCTAGTTAGACTTCATCAGTAAGTCTGGGGTTTTGGCACCGCTGCTGGACTTCAATCATCAAGTCTTCAAGGAAATTTCAGCTTCGCTGTTTAGAAACCATGTTGGGGATGACACATCTCCGCTGGGGATTCTGGAGAACTATCAAGTAACTCTGCTTCAGGGATTCAGGAATCATCCTGAATAAAATCTGCTGAGGACTTCAAGAATCATCTTGGACAAATAACTCCGCCGGAGACTTCAAGAATCATCCTGAACCAATAACTCTGTTGGAGATTTCAGGAATCCTCCTGAGCAAACACTCTGTCGGGAACTCTAAGAATCAACTTGAGCAACCCCCTCTGGCGAATTCACTGGGGATTTTATGAATCATCTTAAGCAAACACCTTCACCGGAGAATTCAAGAATCATCTTGGGCGAGCGACCTTGCTGGGGAATACCTGCAAAACCAGAACGGTAACGACCTAGCTCATGTTTCATATGCATATGTTTAACAATGGCGCAATGCTCTACACGGTGGAAATGCTATGCGTTTTCAGGGTAAATGCTATGCAATCATGCAAAGTGCTATGACCCCATCAGCAAAATAAATGCTGAAAGGAGAACCCTCCTGTCAAGGAGAAAGGACCACTCTGGTGGAGGAATGACTCATCCTGCCAAGGAGTAGAAGTCACACCAATCTCAATTGGACTCCGCCTGGGGAAACAAACTTCAGTCGACTGCTGCAGGGGAGTAAAGTTCTCCGAGAACTTGGACCTTCTCAACCGGGTATTCAAACCACAAACTGTTGAGGGAACAATATCAACTGCAGAGATAAACTGCACGGCCTTCGTGGCTAAAACTTTCCTGGAGATACTGACTCCGGTGGGGGAAATCTAACATCAGCTGTGCAACCTTCTACTGGGGAAAACCAATCGCGGCTTCAACGGCATTCCGAGATTTGGCTCTCTTAGGGAACTGCCAGCTCGGCTGGGGAAGAAGGAATCATCCTGCTTACTGGGGAGAGTACGACTCTGTGGGGGATTTCAATTCCGCTGAAGACTTCAGTCTGAACTTTTGAAAGCCGCATACTTCAGTATATGACTCAGCTGGGGAAGTGACGATCCTTCAGGATGCATCTGATTGGGGAGAGAATCTTCTCTGCTCGGGGATACATATCAATGCTTACGATCTCATGTTCAGACTCCGTGGGGAGATGCTGCTGAACTTGCTGGAGAAGAAGGAATCTTCCTACTTGGGAACGCATACGGCGTACTGCCTGGAATATGTTATACCTGTGACAACACAAACAAACAGACAAGATACCCTTCTCAAAGGGACCTATCAAGGTTATCATCTTGTGACAATGTTCAAGTAATTCATTGTTTCAACAATCAGTGGCCTAGGCCAGTAAGTTTATGTATGCGCATTTTATCAAAAACATCGGCGTTCTCTTTCGCAAACAAAATAGGTAAATGCTAAACAAACAAACAGAATTGTTGAATAGTATACATTTTATTGATAACGAACCCCTGGATGGGCAAAAATGTTTTACAACAGATGCAAGCTCCTGGAATGAGGAAGCTGCGCAAATATAAAAACATAAATATACATTAGTATATACACAAATGTTGGCAATGAGGCGTAGACAAACACCATGAGTTGATCCCTCTATGACCCACTCGACTTCGATACTTCTCCGATGCTTCAGCTTCAGAAGAGATTGATTCAGATAAACGACCTTCAGGTCTTCCAAACCACTAAACAATGAAAGTCCACACGCGGAACACAGTCATTTGCTTTTTCAAATCCCTAACTTTTGCCTGAATCGCCCTTCCGAGTTTTCGATTCACCGGGATAACCTTTTTTGCCAAAGTCGCCCTTCTGGGTTTTCGACTTTGCGGGTGTACATTCTTTTCTTTTATATCCCTAATTTTTGCCCGAACCTTTTTTCCTTTTTTATGGTTCGCCGGGATGCCCCATTTTTGCCTGGATATTCTTTTTCTTTCCAGCGGGTCATTTTTTAAGCAAAGTATTTTTTAACTGCGTCCGCATTCACCGGGGATGCAAAATCTTCGCCATCCATCATGGATAACAACAAGGCTCCTCTCGAGAAGACCTTGTTGACGACGTACAAACCTTCGTAATTGGGAGTCCACTTCCCCCGGTGATCGGAGTGTGGAGGAAGAATCTTCTTCAGGACGAGATCACCCATCTGAAAGCTTCTAGGACGCACCTTCTTATCATAAGCTTTCTTCATTCGGCTCTGGTATAGACGACCATATGCAATCGATGCTAACCTCTTCTCGTCCATCAGGCTGAGTTGGTTTAGTCGGTTCTTAATCCATTCCTCCTCATCGAGTTTCACATCAACCAAAACTCGCAAAGAAGGGATCTCCACTTCTAACGGTAGGACAGCTTCCATACCGTACACTAAGGAGAAAGGAGTTGCCCCGGTTGATGTACGTACCGTTGTACGATAATCGTGCAGTGCAAATGGCAACATCTTGTGCCAGTCTTTATAGGTCACAACCATCTTCTGTACAATATTCTTGATGTTCTTATTGGCCGCTTCAACGGCGCCATTCATCTTCGGCCGGTAAGGAGATGAGTTGTGGTGTTCAATCTTGAAACTCTGGCACAACTCCTTCATCATCTTGTTATTTAGATTCGAACCATTATCAGTAATGATCCGTTCGGGAACCCCGAAACGACAAATGATGTCCCTCTTTATGAATTTAGCCACCACCTGCTTGGTCACATTAGCATATGAGGCTGCCTCCACCCACTTGGTGAAGTAGTCGATAGCTACTAGAATAAAGCGATGACCGTTAGATGCAGTGGGCTCGATCTTGCCTATCATGTCGATGCCCCACATGGAGAACGGCCACGGGGAGGACATGACATTCAAAGGGCACGACGACACGTGAATCTTATCAGCATAAATCTTGCATTTATGTCATTTCTTCGCGAATTTAAAGCAATCTGACTCCATCGTCAGCCAGTAGTATCCTGCTCTCAGGATCTTTCTCGTCATAGTGTGCCCGCCGGCGTGCGTACCAAATGTGCCTTCATGGAATTCTTCCATGAGCATACTCGCTTCTTTCTCATCTACACATCTGAGTAGCACGAGATCGTGGTTTCTTTTATACAAAACTCCATCAGGATTGAGATAAAAATTTCCAGACAGCCTCCTCAGAGTCTTCTTATCCTGGGTTGACGCTCCCGCAGGACACTCCTTAGTCATAAGGAAAGTCTGGATATCATGGAACCATGGCTTGCCGTTGGAGGCTTCCTCGATCGCAAAGACGAATGCAGGTCTATCAAGACGAGAAAGGACAATTCTTGGAGCTTCATTCCAAAAATTGACTTTATACATCGAATCCAACGTGGCTAAGGCATCAGCCATCTGATTCTCAGCCCTGGGCACATGATGGAGTTCCACTCGATCAAAGAACGGAAGCAGCCTTCTGGCATAGTTCATGTACGGCACCAAATTCGATTGATGAGTCTCCCACTCCCCTTTAATCTGGTTAATCACAAGCACCGAGTCATCATATACATCTAGGTTCTTGATTCTCAAATCAACTGCCTCTTCTAGACCCATGATGCATGCTTCGTACTCCGCTTCGTTATTGGTGTCCGGAAACGTCAGTCTCGCAGTAAACGGGATGTGGGATCCGTGGGGAGTCGTGATAATTGCCCCAACGCCACTTCCGTAAGAATTAACCGCCCCGTCAAATATCAATTTCCACTGGGATTTCCTGTCTGAACCCTCGTCGGGCAACGGTTCATTGCAATATTTCGCTTTAAGAAACATGATATCCTCATCAGGGAATTCAAATTTCATCGGCTGGTAATCTTCGATCGGCTGTTCGTCCAGGTACTCAGACAATACGCTTCCCTTGATGGCCTTCTGGGAAACGTACTGAATGTCATATTCCGTCAACACCATTTTCCATCTGGCAATCCTGCCCGAAAGCGCTTGCTTCTCGAAGACGTACTTGATCGGATCCATCTTCGAAATTAGCACGGTTGTGTGATTGAGCATGTACTGTCGTAAACGTTTGGCAGCCCAGGCTAGTGCACAACACGTCTTCTCCAGCATCGAGTAGCGAGATTCACATTCTGTGAACTTCTTACTCAAATAGTAAATGGCATGCTCCTTTCTGCCCGTCTCGTCGTGCTGACCGAGAACACACCCCATACTATTCTCGAGAACTGTCAAGTACATGATTAAGGGCCTTCCGCCCACTGGGGGTATCAAGATTGGAGGTTCCTGTAGATACTGTTTTATCTTATCAAATGCCTTCTGGCAATCCTCGTTCCAGATAATCGCCTGATTTTTCTTTAACAGTTTGAACATCGGTTCACACGTGGCCGTGAGCTGAGAGATAAACCTTGCAATGTAGTTTATTCTGCCCAAGAAACCACAAACTTCTTTTTCTGTTTTTGGCGCTGGCATTTCTTGTATTGCTTTTATCTTCACAGGATCAACCTCAATGCCTCTTTCACTCACGATAAACCCCAGTAGTTTTCCAGACCGTACTCCGAAAGTACACTTGTTAGGATTCAGCATCAACCTGAACTTCCTAAGCCTCTCAAAAAGCTTCAGCAAATTGACCAGATGTCCCTCCTCCGTTTGGGACTTCGCAATCATGTCATCAACATAGACTTCAATCTCATGATGAATCATGTCATGAAACAAAGTAACCATTGCTCGTTGGTAAGTGGCCCCTGCGTTCTTCAGACCAAAAGGCATTACCTTGTAGCAAAACGTTCCCCAAGGCGTGATAAATGTAGTTTTCTCCATGTCCTCCGGCGCCATCTTGATCTGATTGTAGCTGTAGAAGCCATCCATGAATGAAAACACAGAGAACTGAGCTATATTGTCGACCAACACATCAATATGAGGGAGCGGGAAATCATCTTTAGGGCTCGCCCTATTCAAATCCCGATAATCGACGCACATTCGTACCTTACCGTCCTTCTTCGGTGCAGGCACTATGTTGGTGACCCACGGAGGGTAAGTGGTGACCGCTAAGAAGCCAGCATCAAGCTGCTTTTGCACTTCTTCTTTGATCTTAACGGCCATATCTGGTCGTGTCCTCCTAAGCTTCTGCTTGACGGGAGGACAATCTTCTCACAGCGGCAGGTGATGGACCACGATGTCGGTATCAAGTCCGGGCATATCTTTGTATGACCAAGCAAAGATGTCACTATACTCTCGAAGCATCTCGACTAATCTCTGCTTGACGTTACTCTGCAATGAAGCCCCTATTCTGACGTTCCTGACCAGCTCTTCAGAACCTAGATTCACAATCTCAATCTCTTCCTCGTGAGGCAGAATAACTTTCTCTTCTTGTTTCAACAAGCGGGCCAACTCTTCAGGAAGGTCTTCGTCTTCATCAATCTCTTCTTCGGCTTGATAGATCGGGCAATCGAAGTCGAAGTGAGTCGTAGAAGGTCCAGAGTCGATGTCATCTGCTATGTGGATCCTGCAATAACAAGGTTTAAGCTTAAACAAGGATATGCAGGTTAGCACAAACCCTATTTCCATTTTATTGTTTTTCAAAACAAATATAAAACAGGAATAATAGGGATCACAACATTTGAATACGAAGAAGAACGCCTTTTGATTTATTGGTAAAATGCATGTACATAATCAAACAAGGCCCTGGCAATAAAACCACTATGCCCCGGGTAGGACATAGGGTTGTACAAAAATTTGGAGAAAGTAAATCATTACTCTTTGCCTGTCACTTGGATGGTATCCTTGATGGACCAGTTGTTGAGGCTCTCGCCTGGTTTGCTTGGCTAGATCCAAGAGTCCAGGTCGCAATCGCTGTCTTCGTCGTCTTCAGACACTGCGTTGACACTTTCAAATATCATCCTGCCACTGGTAAACTGGATCGGCCCTTTACCTCGCGGCGTACTGTGAGAAGAGGAGGCTTCAGCTGCAGGAGAGTATCCTAACCCAAACTTGTCCTGTTTGTTAGGTATTTCTAGAATTCGCCCCCAACCTGGGGTAGATCCGGCCTGAACAGCGGCCCGGGCTCCCTTGAAGGAAGAGAGAGTCATCTCTGGTTTTTCAGTCATTACAGGAGCCACGTTCTTGACTTTAACAGCTTCGAACGCCTGACATAGGGTTTCGTGGATTTCCCCATCCATCTCAACATATTTGAAGGACGACAAATGGCTCACCATTATGTCTTCCTCGCCACAAACAGTCACGATGCTGCCTCCGACAGCATACTTGAGCTTCTGGTGCAACGTGGAGGTCACAGCGTCAGCAGAATGGATCCATGGCCGGCCTAAGAGACAACTGTAGCCTGGCATGATGTCCATAATGTAAAATACTACGTCGAATGTTTCCAGCCCCACTTGGATGGGTAGCGTCACCTCTCCGAAGACATGACGCTTGGTTCCATCGAACACTTTCACAACCAGGTCGCTGGGTGTGCAAATCAATCCTCGAGTATCTAACTTCATCAATGCTTTCTTCAGAAGAACATTGAGTGACGACCCCGTATCCACCAACACGTGAGACATAATCGTTCCCCTACACTCTATTGAGATGTGCAGGGCGTTGTTATGGTTTCTTCCCTTCGGCGTCAGCTCCAGGTCAGTGAACCTTAACCCGTTTCCAGCATTCACGTGGGCTACGACCCCTTCCAACTGGTTGACCGATATTTCCTGCGGTACATACGTGGCATTCAAAACCTTTAGCAGCGCATTGCGATGTGCCTCAAAACACAGCAACAAATTCAGAATGGAAATTTTCGAGGGTGTTTGATGGAGATGATCCACGATCTTGTAATCTCTCTTCTTAATCAACCTCATAAACTCTTCAGCGTCTTTAACAAGTAAGTCCTTCTCTACCCCACGAGGGGTTTCCTCAACGACTTTACTCTTTCTCTTATCGGTTACTTCCGCTTTGTCCGCCTTGTCCGTCACAGTCTCAGGTGGAGCAAATACTCTTCCGCTGCGAGTGATTCCGCCAATTCCCACTAGGTTATCCACCGACGACCCAGAGGGTTCTAGTTCCAACTTTTGTCCGTTACAGTAGACGTCTGCCCCATAATGCCACGGGACAGCATTGGTGCTTTCAAAAGGTATCGGCCCAGCCTTGGTGATGGTAATCGTGGGCGGTCTGGGTGCAGAAATGGTGATCGTCCGGCGAGGGATGGTGATGGTGGCAACCTCATCATCTTGCTTCAGCATTACCTCTCCAGATCCACATTCGGCCCTCCGGCTAAACTGCAAGATCCCTTCGGTCATCAGACTCTGAATCCCCTCTATCAACTGTTCACATCCATCAGGATGAGTCGCACAACCCATACATAGTTCTCCACAGCCCAGAAAGAAACCTCTCTTCATCAGCTTGGCTTTGACGAAGCTGAACGGTGTCTTCAAATCTCTGACGTCAATCAACACATCCAAATTCTCGTCTTCAATAATGGCATTCACCCCACCTCCCCTATGATTCGGAATAGGGTTCTTCGTGACATTTGGCACATTATCTGAGAAATTGATGATCTTAGCATCCACCATATCTTGCACCTTGTGCTTGAAGGTTTTGCAGTTTTCTATCGTGTGGCCTGGCGCCCCTGAGTGAAACTCACATGTTGCATTTGCATTATAACCTGGCGGAGATGCCCCTGTCAAGGGAGCCAAGGTTCTCTTCTGGATTAGCTGTAACTAAAGCAGAGTCTGTAACAGCTGAGCATAAGACATGGGCGGTGTCTCGAGGTGACGACTCGACAGAGGTGTCCTGTTCTGATACTTCCTGTACCCTTGCTGATTCGGCTGCTGCTGCTGCGGCTGCTGATGTGGCTGGGGTTGTTGGACAGCAGGGATGGTTATGCTAGCCACCTGCTAGTGTTGGCCCTTACCTTTTCTGCGAGCGTTGGACACGGCGCTCGTCTCTCCTTCACGCCTTTTGTTACCATACGGTTTCTTTCCTCCTCTAACTGAGGATAGATCACCTTGAATTTTCCCCAGTTTGATCCCATTTTCAACGTGTTCGCCCGTGATGATGAGATCTGAGAAACTTCCAGACATACTGCTGACCAATTTCTCGTAATAAACCCCTGGGAGGGTGGCTACAAACATTTCAACAAGCTCCCGTTCAACCATTGGTGGTTGAACTCTAGCTGCCAGTTCACGCCATCGCTGGGCGTATTCTTTGAACCCTTCGTTGTTCCTCTGTGACAAATTTTGCAGTTGGACCCGGTTCGGAGCCAAGTCACTGTTATACTGATAATGGTGCACGAATGCCTCAGCAAGCTCCTTCCACGTGCGCACACTGGTAGGCTCCAGACTCATATACCATTCCAAGGATGGCCCGGACAAGCTATCCTGAAAGAAGTGCATCAGCAGCTTCTCGTCTTCAGAGTGAGCGGACATTTTCCGGTAGTATGATCTCAGGTGGACGCGAGGGCAAGTGGTGCCCTTGTACTTCTCAAAGTCGGGTACCTTGAATTTGGGAGGCACCTTGAAATCAGAAATCAATCCCAATTTGGACATGTCGACACCCATAGTGTTCAAGTTCTCGAAATTCCTTATTTTGTCCTCGAGTGCCTTAAACCTCAGACGTGCTTCAGCAGTCAGCTCTCTTTCAGCACCCTTCTGGGAGAACAAATCTTCTTGACGGTCTTCTAACCACAGCTGAGGCCCATACAGATTTCCAACACCTGTGTTGCCGTTGCCCATCCCAACATTGACATTAGCTTCAAAATTCCCATTACCGACGCCAGTCGTATCACCATTGAGCCCCATGTTGGCGATCACGTTGCCGTTACCACTGCCATTCCCCCCGATCACGGGGATGCCATTCTGAGGAGTTTCAACAGGTGGAGGGGTTGGAACAGTCCCACCATGGAGTACACCATTGCTGTCAACCCTTGAGATCAGAGGTTGGACCAATGTTCTGAGCTGGTCTTCGCCGTTGGCAACCACTTGCATGAGCTCCATGAAGCGGTCCATCCTCTCTCGGAGTTCCTGGATGTCTGTTTGCACTTGTTCCATTGCTCTAGCTTGATTTGCTCTGGTCGGATAGCGGTGGATTGGTCTTTGATCAATCCTGGAACAACCTGCATACACAAAAGGGTTAGAAAAAACAACAAAGTGCTCGCTATGCAAATGCTTCATGCAAATGCATACGTGTGTCTATGTGTTAGGGAGATTTCCCCCCGATCCTAGTGCTGGTGCTGATAATAAGAAGTCCGAGTCCAGTCATGGAAATAACATCTCATATATATAAAGAAAGTCCATCAAGGCGGTACACAATGTCACTGGATACAAGCAAAATCAATAGCATGACCTCGACCAACAAGCCTGGTGATGGTCAGCATACAACAATGATTAAAACAAAAGGATTACACATATAGTCAAGTATGGCCACGGGCTCGGAACTCTTCTAACAGATTCCTCGTTTCTGGATGATCAGGCCGAGTGAGCAACCCTTCGACGAGTAACTCCCTCTGCGTAATAGTGTACTGAAGACCTTCAACTGCGTCTTCCCATGATCCTTCGCCGAAACAATCTTCTAGCTTCCGCTTCTTGGATTCAAACATCAGTTTGCGCTCCTTCAGGTTAGCAAGAGCTTTGTTGAGCAGTCCTTCAACGGCATATCTGCGAGCGGTTTCTTCATCAAACCTTTTCTCACTAGCCTTCACCTGGGATTTCAACTTGGAGATCTGCTGCTTCAGTTTATCCTCTCGTTCCTTGCCGTTGGCTAGGGTGGCCTTCCAATGTTGATTAAACTTGGGTATTCTCCGGTACGCTTCATCCAAGTGCTGCTTCTTGGTGGCCAGTATGTCATTGACAGCTTTGAAGTCCCGACCCAAACGCTCGCGCTCAGCTATCTGCTTAGTCAAATCCGTCCCTAGCTGGTTCACCAGCTCTGTCTGCCTCTTGAAGGAATGGACGACTTCGCTTTTCTCGCTTCTGAGTTGAGCCAGTTCTTTCTCCAGTTCTTCATTTGCCTTCTTCAGCTCATCTTTCTCAGCTAACACCTAATTATGCTGCTGAATAGGCACGGTGGTAGGCTCTTCAATCATTGGGGAGCTTTCTGGCTGGGCAGGTGGAAACGGCATCCCTATGATATCTGCTCTGGCTCTGATCCAGGTCACATACGGAGCGTAGGCTTGGCTATTACTTTTCCCCAGCAACGACTTTCCCCGCTTACAGATACCATTCCAAGCGTGATGAAGCTTAAACAACATATCCCCCTCTAGAAGACCAGTGAGGTACAGAGATTCCTGCACCTCTTCATCCTTCGGCGGAGCTCTCAGAGCATAAGCAAATTGTCGGACCAGCAGAGATGGATTATAGTTGATGCAGCCCTTCCTGCCTATCAAAGGCACGTTCAGAAACCCACTGCAGCTAAAGATGATCTCAGTACCCAACCTATCTCTATCAAACCAGGCAATTTCCTCCGCTGAAAGACTCATCAAGCGCTCAGGCCACTCAGCTGTGGCTGCAGACGAAGCAAAAGGACCCTTCTTGGGTATGTGACTATCAAGCTATCTATAGAGCAGGGGCACACAACACGATACATTCTTGCCCCTTCTGTTCTCGTTTTTGTAGTGGACAAAATGGTAGACATCTCCTATCAAGGTAGGGATGGGATTCCCTGATGCAAAGATGTGAAAGGCGTCGAAGTCTACAAAGTCGGGCATATTGGGGAACAGAATGATGCCATATATGCATAGAGCAAGGATGGCGTTGAACACGATCCAACATCCGTCTTTGGCACACTGCTGAGCCTTTCCCACTAAGAACTGCAAGGAGAAACCGGGAATCCTGTTCCAACTAGACAAGACCAACTCGGAGGCATCCAGATGAAGTGAAGGAGCTAGACTAGCCAGATTAGGCTCAACATCCATATGAACAAAAGGCATCTGACTCTTGATAGGCACACCTAACAAATCAGCATACTCCTCTAGTGTAGGTGCGAGAACAAAATCCGGGAAAGTAAAGCATCTCAAAGGAGGGTCGTAGAACTGCAGCAAAGCGTGCAACCCATTCAACTCAAACACAGAAGGTTTACGAACCAGGCTGAGTAGTTTCCCATAAGCCTTTCTGAATTCACCTCTCACAGAATCATCTGTCAAAGCAATCAAACCAGTCAGCTGAACAACATCAGGAGTGGGGAGCTTATAGGCCACAGTCTTCCTCAGAGAACCCATAGTAGCACAATAGAAGGCAAGAAAACCTGAACTGGGGGAGACGGTACCTGCAACACAGACACACGTTAATGAAATGCAAATGGGTATGCAAAGCAATGCAAAATGCAGTCATGCGGCAGGAGATCAAGGCGACTGTGCTGTTGAGGAGATAGGGGTTAAACTAGGGGATTTTACACTGTCAAGCCTTAGAAACCCTAGCTTGAAACTTCTCAAACTCTTCAATCATGATGAGTTAACCTTGGACTCATCCTTAGAACATCTTAATGTATCAATCCATGATCACATGGCTCTTGGATTAGGTCTCAACCCTCTTCAAATCATCAGTTGACTTAGGGTTGACCCAGTCAAACCCTAGCTGCACCAATCATGGCTGAGGCTTCCTAACCTTGCACAATGATCTGTTTAGGCCTCAAAGTGATCTTCAACACTTCTCATGAGCTCTATCAAGACCTCAAGCCCATCCTCATGGCTTCAGAATCATCTGATGACTCCCCATAACTCTCAAGTTAGGAGGCCTACACACTTGGCTTCAATCACTCTCTCTGAGGATCTTTTAACTTCTCTGACAAGGATATCAACCCTTGAACATCTGAATAACCTTCTTAGCTAGCCTCACAGTCTTTTATAGCTCTTGATTGGTAATCATACCTCTTGATCTCCTGCATACATGTCCATGAAATGCAAATGATAATGCTAATGTGAATGAAATGAAACATAAGCTAGGTAAAGAAATGTTGGGCAAATTTTGGGGTGCAACACTAAGAAATAATTGGGATTTAATCGAGCAATTCAAGAACAAAAACATGATCATGCAATCACAATTTAAGAAATGCATATGACAATGAACGAATCGAATATGAACATGTATCAAGCAAAGTCAATTGATGAACATGTGTAACACGGTGGGATAACTGACTTAGTGTTTGACAAAAACATGTGCGGATAGCAAGAGTCACCACCAACTTTTATTTTATCCAATAGGAAAGGCTATAAAAGAATAGGAAAGACCTTTTTGAAAAGATTTTGAGTTCGGGGGGGTAGGTTATATAAAGGGAAGATGTTAGCAACCTTTATATCCATGGTTATCCATGGGCTCTTAGTTACTTAGCTCACTTATTTGTTTGAAAAGTAATGTGAAGTGTATGTTTAGAAAAGATTTTCAGAAGTTCTTTGTAGTGATCCTCGTATGGATGTATACAAAGCCTTGAGTTTGGGAATATTTTGAAAGTGGGGTGTAAAGAATGTTTTTTTGAAAAAAGTGAGCAAGTATTTAAGTGCTACCTACCCTAAGTTTGTAAGGTCTTTCTTGTTATTTATTTCCTTTAAGGGTAAGACTGCCCTTACTATTAGTGAGTAAGTAGTTTTTACCTTGGATGTTAAGGGACGGGCATAGGGTCATCGTATGGTCAAAGAAGGCAACATGTAGGGGTGTCTTAGTAATTCGAAGGGGCTATCATCATTTTTGTTGGGTCATCGAGGGACAAGATCATTTATTCCGTAGGCAACTTCGAAGGGACTATGATCATTTTAACTTTAAAGGGACTTGATGATTTATTTGTTTGCATGGACATCGCTTAAGACACCCCTACGTTCGAGGGACTTGACCATATTAAGGAAACTAAGAGGGGTAACTCTAGGAGGTGTAGATGGCGATCGTAGAACGATCGACTTACGTGTGTCAGTGATTATTTTCAGATATTTCTTTTATTATTGATTCTCTAAGTCCAATTTATTCAATTAGATCTTTTCACGCCCTAGATTACTAACCAAGCAATTAAATGTTTACAGAAATAATAAAAAAAACAAGAAATAAAGTCCTAAACTATTACACGGCTTCGGGGCAATTACAGAATAATCGGTGCGAAAAAATAAATTACATAAGGAAAATCCTATACAATCCTCTAAATAATATAAATAAAGCAATGAAAATAAATTAAATTAGGAAATTAATTGTTTTTTTAAAAAAGATCAAGTTTAGAAAATGAGGGTCTAATTAGTGTTAGTGAAAAATTAGGATTTTTAAATTAATCTAAACCTAGCTATATTAATTTACAATTTTAATTAATAAATTAAAAAAAAAGTTATGTGAGAGAAAAAAATATAAAATTATATTATAAAATTTATTTTAAGAAAAAATAATTAGTGAGCAGTTAGTAAAGATTAATGATTAATTAAATTAATAATAATGTTTTAATAATAATAATTATAAAACATAAAAAAAGGAAGAAATTCACTAAAAATAAATGGGAGAAGACCTGAAAATGTCCGTACGAAGAGTTTCGACTCTTGAAAAGCTTTATGCCTTAACCATGACACTTCTTGAAACCTGCATCGTATCTTGCAAACAAATGATCAAAACAAACCTAAACATGATTATGAAGATCATTATGAACAGAAAATATGATAAAGTTTAATGAAATCAAAGATTAGAAAGCAAAAAAAAGAAGAATGAGAGGTTGCATGTTCATGGGGTGCACTTCGTGAGGTCTCAACCTTCATGTCTTTGTGGGATAGGTTCCTAGGATCTTGAGGAATGTGAATGAACTTGTAGAGCTGATTGAATCTTATTGCAAAGCTGTTTTAAGATTTTTCTAAGGTTCTTATGGCTTCCAAAAAAAATTTCTCTCCTTTTTTTTCATTCTGACTTTGTTGTATATATAAATTAGTGTAAATTAGGGTAAACAATTGGGCCTTGGTTGGAGTTTATGGGTTGCTTGAAGATGAAGGAGTCAATTATCATAATTGTAAAAAAAAATCAAATTAAACCATACCATATTGGTCTTGAACGAATTTGGATGACTTCAATCACTTTGAATACCATATATTTGATCCCAAAATAAATCTTAAATCAAATCTTTGATTTTTTATAATTTATTTTAATTAAAAATGATTTTAAATGATAAAAATAAAAAAATAATATAAAATAAATGATAAAAATAAGAATATATGGTCATTGGGTCGTGAATGACTTTATCTTCAAGTTTGGGTTGAAATTTTATGGGCCCATTTGGAAAGAATTGGAGTTATGGCCCTTTTTACTTCATACACCCCTTGAAAAATTACCAACTTTGACAATGCATAACTTCCTCAATTTTAATGCTATGGAGGTGTTCTAAGACTTTTTAGAAATCTTAGGGTATCCTCTAATCAAACCTTTTGGTCCCATGTCCATATTTGTTTTATCATTTTCAAATTATGAGCTTTGGAAAAAGTTGACTTTTTGTTGACTTTCAAAAGGACCTATAATGTCTTGGCTCATATCTATCAAATGAAGCATTTTTAGGCTTGGCTTGTGAGACACAAAGTTGCAGAGAATTAAACTTCCTTCAAAATAAGCTTTGGATGAGAAATTTTTGATGAAACATGTGAAAGTTATGGCTGGTCAAAGTTCAGTTGACTTTTCCTACACAAAACCCTAATTTAGCAACCTCCGATTCTCGATGATTTGAGGATTCCCTGATGAATAATGATCGACCCTTGATCAAATGATGAATTTCACCTCATAATCTTGAAGTTTACCAAAAAATCTTGAAGTTTGACTTTGAGTTGACCACAGTTGTCCTCAGTTGACTTTTTGACCAAGTTAACTGATTTTCAGGTATTTGAGCATCTGAATGGCCAAACTTGTGAGGAAAGCTCTGAAACTTGACATTGGGATTTCTTTGAAGTACGTGGGATGTTATGAAGTCCATTTTAAGTTTTACAAGTCTATTTTGCTCGGGGATACTCAAAACCCTAGTTCTAAGATCCACTGTTCAGGAGGAGGCTTTGATGAAACCTTCAATCCCTTTGACCAATTGCGAATCTTGTGACTATTAAGTAACCTCTTGGGACACATTGTCTTGAATATGGGAGGGTAAATTTATGGGTACAATAACACGCATTAACAATTAAGCAAAAGCAAACTCCACAAGATAACACAATTGGACATGCGACAAGAACGTCATGCACTTAACATTGATTAACGAATTCGAACAATTATGCAATTACTGAATCGAAAAAAAACATAAGCATGTGATACAAATCCAACAAGATAAACATCAATAATTAACAATCAACATTGTGCAAACGATTACGCAACATGATCAACACGCCAAGAATGCAACACAATGCTCACAAACATTCGTCAATGGAAAACCAAAAGTCGTGTTTTGAAGAAACACAAAATGCTATCAAGAATGATGAATTAGGTCAAAAATAATTCACATAAATGCATCACATCAATCCATGAGGGTTAAGGACGAAAATGAACTTAAACAAGCTTGGAAATGCAAGAAAAAGGAAATTTGTCCTAGTGGTAATCGATTACCATGATTAGGGTAATCGGTTACCCTTTGAAAATTTGCAAAAAAAAGTAAAAAACAGGAAGGGTAATCGATTACCCTGATTGTGGTAATCGATTACCACTGAGACAGTGGCAAAAATTCAACTTCTAAAAGCACTTTTCAACAGTAAATGACTTATTCGATCATCCAAATGAATAAGCACTCAATTATGCACGAAAGTTAGGTTATATTATAGCAAGAAAACACCAATTGCATCAAACAAACAAAAAGATCAAAGATCAAATCAAAGTAAAATGGATCAAAATGCAATAAAAGCCATAGATCTATATTGTAGCAAGCAAGATTAAGCAATATCAAAGCTAGATCTAGAAATTACTAACCAACAAAGCCGAGAATTGCTTTGGTAAATGTTGTTAAGCTGCAATTAACAGATCCAAGCAAGCAATCTAAGGATCTATGAAGCTTTAACAAGAAAACTTGAAGATCCACGCAAGAATCCACAAATAAGCAAAAACTCTTCCAAAAGTGATTCCAACAACTTAATTCAAGATCCAAATGAATTGTAGAACTTGAATTGAACCAAGGATGAAGATGCAATGAAGGTTTAGCTCAAGAATTCACAAATTGCATTGCACAATTTGTTAAGCTTTTTAGTTATGGAGCTTTGGTTGAAGGTTGAAGATGAAGGTTGAGAATGAAAAAATGAGAGAGAATTGAGAGCAAATTCTGAAAATTCAGATGAAAATGAGAGTGAATGAGTGTGAATTAGTGTGGTTTAGAGTAAATTTAATTAAATAACCCCTAGGTTAGGAATTGAAATATGGTTTGGAATGTGGGTTAGTGTGAGGAATGAAAATTAGGAGTGGAATTAGGAATGGAGTGTTCGAAATTTGGAGGGAAATGGTGAAAATGAATCAATTCTAGATCCTTCCAATGATGCACATGTGAAATCAAGGGTTGAAAATGATTGGAAATTCTGCAGTGCTGCAAATTCAAATATTTTTGCAAAATACGCCTGAGGTAATCAATTACCCCAAATGTGGTAACCGATTACCACCTTCCAAAATTGCCAATTTTGGTGTCATGTGGAGGGAAACTTGAGTAATCACCTGTTGCCATCTGTTTTGATCCCCATTAAGCCTATGAAACTTGTCTTTTAATATTGCATCTTTGAAATGCCCAAAATAAACTGTGAACTGCCTCCTGTGTTCAAAATTACCTCCTGAAGAATATAATCGGGTGCTTGATTGCTGAGCAAAATAAATGCTGAAGCCTCTGATGCATGCTGTTCTAAAAACTTGTAATGAAAGGAAACCCCGAGCCACAAAAAAACCTTGATCCCATGTCTCGAGAGTCAATGCCATGATATACGAAATGAACGAAACATAAGCCAGATACAGTTAAAACAAAATGGAAAATTATGGGGTGCTACAGTTGTCCGTATTCAATCAACTTGAACCTGGAAGGATGATAGCAACGACTTTCAGACATTCAAGATACACGGAGATCGAATACCAAGAGAACTCAGAAATTTGTGATTCGTGGGGATATAAAGATTAAAGTGATTTCCAGCCGAAGGTGTACTAACCAAAAGTTGGAATGAAACAAGGCACTAACCAAGAGTTAGGATAAAACAGAAGATGACAACAAAAAGTTGGGATACAACTAAAGATATCAACCAAGAGTTGGGATAAAACAAAACACTAACCAAAAGTAAGGAAATGCAACCAGAGGATACCAACCAAGAGTTTGGATGAAATAACCATAAGATACCAACCAAAAGTTGGGATACAACAAAGATTACCAACCAAAAGTTGAGATACACCAAAAAATACCGAGAAGATGACGACTTCACTAGGGAGATTTCCACCCAAGGGTTAGAATAACATGAGAAGATACCAAACAAGAGTTGGGATGAAACTAAAGACTACCAACTAAGAGTTGGGATAACAACAGGTACTAACCAAAAGTTAGAATGAAACAAAAGTTACCAACTAAGAGTTGGAATAACAACAAAAGGGGTACTAACCAAAAGTTAGAATAACCACAAAGGAAACCAACCAAAAGTTTGATACAACCCACAAAAGATACCAACCAAGAGTTGGGATAAGCAGAGGATAAAAATACCAACCAAAAGTTGGGATAACGACCCAAAAATGCCAACCAAAAGTCGGAATGAAGCAAAGACTACCAACCAAAAGTTGGAATAACCGGAAAGCCGACCAAAGGTGAACTCAAGATGAAAGGTACCAACCAAAAGTTGGGATGAAACAAGAATTACCAATCAAAAGTTGGAATAAGGCTACTAACCAAAAGTTAGAATGACTGGAACACCGACCGAAGGCGAACTTAAGATGAAAGATACCAACCAAAAGTTGGGATAAAGGCTTCACAGGGACGAGTACCAACCAAGAGTTAAGATACAACTAGGGTTCACAGGAAGTAGAATATATCGACTTATGACTTGAAGAAAATGGCTCTATTGGGGAAAGAGAAGTTTAAACAAACAACTATGTCAGAGAGCTCAAGTAACATGAATACATCCATTAGTGACCTTGCGGGGGATAAAGTCACACAAATCCTCCTGAGTTATGCCATTATCTGCTGGAGAGACGTTTGGCAACAACGATATCAAACCTGGCTTATGCTTCAGATGCATATATTTGAATATGGCGTAATGCTCCATGCGAATGGAAATGCTACACATTTGGGAGGATGAAATGCAAAGATGTGTATGCTATGCAAAAGGACACTCCACCAGGAAAAGTGCTGAGAAGATTGTTGCACCCCAAAATTTGCCCTCACAATACAAGACTTTGTGTTCCAAGAAGGTTCACAAGGTTCACAAAATTCACAATTGGTCAGAAGAGTTGACAATTCCCTCAGACAATGCACCTCCTAAGCAGTGCATCCAAAACTAGGGTTTTGACTTTAATCAGGCTAAATGGACTTCCAAGACTTCAAGTGAGCTTCATAACATCTTATATGTGTATAAGAACCCCCATGTCAAGTTTCAAGACTTTTCTCAAAAGTTTGCTCAGTCAGATGATCAGATAAGTCAAAAGCAGTCAATGCAGTTAAAAGGTCAAACTGAGGTCAACTATGGTCAAACCAAAGTCAAACTTCATGATTTTTTTTTTGCCAACATCAAAGAGAGGTTGGGTGAGAAATATTATCATAATAACTGTAATACCCCAAATTTTGCCCTAAGATTTGTCGTCGCATTTCATTGCATTTAATCAATTACTAACAAATTTGTGTAGTCGTTTGACTTTTTGCAGGTAAATATCATATGGCATGCATTTTTTTTCTAAAAAGTAAAAATGGCACAATTGGCAGGAGGACATGTGTAAGGAGTTATGAGTGTGAGAGGTTGAGAGTTCGAATCTCACCTTTGTCACTTTTTTTTTGTTTTTTATTATTTTTACTCTAAATTTTTCTATCTTTCATTAAAAAAATAACAAAAATAGTTTTTTATTATTATTTAATTATTATTTTCGTATTTTAATTAAATCATTTTTTAAAATATTATTTTTTTTCACTTTTTTCTAAATTATTCATAAAAATATCCAAAAAATCATAAAATAAAAAATATTGAAAAAAATTTTGTTCTTTTTATAATATTTTTTATTTTAGGAATCAATAGGATTATTAGTTTTTATTTTAATTATTTTAAATTATTTAAATTTTATTTTTCTTAACTAATTATTTAGTTTGGGCTTTAAAATGGGCTTTAGGGACATTATTGACAATTTGGTGTTAACCCTAATTTGTTCCCTATATATACATGTGTTGCCTTGTTGGAAAAAAGGAGAAGGAAAAAAACCTAAGAGGAGTGAGTGTCGTTTGCCGTTATTTAGTTTTCGTCTTCATCCATTACTATTGTTTCTTTTTCTTCATCGTTTACCGTTATTTCTTTTCCTTCATCTATTACTGTTGTTTCTTTTTCTTCATCTTTTACCGTTATTTCTTTTTCTTCATCTATTACCGTTATTTCTTTTTCTTTATCTATTACTGTTACGTTTATATATATATAATTTTTAAATTGTTAGAGTTTATATATATAAGATTTTTGATCGAATTATGTCGATACGATGTTTGCACATTTGTGTGCATGACGCGTGACATTTGTGTTAGTTCGATCTGGTTGCGATGATCGCATTTTTGTGTGAGCAATAATACTATTTTTTGCTTAATTTCTTTTTCTTTGCGATAAATTTTGTTTCGTCCGATTTAGATCTGGTTGCGATGAGCGCATTTCTGCGTTAGCAACATTGTTGGGTTATTTGGCACATTTAAAATTCATTATTGCTTTATTATTATTATTATTATTATTATTATTATTATTATTATTATTATTATTATCATTATTTATTATTATTATCATTATTATCATTATTATTACCATTATTATTATTATTGTTATCATTAATTTATTAAAATTTGTTATAATATAAAAATCTGTTTTTTAAAATAAATAACATTAACATCTTTTCCAAATTAATATGAAAACCTATTATTTTTAAGAAAAAACTTTTTTTTAGATAAATTTAAAATAATAACTAAAATCTTTTTTTTAAAATAATAACTAGAACCGTTATTTATTTTATTTTATTATTGTTCAATTCAAATTTCATTATCATATTGTATCTACTCCTCTCATGTAACCTCGCGAACTTAACAATCGCTCTTTAAATTCTGCCTTTAAATTTCTGCTTGCATGGTTTAAATTATGACATTATCTCTCTGTTTGCATGATTCAATTATCTCACGCGTTTACTATTATTTCTGTCACATTGCACACATCCGAAGGTTAGGTCTAACTGTTTGGCCGCCGCGCCAATAGTCCGTAAAACTTCACACATTCAATTTCAAATCCTCAAAACTACAAACTACAAACCCTAATTTTCACAAATGCCTCGCCACAGGCAAAATTACAATTTTACCCTTAGCATTAGGTCAAAGAGCCGCCGCGCTCATTTTAGGGTTTCCCGCCGTGGAATCCCTAATTTAACCCTAATTACAACTTAACATTTCAACGTAGAGATTTGGAGTTTCTACACTCCACGTAAGCGTGTCCTTAAGATGCGTTTATTCCCCTTGAGACCTTGACCACAGTCAAGAAGTTTCTAACCTCCCTATTGAGGGGAACTACGATTACTCTGATTCCACTCCCGTAAGGATACGTAGGCACAAGATGCGATGTCTTGCCGAGTAAACTTAGAATTAACCCCCTTTATTATTTATTATTGCTTATTTATATTTTATTTATCTTTGCTATTTAATTATTTTGCTTATTATTTTGTAATTGTTTCTTGGATGTAAAGTTGTTTAATTATTTAATTATTATTATGGTTAGTAATTAGGGAGTGTAACAACATGTATGTAATATTAAAATAAATTTAGATCACTTTTAAATAAAGATAATTAAAATAAACACGTCACACACGTAAGTCGATTTTAATCGCCGTCTCACTTCCTAAGGATATCCCTCAAGTTGCCTACAAATAATGGTTAAGTGGGGTGTATAAAGCAAGTTGATGCGTGTTTTTCGCAAGTGTACGAATCACGTCAAAGTAATACAAAAGATTATCGAATCCACAGAGACCAAGTGTCAATCTATCGTACCTGTTGTTATGGTGTTTATCTAAGGCAACTATTTTTAAGGGTTTTAGTAAGGGTGCAATGGTAAATAAAATTATAATTTTAAATAATAAATAAAAGACAGGCTCGAATGTAATTCACGTAATCAATGATAATCCAGTACTTGTTAATGGAACTACTTATGGGCAATGTTTTCTCCTTTGAAAAGAACTAATTTAACAGGAACTGTCGCTTTCGCGTATTCAGAACCGAGTTGTACTCTCTAATCAACCCCTCCTATTGTCACGGATAAAAAGGTGCGTACTGCGTTAGAGTAGTAAACCTATTTTTAAGAAATATAGTTTCTTAACAAAGTTGAAAAGTATTTTAACCTGGACTTCTTAGCAAAAAGTGGTTCTTATGAACCAGACTCTAAATCTCATAACGCGTCCGAAAATCGTTTTAAAATCTCTTTTCTTTTTAATCTAAAAACTCCTAATGAACTATACAGAGCGCTTTTGGCTGTTTTTGAAATAGTTAAAAACAATTACTTGAATTGAAAGATAAAATAGCCCTTAGGTGTTTCCACGAACAATTATACTGATTACTGGTTTAATTACGATCCTTACATTCTAACCTTTATGGGATTAGTTAGACATGATAAAGTAAATATTATTTTTATAGTTTTTCATATGAGTAATTTAAAGCGGGTGCGGGAAGTAAACAAAGTAAATGTGCGAGTGCGGGAAATAAACAAAGTAAATGTGCGAGTGCGGGAAATAAACAAAGTAAATGTGCGAGTGCGGGAAGTAAACAAAGTAAAGTGCGAGAAAATAAATAAAAGTAAAGCAATGCGGAAAAATAAAATACGAACTGGAATTAAAATGGTGGCAGGATTAACTTCCTCCAGAGTGCTCCAAAACTCGAACCACAGACAGATTACAGACTCGATCACTCGATTGCAGAGGCACCCCGATGTGGAATGGCAACTGCTTTATAACTGATATATGCCTAGAGAATTCTAATTCTGGATGAAGAAAAACGAAAATCTAAGGTCCTATTTATAGGAGAAACTGAAAGCGCGAAATGACCGGGACGCCCCTCCACTAAAAAGTGGAGGTTGTGGATTTTTGCCTTGTGGCGCCCGCCACAGGGCCTATGGCGCCCGCCACGGTCCCTACAGGGGATGATGGAGTGGGGATCGTGGGTCTTGGAGGTTGAGGAGTGGTCTTGAGACGTGGCCACGTCATGGCTAACCCCATGGCGCCCGCCACAGTGGGTGCCGCAAGTGCAAAATGCTGAATTTCTAGGTTTTCGTCCGTTTTCGCTCCTCTTTCGCTCCTTTTCCCGATTCAAGCTCCGATTATTATAAAAACCTGAAAACATAAGAAAACAAAGCAATAACAAAGCAAAACAACAATAAAAGCTAAGAATGCATGCGAAATCGGAGTCAGAAATACGGTGAATTTTAGTGTGATCAAATTCTCCCACACTTAAACCTTTGCTTGTCCTCAAGCAAACATTAAAGCTTAAGAAAATATGGTGTCAACACTTGTCTTTGGGCTAAAGGGATTCTAAGTTCAAGTCAGGATGCAGTGACAGATACTAACTAAGTGAACCAAGGGTACCATAGTAACACAAACACAAACTTCAATCCTATATTAACCACTCCATGTCATCCCACGATACCTAGGCCTATCTTCTCATCTTTTTGTGTCCTTTTCATTCAGGCGCAATCACATTAAGCCCGTTATCCGTACATGCTTCATAGTAGAGTGACCGGTTAGTGATTCTGATCCATAACATAAGGTTTCTGGCACATAAGCATGTGTAAACCTGTTTTTATTTCGCCTAAATGTAGCTGCAGGGGATCGGATCGTAATCCGCCCTACCAAGTTCAGTGCCAGATACCTCTGAACCAACTAACAATAGGTGACTTGCAATTTTTTTCTTTTTGTGGCAAAATTTTTTTCTTCTCTTTTTTCGGTTTAAATGACTTTGTGAGGGTCACCTATACCAGAGTTTGCCTTTTTTTCTTTTTTTATTAGCACTGGATCATTCACTTATATTCATCGGCCCCCTACGTAGAGTATGCTTAGGCCGGAGCTGACTGCTAAAATAAACTACTTAGGACAATTTTTTGAATGATAGTAAAGGCCATGGTGGTGGGGTTTAGGAGTGATTCCTATATTCAAGAGGTCTATGGTGCTAAAATGGTTCTGATGTTTCAAAAAGTTGACCTAAGTCACCACATCCTAATCTAAACCTGTCTCAAAGCCCAAAAAACATGTGAAACAACATTGTTTTCTTTTTTTAAAAATTTTCTGGTAAGGCTAAGGAAATGGGAAAAAATGAAAATGAACTAAAAAGACACTATACTGGTGACTCGTCAGACTCATGCATTATCTAAGAAATATAAATTACTGAAAAGGGAAATAACTGAAAGGAATTTAACTAAAAAGGGAAATAACAGAAAGCAATAAAATCCCCTCCCACACTTAAATCGAACATTGTCCCCAATGTTTCGAAATAAGATAAGGGGGGTAACCTGGAAAAAGACTACTGAGGAGGGGCACTGGTGCCTTCGCCGTCCTGATGTGATGGTCTGGAACGACGGGATCTACTACGATGCTGGTCCCTCCGGTCGAGTCGTGCTGATAAAGCAGCCTGAGCACTCCGGACCTCTCTAAGGTTACCCAAGATGGAACCCTGAGTAGCCTCTACAAGCTGGTAGTGTCGGCTGTTGAACTCTCTCTGACGGTTCTGCTCTAATGAAATAGCGTTCAAGGTACGGCAAACGTTGCTATAGGAACGATCCGAAACCAATCGCGATTGTTGCATGAAGCTCATATTGTCCGTCAGCTGTTATGAAATAGTAGAGAGAAGGCCATCACGCCTTTCCTCTCTAGCTGTCATATCACGCCACATCTCCTCGGTGACAAAGAATCCAGGAGCAGTACCTGCAACAGGGTTAGAGGAAGATGGTGCAGTGTGTGACTGTGAAGGACGATGGGGGGACATGTGAGGGATGGGAGACTGCTCTCTCCGATCATACTCATCATCAGTGTCATGTGCCTCCCCATCGGGAATATTAGGAGGAAGTGGACCCAAAACACGTGGAGCATTAAGATCATAGGTCCAGTTCCTTTCATCACGTACATCAGTACGTCTACTGCATGGTAAAGCAACAGATGGGATAGCTACCCCATGAACCATCAACTCATAACCACCTTCTCTCCTTGTTCGGCACAATTTCATGTCTTTCAGAAATTTTAAATTAATTGTGCGAGGAGGTAGTGGTTCAAGTGTAGCTATCTCATCATTCAGGCCAAGAGCCCGAGCAATAGACGTAACAAGCCCTCCAAAAACAATCGGTCCTGTTTTATTAGTAAATAACGTCATGTGGGCAAGCATAAACGGGACCGGATTGATGTGGGTTCTAGTGAGGCATCCTTGCAAAAATAGGAGTTCACGAGCATTAACCTTGTTTGGACTTTCCCGGCCAAAAATAGTACATGCCAAAAGAAGTCTAAAAACTCTTATGGCCGGGTTGTGAATGGTCGACGCAAGTATCCCTTCAAAAGAATTAATTGAAGTACTTGAAAGCCTTAGCCAGAAGGTAAATACCTCGGCCGACCATTCAGCATCCAAAGGTGCCTCACAAATCGAACCTTCCCTATGAGGGATTCCTAACAAATCTGCTAGCTCATTGGTACTGAATTCATATTCAATTCCAAACAGTCTAAAAATGACAGTACCGATAGTGCTAGCAGTGTTAGGACTGACAGTGTATATCAAAGAACTCAAAAACTCAGTTGTCAGCCTCTCATAGGTAGGTTCCTGATTAATGAAAATATTATGCAAGCCTAGAAATTCTAATAAATTAAAAACACTATGATAAATACCCAAAGCATACAGACAGTTATCGTCGACGTACCTAGTCGAGAGGATTTCTCGACTTTGAAGCCTCTGAATAATTTTCCGTTGCCTTTCGCCCGGTCTTCCATCACGAAGAATAAATCCGTTGAACTCCATTGTTGAAAAGCTCCTTAGGTAGAGAAAATAGTAGAAAAGTGGTTTATGAGGGGAATGATAAAGTTTTGATTTTTTTGGTTTTTTGATGGATGAAAATGGAAATGGATGTTGGATATGTTTTATGGATGGAGGGTATTTTGGAAATGGGGGAGCTTTAATGGGGTTCAAGGAGGATTTGGAAGGTTGGAAAAATGGGTTTTTGGTGAAGAAAGGGATGAAAATGGTGGAAATGGGGATTGAATCCCGTATTTGGTGATGATACGGTGTGGCGCCTGCCACAGGGCCTATGGCGCCCGCCACAAGGCCAATTCCTGGGCCTTGTGGTTTTGGATCCTCCTTTTGGGCCTTCCTTGCACCTTGGTCTTCCGGGGGGTCTGAATAGCATTTTCTTCTTCTTTTCAAGGCATTGGCTTGCATATTTTTGTCTTGTATATTTTTTTTCTTTACACGATAAAAATAAAATGATTAAAAATCAAAAAAGAAAAAGAAAAATAAAAATTAGTGCATAATATGTATATATATAAGGAATTCAAAGTGCATGAAAATGTAAAAGCTGCAATAAAGTAAAATATGTCTGGAAATGCGATAAATAAAAGTAAGTTAAATACTAGGGTAGTGCTGTCAGGGTGGAATGAGTCATGTGGTAGGTTTCTTATCCTGGCTTGATCCACGAATCTCAGCTATCTCCCTCCGAAGCTCGTCGATCGCCTGATGTAGAGCATCGGTCTCTGAGGCATGAGTGAGATCAGAAACCTGCATCTGTAACTCTAAGTCTGCCACTTCCTGCTTGAGCAGGGCAGTCTCCTTGCGGAGCTCATAAATCTGTGTTTGTAGGTCAGGCGGCTGCAGAGACATATTGTTAGACATAACAGTGATTCGGGGAGTAAGAGGTGTAGGAGTGTACTCAGCGGCGGGAGGCGATTTCGGCTCTTCGACAGTCTCTCCATAACCCTCTAGAGCATAACTCCAATTGGCAGGATCATGGACACTGGTCATCAGCGGATCTGGTAATGTAAAGTAGTGTATCGCTTCGCCGTCGATCAGCAATCTAAACATGTTGGGCTCAAAAGAAGCCCTCCTCATCAGTCCTCTATCAAGACAAAAATCAATATCCAGGGTGGTGTAGCGGCAGAAGGTCCTGAGGTGCAATAGCTTGCGAGACAAACCCAATGCAGTAGCAATCTGTGTAACAATCCCACCGACATGGATGATTCCTACTGATGATCTGGCAACACTAGCAAGGCCCTTCAGTAGAAAGTTGCTACAAGCAACAGGGCGAGACTGAGTCGCACAAAACAGTAGGAAAATCTCCTCTTCACTTAGCAGTGTCTCTGTATCTGGAAAACCTAGGAAAGAATGTGCTAGAATCATCTGGAAGTACCTCAATGCAGGGTTGTGGATTACCTGAGAAAACTGGGTAGAAGGATCTTGGCTCCCTCCGCCTGATATTTTAGTCCAAAACTTTTCCACTTCTCTGCTCATAAAATACCCCATCGGAGTCTCTGGAATAGCATCAGGAGTAGTCTGGAAACCTAGTAAATCACCAAACTCTTTGTGAGAGAATGAGTAGTCAATCCCGAACAACCTGAAAACAGCGAGTCCATCGGGTCCAGCCCAAGGGTCATGATGAAACGAGCTGAGGAACTCAAGAGTCAAGTTCCTATAAGTGTTGTTCCTGTCGTCAAACTGGTCCCACTGGAGTTGATGGCATAAAAATCTGACGCTTGGCTCTATCCCCAAGGCATCCATGCAGTCATGGTCAGGGTACCTGGTAGGAGCCATAGGGCGTCTCATGTGAACATAGTAACGCTCTCTCTGTGCATCATCTCTAAAGGCCACGTGCATGTCATCAGGGTTCTGCATTCTGTACAAGGTTAGCAAACAAGTCCTGAAAGCACATAAAACATTCAATTGTGAGTCCTGACATAATAATAAAATAAAAAAATAAAGTAAAAATAAAAAGTACAAAAATAAGAAAAACCATGGGTTGCCTCCCATGCAGCGCTTGTTTAACGTCATTAGCTCGACGACCGATATTTAAACATCATTGGAAGGATATGGTGGATCACTCAGAGTATGGCAGGTGTATGTTGTTGGAATGTCACCTCCTTCGTAGGGCTTCAACCTCTGTCCATTGACTATGAACGGTTTACATGTTTGGTTCTTGATTTCAATAGCACCGGATCTCAGGATCTTAGATACTTCGAAAGGGCCAGTCCATCTCGAACGGAGTTTACCTGGAAATAGTCGTAACCTAGAATCGAACAGGAGAACAGGATCGCCTATTTTGAAGTCTCTTCTTATGATTCTTTTGTCATGCCAAGCTTTTGTTCTTTCTTTGTATATGATGGCATTTTCGTAGGCAGATTGTCTGAGCTCTTCTAATTTGTGGATATCAAGGATACGTTTCTCACCAGCTGTCAAGTAATCCAAATTCAAAGTTTTGATGGCCCAATAGGCCTTATGCTCCAACTCAAATGGTAAGTGACATGATTTTCCATAGACCAGTTGATAAGGGGTTGTTCCTATAGGAGTTTTGAAAGCGGTTCTATAGGCCCATAATGCTTCTTGAAGTTTCTGCGACCAATCTTTTCTAGATATAGAGACAGTCTTCTCGAGGATTTGTTTTATCTCCCTATTAGATACTTCCACTTGTCCATTGGTCTGTGGGTGGTATGGTGTTGCTACTCTATGCTTAACTCCATACTTGCTTAAAAGTTTATCAAATATTCTCGATATGAAGTGTGATCCTCCATCACTTATGACTAAACGGGGTGTTCCAAACCTGGGAAATATATAATTCTTGAATAATTTGATGACTACTCTGGTGTCGTTTGTGGGTGCGGCGATAGCTTCAATCCATTTAGACACGTAGTCAACAGCTACTAATATGTACTGATTTCCAAAAGATGGTGGGAACGGTCCCATAAAGTCCATCCCCCATACGTCGAAGAGTTCTACTTCTTGGATATTTCTTAACGGCATTTCATTACGTCTTGAAATATTTCCTGTGCGTTGGCATCTGTCACACTTGACAATGAAAGCATGGACATCACGCCACATAGTAGGCCAGAATAGGCCAGCTTGAAGAATCTTGGCGTAGGTCTTAGATGTGCTTGCATGTCCACCATAGGGTGCAGAGTGACAATGCTCAATTATATTATTTACCTCTTCTTCTGGAACACAACGGCGGAAAATGCCATCTTTACCTCTCTTGAAAAGAAATGGATCGTCCCAATAGAAGTTTCTCACATCACTATAGAACTTCTTCTTCTGGTGGTAGTTTAGATCAGGGGGTATGATGTCAGCGGCTAGGTAATTAACAAAATCTGCATACCAAGGTACATTGCTTATAGCTAAGGATTTATGAAATTGCTCCTGAGGGTCTGGGTTATCATCTTCAATGGTTTCTAGTTGGGCTATCAGTCTATCGTAGGCAAAATCGTCATTTATGGGTACTGGATCAGGTTTCAGGTTTTCTACCCTAGATAGGTGATCAGCTACCACATTATCAGTGCCTTTCTTGTCACGGATATCCAAATCAAACTCTTGTAATAATAGAATCCATCGAAGTAACCTAGGCTTGGCATCCTTTTTGCTTAGTAAGTAACGAATGGCAGCATGGTCGGTGTAAACTATAATCTTGGCTCCTACTAGATAAGATCTAAATTTGTCTATTGCAAAAACTACAGCTAGGAGCTCTTTTTCGGTTGTTGCGTAGTTGAGCTGTGCAGCGTCTAGGGTTCTACTGGCATAATAAATCACATGTAACTTCTTATCTTTTCTCTGACCTAGAACGGCTCCAACAGCATAATCACTGGCGTCACACATTATCTCAAACGGTTCCGACCAATCAGGGGGTTTCATTATAGGTGCTGAAATCAGAGCTTGCTTCAGAAGATTAAATGCTTCAGTACATTTTTCATCGAAGATGAACTCAACATCTTTCATTAAAAGACCAGTTAAGGGCTTTGTTATTTTGGAGAAATCCTTGATAAAACGTCGGTAAAATCCGGCATGTCCAAGAAAACTTCTTATCTCCCTGATAGTCTTCGGCGGTTTTAGATTCTCTATGACTTCTATTTTTGCTTTATCTACCTCTATACCTTTTTCGGAAACTATATGTCCTAAAACAATCCCTTCGGTGACCATGAAATGACATTTTTCCCAATTTAGCACAAGGTTTACCTCCACACATCTCTCCAGGATTTTCTCAAGGTTGACAAGACAATTTTTGAAATCTGACCCACAAACTGAGAAATCGTCCATAAATACTTCCATGATTCCATCCAAATAATCAGCAAAGATAGACATCATGCAGCGTTGGAAAGTTGCAGGAGCATTACAAAGTCCAAAAGGCATTCTTCTATAGGCAAAGGTTCCAACTGGGCATGTAAAGGTAGTTTTTTCTTGATCTTCGGGGTGAATAGGTATTTGGAAGAATCCTGAATATCCATCTAAATAACAAAAGTAAGAGTGTCTGGCTAGGCGCTCCAACATTTGGTCTATGAATGGTAATGGGAAATGGTCCTTCCTAGTTGCTTTATTTAATTTTCTATAATCTATGCACATACGCCAACCTCCATCAGTTCTTTTTGCTACAGGTTCGCCCTTCTCGTTTTGCACGACTGTGATGCCTCCCTTTTTAGGTACTACATGCACAGGACTCACCCATTTACTATCCGAGATCTGATATATTATACCTGCCTCTAGTAACTTAAGAACTTCAGTCTTAACTACAGTACTCATTATAGGATTTATTCTACGTTGGTGTTCTCTAGAAGGTTTTGAATCTTCTTCAAGCAAAATCCGATGCATGCATACGGATGGGCTTATTCCTTTTAGATCAGAGATCTTATATCCTAAGGCTGAGGGGTACCTACGTAAAACTTCTAATAATTGATCGGTTTCTTCTTGGTTTAAGGAAGCACTGACTATAACTGGACGGTTCATATCTTCATCAAGAAATTCATATCTCAGGTTTTTAGGCAGTTCCTTAAGTTTTACGGTCGGTTTTATAGGGCAAGGCATAGGATCTGGGGTAAGAGATAAACATTCGTGAAGGTTATCATCAATGTAGGGTGTTTTATAATTGTCATCTTCCAAAATAAGGGTTGATGGCAATTTTATAGATTCAGTTTCTTCTTCTTGTTCTAATTCCCTAATACATTCTTCGATGATATCTAAGGCATAACAAGAATCTCCTATCACAGGTGCCATAAGAAATTTTGACAATATAAATTCTATCTTCTGGCCACCTACCTCAAAAGTTAGTTTTCCCTTTTTAACATCTATTACGGCTCCAGCAGTCGATAAGAACGGTCTACCTAGGAGGATTGGTATGTCGTCATCTTCTTTAATGTCCATGACAACAAAATCAGTAGGTATAAACAGCTGACCTATCCTAACAGGGACGTCTTCAAGTATGCCTATAGGGTATTTAACGGATCTATCGGCTAATTGAAGTGACATCTTAGTAGGTTGTAATTCTCCTAAGTTTAATCTCTCACAAACTGCTAAAGGCATTAAGCTCACACTAGCTCCTAAGTCTAGAAAAGCTTTTTCGATGACATGATTCCCCAAAACACAAGGAATGGAAAAATTTCCGGGATCTTTATCTTTCTTTGCTAACCTATTTTCGGAAATAGAATTACATTCCACGGGTTTCGGATCTTCGAGTCTACGTTTATTTGTAAGTATGTCTTTGAGAAACTTAGCATAAGAAGGTATTTGGGTGATGGCTTCTGTAAAGGGGATTTCTACGTGAAGTTTTTCTATAACCTTAACGAATTTTTGATATTGATTATCGATTTGGGTTTTCTTTAATCTTTGAGGGTAAGGTATTGGTGGTTTGTATGGCGGTGGCGGTACATAGGTTTTATTTTTAGGTTCTTCTCCTTTTTCTTGACTTTCCGGGGTTTCAGGCTTCTCTGGTTCCTTTTCCTCATTCCTCTCAGAAGTTTCAGGCTCACTTAATCTAGGGTTTAAAGGTTCCTTATAAGCGGTTCCACTTCGTAGAGTAATGGCATTAGCTTGCCCTTTCGGGTTTTGTTGAGGTTGTCCAGGGAACTGTCCTCCAGGTGTAGTCTGTGGGGCTTGGTTTAACTCTACCTGAGAGATCTGGGTTTCAAGCATCTTATTATGAGTAATAATTTGATCAACCTTGGTTCCTAACTTGGTAATTAGTTCGTTAACATGGACGTTATGGTTCATGAACTCTTTGTTTTGTTGTTTTTGAGCAACGATAAAATCTTTTACAACTTCCTCAAAGCTCGGGCTAGGTGGTACAGGTTGCATAGGTTGATTTGTTCTAGGGGCTTGGTAACCTTGTTGTCTCGGAGGTGCGGTATTTTGGATAGGGTTATTATTTTTGTAGGAGAAGTTTGGGTGATTCCTCCATCCAGGGTTATATGTGTTTGAAAATGGGTTCCCTTGGGTATAGTTCACTTGCTCAGTGTTGGTTTCATTCAACAGATTGCATTCGGCGGATTGGTGTCCTTGCGTTCCACATATCTCACAATTCGGCGAAACTGCGGCAACAGTATTCGGAGTTGTACACATATGTTCGACTCTAAGGGCCAACGCGTCCATTTTAGCCTGCATCATGTCTATAGAGCTTAGCTCATGTATTCCTCCTTGGGCTTCCTTCTTTTCCACTGTCGCTCGTTCTACTCCCCATGATTGATGGTTTTGGGCCATATCCTCGATAAGGGCACTAGCTTCAGGGTAAGGTTTGTTCATCAGTGCGCCACCAGCGGCAGCGTCGATGGTCATTTTAGTGTTATAAAGAAGTCCATTATAGAAGGTTTGGATGATTAGCCAATTCTCTAGGCCATGGTGTGGGCATGCTCTTAATAGTTCTTTATATCTCTCCCAGGCTTCGAACAACGACTCTCCTTGGTGTTGGGTAAATCTAGTTATTAGGTTTCGAAGAAGAGCGGTCTTACTTGGGGGAAAATATCTAGCAAGGAAAACTTTTCTAAGGTCATCCCAAGTTGTTATTGAATTGGGTGGAAGGGAATCTAACCATGATAGAGCTTTATCTCTGAGGGAAAAGGGAAATAATCTTAAGCGTATTGCCTCAGGAGAAGCTCCATTGGTCTTAAAGGTGTCTGCTAACTGAAGAAAGTTTTTTAAATGTTGGTTTGGGTTATCAGTAGCGAGACCTGCGAATTGTCTCTGTTGCACTAATTGCAGCAGGGATGGTTTAAGTTCAAAATTATTGGCTGGGATAGCGGGGTTTACTATACTGGAACTAGGTTCCTCGTTTGATGGTTGGGCGAAGTCCTTAAGAGGTCTTCGATTTTGATCTTCGGCCATAGCTCTCCTATTCCTATGGAAAAATAAACGTGCGCGAGCGTAACGTTCAGGTTCAGCTAGAGGGTCTACTAAACTTCCGGCACTGCGAGTCTTTCGCATTGACCGGTGGGTAACAACCTTAGTCTAAACGGTATAACTACAGGGTAATGAAATTTGACGATATTGGTCCCCGGCAACGGCGCCAAAAACTTGATGCGTGTTTTTCGCAAGTGTACGAATCACGTCAAAGTAATATAAAAGATTATCGAATCCACAGAGACCAAGTGTCAATCTATCGTACCTGTTGTTATGGTGTTTATCTAAGGCAACTATTTTTAAGGGTTTTAGTAAGGGTGCAATGGTAAATAAAATTATAATTTTAAATAATAAATAAAAGACAGGCTCGAATGTAATTCACGTAATCAATGATAATCCAGTACTTGTTAATGGAACTACTTATGGGCAATGTTTTCTCCTTTGAAAAGAACTAATTTAACAGGAACTGTCGCTTTCGCGTATTCAGAACCGAGTTGTACTCTCTAATCAACCCCTCCTATTGTCACGGATAAAAAGGTGCGTACTGCGTTAGAGTAGTAAACCTATTTTTAAGAAATATAGTTTCTTAACAAAGTTGAAAAGTATTTTAACCTGGACTTCTTAGCAAAAAGAGGTTCTTATGAACCAGACTCTAAATCTCATAACGCGTCCGAAAATCGTTTTAAAATCTCTTTTCTTTTTAATCTAAAAACTCCTAATGAACTATACAAAGCGCTTTTGGCTGTTTTTGAAATAGTTAAAAACAATTACTTGAATTGAAAGATAAAATAGCCCTTAGGTGTTTCCACGAACAATTATACTGATTACTGGTTTAATTACGATCCTTACATTCTAACCTTTATGGGATTAGTTAGACATGATAAAGTAAATATTATTTTTATAGTTTTTCATATGAGTAATTTAAAGCGGGTGCGGGAAGTAAACAAAGTAAATGTGCGAGTGCGGGAAATAAACAAAGTAAATGTGCGAGTGCGGGAAATAAACAAAGTAAATGTGCGAGTGCGGGAAGTAAACAAAGTAAAGTGCGAGAAAATAAATAAAAGTAAAGCAATGCGGAAAAATAAAATACGAACGGGAATTAAAATGGTGGCAGGATTAACTTCCTCCAGAGTGCTCCAAAACTCGAACCACAGACAGATTACAGACTCGATCACTCGATTGCAGAGGCACCCCGATGTGGAATGGCAACTGCTTTATAACTGATATATGCCTAGAGAATTCTAATTCTGGATGAAGAAAAACTAAAATCTAAGGTCCTATTTATAGGAGAAACTGAAAGCGCGAAATGACCGGGACGCCCCTCCACTAAAAAGTGGAGGTTGTGGATTTTTGCCTTGTGGCGCCCGCCACAGGGCCTATGGCGCCCGCCACGGTCCCTACAGGGGATGATGGAGTGGGGATCGTGGGTCTTGGAGGTTGAGGAGTGGTCTTGAGACGTGGCCACGTCATGGCTAACCCCATGGCGCCCGCCACAGTGGGTGCCGCAAGTGCAAAATGCTGAATTTCTAGGTTTTCGTCCGTTTTCGCTCCTCTTTCGCTCCTTTTCCCGATTCAAGCTCCGATTATTATAAAAACCTGAAAACATAAGAAAACAAAGCAATAACAAAGCAAAACAACAATAAAAGCTAAGAATGCATGCGAAATCGGAGTCAGAAATACGGTGAATTTTAGTGTGATCACAAGTCCCTCAAATAAAAAAATCATCAAAGTCCCTTATGGTTGCCTTTACGAATCAAGTCCCTTTCGAAAAATGATGATGGTCCCTTATATGTGCTTATTACATCCCACAATGGCCTTCAAAGTCAAATTGTCCCTCACATACCCCTTAACATCCAAAGTAAGGACTACCTACTCCATTATAGTAGGGATAGTCTTACTAAAGGAAAGAATGAAGAATAAGAAAGACCTTTAAACATTAGGGTAGGTTACTCCTAGGTGCTTGCTCACTTCAAAATTGTTTCGCACTTAAACAAATTTTCAACAAGTTTTCAAACAAGTTCTTAACACATCCTTACATGGATTATTTATTAACTATTCTGAAAATTTTCTATTCACACACTACAATTTCAAAACAATTCAAAAGTGAGCTTAAGTACCTAAGAGCCCATGGATAACCATGGATGAAAAGGATGCTAATACCTTCCCTTTTCATAACCTACCCCCCGGACCCAAAATATTCTCTAAGGTCTTTCCTGTTCTTTTATAACCTTTCCTTATGGATAAAATAAAAGTCGGTGGCGACTCTTGCTATCCGCAACATTGTTTAAAGTCAGTTCACCGGGTTACAGAACTGGCGACTCTGCTGGGGACCTATTTAAGAGGGGTACCCTTAGGAATTAAGATCACTTTAAATTGTTTGCCTTGTTTGCTTTATTATTATATTGTTGGGGTGCTCTTATGTGTGAAAGGTCCTAACCCGGATCTAGTGTACCTTAGGTAAATGGCAATAGACCAAGGAAACTGTACGACGTATATCGATACGGTTGATCTGGTGGCCATAGTTAGTGCGACTTCTTGGTTGGTGCTTATATTCCTTAAGTCAAGTTGAGGATAATATTGAGGCTGCCATATGTCGTCAATGCACTAACTGACTTTTAGAACCCTAGTTAACTCATCTTGGCCTTTAGAAAGTAGTGAGGTAACCGACTTTGGTGCAGACTGAAGTTGGTTGACACTCGATGCTACGCTCATTGAGATCTTAAACTTGGAGGGTTTTGGTTGGCAAGTAAGTTGCCTTCTGATCAACCACCCTTGTGAAGGATCAATGATATTGAGATCCCTTAGAACCCGGTTACTTTTGTAGGACAGGATGAACCATCTAACTTCAGGGGAGGGTACTTACCTTTAAACCTCATACAAGCCTTTAAACCTAGGGCAATTGTGTGACTTGTTTGTGTGTGCCACATGTTTGTGATTGAACATAACATCATGACATCATCATGCATCATGAGCATATCATTTTCCCTAACCATTTCAAGGACCAAAGGATTTATTTTTGTTCTTTGTTGCAGGTCATGGCTTCTGCTCGTAGAAACACCATCAGGATCAACTTTGTAGGGATACCTCCCAAGCTCAAAGAGTTGGTTTCCCTAGTGCCTGATCGTTCCCAGTTCAACAAGAGACATGGTCACTTATTGGATCTAGTTACTTCAGGGTTCAGTGAAGACATGATGAGTGTGTTGTTTCAGTTCTTTGACCCTAAGCACCATTGCTTTACATTTCCTGATTATCAGCTGGTTCCAACCATGGAGGAGTTCTCTAAACTTCTGGGTATACCTGTTCTTGATCAGAAGCCATTCACAGGCTTAGAGAAGGAGCTTAAACCAGAAGTTATTGCTGCCGCTCTACATCTGAAGAAGTCTGACATTGTTCTAGAGACGAGAAGTGGAGTTAAAGGTATTCTTGCCAAGGTATTAGTGGATAAAGCTCAAATGTTCTTGAAGGCTATGAGTTACGATGCTTTTGAGGAGATCTTAGCCTTATTGATTTACGGCTTAGTGTTGTTCCCCAATCCTGATCAGTTCATAGACGTTCATGCCATCAACATATTCCTGAGTCACAATCCAGTGCCTACCTTACTTGGAGACATCCTACATTCTCTTCACACCCGTACTACAAGGGCAAGAGGAACTTTGATGTGCTGCATACCTTTACTTTCTAGGTGGTTTATTTCTCACCTTCCTCGCTCAGTAATGAAGAATGAGCAAGAGTTCAGATGGTCCAAGAGGATCATGTCACTTTCTCACTCAGACATCCATTGGTGCTCCAGATCCATGGAGAATGTCACCATCATTGACCGTTGTGGGGAGTTTCCTAATGTGCCACTTCTAGGCATAAGAGGAGGCATCACCTACAACCCATCTCTAGCTTTACGACAGTTTGGTTACGCCCGGAGCGATGGTCCACATGACATGTTGATTCAGGGCATTGTGTTTGACTACGGCAACGATCTTCAGGGTTACCGTCAGAGATTCATACGAGCTTGGGGAAAGGTAAACAGGATTGACAGCAAGACACTGGAGCCTAAGTACACCATTCCTATGGAGGCTTATCTCAGATGGGTACGATTTCGTGCTCAGACACTCATGATGCCATATCCCGCCATCCTACCAGTTACCATGGAACCTGTTGCTGAAGGAGACACAGCTTATACCATCCTTCACCCAGACATGCCTACTGATATGGAAGACTTGCAGAGATCATGGATCCAACTGAAAGAGCAAAGGGATACTTTCGAGGCTCATTACAAAGCAAGCCAAGCAAGGATCCTAGAGCTAACAAAGCTACTTCATGAGGAACGAAACCTCAACTCATACCTCAACACCAAGAGGAAACGTCCATGGGAGACTTAAAACCCCATCTTTTGTACTTATTTCGTTTTCATTTTTTGTAAGCCTAAAAGGCAAAACAAGTTATTACTAATAAAAAGTTACTTTCTTGTTTGTTTAAGCAAATTTAAATCCTGCGGTCCTTGAAAACATTGCATATGCATTCCCATATCATTGCATCACAGGTTTATAATTGTGCACAGGTTTCTCATCTTCTCGCTGTTTATTTCAGCAATGGCTCTTGAACAATCAGTTAAGGATCTCCAGGCACAGAATGCACAGTTCCAAGAGCTGATCCTGAACCTATCCAAGGGGCAGGATGAATTGAAGACACTGCTGGCCAAGAAGACTAAGAAGGCTAGAAGGTCTGCTGGGTTGCTCAACATGGGAAGAAGGTTCAAAGGTCCTGTCAAGACCAATGAACAGGTTGAAGACTATGAATCTGAAGAATCTGAGCAGGAGAGAGGCAGTCTCCACAACACTATGGGGGACTCTGATTCTGAGGCTAACTACTACCATGAGCCTAACGAAGACAAATTCAAGATGCTGGTGGATAGAATGGATGCTATGGAATTACAGAAATCATCTGGGCTGGATTTTGAGGATTTGAGCTTGATATCTGGGGTGGTCATACCCATTGGGTTCAAAGTTCCTACATTTGTTGTCTATGATGGGGTCTCTTGTCCCAAATTGCATCTGAGGTCTTATGTCAGAAGAATGCAACCCCACACTGCTGATAAAAAGTTGTGGATCCATTTCTTTCAAGAGAGTTTATCTGGAGCTCAGCTAGAGTGGTATTATCAGTTGGAGAGTGTCAACATCAGAGATTGGAATGACCTTGCTGAAGCTTTCTACAAGCAGTATCAATACAATGCTGACTTAGCCCCCACTCGCATGCAGCTTCAAAGCATGTCTATGGGTGCCAAAGAAAGCTTTAAGGAGTATGCTCAGAAGTGGAGAGACTTAGCTGGAAGAGTTCAACCCCCTTTGACTGATAGGGAGTTGGTTGATATGTTCATGTGTACGCTGAATGGTCCGTTTTACAGTCATCTCATTGGAAGCTCATCATCTGGCTTCACTGAGTTGATCATGACAGGAGAGCGAGTAGAGAATGGTATCAAGAGTGGTAAGATCCAAGTGGGCACTTCTTCATCAGGTGCTGCAAAGAAGCCTCCCACTGGGAAGAAAGAATCTAATGCTGTGTATGGTCAGCCTGATCGTAACAGAAGGCATCAGTCTGTTAGTGCAGTTCATATTTCAAATCCAACTCCTGCAACAACAGAGCAGCCTCAAGGCAACCAACAGAGGGCTAGAAGACAGTTCACGAAGATCAACATGTCAATGGCTCAGGCATTGCAACACTTGTTGAAAGCTAAACTTATTACCCTGAGGGAGGCCCCTCAGAATCCCAATGTTACCTCTCCCAAGTACAATCCCAATGCACGATGTGCATATCATTCAAACTGTCCAGGACATGATACTAATAACTGCTGGGTCTTGAAGAACAAAATTCAGGATATGATTGATGCTGGAGAAATTGAGTTTGATCCACCAGGTACTCCAAATGTGATTACAGCTCCAATGCCAAATCACGAGAAGACTGTCAACGCCATTGATGGAGATATTGATGAAGATCTGCATGTCTATTCAGTTATGGAGTTGAGCACACCATTGTCTGTTATCAAAAAGAGGTTAGTACAAGCTGGGATCTTTCCAGGTTGTCATGAAGATTGTCTATATTGTACCTATAAGCTGGATAGTTGCTTCATTTTGAGAGATGGGATTCAACGTCTCATGGATAAATATACTATAGTGTTTGAAAGAAGACCAGCATCTGTAGAAAGTATGGTGGATCATCTGACTCAGGGTAAGAAGATTGAAGAGGTTGACATGGTTGACAAAGTACCACTAAGAATCACTTCAAAGGGTCCCATTAAAATCACTCATCAGGGCCCAACAAGATTACTGCTGAAGGTCCTGTGAAAATTGTTGCTGAAGCCAGAGTAGCTCCTCTGATCATTACCACTCCTGGTCCTATTCCTTATACATCTGACAAAGCTGTGCCTTGGCACTATGGGTCTGATGTTTACATCCATGGTGTCAAGCAGGAGCCTTTACCTGATATGCCTGTTGACATTGATAATATTGCTGGATCTAGCAAGGTCACTCGTAGTGGAAGAGTCTTCTCTCCTCCAGTTGCTTCTAAGAGTGCAGTTACTCCTGCTGTTACTTCCACCACTGATGCTCGGGGCAAGGGTCCTGTTATTGAGCCTGTATCTACTGAGGTGCCAGCTGCTGATGACCTCTCTAAGCAGATGGAAGAAGTATTGAAAATCATTCGCAAGAGTGATTATGATATTGTTGATCAGCTGGGGCATACTCCCTCAAAGATTTCTATGCTCTCCCTGTTATTATGTTCTGAGGCTCATGCCAAGTCATTGATCAAGTTTCTAAAGATGGCTCATGTACCCAGTGCAATTTCGGTGGACCAGTTTGAGAATTGTGTTGCTCACCTGACCTATGACAACGGGTTAGGATTTTCTGATGCTGACTTGACCCCTGCCAAGAGGGATCATAACAGGGCCTTGCATATTTCAATTGAATGCAGGGGCACTACCCTGTCTCATGTGCTGATAGACAATGGTTCCTCTCTGAATGTGTTGCCTAAGGAAGTCCTGAACAAGCTGAGTCCTGAAGATACGGTATTGAAGCCCAGTAATATTGTGGTAAAGGCTTTTGATGGTTCTAGAAGAGTAGTGCATGGGGAAATTGATCTTCCAATCAAGGTTGGCTCTCAGGTGTTTACTGCTACATTCTATGTGATGGATATTCGTCCTTCGTACTCATGTCTTCTTGGTCGTCCCTGGATCCATGGGGCAGGTGCTGTAACCTCCACATTACATCAAAAGTTGAGATATCCGGTGAATGGAAAAGTTGTTACTGTCTTTGGAGAGGAGGAATACTTTGTCAGCCATGTAAACACTTTCAAGTATCTGGAAGTAGAAGGTGAATACATTGAAACTCCATGTCAGTCATTTGAAGTGGTTCCCTGGGCTGTTAAGGATTGTGTGACTCCTCCTGCTGTGAAGAAGGTTCCTGTGGTCATCAGAAACCCTCCAACAATGGCAATGGCCTCCCTCAATGATGCAAAAGCTGTGGTGGAAGAAGGTGGTTGTACTATTTGGGGTCAGCTTCCTGATATCCCATACAAGTCTGACAAGTTTGGTTTGGGTTTCACTGCAGAGTCCCAGAAGGCTGTTCGTCGTGCTCGTGCTGTTCGTATCACCAATCAAGGGGTTATCAATGCTGTGGGAGATCAAGATGAAGACTACAACTTGGAGGCATGGATTTTTCCTACTGTGGGTGCTGGACTCAATAATTGGACAGCTGAAGATGTTATCCCTATCTCCTTTAGTCAGGAGTAAATACTATTACTGTGTTATGTTTTTAAATTTATAATTTCTGGAACAATTAAAACTTTCAAGCCATGTGCCTTACCCGGGGCACAATGGTGTGCTTGTTACGGGTTGTCATTTCATTTGCATACTTCATTCAATAAAATCAGTGGACGTTTCGTTTTCGTAAATATTGTGTTCCTTGTCTTTCTTTTTCTTTTATTTTTGCTTTATCAGCTATGTGTTCTTACACACACCCACGTCACTAAAATGCAGATCCTCATCCACTCTGGATCCAGTTGATAACAGTTCTACTATTGCCAATTACAATTTCGAGAATCCGATCTATCAAACTGAAGACGGAGACGAGGACGATTGTGAAATACCTGTAGAGCTTGCTAGGTTGTTACAACAAGAAGAGAAAGCTATACAGCCACATGAAGAGCCAGTCGAAGTTGTGAATCTGGGAACTGAAGAAAACAGAAAAGAGGTCAAAATAGGGGCTGATTTAGAGGACAGTGTCAAGAGCAGGTTGATTCAGATACTACGTGACTATGTGGAGATCTTTGCTTGGTCTTATGAAGATATGCCAGGGTTGGATACAGACATTGTGGTTCACCGTTTGCCAGTGAAAGAAGATTGTCGTCCAAAGAAGCAGAAGGTTCGTCGTATGCGTCCTGAAATGTCAGAAAAGATCAAAGCAGAGGTAATGAAACAGTTCAATGCAGGGTTCTTGGCCGTAACTTCTTATCCTCAGTGGGTTGCGAATGTGGTACCAGTTCCTAAGAAAGACGGTAAGGTACGTATGTGTGTAGACTACATAGATCTGAACAAGGCTAGCCCTAAAGATGACTTTCCACTTCCTCATATTGATATCCTGGTAGACAACACTGCTCAGCATAAGGTATTCTCTTTTATGGATGGTTTCTCTGGTTACAATCAAATCAAGATGGCACCTGAAGATATGGAGAAGACTACATTTGTGACACAGTGGGGCACCTTTTGCTATAAGGTAATGCCATTTGGTTTGAAGAATGCAGGGGCAACATATCAGCGTGCTATGGTGGCTTTGTTTCATGATATGATTCATCATGAGATAGAGGTATATGTGGATGATATGATAGCCAGATCTCAGAATGAAGAGCAACATCTTGATCATCTGCACAAGTTGTTTGAGAGGTTGAAGAAATACAAGTTGAGATTGAACCCAAACAAGTGTACTTTTGGAGTTAGATCTGGAAAACTCTTGGGTTTCATTGTCAGTGGAAAAGGTATTGAAGTGGATCCTGCAAAAGTGAAAGCTATACGAGAGATGCCAGCTCCCCGTACTGAGAAGGAGGTTAGAGGTTTCTTGGGACGATTGAACTACATTGCAAGATTTATTTCCCAATTAACTACCATCTGTGAGCCAATCTTCAAGTTGTTGAAGAAAGATCAGGTGATGGAATGGAATGATGAGTGCCAGATTGCCTTTGATGAAATCAAGAGATATTTGCTAGAACCTCCAATTTTAATGCCACCAGTTGATGGAAGACCCTTGATTATGTATTTAACAGTATTAGACAACTCAATGGGGTGTGTATTGGGGCAACATGACGAGTCTGGTCGAAAAGAGCAGGCAATATACTACCTTAGCAAAAAGTTTACCGACTGTGAAACAAGATACTCACTGCTCGAGAAAACTTGCTGCGCTTTGGCATGGGCTGCTCGCCGACTAAGACAGTATATGTTGACCCATACTACCTTGTTGATTTCGAAGATGGATCCAATCAAGTACATATTTGAGAAACCTGCTCTCTCCGGAAGAATTGCAAGATGGCAAATGATCTTGACGGAATATGATATACAGTATACCACTCAGAAGGCCATTAAGGGGAGTGTTGTTGCTGATCATTTGGCTCATCAAGCAGTAGATGATTACCAGTCAATGAATTTTGAGTTCCCTGATGAAGACATTATGTCTGTTACCAAAGAACCTGGACAATATGACGGACCTGAACAAGGATCCCGATGGACTATGGTTTTTGATGGTGCCTCCAATGCACATGGTAATGGTGTTGGTGTTGTGATTAGTTCCCCTGAAGGTTGTCATACCCCGATTACTGCCAGACTTTGTTTCTATTGTACCAATAACATGGCTGAGTATGAGGCATGTATCATGGGTATGCAAGTTGCTATTGATATGAAGATTCAGTTCCTTGAGGTGTATGGAGATTCAGCTCTGGTAGTAAGTCAGATTAAAGGAGATTGGGATACAAAGCATGATAATCTCATTCCTTACAGAGAACATGTGTTGTCTTTGACCCCACATTTCAAAGAGATTACTTTTGGACATATTCCACGAAGAGAGAATCAGTTGGCAGACGCATTGGCCACCATGGCATCTATGTTTGAGATCAGCTGGGATGATGAAGCTCCCAAGATTACCATTGATAAATTTGAGAAGCCTGCACACTGCAATGAGATTGACACTGAAGGGACAAGAAGGTTAAGCCAAAGGTATATCAGGCTGGTGACTTGGTAATCAAGCGTATTATCTTACCACAGGGTGATCCTAGGGGCAAGTGGACTCCAACATATGAGGGACCATTTGTAGTCAAGACAGTGTTCTCAGGAGGTGCCATGATACTGACTACAATGGATGGTGAAGACTTCCCACAACCTGTAAACGCAGACATAGTTAAAAAATACTACGCATAAAAAGAGACCCGCTAGGTTGACAGGCCTAGGCAAAAATAAGGGCATCCCGGCAAACCAAAAGGGTTTGGGTAAAAATTAGGGATATATATATAAAAAGATGTACACCCGGCAAGTCGAAAACCTGAAAAGGCGGCTTGGGCAAAAAAGGGTATCCCGGTGGATTGAAAACCTGAAAGGGCAATCCAGGCAAAAGTTAGGGATTAAAGCGTATGACTATGTCTCGTTTGGATCACTCATGAAACTGCAACCAGTTGTACTACTTACTCAAGCTCAAACAGATAAAGCTCAATCCAATCGTTTCCGTCTCAACAGCAAGAAGATGAGATACTTGAGTGGCAATAGTAGAATTGAAACTCAATAGGATTATTTCCCACATAGCTGATTCTTTTTGTAAAACTTCATGACAAAATTCTCTTACTAGGGTTTATGTCTCCTTGTACAAACTTACCCGTGTATGGGTCACTTTTGATATAAATAAATTCCATCTTTTGAATCCAGATTTACTTTTACCCTATTTACATAAGCGAAACGTCCATTGGTTGTGTTTGAATGTATGTATGCCTTTGAATATGATTAATGTTTACCAGAAACGCATGTATGCTTTTAATATGATTGATGTTTACCAGAAATGCATGAAAATGCAGTAATAGTATTTACTAAGGACGAACGAGGGAAGGATTTCAACGAAGCTTCGCCGGTTCATCTTTACAAGACAGTTACAAACCATCAGTAGGACTAATCCATTTTCACAAAGTCTAATCTCCCCTGGAATTTATATCCATCTCTTTTATCCTCATACGGATATACGGGAAATTACTTTCCAATAAGGGCACGATGAACGAAGACGGGATGTTATACTTATCCTACTATCAAACGAAAACGAAGGTTATCTATACCCTACTATCCCCAACAACGGGAGGTTATCTATACCTTGTTATCCCCAACAACGGGAGGTTATCTATACCTTGTTATCCCCAGCAGACGGAGGGTTATATATTCTTCAACAACGAATCGGGATTTATTTTCCTTGGCCAGCAGTTGTTATACAAGGATATCCAGACACTTCCAGCAGTGTCATAGCATACATACATCATTTACATCATACCATAACATATATGCCTATAGTACATTACCTAAGTGCATCATGTCATACATGCATACATAAAGCATAAACTAATGTTGTTATACAGAATGCTACCTTGTTTTCAGGTTAATTATCCAACAAACAATCTTATGATCTTTGGGACTGCTTTATTGTAACCTCAGGGTTACTTTATCCTCCTGATGAGCTTCTTATTACTTTGGGACTGCTTTATTGTAACCTCAGGGTTATTTTATCCTCCTGATAGCCTCTCATGACTTCAAGACTGCTTTAGAGCTACTGATTGCTCTATCCTCCTGAAATCATCTTACTACTTCAAGACTGCTTTAGAGCTATTCATTGCTCTATCCTCCTGAAGCCATCTAATTATTTCAAGACTGCTTTAGAGTTATCCATTGCTCTATCCTCCTGAAATTACATTATTATTTCAAGACTGCTTTAGAGCTATCCATTGCTCTATCCTCCTGAAATCATTACTTCAAGACTGCTTTAGAGCTATTGATTGCTCTATCCTCCTGAAGACATATCACATTATTATTTCAAGACTGCTTTAGAGCTGTTGATTGCTCTATCCTCCTGAAGCCATTATTACTTCAAGACTGCTTTAGAGCTATTGGTTGCTCTATCCTCCTGAGGTCAGATTTATCACTTCAAGACTGCTTTAGGGTTATCATTATTGATTGCTCTATCCTCATGAAGACATGCTGTTACATCAGTATTACTCCAGACTCCTGACAGTTCTCATTATACTACTGAAGAACTTTCCCCTAGTGGCATCTTTAAGCCCACTCAATCATGTTCAACCAACCATCAATATCACTCCATGCACTGGTGAGTGCAAATTTTTGGGCTTTTGTGTTCAATCCCCTTCAACCTTCCAGGTTACGACTGGCAAATATACCAATCTAACCCCTCAGGTTTCAGAAAATTGAACAGGGGCAGCTGTTGCACCCCAAAATTTGCCCTCACAATACAAGACTTTGTGTTCCAAGAAGGTTCACAAGGTTCACAAAATTCACAATTGGTCAGAAGAGTTGACAATTCCCTCAGACAATGCACCTCCTAAGCAGTGCATCCAAAACTAGGGTTTTGACTTTAATCAGGCTAAATGGACTTCCAAGACTTCAAGTGAGCTTCATAACATCTTATATGTGTATAAGAACCCCCATGTCAAGTTTCAAGACTTTTCTCAAAAGTTTGCTCAGTCAGATGATCAGATAAGTCAAAAGCAGTCAATGCAGTTAAAAGGTCAAACTGAGGTCAACTATGGTCAAACCAAAGTCAAACTTCATGATTTTTTTTTTGCCAACATCAAAGAGAGGTTGGGTGAGAAATATTATCATAATAACTGTAATACCCCAAATTTTGCCCTAAGATTTGTCGTCGCATTTCATTGCATTTAATCAATTACTAACAAATTTGTGTAGTCGTTTGACTTTTTGCAGGTAAATATCATATGGCATGCATTTTTTTCTAAAAAGTAAAAATGGCACAATTGGCAGGAGGACATGTGTAAGGAGTTATGAGTGTGAGAGGTTGAGAGTTCGAATCTCACCTTTGTCACTTTTTTTTTGTTTTTTATTATTTTTACTCTAAATTTTTCTATCTTTCATTAAAAAAATAACAAAAATAGTTTTTTATTATTATTTAATTATTATTTTCGTATTTTAATTAAATCATTTTTTAAAATATTATTTTTTTTCACTTTTTTCTAAATTATTCATAAAAATATCCAAAAAATCATAAAATAAAAAATATTGAAAAAAATTTTGTTCTTTTTATAATATTTTTTATTTTAGGAATCAATAGGATTATTAGTTTTTATTTTAATTATTTTAAATTATTTAAATTTTATTTTTCTTAACTAATTATTTAGTTTGGGCTTTAAAATGGGCTTTAGGGACATTATTGACAATTTGGTGTTAACCCTAATTTGTTCCCTATATATACATGTGTTGCCTTGTTGGAAAAAAGGAGAAGGAAAAAAACCTAAGAGGAGTGAGTGCCGTTTGCCGTTATTTAGTTTTCGTCTTCATCCATTACTATTGTTTCTTTTTCTTCATCGTTTACCGTTATTTCTTTTCCTTCATCTATTACTGTTGTTTCTTTTTCTTCATCTTTTACCGTTATTTCTTTTTCTTCATCTATTACCGTTATTTCTTTTTCTTTATCTATTACTGTTACGTTTATATATATATAATTTTTAAATTGTTAGAGTTTATATATATAAGATTTTTGATCGAATTATGTCGATACGATGTTTGCACATTTGTGTGCATGACGCGTGACATTTGTGTTAGTTCGATCTGGTTGCGATGATCGCATTTTTGTGTGAGCAATAATACTATTTTTTGCTTAATTTCTTTTTCTTTGCGATAAATTTTGTTTCGTCCGATTTAGATCTGGTTGCGATGAGCGCATTTCTGCGTTAGCAACATTGTTGGGTTATTTGGCACATTTAAAATTCATTATTGCTTTATTATTATTATTATTATTATTATTATTATTATTATTATTATTATTATTATTATTATTATTATTATTATTATTATTATTATCATTATTTATTATTATTATCATTATTATCATTATTATTACCATTATTATTATTATTGTTATCATTAATTTATTAAAATTTGTTATAATATAAAAATCTGTTTTTTAAAATAAATAACATTAACATCTTTTCCAAATTAATATGAAAACCTATTATTTTTAAGAAAAAACTTTTTTTTAGATAAATTTAAAATAATAACTAAAATATTTTTTTTAAAATAATAACTAGAACCGTTATTTATTTTATTTTATTATTGTTCAATTCAAATTTCATTATCATATTGTATCTACTCCTCTCATGTAACCTCGCGAACTTAACAATCGCTCTTTAAATTCTGCCTTTAAATTTCTGCTTGCATGGTTTAAATTATGACATTATCTCTCTGTTTGCATGATTCAATTATCTCACGCGTTTACTATTATTTCTGTCACATTGCACACATCCGAAGGTTAGGTCTAACTGTTTGGCCGCCGCGCCAATAGTCCGTAAAACTTCACACATTCAATTTCAAATCCTCAAAACTACAAACTACAAACCCTAATTTTCACAAATGCCTCGCCGCAGGCAAAATTACAATTTTACCCTTAGCATTAGGTCAAAGAGCCGCCGCGCTCATTTTAGGGTTTCCCGCCGTGGAATCCCTAATTTAACCCTAATTACAACTTAACATTTCAACGTAGAGATTTGGAGTTTCTACACTCCACGTAAGCGTGTCCTTAAGATGCGTTTATTCCCCTTGAGACCTTGACCACAGTCAAGAAGTTTCTAACCTCCCTATTGAGGGGAACTACGATTACTCTGATTCCACTCCCGTAAGGATACGTAGGCACAAGATGCGATGTCTTGCCGAGTAAACTTAGAATTAACCCCCTTTATTATTTATTATTGCTTATTTATATTTTATTTATCTTTGCTATTTAATTATTTTGCTTATTATTTTGTAATTGTTTCTTGGATGTAAAGTTGTTTAATTATTTAATTATTATTATGGTTAGTAATTAGGGAGTGTAACAACATGTATGTAATATTAAAATAAATTTAGATCACTTTTAAATAAAGATAATTAAAATAAACACGTCACACACGTAAGTCGATTTTAATCGCCGTCTCACTTCCTAAGGATATCCCTCAAGTTGCCTACGAATAATGGTTAAGTGGGGTGTATAAAGCAAGTCCCTCAAATAAAAAAATCATCAAAGTCCCTTATGGTTGCCTTTACGAATCAAGTCCCTTTCGAAAAATGATGATGGTCCCTTATATGTGCTTATTACATCCCACAATGGCCTTCAAAGTCAAATTGTCCCTCACATACCCCTTAACATCCAAAGTAAGGACTACCTACTCCATTATAGTAGGGATAGTCTTACTAAAGGAAAGAATGAAGAATAAGAAAGACCTTTAAACATTAGGGTAGGTTACTCCTAGGTGCTTGCTCACTTCAAAATTGTTTCGCACTTAAACAAATTTTCAACAAGTTTTCAAACAAGTTCTTAACACATCCTTACATGGATTATTTATTAACTATTCTGAAAATTTTCTATTCACACACTACAATTTCAAAACAATTCAAAAGTGAGCTTAAGTACCTAAGAGCCCATGGATAACCATGGATGAAAAGGATGCTAATACCTTCCCTTTTCATAACCTACCCCCCGGACCCAAAATATTCTCTAAGGTCTTTCCTGTTCTTTTATAACCTTTCCTTATGGATAAAATAAAAGTCGGTGGCGACTCTTGCTATCCGCAACATTGTTTAAAGTCAGTTCACCGGGTTACAAAGATAAAAAATAAACCCTTCTGAAGAAGACACACTGAATGGCCTTCATAAATATAATATCTGTTGAAAATTCCACTCCGCTAGGAATTGAGAGTAACATCTGCTGGGAGCTCGTCCCACAAATTTGATACAGGAGAATGCCAATCAATATTGGGCTTGGAATCTGGCGGAGGTATCAACCACCGTTTATTTACCTGTCGAGAGAATCAATACCACACTCTGCTTGGGGAGAGAAGTTACTAATACCAATCCAGCCGGGGAATAACATTGAGCTTACTCTGTTGTCGGGGAAATATCCTTCAACCTTACCCTTCTAAGGATAAGTGTACACCGTTGCTGGTGAAATTACTCTCTGACCTAATGAGAAAAGTAGATACCCATACTCCATGGGGAAAAAATCTCTATTGTGGGAAAGACAAACAACAAGTCTCCTGCCGGATAGTTGTCTGCTTTCATATCAACACTATTTTATTTGGAGTAATCAATCTTTGAACACTCGTTGGGGAGTACAAATCAACTCTGGATGAGGAAAAACCTCCTAAAATTCGGTTGGGGGAGGAATGGTTAAGAACTACACCATGTTTTGCTGATAATGTGAGAACTTCACTACCAGGGAGAGAAACTCTACTGGAGAGTGAATTTTGTCGCCCTACAAACAAACAACAAGCAAACAGCAGGATGTTCTAAATGCGAAATGGCTACCTCAGTTACCATTCATGAAACACATTGCTCAAGCACTTTCAACATTTTTCAATATGCCCTATAAAGTCCACTGTTTTCACATGCAATGTTTATCAAAAATATTGGACATTTTTGCAAACAAAACAAGAAAAGTAAAAACAGAAATAAAAAGCTCTTTGAGTGAAATGAATACTTTATTGATTGAAATGACCCGTAAATAGGCATGTTACAATTTGGATGCAATTCCTAAAAAGTGGTAATTGCACAAAAAGTAAAATGAATATACAAATGTCAGCAATGTGGGAGCAGATATCCACCATGTGTCGATTCAGCTATGACATGTATGTCTTCAATGTTCATAAATTCTTTGCCTTCTGGAAAGACTGACTGAACTGATTCCTTCCTTTTGGATAACCATGTATCGAGATGAGTTCACAGATTAAACACAGATCGCAGTCGTTTCCTTTCAAATCCCTAACTTTTGCCTGGATCGCCTTTTTGGGTTTTCAAAATACCGGGATACCCATTTTTGCCAAAGTTGCCTTTTTGAATTTTCAACTTTGCGGGTTTATTATTTTTCTTTTATCACTAACTTTTGCCCGAACCTTTTCCTTTTGTGGTTCTCTGGGAAGCCCCTTTTTTTCCTGGACTTTTTCTTTTTGTTGTCCAGCGGGTCTCTTTTAAGCAAAGTATTTTTTAACTGTGTCTGCGTTCACAAGGGATGTAAAGTCTTCGCCATCCATAGTTGATAGTAACAAGGCTCCAACAGAGAAAACATTTTTTAACATATATGTCCCTTCATAGTTTGGAGTCCATTTGCCCCTGTGATCTGTCTGAGGAGGAAGGATCCTTTTCAAAACCAATTCACATGTTTGGAAACACCGAGGACACACTTTTTGATCAAAGGCTTTATTCATCTTGCTTTGGTACAACCGGCCATGTGCAATGGCTTCCAACCTCTTTTAGTCAATAAGACTTAACTGATTCAACCTAGCTTGTACCCATTCAGCTTCGTCAAGCTTCACATGAGCCAAGATTCTCAAAGAAGGAATCTCAACTTCCAATGGTAGGACTACTTCCATACCATACACTAGTGAGAAAGGAGTTGCCCCTGTTGATGTACGCATCGAAGTACGATAACCGTGTAAAGCAAAGGGTAACATCTCATGCCAATCCCTGTAGGTTACCACCATCTTAAACATAATCTTCTTGATATTCTTGTTTACTGCCTCAACAACGCCATTCATCTTTAGACGGTACAAAGAAGAATTATCGTGTTCAATTTTGAAACTTTGGCATAGTTCCTTCATCATCTTGTTATTTAAGTTTGAACCATTATCGTTAATGATTTGCTCTGGGATTCCATAACGACAGATGATGTCATTCTTTATGAACCGGGTGACTACCTACTTCGTGACATTAGCAAATGAGGCTTCTTCCACCCACTTCATGAAATAATCAATGGCAACCAGAATGAAGCGATGCGCATTGGAAGTAGTCGACTCAATATTTCTGATCATATCAATGCCCCATATAGCAAAGGGCCAAAGAGATGTCAACACGTTCAGAGGAGTCGGTGGCACATGTACCTTATCAGCATAAACCTAGCATTTATGGCACTTTCTGGCATATTTCAAACAATCAGATTCCATAGTCATCCAATAATACCTAGCCCTCAACAATTTTTTGGCCATTGCATGTCCACCGACATGAGTACCAAAGGAACCCTCGTGAACCTATTCCATCAACAGGCTCACTTTATATTCATCAACACAATGCAACAAGACCATGTCGAAGTTTCTTCTGTACAACACATCATCTTTGTTCAGATAGAAATTGCCCGCAAGCCTCCCTAGAGTCCTCTTATCTTTGCTAGATGCCCCAGATGGGTACTCCTGATTCTTGAGAAAACACTTGATATCATTATACCATGGCCTTCCATCCGATGCCTCTTCAATGATAAAGACGAAGGCGGGTCTATCAAGACATATAATGGTGATTGCTGGAGCTTTATTCCAGAAATTCACTTTGCACATTGACGCTAATGTGTCCAAAACGTCCACCACCTGTTTCTCAGCTCTAGGCGCACGATGGAACTCAACTCTGTCAAAGAAAGGTAGCAGTCTTCTGGCATAATTTTTGTACGACACCAAGTTTTCCTGACGAGTTTTCCATTCTCCTTTAATCTGATTAACGACCAGCGCTGAATCTCCATATACATCAAGATTCTTGATCCTCAGATCAATGGCCTCTTCTAAACCCATAATGCACGCTTCATATTCTACTTCATTATTGGTGCAAGAGAACGTCAATCAGGAAGAGAATGGTATACAGGAACTGTAAGGAGTAGTAATGGTTGCTCCGATTCTGTTTCCATATGAGTTGACAACACCATCGAAAACTAAAATCCACTGAGTTCCAATCTAGAAACATGATATCATCATCTAGAACTCAAACTTTATTGGTTGATAGTCTTCAATTGGTTTTTCAGCAAGATATTCTAACAGAACACTTCCCTTAATGGATTTTTAGGAAACATACTGGATATCATATTTTCTCAAAACCATTTGCCATCGGACAATCCTTCCGGAGAGTGCTTGCTTTTCAAACACATACTTGATCAGATGCATCTTCGATATCAATAGGGTTATGTGGTTTAAAATGTACTGTCTCAAACGCTTAGCTGCCCAAGCGAGTGCACAACATGTTTTCTCTAACATCGAGTACCCCGACTCGTAATCAATGAACTTCTTACTCAGGTAGTAGATACGTGTTTTTTCTACCTGTATCTTCGTGTTGACCGAGCACACACCCTATCGAATTCTAAAGAACCGTAAGATACATGATCAAAGGTCTCCCTGGTACTGGTGGCATGAGTATCAAAGGTTTCTGCAAATACTCTTTTATTTTCTGAAACGCCTTTTGGCAATTTTTATTCCACCTGACCGCTTGATCTTTTCTCTACAGTTTGAATATAGGCTTACAAGTGGCTATAAGATGAGAGATGAATCTAGCAATGTAGTTCAATCTCCCTAAGAAACCACAAACCTTTTTTTCCGTCCTCAGCTCAGGCGTTTCTTGTATAGCTTTTATTTTGGCAGGATCCACCTTAATACCTCTTTCACTAACGATGAAACCCAATAGTTTTCCAGACCTCACCCCGAAGGTGCATTTGTTAGGATTCAACCTCAACTTAAATTTCCTCAACCTTTCAAACAGATTCAGAAGATTAACTATATTTTCTTCCACCATCTGTGACTTCGCGATCATGTTATCAACATAGACCTCGATCTCTTTGTAAATCATATCATGAAAGAGAGTCACCATCGCCCGCTGATAGGTTTCCCCAATATTTTTCAATCCAAAGGGTATAACCTTATAGAAAAAAATCCCCCATGGTGTTATGAAAGTAGTTTTCTCCATGCCCTCTGGGGCCCTTTTGATTTGGTTATACCCAGAGAAGCCATCCATGAAGGAAAACACTGAGTACTTATCAACCAACACGTCAATGTAGGGGAGTGGGAAATCATCTTTATGGCTTGCTCTATTTAGATCCATATAGTCCATGCACATCCTGACCTTTCCATCCTTTTTAGGTACATAAACAATGTTAGCAACCCAGAGAGGATAGTTTGTGACAGTGAGAAAACTAGTGTCCAACTGCTTCTAAACCTCTTCTTTAATCTTGACTGCCATGTCAGACCTTGTTCTTCTTAACTTCTGTTTTGCTGGCAGACATTCTTCTCTGAGAGGCAACCGGTGTACCATAATATCTGTATCCAGCCCGGACATGTCTTGATAAGACCAAACAAAGATATCTATATACTCTTGGATTTCAACCAATCTTCTCTTGATACTGTCTTCCAAAGCCGCCCCAATTCAGACCTCTTTCTTACCGTCCCCGGTACCCAAATTGGCAACCTCAATATCCTCCTGACGAGGCAAAATGACCATTTCCTCCTACTTCAGCAGTCTGGCTAACTCCTCAGACAGTTCACAATCTTCATCAGTTTCTTCTTCAGCTTGATAAATGGGAATACTAAAGTCATATTGAGCCATAGCTGAATCATAATCGGTGGAATCTGAGATAAAAGACCTGCATGATTGATGTTTTATGTTTATTATGAAATGCAACAAACACAAACACATTGCCATTTTTCTGTTAATAAATGTAAAAACAAAAAAGAAAAAACAGGGATCAAAATATTTGAATGCAAAAATGTCTTTTATTTATGATGCTATTGAAAATAAAAACGGAGAGGCCCCACAAATGGGTCACTACGTCTTGGCCAGAACGTAGGACTAAACATATGTAAAAACAAATAAAAATTACTCTTCATGGGTAATCTGAATGATTTATTCAGCAGTCCAATTGCATAGGTTTTGGCCAGGAACACACGGACGGATCCAATCATCCATGTCGCAATCATTGTCCCCTTCATCATCCCCAATAGCATGAATTCTGTCAAAAATAACTCCACTGCTGGTGAATTTGACAGGTCCTCTATACTTAGGAGGGTTTTGTGATAAACTGGAGGGCTTATACCCCAGCCCGAACTTGTCTTGCTTGACAGGAACATCAAGAACCTGTCCCCACCTCTGAGAGTTACCAAATTCAACAACTACACTGGCTTCCTTGAATAAAGACATTGAAACCTCCGAACTTTTAACCCCAACAGGAGGCTTCTCTTGAACATGCACAACTTCAAAGGCTTGACAAAGAGTTTTGTAAATTTCCCCATCCACTTCCACATACTTGAACATTGATAAATGGCTGACCATTATATCCTCCTCTCCACAAATAATGACTACCTTCCCTTCCATCATATACTTCGACTTTTGATGTAAAATGGACGTTACTACCCCTATAACATGTATTCAAGAGCGGCCTAGCAGGCAGCTATAAGCCGGTTGAATATCCATTATGTAAAACTTCGGATCAAAAGTTTTAGGCCCCACCTAAATTGGCATTACTATCTCCCCAAACACCGATCTTTTGGAACCATCAAACGCTCGTACCACAAGATCACTTGGTGTACAGACTAAACCTTGAGTATCCAGCTTTATCAATGCTTTCTTCAGCAGCACATTGAGTGAAGATCCTATATCAACCAAAACATGTGATAGCAAAGACCCTCTACACTCCACAGAGATATGCAAAGCATGATTATGATTCCTCTTAGTAGGAGTTAAGTCTAGATCAATAAAGCCTAAGCCATTTCTAGCATTAACGTGAGCCACCACTCCTTCCAACTGATTAACTGAGATCTCTTAAGGTACATAGGCTGAATTCAAAATTCTCAACAAAGCATTACGATGCGCTTCAGAATACAATAATAAAGATAAAATGGAGATTTTTGATGGGGTCTGATTCAGATGGTCTACAATCTTGTAGTCACTGTTGCGGATTAATCTCATGAACTTTTCTGCATCTTTAGGAAAAGAACTATCACCAGCCTCCTGCTGCACAACATCTTCAACAATTGCCTTCCCCTTACCTTTGTCCGACTTTTCAGTATTAACATCAGATAAAGAAAAGACTCTTCTACTGCGGGTAATCCCCCCTGCACCAACTATGTTATCAATGGCAGATCCAATATCTGAGGAACCAATCCATTCTTGTTTTTGTCCGTTGCAGAAGACCTCATCCCCATAATTCCATGGGATGGCCTTGGCACTTTCATACGAAACCAGTCCTAGTGTGGTGATGATTACAGGTGCCTGCCTTGCTGGCACTGAAATATTAATAGTCCTGTAAGGAATCAAAATCATAGCGATATCGTTTCCATCATCACTAGCCTTGTCATCATCATCTTCCACATTTTCCCTACCAACTCTATCAAATTGCAATAACCCGTCATTCATCATTTTCTAGATACTACTTCTTAAAATATCATAACCCTTTGGTCGCAATTCACATCCTTGACAATCAAAAGAACATCCTGGGAGCACACCCTCTTTCAACAATATTTCTTTGACAACACTCATCGAAGTCTTCAACTTGTCTACATCAGTCACTAAATTCAACCTCCCCCCGCCATCAATAGCATTTTCTCTTGCTACCCCATGGTTTGGCATCGAATTCTGATTAACATTGGGACCCTCATTGGTGAAGTTGATTGCTTTGGAGTTAAGCAAGTCTTGGACCTTGTGCTTGAAAGCTTTACAATTATCAATGTTATAATCAGGAGCATAATAATGGAATTCACATATAGAATTTGCATCGTATCCTGGTGGAGGAGCTCCGGTAAGAGGCGTCAGCATCCTCTTCTGAATCAACTATAGTTGAAGCAAATGCTGCAATAATTAGGAGTATGGCATATGTGGCGTTCAAACTGTCTATTCTCCATTCTCGACCTATCGAGGTAAGGGCGAGGAGTGTTAGCTTGCTGCTGGGGTGCAACCGGGATAGCTACAGTAACAACTTGCTGGTTAGAGTGTGGTTGGGCTCTGCCTTTACCTTGATAAGAGGAGATAGAATTAGAACCCCCTTCCCTCTTTTTTGGGTCTACTATGTATGGCTTCTTTACTCCTCCGGACGAGGACCCACTTCCGCTCTGAATCTTGCCGGTCTTGATACTGCTTTCTACCCTTTCTCCCATCATCACTAAATATGAAAAACATGCCGACATGCATCCGACCAACTTCTCATAGTAAATCCTATACAACATAGCCATAAACATATCTATAAGTTCCCTCTCCATCACTAGAGGTTGAACCCTCGCAGCCAACTCACGCTATCTATGGGCGTACTTCTTAAAGCTTTCATTACTCCTTTGAGACAAGTTCTGCAACTGCACCCTGTTTGGCGCCATGTCACTATTGTATTGGTAATGACGGATAAAGGCTTCTACGAGATCTCTCCAGCCCCATGTACCACTCCAATGAGGCCCCTGCCAAACTATCTTGAACGAAGTGCATTAGAATCTTCTCATCATCAGAATACGCTGACATTTTCCTATAGTACGCCTGAATATGATTTTTGGGACAAGTAGTCCCCTTGTATTTGTCAAAGTCTGGCACTTTAAGCTTTGGAGGGATTCTGACCCCTGGGACCAAACCAAGGTCTGTCATGTCAAGGTCCATAGAGTTTTGATTCTCATAAGCTCTCATTTTCTCTTCAATCAATTTAAACCTTTTGTCGGCTTCTGATGGAAGACCGACGCCCATATCACGCATAGAGAAAACATCCTCTTGACGATCTTCGTCCCATTGAGGACCAATATTACCATGCAACACACATATACCTCCTCCACCAGTGTCGCTTTCGCGAAAATAAGGTGCCGGCACAACAGAAGAGTCGCCACCTTTCGATATTTATCCCTCGGAGCGGGAAAGGAAACGATCGGAAAAACCTGACGAAAAGAAAGGGTAAGACAAGGTCGTCACAACCATTGTCTGGGTTCGGGAGTCGGTTACGCAAGGGGAAGGTATTAGCACCCCTCACGTCCGTCGTACTCGACGGGATCCACGCTTGCTTGGGTTGTCTACGGGTGAAAACAATCTATCTACGGCTGCTAAATCTAAACGGAAAGAAACTGACTCGATAGAGCATCGCACTCTATGCCTACGTATTCTCATCAGAGAATGAGAAATCAGATTCAACGTAGTTCGGGAAACTACGGGGGAGTTTGCTCGGCAAGACATCGCATCTTGGGCCTACGTATTCTCGTCAGAGAAATCAAAGCATGACGTAGTTCAGGCTAACTACGACTAAACGGGGGTGTTCTCGGTCACACGGGGGTGAGAGATTAAGTTGACGATACTAGCGTACATATTCTAGCAGTTAGGTGAACGCTGCTCGACCATTGGAGACTTAGGCGTACCTGTTTGCGGTATAACGGACGTAGTATGTCGGGTTTGAAGGTATGGGAACCTACGGGAACTAGAACTACGGTCTGGTCTCAAATGCACTCGGGCAAGAGAAAAGGAAAACACCAGTCGTCAGCGGGAAAGTCTCGATCGCACAGCAGCGAGGAGAGCAAAAAGTTAGTTGTTAGTGTGCTCGCTAGGATATCGCATCCTATGCCTACATATTCTCATCAGAGAAAATCAGAGCAGCTGTAGCTCGGCCTACAGCTAAGGGGAAAAGTGGCCGCCAATACGTCAGTATTGTACCCACGGGGGAAGTTTTGCTCGCCAATACATCAGTATTGTGCGTATGTATTCTCATCAGAGAAATCAGAGCACGACGTAGTTCGGGTTACTACGGAGACCACATCACAAATCTCATTTTATTAATATTCGGAAAGTTTACAATGATAGAGTACAGGAAAATAAACTCCTAAAAATCTTATCCAACTATCGTGGAAAATCTAATGGAAAATAGTCCCCTAACAAGTGGACATTTAAATCTACTTCTAAAAGAAAAGTGTAAAATAAACTCTATGTAGAAATTATATCCTAAAAAGAAAATACTATCATTTTTTATATCACTATATTTTCCATTTTTCTATTTTTATATTACATATCCTTTTTCTTAAAAAAATCTAAAAAAATGATATAAAAGAAAATAATGAAAAAAGAAAAAAACAAAGGGGGGTGCACCAGCGTTTCTGGGGTATACTTCAACAAAAGATGGGCAGGGCCCAGCCCAATTACACACGGAGGGGGGGGGGGTGTAGAAGAAAAACGGAGGGCGTAACCAGTAAAGACGAATTGGGCCTCAGCCCGTTAGCCCGGCATACACTAATCCAACGGGGGGGGGGGGTGAAAAAAGGAAAACAGGAGGGTGTACGGACGAAAGGAAGCAATGGGCCATGGCCCAATCCACACAGCCCTCTCACCTTGTTCACCCTCAGAAACCTTAATCCCCTTCTCAGAGCACTGTTCACTCTTCTCCCACATGCGCCGTTTCTCTCAACCCTTTTTCCATCTCCCTCAACCTCCTTCGTTTCATCTTCCGATTTCACCTTGAATCAACAAACACCAATGAATAAACAACAATAATCAGAACTATCACCTTCTCGGAAAAACGACGCGATCCATCCTTTGAGGTTCTTGAAGTTTCGTGGAGGAACGTTGATGAAGATCGTGAGGACGAAGACTGCTTATGGACGATCTGGAAAAATATCATGAAGCTTCTGAAGAAATCTTGAAGTTCGTTGAATGGACGAATGTTGAAGGTTTTATGAAGATCGATGTAGCTCTTCGAAGAAGATGAAGCTGCGAGGAAGCTTTCTCAGATGAAGGTATGAATAGATCTTTGAAGTTGTTGGAGATCTTACGAAGATTGATGAGTTTACGAAAAATCTGATGGAGTGGATGAAGGTTCTTGACGATTGATGAATGAAGGTTCATGAGATCTGGTTGTGAAGGTTGGAGATCCAGAAGGTTGTTGAGAATTTGGTGATATTTGGACGAAAGTTTGAGGAAGAACGGATGAAGTTCTCGAACATGTGATGATGACGATGATCCAGACCTTGAATGTGTTAGAGATTTCTGGAAATTCCAGATGAATCAATGAAGAACATTGTTGAACCTGGACGAAGATCTTGAAGATCTTCTGGAAAACGGTTGAAGATTGATGAATGTGTGAAGATTCGTATGGATTTTCCGGCGGTCACATGAAGTTTCTGGCGACAGTTACGGTTTTCCGGCGACAGTTACCAGCGTGAATTGGTAGCCTTGATTTCAACGGTGATGAGTCCGGCGGTTTGCATGCCGGCCGGTGAGGGAGTGAGTGAGGTGGTACGCGTGGCAACACGCATGCAGGGAGGGGGATGGTGATGAGACAAGTGGCTTGTGCAGGCGGAAGAGAATGGGAGACTGAGAGTGAAACGTGGCAAGCTCTGAGGGAGAGAGGAAAGTGAGGTGGCGTGCGGAGGAAAAAAAACGTGGCATAATGGAGGAAGGGAAACGTGGCAAATGAAGTGGGAGCGTGAAACGTGGAAACTGGAGGAGGGATTCAGAATGCACGCGTGGATGCTTATATAGAGGACACGTGGACCGGGAACTTGGACTGGGCCCAGAAAAATGCCATATGGCCCATTAAATGAGACTGACTAATACTTGATTAATACTAAATGAAGACCTAATTAATACTAATTAAAATGCTAACTAAGACTTAAAACTACAATTAAGACTAATCCGAAAATTAAGGCCACTCTAAACCTAATTAAGACTAAGAAACTCAATTAAAATCTAAAGAAAAAAAGATTAAAATCTAATTAAACTCCATTAAATCCTAATTAAATCTAAAAAAGAGGATTAACCTACAAAACTCTACTAATTTCTAAACTAATAAAAACTCTATTAATTCTATTAAACAAAAATAGAAGCTCTATTAATTCTTATTTAAAAAACCTATTAAAAGAAATATCCTATTAAAATCATTTTAAAGATTCTAATTAATATCTAAAAAATGATTTATTCTCAAAAAGAAATTAAAACTAAAATCTATTATCTAAAAATGATTAAAGAAATTCCTAAAAAGGAAATTAAAACTAAAGCTATTAAAAAACATTTAATACCTATTAAAAAATCTAACTAATACCTAGAAAAATCAATTAAATCTATAAAAATTCTAGAAAATATGGGAAAAACCCTAAAAATACCAAGGAAGCCGATTAAATCGATTAGCGACTACATCGAAATAAACGGTAAAAACCCGGACACTGAGATGTCCTCAAAAACAACAGCGAGAGCTGAAAACATCGGGACGAGCACCGATTCTCAAAATACGTCCTCGTATTGGTCTGAAATGCCTGAAGCGCAATCAGAGGGCCGTGATCCCGATAAAGTCAATCTGACTGGAAAAAATGCAATGTACGTGGTATGCAAATGCGAAATGAAATGAGTCGAAACATGAGCCAAATTGCGATAAGTAGTTGGTCAAATTTTGGGGTGCAACAGCTGCCCCTATTCAAACGGCTTGGACCTGAAGGGTTGAGAGTGAACGACTTTCAAACATTCAAAGGTAGAAGACGGTTGAATACCAAAGAACCCGGAAATTTACCAACTACACAAGTACACGGTACTCTGGTGGGAATGAATCTTCGGAAACTGAAATAGCTGCACGACAACTAGCTGGAGAAGTACTGATCTGAACCTCCTTCAGGATGATTCTCTGATTTATCTGATATCATTGCGTCCTCAAATCATCGAGGGATCACTGGTTACACGGTAACGGGTGATTGGCCAACCTCACAGGTAAACGATACTCTGGTCGGTAGGAACATCTTCAAACTGAGCGAGACAGTTGCACGGCAACTTGCTGGGGAATCGGTCACACGGTAACCGGGGAAAAGTATGATTTCAAATCTCCATCCGGATGATCATCTGATTTTGCTGTAGATATTCGTCCTCAAGTCATCAAGGGTCACTGGATACTCGGTAACCGGCAATACATGGTTGATTACACCGTCAGGCGTTCTGAGGAAAACTTTCGGGCATCAGCCGGACTTCATCAGTAGGTCGAGGATAGAATTCTTGGTCAATCATGAACCAAATAAGGATATGGAATCTTTTTCCATCAAGCACTCCGCATCAGCTGAGAGAATTGTTTCCTTATTACGGTTGGACTTCATCAGTAAGTCTTTGAGGGAAGTTTCAACTTCGCTGCTTAGAAACCTGCTGGGGATGACACATCTCCGCTGGGGATTCTGGAGAACTATCAAGTAACTCCGCTTCGGGGATCCAGAAATCATTCTGGATGAATCAACTCTGCTGAGGACTTCAAGAATCATCTTGGACAAATAACTCCGCCGGGGCCTTCAAGAATCATCTTGAACCGATAACCATGCTGGAGCTTTCAGGAATCATCCTGAGCAAACACTCTGCCGGGGACTCTAAGTATCAACTTGAGCAACCACTCTGGAGACTGTATAGGGGTCTTAAGAATCATCTTAAGAAAACGACCCTGCTGGGGAATTCAAGAATCATCTTGGACAAATAACTTCGCCGGGGACTTCAAGAATCCTCTTGAACCGATAACCACGCCGGAGCTTTCAGGAATCATCCTGAGAAAACACTCAGGTTTTTTCTGGTTTAGGGATAGGTTATCAACAAAAGTGGATTTGAAAGGGAAATACTAGACGAGAACTAGCATTCGAGGTGGACTACCAGACAAGAACTGGTGGCAAAATACATTAGGTTGTCAGACAAGAACTGACTTACGGTTTGCCAGGCGAGAACTGGGCTTTAAAACTGTGTTAGCCAGACGAGAACTGGTTGAACAATAGGTTACAGAAAGGCGACCAGACGGGGCTGGTTTCTAGTTTGGATTTCAGACGAGAACTGATCTCCGGCTTGCCAGACGAGAACTGGACTTTAAAACGATTCGGTTACAAGGTTCAGCCGAGTAACAGGTTAGGCTGTAGGATAACAATCCAATGACAGCAAGGCGTCTTCAGAAGGTTTAGGTTTTTGGTAGGGTAATGACACGATTCCCCGACACTCAACTCCTGCTGAGGTGAACAAACTCATTTGAACAACTTGCCCCAGTGCAATTCAACTTGCCCCAATCCGACTCTTGGAAAAATTCATTCTGAACAGAAAACAGTTGGCAACGAGACAATCTTCAGATGGCTTGCCCCAACATCTGTACAACGGAAGGATTCATCCTCAACTAACCAACTTTCAGCATGGTTGGTTTCAATATCTCTGACATAACTTGCCCCTGAATGATCGTTGAGCGACTCAACCTGCCCTGATTGAACACTAGAGGGATCTGTCCTCAAATCACAAGAGTTCTGGATAGCTGCCCCTGATTGGGTCTCGAGAAGATCAACTTCTGACCAGCTGCTTCTTGAATAATCGGCCACATAATCAACCGATACTCCGGGACTTGTCCTCAGACAAATTGATTCCAAACTCACTGGAAGTCAAAGCCCTAAGGGTTTCACGGTATACCATTCTGATCCAGACTGCTACGATTCAGTCCTAATTGATTATTCCCTGGTGGAATTTCCTTCGTATCAACTACTGACCTGCAATTAAAATTGTTTATTCACGAATGGTAATTTTAATGCAGTGTTCATGCAGATTTTGAAAAAAATGTATTGTCACTCATTTACGTGTCATGATAGTGAGTGGCGAATGAACTAAAGAGTTCGAACGTAGTGCTGATGTGATCAGTGAAAAAATACAACAAGGATATGATTAGCAAATCATCTAGGAGTCAGGTTACTCAACCTCATCGTAATGCGCTTTCAGAATAAACCCTGCCTCAATTAGGTCTTTTAAGGGTTGTATCATGGTCGGGTTCACGGTTCGTGAAACAAAGGATATTAGGCTCAAATTATGATTTGTACCCACCCCTTCTACGTGATGATCTCCGATCCTAAAGTTCAGTTAACTTAGCTCGAGCGCTCGCCTCTTCGAGAGGTATGTTGAACATTGGGAACAACTGGTTAAAGAATTCACAAGGTGTTTCGGAGTGATAGTTACTCCTCTTTCGTTTCGGTGCCTGTATCTACACGACTTCGTCCTTGTTCGAGGATTTTTCTTTTTTATATCCTTTCTTTTTCATTCTTTTGATTCCCTAATTTTTGCCTGGACTGACTCTTCAGAGTTCTTTTCAATTTTTCTTTTGAAGTCCAGCGGGATGCCCTGATTTTTGCCTAAGTAGCTGCTTTCCAGCTTTTATTTTCTTTTTACTTAGCGGACTTTCTTTTTTCTCTTATTTTTTTCGAAACAAGTCGTGCGACACTGGCTGTCTGGATTCATCCGAGAGGTTTATAACTGTTTCACTCCTGATTGGTGAGGTTTAACCATTGTGATTGACGAGGTACGACCTCTGGGGAGAATACGATGTGATTGGTCCTCGAAAGACAACACTCCTCCATAAGACTTGAACGCTCGATCAAGCTAACTGACAACTACCCTGCCCCGGGTTAAGATGTGAGGGTTCAAAAGTCCGAAAGAAACTCCTACTTTTCGGCTCGAAGTGGCTAATAAGGGATTCTCTTCCTTATCTCTCCGGTGTTTAGGGGATTTGAAATAATGCCTGTACATCATAGGCAATGTTTTTTCTGAAAGCATACGATCATCGGTTATGAGTATTCAGTTTCTTCATCCTCCCTCCAATCTTTGCTAATCATAGTGATAAAGTGGAGTGAATAAAATGCAAGTGTCAGTGCAATACAGTAAATGAGTGACAACGACATGATTAATTCAGAAAAATGCATAGTCACTTTATTAACATTACCATTTGAAACAAACAATGTTTAACAACAAGTAGTAACTAACAGAAAAGAAACTACAAATGCAAACGATAAAAAGTCTGAGGAATGCTAATGCTGAGGACGTCTGCCCGTCTGGACCACTGGCCCCTGGAAATAACCCTCTGAATCTGCGAGCTCAGACAGCTGAGAGGTTGTCATGCACAACCAAAACTCCCTCTGGAAAGGAAATGCACCCTTTGTCGATCAATTGTTGCACTTTTGCCTGAAAAGCTTTGCAATCTTCAGTTGAATGCCCTGGAGATCCACCATGGTAACCACACTGAGCGTGGGGATTGTACCCAGGAGGGTAAGGCTCTGGCACGGGCTTAAGAGCTTTAGGTTCCACCAAAGAATTCTGAATCAAATGTGGCAGAATCTGGCTATACGGCATAGGCACTGGATGAGAAGGAGCATTCCTTCGTTCCAAGTTGTTACGAGGTAGGTTCTGATTCTGACGCTGATTCTGATAACCTAGGCCACGGGCTCGTGGATTTGCGAGAGGAGCGACATAAGGTTCCCGATGTGGTGCCCTAGGCACAATTGTCTGTCCAGAATAACGAGACACAGAAGATACTGACCGCTGAGAAGACGGAGAACCAACAGATTTCACCGATTCTTCTCGAGGATACCCAACATCATTCATGATTGCATTGATCACAACTCCTTCATCAGTTTGAAAGCTAAAGAGAGATTCAGTTTCACTAGCCTGACCGCCTGAAACATCCTGGATTCTTCCAGTCTTTACACCATACTCGATGCGCTCTCCTGCCCTTACCAATTCAGAGAAATTTGGTGCAACTCCAAGCATTCTTTCGAAGTACGGACTCTCTAAGGAGTTTACGAACATGCCTTTCAACTCTCGGTCTAGAAGCGGTGGTTGCACTCTAGCAGCAAATTCTCTCCATCTCTGAACATACTTTTTGAAAGGTTCATCGTTCTTTTGAGACAATTCTTGCAGCTGCATGTGACTAAGAGCTTCATCAAGATTGTAGTCATACTGCTTCAGAAAAGCATTGGCTAAATCCACCTATGATCGGATCTGATCACTCTCTAACTGCATATACCAACTCAGAGGTGCCCTAGTCAGACCATCTTGAAAGCAGTGAATCATCAGCTTGTCGTCATGCACAAATGAAGTCATTCTTCGGCAGAACATCACCAAATGTTACTTCGGACAACTATCTCCTTTGTACTTTTCGAACCACGGCATTCTGAACTTCGGAGGTAACACTAGGCCAGGAACCAGACACATGTCTGCAGCACTAGGGTTAACAGCGTCTTTACCTTTCAAGGCTTTGAATCTTTCATCCAATGCACGAAACCTTCTAGCATACACGGGAGCTAATGGGTCTTCAGTCTTTGCTATCGGGACCTCTCTTCGGGACTTTGGCACAGGGAAGGCAAAACCCTGGTAGTCTGAGACATCAACAGAAGGAGAACGTTCACCTCGGACAACAAACTGCTCACGTAGACTTCGGTCTTCGACAGAAGGCTGTACAAGCTGAGCTGCGGTAAGGTTGTTCACTTGCGGAAGGTCTTCGTCATGCGTGGTTCCATACAAAGGATTGGACGTCACAGTGAAACTTGACAGGGTATCAACAAACTGGAAGCTGCTCTCTGACATAGCTACCAACAACTGTCAACTGACTTCACTGCTTGACTCTGATCAAATCTGCTTCAAATTTGCTTCATCCCCTTGGTCGTCTTCAATACTCACCTTCAGAATCAAAACAACGGCCGGATAAGAGCTCTGGCTAGCTGGCGAATGACATGCAATATGGTGCAGGAATGTTCATGCAAATGCAATGCAAGATGCAGCAAACACGGGATCACAGCCCCTACAAAGCTCTGATTGCTGCTGCGCTGCTGCCGGGATAAGTCTGCTCTGACGAGAGAAAACCAAGATATCGGGTAGGCTGGAAGTCAAGTTTCCTGCAAAAACCCTCCCACTCACGGGTATGGACCTAAACTGACACATGTTCGGCATCCTATGCGGGTATCAATGTCACAGACTTTCAAGAGCAATGATACGATACCCAGAAGGTGTGGCATCATCATCCCTTGAAGAGGCCTCACTTAGTCGAATTCCCAATTGATCGGTTCCCAGAGTCCACAATCCTCGGGTCAGACAACTTGTCGAGCCCTAAGGGCCAGGCAAGAAGCATCAAAGAGAATCTCGTCCGAGTGAGATTTCGCGGCTAGCTGGTGCGAGCTAAGCAAGCAGGCTAACCACTACTCTCTCTCTAAATCTATGTGTGTACTCAAGCCTGGGTTTTGGCTTCTCTCCCAAAGGAACAACCACCCAACAGCACAACAACAACAGATAATAACGAAGTGCGGAAATTGTAAATACAGTAAAATACAACACACAAAAGGTAAACATCCAAAGACAAGCAAACAAGCGCTAGGATTGAATCTCTTAAGGGACGTTGGATCGCAAAGGCACAGGGAACCATCATAGTCCCCAGCAGAGTCGCCAGCTGTCGCTTTTGCGAAAATAAAGTGCCGGCACAACAGAAGAGTCGCCACCTTTCGTTATTTATCCCTCAGAGCGGGAAAGGAAATGATCGGAAAAACCTGACGAAAAGAAAGGGTAAGACAAGGTCGTCGCAACCATTGTCTGGGTTCGGGAGTCGGTTACGCAAGGGGAAGGTATTAGCACCCCTCACGTCCGTCGTACTCGACGAGATCCACGCTTGCTTGGGTTGTCTACGGGTGAAAACAATCTATCTACGGCTGCTAAATCTAAACGGAAAGAAACTGACTCGATAGAGCGTCGCACTCTATGCCTACGTATTCTCATCAGAGAATGAGAAATCAGAGTCAACGTAGTTCGGGAAACTACGGGGGAGTTTGCTCGGCAAAACATCGCGTCTTGGGCCTACGTATTCTCGTCAGAGAAATCAGAGCATGACGTAGTTCAGGCTAACTACGGCTAGACGGGGGTGTTCTCGGTCACACGGGGGTGAGAGATTAAGTTGACGATACTAGCGTACATATTCTAGCAGTTAGGTGAACGCTGCTCGACCATTGGAGACTTAGGCGTACCTGTTTGCGGTAGAACGGACGTAGTATGTCGGGTTTGAAGGTATGGGAACCTACGGCAACTAGAACTACGGTCTGGTCTCAAATGCACTCGGGCAAGAGAAAAGGAAAACATCAGTCGTCAGCGGGAAAGTCTCGATCGCACAGCAGCGAGGAGAGTAAAAAGTTAGTTGTTAGTGTGCTCGCTAGGATATCGCATCCTATGCCTACATATTCTCATCAGAGAAAATTAGAGCAGATGTAGTTCGGCCTACAGCTAAGGGGAAAAGTGGCCGCCAATACGTCAGTATTGTGCCCACGGGGGAAGTTTTGCTCGCCAATACATCAGTATTGTGCCTACGTATTCTCATCAGAGAAATCAGAGCACGACGTAGTTCGGGTTACTACGGAGACCACATCACAAATCTCATTTTATTAATATTCGGAAAGTTTACAATGATAGAGTACAGGAAAATAAACTCCTAAAAATCTTATCCAACTATCATGGAAAATCTAATGGAAAATAGTCCTCTAACAAGTGGACATTTAAATCTACTTCTAAAAGAAAAGTGTAAAATAAACTCTATGTAGAAATTATATCCTAAAAAGAAAATACTATCATTTTTTATATCACTATATTTTCCATTTTTCTATTTTTATATTACATATCCTTTTTCTTAAAAAAATCTAAACAAATGATATAAAAGAAAATAATGAAAAAAGAAAAAAACAAAGGGGGGTGCACCAGCGTTTCTGGGGTATACTTCAGCAAAAGATGGGCAGGGCCCAGCCCAATTACACACGGAGGGGGGGGGGGGTGTAGAAGAAAAACGGAGGGCGTAACCAGTAAAGACGAATTGGGCCTCAGCCCGTTAGCCCGACATATACTAATCCAACGGGGGGGGGGGGGGGGGGGGTGAAAAAAGGAAAACAGGAGGGTGTACGGACGAAAGGAAGCAATGGGCCATGGCCCAATCCACACAGCCCTCTCACCTTGTTCACCCTCAGAAACCCTAATCCCCTTCTCAGAGCACTGTTCACTCTTCTCCCACATGCGCCGTTTCTCTCAACCCTTTTTCCATCTCCCTCAACCTCCTTCGTTTCATCTTCTGATTTCACCTTGAATCAACAAACACCAATGAATAAACAACAATAATCAGAACTATCACCTTCTCGGAAAAACGACGCGATCCATCCTTTGAGGTTCTTGAAGTTTCGTGGAGGAACGTTGATGAAGATCGTGAGGACGAAGACTGCTTATGGACGATCTGGAAAAATATCATGAAGCTTCTGAAGAAATCTTGAAGTTCGTTGAATGGACGAATGTTGAAGGTTTTATGAAGATCGATGTAGCTCTTCGAAGAAGATGAAGCTGCGAGGAAGCTTTCTCAGATGAAGGTATGAACAGATCTTTGAAGCTGTTGGAGATCTTACGAAGATTGATGAGTTTACGGAAAATCTGATGGAGTGGATGAAGGTTCTTGACGATTGATGAATGAAGGTTCATGAGATCTGGTTGTGAAGGTTGGAGATCCAGAAGGTTGTTGAGAATTTGGTGATATTTGGACGAAAGTTTGAGGAAGAACGGATGAAGTCCTCTTGGAATGACTTCTTCTCATAACCATAGGACTTGGGGCATTTGAGAAGCAAATATCATCTTATCCATGTGCAACAACTATTGTTCAAATGGCGACTACCACGCAGCCTTCAGTATAATTTTTCAGCAATTTCACAACATTCTTCATATCCCCGGTATTTTTCCTCCAGGTGGCCATGGCATTTCTCTGATGAAGCTTTTCGATGCAAGAATGCCCAGTGATTTGCTTGGACTTCACTTCCCCAGTGAAGTGGATGATATTTTTAATCCTCAGTGAATCTTCTCCAACTTCACCTTCCTAGTGAAGTGGACGTACTTTACTCCCCAGTGGATCTCCATCAATGCCGATCTTCCCCAACAAGACGGGTGTTTACTTCATCCCTTTTGAGTTTGGCTACGACATATTCAACAACTATTTAACCCAAGTTTTCCCATTGAAGCAGATATTTATTTTATCTCCTGTGAAGCTTCAGTTTGGGTACCTCCGTCTGCAACTCTAGTAGGAATCTCTCTAGTGACATGGACATTTATTTTGTCCATGGTTTTCTCCAATTATGAGTTTGATCCACTCCTAGTAGATCTTTATTCTCATCTTCAAGTGGAATGATCTTCATTCCCCAAGAGAAGTTTTTGAAGCCTCGAAACAGGATGGTGATCCCATATTTCAGTTCTCCGCCTATCCCCAGTGATACTTCTATCTTTGAAGATTGGTCGGATGTTTGTTCCAAGATGTTTCATCTCTGGTTGCCTTTGTCCGTTTGTTTTGTCAGCATTAAACATACGCATAGCATATAGATAGATAGCACGGCATATGCATTTAGCATCTTTATGTCTGTCTGTTCTGTCACTCTGGACGTGTTTGTCTCTAAGTGATCGGGTTTGTCTTCTCCTTCCAAGTAGAGTTGTCAGCCCTAGGCAGAAAGAGACAAAGATTTCTATTTCCCCACAGAGTTCAATCCTCGTGGAAGGCAGTTGTTTCAGTACAATCCCATTTGAGTTCATACCTCAATGGCCGAGTCTTACTTGACAGTTTCTCTTTAGTTATTTCCTGAATTGAATTTCGGTCCTCGGCAATCACATTTTGGATATCTCCCACTTCGGAATGTGAATTAAACGTGCATTAATTTTGCACTTTGCTCCCCAAGAAGAGTCTCTATGAAGATCATCATTGAAGACAAGTTACTTCTTCAGCAATATTACAAAATTTTTCTCAGCAACTTATTTTGACCAGGATCTTGTTCAAAACGACAAATGGCAGTCTCTTCAAGACAGTTTGTCCATCCCCAGTGATTATCGACTTGGTAAATGGAAAATCCTACAAATATTTCTCTTTATTTGAGAATTCACACAGCAAGGATGCTCCTTAGGAATGTATTCCCCAGCAAATTCATCACACAAGTTTATTTCCATCAAGCGACATCTCCCCAGAGAAGTCGAGGAAGTTTATCACATTAGTCTCTCTTTATTTTAAGAAGACATACTTTACAATTCAACCGGCTGGCATCTCTCCTGAAGATCCCCAGTGAAGTTTTACAATCTCCAATACATTACAAATTTCAATCTACAAATTCTACAATTCACAATACATTATGGCTCACAGGCAAGAAGTTCTACAACATCTACATCAACATCTACAATCTACAATGATTTTCAATCCCCTGTGAAGATGCTCTCTTGAGTTTTCATCATTTCAGGAAGAGACTGAGACCAGCTCATGGCAAACACACCATGATGCTCGAGGAGGTTTTACAACAGAATACTGAGACCCGTTCGTGGCAAACAAACCATGAGGCGTGGGGAAGTTATTTCAAGAAACTGAGACCAGCTCATGGCATCCAGACTATGACGCTCGGGGAGGTTTATTCAAACATATTTCATTTCCTGGCTAATCTCGGCAGTAGATTCCCAGAAGACCTCGGCAGTAGGTATCTCGTTTATTTCCTGGCTAATCTCGGCAGTAGATTTCCAGAAGACTTCGTCAGAAGTTATTATCTCCAGCAAACTTCAATATAGAATCTCGACAGCAGATTCCACAAAGTATTAACAGTAGACGCTTTGGCCAAAAGTGTTCTCCAATAAAGTTACAAGACTCGACAGTAGACTTCTCCAGCTGATATCTTGAAATCATTACATTTGACCTATGCAGTAGGTTCTTCAAGTGGATTTTCCCACAGGTTCTTCACGATATATTTACAGACACTTTGTGATTGTCAATCTTTCCCCAGGGAGTCTCTCTTTATTGAGCCTGCTCTTCGCGTGTCGTGTCCAGTTTCTCCCCTGTGACATCTGTTCCTCACAGGACCGTTTGTCTTGCATTTTCATATCATTGCATATCATTTGCATCTGGTGGTATCTTAGGGCCAAAAAATTCATGCAATGTTTGTATTTAAGTCCCTCATATCTCGTCGAGACGAAGATTTCAATCTCCATATCTCCGAATAGGAGTAACTTAAATAGGGGCATCTGTCGCACCCTAATTTTTGACCTTAAGATTCCACCTCCTTTTGGTTTTTCTTACGTTTTATCTCTTTACTTTTATGTGCGACTAACGAGTGTATGTAGGTACATTGATCTTAAACCTAGACGGCGTTAATCCTCACAGAGTTTTTTTCTCCTTCCACCACCCTTGGATCAACACTTTTAAAGGATATATTGAACGAAATCTCTCTGGCTGTATCTCACGAATTAAGATCGGGTTCGCGACGCATGTGCTATCAAGGCCTTTGATTGAAAAAGGACCATTCAGGACAATTGATTTGGCACAAGACGCGGGCCATGATGAAAAAGGGAGGTTGTGGACCCTTTATGATTAAGATCTTAAGCACATTATTCTCTAAAAGATAATGACTCCATGGTTATAGGGTTCAAGGCGCCCTACCTTTCAAATTACAAATATAAGCACAAATTTGGGGTCGTATGGGACCCAAATCACAGTGGAGTGTATCTTTTTTTTTTAAAGGCAAAGCGTCATTTCAAGGTTAAGGTTTTCAGGTAGTCTTTATGTTCATCAAAGTTTCTCAAAGATCAAGCCAGCATAAGTAATTTTATAGGAATAACTTGGAGTTCAGTTTGCAAAGCTAAGAGCACATGTCATTATCAGTCCCTTTGAACCATATTATTCAAGCTAGTCAAATGTCCAAGTTTGTACATCATGATCCTATCAGAAGAATTTTTATCCAGTAGTTTTCATGGGGGTAAAGCCGAGTTATTTACGAGGACGGATTCAAACCCCACTTCTACATAAACCATTACGTTACTCAAGGGCGCCCTCCAAAGGAGATAATAGCATCGTTTTAGTTCATATCATTATTTAAGAAGATTAAAAGTTTTAGACTCTACCTCAAATTGGAGTTCACCATACAAGGAAGTTTAGAATATTATTACAGATCAAATCCCTTTTTCTACTTGATTCTCTGAATCCTTCTACAAATTATTAAGACAAATTCAAATCTAAGAATCATCCAAGTCACGTTTGTTGAAAAAGTCAAGTAGTACTTCTTTTCTTTGAGATTATGTTCTAAATTCAATTTTTAATCTGCAAACACTCTTCAAGCAACTTCAGCTGTGATAAGTCTCAGATCCAAAACGTGGCAAAATTTACAGTAAGGGCAAAACTCCATAATATTTCACAATACTGGTCAGAATTAATCCAAACAAAAATCAAGTGCACAAGATGGAACATTTGACTTTACAAGGGCTACCATTCTTTTCAAGGATAATAATAAATACAAAGTTGTGCCATAGGTTCCCTACATTCAAGCCATTTCATACTTGCAGTTTGCCCAACTTGGAAGCGTTCCCCTTTACAAAAGTAAGGAGGTTGTTCGTTATCCACTTCAGAAAAACAACCTGCCAAACGAAAACCAATGGAAGAAATTAGAGATACAACATTAGTAGTTCTTCACCGCTCCAAACATGCCGCCCTTTAGCGAGCAACCCAGATGGAGCTGAAAATAACACAGGTTCTCCCATTAGTGTCTGAACTGGTCATTAAAAGCAAACAAAAGCCAATTACATTTATGTTTCCGAAATTGTTTGCAGACGCAATCACGGTTATGGCAAGCATTAAAGTACAGTAAGGGTCAAAAGAGAAAGGGTTTAAGGTATCGACAACCATTAATCATGCTGAGAGCCCGCAGTTTCCAGCATAATACGATGTTACCTTGCACAGGCAGCATTCTGGTTTCTTCCCACATAAACCCCACCTTTGACGCACCAGGTTGTGTTACGAACGGCGCTCCAAGCTTTATCCTCGTTGTGCCTGTGCGTGCATTTGAGACAAAGGAATAGGTGGTTAAGAAGCTTGCCACAAATGTTTTACATGACAGTAACAGACTTTCCAAGATAAAGATTTGTACAAGATTACAAACTACACAGGGCCAGTTCAAAGCACAAGGGTTAAGTCCTTATTTTTTGAAAAGTAAACCTAGCGTTTACCAAAATAAAGCCGACACTAGGTCTGTGGACGTGGAATAAAACTCTCACGGGATATGTCGGCAGTGAAAACAGTATCTATAGGTCGGGACACAGCGGTTCTTTCCTAAAAGTTCAGCTCCCGTTGATACGACTCGAGCATATCTTCCACTACCTGCATGACACAAGGACAAGGGACAGTATCTCAGCCAACCAGGAAAACCAAATTACGTGTTCTGCAGAGGAAGGTAATAGAAGGAAAGGGTGAAAAGGGATTACCTCGACTATATCTTCACTACATTGCCAATACATGAGATGAGAGGAGAATGACGAAATGTGATGGTCAATTTGAAACCAAACTTAAGGCAGAATTGAAAACCTATGTGAAACCGTTCAGCTCGCCACACCTTTGCCCATTTTCTAAAGCTTCCATACCTGCAAAGCTCGACCGTAAGCCTTGTACCACCCTGTTAAAACAAAGCCAAGGACCGAGTTAGTAGACGCCAAAGTAGAGATTCCCTTCCAGTACAGATGACGTTGATTTATCTCTAAGGGCTTGGAGAATTACAACAGACAACCAAGGGCACTTCAAAGTAAAAAAGAGTACAATTAATGTTCCCATTCAGCAGAGTACTGTTGCGATGCCACAATGACAGAGACTGAACTGTAAAAATGCCTTCACGTTAGCGCCATCTTGAAGGGCGATTACCTCTTGCTTTTCCTCCTACGACGGATTGCAGAAGCTTGTCAAAGATAGACAACAATATATTTCTTCATAAGCAACTGGGGTATTCGCTTAAACAACAATGACGACCAAGCTATAACCGAGCAATAACGAAGAATTTGTTACCAAAGTTGCTATCACGCCAGGAAGCTTTCCATCCTTTAAATAGGTACTGCTGGTCACAAAGAGGAATTAACAATGAATGATCCAATGCATACACTTGTATCGCATACCGTGAAGAGTAAGAATAGGAAATTTAAACAGCATCACCAGACACGAATCTCCCTTTCACCTGCAATAAAACCATTACAAAGTCATTTTCAGAAATGCATAGAAATCATGTTTGCTTACAAGGCTAAAATACCAGTTTTACAAGGAAGGGATTCTCAGGACGTAGAAGTGTTCTCGTTCGCATTTTTGTCCTCCACAGTTGTGAGGTCGGGAGACCCTGTGTTGAATTGTTTTCCGAAACAAGCATCTGTGAACGCAAAGAGAGAACTTGTCAAGCAACCACTGGCAGAGCATAACAGGAAGAAGTTAACAGCATTTACCGTGAGGAATCACACCTTTCAGTGGCCTTTAATTCGTGTTTAACATAGCAGGCATGATATCCTCCAGCTGCATCAATCGTCTTGCAAACCTGAAGAACCAGACATGGATGGTCAATGATGTCGTATTTACGCCCAACACAAGCAATCAGAACATCCAAAACACGTATGTGACATAATCACAAAAAGGGAAATTCTTTAAGGAGATCACAACATGTCAGAATCAAAAAGGAAAGTCCATCAATTCATAGAGCGGCTAAACTAGGGGTGGCAAAATGGATGGATTGGATGGATATGGATTGGATTGCTAATGGATGGATTAAAACAATCCATTAGTCCATTAAAATCCACTAAAATTTTATTAAAATTATCCAATCCGATCCATCCATTAAGAATAAAATCCATCCAATCCATCCATTAACATATTTTTAATGGATGGATATCCATCCATCCAACTTTTTTTTTAATTTCGTAAAAATAAATATTTTTTTTTCAAAAACAAATTAGTTTTTTATTCTGAAAAAAAAAACCGATTTTTTTTCCCAAAAAAAAGTCGTTTTTTTTTTGAGAAAAATTTTTATTTTTTTTCGAAAAACAAATCAGTTTTTTATTCTGAAAAATAAACCGATTTTTCAGAAAAAAAAATTGATTTTTTTTCCAAAAAAAAAGTCGGTTTTTTTTTCGAAATTTTTTTTTTCGAAAAACAAATCAGTTTTTTATTCTGAAAAAAAAAACCGATTTTTTTCCAAAAAAAAAGTCGGCTTTTTTTTCGAGAAAATTTTTTTTTCGAAAAACAAATCAGTTTTTTATTCTGAAAAAAAAAACTGATTTTTTTTCAAAAAAAAAAGTCGGTTTTTTTTTCGAAAAATAAATCAGTTTTTTGTTCTGAAAAAAAAAAAACAGATTTTTTTTCAAAAAAATTAAATTTTTTTTTCAGAAAAAAAATATAGTTTTTTTAATTATTTTAAAAAAAATCTAATTTTAAAAAAAATAAATCTAACGAAAATAAAAATAATCCATTGGATCCTTAAAATATGTTGGATGGATTAAATCAATCCATGCATATAAATGGATGGATTGAATCCATCCATGCATATAAATGGATGGATTTAATCCAATCCATTAACTTATTTTTTGTGTGGTGGATGGATTGGATGGATTTTTTGATGGATGGATTGGATGGATTTTGCCTTAATGGATTTAATTGCCACCTCTAGGCTAAACATAATCATCAAATTCATACTTAAAATCTCTCAAAGTATATCCAATGAGATCAGACACAATCATAGAAATTTGGAAGTCGATTAAATGTCCAGTTAACAGCTGCAAGCAAATCAGGCACAGAGAATCAACAACATTTTATCGCATTTATTTCAGCATTTCAAAAAAACAACCTATAAAAGATGGAAGAGGGTTTTGAGAGGATACACAGTACATATACGCAGAAATTCAACAACAACCAAAAATTCATAACAATTCACCATGAAAAACCCCAGTTCTCCATCGAATCCCTAAATCGAAATCCTAAAGCCCGAAAAGAGGAGAAACTTATCTTTAAATCCAGCTGCGAGGTCACCCTCAAGCCATCGCACCACCGCCATTAATCGCCACCATCACGTGCCGTCGAAGCTTGCCCGAAACCATCCCAAAACCGCCAGCGAACCACCTTCATTGTTCATCATGGTAAGCTTCTCTCAATTGACGACTTTAGTTTATGATTAATGTTTTGTTTTGTGAGAATCTATTAGGTCATGAGAGATATAAGAGAATGGAGGAGAAGAAGGAAAGAAAGAGAATGGCGATCTGAAATGGAGAAGAATATAGAAGAATGGTGAGAAGCAGCATCGATGGAGGAGAGGAGAGAGTCGCGATCGGAGATCGCGAAAAGGGAGAAGACGGAGCAATTGGGATTAGGGTTTTCCCGTGTCTTTTTAATTTTGTTTTTATTTTTTATTTTTGTAATCATATGGTAACGCACACACACTAATTACCACGCACCTCACATACACCTGTCAGATCCAACGTCTGACGCCATCACACGGCCAGTATTACGCTTGACCATCATAACTCGTACACCCTCGCACACACAGGATCCATCAGCCACTAACCTTGTTTAGTCTCTTAATCCTCTGTTTTACTTAATTAACATGTTTATATTTTCATTAACCAATTTAATAATCAACCTTCATAATATCTTTTTTTATAACAATAATTATTCAACAAAACTTTTCTTAAATTAACTTATCTTATTAATAACTAAACCATTTGCATTTCTAATTAATCTATTTCATAATAACTAGCTTGTTAAAACAAATGAAAACCAAAACTATTTTATAATTAGCTTGTTTTTTGAGATAATAATTAAAATCTTTTTTTCTAATTAATTTAACTTCAAATCAACCTTTTAATTAAAACAATAACTTCTTTTTCTTAATTAATATTTTTCTGAAAACATAAAAATATGTTTTTTTTCCTAATTAGCCTATTAGTAACCCCCTTAACTAATTTAAACTTTTTATAATAAAATTATCCACAACTTTTTTATATAATAATAAAAACTCTTTTAATCTAAAATTAACTCCTAGTTTTTTTATTATAAACCCTTGTAATAATAAAAAAACCATTTCATAATAACAAAACTATTTTATTAAAAATTCACTTCATGACAATCTAAATTATTTAACTAAATCTATTTCATAATTTAAGGAAAACCTTTTTTCTTTTTATTTAAGAAATCTTCTCTTTAAAATTAGGAACTAAACCATTTCACATTTAAAACAACCTTTTAAAATAAATTATAACAAACCTTTATTATCTTAATCTTTTATTAATAAATTAATTATTAGTTTCCTTAAAATCAAATCACAACCAAACTTTTTATAAAATTATTATTAAAGTCAAACTTTTATCAAATAAGTCAATACTCCTTAAATATAACTTTTCTCAAAATTAATCAAATTCACCTAAAATTAAATCAACTTTTCTCAAATTAATCCCACTAAACCAAATACAACTTCTCATTTAAAATCAATTCAACTCTCCTAAAATCAATACAACTTTTTTATAAAATCCATCTCACTAAAAGATAATATGACTCCTAAATAAATCAACATCTAAATCGTGCACGCTTCCGCACATTCACATACACAATTCACGCACTTACCTAGCGCTTTCATGCGTTCGTGTATGGATTTAATTATCCTCCCTTTTACATTTTCTACAATCTACCTTTATCGTATTTATCTTTATCGTATTGCATTCCGTCCAAAGGAAAAACCTACACATGATTCAACAATTGTGTGTAGTGCACATCATTTGCATCATTCTCCCCTACGATCCTTAATCCCATTCAAGTCAATCTCTTAAGATAGATCCTACCCCATAGGAGGACCTTTGTCTTTATCTTTACAACATAGGAAAACAAAACAAACAACAATACAATCATTCAAACACAATAGAGAAATAGATGTTAATCATCTTAAGCGAGATAGAATCTCCACCCCACATCAATACAATCAATACCGTAGGAACTTTGCCTTAAGAGAGATAGAGGCGTACATCGTCGATCAATATCCGAGTACTTAAGCCCTTCTCTTAAGACGATGCAAAGACTATTTTCCTACAACTTGTGGTGGTTAAATCTCTCTTAAAATGACAACTCACCTTTTCTTCTAAAATCAATCAACCAACTACCCTAAACCCGTAGGAACTTTGACCACAGTCAAAGAACTCCTCAAACCGCCAGGAGAACTACAAAATACTCTAATTCCACTCCCGTAAGAATATGTAGGCATAAGATGCGACATCTTATCGAGTATACTTAGGAATAAACCCCTAGGTCTTTTAACCTTAAGCAGATAAACCATAGCAATAAACAAACATAAAACAAGAGGTTCCTGTAGAGTACTACAGAAATTTAGGATGCTAGCACCTTCCCTAAGTTTAACCAACCCCCGAACCTAAAACTCTCTAGCTTGCATTTGCATGGCATTGTGGGAATTTCGATCTTTATCCCTTCCTTTGGACAAATCAAAGTTCGGTTGCAAAATGAATTAAAGATTCAAACTAATTAATAGTTTGGTATCCAAATTTCACCGCGACACATACGAGTCCTAACTTCCTGAAGTTCTGCTTATACTTGATTCATGACTCTCTGTTGATTCCCTTGAGTTGAGTACTTGTGAAAACTGAATTCTACAATCCTGTTGATGAGAGAAAGCCAAGCAGAGATAAGAATAAAATCACCGAGAACACCTTCTAGGAAAATGAAAATACAAATGCAAAATATAAACATGTTTATATATTTCAGAGAGATATCCCCCTTGATTCCAGTTTCACAATAAAACGAACAGTAGAGATTGACATAATATAAAAAGATCTGCTCAAGATAAAGTAAAGATAATAAGTCAATACATACAATCCACAGAGAGATAACTAAATACAAAAGTCGGTGATCCCAACCAACAAGTCTGGTGATGATCAGATACAAGGAAATCTACTGAGACATATCATCAACTGAAGATAACCCTCCCCAATCACTGTGCTCCTTGCACTAATTTTGAGTCTCCTTGAGTAGCTTCTTCGTATTAGGATGCTCTGGTCTTACAATCAATTCTTGCATGAGGACGTCTCTTCTGCGTATGACTTCTCCCTGACACTAACAATATTCTTCCCAAGCATTTTCACCAAAGACATTTTCAAGTCTAGGATCTCTCAGCTTAGGCTTCTTTAGTTCTGCTCGAATCACGAGCTCTTCAAAAGCTGATAAGGTTTCTTGGAGTTTCATCTCACTTCTGTATTTGTGAGATGACTCTACCACAACCTCTCTCTCCTTGACTTTGAGCTGTGACTTCAACTTATCAATCTGATTATGAAGCTCGTCTTCTCTGTTCTTGTTGGTTGTCACTGTAGCATTCCACTGATCATTGAATTTGGATATCTCCAAATAAGCTCTATCCAAATCAATCTTCCTATGCTGAAAGAGGCTGTTAGTACTCTTCAGATCTTGGCCAACTTGCTCTCTCATCCTGATCTCATCAGACATCTCTTTCTCCTTCTTGGTCAATGTCTCTTTCTTTACTTTGGCTAAGTAGACAACTTCATTCTGATCATGCCTTAGCTGACTGATTTCCTTCTTCAACTCCTCATTCTCTTTGCGTAGTTCTTCCTTCTCCGCCCAGAGTTTGTTATACTTCAGGATATCAATCGTCGTGAGCTACTCAATCACCAACAGATGCAAAGGTTCTTCAACAAAGAATGGCAACAGTACTTCTTCAACCCTTTTCTGGATCCAATCCATATAAGGATCGTAAGCTCTATAATCACATTTACCCAAGGAAGGCTTTCCCTTCTTATGGATTTTACCCCACGCATCCACAACTCTCTTCAAAATATCAGGGTCAGCTACTCTGGTGAAGTACAAAGACTCTTGAACATATTCGTCCTTTAGCGGTTCCCTCAAAGCATATTCAAATTATCTGACAGCGAGAGAAGGGTTGTAATTAATTCCCCCTTTCCTCCCCATCAAAGTCACATTAGGGAAGCTTCCACACCTGAAAATGATCTCTTTGCCAAGCAAATCTTGGTTGATCTAGACAATATATTTTGCAGTTAAATCCATCAGTCTTTTTGACCATTCAGAGGAATTTCTTGAATCCACGAAGGCTCCAGAACAAGGTAGATGATATACGAACCACTTATGAAGAAGCGGTGCACAACAAGAAACCATATTTCCTCTTATCTTCTTGTTCTTGTAATGCGCATAATGATATAGATCTTCTAAGAAATTTGGCATAAGGTTCTTTGATATGAAGAGATGAACATCACTCATATCTACAAAGTCTGACACATTAGGAAACAACACAGTACCATAAGCACACAATGCAAATATGGAACTAAACACGACCCAACAACCCTCACCAGCATATTTTTGAGCTTTATCTACCAAGAAGGCCAAAGTATATCCATAGACTCCTCCTTTGTTGACAATGTTGTCCACTAACCCGAATTTGCATAAATAAAGAGAAACAACAAGCTTGTCAAGATCAGGGCTCTCTTCAGAATAAAAGAAAGGTGCTTTGTCCTGGAGAGGAATTCCCAAGATATAAGCATACTTCTCTAAAGTGGGAACCAACAAATAGTTTGGGAAGGTGAAACAACACAGAGGAGGGTCATAGAACTGCAACAGAGTGTGAATGGCTCTATACTCATAATATATGATGTTGCGGATGAAATTCAGAATCCTCCTATAATCTTTTCTGAAGACTTCAAGAACATCGGGACCGACCATAGCAATCAGATCAAGAAGAGGTCCCAACTCAGGTGGCGGGAACTTGTATACGATAATCTTCTTTCTGTCAACTTCCATCTCTGCATAACTCAGATAACCAGAATCAAAGGCAAGACAAGAACCTGAAAGTACATAAACATGCATGTTAAGATGCAGAATGATTATGCAGATGCAACAAGGGATCAAGGTATCCAATGCTCAAGATAGTTGTTGTGTTGTTGACCGAATATAACCATAACTCCGCTTTGATAGGAAACCCAAAAAACTAAAATGCTGAGGTAATAAGAAAACCAGAATACCCGAGATCAAAGGTCCACACTGACAAGAAAACTAAAAAACCGGGTTGGTTGAAAGTCAAGGTTTCTTGCAAAAACCCATCCCCTCCCACATGTGGGTTCTAGTCTTGGACGACATGGCAATCCTAGCAAGTTATCAGTATCACGAACTCTTAGGTCGAGAAAAGATGATACATTCACCATTTTTGGTTTGGCATCATCATCAATCGAGGAGGTCTTAACTGACTTCCCTATAAACAGTCTCAAAGTCATAAGCTTTCTAAGTCAACACCCTATCTTATGCACCAGATGTACAAGATAGAGAATCTACAAAGAAAACCTCGTCTGGACGTGAATTTCGTGCGAACTTTACATAGCCAGATGCCATGCAAGCCTCCACTACTCTCCACTTAAATCCTAAGCATACACTCAAGCCTGGGTAGTGGGCTTATCTCTCATGGAACAAACCCTCCCAATAGCATAACAACAACAACATAATAAGATAATAATAATCAAATGCAATAGTAAAATGAAAATGCAATAACACATAACAGATAATGTACATAAAAGCAAATAATTGCACAAAAGTAAACACCCAATGAAACAGAAACAGACAAGCGCTAGGATTGACTCGCATAGGGAACAAGAGTCCCCAGCTGTTGCAACTGCAAAAACACCTGGTGGAAAAAAATAAAAGAGTCACCATCGAACGTTATTTATCCCAACACAAAGAAAGGAAACGATCGAAAAAAACTTGAAGAAAGGGAGAAGACAAGGTCATCGCAACCAAATCTTGGGTTCAGGATTTGGTTACGCAAGGGGAAAGTATTATCACCCCTCACGTCCATTGTACTCAACGGGATCCACGCTTGTTGTCTAATCAAAGAGTGTGTTATCTAAAACCTACTGCTAAATGGAAACGGGAAAGCGAGAAGAAAAAGGAGACTCGATAGAATATCTCTGCTCTATGCCTACTTATTCCCTCGTGCAATGGGAAAGTCAAAGTCAACGTAGTTTGGAAAACTACAGGTGAAGGGGGAAAGGTTGCTCGCCAAGACATCGTCGTCTTTTGTCTACGTATTCTCATCTGGTATGAAAAATTAGAGCAAATGTAATTTTGCTAACAAATTGTTAAGTGTTTTTTATGAGTGTTGTTAAGCTCTCATTCTAGCAGTTAGGGTTGATGCCTGTTTGTGGTAGAACAGAAAAATAACGTGCTCTTTCCGGAAAAAATGTTTGAAGAACAATCTCGAAGGATGAAAATGATTTGAATTTGTTGTGAGTTTTAGAGAAGTGAATTGATTAGATTTGAGATTCCCATTGCACAATGTGTCGCATATCGCCCCCAGACGGGACGTACACTAGACACTCTAGATAAGAAAAGAGAGACCCCTTATTCATCATTTCTCATATACTTAAAGCTCGTGGTGCACAATGTTCATCGCAGTTATTAAGTGTTTTGAAGTTGTTTTGAGATGAGAGGAAAAGAAAAATGCACAAAAGGTCTAAAGGGAAACTTGGTCCTAATGTTGTCATGCAAAATGGCCCTAAGGTCGGGATGCGGAAGGAAATTCTATCCTAATGTTAGCATGCAAAAGATGGACCTAAGATTGAGGTCAAATGAGACTAACCTAATGTTATCATGCATGGATTAAACTTCTAATGTCTATCCTACTCCAAGCTTAATCGAAAATTAAGTCGGACTAGGAGGCCTTAAGGGAGAATGCAAAGACAAGACAAAAACAAGGAAAACAAGGCAAAAATAGCAGCTACAACAGCGCTTCATGCACAAAACAGTAGTAAAATCCAACACACAAGCAAAACAACCTATAACAACATATGTTTTCAGGTAGAAACAGGTGTAAGAAACAGTAGGCAGCATGTATGCATAATTAACAGCATGTCAAAGTCCAGAACAACAGGTGTGAAAAGTGCAGACATCAAGTATACATGAACACTTAAAGCAATACCTCAAGCAAGCAACGATCATCAATGAACATGCATATCAAACCAAAACAAGTATCAAGAGTGCAAACATCCAAGACTAAGAAATAATTGACATTTAATCGAGCAATTCAAAAATAAAAACATGATCATGCAATCAGAATTCAAGAAATGCATATGACAATGTGTGGATTGAATATGAACATGTATCAAGTAAAGTCAATTGATGAACATGCATTAACAATTAAGCAAAAGAAAACTCCACAAGATCGTACAATTGGACATGCAATAAGAACATCATGCACTTAACATTGATTAACGAATTCGAACAATTATGCAATTATGGAATAAGAAAAAAACATAAGCATATGATACAAATCCAGTAAGATAAACATCAATAAACAACAATCAACATGGTGCGAACAATTATGCAACATAATTAACACACCAAGAATGCAACACAATAATCACAAACGTTCGTCAATGGAAAACCAAAAGTCGCGTGTTGAAGAAACAAAAGCATGCTATCAAGAATGATAAATTAGGTAAAAAAATTTCACATAAATGCATCACATCAATCCATAAGGTTTAAGGATGAAAAGGAACTCAAACAAGCTTGAAAATGCAAGAAAAAGGCAATTTGTCCCAGTGGTAATCGATTACCCTTTGAAAATTTGCAAAAAACGTGAAAAATAGGCAGGGTAATCGATTACCCTGATTGTGGTAATCGATTACCATTGAGACAATGGCAAAAATTCAACTTCTAAAAATACTATTCAGCAGCAAATGACTTATCCGATCATCCAAATGAATAAGCACTCAATTATGCACAAAAAATAGGTCATATTACAGCAAGCAAACGTCAATTACATCAAACAAACAACAAGATCAAAGATCAAATCAAAGAAAAATGGATCAAAATGCAACAAAAACCATGGATCTACGTTGTAGCAAGCAAGATTAAGCTGTTGCACCCCAAAATTTGCCCAACATTTCTTTACCTAACTTATGTTTCATTTCATTCACATTAGCATTATCATTTGCATTTCATTGACATGTATGCAGGAGATTAAGAGGTATGATTATCAATCAAGAGCTATACAAGACTGTGAGGCTAGCTAAGAAGGTTATTCAGATGTTCAAGGGTTGATATCCTTGTCAGAGAAGTTAAAAGATCCTCAGAGAGAGTGATTGAAGCCAAGTGTGTAGGTCTCCTAACTTGAGAGTTGTGGGAAGCCATCAGATGATTCTAAGGTCATGAATATGGACTTGAGGTCTTGAAAGAGCTCATGAGAAGTGTTGAAGATCGCTTTGAGGCCTAGACAGGTCATTGTGCAAGATTAAGAAGCCTCAGCCATGAGTGGTGCAGCTAGGGTTTGACTGGGTCAACCCTAAGTCAACTGAGGATTTGAAGGAAGTTGAGACTTAATTCAAGAGCCATGTGATCATGGATTGATACATTGAGATGTTATAAGGATTATTTCAAGGTTAACTCATCATGATTGAAGAGTTTGAGAAGTTTCAAGCTAGGGTTTCTAAGACTTGACAGTGGAAAATCCCCTAGTTTGACCCCTATCTTCAAGACAATTTAACTCAAGATATGATTGTCATCTCATCTTGACCCCAACATGATTGTTGTAGATCATGAGCTTAGCTTTAATTTGAGTACTATAAGTCCTTGATAGGATCCATAGAACTCAAGTTATGAGCCAGATAAGTTACAAGTCATCTGAGGCATGTGAATTTGGAGCCTGAAAGTTACCCAACTTGCATGGCACTTTTGCCCTAGAAGGATGATTCCTATGAACTTTTGGTCAACATGAATGTTGTTCCTTATTCTCTTATAGTTCTAGAGAGTACTAGAAGTCCTTGATAGGATTTATAGAACTCAAGTTATGGCTTTGACAAGTCAAGGGTATTTTGGGAAGTTGTAATTATGGATCATTTTTGGTTATGGGTCATTTTCACCAACTTAGACATCTCAAATGAAATTTTGTTCAACTTGAAAGTTGCTCAAAATGAGGTTTTTACCTTGACCATGTATCAAGGAGGCATTGAAATGGCTCAAGGAGAGACTTGTTTCAAAAGGTCGTGAAAAAGGAAGAATTAAAGGCATTAAATGATCAAAAATTCAAATAAATCATTTTGCGTGCAAATGAGGCAAAATTATAGGTCATTTTGAATGGAAAAAGCATTTTGGAAACTTTGGCAATGTTAGAATTTTGATTTGAGTCCAATATCATGCCCTTTTCCTTTGTTTCTTCATGAGGAAGTAACATAACATACACAAGCCATTGGATGAAAACAAGGAGGGAAACATCACCATTCATGTTCAATATCTCATGAGAAGTTGAAAGCAAGCTTGCTGAGGCCAAAACAGAGAAGGAATCGTGACTGGTGTGGATGACATTTTGAGGAGAAATTGGAAATTGAAAATCTCATTCTGAACCTTGGAGAAGGTTATAGATCATTCAATTACATCCTATATAAGCACATGGAGGCATTCAATTCATTTTTTGGTGAAGATTGAAGCCTGGAGAAGAGAGTGAAGTTGAAATTTCAGAGGTGCAAGTGAGAATCGAATTCTGAGTTTCAGGCCAAATCAAGGGAAATTGAAGATTGCATTAGCTTTAGAAGGAGTTTTGGAGTGTATTTGCATCATCTTGGAGGCTGAAGTGATCAAGAACCTCTTATGTTACGCCTCTGAACACAGGTTGGTACATTTCGTTTTTATGCATAATCTAGAGGGATATAGATAGAAATCTATAGGTGGTTAGGATCTGGATGATGTATAGATGGATTTTAGCTGATCAATTTGGGAATTAGAGACAAGTTAGGATGTGGATCATTTTCTGTTGAAGCTGAATTCTTGCAATTCTTGGATTGATAATCAAGATTAGATAGGGTAAGATGATCACCATGAGATAAGGATCATTTCTGTGCATTTAATTGAAGTTTTGATGAGATTCAAGATTGAGGTGTATTTTGGAATAGCTATCGGGTTTGAAAATACATAGAGATTTATATGATTCTAAGGTTGGATTCATGATCAGCATGAAAAATTGGACAAGATGATATATCATTTTGTAATTTTTGATGAACTGTGTGTTGGTCTTCACCGGAGAAGACGGTGGCGCCACTGCTCAGGCCACCGTCTGTAAATTCCCTCCATCTGAATGTTTGAATGAAGAAGATGCACTGCAGGCGTTGGATCACCCTTGAGACTTGACCAAGTAATCCAAATAGATGCCCACGGTTGCTTTGAAAAGTATGACCATTGACTGAAGCCAATACGCACCGTTTCACTTAACTGAATTGAATGGGCCTAGCGCTTGGATTGATATCCACACCCCCCATCTGGCACAACCCAGGATTTGAACTGACTTTAATTGCTATTTGGCACGCAAGTTTATTAATTTCTTTTGTTTTTCTTTTAATTTCATCATTTCATGTTAGTTTGACAATAATTCATAAAAAATAGAAAAATAGGTCAATTAATTCCAGATTTTTTCCCCCTGATTCATGATTGGATCTAGAATTTTATTGAATAAAAATATTAGGAAAATCATGCATTTTAAATTTTTGTGCATTTTTTACATTTTATTTGATAATAAAATTGCCATGGTTGATACCTCTGTTTGATGATTTTAGTGTGATCATTGGGTGATGAGTTTTGGCTTGATTTTTTGTGTGTGATTAGCTTAGACATGTATTCTCCCATAGTATTTTTCTCACATTTTTGTGGTGAAATTAAGTGTTGTTTTTAGATTGAACTTTAGGTGCTCCCTTTTAGGGTTTAAGTTTAGTACCTTATAGTGTAGAATTTATTTCTAGGTCTTATTTGAGGATTTGATCTCTGGAATTAACATGGTAGAGTCATGATTGACATAGGTTCCTATAGTTATTTTTGTAGGATTTTATAATTGATTTTAGTATTTTATCTAGAATTAACTTTAATACTAGGTTTTAGGTGATCCTAACTTGCTAACTCAACTAGAATGATCTTATTAGTTCCCTTAGACTAGGGTTTTTCTTCTCTTGCTCTTGGATGATGATGAAGACTTGTGTGGGCTGCTGTGGAATTCATGGTGGAGCTTGGACTTGAAGATTGCCCTCCCTTTGGTGTAGTTTGTTTAGGGTTAAGGATTAGGGTTTTAGGGAGATCTCTTAGAATAGACTTTCTTTCTTCACGAAACATGGAAGATGTTGACCACTTCCATTCCTACCTATGATGTAAGATCCCATTGTGAAGGCCTCATCCCTCCTTTGGTAGGATGTTTGGCTCTTCACAAGTTGGTAGAACCTTTGAAGGTTCCTTTCTTTGATGGTGGAATGCTTAGAGGTGACCCTTGGTCTTCACTTTGCTTCTCCCTATCCCCACCTTGCTCTTGTTAGATGAATCTTTTTCCCTTGCTAGAGGATGGAGTTCCTTACTAGAAGATTGAAGATGTTAGAGGTTACCTTTCCCTTTGCCTGAAGACTGCCATTAGAGCTGAAGCTTGAAGATCAGGAAGAACAAGTTGACACTTGTGTGAAGAGGATTCTAATTGAAATTGAGAGCTGAAGCTTGAAGGAGAAGAACAAGTTGATACTTGTGTTTGATGCAGTGAAAGCTTGAAGAAGCAAGTTGATACTTGCCATTGAAGATGAGAGCCTTGGAGAACACTTACAGATTGAGGACTGAGCTACTGTCAGAGAATTGCTTTGCTGTGAAGCTGTGGAAGCTGTTAATTTGCTTTCTTTCCTGTCTGTCTTCTTTCTGTGCAACTGTATTGATGTCACTTGTGTGATTTGCTTGATGCATTAGAATAAGTTCATGTTTAAATTATTTTAAGCTAGGATCATGATTGCACTAGAGGTTGAGTTGCTCCCTCTGCTTGTATTTTTACTGTGTGGCTTTGCTTGCTGGTATTCGGTAGAGCCCTGCTCCCTTGCCTGTGTGGTTTGTGATGTGCTTGATGGCATTTTATTTTCCTTTATGATTGCAGTTATTCATATCTGGCTTGAGGTCGAGACGAGCTTGTGGAGGCTGATGCCCCACACACATTTCCTCCCTCACTTGCATTGCATGCATTTTACAGTCGTTTACTGTTTACTGTTTAAGCTGATGCTTTATCTGTTTCTGTTTATCATTGACATGATCCCTTAGGAATCTCACTTCCTTTGATAAGGAAGTGATGATTAGAACTTTAGGTTGAAACCTATGCATGATAACTTCTAGGAGTTCCCTGTTTCAAATTTCAACTATAGGATGAATCCTTGGCATGACAACATTAGGACTTGATAGTCTCCCCGTAGTTGTCTCCCTTCTCTTCTCATCTCAAACAACAGTAAAAAACGTAATAAAGGCAAGTTAGTATAAACGCGTTACGAGCCTTAAGCTACTTGGGTAATGATAATTGAGCGGCCTCCTCTCAATCGTCTAGAATTTTTAGTATACGTCCTTTGGACGATATGCGACGCATTCGTTCCTAGATCATAGTCTCTAGTGCTGTACAAACTACAGACAACTAAAAAAACAGTTCTTCCGTAAAAGACAGAAAACAAACTTCAAATATTTCTGCCCTGTGGGCCCATAATTCAAAGGAAGCTTTTCTGAAGAAAAGAGTGTTGTTAACTCCCAGTTCTCCCGCAAACGGTAACGTCTAAGTCTCCAAGGGTCGAGCTGCGTACACCAAACTGCTGGAACTGTTTGTTAACCCTACTCGATAAAACATATGAATCTGAATTCCCGTTAACCGTATCATCCCGAACTACGTAAGCTCTGATCTCTCATATATGTTGAGAGTATGTAGACACAATACCGACGTATTGGCGAGCCACCTTCCCCGTAACCCGTAGTTAGGCGAACTACATTGACTCTGATTTCTCATTCTCTGATGGGAATACGTAGGCATAAAGCGCGAAGCTTTGCCGAGTCATTTTCTTTTCTTTTTCAGACCGGCCTTGATAGGTAGATAGTAAACAAACCCATCGGATAAACACAAACAAGCGTGGATCCCATCGAGTACGATGGACGTGAGGGGTGCTAATACCTTCCCTTGCGTAACCGACTCCTGAACCCAGACAGTGGTTGCAATGACCTTGTCTTATACCTTTTCGTCAGGTTTTTCCGATCGTTTCCTTTCCCGTTCTGAGGGATAAATAACGAAAGGTGGCGACTCTTCTGTTTTGCCGGCACCTTATTTTCGCGGTAGCGACATAAGCAATATCAAAGCAAGATCTAGAAATTACTAACCAACAAAGTCGAGGATTGCTTTGGTAAGTGTTGTTAAGCTGCAATTAACATATCCAAGCAAGAAATCCAAGGACCTATGAAGCTTTAACAAGAAAACTTGAAGATCCAAGCAAGAATCCACAAATAAGCAAAAACTCTTCCAAAAGTGATTCCAACAACTTAATTCAAGATCCAAATGAATTATAGAACTTGAATTGAACCAATGATGAAGATGCAATGAAGGTTTAGCTCAAGAATTCACAAATTGCAATGCATAATTTGTGAAGCTTTTTAGCTAAGGAGCTTTGGTGGAAGGTTGAAGATGAAGGTTGAGAATGAAAAAGTGAGAGGGAATTGAGAGCAAACTTTGAAAATTGAGATGAAAATGAGAGTGAATGAGTGTGAATCAGTGTGGTTTGGAGAAAATTTGATTAAATAACCCCTAGGTTATGAATTGAAATATGATTTGGAATATGGATTAGTGTGAGGAATCAAAATTATGAGTAGAATTAGGAATTGAGTGTTTAAAATTTGGAGGGAAATGGTGAAAATGAATCAATTCTGGATCCTTCCAATGATGCACATGTGAAATCAAGGGCTGAAAATGATTGGAAATTCTACAGTGCTGCAAATTCAAATATTTTTGCAAAATGCGCCTGAGGTAATCGATTACCCCAAATGTGGTAATCAGGTTACCACCTTCTAGAATTGCCAATTTTGGTGAAATGTGGAGGGAAACTTGCGTAATCACCCGTTGCCATCTGTTTTGATCCCCATTAAGCCTCTGAAACTTTTCTTCTGATATTGCATATGTGAAACACCCAAAATAAACTGTGAACTGCCTCCTGCGTTCAAGATTACTGGCTGAAGAATATAATTGGGTGCTTGATTGCTGAGCAAAATAAATGTTGAAGCCTCTGATGCATGCTGTTCTTAAAACTTCCAATAAAAGGAAACCCCGAGCCACAAAACACCTTGATCCCATGTCTCGAGAGCCAACGCCATGATATGCAAAAATGAAAAATAAACGAAACATAACCTAGAAACAGTTAAAACAAAAGGGTAAATTTTATGGTGCTACACCAAGCGCCACAATTTTACCTCGACTATGGCCCCTTTTGCCAAAAGAACCCATGGTCCCGAGTTGTTCACTCGACCACTTTCATGCATTGGTGATAAAGGAAAAGAAAAAGAATCCAAATAGATTTGGTCATCTTTCCTGACGGTCAGGCTCCTCTATGTTCGACTTGAGCCTATCAAAGAGCATGTGAGAATCCTCCCATATCAACCCAACCTAGTATCATGCCAATTTGGAATTAGTCAAACAATCCCCCACCCATTTTTCAGGAAGAAGAGTGAACTCTGCCTTAGTACCATCAACTACTTTGAAGATGACTGGTTGCACCAATTTGCTCGACATGCTGATGGTTGACCTAATCTCAGCCTTTTCAGTTTTGAGCCCAACTATTACTGCACCTCAGCATTTGATACTTGGTGGAGAAATTATTATGCTTAAGAATTCATGGACGCTGCTACCATAAAACAACATCTTATTGCTTCCTTTTCTTCTTTGTAGAAAAAGTTCAACATAGGTAGATCAACACACATCAACGAGACTCAAGCATTCCAAAAATACTTTGAATATGTATACGACCCAAATGATCTTAGACGAACGATCAACGAGACGGCTAAGACTCTGAAAGACAAAGTACAAGCGAAGCTCCCAAATTTAAAAATCCATGCCTATGTAAAAGACAGATATAGCTCAGCTCTCAAGTTTTATACTCCAAAATTTCCCCCTTTGCCAACCAGCGACATGGCTCTTGCCTTCCCTCCTTTGTTTCTGTGGTGGCTTGTCTGCGGGGAATTTTTAAAAGTACACAAGAATGAACTTCTAAAGCCTGCACACCGAGTGATTCCGACTAAGCTAGATCTATACAGTTTCAAAGGTCACCTTCATGTCGACATAAACAATGTCAGGGTCGAAACTCCCATACACGAGGGTGAGGAAAACACAATTATCTCTCTTCAATCTTATTTACCACGTAATTTCCCATCTCTAACCTCTGGGTCTACTATTATTTCGCTTTTTTCTCTTTTAACCATAACTGCCAAGCACAAGAAGAGGACCAGAGAAGTTGTCAGGGCTGAGGTGACGCTTAGCCAACCCAAGGTCGAGGGGACCTCATCAAACCCTTCTTAGGTATGCGTTAAAACAACAATTGCCTTTGTTATTTCGATGATCTTTATTTTATGTTTATTTGTATTCTTCTTTCCTATTTATCATGCAGGTTGGTGATAATACTGCAGATGGTGCGTATGGCGCTGTGACTACTAACCCTATTAAAGCTAAAGATTCTTCTCCAGAGCCCCCTCCACACAAAAATAAAAGCAAGAGTAATAGAGAAAGGAAAATCCTAGCCAGTCCAAGAATGGCTCCCATCCCCAAAACAAAAAAAGGGAAGAAAATTGATTCTAGCGTTGTGGTGAAGGTTACCCCAGCAGCCAAGAGGTTAGTGTCGAATGAGAGCGTCAATTCTAGCCCTGACGGTGAAACCCTAAGGGTAATTATAACTTTAATCTGCTTATTACTCTCTTTTTGATAATATACTGACAAGTACCTTATTGTATAGGACAAACTAGTAGTCCAACCTGAGGCAACCTCGACTGCTAAACCTATACCTATCAGTAGTTCTCCAGCTCAACAACCTTCTACCATTGAAGCCGTTATAGGCGAAGTTAAAAAAACTATCAAGATCGAAGACAACACTTCTCATCAAGCCACTAGGGAATTGTCCCTTACTGACTCATCCTCTTCGACATCATCTAAAGAATTGTGTGACTAGATGGACCTAGATAACAACTCCCCAGTACACGACCCTGCTAATAAACAACCTTTACCAACTACTAACAAAACTCAACCGGAGAAGGAAACCCAAACGTTCCAAGAGACTACTTATATGTCGTAGGTGACAAACATCCTAGCTCCGAAATTGCTCATAATGCTGAAATGGAGACACCAAATGACTTGAGTGCCAATAAAACTGCTCCAATAGTTACTCCCCTTTCATAAGAAGAACTAGATGCGCTGAAAATGAATAATCCCAAGGTTTATGTGAAAATGGTTTTGAGTACCAAGGGAAGTTATATTGATAAAGGCTCCATCTCTTCGACTATATCAGGCGGAACTTCCGGTCCTGAGTCAGCTGAGTTAGTACTTAAGCAACTGAAGATTCTCATTGGGGACGTCAACCTTTTCGCAGCTTTAGAAAGGGACTTCATATATTGTTATAGCATCAAAACCCTTTTGAAAAAGATGGACATCCCTGATGTCCCCATTGAAGTGGTCGACTTATTGGTTGCTTTTGGCCCTTTTTTTTTACCAGATCCAGGCAGATTTACAACATCGGCATGATACCAAAACTATGATGGCGCCTAAAGCGGCCAAGAGATCCAAAGCCTGAAACCTAGCCAATGAGTCAGATCAACGTGCGAGGAACTTAAAGAAAGTCTTCACCTGGAAAATAACATTATCACTGCTTTGAACAAACAAATTGCTGGGTGGAAGGAGGAAGTAGATGCATTGCAGATGAAAATGTAGGATGCTGGAGCAGAGAAAACTAATCTGCAAAGATTCAGTCAACTATAGCTGGATGAAGAGACTCGAAAAGTATCCAATACTTAGAGACCGTCGCTGCCCATGTCACTGAACATTCAACTTATACTTCACCCTTTTGTAGATTGATCATCGACTCTCCTTAACTAAATTTCAGTATGATTGCCTCAAACCACACTTCCCTTTCTAGGATAGAAACTTTTAATTGATTTTTGTTAACTTGTTTTCTGCCGCTTGTGGCGATGCTTTAACTCTAATGTAATGTTTCGGCTACACCCTTAAGTATTTCCTGCAAAATAGGAGGATATGACTTAAGTATTTTCCATTTATTTGCAGAGTTTGACCTTCCAAGGTCAACTCTTCAACTTCGTATGCATTATTTGAAAATGTTTGTAATATCTTGAAAGACCCTTCCCAATTTGGGGACCACTTTTACAACGACCTATCCTTTCAGTTCACATGTAGCATGACCTTCCAAACTAGGTCGCCTTTATTAAAGGCTTTAAGCTTCACCTTTGTTGCAGGCTTTATCAACTCTCTCTTTTTATCTCATTAAGACGTCAAGAGTTGTTAGTCTATCCTCGTCCAACTGAGCCAAATCGTCAAACATCATTCCCCAATAACACTCAATTGGTATTTTAGATTTCCTTTGAATCTTGACTGACTACAAGTAAATTTCCAAAGGCAACATTGCATCATGTATATATACCAGTCAGAAAGGTGTAGAACTATTCGAATCTTTCAGAGAGTTACCATATGCCCACAAGACTTGGTTTAGAGTTTTATGCCAATTTTTTGGCTTCTGCCCCACATGTTTCCTAGTTATCCCAATCAATATCTTATTTTCTGCTTAGACCTGACCATTGGTCTAAGCATAATATAGTATCGAAGTTAACATGTTGAACCCTTTTATTGAAGCAAACTCCACCATTTTATGTCCTATGAAGACTGAGCCTTGATCATTCGTGATGGTTTTAGGAATCCTGAACCTGTATATAATATGGTTCTAGATGAAACTCATCACTTCCTCTTGGCCGACATTGGGTAAAGGTATGGCCTCTATCTACTTAGTGAAATAATATATTCCCACCAAGATATACTTATGTCCTTTTGGCGAGAAGGGTTTAATTTCTCCAATTATGTCCAAAGACCAACCTCTGAAAGACCATGGCTTTACTATTGAGTGTAAGTCACTAGCAGCCACGTGCTGGATACCTGAATTCTTTTGGAACTCCTGGAAACCCTTGGCAAATTCTATATAATCTTTGAGCATGGATGGCCAATATACTCCTAGTCGACATAATAGCCATTTCATTTTATGACCAACTTGATGCAAACAACACGACCCTGATGAACCTCAGATATTTCCAAGTAAGCTTCGTTTTTGCCTAAGCATTTGAGGAGATGTTCCTTAGGAGTCTTCTTCAATAATTCATTACCCATAACCACGTAGCTTAAAGCTATGTACTTAATTTTTATATCATTCGTCCCTGTTGGGTTCTGCAGATAATCGACTATGGGTATTCACCAATCCTTATCTGACATCAAATCAATGGCTAAAACTTCAAAGTTCATTCCTCTATCTATTTTCAAATATTCTAATCTTTATTAATCTTCGTACTCATATGCCCCATGAAGTTTTAACATCGACGAGGTGTCTTGAGCCTTGCCTTTTGATACCAATTTTTCCTTAACCTCTACTAAGTGTTCTAACCTTTCCTTTAAAATTTTACAACTTGAGGCTATCTAAGCTAAGGCGTTAGCCTTTTGGTTTTCCAAACGAGGAATATGATCAATCAACACGTAGTCGAATTGCTTCAATAAATGATTGGCTTGTACAAAATACAACATCAATTTCTCTTTGATACACTTGTATTCCTTCTTTAACTGTCAAATCACCAGCTCAGAGTCTCCCTTTATTTCGACTTCCCATGCCCCCAAGTCTAGCAGAATCTAGAGGCCTGTTATCAAAATGTCATATTCGACCTCATTCTTAGAACATGCCCCGTTGATCTTGTATTTGAACTTGGTGGGTATGTTCTCTGGCGAGAGTATAAAAGTACCTACTCTTGAGCCATCTTTATACCTAGAGCCGTCGAAGTATAACCTCCAGTGTCTGGTTCCAACATAAGCATATACTTTGTCTACCACTGAATGGTCAACAATGAAGTTTGCGATAATCTGTCCTTTTACTGCTTTCAAAGGACGATAAGTCAAAGAGTATTTAGTAAGCGCTAACGCCCACTTCCCTATTCACCTATACAAAATAGATTTGGATAGAATATGTTTAATAATCTCGAAATGGGAATAAACGTAAACTTCAACTGGTTTTATATAATGCTTTAATTTAGTACAAGAGAAGTATAGGCATAAACATAACTTTTCAATTGAGTTATACCTAGTTTTTCGCATTTATTAAAATTTGACTGAGGTAATATATGGCCCTTTCGACGCCATTATCATCCTCCTGTGCTAACATACTGCCTATGGTTGAATCCGACACGGCTACATATAATTTCATGCTCCTATTTCTACTTGGAGGTAACAATACTAGAGGCTTCATCAAATACTTCTTGATCGTGTCGAAGGCCTCTTGTTGTTCAATCCCACAAAAACGTCACTATATTTCTTGAGTCGAAGGAGTGGCAAAAATGATTGTACTTTGCCACTTAAATTATAAATGAATCTTCTCAAGAAGTTGATCTTTCCTAACAAAGATTCGAACTGCTTCTTTGTTGAAGGAGGCTTGAGATTGACAATCACTTTCGCCTTGTTCTGATTGATCTCTATTCCTTTTTTGTGCACCACGAATCCTAAGAAATCCCTTGCACCAACTCAAAAAGCGCATTTCAACAGATTCATCTTCAATCCATATTTCCTTATACTTTGAAAGGATTGTCGAAGATGGTCTAAGTGACCATAGCTTGAGGAAGATTTTATGACAATATCATCTATATAGACCTGCATAAAGGTCTCGATGAAATCATGAAACATTGAATTCTTGGCACGTTGGTAAGTCGTCCCGACGTTTTTCAAACCAAAGGGCATTACTATCCACTCATAAGTTCCTAACGTGCCTGGGCATCAAAACGCCGTCTTGGGTACATCTTCTTCAGTTATAAATATTTGATTATACCTGGAATACCCATCTAACATGCTTAAATATTCATGACCTATGGCTAAATCGGCCAGCATTTCCGCCACATGCATGGAGTACTCATCCTTAGGTGTAGCATTATTTAAACATCTAAAGCCTATGAAAACTCTAAGTGTACGGTTCTTATTTATTACTGGGACTATATTTTCTAACCATTCGACGTACCTAACTGTCCTTATGAATTTGCTTTTGAGTAGACTCTCGATCTCTTCTTTGATCTTCGACATCACTTCTAGTGTAAACCTTCTTGGCAACTGCTTCACTGACTTCTTCCTAGGCTGAATTGGTAATTTGAATTCCATCATACTTCGAATTAAACCTGACATCTCGTTGTAAGCCCATGAAAATCAATCTTTTTAATCCTTAAGCAGATTGAATAACTTTTGCTTCATATTTAGATCCATCTTGGCGTTGATGTATGTCAGTCGCTTTTTCGCTACTTCGCCCAAATCCACTTCTTATAAAGGATCCTGGGCCTGCATTTTGATATTAGTTCCATGTGGGTCTTTCTTAAACCCTAAAGGCTTGTTGTCGTATATGCAATCAAGCCTCCAGCTTTTTGAAGCTGTTATTTTGTCCATAGGGCCTGTTGCACCCTAAAATTTGACCAACCTTTTCTTTCTAACTTGGCTTATGTTTCATTTTCATTTAGCATTTGCATTTGCATAGCATTGGTTCTATCAGGGGATTAAGAGGTGTTATGTTTTCCATTCAAGAGGAGAGCTCCTTTTTTCAAGCTCAAGAAAGGGTATCATATGCAAGCCATCAAGAGTTCATTACCATCAGATGTGGGTTTCAAAGCTCCTTGTGAGGAGAGGTTTGTGTATGGGTGTCACCTCCTATCTAAAGGATCATCAGAGGTTCATGAGGTCATCTATTTGGATAAGGCATGATTCAAAATCTCAATGTGTATCTTGAGGGGTCTTTATGGAGCTTACATGATCATTCAATTCATCAGGAAGAGCCCCAATCAAAGGGTATGGTGTTAGGGTTTCATCTGGTCAACCAAGAGTCAACTGTGGACTTGAGAGGACTCAAGACTTGGTTCTAGGACATTGAAGACATGAGGAGTCATCTTGAAGCATATAGGATGTATTTTTGAGATCAAATCAAGGAGATTCAAGAGTTCAAGGAGTTGCTAAATCAGGGTTTCAGTTGATTTCAGTGTAAAATCTCCTTCTTTGGTGCCTAACTTCAAGGACAATTTTCATTATGATGCAAGTTCAATCTCATTTTCCAACAAACATGAGACTTGTTCATCATATTTCAAGCTTTACTTTGAGTACAATAACTCATCCATTTATTTTGTACATCTCAAATTATAATGTCAACAAGTTGGTGTCATCAGATGAATGGATTTTTGAGGTACTCAAAGTCAACTCACTTTCAAGGCATTTTTCACATAGAGTCAAACTTCTCCTCACTTTAAAGTGAACATGAAAGTTGTTCCTCATTGTATTAGATTTCCAAAAAGTCCTAGAACTAATCATTCTCATGTGTGGAACTCAAGCTATGGTCTTCACAAGGCAAGGGTACTTTTGGAAACCTCATTATAGGTCATTCAATTCACTGATCATTTTCATGAACTTTAAGGCCTCAAATCCAATTTTGTCCAACATGAAATTTGTGTCCAATGGCCTTAACTTCACAATGAACTCAAAATACATGATGTTTGATGGTTATGTGATCATTTAAGCCATATTGAAGGTGGAAAACTTGACTTTTGGACATGATAGGTGTTTCTTGCATTTCAAGCTACTAAATGATTTTGTTTTGGAATTTTTCACACTTTAACATCATCAAACTTTGGTCATGCTATTTGTTACTTCATTTGTGCCAACATGAGATGATTTTTCAAGTCACTTTTTCACATAGTATACCATAAAAAGTCATGAACCAAACCTGGTACAAACTTATGCTCAACTTCTCAAAACTATCTCATTCATTCCTACACCCTTATTTGTGCTTGTTGCTGACCCAAAAAAGAAGTGTGTGAAGCCATAACCCATGTGTGCATGAAGTGGAAATATTTGGTCAAAACTTGAATTCACACAATACATCCATCATGGTCCTGCATGGAGTGCTTAAATCTACCATACTTAAACTGAAATAGAAACTCTAATCATCAGATTTGGCTGGCTACGTGAGAGAAGAGAGAACCACTTCAAAATTCATAAAATTTTCCTTTCTTCGAATATGGTTTCTTCTTGAGCATTCCTTCAAACCTTTGCTTAAAATATCATCACCAAGGATTAAAGAGGAGGTTAGAAGCTTGGAACTGAAGCTTGCACAAAATTTCAAGGGTCAACGGAATCACTCCGTTTGGTAATTTTCTGACCTTAGAACTCTCATTCTAGGCACCCTTTAGGGCTCATTTTTGGCGCATCTGAAGTCCTACACCATGTAGGCCATGTCTAGATTATTTTGGTAGCTGTTTGATTGAGTTTTTAGTTTATGCATTCAAAAATCGTGGCCTGTTTTCACCTTTTTTAATGACCTTTTTGCAAAACCAATGCCATATTTGAATTCCTCATGAGATTTCCTTTGAGATGATGTAGTGGGTTAGCATTTTTATGGCTATTTTGACCTAGCTCCGGTGACCCCTTGCTGGAGAAGACGACCAGAGCCCTAGCTCCGGCGTCTGGTTTGTTTTTGTGATAAGCTGACGTGTCCAAGTTGACTAGCTCATGTGTTGGTTTGAATTTGGGTTGACCATCACACGTGTATTAGTGAAACAGTGAGTTTCACTTAAAGGTGGTTTCTGATGGCTATTGGGCTTTGGTCCGTTGCTAACCCCACCCCCAGTTTTGGCCCAGTTGCGCCTTTGTGAAAGAACCCAGTTCAAATCCCACTTGCTAAATGCACCCTTTTCATCTTGTTCTTTCTTTTTTATTTCTTTTTGTTTACTTTTTCGTTTTAATTATTTTAAAATAGTTTCCTCTTTTATAAAAACACCTAAAAATTGTTTTCTGTTATTTCAACATGTTAATTAATTTTTTTATCATTTTTATTTTATTTTTCCATTTATTTTAATATTTTTAATGCAATTTAAGATTTAAGTGGTTTTATGGTTCATACCTAGTTTTGAATTGATCATTTGAACCTCAATTAAATATCCCCTATGACCAATTCTTCTCCCTCACATAGGTGATAGATTGAGGCATTTTTGAGGGTGGATTTGAGGTGTCTATGATTATTTTTCATTTGGTTTCAATTGCCTTTTTGTTGACCCTCGACACATACTCGATAAAGTGGAACGCCTTGCTTTCTTGGACTATTTGGTGGTGCTTTGAGTTGAAGTTAATCATGAGGTTTTCCATTCTGTTTTGAACTTGATCCATCTTACTTTGAGTATTTTGTTTGGCATTTATTGGATTTGTCTTCTATATTTAGTGGATTTTTCAAATTCAAGTCATTTTAAAGGTGTTTACACATGCTAGTCTTGACCTAGTCTTAGGGATATAAACATGAGTGATCCCTTAGGCACCTCTTAAGCCTTGTTAGCTCTTGTTAACATGCTTAAGGTGCTGCCTTGCTTGTTAAGGGTCAGTGGTATGTGTAACTTGTGCCACAAGTTACCTTTTGATCATATCTCTCCACTTGTTTGAAGTATGAGATTGTGTTTGAACTTTGGTTCTTCATTTGAACATGATCTTTCTTGTGCTTTCTTTTCATTTCGACCTTGAATTTGGATCATTCCCTTTGTGATTCACTTCTTCCCTCTCTGGTTTACCACTTGTTCATGATGATTTGGTGTTAATGTATACACTTTGAGTTTTTCGTGAACATTTGCACCCTTTTTGCATTGTTTGTTTGCACTTCTTTCTTGAGCTTGAAGTTAGTGTTTGGTTGAGTTGAACATGTGTTGGTGGCTGCCTCACACCCTTTCCTCCCTCTTTTATTTGTGTGTGCTTCTTAGGATAGCACCACTCTCTCTTGATGGCTGATGGTAATTGGTTGTAGGAGTTTACTTCTCCCATTTCATCTCATCCTTCTTGACTTATTTAAGTCACCTCTTGTGTTTGAGTTTCTTTTGTCTTTGAGTCTTGTTGCATCATTTCATACTTGCATTTATGTTTGCATCTCATCTTACATTGACTTGTTTAAGTCTTCCTCATCTCTTTTCATCTGTGATTGAAGTGCTATGTGTTTACTTGTGCTCTTTTGCCATGATCCCTTAAGATTCCTAGTCCCTCTATTTAAGATGGGAGTAGGAGAGACATTAGGATTTCAATCCTTTTCATGATAACATTAGGTAGTTCCCCTTTCAATCCCAACTTTAGGAATACATTGCATGCTAACATTAGGGTTGATTAGTTCCCCTTAGAGTCTTGTGTCTTCTCTTCTCATCTCATAACTTCATAAGACATCTAATAAAGGTTAACAATTGTTGTAAGCTACGAGCCTTAAGTACATGAGAAATGATAGGTGGGTGGCCTCCTCTCACATTGTCTAGAGTGTTTAGCGTATGCCCTTTGGGTGATATGAGACGCATTCGCTCTCAAGTCATAGACTTTAGTGCAACATGAGTTACAAACTAACTCAATTCACTTCTTCTCATAAAAAACACAAACAAAATATCAAACATTTTCATCCTTCGGGATTTGTTTCAAACTGAATTTTTAGAAAGAGTGTGTTAAGTTTTTGTTTTACCGCAAACAGGCATCGTTCCTAACTACTAGAACGAATATTTAACCCTACTCAGTAAAACACTTGAACCAACCAGTGGTCGTGTCAGCCCAAACTACGTTTGCTCTGATTTCTCATACTAGACGAGGATATGTAGGCACAAGACGGTGATGTCTTGGCGAGCAACCTTCCCCCCATCACCCATAGTTTCCGAAACTATGTTGACTCTGACTTTCCCATTGCACGAGGGAATACATAGGCATAGGGCGGTGACGTCTTATCGAGTCTCTTTTCTTTTTCTTTCACCCTCGTTCCCAACCTTTAGATAGTTTTTCACCCATAGATTAGATAACAAGCGTGGATCTCATTGAGTACAACAGACGTGAGGGGTGCTCATACCTTCCACTGCGTAGCCGACTCCCGAACCCAAGATTTGGCTGCGATGACCTTGTCTTTCCCTTTTTCTTAGGTTTTCTTCAATCGTTTCCTTTCCCTCTCTTTAGGATAAATAACGAATGATGGCGACTCTTCTTTCTAGTTTGTCGGCTCCCCTTTTTCACAGTGATGTGACAGGGCCATCTCTATAATTTCTAGAGCTTTCAACATTGGCCTCATTAGCCATATTTTGAGAGATCACATCCCCCCATAATCCGAGCCAATAATTGTGACTCAATAGACATCTTCTCCTACCATTGTCCGCCCAGTGGGGGGTAGAATTCCCTCTTCAACATGCTCATTTTCGACCTGCTTTTTGTCATAGATGAATCCATAATTTGGGTTCAAATTTAAAGAGTAAGTTGAGTCCTTCTCAGAGGTGTGCACCTCTTCTACAACATAACATGGTAGTATTTTCGCCAAATTCATGTCGAAGTCCTTCTTCCCAACCTTGCCCATGTTAGCTTTATAGTAGCTTTGGTCGACTTCAATATTTTCTACAATTCCACCCTCTCTCCAGATGGTCATCCTCTGGTGTAGGGTCGATGATACTACTCCAATTCCATGTATCCACTCATGTCCTAACAATAAATTGTAGTTTATATTATACCTAATAACCATAAACAAAGTTAGTCTGGATGTCAACCCTACGGACAGATCAACCTGGATCACACCCAGTATATTGCTTGTCTTATCGTCATAGTTGGATAACACCATGTTATGGGGCCTAAGATCTTCATTGGCCTTCCCCAACTTCTTGAACATAGAGTATGGCATCAGATTAACCTTTGCGCCACTATCTAAAAACACCTTGTTAACAACTTTAGAGTCGAATTTTTCCCTGATGAAGAGCGGCTTGAAATAATACATCATGCCTGGATCAGGCCTCTCAAAAATTCTTGTTATTCCTCAACTATACCATTGTTTATAACGTAGTAGGATAAAGGCTTCTAGTTGATGGCCTCAGAAACTTCTGACACCTGGTCACATTCGGATGGCAACACTGACACTATTCCCCAATTAATCTGAAGGTTGTCTTCTGACCCTTCGTTGAAATCATCCTTGAACATCTCATCATGTGACCCATAAGTATATTCAGGCTCCTTGTGTCTTGGTCGAGGAGGACAGAAAGGTACGTAAGCATCCTCTGTCTCAAAGAAGTTTTTAGGATCATAGTGGTATGGGTCATCCTCTTCTGGATGAGGAGTGTAATTTGCAGCCTTGTCTTCTGACTAAGGAGAGTATTCAGAGGTCTTCTCCCTAACTTCAGGTCCTTTTTTGATCATGGGGGCTCTTGCGTCGTTTTTGGAACAAAGTATGGTTTTTCCCCTTTGTTGACCCTTTTAGAGTAGAGTTTCTGATCAGGCTTCACTGCATGGCACCATGCTCATTTGCTAGAGCTTCCCTTTCAGCCTTTTTCTTCCTTTGGTAGCGCCTCCATTGGGTGCATGTCATAGGATTCTTTCTTTTGTAGGTTGGAGGCACATGTGTTCTTCCCTTTGCCTCTTTCTGGGCCTTGTTGCCTATCATTCCAGGTTTAGGATCGACCTCCTTCCACTTTGGGTGGCTTGCCCAATTTTGGTTAACGTGCTTCACCCACTTATCTTTTAGTGCGCTTTCAGATGGCTTGAAAGTTTTCTATTGAGGTTGTTGGAACTGCCTCCTGTAATCTTCATTCATACGAGATTTGCCCCCATTGTTAGAAAAAACTTAGATTTCCTGCCTCCACCTCGTCTGCAACCAGAGTAAGCGCATCAAGAGCTCTCTGTTAGTTCTTGATTGACAGGCATTTTGGTAAAACTTGGTGTAATCACAAGATGTCCTACAGGATATCATGACATATGGTTTTTAGGTTCTGCAGGTAGCTTTGTCTGGTGTAGCAGAACTGATGTCATGATGTCAAGCATGATGTCCTGACACTTATGAATAAAACATTCTTTGAGAATGTGTTTGTGTGAATTTTTGTGGTGCAATCTTTTTGTATTGATCTAGTGCTTATTTGCGTGGTTGCTGTTATTAGCCAAAGGCGCTTTTGATTCATAAACTGTGGATCATTTATGAATTCAAGTGGAACTATTTTTTCTGAAGATTATCTTGGAGATTTGAAGAGTGATTTGATTAGATCAAATCAAATATGTCTCATTGATAAGAATTATGGAGATTGATCTCTTCACAATCTGCTGTTTAAGGATTCACAACCCTAGCTTTCAGATCCGACAAGCTAGGTTTAAGTGTGTGCAATTGTGTAAGGTTTAGTGCTCTAGCCTTCGTGTGTTTTGTGTTAGTTTGTAAGCCATTCACTCATTACTTTAATATGTGAATTGGATGTTTGGTGCTGTAATTTGTCCACTCAAAGCTTGTAAGCAAGAGTGCATTGTACTTGATTGAAACTTTTAAGCAAGATCAAGTTGTGTCTTTGAAGAGTGTCTTCTAAAGTCTTAAATTGTCTTTTGTCATCACTGTTGTGATTGAGGGGGAGTGAGAGGTGTCTGTTATCTAGGTGTGTCCTAGGTAGAAGTTGCAAAGGTAGAGATTAGGTGAGAAGATGGTAAACTAGAGAGAGTCTACTGTATATCTTCAAACTAATTCTACTTAGTATATTTCCTTCCTGGCTTGGTAGCCCCCAGATGTAGGTGTGTTTTCACCAAACTGGGTTAGCAATTGCTTGTGTCATTTTACTATTGTTATCTATTTGTCCTTGTTCTTATTGGTGATTGTACAGATATTAGTGTCGTAACATCGCTTTCGACATCTGATATCTGATACCAGAATTTTAACTGGTATTAGAGCAGGCATCCTGCTCTGGTTCTGGGTGAGATCTAGGGATGATATTTTCTGGTACTATGGACAAAGAAGGAGGATTTGTAAACAGACCACCTGTTCTGGACAGAGGTAATTATGACTATTGGAAACCACGTATGGTTGCCTTCTTAAAATATTTGGACAATAAGGCCTAGAAAGTTATTATAAAAGGATGGGAACACCCTGTGATTATTGATAAAGATGGAAAAGCCACATCTGACTTGAAGCCTGAGGAAGAATGGACAAAGGAAGAGGATGAACTGACTCTTGGTAACTCCAAAGCCTTGAACACTCTATTCAATGGAATTGATAGGAACATATTCAGATTAGTGAACAACTGTGAGGTAGCTAAAGATGCTTGGGAGTACTCATGACTACTCATGAAGGTACATCCAAGGTAAAGATGTCTAGACTTCAACTGATAACTACAAAGTTTGAAAACCCAAGGATGGAAGATGATGAAAACATACATGACTTTCATATGAATATTCTTGAAATAACCAATGCTTCAAGTTCCCTAGGTGAAAAGATGCCTGAAGAAAAGCTGGTAAGAAAAATTCTCAGATCTCTTCCCAAGAGATTTGACATGAAGGTAACTGCTATAGAGGAAGCACAAGACATATGAAAAAAGAGAGTGGATGAACTCATTGGGTACCTTTTAACTTTTGATGTGGGAATGAGTGACAAAGCTGATAAGAAAAAGAGCATAGCTTTTGTGTCAAATGCTGAAAATGTAGAGGACGAATCAGATGAGGATACTAATGAAAGCTTAAAAAATTCCATAGTGCTTATTGGAAGACAGTTCAACAAAGTGATGAAAAGAATGGATGTGAAGTCAAAACCCAATGTCAAGAACATCTCTCATGACATCAGTAGGTCCAATGATGCAGGTAGAAAAACCAGAACTGAAGAAAAACCCACAAATAGCAAGAGGATAAAGTGCCATGGGTGTGAAGGTTTTGGTCACATCAGAGCTGAATGCCCAACCTATCTCAAGAAACAAAAGAAAAGTCTAGCTGTCTTTTGGACTGATGAAGATTTTGACAGTGATCTTGAAGAAGAGTCTGCCAAACATGTAACTGCTCTGACTGGAAGATACGATTCTGATGAAGAATTCAGTGAAGATGAATTAACTTTTGAAGAACTTGCAGCTTCCTACAAAGAGTTGTGCCTTAGAAGCGAAGAGGTATGCCATCAAGGTGAAAAACAGAAGAAGCTCATCATCAAACTGAAGACTGAAAAAGAAGAACACCTTACAACTATCAAGGAGTTGAATGATGAAGTTGCTGAACATCTTAAGACTATCACTAAGTTGAATGATGAAGTTGCTCAATTAACTTCCCAACTTGATCAAGTGGGGAAGTCTGTGAGAATGATGAACAATGGTACCAAAACCTTGGATATGATTCTTCAATCTGGAAGAAGGACAAGAGACAAGACATGGTTAGGATTTGATGCAGACAATAATCCTGCCTCACACCATAAGCCTTCTGGATCCAAGCAAAAGATGTTCCATCCAATGTCTCAACATCACAAAAATCAACCCAGCCAAGCAAGAAAATTCCAGAGATGGAGATGCCACCAATGTGGACACTTTGGTCATACAAAGCCATTTTGTTTCAGAGTACATGGATATTCTAAGTCTATATCTCAAGCAAGACCTGATCACAACATTCACTCCTCTAGTAAGCAATGGGTTCCCAAGGCTCCTACTACAAAGCAATGGGTTCGAAAAACTGCCACCACTTGCTTAATAGCTCATATGTCCCTGAAAGTCTCTACTAAGGAAGATTGGTACTTTGATAGTGGGTGCTCAAGGCACATGACAGGGATCAAAAATCTGCTAGTTAACATTAAACCTTACTCTACCAGCTATGTGACTCTTGGAAATGGTGCCAAAGGTGAAATAAAGGGAGTTGGAAAATTAAACTGCTCAGGAACTCCTGATCTTGACAATGTTCTGCTAGTCAAAGGATTAACTGCTAACTTGATTAGCATCAGTCAACTGTGTGATCAGGGTCTCAATGTCAACTTCACAAACTTTGAATGCCTAGTGACTAATGAAAAGGGAGAGCTAATCATGAAGGGAGTCAGATCCAAAGACAATTGCTACCTATGGACCTCTCAAGACTCCAAGTGTGCTCTTTCCAAAGAAGATGAAGTGAAACTATGGCACCAAAAACTTGGTCATCAGCATTTGAAAGGAATGAAGAAAATCATATCTATGGAAGCTATCAGAGGAATTCCTAAGTTGAAGACTGAAGGAGGAAAAATCTGTGGTGAATGCCAAATAAGAAAGCAGACTAGGATGTCACACCAGAAGATCCAACATCTCACCACTTCTAAAGTGTTGGAACTTCTTCACATGGACTTAATGAGACATATGCAGGTGGAGAGTCTTGGTGGAAAGAAGTATGCTTATGTTGTAGTGGATGATTTTTCTAGGTACACCTGGGTGAATTTTATAAGAGAAAAATCTGAGGTGATTGATGTGTTTCAAGATTTCTATCAGAAGATTCAAAGAGAAAAGGAGAGCAAGGTTGTCAGAATCAGAAGTGATCATGGGAAGGAATTTGAAAATCAAAAGTTTGCTAAATTCTGTTCTTCTGAGGGAATCAATCAGGAATTCTCTTCTCCAATTACTCCTCAGCAAAATGGAGTTATAGAAAGAAAGAATAGAATTATCCAAGAATCTTCCAGGGCAATGATCCATGCTAAGAAGCTGCCTTACCATTTCTGGGCTGAAGCAACAAACACTGCCTGCTATGTTCATAACAGAGTAACCTTGAGAACAGGAACAATGACCACATTGTATGAACTATGGAAAGGAAGAAAGCCTACTACTAAATATTTCCATGTTTTTGGAAGAAAATGCTATATACTTGCAGATCGTGATCATATAAGGAAGATGGACCCTAAAAGTGATGAAGGTATATTCTTGGGCTACTCCACCAACAATAGAGTTTATAGGGTGTTAAACTCTAGAACTAAGACCATGATGGAGTCTATCAATGTTGTTATAGATGAAATGCATAAGGAGCTTGATGTCTCAGAAGATGTTGGAACATCATTTGATATCTCAACTGAGCCTGAAAACAGAAACAATGATCATAATCCTACCATCACTGAATCTGAACCAATTAACAAAGGACCTTCCACCATAATCTAGAAAGACCATCCTATGAATCTCATCATAGGTGATCCAAATAAAGGGGTAACCACTAGATCCAGAGAAGTTGTTTCAAGCTCCTGCTTTGTGTCCAATATTGAGCCTAAAAACATCAAAAAAGCTTTAACGGATGAATTCTGGATAAACACCATGCAAGAGGAGTTGGGTGAATTCAAGAGAAATAAAGTGTGGGATCTTGTGCCAAGGCCTGAAGGAACAAATGTGATTAGAACCAAATGGGTTTACAAGAATAAGTCTGATGAAAAGGGAGTTGTCACTAGGAATAAAGCCAGGCTGGTTGCTCAAGGATACACCCAGATTGAAGGGGTTAATTTTGATGAAACTTTTTCTCCTGTAGCTCGTCTCGAATCTATCAGAATTCTTTTAGGAGTTGCTTGCATTCTAAAAATCAAGCTGCTTCAAATGGATGTTAAAAACGCCTTTTTAAATGGTTATCTAAATGAAGAAGTTTATGTGGAACAGCCTAAGGGTTTTATTGATCCAAACTTTCCTAATCATGTATTTAAGTTGAAGAAAGATTTGTATGGTCTGAAGCAAGCTCTTAGAGCTTGGTATGAAAGACTAACAAAGTTTCTCGTTGATAATGGATATAGAAAAGGTGGCATAGATAAAACTTTGTTTATCAAGGAAGAAGAGGGAAAACTCATGATTGCTAAAATCTATGTTGATGATATTGTCTTTGGTGGGATGTCAGATGAGATGGTTCAACATTTTGTGCAGCAAATGCAATCTGAATTTGAAATGAGCCTTGTTGGGGAATTAACTTACTTTCTCGGGTTGCAAGTCAAACAGATGGAAGAATCCATATTCCTATCTCAAAGTAAGTATGCCAAGAACATTGTTAAGAAGTTTGGAATGGAAAATGCCAGCCACAAAAGAACATCTGCACCTACCCATCTAAAGTTGTCAAAGGATGAAAAAGGAGTTAATATGGATCAAAGTCTTTATAGAAGCATGATAGGAAGCGTATTATATCTTACAGCAAGCAGACCTGGCATTGCTTTTGCAGTAGGTGTTTATGCCAGATATCAACCTGAACCCAAGATTAGTCATATTAATCAAGTCAAGAGAATTTTTAAGTATATCAATAGGACAAGTGAATATGGGATATTGTACACTCATGGTTCTGGCTGTGTGCTATTTGGATATTGTGATGCTGATTAGGCTGGAAGTGCTGATGATAGAAAAAGCACATCAGGAGGATGCTTCTTCTTGGGAAACAACCTTATTTCGTGGTTTAACAAGAAACAAAACTGTGTATCTTTGTCCACTGCAGAAGATGAATATATAGTTGCTTAGAGTAGCTGCTCTCAACTTGTATGGATGAAGCAAATGCTTACAGAGTATAATGTCACACAAGATGTCATGACATTATACTGTGATAATCTGAGTGCTATAAATATCTCCAAGAATCCTATTCAACATAGCAGAACTATGCACATTGATATTCGACATCACTTTATAAGGGAGCTTGTTGAAAGTAAAATCATTACCCTAGAGCATGTCACTACAGAAAAACAACTGGATGATATTTTTACTAAAGCTTTAGATGCAAATCAGTTTGAAATTTTGAGAGAAACATTAGGGATTTGTATTTATGAGGATTTATAGCAATTACTGCTGAAAGGGATTATTATTCTTAAAAGATGTTTTTTCCTAAAATAGAGATGTCCCAACATCTCTCTTTATTACATAGCACGCTCAAGTCTACACTCACACGCTACCCCTATCAAAATTTCCCCTCCAACTGCCCTTTCAACTTCCATACCTCTACTCAGTTTCTGATTGCCTCCCAATATCTGCATATTTCTCCTATCACAACCCACAAATATTATCTCAGAACTCTTTCTCACATTACAACCCGTATTTCTTCTTCCAGGAAACTCAAAATGTCTCCCAAATGTGCTGCAGCTTCCTCAAAAGCCTCACAGTCTGATGCTCGCCCCATGAACATCTCCTTTGAAGATGTCCTTGACGTGACTCCTCTCTCCATGGTTCCCAGCCATGATAAGGAGACCCCCAAGACCACTCCAACGCAAGCAAAACAAGTTTCGAAAGGTAAAACATATGGAACCTCTGCTAATAACATCACTAGGATGAAGAACAAAGAAGGAACTGCTTATGTTGATAGATCCATTAGGGAACTTGTAACTAAGGTTCTCTATGGTGGATATAATGTGCCTGGTATCTCCACCCCCTTATCTCGTATAGATCCCACTCTTAGCTCTGATGCTAACCTAGGAAAAGATGATAAAAGACCATCTACTAATGAGAACCCTAATACTGAAAACTTGCACAAGCTAGCTAGCTCTGTGCTTCATGATGTGAGGGAAGAAGATGCTGCTGACAAGAATGATGGTATGGAAGACTCCACAAATTGCACTGCTCCAAACAAAGAGAAGATCAACACCTCTGACAATGTGGTGGATGTTAAACATGTTCCTTCTGATGATGAACTGATAAAAACTGTTTCCCCAGGCATTGCTAAAAGATTGAAGACAAGAAAGGGAAAGGTTGTGCTTGAGGAATCCCCCTCCAAAAGCCAGAAGAAGAAGACCCCAGTTGGACCCCCTAAATCGTGGAGCAAGGTTACTCCTGCTTCCAAGAAGAGGAAAGATAGGATGGAAATTATTGACTCAGACAATGATGTTGAAGATGATGTTCCGGACATCACCCCTGCGAAGAAAACTCATAAATCTATTGCTAAGAAGACACAAAGACCTGTACTTGCAACATCTCTCGACAATGTGTCCTTCCACTCTATTAACAGCATGACTAAGTGGAAATATGTGTACCAACAAAGGCTTTGCTCTGGATAGGGAGCTTGGAAAAGATGCCCTAGAAATCAAAGAGGTTATGGAATTGATTACTGAGGCTGGTTTACTCAAATTTGTCACTGGGTTCTCCAAATGCTATGAGGGGCTGGCAAAAGCATTTATTGTAAATATTCTTGTTACCATTACTGACAGGGATAACAAATATTTTATGAAGGTTTTTATTCGAGGGAGGTGTGTGGAATTCTCTTATATGGTGATTAACAGACTTTTGGGAAGGACGAATGAAGGTGAGGATGAGATGAAGACTTATGACAACCAAGTTTGCAGGATCATTACTGTAAACCAAATCAATGTCTGGCCATCAAGAGGTAAGCTCTCCGCTGGGCAACTTAGTGTCAAGTACGTCATCCTTCACAGGATTGGTGCTGCTAACTAGGTGCCCACCAATCACACCTCTACCATTTCTGTTGGTCTGGGCAGATTTAGCTATATTGTGGGTACTAAGACTGAATTTAACTTTGGACATTATATTTTTGATCAAATCATTAAACATGCAACCACTAGTGCTGTGAAAATTCCTATTGCATTTCCTTCTCTTATTTGTGAAGTCATTCTTAATCAACACCCTGGTATTCTCACCACAAATGATGTTACTTGCAAGAGGGAATCTGTTCTGTCCCTTCACTACAAACTGTTTGCTGGAAGACATGTCTCAGACATTGTCTTGAGTTCTGCTGAGAAGGCCTCTGCATCAAGGGTAAGGATTGTTTCAGATTTGAAGGAAACCTGCAGGGAGCTAGGTGATGTGATCAATTCTGCTACTACTAGAAAAATTAAATTGGAGTCTTTAATTCAATGCCTTGAAAGTGAAGCTGGTGATATGCCTGATGATGATACTCATGAAGATGATGGTGAGGATGTGTCTGAAAAGGAGTCTGAGGATGGTGTTCATTCTGTGCCTACTGATACTGGTGATGATGCTGGGAGTTCTGATTCTGAGGATGAAGATTAAGTTGTTTGATTTGCTCTTTGGTTGTTTTTTTTGCTCTCTTTGATTTGTCTGCTTTGGCAGAATACATTTTTTTTTGCACTTCAGGTGCTTTTGGTTTGTAATGTATTTGGGTCTCTATATCCTCAACTCATCTTGGTTTTGTCTTTATGAAGTATTTTGCTTTCCCTTAGCTTATATTCGAAATTTATGACTAAAAAGGGGGAGAAGCTTGGTGTTGGTACAATGTTTGTACATATGTGGTATGTGGTAGGTTTGTAGTTGAGCTGGTTGATATCTGTTGTATACTGAGGTTGATGATGTTGCTTGCTCTATTTGCTCTGTTGATAAACTGTTGTTGCTTGCTCTGTTGATCTTGCTGGATGTTGTGGTTTTGGTGTGTGAGTTGTGTTTATTGTGACTTGCAGGTTGCTGCTTGTTGAAGTGAGTTTGGGTTGGTTGGTTTGTGTTCTTGGGCTGTTTTTTTGTGTGCAATTATTGAGGGGGAGTTTGCATTTACTCCTATCTTATTGCTTTTCTATTTCTGTTGTGTTGTGCTCTTTGTTGTTTTTGTAACTCTTGTGATCAATTTTTGTTTTAGCCAAAATTTGCCAAAGGGGGAGTTTGTTAGTTCCTGATTGGCAGGCATTTTGGTAAAACTTGGTGTAATCACAAGATGTCCTACAGGGTGTCATGACATATGGTTTTTAGGTTTTGCATGTAGCTTTGTCTGGTGTAGCAGAACTGAGGTCATGATGTCAAGCATGATGTCCTGACACTTATGAACAAAACATTCTGTGAGAATGTGTTTGTTTGAATTTTTATGGTGCAATCTTTTTATACTGATCTAGTGCTTATCTGCATGGTTGTTGTTATTAGCCAAAGGTGCTTTTGATTCATAAATCGTGGATCATTTATGAATTCAAGTGGACCTATTTTTTTTTGAAGATTATCTTGGAGATTTGAAGAGTGATTTGATTAGATCAAATCAAATCTGTCTCATTGATAAGAATTATGGAGATTGATCTCTTCACAATTTGCTGTTACTTTTGACACAACCCAAGCCCATCCATGTTCTGCTATTTAAGGATTCACAACCCTAGCTTTCAGATCAGACAAACTAGGTTTAAGTGTGTGAAATTGTGTAAGGTTTAGTGCTCTAGCCTTCGTGTGTTTTGTGTTAGTTTCTAAGCCATTCACTCATTACTTTAATGTGTGAATTGGATTAAGTCTGGTGTTGTAATTTGTCCACTCAAAGCTTGTAAGCAAGAGTGCATTGTACTTGATTGGAGCTTTTAAGCAAGATTAAGTTGTATCTTTGAAGAGTGTCTTCTAATGTTTTAAATTGTTTTTTGTTATCACTGCTGTGATTGAGGGGGAGCGAGAGGTGTCTCTTATCTAGGTGTGTCATAGGTAGAAGTTACAAAGGTATAGATTAGGTGAGAAGATGGTAAACTAGAGAGAGTCTACTATATATCTTCAAACTAATTCTACTTAGTGGATTTCCTTCCTGGCTTGGTAGCCCCCAGATGTAGGTGCGTTTTCACTGAACTGGGTTAACAATTGCTTGTGTCATTTTACTATTGTTATCTGTTTGTCCTTGTTCTTGTTGGTGATTGTACAAATATTAGTGTCGTAACATCACTTTCGACATCTGATATCTGATACCAAAATTTTACTCTCCACTTTCTTTGCAGCTTCTTCGTCAAACACAACGCTGCAACATGAGCACAACATGGTCTTAGAGCCATTGAGCTTGCAATGCTTCAGAAAATCAATTAACCCCTCTTCAGACTGGGGTAAACTTCTTGGTAGTCGGAGTCAGCAATAACATAAATTTGCTCTCCCTTGTCGACATCCATGTTGGAGCCATCAGTAGCATCCACCACCAAGATCTCTATGGGTTAAACATAGTGGGCATCCTCCATCTGCATAGGGTCTAAGTCCATTTTCATCGTTGATTTCGGCTTCTCGCCAAATTCAAACTTCCATAATTCAAAGCCTTTTGAACCAAGATCCTGAAAAGAATACATTGAAAAGTCTTATTAGCCAAGAAATTATGGTATTTGCAAAAACCCCTCTTCTTCCTTTGTTCTAAAGGAGGAATTTTTAAATCAGGAGGTACTAAAATTTGACCATCTTTAACTAACAAATAAAAAATCTCATAACATTTTGTAATGTCAAAAGAGTAAGTTCTAGTAGCGAATTTCTCATTGTTGTTAGTTTCGATAGGATTTTTTCTATTATATGATTTTAATAGTTTACAAACATACGTGGGTCCTGGCTTTAATTCAGCCACATTGACCTCACCTTACTCTGAACCCTCATCACCCACATCAGAGACATACTTGTCTGTGTCTATGTAAGCGATTTTCTCCTTTTTGTTGTATTTACTAGTTCTGGTTTTCTCAAATTTTAGGCGTTCGACCTCACAAACCCTTTCTGTGAGTTGTGTCATGTCCCTCAAGTACTGGGTATCCAATTTTTTCCTAATTGAATAGTCTAGGCCCCCCGCAGCCATTTCGACTAACTCATGTTCAGGTACTTGTGTGAAACACCTGGCTTTGAGAAGTATAACCTATTTAGATAGTCCTCTATCGACTCAGGGACCTTTCGCCTAACATTTTCCAACTTCTTCAAACTAATTTTTGACTGTCCCAAATAGAAGTGTTTATGGAATAACCTTTCTAACTGGCTCCATGATTGGACAGACTGGGGCGGGATAGTTGTGAACCAGGTAAAGGTGTCTTAGTTAAGGAACTTGGGAAGTACTTCAACTTCAGGTTCTCGTAATTTTCTAAATCGTCTGCCTCAGTTTGATACCGGGTGACATGTTCTACTATCGACTCATCCGTGTCTCTAGCAAACTTAGTAAACTTTGGGACCTCTAATCCCTTAGGTAATTTCGACTGTCGAACGTATTCTGGAAATGAGGAGATAAAGTTTGGTCAGTGGAGTCCCACATTAAGGCCATTTTGAGCCAGAATTTGTTCAACCATATTTGTTATGTTGTTTCATCTTGCAAATTGTTTTGTTGGATCAGTCCAAGAACTTGGTCGAAATTTTGATTTCTCTAAACTACTAGAGACCTAGGGTTGTTTTATTTTATCTGCTCCCTATTCAAGGAAAGTTCTTGTTACACCCCTTGATTTTGGGTCGTAGTAGTCTGTATTGTCGCATTCTCAGGGGTTTCGACCGTCCTAACATTAGATATATGCGGAGTCAATCGAATTGGCATTTGGGGTGTGCCAAAGAAATCAGCTATGCGCCCCATTTGATTTTCTAATACTTCATAAGTTTGGTTTATATTGGCAACCAATGGGTTAAAATAGTTCCAATTTTTTGGGTGATAGTATTCGCTAATTCCAAATTGACCTCATCCATTTGCTGCCTCATAGCCATCATAGAAGTTGCATTTAAAGATGACGTATTCTGAGGGATGTAATTTATCCCTCCTGGTTGTGCCATATTATTGTTGGTCGACGCTGAGGCTTTATAAGGATTATATATTGGTGTGCCATATTATTTGGTTGTAGGTTAGCCATCATAGATGTTGGCATACAATAAGGGTAATCTCTGCCAAGCGACGACATTGAAAACCCAAACAAAGGTCTCGCAAGTGCAGAGTTATTAAAAGAATTCCATGTCTGAGGTGGAGGTGTAACCCCCTGGGATAAAATCGTTGTGATCGATGCTGCTGATGCCCATAGAGTAGTTGTTCTAACTGGTATTGAAAGAAATGGCTCCTCAACTGTCGACACAGCCGGTTGTTGCATTATATCTTGAGGGTTATTTTGGGGATTAGCGTTATCTGCATGAGGATGAGACATACTAGACAAAATATTACCACTCCTTAATTGCATACAAAATGCCCAGAAGAAACTCTTAAGAATAGAATACTATTTTCAAATCTCAAGAAAATGAAGAAATCTATAACCAAATAGGAAACTTAGCACAGGTCCCACTGGGTGTGCCAATCTTTTTATGTTGAAAAATTGTAAACAACTGTTGGTCTCCAAAAATATGGGTTACTTGAAGGATCAACCATGAATTCTAGGATATAGTGCCAAATAACCTTTTATTATGGATTTTATTGTATCTAAAATGATTGTCTCCGACCTGGTCGAAGGATAATGTTTTGCGTAAGACTATGAAATGACTTCGACTATTGGAAGAAGAAAATACACTAGAATCAACAATGCTGAAAGTACTGAATGAAACTAAAGGCTTGAAGGAAATTGAAAATGATGAACGTGAATAAGAAAATTGAACAAAAATAAAAAGCTTTGCACTGAAATTAAAACATGGTGATTCATTTGCTCTTACATTCTCTCAGTCATTCACTCGTTTCTCTTAGCGCTGATACTTTGAGTTTTCAATGAGATTTTTTTAATACAATGAACACACTTAATTCAACATAATGAACTACTATATATACAAGTGTAAAAATAACTACCCTCAATGTTCCTATTCCTGTGGTTCGCCACGTGCATTTCTACATGCAATTCATCTTCAAACATCCTCCACGTGTCTCTTTAGAAAAGGACCCTAAGAAATTCCCTACAACTTTCACCTTTCATGATGCACAGTAACATTGGCCTTTATTAAATTTGACATATTAATCTTGAATTCCTATGCACATTACAGTAACATGTGTTTTATGTTGACTTCTTTTATACCTTACTCATTATATACAAAACACTAAATGATGAAAACCTTTACTTATAATAGGTGGGGAACTTTTGGTGCTGACTTTATGAACCATTAAAACAAAAAAATGTTGCAACACCTCTAGTTATAATTCTAAAATACGCAAGGATTAAGGAACCTCAAGGTAATATTTACATTAGGTTTCCTTTATATGCATTAATTTGATATTACAAATATTTTTATAGATTGCACTATGGGCTTTCTCGATCATCGTCATCTTCTCCTTCTTCATTAGGATATCATCCATCTTCTTCGATTCTTTCAATGCTTCTAACAAACTCTATTGAACCAGTAGGGCTTGCATCTTTATGCACCATAAACCGAAATCATTCACACCGGTAAATTTATCAATCTCATACTTTGTTGGAGGCATCTTCCACTCCATTTTACTGCACCAATTTGTTGTAAAAGCGATGCATAGAAAACAAAGTATGATTGGTTTCTTGATTAATAAGAAAACCACAAGGTAAAGGAAAAGAGAGGAGAATAAGAGAAAGACAAATCAAAGTGATTAAAAAACTGGATTCCGTATTCAATTACACATTAGGGAACAATGTTTATAATTGAATCTCAACCACATTACTTTCTCCATCTGATTAGGATTATTAAGGATTGACGGAGAAGTGATGACTAATATGTATGTATAGGAAAACTAAACCCTATATTTCAATAAACATATACTAAAAAATTGGCCCAACATACTGTCATACCCTAATTTTTTACCCCTAAGATGCCATTTCATTCACCACATTCATCATTACATATGTGTGTGTCTTTATGTATCACTAACCCATATCAAAGACAAGATGTGCGTGTGCTTGTTTACTTTACGGGTTAAGTCGTCCCCAAAGGGCTCAAGTAGATGAATTATCAAAGGATGGGCATCATATTCAATCTCTCAAGCCCCTTATTCATCCATGAAGATAAATATTTTCCCTTCACCAACTATCAAGTGAATCATTTCATCGTGACAAGCTCATCAAGCCTCAAGATCCTCAGTGTACCAAAATTAGGGTTTTTTACCCAATTCAGTCCCTGAGTTGACTTTTGGATTAACGCATGATCCAAAACCTCAAGATATATTTCAAGGACCTCAAATGACTCATATTATTCCATTCATATGATAGGATTAATCCAAAGAACTTGATTCATAAGTAATACAAGGATTCAAATTCATCTGGACCACAAACTAGGGTTTCTGATGAAAAGACAGCTGCACCTTTGACTTTTGACCAAAACATGATCTTAAACCTCGAAGCATGATTCAAGAAACTCAAAAACACCTTTGGAGTCCATCCATAGTGTTCAAATAGTCCCAAGGGTTGATCTCATTAAAGATCACAACATTCAAGTTCATTTGATACAAAAGTCAACTGTGGTCAAAATCAAGTTTGAATTTTGAGATTTTTAGACAAACATGGTTCCCTCAAGTCAATAATTAGGTTAATATATGGGTTGGATCATGATTGATCAATACAAATCAACAAAAGTGTGGTAACTTGTAAAAAGGGCAACATTCGAGAAGTTGAGTTTTTTGTAAGTTATAAAATTCAATGATTTTTGCCCTACTTTCAAAAGTCATAACTTCCAAACCAAGTAACCATTATATTTGATCCAAAGACCATATTGAAGAGCTTATTACACATTACAACTTTGTCCTTGAGGGTGAAATCTCTAAAAGTGCATAGATTAAGAGATATGATGTCATGAAGTTGGAGGTTTCATACTTTTGGACCTAAACACTTAGAGAAATTTTAAGACACAATCTGTCTTGTGTTGTAGCTAACTTTAGGGCCATTTTCCTCCATGATCCACTTTGATTGAAGACAAACTTTAAACATCAAAGTTGAATTATGTCATCTCATCTTTCCAAAATGTCTAAGAACATCCATTTACCTAATTTGAGCAAGGAGATATGAATTTCATAACATGCCTTGTTGCAACTATTTTACAAGACAGATTTGGTACACATTTTGGTGATGCACGATTTAGATAACTTTGAAAACTTAATATCTTCAAAAGATCAACACCAAAATGATCATGAACTATGTGCCTTGCAAAACATAACCGAAATTTCAAGATTCTAGCATTGGCATGTGAGGAAAAATCATTTCAAAAGCCATGAAGTGAGGTTTTGTCCTCTAGAATTAAAGTGTTATAATGATTTTGCAAAAAAAACATCCAATATGCCCAAGGATGATTAGAACATCAAAGGATGAGATGAAACCTGGTGGAACTAAGCTCAAAAGGTTAGAACTTGATCCATGTGAAGAATAGCCCATGTGTGTCTTGACATTGAAGAAATAGGTGCATGACATCACCTATTAGATAATAGCATGCATCATGACCCTCTCAAATTCACAAATATTTGAGACATTCCCCTATAAATAAAGCTCAGTTTGATGGTTCAAAACACACAAAAACATTACAAGAAGCTTGTTTTCCAAGAAATCCCCCTCCTTCAAAAATTCAAAGTTTCAAAGAAGTGAGAAATTGAAAATTCATCTCCTAAAAATTTCTACTCAAGCATAACATTCAAACACTTCATATACATCGTATAGAAGTGATCCAAACATTCAAACACCAACTGTAACATCATAATCATCAATCTCATATCCCACTTGCACCAAGTTGTAGATTAATTCGAGCTGGGAGTTCCAGAAGGTTTCAAACTAATTTAAGCATCAAGGGATTACATTTGTAACACCTCTATCAAGGAATTCAATTCTTCATTATGCAAGGTAATTTTTCAAAATCTGAACTCTATGATTCATGTATCATACATGATAAGTTGAGGTGCCAACTTGTTTCTGGCAATATGAGGATCATTTGCCCTTAATAAATTTTTATCTATCATCAACACTTGTGATTTCATATCAAAATGTTCAGTTATGGTTCATATGGTGGTCAGATTAATTCTGTTTGATACACTTAATATAAATAAAATTGATTGATTTCATTCAATTTTTCATCAAATTTCCATCAACTTTCATTTTTACATTGTGCCAATTGGTTGAGTCTCCTGAGAGATAGCATGTGAAGATGATGAAGATGATGATGTTGAAGAAGATGGTGGCCATGGCGCCCAAATTCAAAAATAAAAGTTTTTTTACTATATTATTATTTCATTTCAATTTAATACACAAATGTATCACCATCCCAGTGGTTAAAGCGTGCATTTGAGGGTTTGAGTGTGAGAGGTCTGGGATTCGAATCCCCCTCGCCCCAGTCCTTTTGATTTTATTTTTCTTAACGTTTTTAAAATGAAACTCTCTATATTATTTTCACCACCTATTCTTTGTCAACCACACGCACATGGCTCAGATGATAATATTTCAGGCCCATCAGTCCAAGGGTGCGGGTTCAACCCTTAGTGAGACCATTCCTATATTTTTTAACACTATTTTTTTTATGGTTTTCTTTACAACTTCGCCTATTTATTTCACCATGCAAAAATAATATTTTTGAGCCAATTTTTTGCACACTTCTCATTTATCTTTCATATTTTGAGAATCCACCAAAAAATCCCAAAAATAATATATATTTTTGAAATTTTTATTAGGTATAAAACTAGTACTTTTAAAGTATTTTTCATACCTTTTCTTGATTTCTTTTGATTGTTTTCTTAACCTAAGTACACCTATGTGTCTTTATGGTCATAATACACTTTGTTTAAATTCTTGTTGATATACATAACTTGTTATATTGAATTGTGTACTTTAGTTAAAGTATTATTTCTTTTGAAAAAAAAATACTTTGATTAAGTGTTTAATTAGTTAAAGTTTTAGGGTTTCTCTTGGTTAATCCTTTCAAAACCACTTGACTAGGGCTTCCACTTGAGTTTGGATTCCCAAAAGCCCTTTATTCAACCATGTTTGAATGACTTTTATATATATATATATATATATATATATATATATATATATATATATATATATATATATATATATATATATATATTCATAAGCTCATTAGGGTTTTGTTTACCCTTTGCTATGTTCATATAATCCATGATCATTTTTGAATATATTGCTTATTTGATCTTTTTGTGATTGCTCATATTGATTAAATCTTTGCTCACATATTCAAGTATTTCCTTCATAAACTCTCATTGTGATAAACATATTTACTTGTCTAAATACTCATTCACTTGTTAAAATATCATGCTTGATCATACCATGTTTATGTCATCCTTGATGATTACATTTGTTAAAAGCTTAAACAACCTTGTCTTGTTAAGTTTCTCTTGGCATTTATAACAATTGCATTCATATAATTGTTGCATTCCCATACTCATCTTTAGTTTTGACCTAGTTCAAACCCTAGGACCCCCTTTGAAGTTTTCAAAATTCAAACTTCAAGTCAGAACCATAGCCCCCTTTGTGGCTTCAAACTTCAAGTCAGAACCATAGCCCCCTTTGTGGATTCAAACTTCAAACCTTCAAGTCAGAACCATAGCCCCTTGTGGCTTCAAATATCAAACTTCAAGTCAAACCCAAGCCAACCTTTGGCTTCAAATTCAAGAATTTTCCCCCTAGAAATGAGACTTGAATAATCTCTATAAAAGAGTTGTCTCTTCTATACCCCATAACATAAATCAAACATTTCAATTTTTTTCCATTTAAGTGATATAAGTGGCACACTTGTTGATTCAAAATCCAAGTTGTAGTCATTCTTTTATTATGGTACAAAAACACTTCTTTCATTTAAGTGATGTAAGTGGCTTACTTGTTGATTTTATATCCAAGTCAAGGTCTTTCTCTTAATATGTAAAGACTCATTTAAAGGAAGATGTGGCATTACTGTGGATTTTCTACATCCACTTTTAAAGTTTCTTTCCTTATCGTCTTATTTCTCAAATGTTTGTGGTGAATAGGTGAGGTATCTCCCTTAAGATGACAATTTGTACCTTCTCTAAAAAAAACCAACAAACCCAACTCCACCCATTAGTAGGTGGAACTACAAATTCTCTAATTTCTCAATTTTCTTTTGAGAATACGTAGACATAATATTGTGAGATCTTAGTGAGCACAATAATAAATAAAACCCTTATGTTCCTATACCTTTATCTTAAACCATTTCAACAAAAAGATTTCTTATCACTCATTTAAAACATTCAACAGATCTCTAATACATAAAAAATGGCTTTATCAATAATAAGCACAAAAATATGCAAGAGGTTCCTATAGGATACTATAGATACTTAGAGTGTTAATACCTTCCCCTAGTATAACCAAACCCAATTCCCAATATCTTAGTGCATTGCACTGCACACCCCCACAGGTTTATTTAGATTTTTCTCCTTCCCTCTCTTGAGATAAATTAAATGTTCACATGTAGAAAAAGGGCGACCTCCTTTGAAAGAAGAAAAATCCCGCGCATACAGAAAAATGGCGACTTCGCTGAGGAAATAGGGATTTCATCCCCCCTAAAAGGATTAAACCTATCTTGCATATATTTGTGATTTTATTGTTGATATCATTTGCTTATTGTTGTATTCATCATGTTTGTTTGGGTTTTCTAGTGGATCTCTATGAGTGAGACAAAATCCTAACCCGAATTTGAGTATACATGAATAAGATAGGATGTTGATATATTCAAAAGTTACATGTCTGGAGTAATCCTACGCATGAGTGACATATGATATAATCACACTCAGTGGAGGCCCCTTTGGAATTACTGATGCCATTACGAGTAGTCGTAATACCATTACTTTTTCTGACCTATGAGCCTGAGAAGCTGAGGACCTTTAGTATTTCTTTACCCCCACATGGCCTTTTAAGATGTAGTGGTGGTTATCCATCTTTAGACTGTAAGGGAAAAGTGTATCAATACTTGTTTATACTTGTTTTAATGATGTCAAAACATATATAGTTAGAAACGTGTACTTTGGACGGTATCATCGAGTCGCATATGCATCCGCTATTTTTCTAGTGTCAAGCAGTTATAAAAAATGTGTGTTAGTTCATATAGAAAAAGCACTATATGTGTTATATGTGAGTTTAACCATGTTGGTTGAGTTAGATATGCATTAGGAGCACTTAGAAATAGCTAAACATATCAAAATCAGTATTTTTGCAAGTTCTGAGTCTTTTAGTCGACTAAAAGCTTGCTTAGGTCGACTCATGCAAAAGTAAATTTTTGTGATTTGCTTTCAGGAGACCTCACATCGATACTCCGATTGACTCATACTATGTGCATTTGTTTTTGTCAAAATTGGGTTGCTTCGTGTCGATGCATGAACCTGTTCCGGTCGACACCGAGTGTTTTTCTGCATAATTCTGAATTTGGGAGAGCTCAGGTCAACCCCCCTATTTTTAGGTCGACCGTTCGCTCGTTTCACATTATTTTTATGTTATGCTTATCGTTTAAAGTGTCTGTTATGTTGGTTATTTGGTCATAACTTTTCATATATATTGAGTTAGCTCATTCTTCATAAAAAATAACAAGAAAAGTGAAAATATACTTTGATTTAGTTTTCATCATCTTCATCCTCTTTCTTGCATTTTCTCAACAAATACACATAATCATTTTTGTTGTGCATTCTGCATCATTGAGGTGATAACGTCCAAACATAGGATCGGTGTATCGGGTTTGGGTTGAGAAATTAGTGGATTTTTCTTGAATAAAACCTTTAGGGTTTTGTCCTCAAAGAAACTTGGATTTTGGGGGGGTTTTGCATAAATCTTTCCTTCACAGATTCAACCGAGGGAAGGTAATTGAAGAACAGGAGGTTCTGTTAATTTAGTAGTGTTAACCAGAGAATTATGGAAGGAAAGTTTGGGTTTAAATTGTGGGTGTTTGAAATCAGCCGGGAAAGGTTTGAAGACCAGAGGGTTGTTCAAAGATGGTGCCATAATCAGAGGTTTACTCATCATATTCGAAGGACTTGATTCATCTTGAATTAAGAAAATAGAAGGTATAGGCTCAACATCAACGATTGAGATTGAGTGTTTGATTTCTATTGTTTCTCTTGTAAGAACAATTTACAACATGTTATATATACATGTCTCAATTCTATTTTTAGAATTGAGGGTAGACGTATCCCGAGTGAGGACGACAGGGGAAATGCCTCAACAAATTGATGTACTCTCTTTTTACTATTTTCATTGCTGAATTTTAAGTTTATGTGCAAACAAATTAGTTGACTAAAATTCTATTTTATGGTAGTGCTGAAACATATTTATAAATCTCATTACAATCCATTTGATTGTAATCGGAAAAACTTGGTACTATATTTACTTAGTAATTTTACTTGGAGTGCTTCACACACCAAGTGTTTGACTAATTGCTTGGATACAAACGTTTGAGCTGTTTTTCAATTTGGTTTATAATTCATACGAGTTACAAATTGACCAACTTTGAGTGAACAAAATCTTATTGATTTGTGTTCAAATTATTGATTCAATTTCTCGTCTTTATCGGTATTCCATATAGGCGTAACATATATCCGATTCTTTTGGTAATGGTTAGTTTAGACGATTGTAGTTCCTCGGCAGCTTCTGCTTAAAAATTTTAAAAACTAATTTATTATAAGCGCCGACTCTGGTTAAGGATAAGTGATCTATTCAACCCCCCTTCCAGATCATTGTCATTATCTAACAAGTGGTATCAAGAGATCTGGTTCATTCTGTGCTTTACATATAACTTCTTAGAATATGGCAAACGAACCAAAAAGGGCTTATAATAGAGCACCTGTTTTTAACGGTGAGAACTATTGTTACTGGAAGGATTGTATGCGTGTGCATATCAATTCCATTGATAGAAAGGTATGGAATATTATATTGAATGGTCCTATGGAAATTACCATGACCGATGAAAATAATGTTGTTGTGCCTAAGCCTAAAGCACAATGGAATGATAAGGACGAGAAAAAATACAACTATGATTGGAAGGCTAGAAGTATTCTGATCTCCTCCTTGGAAGTTGATGAATATTATACAGTTTCGCATTATATGACTGCTAAAGCTACGTGGGACTAATTGCAAGTTGCCCATGAGGGAACTAATGACGTCAAACTAGCTCGAATCAACACTTTGACTCAAGAGTTTGATCTCTTTCACATGGAGCAAAGGGAAACCATTTCCAACATGCAAAAGAGATTTTATCACTTAATTAATAGACTAAATTCACTAGGTAGACCAATTTCCAATGACATTGGTACTAATAAAGTTTTAAGATGTCTTACCAAGGAGTGACAACCAAAGGTCACAACCATAAAGGAAGCAAATGATCTTATGACTTTGGACCTTACAAATCTTTTTGGAAATCTTCAAGAACATGAGCAAGTGCTTCTTAGCCTTGAGTAATTTGAAAAAAGGAAAAGAAAGAAAAGACTAAAACTACGGAAAAGAAGTCTATAGCTCTAAAAGCTTCTTGTTCAAAGTCCTCCACAAAAGAGCTAAGTGATTATGCCTCGATTGATGACGATGATGTAGAAACGAATGAGGATATGAGGTTGTTCGTGAAGCGATATAATCGCTATATAAAGAAGAATGGTATCCAACATTCTGAAAAGAATCTCGTCAATTTTAGAAGACAATCAAGGTCTTCAAAGAATGAAGCAATAAGGGAAGTAAAGCAAGAGGATCGTGCTTTAATTGTGGAAAAGTCGGGCACTATAAGCCGGATTACCCATTGGTGGAGAAGGACAAAGGAAGGGAAAGTAATCTCTCACAAAAGAAACAAGGTAAGTCTAGAAGAGCTTACATCGCTTGGGAAAGAGATAGTGATTCATCCGTGGATGATAGTTCAAGTGACGAAGAAGAGTCCGTCAACCTTTGTCTCTCCGCTCATCAAAAGAAGAAAAATAAAAAGGTACAAAGTCTTGAGCCTATAGAGAGAAGATGGGTTCTCGATAGTGGATGCTCAAGACATATGACAGGAGACATATCTCTCTTCATTGACTTTGTGGCAAAGAAGAAGGGATTTGTAACCTATGGAGACAACAACAAAGGAACAATAGTTGGAAAAGGTAGTGTAGGTAATCCCTCGTCTACTACTATCTCTGATGTATTGCTAGTTGAGGGCTTTAAACACAACCTCATAAGCATTAGTCAATTATGTGACAAGGGATACAAAGTATCTTTTCAAAGACAAACACAAGAAAAATGTACATGAAAAAGAAAAAGAACAAGAGTTAACCAAAAGGCAAAACCCATAGTCAAATGCACACAAGACAGGGGCAACAATAGAATTCAATGCAAGGTGGAAGGTTCATGATATTCAATATGGCAATAGTAAGTAGAGGTACTCAGTACACATGATGTCAAGAACAACATATGCATGCCAATACCTAAAACGAGTTCAATTTATAGAAACAGCCAAGCATTATTTTGAAGGAAATGAGGGCAAGAGGCATAACAACATCAAGAATGGATAAATTCCAATGCAAGATACACATAAAAGTACAAATTATAGCAACATTGCATATTCACAAGCAAAGCCAAAATGAGCATTTCACGTGGAATTCTATTGCACAAAGTCATTTTCAATTTCAGAGTGGGACCCCAATTATCCCTCTTCTAGAATTACTACAGACAAAATAGCAAGACCTCACATAAAAATAATCCCACGAAATCAGGGTATTCACACTATCTCTAACGGATTTTTTTTCAAAAACTACACGTCACCATTCTCACACAAATCTGGAAACTCTCACACATATTTTGCAAATCATGTTTTGATCTTATATATACTACCACACTATTCCATTCAAGAAAAAAAAACCCTGAAGAAAACCCTAGTACAGTGCAAAATCACTACTCAAACCTATACTAAAAAGTCTCATTTTCCACTGTCTAATAGAGCTTCACATTGAAGCTCTACTTGACTAAGACTAGAACTACACGCAAAGACTCAACGAGCAACCATAAATCCATATACAGAGGACCAATAAAAAAAAGAAGGAGAAGTAGAAGAAGCGAAGAAAAAGATACATATTTTACCTCGTCGAAGTCTGAGCATCAGAGGAGCTCCGATCTAGTATGTAAGCTCCCTTTTAGCGCGATTTAAACCCATCTTCTTGCTCCCTGTGTGTTGTTGAATCGAATCCCTCTTTTAATTGCTTAAAATTGTTGGGTAGTGATAGATCTAGGTTTTTTTTTGGGTTTTTGTTTGAGGTTTAAGGTTGGATTTTGAGGAAGTTAATCCCGAATTTGGGTTTAGGGTTTTGTTTTAGGTAGGGTAGTGTGTTGCTTTGGGTTAACCGGAGAAGGACGGCGACAGCCATCGTGCGCCACCGTCTTCTTTGATGGTTTTTAGGTTTCCGGTGGTGTTATTTTGCAGACAGAGAAGAGACTTGAGGTTAGAGAGAGAATGATAATATGGAAATGAGTCAGGTTCTCTTTTTTACCTCCTTTTACTGGCCTCGTGGGTAGACGTCTGGGCTGGTGACACTTGTCCCGGTCCTCTAACAAGTGTCACTGGAGTGGGGTATCCTCATGGATCTCTTGCGTGTGTGTTCTCCAAGCTTACCGTGAGCTTCACTTCCTGGCCCTTTGATCAAGAGTCATCATTGACTCGTCACGGATCAGACGTCCCAGATTGGATAGGAGCTTTTGTGGTTGACTAGGGTCTTCGGTGGACCCTCTCCTTAACACGGGCCTTCATCTGTTGGACCTGGGGGTTTCGATGAGTGCACCCCTTTTTACTAACTATCATCCCGACCCAATTTTTTATTTTTTTTTTTGGTTTTTTTAGATTGTTTTATTGTTTATTTTCTTTTCTAACAAAATTGAAAATATTACTTTCTTTTAATTTCTGTTTTTTTAAAGAAAATTTCCAAAATATTATTAACTAATTAATTTTATTAAAATATTTTATTTAATAACAATTAATCTACCTAATGATTAATTTTATTAAATAATTGATTTTAATTTAATTAATTATTTTAAATTAGTTTCCTTAATTCCAAAAAACCCTAAAAATATTCTTTTATCCTCAATTCTTAATTAATTCCATTAAACATTTTATCTTTATTAACTCTAATGGTTAATCGTATTAAATATTAACATTTAATTTAATTAATTACTTAAAACTAATGCCTATTTTATTTTATTAATATCCAAAACTTTTATTTCCTTTTTAGAATTAGTAAATTAGGTTACTAATTGGTCTTAGTTCTTAATTGACTAACTTAATACGCCTAATCTAATTAACGTATTTGCTCTTTTACCTTGTTTATGACTTGTTAGGTGGTACTTATATTGTGTTCCTATGTGCTTTATTATGCTTCGATTATATTTATACCATTCCACACTTGCTTATACAAATCAATCATTTTGAAACAAATATCTTGATTTATAATCAAGCCATTTTCAAATACCTTGTAAGTCGATTATTTTCACGATCGCCATCAACCTTATAGCCTCCTCTTGAGCTTTGTACAACGACTCTCATTACACACTTCACATGTATGTTTGCTTGTGTGTATCAATGGTTCACCTTAATTATGGCTTGATACTATCCCATTTGAACAAATGTATCCCTCTCCCATGAGATATGATGTTTTGCTAATTAGATAATACAATATTAAAATCAATTTTTTTCCAAAGGAACTAATAAACTTGATTCAACGTCAAGTATTTTCAAAACAAATTCAATTGATTACCAACTCATACTCAAGGATACTTGATCTGCGTATCAAGTTCCATTACTTTTTTAAGTCGAGCGTTTTTGCCTCGCCATCGACCTTACCTTATACCAATAGGACCTCCCTTCCATTAGTCCAACCTTATTCGTACGCAAATTTAAATCTCGATCCACATCAAGCATTTTATCAAAGTCAAATCAATATACTTAATCAATACCTAAACAAAATTTCCATAAAAGATGAAAAAGGAGTTGGAATGGAGTCTTCGATTCCTCTTCTCGATTGTTTGGGCCCGAGGAGCCTTTCTTAAGTTCAAACAATTGTCTTCTCTAAAAATTTTATATAGACGATTCTACATCAAACTATTTTTATAATAAACGAACTCAACACATTTTCCTAAATACTTAAATGAAAAAGAGAGAGAGTCAAGTCTTTGACTCGCTCTCCCGAATACTTGGGTCCGAGAAGCCTTTCTTAAGTCTCGAGTAACCGTCATTCATAAACCACTCTAACTATATCAAAATCCTTTCATAACTGAGGTTGTAAAAGAGAGAGAGTTGAATCTTCGATTCACTTTCCCGATCACTTGGGCCCGAGGAGCCTTTCTTAAACTTCAAGTGATTGTCATCCATTCAAAATACAAACACATTAATCCAACTTCTCGCCGCCGTGCGATTAAATTTTTTTCTAAAATAACATTGTTTAGTTCATTCTTCCGCGCATATAAACTAGTGCTTCATCCTTCCCTAGCGAGTAGACAAATCAATGTTTAACAGTTAGAATGCAACCTAAACACACGTTCATAAAATACACAAACCAACCAACCATAGTCCCACGAACTACGATGCTCTGACTTTCCCATTGCACAAGGGAGTACGTAGGCACAAGGACCCAAATACTTGGCAAGCACCCTAATAAAAACCACTCATTTTTCCCCTTAGAAGCGAATTCTTTAGAAGATAAACAAACTTAGCTAACTTCTCTCACGAATCGAATCAAGAGGTTCATGTTGAGTACAATGGACGTAGAGGGTGTTAATACCTTCCCTATTATGTAATTGACTCTCGAACCTAGAATTTGGTTGTGATGACCATGTTCTTATCTCTTTAAAGATTTTATCGATATTTTCCTATTCCTTTCCTGGAATGAATAAAGTTCGGTGGCGAATCTGTCCGAACGTTTTTTCCGCGTCCATCACGAGGATCGTATTTTTCGAGGTACGACAGGTTGCAGCAGGAAAGCTTGTCAAGCGGGCCATTTGTTTGCCGGGAGAGATAAGGCAGTTTAAGATGATGATATGGCAGAAACTTTACATCAAAGAAACATTGCTCAACAGGCGAGATCAGCATTGTACAAAGACTATAAATAGGTTCTGAACACACATAAAAAGGACTGGACTTGATTAGAAACATTACCATAGAGATAGAAAGAGGGTAAGAGTGAAACTTGAAGAGTACAAGCTGGATTCACATCAATCGTCGGGAAATCACGGTTGATGCTCATTCATTTTTAAGTCTTCTCTTTTGTAGTCAATCTACCATGAGAATGAGGAGATAAATATTCTTTCTTATTGGTATTAGATGTAATTCATCATGAGCGTATGTACATTTATTGATAACAACATTATACATAATCTAGCTATTCTTGATTATCGATGTTATCTTTTTTTACCATTTAACTTCCTAGATTAGAATTGTTATAGAGAGATACAGTTCAAATCTTGATCTAAGATAACAATTTGTTAAGCTCTAAATTCGAGACATCGATATAGGGTTAAACATTCACATTAAGTATCAAATCTTAATGCTACTTAATTGTTTAATAGATTGAGAAATCATCGATTAAGCAATCTGGTAGAAATCTCATCGGGAGTTTAGACATAAACACTGTTGTGAATGATACGTGAGGATAATGATTAATCTCTAGGTTATGTATAAGTGATTAGTATAATACGAACACATTTGGTGGATGAAACCCAATTCCAACAAGTTGTCATATCTTTGGAACTTCATTTATCAATTACAATTTTTACATTAAGATATTTTTACAATAAAAAATTCTTACGATTCTCTACTTAAAACTATATTAACTGTTGGACGACATTAATATCACACTAGTCCATGTGAATACGATGACAAAATACTTACTTTTGATTACTGAACTTCAATACGCATGCCACGAAAGTGGGTGTAGTGCATTTTTATATACTTTTCTAAAGCTTCCTCTATTTTCTCATAATTGAAATTGGAAAGCTAATTGGGTGATTTGGGATAGAGCTCATGTTCGTCATGTCCTTATTTGCTTTATATTGTTAATTTTATTCCATTCACAGTGAGTCCTCAAAATTTTTGATCGCTTTAGTTACACACCGTTAAGATAAAATTCAATACTCAAACTCATCTTCTTGTGTGTTTGATCTTATTATATTAGTTTGAATTATCGTACACTTGCAGCCTTGCATGGATGAGATGCTTGAAGGAATGAGAAAGAAGCTTGAATGGATGTGAGAACTCAAATGATATTATTTGACTTTTTAGGAGGAAGAGAGACGGGTTTGTCGCGAGCATATGAAACAAAAACGTTTTTGGAGATACATCTTCGAACCATCCACTGAATTTTGAATTAATGGTGTTTATATAAATTCATCTTTAAACTCACCTTTTATGTATACGAAGATGCACCTCCGAATTAAATTTTGGCATAATAGGATACCTCATTAATTCGCTCTGAGAAATAACTAAAAAAATACATCTGAAAATATATCCCTGAATACTAAGAGTGTGTTTGACTGAGGTAATTGAGAATTTTTAAGAAATTCAAAATTCTAGGCAATTTATATGATTCAATTTAAATCCATTCAATTTTAAATTCTTTTGTTTGGATGAAATATTCAAATGATTCATTGTTAAATTTTTGGGTCATTTTTATAAAATTTAAAACTTTTTGGTCAAATTTAAAATATAAAAAAATAGGGATCAATTTGAAAAACTATTAGGGACTTATTTGTAATTTTTAAAAAATTTTAAGAATAAATTTGATTTTTTTTAATTATGAGGACCATCATGCAAAATTTAAAAATAATAATAAAAAATTTAATATTTGTATTATTTAGAGTGAAAGTATTTTTAAAATTTTTTCTTTTTAATGTCATTTAAAATTTATTCATAAATTTACATAATTTTAACATTTCTCTATATTTCTTTATTCAGATAATAAATTTTAACTAAATCATTTTAAATTTTTTCAAAAAATTACCTTTTCTAATTAAAATACTTTATCCAAAGTCACAAACTCACGCATAAGACCATTAAAAAATTTCGCCGTAGTGGGAACACGTAAAAAGAAATACCCCGTATACAATGGTCGTCACAAGGTTTGATTTGTGATAGGTCCTATTTCATACACCTGTTTGTTGAATGGTTCGCATGACTAAGTAAACAAAAAGAATGCCATGGTTGATACCATAAAGACAATTTTGACCTTTAAATCAATGCAAGTGTAGACAACAACCATTGAGTGATTCTTAAAGTAGAAATGGCTAAAGTAGACAATTTGTGCTATCTATCCGTAGCTTTATATATGGGCTTGGAATAAAGAGTAAGAAGAGTGGAAAAAGATAAAAACTTTGCAAATTCTCCTAGTGGGGTTTGGTTGACAACTTTCTCTTATTTTTAATTATTTTGATAAGGTTGAGAGTTTTATCTACTGACTAGGTTGCAATGTATATAGAGGATAATAATAACGTTGAAAGATAGACTAGACTGGTAGAGTGGCAGAAAATATTCAAGAATGTATAATGAAAAACAATTATGAGATTATATATTCCACGAACCAAATAATAAGCTGGAGGAAAGTATATGTACATGATCATAAATAGAACATGTTCTATTCATTACTTATGAATTATTGTATTTATCATCGAAAAGATGATAGACCATAACAATTTTAGAATATTCTTTAGGCACTTTGACAGAGCTTGGATGAGATGAGTAAAACAAAGTCTAAAACATTTTGACAAAAAGTTGGGAAGAAATATTTGCTTCAACGTTATCTTTCTACTCTTAAGATGAGATTTTGGTAGAGTCTTCTGAAATTTATGTTTAGAAAATAGAGGATGTTTTGTGATTAATAAGGGTTGAGTTGTTGTTGTTAAGATTAAACTAAAATTATAAGAAAAATTGAGTTTTTTGAACAAATACAAAAAATCTTATTAGATTTTATGAAAGAGAGAAGAAGGGAGAGGAAGAGAATCAAAATTGATTACAATTTTTTTACTATTCACTTACTCAATAATAATTCAAAGAGTACAAGTGAATAACGATAATTAACCTCTCTCTCTCTCTCTCTCTCTCTCTTAACAACCTGAGAGAACTTGTCTATTTATATATTACTAAGCTAACTTAGGTTACAAGTTAACTTAACAATTGAGCTTACGAGCAAAACCCAATTCGACATGCTAACAATCCTAGCATTTCGACTACTCCATGGTTGAGCATACTTCGACTACAACATACAGAATCAACATGTGAACAGATTTCAACTACATGTTAAACCTTTGCCGAACCATGAAGCTATCCATGTCGAGACTAGAGTTTGATCTAAATACCATAAAACTTGCTACTTGGCAATGTCTTGGTAATCGTATTAGCAACATCGTCATCAGTCAAAACCTTCAGCACTTAGACTTCTCCACGCTCGATTATCTCTTTGACCAAATGCAAACTTACATCAATGTGCTTGGTATGTTCATGATAGGCTGAATTCTTCGACATTTGTATTGCATTTTGACTATCACATTTAACAGTGATAACTCAACCTTGAAGTTTCATCTCTTTAGCAAAACCTTAAAACCACAATGCTCCTTTCACAACTTTAGAAAGAGCAATATATTCCGATTTAGTGGTTGATAAGGAAATAACCTTTTGAAGTGTTGCTCTTAGAATGATTATCATGCCAAACACAGTGAACACATATCCAGAAATAGATGTTATGGAATCCATACACCCCGCATAATCAGAGTCGATAAATTCTTCTATTCAGGCTTTGTTATCATCACGACAGACTCCACCATAAATTAGGACTCTGCTCAGAGACCCATTTATGTACCTTATAATCCACATCAATGCTTGTCAGCACGCCTTCCCAGGGTTTCCCATATAACTACTTACAAGGCTCACTCAGTACGCTATGTCCGGCCTGGTATAAACCATAACATACATCAAAGAACCTACTATACTAACATATGAGATGCTATTCATATAGTTTCTTTCGACGTCAGCACTAGGACTTTGAGTCGTACTCAACTTGTACCGAGGCTTAGTTGGTGTCAGAATAGGCTTTGAATTCGACATATCAAACTTGTCGAGAATCTTCTTCAGGTATGTATCTTGACATAAGCATAATCTCGAATGCTTACAATCTCTTTGGATGTCAATCCCAAGAATTCTGGAGGCAGCTCCCAAATCGTTCATGTCGAACTCCTTATCGAGTTCATCCTTCACCTTCATAACATCTGGAGGCTTGCTATGTGGATGTCATCTACATAAAAGCAACAAAATAACAAGTGAATTTTCAGGTCAAAATCTGAAGTAAACACACTGGTCAAATTAGCTCCTAATGAAACTTTATGTGTGTCATGAACTTGTCAAATCTCCTATTTCATTGTCGAGGAGATTGTTTTAGGCCATATAATGACCTATTCATCTTGCACACATAATCTTCCTTTCCCTTTTCTGCATACCCTTCAGGTTGCCTCACCATAATTGTTTCATCTAGATCACCATACAGGAAGGTTGTCTTCACATCCATTTGTTCAAATTTTAGGTCCAACTTCACCACCATAGAAAACAACATCCTAATGGATTTGTGCTTTAAAACAGGTGAGAAAACATCATTGAATTCAATACCTTCTTTCCGAGTGAACCCCCTAGCAACCAACATTGCCTTAAATCTCTTCGACATCACTAATTTGATTCCTTCCTTAACCTTGAAAATTCACTTACAACTGACTAACTTAGCTCCAACAGGTCTCTCAATAAACTCTTAAGTGTTATTATCATGAATAAATTTCATCTCATCGCCCATGGATTTCAGCCATTCATTCTTGTCCCGACTCCTCATAACCTCCTTATAGTCTCTAGGTTCTTCTTCCAAAATCTCACTTGCATAACCAAGTCTCTAAGATGACTTGATAACTCTTCTCGGCCTGTCTCTTTCCAGCAGGTATTCATTATCAGTCTCCTCATCTTCATCAGAAACTTATGCTTCTTCTTCGACTTCATATGGGTTTTGCAATTCAGCATCAGTATGCTCTACCTCAACAAGAATCTCTTTCTTCTCCAACTCTTCTTCATAGATCTTTGAATTTCAATGAACACCATCAATTTTCTTGAAAGCCATCTCAGCTTCATTAAAAACTACATCTCTACTTGTGATACACCTCTTGTGATATGGATCTAGGCACCACAACTTATAAGCTTTGACTCCTTTGGGGTATCCAAGGAACATATATCTCAGAGTTCAAGGTTTGACCTTGTCTTGCCTAATGTGAGCATAGGATAAACAACCAAATACTCTAAGCCTATCAACATAAGATGGATGCCCCAACCAGACTTCTTCAGGTGTCTTCATTCCCAAGACAGTCGAAGGACAACTATTTATCAAGTATGCTGTAGTCACAACAGCTTCTGCCTAAAACACCTTCTTCAATCCTACACTTACCAACATGCACCTCTCCCTTTCCAGAATGGTTCGATTAAACCTTTCAGCCAAACCATTTTGTTGGGGAGTATCAGCAGTATTTTTGTACCTTACAATACCAGACACAACATAATAGTTGTTGAAAGCCTCATTGCGAAATTCAAGACCATTGTCAGTCCTCAACCTCTTGACCTTCCTGCCAGTTTGGTTTTCGACCAGAGTCTTCCAACTTTTGAAATTTTCAAAAGTTTCATCCTTAGTCTTCTGGATGAATACCCATAACTTTATGAAATAATCATCAACTATGGATAGAAAACTTTTGCACCTGAGTGTGACAGATTCCTTGCAGGCCCCCAAAATCAGCATGGATAGAATCAAAGGATTCATGTGTTCTATGTTTACCTTTGTTAAACTTCACCCTACATGATTTACCAGATACACAAGGTTCACAAAACTCCTGCTTTTGACATTGTCACTACATAACATATTTTATTTCGACAATTTGACCATGCCTCTTTCACTGACATGGCCAAGTGTCTTGTGCCATAGCTCATCCTTCAATGCAGATTTTGTGGATGCCACATCTATTGAACCACTTATAACCTCAGCCTCAAGGATATACAAGCCTTGTTTATTTACGCCTCTCAAGACTTCATTCGACCCCTTCATTACCCTTAGGATATTTTGCTCTCCTTTGAAAACATATTCTTTCTTGTCAAATTCACCAAGAGAAATAAAATTCCTCTTAAACATACCTGACATCAGTCAACATCCTTATTGACTTATCATGGAGCTTGAATCTCACGTATCCAATACCTGCAATTTTTCAGGCTTTGTTGTTTCCCAATAGCACTCATCCACCATATTGATCACATAGTTCTTTAAACACATCTTTGTTTGGAGTCATGTGCCAAGTACAACTTGAATCCACAATCCACTCCTTGCTAGAGTCGCTGCTTGAAACCACTAGGACATCAGATGATTCATAATCATCTTGCACAATGGCTGTATAACCATTACTCTTTCCATCATGATTATTCATTCGATCAGGAAATACCTTTCTTATATGACCCTCCTTATTACAATGATAACACCTAATTGCAAGAGTATTACCACCATAAGAATTCTATAAAAATTTACCATTCTTCTTCTCAAACCTACCATCTTTCATCAAGAGTTTCCCCTTAACAAACAAACATTCACCAATAAAAGATGGTTTATGCTCTTTTCTTTCATTCAGGTAATGAGAGTACAAGGCTAATTTAACTTCTTCAAAGGTCAACGAATCTCTTCCATACAAGAGAGTTTATTTGAAGTTATCATTAGAATTAGGTAAAGCACACAACAATAATAGTGCTTAATCTTCATCATCAATCTTGACCTTGATATTTTCAAGATCAAGAATCAACTTGTTGAACATATCCAGCTGCTCAGCCAAGAGTTTGTCTTCACTCATCTTGAACGAATACAAAGCTTGCTTCAGGTAGAGACGATTGACCAACGATTTCATCATCTATAAACCTTCGAGTTTCGTCCATACACCCGTTGTCGTCTTCTCCTTTGAGACTTGCTGGAGAACCTTATCACCAAAGCTTAATATGATGGCTATTTATAGACTACTAAGTTAACTTAGGTTACAAGATAACTTAAGATTGGGCTTACAAGTAAAACTCAATTTGACCTGCTAACAATCCTAGCATTTCGACTACTGCATGCTTGAGCATACTTCGACTACAACATGCAGAATTCGCATGTGAATAGACTTCGACTACATGTTAAAACCTTGTAAAACCATGAAGCTATCCCTGTCGAGACTAGAGTTCAATCCAAATAACACAACATGAAAACCACATAGTAAAAAAGAAGAGAGAATAGAAGAGAAAGAACAATCAAAATGGTTTTAAAAACTAGATTCTTGATTCAATTACATATTAAAGAACAATGTTTAAAATTGAATTTCAAACATACTACTTTCTTCCTCTGATTAGGATTATCAAGGATTGATGGAGAAGTGAGAACTAGTATGCTATTTATATGGAAACTAAACCCCAACTTTCAACTAAAATACTAAACAAATGACCCAACTGACTAACCCAATACAACATGCTAACTTAAACAACAAGCTAACATATTTTTTCATGCAAGAACGGACTTCGACTACGACATGCACATCTTCGACTACTTGTCGAACCATGAAACTAACCTTGTCGAGGGTAGAGTTTGATTCAAATACCACAAAGTATATATGGCACACACTAGTGTGAATCCAATTACTACATTAAGAAGATGAAGACAACTCAACTAATTTTCATATATAGTGTTTTCAAACTGTTAAATAAAATAGTTATGAGTTGGATTTGCTTGTTATAAAAATTAATAAAATTATTTAGGATTTAGTTATTTATATATCAAGCAATAATCAACTACTCTAGTAGTATACTCTTTCTGTCTCAAAATAAATGTCTTTTTAGTCTAAACACTTGTTCCAAAATAAGTGTCTATTTACCTTTTCATTGTAACATTAATTCATTTGTACCAATTTTACCCCTAATTAATATTGTTTACACTAATCTCAAAACATTAAATCTCACTCTGTATTTATACCAATGTATGTGTAACCAATAACAATTATGAACAACTTTATAAAATTGTTACATTTATTCCTTCACTCGTTACTTTTCTTAATTTGTGATCATCAAATTTAAAAGACTTTTATTTTAAGACAAGGGAGTAGATTGTAATAATATAACTAACTCTTGCACTTTCATTGGTTCCTTAAGGAAATGGTAATTTCTCTTAAGAAAATGATAATTTCACTCATTAGTCTCATTCATAATACAATATTATTGAAACTCTTTGAGTTAGTTAAAATTTTGAGAGTTAGTTATAATACATTCTTTCTGTTCTTTTTCTTGCTCAATTTTATTGGTTATCATCGATTTTCTTGCAATTTCTCATTAGTTTGTTCCAACTTTTATTGTTTCTGTAACTTTTTCTTAATTGATCGGTCTATTTTTAGTGAATTTCATTTCGAACAAGGTGGTTGGAATTTCTCCTTTGCGGAGAGTTCTAGTTGCAAGATTCTTTCGATTTGGTGTAGTGTGAAAGGGAATGTGTTCTTCTCATTCTTTAGAACAAGGTATCTTGGGGTTTATTTTGAGTGGGGAGTGTCTGCTAGTCCATGTCTTATGGTAAATGTTTATGCTAAATGGTCTTTGGTGGATAAAAGAGTGATATGGAATCATTTGGTTTGTGCTCGTGAATGACTTTTGGGGTCTATCTGGTGTATTTTTATGGATTTCAATGCAATTATTCATTGAGATGGGAGAAAGGGTCTTTCTGTGGGGGCCGAGGATTCGGTCCTTACGGATTGCCTAGAGCTTAGAGCTTTCACTAAGACTATAGGGATGATGCATTTACCTCTACTAGATATGAGGTTTACCTGGTTTCTTTCTAATGGAATTTCTATAAGCATGTTTGATCGGGCTCTCTTGTCGGTCGAGTGAGAAGAGGAGTAGGGTCAAGGTAGTATATGGGCCTTAACTCGAAATGTTTTTGACCATTGCCTGGTGGTTTTGTAGTACTACTCCAGTCTGATTTATAAGCAAGAAAGAAAACTTTCATCCTTATTAATAATGATATTTAAATGCATTTAATTTTTTTATTTCATGTAAGAGAGATAACACAATTACTAATATACCCTTAGTTAAATTGTCACCCACTAATAACATTAAGTAATTAGTGCAAAGATAGTTTTGGAATAAAGACATTAAATGTGTCTGGATTTGTTGATATTTTCTTATATTTAAGTCTAAAAATATCTAGAAGAATTTTGCTTATAAATAAGGCCGGAGGGAGTCCTATTCTCAGCTCTAGGGTCTAAAGCAATTTAGGTTTAACAATTTTTGGTTAAGGGACACTAATTTTGAGAAGGTGGTTTACGAGTCCTAGCAGATGAAGGTCCGAGAGAGTTGAATGATGCATGAGTTAAAGGATAAATTGAGAGCTCTTAAAGGGACTCTTAATGTTTGGACAAGAAGTTTGGTAATTTTGATTTTAAGATTAAGGAGTGTTCGAATAAGCTTCAAGAGTTAGAGCTAAAAGTGGAGTCTACGTATCTTTCCTAGGACGGTTGGTTAGCAGATCGAAGGTCTATTAAGATTTGTGGGATACAATCAGGTGCCCAGATTCTCAAATCTTCCAGCAGTCTAAGTAGGCTTGGCTAAAGGAGAGGGATGCTAATTTTGGATTTTTGCACGCTTGTGTTAGGTAGAGGAGTATGACGAATAGTTTAGTTACTCTTCGTGTGGGAGGTTCTTGGCTGGATAAGGTTTTTGAGGTTAAAGGGGGAAATTACTAGGTTTTTTTAAGGTTCACTTTTATGATTCAAAGTTTGTTAGGCCAAATCTTGATGGTGTTTCTCTTCCTTCTCTCTCCTTGGTGGAGGCTGACTCCCTTTTAACTAGATTCCTACCTATCCAATTGGATAAGGTGATTGTGCAAATTGATGGGACTAAGAGTCTAAGGCCTGACAATTTCAATTTTCCTCTCTATAAGAAGTTTTACGGGTTAAATGGTTAATCAAGGATAAGTTTTTCCGATGTTTGATCCATTTTTATCATAATATCATGTTACCTTAGAGTTTGACATCCTTTTTAACTCTTTTGTCTTGAAAGTGGAATGTTCTTTTGAGATGGCAGATTTTATACCTACTTCATTTCTTGGTTCCTTGTATAAATTGGTACTAAAGTGTTGGATGCTAGGCTGGAAAACGTTACGAGGAATCTTATCTCCTAAGAGAAATCATATTTCCTAAAAGGGAGGCGGTTGGTGGATGGAGTGGTTACTCTTAATGAAGTTTTACATCTTTCTAAGGTGTCTAAACATAAGTATTTTCTTTTTAAAGTGGATTTTGAGAAAGCCTACAACTTTGTCAGTTGTTATTTTCTGGATTATATGCTGCGTAGATTTAGTTTTGATGATTAGTGGAGGGTTTGGATGTGATCCTGTGTTTTTTTGGGAAGCCTCTCAGTTTTGGTGAATAAGTGCTCAATGAATGAGATTTGTATTCATAAGGGTCTGAAGCAAGGAGATCCTTTGGCCTATTTTATTTTCCTTTTGGTAGTGAGGGTCTTAGTACTTTTTTGAAAACTGTGGTTTCGATTAGTGTGTTCCAAGGGTTTAGGTAGGGTTAGGAGGTCTCGAGGTGTCTCATTTCCAATATGCTAATGATACGGTGTTGATGGGGGTGCCATTTGTTGAGAATCTTTTGACTATTGAGGTGGTTCTCATAAGTTTTTAATTTGCCTCGGGCCTTATAGTGAGCTTTTCTAAGAGTTTTCTGTTTGAAGTGAATGTGGGTAGGTCATTCCTGGATCTGGCAGAGGGCTTTTTACACTGTAAGGTTAGTTCTCTTCCTCTTAATTATTTGGGGATCCCAGTGTGTGCGAATCTGAAGAAGGAAGAGACTTGGGATCCTTTTATTAATCTTGTCCCTAAGAGGTTAGCCTCTTAGAGGAATATATTTGTCAGCTTAGGTGGTCGAGTGGTTTTGCTTTATTCTATTTTGAACTTCATCCCTACACTTTTTCTTTCTTTTATGAAAATGCCAACTCCGGTTTGGAAGAAGTTGGTTAGTTTGCAAAGGCTTTTTCTAGAGGGGCTCTAAATAATTTTTTAAGGTTCTGTGGGATAAGTGGGATGATGTATGTAAATCCAAAAGGGTAGGTGGGTTAGGAGTGAAGGATTTTAGGTTTGTTAATCTTGCATTACTTTATAACTAGAGGTAACAGATTCTTTTGAATTTGCCTTCGCTTTATAGAGATATTAGTGAGGTGAGACATGAGTTAGAGGGGTTTGGATCCCCATTGGTAGGTAGGGTTAGCAGTCTTATGAGAGTTTCTCTTAGGTGGATAGGTGTTTTTATTCTTGGGGCTCCTTAGAATCAAGAGTCTCATTGGTTTGCCTCCTCTTGTGTGCAGAGGGTTGGGGATGAGCAAAAGACTAGGTTTTGGAATGTTGTTTGGGTAGGGACGACACAGTTGTGTGTGGCTTTTAAGAGGTTTTTTCTCATCTCAGAGCAGAAGATGTAAGTGGTAGGTTTGATGAAAGCGGATGTATGGGTTTAGATTTTTAGGTGGATAAGGTCTTTCAGAGTCTGGGAGGAGGGGCTCCTTGAGGACATTCTAGAGCTTTACTTAGGTTTTTTAAGAAATGGAAAAAAAGATGTATAGATTTAGATGCCATATCAGGTTAGGATTTTTTCATTTAGTTCTACTTATGACACTTTGGCGACTTTGTCTTGGGTCAGGGAAGGTAGGTTAGAGAGGGTTTTGAAGAGGATTTCTAATATTTGGAAAAGTTGGTCGACTTCTAAATTAGTTGTGTTCTCTTGGAATTTCTTTCAAGATAGGTTAGCAACTAGGCAAAACCTTTTAAGGCGTACGATTTTGTCGAAGTCTAGTTTATGGGTGTGTTCAATGTGAGTTAGACAGGTGGAGTCGGCGATCCATCTCTTTGTTTTGTGTGAGTTTGCTTCTGACATTTGGTATAGAGTTTTTAGGTGGGTCGGGCGACTTAGATCTCTGCCTTGATCGATCTTAGGGGTTTTTAAGTTGGTTCAACGTTTAGGTCTTAGGAAACAGGCGTCTTTAGGCTTGATATCGATCTGACATCATGTGGTATGGATTATTTAAAAAATGCGGAACAAAGTTATTTTTTACCAAAAAAGCTTGACGATATATCACTGCATTTGTCTGCATTTGATATTTTTGGTTACATCACTTATTTAATAATAGACTTTTACATATGTCTCATTTGTATCTACTTCTTAATTTTGATAATAAATATACTTGTGATATATGCGATTTTGCTAAACATAAAATATTTCCTTTAAACATCAGTGGTCTTATTGTTCCATCTAAATTTAAATAAATACATTATGACATATGTGAGGCCTTTTCCTTGTCGTTTGTTCATGACCATGGATATTTTCTTACAATTTTAGGTGATTATAATAGATTGTTATGTATTGTTCTATTAAAATAAAAATTTAAGGTTTCTTCTCATGTATAAATTTTTATCAAAATAATTGAAACTAAATACAGTTATTCATAAAACAGTTAGAACTAAACAGTTATAACCTATGTAGCATTGATACCTTTAAAAAAAGACGTATTCGTGTTCGTGTTAGAGTCGGACACTTATACTGATATTTATGATTATATTTAAATTATTTTTTTTCTATAAAAAATTATTATCGATATCGTTATGCTAGTGTCAAGGTCATTTTTGACGTGTCCGTGCTTGATGAACAATTTTTTCTTACTATCTTTTATGCTCTTAAAGTTATTGTTTATCATAGATCTTGTGTGAAAACACCTCGAAAAAATGATAAAGTTGTAGGAAGAATCATCATATTTTGAATGTAGATACAAGTCTTTTTTAACCTAAATTTCCTATGTCTTATTATTAGTCCATTCTTTTCTAAATGCCACATTTTATTAGAATATTAATAATAATTCATATTTATTTAGTTGTACTATTTTTCTTAGCCCCTAAGTTTGTTAGAGGGTATTTTAGTATTTTATCTTATTCTAGTAACCCTAGTTTTAGCTTATAAATAGGGTGACAATCATTGTAACTTTTAAAATCCTGTTTCTTCTGCCGTCGTTCTCTTTAATAGAATATTTCCCTATTTCATCATTTATTCTATCTTTGCACCAACAATTGGTATCTAGAGCTCCGGTTCAGATTCATTGGGAAACACGGGAAACACGAGTGAACGTGAGGTCTTGTGTGTTTGATTTTGATTCTTAGATTCGTGTTGAATCTTGAACAAAATCTGATCAGAATTTTATTCTGTGGGTTGGGAAACACTGTGTGAGAAATCTGAGTGTATTGTGCAAAGTAGAAGATGAACGGAAACGGCAACATGAACACCAAACTTCCAGTATTTGATGGTAAAAACTGGAATCGTTGGATGATCCAAATGCGTATACTATTTGGTGCTCAAGATGTTCTAGATCTTGTCACTGATGGTTATGTTCCAATAGCAGCAGATGCAACTGATGAACAGAAAAACACGCAGAAGGAAGTAAGGAAGAAGGATCAGAAAGCATTGTTCTTCATTCATCAATGTGTGGATGTAAACGTGTTTGAGAAGATTGCAGACTCTACAACAGCAAAGGCTGCATGGGACACTCTGGTGAGATGTTATGGTGGTGACGCATCAGTGAAGAAGGTGAAGCTTCAGTCCTTGAGAAAGCAATATGAGAATCTCAACATGAAGAATAATGAGAAAGTTTCTGAATACATCTCCAGAGTGATTCTGATCACTAATGAGATGAAGGCATGTGGAGAAACTCTTTCTGAAGAAACAATCATGGAGAAAGTATTGAGATCCCTTACTCCTCAATTTGATTACATTGTGGTAGCAATAGAACATTCCAAAGATCTGAGTACCATGAGAATTGAAGAGCTACAGAGCAGTTTAGAAGCGCAAGAGTTGCGTTTGACTGAGAGAACTTCTGAAAGGGAAGTAGAGCAGCAGGCTCTGAAAGCAACTTCTGATAGGAGGTATCAGAAGCAGTCAGAAGTCAGGAGAAGATCTGATGGTGGTCAGAAGTCAGAAAGCTCAACCTCTGATAGACAAAAGAATGCTCAGAAGGGAAAAGAGAAGTATGACAAGAAGAAGATCCAATGTTACTGTTGTAAGAAGTTTGGTCACTTTGCTAGAGATTGTTGGTCAAACAAGGAGAAGAAATCAGAAGAAGCAAATATAGCCAGAAGTTCTGATGACGAATCTGTGCTATTGATGGCCTCTGAATCTGATGATCTGACAGACTGGTGGTATATGGACACTGGCTGTTCAAATCATCTTACTGGAAACAAGAAATGGCTGGTTGACTTTGACTCTGAAAAGAAAACAAAGATCAGATGTGCTGATGACAAATATCTTAATGCAGAAGGTATGGGAAATGTCAGAGTGACTCTGAACAATGGGAAAATAGCATTGATTCAGAATGTGTGGTATGTACCTGGCATCAGAAGCAATCTGATGAGTGTGGGACAATTAATTGAGAAAGGTTTTTCAGTTACCATGAAGGATAATCTTCTGAAGCTGTATGACTGCAATCAGAAGTTGATTATGGAGTCAGAACAAGGAAGGAATAGAACATTCAAGGTGAATGTCAGAACTGCAGACTCAGAATGTCTTAGTGCAACAAGTGCTGAGAAGGAGAGTGAGCTGTGGCACAGAAGATTTGGTCATTTGAATTTCAGAAGCCTAAAACATCTGAATTCAAAGAAGCTAGTACATGGAATTCCTGCAATTAAGAAGCCTGAGAAGTCATGCAAAGTTTGCATGGAAGGAAAACAACCACGTTTGCCATTTGCGTCAGAAGTTGCTCCAAGAGCAAAACATGCCTTGGGAGTTGTACATTCTGATGTGTGTGGTCCATTTCCAGTAGCATCAATTGGAGGGAATAAATACTTTGTGCTGTTTGTTGATGAATTCACAAGAATGACATGGGTATCCCTTATTAAGTTCAAACACGAGGTGTTTGATGAATTCAAGAAGTTCAGAATGAAGGCTGAGAATCAGAGTGGTCAGAAGTTGAAGATTCTTAGAACTGATGGTGGAGGTGAGTATAACTCCAAAGAGTTCCAGAAGTTCTGTGAGGAGAATGGAATTGAACATGAGGTTACTGCTCCTTATACCCCTCAACACAATGGTCTTGCTGAAAGAAGAAACCGTACTTTGCTTGATATGGTGAGAAGCATGCTAAAGGAGAAGAAGCTTCCTCAGAAGCTCTGGGGAGAAGCTGTTGCCACTGCAACGTATGTACTCAACAGATGTCCTACGAAGAAGTTGAAGGAAATAGTTCCTATGCAGAAGTGGACTGGAGACAAGCAAAGTGTTAGTCATCTGAAGGTATTTGGTTCTGTTTGCTATAAACATGTTCCAGAAGCCAGAAGACAGAAGCTGGATGATAGAAGCAAAGTGATGATTCTGATAGGGTACCACAGTACAGGTGCATACAAGCTTTATTGTCCAGAAACCAATAAAATTGAATTCAGCAGAGATGTGATTGTGAAGGAATCAGAAGTTTGGAATTGGGATAAGTCTCAATCTGATTCTGATGTTAGAACCTCTGAAGAAAGGCCAGAGTTAAGAATTTCTGAAGTTGGAGTAAACCCTGACGTTGACTCTGACTCTGATACTGATTCAAACTCTGAAGATGACTCAGAAGATGAAGGTGACTCTGATGACCCAGACTCTGATAATTCAGACTCTGATGACAATCCAGATCTTGGTGGCAGTTCAGACTCTGAAGATGGCCAAGACTCTGAAAATATGCCAGATCTTGAAGATGGTCAAAGCTCTAGAGAAAGTCAACCATCTGAAGCTGGAAACTCTGAAGCTCAAGACTCTGAACAAGTTCAGAGACCACAAAGAATCAGAAGCGTTCCCAGAAGATTTGCAGAATTTGACATGCTGCAAGACACTGAAGTAGACTCTGAAGGAGAAGTTATTCAGTGTGCCATGTTAGTAGACTCTGAACCTATAAGTACAGAGGAGGCTCTTAAGCAGAAGCTCTGGCTGAAGGCAATGAAAGAAGAACTTGATGCTATAGAGAGAAACAAGACTTGGAAGCTGACAGAACTTCCAAAAGACAAGAAAGCCATCAGCGTCAGATGGGTTTTCAAGCAGAAGTTAAAGCCAGATGGCTCAATTGGCAAACATAAAGCAAGGTTGGTAGCCAGAGGATTTCTACAAAAACCTGGGTTGGATTACTCTGAAGTGTTTGCACCTGTAGCAAGACATGAAACAATCAGAATGGTGATTGCAATAGCTGCTAACAGGAATTGGCCTCTGATGCATCTAGATGTAAAATCTGCATTTCTGAACGGTCCATTAGAAGAAGAAGTTTACGTGTCACAACCTCCTGGATTTGTGAAAAAGAATCAGGAAGGGATGGTGTACAGATTATACAAAGCTCTATATGGATTGAAACAAGCGCCCAGAGCTTGGAATCAGAAGATTGATTCATTTTTCAAGAAGCAAGGCTTTCAGAAATGTGAGATGGAGTACGGTGTCTATGTTCAGCATACTTCTGAAGGCAATATGACTCTGGTATGTTTATATGTTGATGATATACTGCTGACTGGAAGTTCTGAACAGGAGATAGCCAAGTTCAAGAAAGTTCTGATGAATGAATTTGAAATGACTGATCTAGGCAAAATGACATACTTTCTAGGGATGGAGTTCAGATACTCTGAGAAAGGTATCATTTTGCATCAGCTCAAGTATGAATTAGAACTTCTGAAGAGATTTGAACTGAAGAATTGTAAGATGGCTGTCACACCTTCTGATACAAATCAGAAACTGGATTCAGACTCTGAAGGAAAGGATGTGGATGCTACAACCTTCAAACAGTTGGTTGGTTCTCTGAGGTATCTGTGCAATACCAGACCTGATATTTGCTACTCAGTTGGGATGGTTAGTAGGTTCATGAGTAAACCTAAGTGGTCCCATTACCAAGCTGCTGTCAGGATTCTGAGGTATATCAAAGGAACTATGAAGTATGGAGTGTTATTTCCCTCTGGAGGAAATAATGAGTCAGAACTTCTGAGTTATTCAGACTTTGATTGGTGTGGAGACAGAGTTGACAGAAGAAGTACATCTGGGTACTTGTTCAAATTTCTGGGAGGTTCCATTTCTTGGTGTTCCAAGAAGCAACCTGTTGTGGCATTGTCAACCTGTGAAGCTGAATACATTGCAGGTGCTGTTACTACATGCCAAGCTGTGTGGATTCTGAATCTGTTGCAGGATCTGAAGATTAAAGTAGACAAACCTCTGAAGTTGATGATTGACAATAAGTCTGCAATCAATCTTGCCAGAAACCCAGTGTTGCATGGGAGAAGCAAGCATATTGAGACCAAGTATCATTTTCTGAGACATCAAGTTCAGAGTGGAGTGTTAGAAGTTGTACACTGCAGCACTCAGAAGCAGTTGGCAGATGTTCTGACGAAAGCTATCAAGACTGATCAATTTCTCAGACTAAGGGATGGAATTGGTGTTACAAGTTTTGATGGAATATGAATTAAGGGATGGTATTAGAATATTAATAATAATTCATATTTATTTAGTTGTACTATTTTTCTTAGCCCCTAAGTTTGTTAGAGGGTATTTTAGTATTTTATCTTATTCTAGTAACCCTAGTTTTAGCTTATAAATAGGGTGACAATCATTGTAACTTTTAAAATCCTGTTTCTTCTGCCGGCATTCTCTTTAATAGAATATTTCCCTTTTTCATCATTTATTCTATCTTTGCACCAACACATTTGTCATCAATATACTCACTAATCCCTTTCTTCATAACCAATCACCTTGAAAACTTCTATATGATAAGCTTCATGGCCTAGACTCCTTCAAAGTTTTTAACTCATTATGATATGCTACAACTTTACATTCTCATAGAGCTAAGTTGCAATTAAGAGTTAGGAAGTCTCTTTTCATAAGATATATTGTTGAATTTAAAGGTTATGTACGCTTAGATCTTCAACCCTAAAGAAAACATCATTTCTAGGGATATAAATTTTCATGAATAAATTTTTCCCTGCTCTATAAGTGATTGATCTATAACTAATAACCGTGAGTATTTCTCATGTGATGATTTTTTTCAAAAGTATCGCATGTATTCAAACTATTGTTGACTAAACATCTGATACTCATGATGTCATTGACAATTCAATTATTTATTCTTCCGTTGACCAAATGACTCTAAAACTAAAAGAGGAAGAGAATTATGATATCCAAATTTCGAGAATGACTTTATAAAAATATTTTATTTTAAAAATGTTATTTTTAGAATAACTAGTTAAGCAAAGAAACAACAACAAATTAAATAGAAAGAAAGGAGAAGAAGAGAGATAAATAGGTGAATAAAATAAAAGAAATATTAGTATAGATAGATTGATAGATAGATTGAACTAAAATAAAAGAAATAACAACAATAAATGAAAAATAAAGAAAATAATTGATAGATAGATTGAACTAGACAATTATATAGGTGCTGAATAACCAATTTTCCTACTCGTGTCCTCAAGAGTTTTCTCTTGAGTATGGATCTATGTGTTGCAGTTACAATTGTTTACAACCAACAAATGATCTTGATTGTTTTGATGATGTTAACACCTAATGTCAAATAGTGTTCGATGAAGTTTGTGGTGATGAATGTCTAACAATCTCTAATAATAGTCAAAGTTTCAGTTGAAGTTTTAAATTAATGATGAATCAAGCAAGGGAATGTGAAGCTTCAAAGTTGTGAAAGAGAGGAGATGTGAAAACTCATTTGGTCATGCACTTAGCGTATGTGCGAGTGATCAATTTTATGTAAAGGTATAATAGTAACTCTCGAGATACTAAGGCAGATCACACATACTCAAATATGTTTTAAATATTTTCTTATTTGATAAACACTTGAAAATATTTTTATATACACCCTTAATCAATTATTCACTTTTTAAATCAATTAGAAAGACTTTTTACGTTAGTTAACGAATTATCATATTAGGGTTAATCGATTAACATTTTTTAATGTCTCAAATCGATTAAAGAAGCTTTTTAGATCAATGAATGATGACACAATTCATAAACTTTCCATACGAGAGGGTTGTATAATCGTTTAAGAACTAGGATTAATCGACTAAAACATATAAAATTCTCATGGATCATTTCCTTTTAAAGCCAATTATACTCATATAAACATACAACTTCTCGTTATTTCATTTTACACTAGTTTTCAAAGTAAAACCACTTATATATCATTTTCTACTCTTGTTTTCTCTATTTTCTTATTTTTCACCAAAGTTTCCTTAGTGTTTAGTAAGTGAAAAATACTTGTGAGGTTTTGGTTGTATTGGCGTGGTGTTGCATTTTTATTTTTTAAGGGTGTGATTCTCTTTATCAATATCTTTTTTTTATTCTTGAGATTAGCCAGCAAAAATATTTGTTAGGTTTTTGAGATCAGTTGGTTAAAACATATGTTTGGTTTGTGAGCTTAGCATGTTAAAAGTTATGTTTGGTTTGAGCATCAACCTATGTAAAAATTTATCATTGTTGTAAGAAGGTTTGTGGACATATTCTTAAAAACTCAAGACTTATTATTAGCGGAACTCACTAGAGGAAACTATTGGAGAAAGGAGTATGCCAAGTAGTAGGTTGAACCTGTATAAATTTATGGTGTAATCTCTCTAAATTTATGTCTTTATGTTATATCATTTATATTTATTTCTCCTATATTTCCTTTTCTTCGTTGGTTTATCTTTGTTAGACTAATATTAAACGTTTTAAGAAAGATATATATATTTTTTTTTTAATATTTTAGTTTCTAAATATCACAATTCACTCCCCGCTTTTATGTTTGGAGTCACTTGGTTAACAAGTGGTATCCGAGTCTAACTCAAATTTTAAGACTAATCGTCCTATGATGAAGTAATTTCTTAAAATGATTCATCAAACAAATATTTACGTTTTAATGGAGAGGGGTATGCTTTGTGGAAAAAGAAGATGAGAACCTTTATAGAGTGGATAGATTTTTTTTTTATTTGGTGTTTCAGACTGGCCCGATGGCTAGGCATGACCCAATCCACTTCTGCTCCCAGAACGACCCAATTGCCTAAGTCCAACCTCTTTGGGGAAATTTTACCTTTCTTCCCCTCCAACAGGGGAGGCTGACCTATTTACCCTTGGTTACAACAGTCCTCCCCGTCAGTCTCTGCCTGTCACGTACGGTTCTACCACCCAAAAATAGTCAAGACGTTTGTGACCGTAATTAAGCCTCTGCCCGTGCCAACTGCTAGTTATGGGCACGTTTGCCCGTCCCAACGGTTATTTCTGACAGTTACCTATTCTTCGGGAAATGGTTATCTCAACCTGAATATAGGGACCAATGGTCAAGCGCTGGGGGCATTATAAAACCCTATCATTTGAGAGGGTCAGGTATCCAATTTGTCACCTTGAAACACATATATTTTGTACTTGCTCGCTCTCTTGCTCGTTTTCTTACTTTAGCATCGGAGTGCCTTATTGGTACACCCCCTCCTCCTCTTTCACACTCAGCATCACAGACGTTCGTCTTCAACCCATCTCAGATTCTGATCGCTCGATAAGATCAATGACATCGTTTGTGGGAAACTTGTTATCCCCGTCATTTCTTTCTTCATAAGAACACAAGACCAAAACAATTATTCAACTTTTTGATCATGGCTTCCCGTGACAACAATCTTGATGCTCATAGCTCTGCTTTCCTTCCCGTCAGCAAGTCTGATGTTGAAAGGGCCTCCACCTCTCATGGTGGTAACGTCCTCTAACAAAAAGACAAAGTCACAGCTTCTCCATCCCTTATTCGTGCAGATCACGACGAAGCCCCACTTGTCCCGCAGCACCTGTCGGTTTCAGTTCCGCCCAACAATGACCCGGCCATGGAGGCCCTCCTCGAGGTTCTCAATAAGATAAATCTCCTCATCCTCAACCAGAGCGCAAGAATTGAAGCTTTAGAAGAATCCCATCATCCAAGATCCCCTCCACCGAGGAAAGAGCGGCAACGATGGAGTCCCCCTCCCCGGCGCGAGAGGAATCGTCGAACGCCTCTAGAACCAGAGACTGCGACCATCCGCAAATGCGGCCAATTTCTCCCAAGAACCAGCAATTTCCGCAGCCCAAGAGGATCCGAAGAGGACACCTGGTAGAGTCTCCACACTCGCTGCCCAGGTTGTAGGGCCGAGCACAAACTCCGTCTCCATGATGTGGCCATCGTCCTACCTACGGACATAACACACGTTCCCCCTCCTAGACCGGCAGCAGCAACGTCGACGAGCCTCGCGGCCCATTGTCCCAGAAAATCATAGCCATGCGCCTCCCAAAGGGACTAGAGAAACCCCTTTCTCTAGGCACATATGATGGAACAACCGACCCTAACGAGTATGTCGAAAACATCGATGCGTTGCTCGACTATTGCGGTGTTTGGGGAGCCATCAAATGCAGGTTATTCCCAACCACACTCAGGAAATGGGCCATGACCTGGTACAAAGGACTCCCGGACGACTCCATCCCCTCATGGAGGCAACTCGGGAGACTCTTTTCCAGACATTTCACAGCCTCTCGCCGACATCCAAAGACCGAAGCCTCCCTCGAGGCCATTATTTAAGGCATGGACGAACCTCTACGAGCCTATATTGAAAGGTACAATAAGGAGGCCGTCTAAGTCTCCACCACTGATGACATGAAGAGATTCCTACTGGAACGCGGGCTCCGTCCCCACACAGACTTCGCTAAAGCTATAGGCTTCCGGCCCCGACAACACTGGACGCTTTCCTCCTCAGAGCTCAGTCGTACATTCTGTACAAGGAGAAGGAGGCTTCCAGCTCTGCCCGAGAGTCCAGGCACCAGGAGAATGCCTGGTCAAACAAGACCGAAGAGCCCTCGACATACCGTCGAGGAGATAAATATCGAGAAGATCGTCCCCGCGAGACCCGGGATAATAAGGGTCCCTCCGGCAGGTTCCACAAATACACCCCTCTGACAGTCTCGAGGGAAAATATTCTCACTGAGTGTGCCAACTCAGAATTTCGTCAGGAAGGGGTCAGGTTCCCAAAGAAGATACAGGCCAACCTAATATTGACAAGTCCAAATACTGTCGGTTCCACAAGAGTCACGGCCATACGAAGGAAGATTGCATCCACCTGAAGGATGCCATGGAAATACTCATCAGGGACGGGCACCTGAAACAGTTCACCAAGCGAAAGGAAGCTCCTCGACTAGACGCCCAAGAGGCCCAGAAGGTCGAAGAAGAAACACCTTCCTCCGGAGAAACCAGCCTGTAAGTTACCATGAGCATCTCATGACCTGAAGATTTCTGCGTCCCCGAGGGACTCACCACCCCTCCATATTTTGCCGCACACAGCCCGTGAGAGACGTTCCACTCCTCCATGGTCATCTCTGGGGGAGGTTTCAACAAAATAATGGTAGGATCCTTCAAGAGGAAATTCGAGCATCTCATAAGTAGCAGTTCGAATCGGAACTCCACCCTCGACAAGATCAGGGGAGATCCTGTCCCCGTTTGCTTCTACCGCAAAGATATCCTAGGCGGAGCACCCAATGCCAGAATCCCTCTGCTCGTCAAGGCTCAAATGACAAACTTTGATGTCCGACGAATCCTCGTCGATCAAGGCAGCTTCGTAGACATTATGTACTCCCAACTGTTCTCCACTCTCCAGTTGGACGAATCACATTTGACTCCCTACGTGGGCTATGACCTCTAAGGTTTCAATGGATCAATGACAAAGCCTTGGGTTTATGTTGAGCTAATCAAAGTACAGTTCTTTGTAATAGATTTCTCGTTGCTATACCAGTGCATCTTCGATCGACCAACTCTAGCCGAGCTGGTGGTCATACCTTCAACGGTACACGTGAAGATGAAGTATTACACATCCAAAGGCCTCGTCGCAACTCTACACGGGGACATAAAAGCCACCAGGAGATGTTTGAAGTAGCATCAAAAGGACTAAACGCTATCGCCGCCAGACCGAAGACTCCTACCCAGTCACGTCTACCCAACAGCTCCAACGAAGCAAATCCATTCCCTCGCGTCGGCTCCATCGACATCGATAGACGCTTCTCTGAAGACGACCAAAAAACTCAGAAGGCAAAAGGAAAGGAGGTCCAATCACCTTCGGACACACCTCCGGTAGCAGCGAAGCCGCCCATCCTATGCGCCCCATCCCAGATGGAGAATTCGAGCTTGTCCCAGTCAGTGACGACCCCTAGGGAGGAGGGAAGATTGGAGCCAATCTCCCCGAGCTATCGAGGAAACACCTAAGAGCATGCCTCTAGAAAAATGCAGACCTGTTTGCGTGGAGCGCCGTGGAGATGCCCGGATCGGACCCTGAGGTGGCCTATCACCATCTCACCATCGACCCCGCCGTTAGAATTATTGCCCAATGTAGACGACGACAGTCCCTAGAGAAAACGGTGGATGCCGAGCAAGCTGTAAAGGACCTCTTAGAGACATATTTTATATCAGAAGCCAAGTACTCCACTTGGTTGTCAAATGTTGTACTCGTTAAAAAGAATAATGGAAAATGGCGCATGTGTGTTAATTATACCAATCTTAACAGGGCATGCTCTAAAGACACGTACCCCCTCCTCAACATAGATAAACTAGTTGATAATTCTGTCGGTTTTAAATTGATATCTTTCATGGACGCCTATTCAGGCTACAACCAAATACCCAAGGCAAAAAGCCACAAGAAGTACACGGCCTTCATGACCGAATCGGGAAACTATTACTACAATGTAATGTCCTTCAGCTTAAAGAATGTTGGAGCTACCTACCAAAGAATGATGAACAAGGTTTTCCGAGGAGAGATCATGGACATGCTCGAAGTCTGTATGGATGATATGATCGTGAAGTCCCACGACAAATTCAATCACACTGTCCATTTGAGGAAGATTTTTGAGCAGGCCAAGAGATACAGGATGCACTTTAACCCGGAAAAGTGCACCTTTTGGGTACGAGCGTACAAGTTCCTCAGTTTCTATCTAACCGAACGAGGAATTGAAGCTAACCCCGACAAGTGTAGAGCCTTGTCCGAGTTCCCCATGCCGAACTCAGAAAAGTCCATCCAGTCCTTCAACGGGATGCTCGCATCGCTTTCCCGCTTCGTAGCCACATCTGCCCAGCATGCCCTCCCCTTATTCAAACTCCTCCGCAAGGAAGCCACATTCGAATGGACAGATGAATGTGACAAAGCTCTCCTCCACCTAAAGCAAGTCCTATCGGCACCTCTAGTCCTCTCCCGACCAGAAAACAGGGAAACCCTCTTTCTCTACCTCGTCGTTGCAACCGAGGTTGTGAGCGCAGCCCTCATCCGTGAAACCCATGAGGGGCTGAAGCCCATCTATTTCACAAGCAAGGCGCTGTAAGGGCCAGGATTACGGTATCAACAGATAGAGAAGACGGTTCCCGCCCTTATCAACGATGCAAGGAGCCTAAGGCATTATTTTCTGGCCCACACCATTATGGTACGCACGGACCAGCTCATAAAGCAACTACTGGGCCGCCCAGATATGGCCGGGAGGATGCTCATATGGTCTTTAGAGCTTTCCAAGTTTGACATCCGGTACGAAAGCAGAAAGGCCCTAAAGGCTCAGGCACTAGCTGACTTCGTAGCAGAAGTGACTTTGCCCTCGCAACCTAGCGAAGGTACCCGTAGGTGGGTCATATTTGTCGACGGGGCCTTCAACTCGATAGGTAGCGGAAAAGGTGTCATCCTAGAGAACAAGGAGGGAATCCTCATCAAATTATCACTTACACTATCCTTCCTAATCTCTAACAACCAAGCTAAGTATGAAGCCTTCTTGGCCAGGCTATACCTCGTCGATGATTTGGGAGCAGACGAAGTTGTCATATGCACCGAGTCTCAGCTAGTGGCCCTTCAAGTTCGGGGAGAGTACCAGGTCAAGAATGATAACTTATCCGAGTATTTGGCCTTAGTCAAAGAGAAGATGGTGAGGTTCTCGTCCGTGGAAGTCAAACACGTTCCCCGCGAGCACAATGTTCGAGCTGATATCCTGTTAAAACTAGCCAGCACGAAGAAGAAATGGGGAAACAAATCTATCATCCAAGAGATACTCCCCCGACCCATCATCGAGAGAGCGTCCTCGATACTCGACGTGCACGTCATCAACGACGACCACTGCTGGATGACTCAAGTATACAACTACCTAACTAAAAACGAGCTACCATCTGATCCAAAGGAAGCCAGCGTAGTAAGGCGTAGGTCGTGCTCCTAAGTTCTGGTCAAGAACAAAATGTACAGACAAGGATTCTCCATACCTCTCCTCAAATGCGTCGAAGAAGAGATGGTCGCCTATGTCCTACGCGAAATCCACAAAAGGATCAACGCCCAACACCTAGGTGGGAGGTCCCTCACGAGGAAAGCTCTGCGAGCATGTTACTACTGGCCTACCATGCAAAACAACACGAAAGAGCATGTAAAGAAATGCGACAAATGCCAACAACACGGGGACATGCTCCTGGCGCCACCCAACAAGCTCAAGGCAATGTCCTCCTCGTGGCCCTTCACCTGGTGGGGCCTGGAAATCCTAGGACCCTTCGTCGTAGGCTCTAACCAGAATAAATACCTAATAGTAGGAGTGGACTACTTCACCAAGTGGATAGGAGCTGAAGCCCTAGCTAAGATAACAACCCACAACATACTTCGTTTCTATAAGAGAAACATCCTTGCCTGTTTTGGCATTCCTCAAGCAATCGTCACAGACAATGGGATATAGTTCACGGACAGAAAATTCCAGGAATTCATGGCACAGCTAGGCACTAAACAACACTTCACATCCGTGGAGCACCCTCAGACTAACGGGAAAGCCGAAGCAGCAAACAGAGTAATCTTGCGAGGTCTCAAAGGAAGATTGGACGAAACAAAAAGGCAGTGGGTCGAGGAGTTGCACAGCGTGCTCTAGGCCTATCGCTCTACACCTCATTCGTCCATCGGGGAATCCCCTTTTCGCCAAGCATATGGGACAGAGGCGGTAATCCCCATAGAAACCCACGTGCCGACCATACAAACGGAAGCACCTTTGGACGAAGAAACAAACAACGAGGCCTTAAGGGAAGAGCTCGACCTCGTCGAGGAGGTTCGAACATAGGCAGTCCTCCGTGAAGCCTCGCTCAAGCAGAAAATAACAATTAAGCATAACGCCAAGGTCATTAGACGAGAATTCCAAGTAGGCAGCCTCGTCCTAAGAAGGAATCATAAAGGTTCCTGAGAGGGAAAACTCTCTGCAAACTGGGAAGGACCTACCGCGTTAAAGCGAAAACGGGGAACGAGGCCTACTACCTAGAATACCTAACCGAGGAAGAATTAGCTCGACCATGGAATGCCGAAAAGCTGAAACAATATTATAGATAAGGCCCCTGTCGCCGACGTGCCCCATCCAAACGTCGGGCACGATGAACGACTAAAGGTTGCATGCCCAAGTACAGGCGATGCACCACCAAAGGGATCTCAGCAAGGGTCTAGCAAAGATGCCTACCCATGCTCGACAGTAGTTCCTCGACCGAGCCCGCCGTTGCCACAGTACCGTGAACAGAAGAACCCCTAGCTCGCGATAGGAAGTTCACGCCACGGACTCAGTCCACGACTGCGACTTGAACTTCGCCCTGCCCAAAAATAACCCAGGCCTTTCGATCAGTTCCCCGCACTGTCGAACATCCTTCGTCGAGCAAACCTGGAACATAACATATAGCTAAGTGCTTCTGACAACCGCGTTGGGCGACACATAACACTTAGAAAGCATCCAACATAACATACAACTAAGTGCTTCTGACGACTGCATTGGATGGCGCAGAACACTTAGAAAATATTCAACAAAACATAAACATACAAACATACGTGTATACTACATACTTACATGTATATAATTTTAAATGACCAAAAAGGGCCGTGATTGTGCATGATACAATTGAAAGGGAGCCATGCCCCACAAAATAAGATTACAAAACAAATACATAAATGGCACGCAGACTAATGGGTACAACTACTCCTCTTGCTGGACGTCCTCATGCGGCGCCTGCCCCTACTCGTCCTTGCCAACGTTGAACCAAAAGAACTCTAGGACGACTATCTAGCCGTCCTTAATCGTGTAGAGAAACCCTGTGCCCTTAGTATTCAGCTCAACCCTTGAGTTCACCACCTCTATCTGGTCCACCGCATTCTGGAAAGCTTCCTCGCTGATGGCCACTAGGTCGTCAGCAGCCTGGATGAATCGGGCAACTAACTATAAGCGAGTCGTTAGTTTCTTCCTCTCTTCAGGCTCGTCCTCAGTAGGAGCAGCCGTAGTCTGCAGTTTCTCCATCAGGTCCTTGGCAGCTTTTAGCTTAGCGGCCACAACATCCCTCTCCTGAGCCACCTCCTCGCGGCTTTTACATGCATCCTCAAGATCCTTCTCCCTCTCCTCTTGGAGTTTCTTGACCTTCTCTTCTAGAGCCGTCACGCGGCCTGGGATTTCTTCACCTCTAACTCCAGCGGAGAGCTCTCCTCGTTATAGACCACGACCATCTCCAGGACCCTCATTCTGGCAAGAATGGTCTGTTTAGTAGGATGATCCATTTCCTCGAACTTCAGAGACTCCGCCTGAGGAACAAATAGAGAGGACCCCTCGAAGAACTTCTTGTTGTGAAAGCAGGGGGGCAGCTCATATTTGCTCTTGGTGGACTCCTGACTGAGGTCCACAACCTTGTTTAAACGGGGACGCTTGGCCCTCGAGCTCACGGGTAGAGGCGATGTCTGGGTGGGCGGGGGAGTTGAGCATGATATCCCCGACCCGAATACAAGGGGGACCATCCGTTGACCAAGGCGATTCTTACCCAGAGCATCGCCACTCCTCATCTTTCCCTGGGCATGCTTCATCATTTGTTCCTACGCTGAAGACATTTACCTGGAAAAATAACTAACACGTAAGCATGGAGAAAGAAAGATTTCGAGCAGAATAAGGAAGAAACGATAACTACCCAAGAGTTCAAGAGCCTCCTCGCGAGTGCTGCACTTGAGGAGCTCTTTTGTGTTGATATATCGGGCTTCCACCTGCATCCCACCATCCTCCTCGTACAAAAGTTTCCCGACGCGAGTCACACACTGGGCAGAAAGAAAGCTATCCACATAAGCCACTAGCTTGGCATAGCTGGCCTATCATCCTCCACCAGTTGGTGAGGGATAACTATGTACTCGTCGGTTGGGCAGGGAAAGTGAGCCCCGCTCTAGCAAAAGGGAAAGGTAAAAAGCCTCCGGGCGACTATCTTGCCCTCTTCATCTATCAAGTCATCCTCATTCTCATTCGTGGAACCTCCCATATAAAAGTCTAATCAGTGGCCATCTCTGACACTGGTTCGATCATATAGAACCTTTCCTTGAATGTTCGGATAGATTCGGAGAAGGGTTTGAACAACTTCCTCCCTTGCTTCAAAGAAACCTAGCCAAACCTTTTCCCCGACACCTACCTTTGGAGATGGAAATGGTAAAGAAAAGAGGAAGGGTGGCCCCGGTCTGTAGATGCTCGCACACCAGCTCGTTTTCCCGCATGAAGGCGAGAGAATTCGGGTGCAGCTGAGAAGGCACCAGGTCAAGATGTACGAAGACGACACACTGAAAATCAGTAAAGGGCAGTCTCAGCCCTATCTCTCTAAAGGAATACTCGTACATAGGGAATCGCTCCCCGTATGCTGAGCAAATGCAGTCTTCTCCTAAAGGAAAGTGCACCTTCTATTCTCCTTCTGGTCCCACCATGGTGAAGGCGTCCCCAGTATAAGAAGAGAAGATAGACGCGTGCTCCATGGGCTCGGCCATTGTCCACTTGTCCACCAGCGACAGTGCAATGGACGTCTCCATGACCTCGGGAGACGAGGAACTATCATCTCTCTCTGTATCCTTTTAGGAGCTGTCCTCAAATGAATCTATGAGATGTTATTCTTCTTCCCTCCTACGCGACATCTCTTTTACCTGAAAAGCAGAGGAAACAATGAATTCGATGGCAAAATCAAATCCACCCTTCCACTGCTAGTCAAGTGAAAGGGCACGCAAAGGGCCGAAGGCAGAATCCTCGACCTAATACCTACTCAAATGGCGCATCTAGATAATGGGAGAGGTACCCAACAGTCCTCCCTAACGCATCCGGGGGTAGTCCCTGGTCACAGGACCCAATGGTCTCACGCGGAAACCACAAGAACCCATGATATTCTAACAGCAACACAATTGTGTCTCCCCTACCCTGAATCATCTAAACCTAGGGGTTGCTAACTTACCCTTCCTAAAAGGGCCAACTATGCTGCCGACGATAGACAGATGGCCGCTCCACCGTCTGCCACCAACAGCCACCACTAAACACGCCCTTAATAAATCTTGTAAAGCCTAACCACATGCAATCTAAAGCATTAAAACAGAAAAATAAAGAACAAGTAGAGGGTTGAGGCACTTACATGGTCGAGGAAGAGAGTCTAGAACGAATATGGTTCTGGTCGGACGTCGTACAATGGTCAGAACAAGCTTAACAACATCAGACGACGGTTTCAGAAATAGGAACAATAGGAGAGGAAAGTAAAAGTTCTGAATGAAAGAACTCTCTCACTATTTATAGGCGAACTCCAGCCACGTGCATGAGCACGCGCACGTAGGGCATCATCATGACCCTAGCCTAACCATCATCATGCATTTAATGCAGCACACGACACAAGGTACATGTGGTGTCCCTACTCTTCAGATCTCATTAACCGTCGGGATCCCCGAATCTCAAGATCCCCGACACCAACGTCCACGGACAAGCGTTCATCCGAACACCAGGAAATGTACGATGACTCTGCCCGAGAAGCAGGCCACCTTTAAGTCATCACTACCATGCTCAGTAGCAACGACTTGGGGGGCTACTGTTCTGGACTGGCCCGATGGCTAGGCATGGCTCAATCCACTTCTGTTCCCAAAATGGCCCAGTTGCCTAAGTCCAACCTCTTTGGGGGAAAGTTTACCTTTTTTCCCCTCCAACAGTGGAGGCTGACCTATTTACCCTTGGTTACAACACTCCTCCCCATCAGTCTCTACCCGTCACGCACGGTTCCATCACCCAGAAACAGCCAAGACGCTTGTGCCCGTAATTACGCCTCTGCCCGTCCAAACGAATATTTTTGGCAGTTACCTATCTTCGGGAAACAGTTATCTCGCCCTGAAAATAGGGACCATGCTCCAAGCGCTGGGGGCATTATAAAAACCCTTTCATTTGAGAGGATCAAGTATCCAATTTCTCACCTTGAAACACATATATTATGTACTTGCTCGCTCTCTTGCTCATTGTCTTACTTTATCATCAGAGTGTCTTGCCGATACACCTCCTCCTCTTCTTTTACACCCAGCATCACAGACGTTCGTCTTCAATCCATCTCAGATTCTAGTCGCTTGGTACGATCATTTAGAAAGTTGTAAAGAAAGGGCATTTAGTTCCCACACATGAAGTTAATGAGGATATGGTAAACAAATAAGAAGATGATGGTACCAAAAAAGAAAAGTGTATCACAGTTTGAAAGCTAAGACTATCATCACTCCGCTCTTGGTCTTAATGAGTTTTTGTGTGTTTCTTAGTACAAGACTATAAAATATATGTGGGAGACACTTCAAGTTACCCATTCTGGAACAACTGAGGTAAAAATGTAAGGATGAAAATATTAACCCATGAGTATGGACTCTTCAGAATAAAACATGAACAAAACATTTATGATATGCAAAAACGATTCATCTATACATTGTAAATCACATGAGAATTTTGGGAAATTTTTTTCAAAATGAGGACTTATTTATAAAAGTCCTTAGATGTTTAAACCATACTTGGTAACCCAAGTTCAATTTGAAGAGGAGATGAAGAAGAAAACTCTAACACTCAATACCAAGGAAGAAAAATATTTTGACTCTAATAAATAAATGATGTTGATTGTTCAAAACTTCAGAAGATTTATGAAACGCAAAAAGCAGCAAAAGGAGCCACAAAAGAATGGAGGAGAATCCTCATTTACTCTTACATGTTTTAATGTTAAAAGAAGGGACACATAAGATTAAATTTCCCTTAGAACCAAAAAAGGAACCAAAATTAGAGAAAATTCAAGAAACCTCAAAAAGGAAGCTAAGAAAGCGTACATCACCTCAGACAACAATGACGTGGATTACTCAGATGATGAAGAAGCCAACATATGTTTTATGATAGATCATAAAGAAGATGAGGTAACTTCACATTTCTTTTATCATGGTCTATTTTGAATTTTCAAGAAATTAAATAAATAAACAAGTTAAAATATCTTATCTCCACCTTTAAACCATAATTTCTTCCCTCAAATTTGAAAATCAAAACTTCCAAATGCAAACCTTCAAATGCTCATCAAACTTCCAAATGCAAAACCTTCAAATGCAATTATTTTAATAAAAGTGATCATATTTCATTATTTTATGAAATTATGTTCTACGCGGGACAAATGTTGGACACACTATCTTAGATAATGTGTACCACAGAAAATAGTTTATAATAGATTATGACAGACTAAGGAATATAAAGCATAAAGCAATAAAGAATACAAGAGAATTGCTAACCAAGTTCAGTGCAACGTCACTTACGTCTGGGAGGCTTCTAACCTAAGAAAGGAAATTCACTCTCTCAATAGTATTAGTACAATTACTCTTAGATGAACAAATCTTGTTCAATGTCTACTTCCAAATACTACTTGTGTCTCTCTATTTAGAACGCTCCCTAAATATGAGAACCCTTCTCAATTTATCTCAATCATTACCCTAGTGATCTATGCTTTCAAAAAATAAAATATGTTGAATTACAACCCAACTAAAAATTAATATATATGCCTCGAACATTCATTTTAGGATTATTTACAATAAACAACAAGAATACAAACACTCAAAGAACAAACCCTAGCACATTATATCTTCATTTCTTGCATGTTCTTTTCATTAGGAATGAGTCTTCTTATATAAAAAACCATTTTTCGGGCCTAGGCTATTAAATTAAAAGCAAACATATTTGATTTGATGCATATTTAGTTTTGAGGGAGATTTGATTTTCTTATTAATTAATTTCTACCAAGAGATTTGATCTCATTCAATTTTATTTGGTCTTGGATAATCTTTTTAGCCAATCTTCTTTTAAAAACATATTGCTAAAAGATATAACACTTAAATGATAAATCTTCTTGTAATCAATCAAAAATACGCTCATATTTACTCATTGAATATGTCTTCCATACCGAGGACAGATGATCACACATGCTGGAACATCTTGTCCCACATGTTGCCTCTTCACAAATCATCTTCTTTTGCCCATATTGTTTTACCTAAAGAAGCAAACTAAAGGAATAAAATTTTATTTTATTAAAAAAAACTATGAAAGTAAAAATGGTTATCCTCCTTTAAATTTTTACAAAGAGCGTCATGATCAAAAAATGAGAAACATGTTTACTTTATCATATTATTGTAATTATGATTCTAAGAAATAATTCAATGGAAATATTGATCAAACCAATAGTAAAGTATCTAAAATGATTTGGGTACTTAAATTTAAGACCTAATTCTTTATGCAAGAATGTTTTAAAGTACCGAACACTAAGTGGTACCTTAATAGTGATTGCTTAAAGCATATGACTGAGTATGAATCTCTTTCTCTACATTCAATCCTAGAAATGAAGGATTTGTTTCATATGAATGCACATAGTACCTTTTAGTATATCTTACGTGCTTTAAGTATCAATTTGTGTTTTTATGTTTTACAATTTGATTATTGTCTCATTGCGTATTTGTAATTTCTATGTTATATTAATTCATTTGTGTGATTGTACTATTCTTTCCATTTGATTGTAATTGCTTCGGCTGCTAAATTGTACCATTGAGAACCATCTATGTTTCATGATTATATTCATTTGATCCTTGTTAGTATTTCTCTTTTTGAGACTATTTTGTCATTTCCACATGAGTAGCTTAAATCACAAGTTAGAACATTTGAATTTGGATGTCATAGTACTTGATTTGAATCATGTGTTATCTTTGATTCAAATCACTCATCTGTTGAAAATTAGAGCACCATTTTGTATCAAATGATTTGGATCAAAACTTGAACATGATTCGAATCATAACTTCATATGATTCAAATCAAGTGCAAATAATGATTTAAATCATTAGCTTTAAAAAGTTCCCTTTTCGGGGCTCTCTAGATTAATTCGAATCATAAATTCCTCTTGATTTGAATCAAACCTCAAAAAGTCCTATTTTCCATCACTTATTTAAATGATTATTTCTTATGGTGTAAGTAACAATTGTGGGAAACCTATGGTGATTCATAGAGACAAAAATTATGATTTTTGTCTTCTCTTCTTAGAGTGTTCATCTTTAAACCATATTTCTCTCTTCTACAAACATTAAACTTTTTGATATTTAACTCATGTCAATTCTTTATCCTTTTTTTTTGCATCTTGTCTTATGCAATTTGGTTGTTGTTCTTATGTGATATAGAGAATGAGTTTATCAATCTTGTTGAAGTTCATTAAGCTTTTGATAACAATTGAGAACCAAGACCCATTCATCTAGAAACTTAATTTAACCTTGTGTGTGTGTGTGTGTTCATTATTCACCAAAAAATGAATTACTTGACTAACACCTTGTAATGTCAGCAATTGGTTGAGATTATCTGGCACTGTTCACCATATTCATCTTTAGTCTTTTTCCTTTGATTACGACCATCCTCTAAATATTGAGTGTAAGGGAGACTAGTTGTACATTAGGTTATCTAATTATTTTTGTGTGGATTTGTTTGTTTTATTACAGGTGCAGGTATCGTTTCTTGAGTGCAGTTTGCTATTTAGTTGTTATCTATCAAGATGAGAGTTTCCATTATATTTCAAATAATACTTTGGCAAGATCAAGCATCAACGTTTCGTATGGAAAAGTAGGAAGTTTTCCTTCTTCGGTGGAGTTGGAGAAAGATTTCTTATAGACAAAGACAAAAGTTGTCTAATATACATTCATTTAATGGTAATCACTCAGATAAGAAATTGGTGGGATCTGGGGGATCGCCACACACGAATACTCGGAGTAATTTATTATGGATAGGGAGGTTATTGGATCAAGATCTTGACGGATCTTGTATTTTTTAGTAGTTTAGTGTATGCATCATTAGAGGGAATTATTGTGTGATAGTTCTTTATAATCAAAATGTTGTACAAATTTTATCAAATAGTGGAAGATCATGATTATGTTTTGATGGCATCATCCATTGAAGAGTGCACGTAGACAAAGCGAGGATGAATTCTGAAGTACTATATATCTCTGTGTATCTTTTCCTTTCCATATCTCTTTTACTTTATAAGTATTTATTCATATTTGTTGTTTCGTTGTTGCATGATTGCATTGATTGAATACCATAAAGGTTAGACAATGCTTATAAAAATTTAATGTATAAGCCTAGGCATGTGGTGTATAAATCTTATGGAATCATCATAAAGCTAATTATGCATTGTGAAGAACATCTAAGTAATGTGTTCTTAAATTGATTCGTTTAAAGAGGCTTTGATTTAATTGTAAGTGACATTCACTAGAAGCAATAAATCTCATGGTAACTTCATGTACCATTTCATATGGACTGATTCATTGAGATGCTTCCAAGCTCTCGTGTCTTTGTGTATTGCTTTCACACTTCTTAAAATCTCCAATTTTGTTTTATGGGACCTAAAAAGTTTTTCAAATTCTCTAAAGGTGATAATCATGAAGCACAATAATTTCTAACGCTTGCGTGGCAGAATTGTGCTTGAAAGAATGGGAAAATCAAATGGATAAGATCAATTGCACAAAGACAAAGAAGGAGTACAGTGGGGACCACCACTGCAAAAGCGCGCCCTGCACACAAACATTGCACCGCCTGCACCTTTGTGCCACTACCTGCTGCAACAACCTGCAACGGACGCCTTGTACCCCACCATTGTCTGTACCAGGATGCTTGTTCACGAAGAATTGAGAACAGAAAGAGAACATGCTGATTTTAAATGGGATAAACCTTGTTTGCATCAAAAACCCATGATCCAAGGCCCACTACCTTTCATATACACACCCAAGTCTATAAAAATTGACCTTAGGTTTTAGAATAAGAGGTTCCACACACACGCATTCATAAAGATTACAGTTTTAGTATTACTTTATTTTCAGTGTGAAGGTTAGTAAGAAAATAGAGAGCTCTTCTTCTCATCCAATCCTGTACTCACTCCTGAGAGCTGGTGCGGTTGGAATTTTGACTTGTTGTTTATCCAACACAAGAGATCTCTAAGTTACTTTTAGGTTGTCATTTTTTTTTATATATTTTGTTTAAGTATGTTTCTTATTAAATTCAGTTCAGTAGTTTTTACTCAGCTCACCATGAGCTAAACACTTGTTTGTTGAGCAATGTGAAGTTAATATAATGTTGCCTTTATGTTATAATGATGTGATGTTAAGTGTCTTATTTTGTTAAGTGTTTTTATGCTATAAACCAGACTCTTCAAATGATTAACTTAGAAAAGGGTAAAAGCTTTTTGTTGTGGGAGATTCAATAACAAGTGGATTTCATAACAAAAATGGTTAAATAAGTAGGATAAATATATTTGAAATTCTGGTATGCAGATCTCATATGTCCCAAGAATATTGATCTCTGCTTAACAAGGACGAGGACAGACCATGACCAATTTAAATTACATTAAATTATACCAATGTCATGGCGTCTGTTGTGACATTAGCAGACAGACAAACTATTTATCTAACCATTTAAATTGTTCAGAATTGTAAATGCTGAAAGATAAATAACACAATGAATTGTTTATCTAGTTCGGTGAAACCTCACCTACATCTGGGGGCTACCAAGTCAGGGAGGAAATTCACTATTAGTAGAATTAATTCAGAGTCAAACAACCCGTTTGCACTCTTCACTTAAGACCTACCCAATGACACTTCAACCTAGAGACCACTAGACCAGAGTTTCCCACTCACTCCCCCTCAATCACCATAGTGATAATCAATTTACTATTACAATATGAAGACACTCTTCAAACACACCTTGATCTTGCTTCACAACTTTGATCAAGAGACACACACTCTTGCTTAATAGCTTTGAGTGACACAATGAACACACCTGTTCATACACAATAACCAAAACAATTATACAACATACAATTGATTGACACACAAGGAATCCTAAGATTCCTAGACACACGTGAAGAGAAAACCTCTTCACTCACAAATATGTCTACCACAATGTATCAAAGATACAAAGGGTGACTTACAAGGTCATACACAATGGACTCTCAAAACCCTAAACCTTAATTCTACACTCAAGTTTTTCTTGTTGTGAGTGCTTGATTTTCCCTTGCTTCTGCTCCTCCTTAAATAGCAATGCAGACTGGGCTTGGGCTGGTCACAAGTAACAAACATTAGGTTTAACAAAGTAAAACTAATTTCCACAATTCAAGGTGCTGTCAAATTAGGTCACAACTGCTTCATGTTATGTCCAGCCCTGACTAGAATCTCGCCTGAGATAACTAAGGAGTCATAACAGGTTTCCTGAATTCTAGCTTGAGATATATCAGGTAAAAATATCAGAAAACTAAAACACACGCCCTGATGTCATACGCTTGAAGTCATAACATTGGTAATGACATTCAACACACTTTGTTCTTAGCTGACCAAACTCACCCTGCTGAACACTTCTGCAGAATCTTCTTCACAACAGTAGAAACAAGCATATTATAGTTTCCTAAAAAGTCTCAAAGATCCTTTTCATGAATACCAATTAAATCTGCATCTTCATGTTGTGAATATCTTTGACCTGCACACACTTGATGAGATATATCCAACAGGATCTCATCAAACAACACCACTTCTATCAAGTGATATAAAACAGTAGCACCTGCTGTACCAGGCAACGATGCCATGACATCCATGACAGTAGTTCTGTCATCAGCTCTTGCTAGCTCCTGCTGCACCAGACAATGATGTCATGACATTGGTAATGACATCCTGTTTAAAACACATGATAACAGTAGTGTCACCACAACAGATGGATGTCACGACATTCAGCATGACATTCACATTACAACAGTTCTGTCATCACAGCAGATGGATGACACCATAGCAGTTCTGTCACCACAGCAGATGGAGATGTTATAACATCCTGCTTAACATCAGTGCAGAATCATGTTTTACTAAAATTTAGCCAATCATAGAACCATGGACAATCATAGAATCATGGAACTAACAATATTCACTTAATTGGCTTGCTTAGAGATAAGAGGCTAAGGCCACAAAGAACTTTTAGAATAAAAACTAGGCGCATTTTAGGGTTACAAGTGATACTTAAAGATTTGTTCTCTTGCCCTATTAATGCATGTTTTGATGTTATATAGATACACATAAAGATCATGTTTTGATCTTTTGATGACACATCTCATCATATACACATTTTGGATACTAACATATTAATGGATCTTAGCTCAACAATCACTCTCTTGATTTTATCAACCATACACTTCTTTCATTTAGTTTTGTGTTATGGACACTTTTAGCTTGTTACCAATTATTATTTTCTTACCTTTCTCATGTTAGTTTTAAACAAAGATTGCTTAAAAAATTTCAATCTAAACCTCATTCACTCCCTATGGGTACGATATTCTTACTAATATAACTTACTGCAGTAAAACATACATGTATACTTGCATGTGACACTATAATCATTTTCTAGCACGTCAAGTTTTTGGTGTCATTGTCAGGGAGTGCCAAGAAGTAATTTGAACTATTGTTTGTTTATTTTTGTTTAAAAATATCATTTGAGCTTTTTCCCGTTTCCTATACTCTGGTGTCACGACAGGTATATAGCTTCTGCATGCGCATGTTGTTATCCCCAAAATACAGAGAAGATCTTGAACTTGAAAGAACATTTCACATATAAATGAGATTGATACATGCTACACAACAACCAAAAGAAGGGAATCTTATTCCTGAACCTCAATAATTTCAAGAGTGGGTACAAGAAGACGCGATCATGGCTGAACCCAACATCATTGGCATAGCTAATGATAAAGCTCGCAAGATCAGAGACTATGCAGTCTTTGATCCTAGTGTTATGAATACTAGAATCATTAGGCCTGAGATAACTGTTGCTCAGTTTGAATTCAAGCCTATGGTGTTTTAGATGTTACAAGCTATTAGGCGATATTCTGGATCTGCTTATAAAGATCCTTATCTTCACTTGATACAATTTCTGGAGGTGGCTAGTAATTTCAAAATTCCATGCATGACAGATGATGCATTCAAGTTAAGGCTATTTCCATACTCTTTAAGGGATAGAGCCAAGAGTTGATTGAATTCCTTATATCCAAATTCCATTAATACTTGGAATGCATTGGCTCAAAAAATTGTGTCCAAGTATTTCCCTCCTGTCAAGAATGCAAAGATGAGAAATGAAATCACTTCATTCAAACAAGGAGAAGATGAGTCCATGTTTGATGCAGGGAAAGATTCAAATAGTTGCTTAGACAATGTTCTCACCACGGGAAACCTATTTGTATACAAATTGAAACATTTTACAATGGGTTGATTCCATCCTCAAGAAACATGTTAGATGCTTCCAGTGGTGAAGCTTTGTTGTCCAAATCATATGAAAAATGATACAAGTTGATTGAGAGCATTAGAGCCAACACCTACCAATGGCCTGTAACAAGGGATGGAGGAAGTACAACATCAAAGAAACTTGTTGGTGTTCATGAAGTTTTTAAATACAATGCTCGTGTTGCTCAGATAGCCCAAATTTATCAAATGATGACGAATATGATGAAAACCTTTGAAGTAGAAAAACATGAACCAATCAAGGTGGTTACTGACGCGACTGCAATTCCTTGTGTGTACTGTGGAAGAGCGCATTTATTTGAAGAGTGTTCATTAAACCCTATATCTATTAACTATGTTAGAAACAACAAGTATAACAACCCCTACAACAACATATATAATTTAGGCGGGTGCAATCATCCTGATTTATCATGGAGCAACACTTAAATTCAACTCAACAAACCCCAAGCAACACAACATACTCAAGTAGCACAAGTTCCACCTGGTTATTCTGCACCAAACTATCAGCAAAATCAAGTAGGAAACCAATTGGAAAATGTTCTGAAATATTTCATTCAAGAGGCAAAAACTCAATTTCAAACACAAGGAGCAAGTATCAAGAACCTTGAAAATCAAATGGGGAAATTGCTACTGCCCTTGATTCTAGAAACATGGGAACTCTTCCCAGTTCTATCAAATCCTCTGCCACTACTTGAGGAGTCAAGAATGTTGAAACTTGCAAGGCTATCAAACTTAAGAGTGGTAAAGAATGTGAGGGATCAACAAGTCAACAATCAATTGGAGAACTGACACCACAAGACGACATGGCAGAAAAAGAATCCACTGCATAACCAAACTCAGAGGAACAACAAGGAAACAATGACAAAAGAAGCGATGAGGGTATGATTTCTAGTTCAGAGAATAAGAAAGGAGTCATGCTAGAAGTTGACAAGATGCCAAAAATTTTGCAAGAAAGACCACCGCCACCTTTTCCTCATAGGATTAGGAAAGCAAAGAAGAAAAATAGTTTAGGGAATTCATGGATATTATGAAGAAACTGCACATTAATATTCCTTTAACTAAAGCCATACAACAAATTCCAAACTACTCCAAATTCATGAAGGATGTGCTCACCAAAAGAAAGAGAGTGGGTGAATTTGCGCTTGTTGCTTTGACACGAGAATGTAGTCAGATTATGCAAGGAACATTACCACCAAAGTTGAAGGATCCTGGCAGTTTTACAATTCCATGTAATATTGGAGAGTCATTCTATGGCAGGGCTCTGTGTGACCTTGGTGCAAGTATAAATTTGATGCCATTATCTATCTTTAAGAAGATGGGTATAGGTTTTGCTTGACCAACAACCATTACACTTCAGTTGGCTGATAGAAGCATCTATTATCCACAAGGAAAAATTGAAGATGTACTAGTAAGGTTGATAAGCTTGCGTTTCCTGCTGATTTCATCATTATGGATTTCAACACTGATGAGGATACTCTTATTCTGTTAGGAAGACCATTCCTTGCAACTGGATGAACATTAATTGATGGGAAAAAAAGAGAGATGACAATGCAAGTTAATGGACAACAAGTTGTGTTCAACGTGTTGAATGCTTTGCAATACCCCAAAGAGGATGTAGCTGTATTTTCAATGATATCCAGTTGGGAGACCATTATTCACAAGAGTCTTCTCAAATCAAATGATGTTTTGGAGCAAGAATTGGGAGTACTAAAGGAAGATGAGCATTTGAAGGAAAGAATTATAACTGGACCTTTTTGTAAACTAGTAGATAAAGAAGAACCATTGGAATTATTGAATCTGACTAAAGAATTGAATAATCAATGCAAGCCATAAATAAAAGTTCCACCAGAACTAGAGCTCAAGCAGTTACCTCCTCACTTGCAGTATGCATACTTGAAGGCATGACAAGAGTTGCTTGTCATCATAGCTACAAACTTATTTGAAGAACAGACGTGTCAACTCTTGACACTTCTCAAGAAGCATAAAAAAGCTATTGCATGGCAACTTTCTAACATCAAGGTGTTGCACCCTAAAATTTGACCAACCAGTTCCCATATTTGGTTTATGTTTCGACTCATTTTTGCATTTGCATTCGCATACCGCATACAGTGCATTTTCTCAACCATATTGATTTTATCAGGATTACAGCCCTGTTTTCACATTTCGGAGGTTTTAGACCGGTTCGGATGATCAGGGTTTCATTTTTTTGGGAAGTCGTGCGCTTCCCGGTGTTTTCAGCTTGCGCTGTTGTTTTTGAGGATATCTCGGTGTCCGGTTCTTGCCGCTTGTTTCGATCTGGTCTCGCGGTCTCTTTTATTTTGGTTAATTGCTTTTATTTGCATTTTTAGGATTTAATAGCCTTTTTCTAGGTTTTAAATAGATTTTAGAATTAAATAGGGTTTTTATTATAATATTGGATATTGGTTTCTTTTTTAGGATAATATAGATATTAATATAGTTTTTAGAATATTAATAGAGTTTTAATAGAATAAATAGAATTTTAAATAGTTTTTAATAGATATTAGGAGTTAATAGATTTAAATAGATTTTTTAGGTTAATTGAATAGTTTTAATAGATTTTAAGCATTTAATAGAATATTTTTGTTTTTTTAGAATTTAATAGACTATATTAGTTTAATGGCATTATTAGAATAATATAGGGTTTAAATAGATTTTAATATAGTTTTTTTTAATATAGATTTAATAGTTTTTTTTTTAATGAACAGTAAATAGATTTTAGTTAGATATTAATAGTGTGGTTTTATTAGATTTTCTGTTATAGAATTTATTAAAGTCTTTTTAGATTAGTTTAATTAGGTTTGGTTTTATTAATTAGTTTTAATTAGGGTTAGCATCAATATTTTCGTTCAACTTTTAATTAGTCAATTAATTTTCATTTCATTAGGTCTTAGTCTGAATTTTTAGTGGGCCAATTATCCAAGTTTCAAAGGCCCAAGTCCATAGTCTGCGCCACATGTCTGCTATAAAACACTGCCACGTGTGTATCTCATTACGTCACCACCTCACTTTCCAAAACTCATGCATGCGCAACACGTCACATTATACTACCACCTCTCTCCCACACGTGGCTTCTTCCTCTCTTCCCTCAGCCACACGTGGCTTTCACTCCCACTCCCTCTGCTGCATGCGCTCCACCTGGCCTCCACTAACTCCCTTCACCGGAAACCATCCCTCCGGCCATGCAACCTCCGTAACAACCCGCCGGAACTCATAACAACCCGCCGGCAACTACATTTCACACCGGAATTCATCAATTCTCCAGAAATTGATCAAAATCTCCAATTCATCAAGATCATCAGGTTTCAAGAACTTTCATCCAGAGATCACCGAGATTCATCCAGTTCAATCATCATGTTCATCGTGGATTTAGATTTTCCAGCAAACATCCATATGGAATTCATACAATCTTCATCAGTATGCTTCGCCGGTAAACTCACCAATAATCTTCAGGTGTTCATTCGTCCAAATCCAGAAATCTTCAAACGAGATCCAGATCCTTCACAATAAACATCAAGATCATCGTTCATCAAACACTCGAGAATCGTCCTCAGAATCACCAGATCTTCGTTATATCTTCAACAATCATCATCGACCATTCATCAGCAATAATATTCAAGAATTTTCATAGAACCTCCAACAGATTCATCGCAGATCAAGAACATTCAACAACTTCACCGTTCAACACCAAGAACGTTCATCAAGGCCAGACTCATCATCAACCTTCAGATTCCTCAATGAATCTTCAAACGCCATGAACCTCATGAACCACAACTTCAATCTTCAAGAACATTCGATTTCGATCATCTCCAGATTCCCTCAGATTTCAAGATCTACAGATTTTCTAGAACCGTCAACTTCGTCACTCTCCAGATATCACCACCGTTCATCATCAAGAGCTTGTTAGCTTCTTACAATTCCTAGATCGTCATCTCAAGATCCTTCAACATCGTTCCAACGATTCAAGAACTGCATGCACCTCCTTCACTATCCTCATGAATCATCAGCGAATCTTCATCTCCTTTGAGTTGCTCCAAGATCTTCAAACGAACCTATTTCAACTCATCAATAATTCTTCATCAATAAATCTTCAACTCATGATTTTCTGGATCTACAATGATTTCCGTAACGGTGATTGTTGGATCTGTTTGTTTGTTTTCTTGATTAGAAGGTGAGTGAAGTAGGCGAAGGGAAGGAAAGGTTTTGGTTGAAGAAGCTTGGACGAAAGAATCTGACGAGAGAGTTTTTTTTTTAGAGAGAATCTGAAGAGAGAGTTGAACGAGAGAGGGTAGTTGCGGAGGCGTATGAACAGTGTTTGGAACGTGGACAGAAGGAACTTAGCGTTATGTTTTTTCTGAAGAATGAACGGATACGTGGCCGTGTGTTTGATTGTGGGCCTTGGGCCTATTCACATTTATTTTGGACACATACTCCCCTTTCTGTTTACTCACCCCTCCCCCGGTTTTGGTTGTTTTTGTGGGCTGGGCCCATTGCTTTTTTGCTTATGCAGCCCCCCTGTACCAATACACCCCCTCCCTGCACATTTTCTTTTAATTTTTTTTGTATTGTTACATTTAATTGTAATACTTTAGGATTTAATTGTTCTTTTAGAGATTCTTTAGTTTAATATTGTTAGAATATGTTAAAATTTTTAGAATGGATATAGTTTGGTAATATAATTTCTTTTAGGAAATTTAGATAATATTTTCATTTAGGAAATTAGTTTAATTTTCTTTTAAGAGAATTTAGGACTTAGTTAATTTCTCGTTAAAGAGATTTATAGATTTAATTCTTTTCAGGATATACTTTCCAGTAGAATTTAATTGTCGTATTGTAGGAGTAGACTGTTGTTTCCATTTTGCGTTGAATTTTTCTCCTATTTTCTTTTCTATCCGATTTTATTCTCGATTTTATTTCTGGATGGCCGTGTGACACGATTTAATTGGAGAATTATTTTTGAAATCATTTCTCTATCTTGTCTTTGACACGGATATCAATACGCTACCTCTTAGAGTTCGATTTCTCATATAAGTTGAACCATGACGGTCTAAGCGTTACATTGTTCCTGGTTCGAGCGTTCTCATCAAGGATCCAGAGAGGAGAAGATTGGAATGGAGCTTGCGCGCATGTCGGGAGCCAACAGAGCCGCTTCGTTCAACATCATCATCTTATTCAAGTCTTCAGGCAACCCTCGAGTGTTGTGAGCTGTATCGTTAGATACGTAGGAAATGACAGTTGAGGAGTTTCTTCTCAATCGTCTAGGATGTCTAGTATGGTACCCTTTGGGTGACATGCAACGCATTCGCTCCTACGTCTTAGGTTCTGGCGTGTGTGTCCCGAGTTCCTTCCCGTTTAGACGTAAGCCTGCTTCCACTTTGTTCTCGCCCCGTGCGAGCGAAGCCCCTTTTCTCTCGCGTTCAGGCGATCGAGACCACCTATCTTGCCCCCGTGCAATCGAGATTCGTTTTCCCGTCGAACTATGTTTGCTCTGATCTCTCGTACCAGACGAGAGTACGTAGGCATAGGATGTGACATCCTAGCGAGCTACCTCCCTTTTTCGTTCTTCCCGTTTCCCCGTTTAGCTGTAGTAGGCTGAACTACAGCTGCTCTGATTTCTCATACCGAATGAGAATATGTAGGCATAGGATGCGATATCCTAGCAAGCACACTAACAACTAACTTTTCTGTTCTCTCGCTACCGTGCGATTGAGACTTTCCCGCTAACAACTAACGCCTGTTTCCCTTTCTCTTGCCCTTGCGCATTTGAGACCAGACCATAGTTTTAAGTTCCCGTAGGTTCCCGTACCTTTCAAGCCAAACTTAGTCTCCCACCCCTGTGTGATCGAGAACACCCTGTCTAGCCGTAGTTAGCCTGAACTACGTAAGCTCTGATCTTTCACGCTGTGTGGAAGTACGTAGGCACAAGACGTGAAGTCTTGGCGAGCCAATTCCCTGTAGTTTCCCGAACTACGATGACTCTGACTTTCTCTCTTGAGAATACGTAGGCATAGAGTGCGATGCTCTATCGAGTCAGCTTCCCGTTTAGCCTTAGCAGCCGTAGGTAGATTATTTTTGCATCCTTTAGACAAACCCAGCAAGCACGGATCCAATCGAGTACGACGGACGTGAGGGGTGCTAATACCTTCCCCTTGCATAACCGACTCCCGAATCCAGGATTTGGTTGCGATGACCATTCCTTTCCCGTCTTTGCGGTAGGTTTACTTCGAGCGTTTCCTTTCCCTCCTGTGGGATAAATAACGCATGGTGGAAACTCTTCTGTTTAGCCGGCGCCGATTTTCGCAGTAGCGACAGCTGGCGACTCTGCTGGGGACTCCAACGGTTCCCAGCTGCTGAGGACTGCGATGGTTCCTTATGCATGCAGGATTCAACGTCCCTTAAGAGAGTCAATCCTAGCGCTTGCTTGTTTGTCTTTGGGTTTACTTTTGTGTTATTATCTGTTGCTGTTATGCTGTTGGGTGGGGTGTTCCTTTAAGTGAGAAGCCAGACCCAGGCTTGAGTGCACCTTAGATTTAGTGTGGAAAGTAGTGGGCGCGTACATGCTTTGCATGTACTAGTGTCCCGCGAAATTCACGCTCGGACGAGGTTCTTCTGGTTGACTTCTTTTTCAACCCTTTGGGTTGAGGGGGTTGTTGGTTAGGAGAATTGTCGACTCTGGGGACCGATCAATTGGAAGTTGGCTAAGTGAGGCCTCTTCAGGATATGATGATGCCACACCTTCTGGGTATCGTATCATCAGTCTTGAAAGTCTGTGACGCCGACGACAGCATAGGATGCCGTACCTTGTCAGATTAGGTCCATACCCGTGAGTGGGAGGGTTTTTGCAGGAAACTTGACTTCCAGCCTACCCGTTATTTTGGTCTTCTCTTCAGAGCGAATATACTCCGTCAGCAGCGCAGCAGTATTCAGAGATTGTGTGGGGGTTGTGATCCCGTGTTTGCTGCATATTGTATTGCATTTGCATAAACGTGTTGCATCATATTGCATGTCATACTCCAGCTAGCCAGAGCTCTTATCCAGCCGTTATTTTGATTTCAGAAGGTGATTATCCGGTGATTGGCCTGAGCAACTGTTGATTGTTAGAAGACGACCAAGGGGTTGAAGCAGATTTGAGCAGAATCGAGCAGTAAAGCCAGTTGAAGGTTATTGGTAGCTATGTCTGAGAACCACTTCCAGTATCGTAACACCTTGACAGGTTTCACTATGACGACCAATCCTCTGTATGGCTCTATGTTTGAGGAAGACCTTTCGCAAGTGAACAACGTTACTGCAGACCAATTTGTGCAACCTCCGGTTAGGGACCGAGATCGATGTGAGCAGTTTGTTATCCGAAATGAACGCCCTCCTCTTATTAACAGTCAAGGTGTTGTTTTCCCTGTGCCGAATATCCTAAGAGAGATCCCGGTAGCTAGGACCGAAGACCCAAGAGCTCTTGAGTATGCTAGAAGGCTTCGAGTGTTGGAAGAAGGAGTCAAAGCCTTGAAAGTTAAAGATGCTGTCAACCTCAATGCTGCAGACATGTGTTTGGTTCCTGGCCTGGTATTGCCTCCTAAGTTCAAAGCGCCAAAATTTGAGAAGTACAGAGGAGATAGCTGCCCGAAGCAACATTTGGTGATGTTCTGCCGAAGAATGACTTCGTTTGTGCAAAACGACAAGTTGATGATTCACTGTTTTCAAGATAGTCTGACTGGGGCATCTCTGAGTTGGTATATGCAGTTAGAGAGTAATCAGATCCGATCATGGGTGGATTTAGCCAGAGCTTTTCTGAAACAGTATGATTATAACCTAGACATGGCTCCTAGTCGCATGCAGTTGCAGGAATTGTCTCAAGAGAACAATGAACCCTTCAGGAAGTATGTTCAGAGATGGAGGGAATTTGCTGCCAGAGTGCACCCACCGCTTCTAGACTGAGAGTTAATGGGCATGTTTGTAGACTCCTTGCAGAGCCCGTACTTCGAATGAATGCTTGGAGTTGCGCCAAATTTCTCTGAATTGGTAAGATTAGGAGAACGCATCGAGCATGCCGTAAAAATTGGGAAAATTCAGATTGTTTCGGGCGGTCAGGCTAGTGAAACTGAATCTCTCTGTAGCTACCAAACTGAAGAAGGAGTTGTGATCAATGCAATCATGCCAGATGTTGAGTATCCTCGAGATGAATCGGTGAAATCTGTTGGTTCTTCATCTTTTGTGCCTTGTTATGCGGGACAGACAATTGCGCCTAGGGCGCCATATCTAGAACGTTATGTCGCTTCTCTTGCAAATCAGTGAACTCGTGGCCGAGGTTATCAGAATCAGCGTCAGAATCAGAATCGACCTCGTAACAACTTGGAACGAAGCAATGCTCATTCCCACCCAGTGCCTATGTCGTATAGCCAAATTCTGCCATCTTTGATCCAGAGCTCTTTGGTGGAACCTAAAGCTCTTAAGCCCGTGCCAGAACCTTACCCTCCTGGGTACAATCCCCACGTTCAGTGTGGTTACCATGGCGGATCCCTAGGGCATTCAACTGAAGATTGTAAAGCGTATCAGGCAAAAATACAACAGTTGATCGACCAAGATTGCATTTCCTTTCGAGAAGGAATTCTGTTTGTTCATACCAACTTCTCAGCTGTCTAAGCTCGTAGATTCAGAGTTTGTATTTCAAGAAGCCAGTGATCCAGACAGGCAGGCACCCTCAGCATTGGCAGTCCTCAGACTTTTCTATCATTTGCATCTGTAGTTTCTTTTCTGTTAGTTACTACTTGCTGCTAAACATTGTTTGTTTTCGAATGGTAATGTTGATAAAGTGACTATGCATTTTTTCTGAATTAATCATGTCGCTGTCGCTCATTTATTGCATTGCACCGACACTTTCATTTTATTCACTCCACTTTGTCACCTTGATTAGCAAAGATTGGAGGGAGGATGACGAAACTAATACTCATAACCGATGATCATATGCTTTCAGATAAAACCTTGTCGATGACGTACAAGGCATTGTTTCAAATCTCCTAAACACTGGAGATATAAGGAGTTAGTCCCTTGTTAACCACTTCGAGCCAGGAAGTAGAAGTTTTTTCGGACTTTTAAACCCTCACATCTTAACCCGGGGCAGGGTAGTTGTCAGTTAGCGTGATCGAGCGTTCAAGTCTTACAGAGGAGGGTTGTCTTTCGAGGACCAATCACATCTTATTTCTCCCCAGAGGTCGCACCCCGTCAACCACAACGGCTAAAACCTCATCAATCAGGAGTGGGGCAATTACAACTCTTTCGGAGCAATCAAGACAACCAGTGTCACGCGACTTGTTCCAAAAAAAAAAAAAAAGAAAGCCCGCTAAGTGAAAAAGAAATGAAAAAGCTGGGAAGCTAATACTTAGGCAAAAATTAGGGCATCCCGCTGGACTTCAAAAGAAAAAAATCGAAAAAGAACTCAAAAGGAGTCAGTCCAGGCAAAAAAAAATTAGGGAATCAAAAGAATGAAAAAGAAAGGATATAAAAAGAAAAATCCTCAAACAAGGACAAAGTTGTGTGGATACAGACACCGAAAACGAAAGAGGAGTAACTGTCACTCCGAAAACCTTGTGAATTCTTTAACCACTGTTCCCAATATTCAACATACCTCTCGAAGAGGCGAGCGCTTGTGCCAAGTTAACTGAACTTTAGGATTAGAGATCATCACGTAGAAGGGGTGGGTACAAATCATAATTTGAGCCGAATATCCTTTGTTTCACGAACCATGAACCCGACCATGATACAACCCTTAAAAGACCTAATTGAGGTAGGGTTTATTCTGAAAGCGCATTACGATAAGGTTGAGTAACCTGACTCCTTCTTGATTTGCTAATCATATCCTTGTTGTATTTTTCACTGATCACATCAGCACTACGTTTGAACTATGGTTCATTCGTCACTTACAATCATGATACGTGAATGAGTGACAGCACAATTTTTTTTAAAATCTGCATGAACACTGCATTAAAATTACCATTCGGGAATAAACAATTTTACTTGCAGGTCAATAGTTGACATGAAGGAAATTCCAACAGGGAATAATCAAACAGAACTGAATAATTCAGCAGTCTGGATCAGAATGTTGTATGCTGTGAAACTCTGTGAATTTGGGGCATTGCCTTCCAGTAAGTTCAGAATCAGTTGGTCTGAGGACAAGTCCCGAAGCATCATTTGATTATGGGACAGTTTGTTTGAGAAGCAGTTGATCAGAATTGAATATTCTCGAGAGCCAGTCAGGGGCAATTATCCAGAACGATGTGATTTGTGGGCCGATACTTCCAGTATGTGATCAGATCAGGTTAAGTCGCTTCAATGCTCATTCAGGGGCAAGTCACTTCAGAGATGGTGAAATCAACTATGTTGATAGTTGTTTGAGTGAGGTTGAATCCTTTTGTTGTACAGATACCGGGGCAAGCCATCTCGAGGTCGTATTGTAGCAAGCTGCTTTCTGTTCAGAGTGAGTGTTCCTGAGAGTTGGATTGGGGAAAGTTGAATTGCACTGGGGCAAGTTGGTCAAGCAAGCTTGTTTTCCCCAGCCAGAGTTAAGTATCGGGGAATCGTGTCATTACCCTCATCAGAAAAACCTTAACCTACGAAAAAACCGTGTTGTCATTGGATCATTATCCTACAGTTTAAACCTGTTACTTGTCAAGACCTTGTCATTTCCAAAGTCTAGGTCTCGCCTAGCAAACCGGTAACCAGTTCTCGTCTGGTCCACATTTCCATAAATACCAGCTCTCGTCTGGTACCTGTTATCTTCCAACCAGTTATTGTCTGGTCAACCTTTCCGTAAACATCAGTTCTCGTCTGGTGTATGTTATTGTTGCATCAGTCCTCGTCTGGTGCATGTTAGCTTTTAACCAGTTTTCGCCTGGTCCCCGTTTCTTTAACCTATTGTTGTATCAGTTCTCGTCTGGTGCATGTTAGCTTTCAACCAGTTCTCGTCTGGTTATCTGTTCCTTAACCTATTATTCAGTTAGCCCCGTCTGACGTCCAAACCATGAATCCATTCTCGTCCGATAACCTAACCTATTTTGCTATCAGTTCTCGCCTGGTAGTCCACCCTGGAATGCTAGACCCGTCTAGTATTTTCCCTCTAAATCCATTTTGTTAATAGCCTATTTTTATCCCTAAACTAGAAAAAGGCTAAAAATACCTGATACGGTAATTCCCAGTGATTCATATGTTGTCAGGTTCCCCGATACAAAGCTCGATTGATACCGGTTCCGATTAATGTTCTGAATTTCTATGGATGTTGTTAGATCAGGATTACTCTTCCTCAGCAGATGGAAGTCAGATATTGTACCCAGAAGAGTTGAAATTGATGTTATCCCTTCTCAGAGTAGGATCAGGAGTATCCTCAGTAGATCAAAATTGATATCCCGGACATCAGGGGCATTCCTAACAGTGAGCTATGCACAATCAACCCCAGTTTGGTTAATCCCCACAGAGTACAATCAGATTGTCAGTGGTTTAGAAAGAGTATCGTCGTGCAGGGTCGTCCTTTCTCTTCTCTAGCAGGTTGTTATCCCTCTGTCAGGTTGATCATCCTCCGCAGAGTTCGTAACGATGAATTTGTGAGCCATCCCTCAGTAGGATTCGTTTCTTCCCCACGGAAGTTGGTCTCACTTTTCCAACATTTATTTTGCTGAGATGATTCTGTGATACCCGGTTACCCCGGCGAGGTTGACGTTGCCTTCGGCATTTATTTTGCCAAGAGGTTTTAGACCCGTTGTTTTCTGGCAGCTCGAGCCTGCATCTGCATTTTCATATATCGTCATATCTGCATCTATCCAAAATGCATAGTAACTCCATGTCGTATGGGGCATTTCATTTTCAAACATATGCATATCATTTCCATGACGTATGGGACATTGCATCATTTTCAGACATACGCATTTCGAAACATAGGCCAGGTTGGTGACCTCCTTGCTTTCGAGTATGTTCTCCTGCAGAGTTGTTTGGTTAAGCTTCTCTTCTCCCCCAGCGGAGTTGTTTCTTCGTATTTGGTTGTTACGTCAGCACTGAAAAAATATTGCATAGTTGAAACTTCTGAAGTTGCCGCCTGTGTCGAAATAGGTGCCTGGCAGTCGATTTCAGAATCTCCCCAGGAGAGTTTTCCTCAAGTTCGCTGTGAACTGTAAGTCGACAGAAAAGTCATATATTGTATTGACAAGATTAGATCCCATAGCAGATGGGAGTAAAAGTGTTTGCTTTTTGTAGCATTATTTTGAAGATTCAGTACCTGTGGCGTCACACAGGTGATTGATGTCAGAATAAAGAAAAAATTTTCATCAGATAATTGACCAGTTGTTGCCGTAAACCAAATTCAGTTCTTTGGACGTTGCTTCCTCAATCAGTTTTGCAGTTTATCTCCACGAATGGCAAATTTCAGGGTTTCTTTGGTATTCAACCGTCTTCTACCTGTGAATGTTTGAAAGTCGTTTGCCCTTCAACCATTCAGGTCCAAGCCGTTTGAATAGGGGCAGCTGTTGCACCCCAAAATTTGACCAACCGGTTCCCATATCTGGTTTATGTTTCGACTCATTTTTGCATTCACATTCGCATACCGCATACAGTGCATTTTCTCAACCATATTGATTTTATCGGGATTACAGCCCTGTTTTCACATTTCGGAGGTTTTAGACCGATTCGGATGATCGGAGTTTCATTTTTTTGGGAAGTCGTGCGCTTCCCAGTGTTTTCAGCTTGCGCTGTTGTTTTTGAGGATATCTCAGTGTCCGGTTCTTGCCGCTTGTTTCGATCTGGTCTCGCGGTCTCTTTTATTTTGGTTAATTGCTTTTATTTGCATTTTTAGGATTTAATAGCCCTTTTCTAGGTTTTAAATAGATTTTAGAATTAAATAGGGTTTTTATTATAATATTGGATATTGGTTTCTTTTTTAGGATAATATAGATATTAATATAGTTTTTAGAATATTAATAGAGTTTTAATAGAATAAATAGAATTTTAAATAGTTTTTAATAGATATTAGGAGTTAATAGATTTAAATAGATTTTTTAGGTTAATTGAATAGTTTTAATAGATTTTAAGCATTTAATAGAATATTTTTGTTTTTTTTAGAATTTAATAGACTTTATTAGTTTAATGGCATTATTAGAATAATATAGGATTAAAATAGATTTTAATATAGTTTTTTTTAATATAGATTTAATAGTTTTTTTAATGAACAATAAATAGATTTTAGTTAGATATTAATAGTGTGGTTTTATTAGATTTTCTGTTATAGAATTTATTAAAGTCTTTTTAGATTAGTTTAATTAGGTTTGGTTTTATTAATTAGTTTTAATTAGGGTTAGCATCAATATTTTCGTTCAACTTTTAATTAGTCAATTAATTTTCATTTCATTAGGTCTTAGTCTGAATTTTTAGTGGGCCAATTATCCAAGTTTCAAAGGTCCAAGTCCATAGTCTGCGCCACATGTCTGCTATAAAACACTGCCACGCGTGTATCTCATTATGTCACCACCTCACTTTCCAAAACTCATGCATGCGCAACACGTCACATTCCACTACCACCTCTCTCCCACACGTGGCTTCTTCCTCTGTTCCCTCAGCCACACGTGGCTTTCACTCCCACTCCCTCTGCTGCATGCGCTCCACCTGGCCTCCACTAACTCCCTTCACCGGAAACCATCCCTCCAGCCATGCAACCTCCGTAACAACCCGCCGGAACTCATAACAACCCGCCGGTAACTGCATTTCACACCGGAATTCATCAATTCTCCAGAAATTGATCAAAATCTCAAATTCATCAAGATCATCAGGTTTCAAGAACTTTCGTCCAGAGATCACCGAGATTCATCCAGTTCAATCATCATGTTCATCATGGATTTAGATTTTCCAGCAAACATCCATACGGAATTCATACAATCTTCATCAGTATGCTTCGCCGGTAAACTCACCAATAATCCTCAGGTGTTCATTCGTCCAAATCCAGAAATCTTCAAACGAGATCCAGATCCTTCACAATAAACATCAAGATCATCGTTCATCAAACACTCGAGAATCGTCCTCAGAATCACCAGATCTTTGTTATATCTTCAACAATCGTCATCGACCATTCATCAACAACAATATTCAAGAATTTTCATAGAACCTCCAACAGATTCATCGCAGATCAAGAACATTCAACAACTTCACCGTTCAACACCAAGAACGTTCATCAAGGCCAGACTCATCATCAACCTTCATATTCCTCAATGAATCTTCAAACGCCATGAACCTCATGAACCACAACTTCGATCTTCAAGAACATTCGATTTCGATCATCTCCAGATTCCCTCAGATTTCAAGATCTACAGATTTTCTAGAACCGTCAACTTCGTCACTCTCCAGATATCACCACCGTTCATCATCAAGAGCTTGTTAGCTTCTTACAATTCCTAGATCGTCATCTCAAGATCCTTCAACATCGTTCCAACGATTCAAGAACTGCATGCACCTCATTCGCTATCCTCACGAATCATCAGCGAATATTCATCTCCTTTGAGTTTCTCCAAGATCTTCAAACGAACCTATTTCAACTCATCAATAATTCTTCATCAATAAATCTTCAACTCATGATTTTCTGGATCTACAATGATTTCCATAACGGTGATTGTTGGATCTGTTTGTTTGTTTGCTTGATTAGCAGGTGAATGAAGTGGGCGAAGGGAAGGAAGTAAGGTTTTGGTTGAAGAAGCTTGGACGAAAGAATCTGACGAGAGAGTTTTTTTTTGTGAGAGAGAATCTGAAGAGAGAGTTGAACAAGAGAGGGTAGTGGCGGAGGCGTATGAACAATGTTTGGAACGTGGACAGAAGGAACTTAGGGTTATGTTTTTTCTGAAGAATGAACGGATACGTGGCCGTGTGTTTGATTGTGGGCCTTGGGCCCATTCACATTTATTTTGGACACATACTCCCCTTTCTGTTTACTCACCCCTCCCCCGGTTTTGGTTGTTTTTGTGGGCTGAGCCCATTGCTTTTTTGCTTAAGCAGCCCCCCTGTACCAATACACCCCCTCCCTACACATTTTCTTTTAATTTTTTTTGTATTGTTACATTTAATTGTAATACTTTAGGATTTAATTGTTCTTTTAGAGATTCTTTAGTTTAATATTGTTAGAATATGTTAAAATTTCTAGAATGGATATAGTTTGGTAATATAATTTCTTTTAGGAAATTTAGATAATATTTTCATTTAGGAAATTAGTTTAATTTTCTTTTAAGAGAATTTAGGACTTAGTTAATTTCTCGTTAAGGAGATTTATAGATTTAATTCTTTTCAGGATATACTTTCCAGTAGAATTTAATTGCCGTATTGTAGGAGTAGACTGTTGTTTCCATTTTGCGTTGGATTTTTCTCCTATTTTCTTTTCTATCCGATTTTATTCTCGATTTTATTTCTGGCTGGCCGTGTGACACGATCCAATTGGAGAATGATTTTCGATATCATTTCTCTATCTTGTCTTTGACACGGATATCAATACGCTACCTCTTAGAGTTCGATTTCTCGTATAAGTCGAACCATGACGGTCTAAGCGTTACATTGTTCCTGGTTCGAGCGTTCTCATCAAGGATCCAGAGAGGAGAAGATTGGAATGGAGCTTGCGCGCATGTCGGGAGCCAACGGAGCCGCTTCGTTCAACATCATCATCTTATTCAAGTCTTCAGGCAACCGTCGAGTGTTGTGAGCTGTATCGTTAGATACGTAGGAAATGACAGTTGAGGAGTTTCTTCTCAATCGTCTAGGATGTCTAGTATGGTACCCTTTGGGTGACATGCGACGCATTCGCTCCTACGTCTTAGGTTCTGGCGTGTGTGTCCCGAGTTCCTTCCCGTTTAGGCGTAAGCCTGCTTCCTCTTTGTTCTCGCCCCGTGCGAGTGAAACCCCTTTTCTCTCGCGTTCAGGCGATCGAGACCACCTCTCTTGCCCCCGTGCAATCGAGATTCGTTTTCCCGTCGAACTACGTTTACTCTGATCTCTCGTACCAGACGAGAGTACGTAGGCATAGGATGCGACATCCTAGTGAGCTACCTCCCTTTTTCCTTCTTCCCGTTTCCCCGTTTAGCTGTAGTAGGCTGAACTACAGCTGCTCTGATTTCTCATGCCGAATGAGAATATGTAGGCATAGGATACGATATCCTAGCGAGCACACTAACAACTAACTTTTCTGTTCTCTCGCTGCCGTGCGATCGAGACTTTCCCGCTAACAACTAACGCTTGTTTCCCTTTCTCTTGCCCTTGCGCATTTGAGACCAGCCCGTAGTTTTAAGTTCCCGTAGGTTCCCGTACCTTTCAAGCCAAACTTAGTTTCCCACCCCTGTGTGATCGAGAACACCCTGTCTAGCCATAGTTAGCCTGAACTACGTAAGCTCTGATCTTTCACGCTGTGTGGAAGTACGTAGGCACAAGACGCGAAGTCTTGGCGAGCCAATTCCCTGTAGTTTCCCGAACTATGATGACTCTGACTTTCTCTCTTGAGAATACGTAGGCATAGATTGCGACGCTCTATCGAGTCAGCTTCCCGTTTAGCCTTAGCAGCCGTAGATAGATTGTTTTTGCATCCTTTAGACAAACCCAGCAAGCGTGGATCCCGTCGAGTACGACGGACGTGAGGGGTGCTAATACCTTCCCCTTGCGTAACCGACTCCCGAATCCAGGATTTAGTTGCGATGACCATTCCTTTCCCGTCTTTGCGGTAGGTTTACTTCGAGCGTTTCCTTTCCCTCCTGTGGGATAAATAACGCATGGTGGCGACTCTTCTGTTTAGTCGGCGCCGATTTTCGCAGTAGCGACACAAGGGAATCAACCTTACTGTTTGTATGCACAAAATTCTGTTGGAGGGAAATTCTAAAAATAACATTGAATGTCAAAAAAGGTTAAACTCTATCATGAAAGAAGTAGTGAAAAAGGAAATCATCAAGTGGTTAGACGCGAGAGTCATCTACCCCATTTCTAACAGTGTGTGAGTGAGTCATATCGAGTGTGTCCCGAAGAAAGGAGGCATGACTGTAGTCACCACTAAAAAGGATGAGCTTATTCCAACAAGAACTGTAACTGTTAGAGAATTTGCATGGATTACAAAAAGTTAAACAAGGCTAAAAGGAAGGACTATTTTCCCTTGCCTTTCTTTGATCAAATGTTGGATCAATTGGCAGGAAAAGAGTACTACTGTTTTCTAGATGGATATTTCGGCTATAAACAAATAGCCATACATCCGAGAGATCAAGGAAAAACAACTTTCACTTGCCCCTATGGAACGTTTTCCTTTAGAAGGATGTCATTTGGTTTGTGTAACGACCAACTACTTTCCAATATTGCATGATGGCTATCTTTTCAGAATTGATAGAGAACTCCATGGAAGTATTCATGGATGATTTTTCAGTTTTTGGAGATTCATTTAACAAATGTTTGGATAATCTTGATAAAGTTCTAGCCAAGTGTCGCGGTGAAATTTGGATACCAAACTATTAGTTAGTTTGAATCTTTAATTCATTTTTTGCAACCGAACTTTGATTTGTCCAAAGGAAGGGATAAAGATCGAAATTCCCACAATACAATGCAAATGCAAGCTAGATAGTTTTAGGTTCGGGGGTCGGTTAAACTTAGGGAAGGTGCTAGCATCCTAAATTTCTGTAGTACTCTACAGGAACCTCTTGTTTTATGTTTGCTTATTGCTAAGGTTTATTTGCTTAATGGTTAAGATACCTAGGGGTTTATATCTAAGTATACTCAATAAGATATCGCATCTTATGCCTACATATCTTTACGGGAGTGGAATCAGAGTATCTGTAGTTCCCCTAAAGGGTTTAAGGAGTTCTTTGACTGTGGTCAAAGTTCCTACGGGTTTAGGGTAGTTGGTTGATTGAGTTTAGGAGAAAGGGACGAGTTATCATTTTAAGGGAGATTTAACCGCCACAAGTGTAAGAGATCGTATTGTTGTGGGGTGGAGATTCTATCTCGCTTAAGATGGTTAACATCTATTTCTCTATTGTGTTTGAATATTTGTTTGAGTTGTTTGTTTGTTTCTATGTTGTAAAATAAAGACGAAGGTCCTCCTATGGGGTAGGATCTGTCCTAAAAGATCGACTTGAATGAGATCAAGGATCATAGGAAAGTATGATGCAAATGTAGATGCATACGCACGATTGTTTAGATCATGCGCAGATTCTTCCTTTGGACGGAATGTAGTGCGATAAATATAAAGGCGGTAAATGTAAATTGTTGTAAAATAAATTGCAGAAAATAAAGCCACACACACGCATGAAAGCGCTGAGTGTGTGAAAGTGGACATGTGAATGTGCGAACAGAGTCGGAGCGGGAGCGTGCACGATTGATTAAATTTTACGATGTTGGTTATTTTTATGCGAGGTTGAATTAATTTTAAGAGAGGATTGTTTTAGAGGGATGTTGAGTTGATTTTATATTATTTATTTAGTGAAATTATTTTGTAGGAAAAGTTAATCTTATATCAGTTTTAATAAAAAGTTCTAGGTGAATTAGATTCTAAAAGGATTCTAGCAAGGTTTACCTTACTTAAAGAGAAATTATTTAACTTATAAAAAAAATTATTAGATTAGTTAGGATATTTTAATTAGAAGAGTTTTAGTTATTAATAAATAGGAACAAGTTATTTAAATTTTTAATAAAAGGGGCCAATTAATGGAGCATTTCTTAATAAAAAAAAGGGTGCTATTATTAAAGTTAATTGAGGATGATATTATTATAAAAAGGGAAATGGGTTTTAATTTAAAGAAGTTTGTGAGATAAATAAATATCAATATGATTAAGCAAATTCATTAATTAAAATAAATAGATTTTAGGTTATTAAAGATTGATTTTCTTGCTTTATGAAAATAATTAAAGGTTTTTTTTAGTTACAAATTATATTATTTAAAAAAGGTTATTTGAAAAAAGGAAAGAAAGGGGAAGTAAGTTATTAAATAAATTATTATAAAGAAAAGTTTTGATTAATAATAGTGAGGGTTGATTAATTAGATTAAAAAACTGATTTAAATAAAAAGGATTAAAAAAGAAATGGCTGATGATCTAATTAACGGTTAATTAGCTTGATTTGATATTAGAGTGAGTTAATTATGGATTAACGGTTAATAGAGTGATTAGTGGCAGAAAAGGATCGCGTGTGTTGCATGGTGATGGTTTACGGTGGGTGGGTGCGTGTGGGACGTTGGATCTGGTGACCAAGTGAGATGAGTGTCTGTGACGTGAGGTGGGCGGTAATTATGGTGTGTATGCTTACATATGATTACAACAAATTTAAACCAAAATAATTCAGAAAGGGAAAAAAAGAAAGAACCCTAATTCCCCCCCAAATCCCAAATCGCCATCCAAGCCTCTCCTTGTTTCCCTCTTCTCTTCTCTGTCGATTCTCATTCCCTCTCGTCTTCTTTGCATCTCCTCCTCTTCTCCATTTCCTTCCCTCGTTTCTCCTCTTGCCGAAACTCCAACACTAAACAACAAAACAAACAAACACGGGTAAAACGGAGGTAAAAAAAATGGAAGGAGTAAAACGTACAAATGATAGCAACAACTTCCCTGACGAATACGGCGGAGGCTCGCGCGGTGGTTTCTGGTGACGGGTGAAGTTGTTGTCCACGATGGAGGTTTTCTGGCGATGTGTTCGGGGATGGAAACGGCAGCTCGCGGCGGAGCTCAAAAGATAAGTTCTTTTACAATCTAGGTTTTCGGTTTAGGATTTTTTTTTGGGTTTCTGTGAATTTGTGATTATTGTTGAATTTCTGCGTGTATGTACTGTGTATCTCTTCCTCTTTTGTGAACCTGTGGGCGTCTCTTTATAGATTGAAATTCGGTGGTTTTCCAATGATGCGTAATGAATTCTTTCCATCCTCGTATTAACATGTCGGAAACGGTTTTGGGAAGGTTCAAATATTGTCTGGAACAAGTTGAATACTTCCTTCTTTCGTCTTGATAAAAATAAAACTCTTTCCTTCTTAGTCTGATCGTTTTTGATGAGTACTTGGAAATAAATAAAACTATGCTTCTCATTTAGTTCTTATTTCAATGTGTCTTCCTTTTGATGATGGTTTTGAATGCTTTTTATGATTTTGAGATTGATTATACATGAGCTGTATTTGGAAAGAAAAACCTGCCTTTTATGTTTGGATGATTCTTGATTCGTGCCATACTCACCATTTTTTGTTTATTTCAGCTCATGGGCAAAAGCTTCAACAAGGATCTTCTCAAGAAGTTGCAGTTTTCTACTTACTTTTATTCCAATATCTAAATGCTCTTCAATCGGCAGACCTCCAGTGACCAAAGTACTCAGTGACGGGTTGAGGAGATAAGTATGGGTGCAGCGCTTCATTGTTGAGATGATAAGGTCACAAAGGGCATCAACAGAATTAGACTTTTGTCCTAAGCATAATGGTAGTGAGTTTGAAAGCAACATTGAACAATACTGCTCAAGCCACAAACTGGAAAGTTGCGCAGGAGCCCAATTTTCTATAAACCTACCTGAGTTAGAACTGCACTTAAATGCAATATATGGTTCCAATTGACTCTTCAAATTAGAGATGCTTGCAATTGAGAAAAGGAACTCATCATGTTCTGACTTAATGAATGAAATGAGTTTGACACAATCTGCACGATCTTCCTTGATTGTGTAGATGGCTTAAGGGCTGAAGTTGTAGCTTCACAAGCGATGCAATTTTTTGTTCAACGATGATACAACCGAGATTAATTATCTACCAGGTGAGCTTACTTCATGATTGATGTTGTTGGACAAGCTGATGGAAGTGACTTGTCTTCTTGTAGCCACAACCATGGAAGTGCTTCATTATTGCCGTGTTTAAAGAGCGCTCTGGGAGTTGTGGTTTTATTTCAAGTCGAAGAAAGTAACTGCCAAACTTCCTCATCTACAGGAGCAATGTGACTAAGTCATCACCGGCTTGTTGCCGCCTTCCTTCACAGATGTAATCCGGTAACTTTACTTTCAAACTGTGTTGAGTTATTCGTGCCGAAAAGAGAATAGTTTTATCGACATCCTTCTTACTTCTGATCTTTGACTTAATTCTTGGATTTTTGGTTGCCTTGGCAGGTTGTTAGAAGTGGAGCATCACAAAAAACTTTCTTTGCCGTTTTAGAAAGGGATATCAGCTGTTGAATCGATGACTACTTGGTGATAAAAGACGATCTTCTTGTTTGATTCAAAATACTGACATTTTGCTTGGCTGCAGCATCTGTTAAATGCCTTAGGATATAATGTCACATTCTTGAACAAGCCTCAATATCAAACTTATGTTACCAATTAATAGGATTAATGACATCAACCAGTTGTTTCTGTTGACGTGTAACAACTTAATTTTATTGTTTGAATATGGTCTCCACTAGTTGTTACCACAAATAATGCATCTTTGCACGTGTAATAGCCTTTGAGGAATGAAATCAGATTGCCTTTATAATTAGATTCTTCACTTAAATTCCATTGTGGCCCAATATTTGTGTATGAACTTCAATGTATAATTGTCATAGCATGTGGTTTTAAAAAAAAGTTCTGAACATAACATCCTTGGAGTAGAAATTGTGAACCAAATGATATGGCTTTGTAGAGTTCTAGCATCTTCAAATTTTGAGTCACAATTTGATGAAATTCATAAAATCTCCTTAAATTTGTAACTTGGGCATTTTGAAGGATCTTGGATTCATCCCCCGAATATGTACTTTGTATTTTGGGCTCAATTCTGAACTTCGACAACTTTGTAACTTGAGTGAACATAAACTTTACAAATTCGTGTTAGGGTAAAGAGCACTTCTTGCCGAACCTCATGGATTGGAAGATGACTAACATGTGATTTGGATGAACCATATCTTAAGCCTTGTAAACATAATGAATCAATTAATCAAGATCTTTATCCCATCCTATCATGACCAATAAGGAAACTAACTTCTCTCTTAGACTCAAACGATCTTGACGATCCAACTTTGTGAATGAGGTCAAAGTCTTTCTTGAATCGGGCTCATCAACGGAATAATCATGAATCTCCTGCCCTTTAAAAAAAATCCCGATCCAAACTTGAAATTTATATTGCCGTAAGGACCTTAAGCAAACCTGGAACACTCACGTTCAACACCTCAAGACCCCTTTGAGTTAGAATCTATTGGTCACATATCGACATGCTTGAATGTGAGAATCCACACCTGAAAATACCTCACCTGCGCAAACTGGTTAGTCATAGTGAATATGTACACGAAAGCGAGAGAGAACAAGAAAGAAAAAAACAAGGAGGTGGGGTCTCATGGTCAAAAATTAGGGTGCAACACCAAGTGTGAAGAAAGCAACATGGTTTTAAAATGGGAAAAGTATCGCTTTATGGTTAAGGAAGGAATAGTTTTGGGTCATAAGATCTCTAATGGAGGATTGGAAGTTGATCAAGCAGAGATTGAAGTTATTGAGAAGTTACCCCCACCTATCAACATAAAAGAGGAATAAGGAGCTTCTTAAGGCATGCTGGATTTTATAAAAGGTTTATCAAGGATTTTTCCAAGATAACCAAACCTTTATGTCAACTGCTCCAGCATGACATGCCTTATGTCTCCAGTCCTGAATGTGAACATGCCTTCAATCTATTGAAGAAAGCTTTGATATCTACACCCATAGTGAAGAGTCCTGATTGGTCTAAACCATTTGAGCTAATGTATGATGCAAGCGACTTTGCAATAGGAGCAGTGTTGGGACAAAGGCATAACAAAGTGTTCCACACCATATATGCAAGTAGGACACTAATTAAAGAGTAAATCAATTATACCACTAATGAGAAGGAATTATTAGTTTTGGTATTTTCCTTTGACAAGTTTAAATCCTATCTTGTTGGTACCAAGGAGATAGTGTACACTGACCATGTTGTCATCAAGTACTTAATTGCAAATAAGGATGCTAAGCCACGTTTGATTAGATGTGTGTTATTAATCCAAGAGTTTGACTTGGAAATCAGAGACAAAAAGGGAGTAGAAAACCTAGTTACTGATCATTTATCAAGACTGTCAGAGGAAGTTCAAAACAAGAGCCCATAAGGAATTCAAGAAACATTTCCAAATGAGAAGTTACTGATGATCACTGCAGGCGTGACCCCATGGTACGTTGACATTGTTAACTACCTAGTCAGTGGGTAAATTTCACCAAAGTTCAACTACCAAGAAAGGAAAATATTTTTTCACATATCTAAAAGTTATTTTTAGGATGAGCCCTTTCTGTATAAGAAATATGGTGACCAATTGCTAAGAAGATGTGTGGCTCATTATGAGGCGTGACAGATCTTGACATCTTGTCACAATGAACCTTATGGAAGACACTTTTGAGAGATGATAAATGCAGCTAAGGTACTTCAATCTGGTTATTTTTGGCCTTATATTTTTAAGGATGCTCATGAATTTATTAAATCTTGTGATAGATGTCAAAGGATTGGAAATGTGTCTATGAAGCAAGAAATACCACTAAGAAACATCTTTGCAAAAGAATTATTTGATGTGTGGGGCATAGACTTTATAGGACCATTTCCTTAATCCTTTGGGAATCTGTACATTTTGGTAGTTGTTGATTATGTATCGAAATGGATAAAAGCAGTAGCAACTCCCACTTATGATGCTAGAGTTGTAACCAGATTTTCTTTAAAAAACATATTGTCAAGGCAAGGGACGCCTCGAGCTATCATAAGTGATGGGGGATCCCATTATTGCAATAATATTTTTGAAAACATAATGGAAAAATATGGTATCAAGCACAAAGTTTCTATAGCTTACCATCCTCAAACAAGTGGACAAGTTGAATTGTCAAATAGAAAGATCAAAAGAATCCTAAAAAAAGTTGTTAACCCCACAAGGAAGAATTTTTCTAAGCACTTGGATGAAGCTCTTTGGGCATACATAACTGCTTATAAGACTTCTTTAGGCATGTCTCCATACATACTTATCTATGGGAAGGCTTTCCACTTGCCCATTGAGTTAGAACACAAAGCCTTTTGGACCATTAAGCAATTAAACTTCAATATGAACTCTATTAGCCAAGCTAGAATGCTTCAACTTAATGAGTTAGATGAACATAGGTTGTTCTGTTATGAAAATGATAAGTTGTACAAAGAAAAGACTAACAGGTGGCATGATAGTAAATGTCAGAAACTAGAGTTGGTGAAAGGTCAAAGAGTTTTTCTTTTTAAGTCTAGATTGAAATTGTTTACTGGAAAATTGAAATCGAGGTAGTATGTTCCTTTCAAATTAATGAAAATTTACCCTCATGGGGATGTTGACTTACTGAATGAGAAAACTGGTGAAATTTTCAAAGTTAATAGTCAAAGAACTAAGACTTATTTTGGTGATCCCTCAAACAACACAAGGGGCACCCTCGATTTCATTGCTTAAGATCTTTGTTTTAGTCAGGATATAGGACCTTAAAATAGCGCTACTGGGAGGCAGCCCAACTTAATATTTTCTTTTTTTATACAGATGATTAATTCATTGCTACTGAAGCCTGACTATCAAGAGGTGTCACGACCCTTGGGAGATATTTCAACTTGAAGAGAGAAACGAGAAAGTCTGATGAAAATTTGAGTAAGTGTGGAAAAGCAAGATACATGTTGAGCTGGCATTTTAGTTAATTATTTTAATTAAAAAAGCTAAGTATTAATGGAGGAGAGAGACTAAAGTGTATGAAGATGGTTGAGAATTGTGCCAATATGTCAACATAACTGCTCTTGTCTGCCACGCCAGACTGAGTAATAACTGCAACATGCCAACTGGCACAACAATCACTTTTTTTAGAAAAATTCAAAACTTTTTTCTTTCCTCCATCGCATCAATAGTATTTTCACTTTATTTTCCCCTAACCAACACACATACTTTCTCTCACTCAAAATAACTTCAGATTTCCATCAACATTCTCTCTTTTGTTTCATTTTCTACCTTTCCCAAACAAAACCCTAATTTCTCTCTTCACCATCAATCATCAATGGAACTTGAAACCGAAACACGATACAATAAGGCTGCTAAAAAATGATACTCCACACATGGTCTATTTTGACGAAAAAGTTGATGCAGCGGAAACCTTCATCAACAACGAAGCATTCTGTCGTTTCACTGATCAATTTTGTGCAATGGGATTTCTGTCTGAAAGAGGCTTCGTTTTTGACACTAAAGAAAACAACCTCGGTCTTCTATGCGACATTGGAGTCATCATCAAGGGCCTGAAATAGACTAAGTTTTGCAAGCAACCTTGTTCTTACAACATCTTCATTATGAAGGACTGACTGACCCAGCAAATAAAAGAATGGAAGTAATAGTGAGAGGAACGAAGGATGTCTACTCTGAAGCCACAATCAACTTGGCCCTGAATTTGATTGACAAAGGAGACGAATACCAAGATTTGTTGGAGCAATTTGATGATCAAGATTATGATGTTATCATGACATCATTATGCAATGAAGGAACCTCATGGTTAGATTTGAGTTATGAGAAAACTGTTAGGAGGGTGGACCTTCATCCTAAATCCAAAGTTTGGTATCAATTTTTGAAGCATTCTCTTCGTCCAACAACTAACGATGAAACTGTGAGCAAGTCCAGATTGCTACCACTGTAGTGTATTATTCTACAAGTAAGACAAATGTTAGGAAGATCATTATTCAATAGATACAAGCCTGCTCCAAAAATAAGGATGGTATGGTTTACTTTCCTTATCTTATCACTCTGCTGTGTAAATGCCAAGGTGTGCCATAGAAGGCCACGAATGAGATATGCCAACCTCGGGCTTCCTTTGACAAGGCAGCAATCCAGACTCTGATGAAGCCTAAGGCGAGGAAGAGAACTGCTGAGGCGGGACAAGAAAAAGGCTGCTAGAGAAACCACCTTTGAAACATATAGTGTATTGTTGAATGTTCTATTACAGATGCAAAAGGACCAGAGGGACTTCTTTAAGTTCCATAAAGAATAATTTGAGTGTCAAGAAAGGTTGTGTGCCACCCAAATCCTTCAAGGATGATGAACCCCCCACCTTTCCAATGCATATTCTATGAGAGCTTGAAGATGAAAAGGAGCATGAGCAAGTAGCTGTTGAGAAAAAAACTGATAAGAAGAAAGAGAGAAAGAAGAATAGCGGTAAGAAAAGTTTGGATTTGGAAGCTCCTGAGAAAAGCAAGGTCGCGCATTTGGAAGACAAGCCAAGCACGCAGAAGAAGAAAAAATAGAGAAAAAAGAAGAAGTTGAAGAAAGAATCACCCATTGTCACACCACCAATTGACAGTCCAATTAAGGACTTTGATCTGAATCTAACTGACCACGAGGATGAAGGAGAAGACAACATTCTGAAAAACATGATTAATGAGGCTGATAAAGACAATGTTGAGATGCACTCCACCCCTTTGAAAGAAGTTGATACATAAAATAGTATGGAGGATATGGATATTGAAGAAAAAGAGGTTCTTGAGGAAGAGGAAGAAGTGTTGGAGGAAAATGACAAAGTTAAAGAGAAGGTAGTTGATAAAGGGAAAGACTTGTCAAAGTATTATTCTAGCACAGAGGAGTCTACTCCCAGGTCTTACAAGATGGAAAAAAAGGGCAGCCCTGATGGTAATAAGATTGAAGAAGAGGTTGAGAAAGAGACGAGCGAAGGCGATACTCTAGTTCCCACTCCTGTGATTACTCTAGAAGCGACCCTAGTCAAAGAAACTCCTCTCAAGGTGACCCCAGTCAAGAGCCCCAAAAAGAAGTGTCCTCAGGAAAAGGCCCTACCAAAAAGAGTCCAAAGAAGAAGGTTATTAGCAAGGAAGATGATGCAAAAGAAAGAGAGGCGGAGACTTCCGTGCCTGAAGTCATCCTTGTAGCTGACAAAGATGCAGAGCCCAAGCCAACTGAAGTCAAAGGTGGCGTAAATAAGGAGGCCAGGAAGAAAAAGGCAAAAAACATTGTTGTCCGCAAGAGCAACGGGCTTCGTGCCTAAGTTGTATCATCTGAAGGCGAGTGTAGGCTCACCCCTACCCATCAAGCTGACAGTGAGGACCCTAACCTTACTTTTGGTTTAGGGGAGAGGTGGCTTCTGGCCTAGTGCTTTCTCTTCACTATTTCTTTTATACATTTCCTTTCTGTTGTTATATTAACTACTAGTTGGATATTTTCATGTTTGGATATGTTTAGATATGCTTTTACCTTGGATATGTTGATAATTAATTTGGTCCTTGCTATTTGAATGCATGGATTAATCACTCATTTTGAGTTAATTTTAATTTTAGTCATCTTGTTTGCATGGTATAGTTAGTTTGAAGGTGTTAGTTTAAATGTTTTAGTTTGTTTTGCATTTTAGAAAAAGAAAGAGAGAAATAGCTAATTACAACTCATTGATCAAGAAAAAATATCTTTTTGACACTGAATAAGAGATTTATTGGACTGTGAATTTTTTTGGAAACAAGGTTGATCAAACTGATTTAAAGAGTTTCTGTAGAGGTGGTTGATAACCTCTGTCACGCCTCTGGTAGTCGTTTGAAAAATCTAAGCCTTTTTAAGAAACTGATTTGTTTGAAAATGAGAAATAAGTGGGATCATGAGGAATCACTAAGGGGAGGATAACACTGCTCAACTAAGACTTAAACTCTTTTCAATGGACACACTACACAATTAAATAAACACACAAAGTGTGTAAGGAAGTAGCCAAGGTGCACTTCAAATACAAGTTCATGTGCCTGAAACTGGAGGAACAACCTGTATCTTAATCACAAAAATAAGTTGGATTTGGTAAAAAAAAAACCCTCTTGAAACCAAAAGATGACCCTTGGAGCTCAGGCTGAATCAATTAGAACCACTACTAGGTTATCTTGTTCTTCTGAAGAATAATGGCGTGACTACAGGAGTCTTGTAAACTGAAGCATGCATTCGCTTCAGATTAGTAGCAAGGCTAAGTTATGCCAATTTTTGAAATGGCCCATCAATCTTAACGTCACTCATAAAAAACACTAAGCAACCCGTGGTGAGCCAAACTACGAATGCTCTAATTTCGCATTCTAGATGAGGATAGGTAGGTACAAGACGGTGATGTCTTGGCAAGCAACCCTCCCTTTCACCCGTAGTTTCCTGAACCGCACTGACTCTGACTTTCCCATTTCACGAGGGAATACGTAGCCATAGGACGATGAAGTCCTATCGAGTCTACTTTTGTTTTTTCGTTTTCATTCTAGTTTTCATTTAGTAGTAGGCTTTAGATAATACACCCTTTGATTAGACAACAAGCATGGATCCTGTTGAGTACAATGGACACGAGGGGATGCTAATACCTTCCTCTCACGTAATCGAATCCCAAACCCAAGATTTGGTTGCGATGACCATGTCTTATCCCTTCTTTAAGGTTTTCTTCGATCGTTTCCTTTCCCCGTCAGGATAAATAATGTTCAGTGAAGACTCTTTTGTTTTTTCCGCCAGGTGTTTTTCGTAGTTGTGACATGTACCATGTACTATTTTCCCCACATATAAACTCGTTTTTATCTTCTATTCTTCAGCGGCTTCTGGATAAAAAGTTGTTTGAAGCATGAGTTAGAAGAGTTGATTTTGATTGAGTTCAGAAATTCAATCATCAATCGGAAGCTTGACCACATCAATATCTAACTTAAGATTCTTCAGAGTTTTTATAACCTTCAGCGTTTAATCTTTGGAAGCTTGAGTTCAGAAACTTCAATCATCAATCAGAAGCTTGATCACATCAATATCTGACTTGAGATTCTTCATAGATTTAGAACCTTCAGCTTTTAATATTTGAAAGCTTGAGTTCAGAAACTTCAATCATCAATCAAAAGCTTGATCATATCAATATCTGACTTGAGATTCGTCAAAGTTTTTAGAACCTTCAGCTTTTAATCTTTGGAAGCTTGAGTAGTCTTCAGAAGTGAATTGATCAGAGTCACACGTCAGAAGCAAGAGCCAAGAGAACATTGCAGTAGCAACATACAAAATCCTTATAAGCTTTTCATCTGTGAGTTTGAGCAGAAGCATTTTAGATCAATATATTCAGAAACTTGTAACGTTCCACGTTAAAGAGTTAGAGTCAAAGTTGTTTTCTAAAGGTACACAATAACAAACCGTTAGGGTACCAAAATTGTTCTCACAAAATACTAATTTGTTATCATCAAAACATAGAGATATAGATGCAGAACCAAATCTTGTTCTAACATACACATGGCAAAACATCAGGTATGATAAAACAACAGATTACATGGAAAAGCATCATGTAGTCATCAAGCTCAAAGTATGACCAGAAAACAAATGGAAACAACAAGTTCATGGCAAGACATCGTGTATGATAAAACAAAAAATAGAAACAACAAGTACATGGCAAGACATCATGTATGATAAAACAACAAATAAAATCAAAAAAGTACATGGAAAGGCATCATGTAGAAACATCAACAAATAAAATCAACTACATAGATGACAAAACATCTTGTATGATGAAAGAACAAATAGAACGACGTACATGGAAAATCATCATGTAGTAACATCATCAAATAAAATCAACAAATGATATGGCAAAGCATCATGTGGAATAAACAACAAATAGAATCAATGAAGTACATGGCAAAGCATCATGTAAAGACATCAACAAATAAAATTAATAACGTACATGGAAAAACGTCATGAATTAATCAAGGAAAAACATCAAGACTAAAATGGAATGAAGCAACAAGAATTATTAATCAAGTTACATATAAATATTTAATAAAATTAATTAATAATTTAATTAATCAATATTAAATAAAAGTATTTAAAGTGATTAGTAATTAATAATATTTTTGGCATTTTTTTATTAATACAAATAAAAATGAAAATAATTAAAAGGGTATGAACATGAATATGAGAGTGTGGACATCAATATCCATTAAGCTCAATTCAAAATAAATACTAAAACCTAATATAATGATAATGATAACAATAAAAATAAAAAAAAAAAACAAACACAAATGCATTAATACTAGAGGGCGGCGTACTCTTCTTCACAATAGAGAGTGATTTTTTTTTTCAATTTTAAACATCAAAATAAAGACAGATAGACTGGAAAAAAAAACTTAAGAGAACCAACCGGATGCCCCCCCGTGGCCACCCTTTATGACAACCAAACTATGAAAACCTCATGGCTTTCACGAGATCAGAAGCAGAGAAAAAAAATAAAAGGTGAGTTTTAGAATTATCTCCCTCAAATGACTTTCACTCTCGCGGGAATTACCAGAAGAACGACAAAGAACAAAACATATCTTATTTCTAGCACAAAGTCACACTCTCATTAATCTTTCTAAACATATTTAGAGCAAAACTCAAACTTACAAAAAATCAAATAACCAAAAGGAAAACTCTACTCTAATCTATTCTAAATCGAAGGCCGACTGGGTTGTTGTGGTTTTCCTTGATGATGAAAGCTATGGTTGGCGACTGCACCGTTGCTGTTGTTGTCTGTTAATGGTGTGTGAAGGTTAGTAGTGAATGAAAAGGTGAGGGTGCTGTGTTGTTTATATGAGATGTTCATAATTGTGTATGGAAGAGGAAGAACATGGTTGTTATGGTGAGTTTATCGTGAAAGCTTTCGGGTGGTTTCCCCCCAGAATCACAGCAAAAATGGAGAGTTTATGAGGGGGTTCTCGTGTGAGGTAGCATGGAGAAAGATTCTAAGAAAAGAGTGAGGTATGGCAGCGAGTTATTTTCAAAGATGATAATGATGTTGAGCGAAGAAGATGAGCATCGTGAATCAAAGTTGGAGAAGGTGAATAGTAAGTGGAGAGGAATGAAAAAAAGGGTGTCTACTGCGGAAAAAGTAATACATTGGATGGACTTTGAGTGTATATGGTGGTCATGTAATGAGATGGATAGAAGTATGGTGAGGGATATTTCTAAGGTGAAAAAGAGGGTGATAGTAGGATTAAATGGTGAGATATTGATGAAGATATGAGTATGTTAGTGTCATGAGGAAAAACATGGTTATGTTCATGGTGTTGTTGCATGTGTTATGTAACGGGGGATTTGAAGTTGTAGTAAGTTTGTGAAGTGGTTTTTGAGTGAAGAGAGATAAATAAATTTTAATGGTGATGGTGAGGTATAAATAAGCTGATGGTTAAGTGGAGGGGATGTATCGTGTGTTGCAGGGTGGATATTGGTTGTGCTATGGATGGAGGGAGAAATGTGAATAGTGAATGGGGGTCGTGTTGTCTTTCATGCGCATGCCCTTTGTAGTACTATGAGGAAAGCTCATGAAGGAAAGAGTTTTTATTTTATTTTGAAGTCGTGATGTTAACATGAGAGGGGCCTCATGTAATGCTTACTAGGTACTTCCATCAAAATGGAGCAAAAACAAAACAACCTTTTCAAAACTTAAGCATTAAGTGTTCTAAAAACAAAATAAAAACAAAATTTTATATTATTAAAAATAATAACTAAATTTAAAATTAATAATAATGATAAATAAAAAAAGCTTAAACTAATTAAACTTTAAATTAAAAGTATGATTGATTAAAAAGATTATTAATTAAAAATTAAAAAATAAATCGGTTAAAAACGAATAATCAAACTGGTATCAAAATGCTGAAAAAATAAAATGAATGCACCAAAGTGATCAGCCCGAAATAAACGACACAGAAAAATACAGCGTTTGGTCAAGTTTCGAAATAAATTTTCTCCGATTAAAAGGCTCAGACTGATAAAAAATGCGATCAAAAAGCAGTCAAAAAATTAAAACGAGTACACCAAGTTAAACTATGCAGAACATAGATTAATATAACTGACGACTGTAAGCTCGATTTTGAAACTTTTCGTCCACTGATTTTACGCACAGTTGACTTTCAGTTTAACTGATTCGACTGTAAATCCAACAATTTTATTCTGGCTGATAATTCGGGCATTATGCATGATAAAAGACATGATAAGCTATGCAGATGATGCAAAGAAAGGCGGGATCTTAGGGATAAAAATTAGGGTATGACAGATGCCCCTATTTAAGTTTCTTCTATCCGGAGATATGAAGATTGAAATCTTCGTCTTGACAATATTGGAGAGACTTAAATACAAACATGCACAATTTTTGACCCAAAGATACCATGCAGATGCTTATGATATGATATGAATGCAAGAATCTGAGTTCTGTAGGGAATGATACCATATAAGACAAACTACTGTTGGAAAAACTAAGCAAAGAATAAAGGGAACACCACAGGGGAATAAGTAATAGATCTCAAAGAGACACAGCTGATAAATACAGGCTATTATAGAAATTCGTCAAGGTGACAAAGAGTATCTAGTAATACTTGGAAAGAGAGGGACAAACCCTGAATAAAGATATAAATATTCGGGAAGGCATCAGATGCAGAAAGTGTTACACTCTATAAACATATCAGAAACATCTACAAAAAACATTAGATGTGAAATGAGACCAAATCATAGGATACAACAAATACTTCCAAGAAAGCACTCAACTTTACTGTGGAATACTCAGGAACATCCAGAAAGCAAAAGCAAATTTATTGGGGAAATGTTCACAGTCATTAGAACATTTTCAAAAATGCATTGAACATACCCTGAAAAATAACAATATCAACCATCAAAGACATTAAAAAGAACATTGAATGAAACTTCGGAAGGTAAGCAGACATCTAAGATAATCAGGAAAATATCGGGGACATTCAGGAAAACATTAGAGATATTCAAGAAAATATTTAATGAACTCTGGAACACAAGCAAACATTAGAGATAGTCAAGAAAACATCAGAGTCCATTCATGAAAACATCAGAGACATTCGGAAAAACATTGGATGAACTCTAGAACACAAGAAAACATTAGAGACATTCAGGAAAATATTAAATGAACTCCGAAATATATCTAGAAAAAGCATTGGATGAAGAAGGGAAACATACTTAAAGACATTCAGTAGCTGTTAAACATAGTCAGAGATAAATTGAAAACATCTAGAATATCATTAAATAAAAACAAAGATTCTGAAGCTACTTTAGAAACATTCATAAAAACTAAATGTACTGGAAAAGGTTTTGAAAACATATCCTGAAGAACATCAAATAAACAAAGTTATATCCGGAAGAACGTCAGATAAGCAAAGTCATATCCGGATGAATGTCAAATAGACGCTGAGGGGTTCTGGAAACACGTCAAAAGAGAAGAATTAATCTGGAAATATGTCATAGAGACAAAATAGGTATTCTGAAATTTCATCGGAGAGTGAAAAAATGAATTCTAGAAGAGCATCAGAATCACAAAGAAATATCTGGAAATGCATCATAATCACAAAGGAATATCTGGACACACATCAGGTAACACAAAAAAAGAGTTCTAGTAATACGTCAGAACATATAAGACATGTCCGGAAAAACAATCGGATAGGGAAAGTCAAATCTGGTGGAACAGCAGGTAAGACATAAAAGTATTTATTTGGTAGGTTCCAAATACGTTGGACTTTGACCACAAGGTAAGACGTGGATAGCAATACGACCTCTGGTGAATGAAAATGAGGATGAAACACCTTTTCTATGCATGGCATATGCATTTTTCTATGATGTATGATCAAATGCAGATGTTGAAGACATGGTTCGACTATTTTGGGGAGATGACAAGATTGGAAGATTGATTCCTTAACACGGAAATCACTGCCATTCTGCTTGGGGAGTTAAGATATTATTGTCGAGCACATCTCCGCCACACTGGTAAACTGTATCAAGTCGATGATCCTTGGAGGAAGGATGGATAGCTGCTTGCAGATTCTTTAAATAAGTTACCCTCATATTAGCTGACTGTTGTAGATGAACTAGTCATTGCTTCAGCTTGACTAATTTTAAAAATGATTGCTTTACTATGCGCTTGGAAGGCTTGCCCCAGTATGAGTCTTGAAAGATATTCTGGATAAACCAATTCTGAGAAAGACTTGAATTGAACAAAAAATCTTGAATTGATTCTCGACATGGTCTAGAAAGGGATTTCCCTTGATAGGATCACCGAACAAGTTTCACAACGGTTTGAAAATTCCTTGAGAGGAAAGCCAAATTACAAACAAAAGTATTCGTTCAAACATGGTAATCTTAATGCAAAGTTCATGCAACTTTTGAAATCAAAATCATTTTTGGGATGATGCAAAGCATATGATTCATTAGTCAAAACACAGTGGCTTAAGACATTCAAAGTGGAAGGTAAAGCAAAAGTGTGGTACCAAAACAAATGATTTGTAAAACTCTTTTTGGATTTAGTTTACATTACCTTGTTGTAGTATGCTTTCAAAATAAACCTTGCTTCAGCTACGTCTTTTGAGGGTTGTAACATGACCTGGTTCATGGTTTATGAAACAAAGGGTAAAGGCTAAAAGTTTATTTGTACCCACCCAATCTTTGTGATAAACTTCAGTCTTACGCTCGGTTAACTCAGACTATGTACTCAGATTCCAAGACGTCAGGAATTGCATTGATGATAGTAATGTCGATGGTTCAAAAGTCAAGGGACCCTTGAGATGGCAGTCACTGCTTCCTTACAACATTTAGTATTTTTTTTTTGCCTATAAGGACTTTCAATGTAAGAATTTAAAGATCTCTTCTTTTTGTTATCCCTAACTTTTTCTTGAACTGTTTCTTTTGAAGCTTAGAGTCAGCGGGATGCCCCAATTTTGGCCTAAGTCTCCTTCATAGGTTTTGACTTAGCAGGCATTTTTTAGAAAGAGAGTGACTTCCTGGATCAATGATTACGGTAAACCATCGTTGACTTTTGAATTGAAAGACATCTTCGACACTTGCTTGTTGTGTGCAAAGGAAAACTTTTGAATGTAACCTTTATTGAAAGGTGTCTTGCATGAAACTCTTGTATTTGAATGTACAACCAATTTAACTGAGGACTACCCATCCCTATGTTAAAATTGCAGGTTTTATATAGAAAGAAACTCCAACTTCTAGGCTTGAAGGGGTTGACGAGGGACTAACTTCCTTATTTCTCCAGTGTTTGGGAAATTGAAACAATGTCTTACATCGTCAGCAAAGTTTTGATATGAAAACATCCCAACGACAATTATGGGTATTATGTTTTCATCATCCTCCCTACAATCTTTGCATAATCAAAAGAAAGTGAGCAGGAGATATATATTTTTGAAATAGAAAGCATAAAGATGTAAATAATATAAATAAATGAATTGAATAAAAATATTGCAATACTTATTTCATTAACATGGAAGTACAAACAGAATTTGAAAGCAAACAGTTAATACAATTAAAGTAAAATGCAAACAGAAAGAAACATGGCCTAGTGACTAATCAGCAACAGGGGTGAGCTAATCCGTCTGAAACACTAGCTTTAAAAGGATAGTTGGCTGAAGGTAATTGAAGCTTCACTTATCATGCCCTCGAAGAGGATTGACTTTGACATTAGGAGCAACATCATGGAAAGTGAGAATCTTGTCTCTGATCAAATATCACACTCTAGCCTTCAATGCAAATCAATTTTCCAAATCATGGCCTTCGGCACCTTGATGGAATGCACAATGGAGGTCAAACCTGAAACCAACTAGAAGACTATCTGGAGTGGGAGGTAGAGTCCTAGTGATAATTGATAAGTCCAAGCTTTTGAGATTGACATTAATTTTGTAAAAACTAACTTGACAACAAGATATTGGACAAGATGCCCTAACATGAAGAGCCTACTGAAGAAAAAGATGTTGGACAAGATGTCCTATCATGATGGTTCGACATCTTTGTTTGTTACTTTGCAAATTTGAATACTGCTATTTTATTTCCAGATTTCAGAATATTGTGAGAATATTTGTTTATCCTAGGTGGCGTGCAAGATTGAGGAGTCAGAGATTCTGTTTGTTCTTGAAGATGATATTTTCTAAATGTGGGGACATTTTAGGAAACTTTAGATTGAATAAACTATTCTTTTCGAGAATAAGTTATAGATTGTGTATAATAGAATTGTTGCATTTTTGAAGCCCAAATCCAGTCTAGTTTATGGTTATAAATAGGATGGCTTTAACCTAATCAAGGTGAAACATACATTGTTGCTTAGTGTGTACTAGAGTTTGTGTATTTTGTCAGCCTCTCTGATATCGTGTTGATACTAGAGATGGACTGTTTACGTTGAGTTGTAATTTCTATCACTACTGTGATTGAAAGGGAATTGAGAAAGGTCTCATACCTAGGAGAGTATTAGGTAGAAATTAAGCACGGGTAGTGATTAAGTGATAAGTTATAAACCGGAGGTTGTTTAGCTTAGAATTAATACTATCTAGTGGATTTCATTCCTGGCTGGGTATCCCCCAGACGTAGGTGTTATTGTACATCGAACTGGATTAACAATTACTGTGTGTTCGTTTACTTTCTGCAAGTTTTTTATTGTTCTTCTTCTTTCCATTATTCTTAAAAGAGATCAAGTGTCTAGACATCTCTTAGGACATTTGGGATCTATATACCAAAATTTCAATTGGTATCATAGCAGGCATCCTACTCTGTATTTGGGTGAGATTCAGGGAAGTTACTTTCTGGTGCAATGGACAAGGAATGAAGAATATTGAACAGACCATCCATCCTTGATGGATCCAATTATGAATATTGGAAAGTGCGTATGGTGGCCTTTATTAAGTCTATGGATGGTAAAGCTTAGAAATCTGTGGTCAAGAATGGGATCCACCAAAGGCTAAAGATAAGGAAGGTAAGATTACCGATGAGATAAAGTCTAAGGAAGACTGAGATGATGAAGATGACAAGCTAGCTCAGGGAAATTCCAAAGCATTGAATGTCATATTCAATGGAGTGGACAAAAACATCTTTAGATTGATAAAGAACTGTATTGTTGCCAAAGATGCTTGAGAGATCTTTAAGACTGATCATGAAGGAACCTCTAGGGTGAAATCATCAAGACTTCAACTCCTTACAACTAAGTTTGAGAAATTAAATATAAAGGGGGATGAAAGTATTCAAGACTTTCACATGAACATTTTTGATATAGCCAATACTTCAAGTGATCTAGGAGAAAAGATTCTAGAAGCTAAGTTGGTCCATAAAATTCTATGATCTCTTCCAAAGATATTTGATATGAAGGTGACTGCTATTGAAAAAGCCCAAGACATAAACACCATGAAGATGGATGAACTCATAGGATGTCTTCAGAATTTTGAATTGGCAATCAGTGAGAAATATGAAAAGAAGAAAAGTATAACCTTGGTATCTAGTCAAGGTGAATGTGATCCTAAGTCCAAGGAAGAATTGTCTAAGGTTGTTGTGCTTCTTGGAAAACAGTACAACTAATTTTTTTTTAAAGAGGGTGGATAGGAAGTCAAGATCAAATGTCAAAACTCAGTCATCCGACATCAACAAAAGGAAGGATTTTAAAGAAACTCCAAAACTGAAGAGAAAGCTAACAAAGGTAAAGGAATCTAATGTTATGAGTGCAAAGCATTTGGGCACATCAAATCTGAGTGTCCTACCTTTCTTAAGAAGGAGAAGAAAGGCTTGTCTACCTCTTCGTCTGAAGATGATTCCTCAAGTGAAGGAGATACTGCTAAACATGTTTCTGCCCTTACTGGAGTATATGATTTTGATAAAGAATCAGATGGTGAAGATATCACTTATGGTGAACTGGTTACCTCGTACAAGGAGTTGTATTCAGAAGTGCAAAAATGTATCAACTAGGAAAGGACCAACAAAAGCTTATTGGTCAACTTCATGATGAGAGAGTGAAGTACTTAGCTGTTATTTCTGAACTGGAAGATGAAGTTGTATTGCTCAATTCTAAACTTGATAATATGACTAAAATTATAAGAATGCTCAATAGCAGTTCTAATGTGCTGGATGAGATTCTTCAACTTGGAAGGAAGGATGGAGATTTCAAAGGACTTGGTTACAATGATCAAGTGGTGGTGAATAAAGGAAAATAGCCAACATTAAATTCTGCTCATCCTAAAAGAAAGCAGAATTAGAAGATGTCAAGAAATATGTCCCAACATCATCAGAGACCTCAGAAGAGTTCCTCAGGAAGGAAAAAGCAAGACTGGAAATGTCATAATTGTGGTAATTTTGGTCACATAAAGTCTTATTACTACAATTTGCATGGATATCCCAAGTCTGCTTCACAACATAGAAAGACGTAGGTTGTTGGTAAAGTAGAAAAGAAGTGGACTCCCAAGAATAGCATCTTTGTTCTCATAGCTCATACCTCCCTAAAAGCTTCTGCTAGAGAGGGGGTGGTACTTTGATAGTGGTTGCTCTAGACACATGACTGGTGTCAATATTTTTGTGTGGATATTGAACCACATGTCACTAGTTATGTCACCTTTAGAGATTGATTCGAAGGTGAAATAAAGGGTGTTCGAAGGCTGAACTTTACTGGGCAGCCTAGTTTTGAGAATGTGTTGCTTGTCAAAGGACTGCCTGCAAATGTGATAAGTATCAGTCAACTGGTGACAAATGATAAAGATGAATTTATCATGAAGGGAGCCCGATCTAACAAAAATTGTTATGTGTGGGTTCCTCTAGAGGCAGAGTGTTCATCCACAAGACATGAAATGAAGCATCAAAAACTTGGTCATCTACAGAAGATGAAGCAAGTCTTATCAAATGGGGTGGTCAGAGATGTCACTAATTTGAAGATTGATGGAGAAAGGATTAGTGGGGAAGGTCAGATTGGGAAGCTAACCAAGATGTCAAACAAGAGGCTACTGTTATAACACAGATTGGCTCTTAATATATCTCAATGTTTTGATGATAGCATTAATGAAATTTTGTATAAGAAAATATATACTCTAATTTTGCTCAAGTGTTTTTGTTTCAGATAACAAATAAATATTCATCTGAAGACAAAGAATTCCTATGAACATTATTTAAAGAAAAGCTCTGAACATCATAACGCAAGGCTCTGAGCATAGGAAGTGCAGATTCAGAAGACTCTGAAGCGCTTGCTGAAGAAGACTCTGAAGCGCTCGCTAGAAGAAGACTCTGAAGCGCAAGTTGCAGAAAACTCTGAAGCGCCAGAAGCACAGAAGACTCTGAAGCGCTACCTACCAGAAGACTCTGAGCGCAGAGTATAAAGACTCAGAATATTCAGAAGACTCTGAGAACTAAACGCTGTAAGTACAAAGGCTCTGAATCAAGTCAACTCTAATCATAATTCACGCTAAGCACTTTACTGCAAGACTCTGGATAGAGTGACTCTGATAAGAAGAACAAGGAACAACATCAGAGGATCTGATGCAAGATTACTTTTCATATATGTTCATTTGAAAAAGAAGTGTTCAAGAAAGAGACATTGCTAAACCCAAGGTCTACCAACGGTACTATTTCTCATTTGTGCATGACACATGATTTCAGGCAAAAAGGGAATGTCAAATCAAGACGAAAAGTATTTGTCCTTTATGTCTACATCCTACAGTACTTTCTTCTACACACTATTGAGAAAGTGGTGTATATAAAAAAGTCTTCATCAACACTTCAACTACAACTTTTTGATACAAGATTTTGAAAAGAATTCAAAGAAGCAATCAAAGAAAACATTCAAACAACTTTCTACTTAAAACACTTTGTTCTTCATTTGTGTAAATCACAGTTGTGATAATAGCTTTTTAGAAGCACCTTAAACACATTTGTAATTTACTCTTGTAAAAGTTCCTTGAGAGACCAAGTTGTGGTCAGGATTCTTGAGAAGACTAAGACAGTTGTCTTAGTGGAAATCACTGTAATCAAGTTTTGATTTAGTGGATTAAGTCCTCGTTTGAGAGAGGAGAAATCACCTTGGCCGGGTGGACTGGAGTAGTTTGAGTTCAAACGAACCAGGATAAAAATAAATTGTTATTTTCTATTGTCATAATTGTTTTTGAAAACCCCTTATTCAACCCCCCCCCCCTTCTAAGTGTTTTCCTACCTTCAGTTGGTATCAAAGCTCCGGCTCTGAAGTGCTATCACTTAACAGTGACAGAGAAAGATCCAGTTGGGAAAAATCTTGATCTATTATTCTTGATATTATGGCTGAAACTTCAACTTCAACCTCATACAACAAATTTGATGATAAAGATAGAATCAGCACAAAGCCTCCAATGTTTGATGGAGAAAAATTTGATTATTAGAAGGATAGAATAGAAAGTTTCTTTCTAGGCTATGATGTTGATCTATGGGATTTAGTCATTGATGGATACATTCACCCCACTGATGGTGAGGGTAAAAAGATTGACAGAAAGTCAATGACTGATCAACAGAAGAGAGATTTCAGAAATCATCACAAAGCTAGAACCATTCTATTAAATGCTATATCTCATACTGAGCATGAGAAAATCACAAATAGAGAAACAAAATTTGACATGTTTGAGTCATTAAAGATGACACATGAAGTAAACTCTCAAGTGAATGAGACAAAGGCTCTTGCGCTTACCCAAAAGTATGAAGCCTTCAAGATGGAGCATGAAGAATCTGTGGAAACCATGTTTTCAAGATTCCAGATTCTGACAGCTGGTTTGAAGGTCCTTGACAAAGGATACTCCACTTCTGATCATGTGAAGAAGATCATCAGAAGTCTACCAAAGAAGTGGAGAACAATGGTCACAGTGTTGAAGCTATCAAAGGATCTTAACAAGATCACTCTGGAGGAACTCATCAGTTCCTTAAGGAGTCATGATATAGAGCTGGAAGAAGACGAGCCTCAGAAGAAAGGTAAATCTATTGCTTTGAAATCTAATAAAAAAATCCGACATGAAAGCTTTTCAGGTACTTGAGGAAAGCTCTGGAGAATCTTCGTCAGATGAAGATGAATTGTCTCTGCTCTCCAGAAGGATAAATCAACTCTGGAAGCATAAGCAAAAGAAGTTCAGAAACTTCAAAAGATCAGAGCAACATGGAGAATCTTCTGGGCATAAAAGATCTGGAAAGAAAGAAGTTGTGTGCTTTGAGTGTAAGGAGCCAGGACACTACAAAAGTGAATGTCCCAAACTTCAGAAGGAGAAACCCAGAAAAAAGTTTGAGAAAAAGAAGAAAGTCCTGATGGCCACATGGGATGACTCAGATGACTCTGAAGCCTCATCAGAGTCAAAGGACGAATATGCAAATGTTGCACTGATGGCTGACACAGAAGACCATGAAGAAACATCTGAATCTAGATCAGAATCAGATTCAGAAGAGGTATTTTCTAAACTTACCAGAGCTGAGCTAGTTGAAAGCTTATCAGAGATGGTTGAAAACTATAGTAAAATCAGACTCAAATACAAGAAGCTTAAGAGCTATCTTGCATCTGAGACTGATCAGATGAAATCAGAAATTGCTGAGCTTAAAGCAAATAATTTTCAAATAAAAACTGATTTAGAAAAAGCTCAGCAACAATCTAATTCAGATACTACATCTTGCTCCCAAAACATTTTAGAAGAGTATGACTATAGTTTTCAGAAATTCATGTCCAAAGGCCTAGATAGAAGCAAAATGGCTTCCATGATCTATGGTGTTAGCAGGAATAATAGAAAAGGAGTTGGATATGAATCACCCTCTGGGAAGGATTTAAATCCAAAACCTGTTGATAAGCTGATCATCACCTACACTCCTCTGTACACTCATTTTAAATATGGTCACTGTCGCTTGCGCGAAAATAAGGTGCCGGCACAACAGAAGAGTCGCCACCTTTCGTTATTTATCCCTCAGAGCAGGAAAGGAAACGATCGGAAAAACCTGACGAAAAAGGGTAAGACAAGGTCGTCGCAACCGTTGTCTGGATTCGGGAGTCGGTTATGTAACACCCTTCTAAACCCCACAGATAGTATATGAATAATCAGAGTAAATTTCCATGCATTTACAAAAGGGCATTACACATAACTTTCAAAATATCAAAACCACCTGTCATGCTCATTACTATTTCAATATAAAATTATGCTTTACAAAACTTCACTTTGCATGTAGCAGCGGATTCAATTATACCACAATTTTCATAAAAGAAACATTTGTTTTTATCACATAAAACAACATCACTTAGGAACTAAGGCCAACATCATAATATTCCAATGGATATAAACACGTTTATAGAGTACACAATGTATATCTTAAACACAACCGAAGCAATCCCAGTGTTACATGACCAGAGCATGACTCGACCCAACATAATTAAATCACTAAACGGCTACACCAAAAGCAACCTCGTAACTACGAGCAATACTACTCCTTGATACCTGCACGATGTCATGTAGGACATCATTCCAGCAGAAGGGTGAGAAATATTATCATAATAACAATGCATATAATTATATATACACAAATACACAAGCACAAAATACATATATTCCACATTTTCTCACCACAATTCATTATAACTCATCATGTACAATACAACATATATATATATATCATCAAATATGGATAATCACCAAGCATATTCATCATGCACGTATCCATAAATCTCAACATTCCACATGAACATACACATATTATGTTTACTCACTAATTCCCAATTACACATTCACAATTCTCAAATCAACAATTCATGTTCATAAGCATACTTTCATACAATGATCACATATTCACAACTCTCAATTACACAAGTAATGCACATACGCATATTCCACCATTCTCACCATACTTCATCATAACTCATCATATACTTCACAAAGCATATATATATATATATATATATATATATATATATATATATATATATATATATATATATATATATATATATATATATATATATATATATATATATATATATATATATATATATATATATATATATATATATATATATATATATATATATATATATATATATATATATATATATATATATATATATATATATATATATATATATATATATATATATATATATATATATATATATATATATATATATATATATATATATATATATATATATATATATATATATATATATATATATATATATATATATATATATATATATATATATAGGCAAATATGGACAATCATCAAACATATCCATAGTTCACAATTACACAAGTCATGTACATACACCTATGCATAACTTCATACAACAATCATATATTCATTCCATGAGACTCAATGCAACTCAATGCAACTCATGCCATGTGGTACCAACACTTGTTATCATTTTTCGGTTTTTACACTTAAACCGGGTCCATTCCCTAGACCGATAACAACAAAAGCCCGTTCCCTAAGCTTTCAAACCCCGCTCTAGGTTTGGGACAAGTCACTAGCCTCCACGAAACTAGCAAACATTGCCTCTTGACTAAATGATGCATATGCAATGAACAATAAAATGCACTTAAGACCGATCACACGTCTTAACCCCATGCATTCACATAATTCCTCCCTTCAAGAATTAAACAAGATTGCACACACAACATATCATATAATCAAGTATTCATACTTTTCATCAACATATTTGTCAAACAATGCACGCATATCTTACAATATGCTCCCATGCATTAATTCACAATAATCGGATACAACAAATATGCATTCATAATTCAACCTCATTACCTTTTCAAACAATGCACACATATTCACAATATGTTCTCATGCATTCACAATATCGCATACAATCAATATGCATTTACACTTCAATATCATTACCACATTTATCAAGCAATGCACACATATTCACAATATGTTCTCATGCATTCTTCGCCTACAAACAATATGCATATATTTGTCAAAAGACTATATTTCCTAATCGATTCCACCATCTAGGATTCACGCCATACGGCTACCCACAGCATATCATATCACAACATGCACAAGCTATACGTTATATAACAAAAGTATCCTGCACAATAACACATCAATCACACACATTCGCGACGGTAAAAATCAACACAACAATATGTTTTCAATTTTCTGCTATAATTGAACCAGGTACAGGCCTCAAAGCCATTTTTTCTAGAAAGATAATCTCGTTAATTTACCAACACTTCGAACGGGGGTCAAAACCGACTTACGGCTCAAGAGTTATGAATTTTTGAAGTTTTCCGAAAAACTAGAATTTTGCCTAAACACGGCTACGGGATTTTACATTTTCGCCCGAAAATCCGACCGATTCAATTCTTTTTTTCGAAACAAACACATACTCATACTCACCTAACATATAGCAATGAATTAGAACCATTAAACACGATTTCTACGACGTCCGATTTTCACTCAAATCTCAAACCTTCAATTATCCAAAAATGTCAAAACTCACAAACTCAACCAAATTCAATCAAACGAAATCCAATAATTACGGCTAAACATTACCCGACTAAACTATGCAATTTATTTTGAATTCTAACCGTTCAAAATTCAATTCTATCGATTTAACTCATTTGCCCTAGAAATGGAAAATAGAGAAAAACACCCAACAAATCCAACACAACTCATACATAATCATACACATTGATCAAATAATAATGTTTCTCACCCTTACCTTGATTGGATTGAAGCTTAAAGTTGATTCTTGATGATTTCTCCAAGTTTCCCTCTTCTCTTCTCTTTTCTCCTCTTTCTCTATTCTTTCTCTCCTTTTCTTTCTTTCTTTCTCTTATGTTTCTATCTCTTTTCTTTTCTCTCCAATTTCCCTTATATATCCTTCTATTTTCTTTCCATCATAATTCTTCTCTAAAAAATACCTATCAATTCATTTCTCACAAAATATCTCATCTTATCATTAATTAGAGAATATCTAATAAATCCACATTATTCTACCAAGTAGAATAAATTAATTAAATCCATTAACTCATTTAAATAAATCCAATAATTTATTTAAATCAGATAAATCACATAAACAAATTAATTAGCACAATTAATCACTTATTGAAAAATTGGGCTGTTACAACCCTCCCCCACTTTAGGAATTTTCGTCCTCGAAAATGTTACCTGATTCAAATAACTCTGGATACGACTCTCGCATCCTAATCTCCCAACTACCTCCACCAAAGGAATCTCTATACCTCGAAGTTGCTTCTCGTTCATCAACCTGAACTGGCAATGTCTCAACAATCAAATCCTCTCTTACTCGTACACTATCCATCTGAATCATTGCACTTCCTCAACTTAGACACATGAACACATCATGCAATTCCCACAAGCGACAACGGTAAAACAATCTAACATGCTATTTTCTCCATGCTTCCGCTGCACCACTCTGATACAGATCAAGAAATCACAGTGGGTGCTTCCGAGACCTCTAGCTCGACCGACACCAGTTACTATTGTAACTCTCAAAACACGTCTTTTCTTGGGTCCTTTTAATCTTTCTAGTCGTCTCTTGCACAATATCAGGTCCGAGTACAACACTCTCGCCTGACACACATCAACACAAAGGATTCCTACACCTCTTACTGTACAAAGCCTCATACAATGTCATTCCGATACTAGAATGATCATTGTCATTGTAGGTAATTCAAGCAACGATAGTTAACTATCCCACGATCCACCTTGATCCAACACACAAGCTCTCCATAAATCCCCTACATACTAGATAGTTCTCTTTGTCTGTCCAGTCCGTCCACGGATGCTAGACAGAGTTCAACTTCAACATGACACCCAAAGCGTCTACAACTTTCTCAAAATCTCAACGAAAATTCAGATTCTCATCTGACACAATATTCGACGGTAACCCATACTACCCCGCAACTTCCTCACTATACCTCTTAGCTAGCTTCAACATAGAATGATTCATCCTCATTAGTAAGAAATGAGTTAATCTTGCCAATCCATTCATAACCACCCAAGTCGAATCATATCCCTCCACATTTCTTCGAAAAACCCGACACGAAATCCATGGGAATACTATCCCAATTTAGAAATATTCAACAGTTGTATCAGGTCCAACAACCTCTGATGTTCACACTTCGACTTCCGATAAGTCAAACCAGCACATACCACTTCAACCACTTCTCTCTCCATCTATCTCAATGTTCTTCTTCCAGAGTACTCTTATCCAACTCACACTATTTGGAACACACACTCCATCACGACATCTCATGGTACCATTCTTATTAATTCGAAAATCAGCTCTTCGACTCCAATTCATTAAATTCAATCAATCTATTAACTCAAATTAGAACTTCGACTTCTTCGAATCTTATCAAGAATACTTATAGTCAGTCTCAAGATACAAAGCTCAACTCCCTAAGATATTTTCTTCACAGACCAAACTCATATCCCGAATTTGCTTCATCAGTTCTAACTCATTACCACCATCATTGGTATATACAGAAATTTCCAATTCGATACCTCTGCTACCACTTGGTCTCACTCGAATGGTAATTCAACCCAAAACCATACTTCTTCAGAAGTCCCTATTTATTTCCTCTGCACCATATTCAACTCTTTTTCAAATCAACAAATACCTTAAGTTCTTAAGATCACCAACCATCTCAAATCTCAACTAAACAATTGAGGCTTCCAAACTCCGACACAAACACGCAACAACAACCAACTCCAATTACTTGTCAGATAATTCCCTTATGTACTTTAAGTTGCCTTAAAGCATAACCAAAACTCGTTGATGTTGTACTTAACATATCCCCCAATCATATCAACTAAACATCACAAAACACAACAATTTGTTCTGTCGGATTCGGCAAAACCAATACACGAGCTGTTGACAGCTTTCCTAACAATTCCTTAAACTTTCTTCACAGTAGAATATTACTACTTCTTCTCCAACACTGATAACTTAAGTTCCCAATGCTCAACATGATCCTCTATACTCTTCGAGTATATCCAAATATCATCGGTTACCCAACCATTGACTCACTCAATTAAGTATGGAGAATCCCATGCCAAACAGACACTCAATCTGTGAGTTATGGCGAAAACACGAACCTCACTTTCCGCACTTACTACAACATCCAAACATATTCCATCAGTAAATAACTTAATTCCATGTCACTACTTCACCATCATATAGAGTATTGTAATAACTTCCAACGCTTCTCATCTGACGTCATTCTGAGTTACGGTTCTCCCATTAGGACAAAATACGAAAACAACGTCGTCACCATTAGAAGGTCATTCAACACATCTCCAACTCTTAAAATGTTTAAAGTCCAATTACCGATATAGTATCTCACATCTTACTTCCTTTAATAATCACCAGAAGTCACTATCCACCCTTTATATACTCGACCTCATAATCTATTACCGTAGCACACACACCAGACACAAGTCTCAAAACTACTCAATCAATTTAATGCTTTGACTATCCAAATAAACATATAACATGGAGCTCTCAATATCAGACTAGTTTTCGCAACTAAGTCGATCACAACCCCACTTCACGTCTTGGCTATCACTACCTTCATTAACACTCAAAATTCCCATCAAAATTAAACATCTCAACACTGTCCTGCGCCGACTCATCAAAACAATTCTTAAGCATTTGGCTTAATTCCAAAAAATTCACTGCTCACCCCATTTAAGCTTGCAAGACACGTCTATCCCATCCAACACAATCCCAACTACTATCAACAAGAGATTAAGGGTGATCAGTTCCTCAATTTGTTAATAGGCAGTCGACAATCATAATGGGGCATAAACCGTCTTTACCAAACTATAAAAGCGTTCAACCATACACTAAGCTACAACTCCACACTTGTAGCATCTTAGAGAAGCACCAATTTCTCCCCCACTTGAATCATTCTCACTCTTGCATACAAAGGTTAGACAACAAACATGTATCGATAGTGTTTTCACACACATGTCGTATACCAGGGAACAAACAACATTAGACAACTTGTTCGGACGGACCGACCTGCTCTGATACCACTAATGTAACACCCTTCTAAACCCCACAGATAGTATATGAATAATCAGAGTAAATTTCCATGCATTTACAAAAGGGCATTACACATAACTTTCAAAATATCAAAACCACCTGTCATGCTCATTACTATTTTAATATAAAATTATGCTTTACAAAACTTCACTTTGCATGTAGCAGCGGATTCAATTATACCACAATTTTCATAAAAGAAACATTTGTTTTTATCACATAAAACAACATCACTTAGGCACTAAGGCCAACATCATAATATTCCAATGGATATAAACACGTTTATAGAGTACACAATGTATATCTTAAACACAACCGAAACGATCCCAGTGTTACATGACCAGAGCATGACTCGACCCAACATAATTAAATCACTAAACGGCTACACCAAAAGCGACCTCGTAACTACGAGCAATACTACTCCTTGATACCTGCACGATGTCATGTAGGACATCATTCCAGCAGAAGGGTGAGAAATATTATCATAATAACAATGCATATAATTATATATACACAAATACACAAGCACAAAATACATATATTCCACATTTTCTCACCACAATTCATTATAACTCATCATGTAAAATACAACATATATATATCATCAAATATGGATAATCACCAAGCATATTCATCATGCACGTGTCCATAAATCTCAACATTCCACATGAACATACACATATTATGTTTACTCACTAATTTCCAATTACACATTCACAATTCTCAAATCAACAATTCATGTTCATAAGCATACTTTCATACAATGATCACATATTCACAACTCTCAATTACACAAGTAATGCACATACGCATATTCCACCATTCTCACCATACTTCATCATAACTCATCATATACTTCACAAAGCATATATATATATATATATATATATATATATATATATATATATATATATATATATATATATATATATATATATATATATATATATATATATATATATATATATATATATATATATATATATATATATATATATATATATATATATATATATATATATATATATATATATATATATATATATATATATATATATATATATATATATATATATATATATATATATATATATATATATATATATATATATATATATAGGCAAATATGGACAATCATCAAACATATCCATAGTTCACAATTACACAAGTCATGTACATACACCTATGCATAACTTCATACAACAATCATATATTCATTCCATGAGACTCAATGCAACTGATGCCATGTGGTACCAACACTTGTTATCATTTTTCGGTTTTTACACTTAAACCGGGTCCGTTCCCTAGACCGATAACAACAAAAGCCCGTTCCCTAAGCTTTCAAACCCCGCTCTAGGTTTGGGACAAATCACTAGCCTCCACGAAACTAGCAAACATTGCCTCTTGACTAAATGATGCATATGCAATGAACAACAAAATGCACTTAAGACCGATCACACGTCTTAATCCCATGCATTCACATAATTCCTCCCTTCAAGAATTAAACAAGATTGCACACACAACATATCATATAATCAAGTATTCATACTTTTCATCAACATATTTGTCAAACAATGCACGCATATCTTACAATATGCTCCCATGCATTAATTCACAATAATCGGATACAACAAATATGCATTCATAATTCAACCTCATTACCTTTTCAAACAATGCACACATATTCACAATATGTTCTCATGCATTCACAATATCGCATACAATCAATATGCATTTACACTTCAATATCATTACCACATTTATCAAGCAATGCACACATATTCACAATATGTTCTCATGCATTCTTCACATACAAACAATATGCATATATTTGTCAAAAGACTATATTTCCTAATTGATTCCACCATCTAGGATTCACGCCATACGGCTACCCACAGCATATCATATCACAACATGCACAAGCTATACGTTATATAACAAAAGTATTCTGCACAATAACACATCAATCACACACATTCGCGACGGTAAAAATCAACACAATAATATGTTTTCAATTTTCTGCTATAATTGAACTAGGTACAGGCCTCAAAGCCATTTTTTCTAGAAAGATAATCTCGTTAACTTACCAACGCTTCGAACGGGGGTCCAAACCGACTTACGGTTCAAGAGTTATGAATTTTTGAAGTTTTCCGAAAAACTAGAATTTTGCCTAAACACGGCTACGGGATTTTACATTTTCGCCCGAAAATCCGACCGATTCAATTCTTTTTTTCGAAACAAACACATACTCATACTCACCTAACATATAGCAATGAATTAGAACCGTTAAACACGATTTCTACGACGTCCGATTTTCACTCAAATCTCAAACCCTCAATTATCCAAAAATGTCAAAACTCACAAACTCAACCAAATTCAATCAAACGAAATCCAATAATCACGGCTAAACATTACCCGACTAAACTATGCAATTTATTTTGAATTTTAACCGTTCAAAATTCAATTCTATCGATTTAACTCATTTGCCATAGAAATGGAAAATAGAGAAAAACACCCAACAAATCCAACACAACTCATACATAATCATACACATTGATCAAATAATAATGTTTCTCACCCTTACCTTGATTGGATTGAAGCTTAAAGTTGATTCTTGATGATTTCTCCAAGTTTCCCTCTTCTCTTCTCTTTTCTCCTCTTTCTCTATTCTTTCTCTCCTTTTCTTTCTTTCTTTCTCTTATGTTTCTATCTCTTTTCTTTTCTCTCCAATTTCCCTTATATATCCTTCTATTTTCTTTCCATCATAATTCTTCTCTAAAAAATACCTATCAATTCATTTCTCACAAAATATCTCATCTTATCATTAATTAGAGAATATCTAATAAATCCACATTATTCTACCAAGTAGAATAAATTAATTAAATCCATTAACTCATTTAAATAAATCCAATAATTTATTTAAATCAGATAAATCACATAAACAAATTAATTAGCACAATTAATCACTTATTGAAAAATTGGGCTGTTACAGGTTACGCAAGGGGAAGGTATTAGCACCCCTCACGTCCGTCGTACTCGACGGGATCCTCGCTTGTTGTGTTTACTTGGACGGGTTGGTTTTATCTATCTACCTATCAAGGCTGGCTTAAGAAGAAAAGAAAAATGACTCGGCAAAGCGTCGCACTTTATGCCTACGTATTCTCATCAGAGAATGAGAAATCAAAGTCAACGTAGTTCGGCCTACGACGGGTTATGGGGGAAGGTAGGTCGCCAATACATCAGTATTGTGCCTACGTACTCTCAACAGGTATGAGAGATCAGAGCTCACGTAGTTCGGGAAACTACGGTTTATTTCCTGTCTTTTACGAAAGAAGTGTTTTTTTTATTGTGTTTGCAATTTCAATCGCACTAGAGACTATGACCTGAGAGTGAATGCGTCGCATGTCACCCAAAGGGTGCCATACTAAACATCCAGACTGTGGAAAAGAAACTCTCCCACAATCCTTTCTCAGATAGCTTAAGGCTCGTAATGTACGAAAGAAATCATTCATGATTACTGTATCTTAAACTGTTTTGAGATGAGAAGAGAACAGGCCCAACTAGGAGGGAGACTATCAAGTCCTACTATTGTCATGCCATGGATTCATCCTATGGTTGAGGTTTAAACAGGGAACTCCTAGAAGTTGTCATGCATAGGTTTCAACCTAAAGTTCTATCATCAATTCCTTATCAAAGGAAATGAGAGTCCTAAGGGATCATGTCAATGATACACCAAAACAGATAAAGCATCAGCTTAAGAGTAAAATGCATGCAATGCAAGTGAGGGAGGAAATGTGTGTGGGGCTTCAGCCTCCACAAGCTCATCTCAACCTCAATCCAGAATGGATAACAGTAATCATACTGAAATATAAAACATGCTATCAAGCAATAACACTAAACTGCAATCATACAGATAAAATGAAATGAAATAAAATGCCATCAGGCAAACAAACCACATGGGCAAGGGAGTTGGGCTCTACCAAATACCCGCAAGCAAAGCCACACAGTAACAGTACAAGCAGAGGGAGCAACTCAACCTCTAGTGCAATCATGCTCCTAGATTCTACCTATTCTAGATATGAACTTATTCTAATGCATCAAGCAACTCAAACAAAACACATCAATACAGAAAAGAAAAAGAAGAAAAGAACTCCTCTCTCAGCTTCAAGCTTCAGCTCTTCAGAATCAATCTCAATCACTTAGAAGTGTCAACTTCATCCTTCAGTCTTTACTTCATCTTCAGGGGTCTTCAAGTATCAACATGCTCTTGTTGCTCTTCAAGCTTCAGTTGGAATGGCAATGCTTAAGGACTCATCCTCTTCTACACTCTTCAATGGAGTCTTCATCTTCAAGCTGAAGCTCATCATCTCTCAAGATAATCAAACCAGAGGAAATCACTTACTGGATAAGCTGGGGGATATTGAACTGCTTATTGACCACCAAAGGTGACCTATAAGGGTTCAACATCAAAGGAATGGTTCCCTCAAAAGTTCTACTTCCTAGGTACAATCACTTATCCCTCCCAAGGAGAGAGGTGTGTACCCTAGAAGGACTTTGAATCATAGGGAGGAATGGAGGTGAAAGATACCATCCCTGTTTAAGAAAGAAGTTATCTAAGTCTAAACTCTTCCTAATCTCTAACCCTAAAACAATCAACAAAACAAATAAGATCAAGCTCCCAAGCTCCTCAATGCTCCTTAATGCTCCTACTATGCTCCTTAATGCTACTCCAAGCAATCCCAAGCTCTCCAAGCCCACAAAGCAAAGCAAACAAAAATACAAGCCCACAAGGGCAACACAAACAATCATCAACTACAAAAATCATCTAAAAATAGTATACTACTATATTAAAACCTAATATAATTTCTAAGGGATCCTACATACCTACCCTTAATACCCTTATATGCCCCAATGTCTAACTTGACCTAGAAACCCAAAATTCTAGTGTTATTGTGGACCTATGTTAAGGATTAACCTAATTCTATACAACCTAATGTCATCTAATCAAAACTATCCTAAAATTCATTACAAAATTATGGAATAAATCCAGGGGGAAGCTAAAGCTTATATCTAACTATCCTAAAAAGAATGGCCTAAAAATGATAAGGTAACTACCTAAACAAAATTCTACAAATTCATGCATCAACATAAAAGAAATAAAATGCAATAAAAGTAGAAAATACACAAAAAATATCAAAAATGCATGAAATGAAAATATTTTTATTTGATAATTTTCTAGACATTAATATGAAATGGGAGCAAAAATTCCCATTAAAAAATCTTTAATTTTCAAATTGATATGAATTTTCAAAGATTAATATAAAATGGAGAAAATGAAATGAAAACATGGAAGGATGTGGTGCAGATAGCAAGTAGATATAGTTCAATATGCGCATGGGCCCAGAATGGGGGTTCAGAAAGTAAACGCGCTAGGCCCATTCATTATCAGAAATTAAATAAAAAAAACATGAAGAAAAAGAAAAATCCACGGTGCGAATAGAAACCAAATACAGTTCATTATCCAATTGGGCTCGGATTGGGGGTGTTGGTATCAAAAGATCACTTAAGCCCAAGAAACCACCGTTTAATGAAACGGTGCGTTTCATTCGTTTCTGAATTCCCTCTCAAAGTGCAATTGAATCGTGTCCGTTGGATTACTTCTCAGGTCAACCAGTCTTGCTTGATCTAATGGCTGGGAGGTTGTCTTCAACCTTCAGCTAAGGTTTGCTGAAACTCCTCCATGGAAACAGAGCTCCGTACACAAGCTTCCATCCATTCGTGCTCTCTCATTTCTTGCTCAAAATTAACAATATAAAGCACTAACATACTCCATTTTTCATGCTGAACACAATCATAATCTTAAAATCAACTGAAACTTCCTCTATCACTGAACCCAATCCAAGATCACAAATGTGCTCAATCATCCATCTCAACAATTCTTGCAATTAACTACCTCAAATCACTCACCAACTCACCCTGATTAATTCTTGATGCCTAGCTCATTCTATATCTCAATATAACACGAGTTCTTGGTCATCAAAGAAATGGTGTCCATAACTCAATCTTCACCAATTGATCCCTAACTCTCCAAAATCCATCACCTATGTGTCTCTAACCTTTCTACACTAACCAATCTACCTAATTATGCATAAAACATGGTGTAGAGAAGAATTTGCAAACCTGGTAAATCTTGATGAACAGATGATGAAATCCTTCACTTCAAGGCTTGAAACTCTTCAGAAAGTTTCCTTAGATGCTAATCTTGCTACTGTTTGCAACAATTTTGATGGAGGAAGCCTCAATCTCAGAATTCGATTCTGACTTGCTACCTTGAAAGTTCAATCACCAACTCTTCAATTCACCATGGATTTGCTCTCAAATCAATCTGCACAGCTTCACTATGATCTATGGAATGTGTTTGTGTAGAAAAAAGGAATGGAAATGAAGAAGAATGTAGAATTGAAACTTGACTTGCAATGGAAGATTTTTGATCTCACTCTCTCTTCTCTGCACAAACTCTCACCAACCTTGCATCTGAGCAAGTTATACATGTTATATAGAGTGGTTTAGAATCATCTAGAACCATCTAGGACCTTCCAATGAGAAAATGGAAATCTCATGTCATGACATTTTGATTTCACTTCTCACCATATGCTATCTCATGCCAAGCCTCTTGTAACCTTTGTAACTGACTTGAAATTCTCCCCATATGAGATTTATGGTGTGTTACAATGCATAACTAGCTTGTTTATTGAGTTTTCTTGAGTTTTGCTTTGGTGCCTTAAGATGCAAGTAAGCCATTTCCAAAGCAACCCTATGATCTAGGCCTCAAATCAAACTTGTGGCTGAACCATTGTTCTTACAATGTCCTTTGGAGTCAAAATGACCTATTATATGACATGGTTTGGATGTACAACTTGTGATTTCCAATTTTCAATTTCAACTTATTTAACTTATGCCTTCATTTTAGGCCATTTTTATCACTTTTTGATACAAGCCTTTTCAACATCTCATGACCTCCCTACTAGCCTTAAAACATCATTCTAAGCAAGTTTTATGTTGAATATTTTTCCATTCGAAGCTTGGAAATAGGAGATATGGCCTTATGCTTGAAATGACCTATAACCTCCAAATGACCAAAATGCCCTTGACTTGCCAAAGCTATAAGTTGAGTTCTACAAATCCTATCAAGGACTTCTAGTACTCTCTAGAAAGCTAAGAAGATGCTATACAACATTCATGTTGACCATGAGTTCATAGTAATCATCCTACTAGGGCAAAAGTTAGATGCAAGTTGGGTGACTTCCAAGGACCCAGATTCACATACCTCAGATGACCTGTAATTTGTCAAAGTCATAACTTGAGATCTACAAATCCTATCAAGGACTTATAGTACTCAAATTAAAGCTAAGAACAAGCTCTACAACATTCATGTTGTGGGGAAGATGATATGACAATCACATCTTGAGATAAACTGCCTTGAAGATAGGGATCAAACTAGGGGATTTTACACTGTCAATCCTTAGAAACCCTAGCTTGAAACTTCTCAAACTCCCCAATCATGATGAGTTGGTCTAGGAATCATCCTTATATCATCTAAATGAATCATTCCATGATCACATGGCTCTTGGATTAGGTCTCAACCCTCTCCAAATCATCAGTTGACCTAGGGTTGACCCAGTCAAACCCTAATTCCACCACTCATGGCTGAGTCTTCTGAATTCTTATACAATGACCTCTCTGGGATTCATGATGGCTTTCAAGACATCTCATAATCTTTCTCAAAGCTTCAAGTCCATCCTCATAGTCTCAGAACCATCTGAGGAGCTCCCACAACTCCCAAGTTATGAGACACACAACCTTGGTTTCAACCAATCTCTCTGAGGATCTCTTGAGTTTTCTGACAAAGTTATCAACCTTTGAACACTTGAATAACCTTCTTGGCTAGCTTCAAAGTCTCATATAACTCTTGCTGGGTAATCATACCTCTTGACCTACTACACACATATCCATGAGAAGCAGATGATCATGCTAGTGAACACAAGCTTGGTAAATAAATGTTGGTCAAATTTTGGGGTGCAACAGTCACCTAAATGACATAGAGCACACATGCACATATCAGATTATTAAAAGCTTTATAAAACCAAAACCTCATCAGAATAGAAAAGTTTTTAAGGAAAAGAAGTTTAGGCAAAACTTCAGACCAACCAACCCTAGAGGACCCAAAAAGATATAGGTACCTAAGGATAAAATAATCTATGTTGCAGATGTCCTTAGCAGCAAAGTTAAGACACCAGTTATGTTACCTGGACTCTGGCTGCTCATGACACATGACGGGAAGAAGGCCTATGTTCCAAATCCTGGAACATAGATCTGGAGGAGACGTGAAGTTTGGAGGAAACCAAAAAGGCAAAATCATTGGCTCTGGAACAATTGGTAATGGTAACCTCCCTTCTATCTCTAATGTTCTGCTCGTTGAAGGATTAACACATAATCTATTATCCATAAGTCAATTAAGTGACAATGGTTATGATATAATCTTTAATCAAAAATGTTGTAAAGCTGTTAGTCAGAAAGATGGTTCAATCCTCTTTAATGGGAAAAGGAAGAACAACATTTATAAGATAAATCTTTCAGAACTGAAAAATCAAAATGTAAAATGCCTTATGTCTATTAATGATGAGCAATGGGTCTAGCATAGAAGATTGGGTCATGTTAGCATGAGACGTATATCTTAGAATTAACAAGCTCAATCTGGTAAGAGGACTTCCTAAGTTGAAGTTCAACTCAGATGCTCTTTGTGAAGCATGTCAGAAAGGAAAATTTTCAAAATCTTTTTTCAAATCTAAAAATGTTGTTTCTACCTCTAGACCATTAGAGCTGCTTCATATTAATCTGTTTGGACCAGTGAAAACTGCATCCATCAGAGGCAAGAAGTATGGATTAGTCATTGTTGATAACTACAGCAGATGGACATGGGTAAAATTCCTGAAACACAAGGATGAGTCTCATTTTATATTCTTTGACTTCTGCAATCAAGTCCAAACTGAAAAGAATTTTAATATTATCAAAGTCAGAAGTGATCATGGTGATGAATTTGAAAATAAGTATTTTGAAAAATATTTTAAAGAAAATGGCATTGCACATGATTTCTCTTGTCCTAGAACTCCTCAACATAATGGAGTTGTAGAACGAAAGAATAGAACATTGCAAGAAATGGCCAGAACCATGATTAATGAGACAAATATGGCAAAATATTTTTGGGCTGAGGCAATTAATATAGCATGTTATATTCAGAACAGAGTGTCTGTAAGACCTCTTCTGGAGAAGACTCCTTATGAATTATGGAGGAATAGAAAGCCTAACATTTCTTATTTCCATCCTTTTGGATGTGTTTGTTTTATATTGAATACTAAGGATAATCTGAACAAGTTTGACTCTAAAGCACATAAGTGTTTTATGCTTGGATATTTTGAACGCTCAAAAGGCTACAGAGTATACAATACTGAAACACAAATTATGGAGGAATCAATTCATGTCAGATTTGATGATAAGCTTGGCAATCAAAAGCCAAAGCAGTTTGAAATTTATGCAGATAGAGAAGTCCTTCTCACAGACTCTGAAGAATCAGAGGCAGATAGAGTTAAAGAAAAAGAACTAGAAGCTACTTCAGATGCTACTCCCTTAGCTGCTCAGCTGGACAATTTAACCATTTCTGAAGAAACCCCTCTAAAAGGATCCTCTAGAATCAAAGCTTCTCACCCAGAGGACATGATTATTGGAAAGAAGGATGATCCCATCAGAACAAGATCCTTTCTAAAATCATCTGGAACATCAATGTTTGGTTTAGTATCACTTATTGAGCCTACCTCTATGGATGAAGCTCTGAAAGACAATGATTGGACACTTGCTATGCAAGAGGAGCTAAATCAATTCACAAGGAATGATGTTTGGGATCTGGTTCCAAGACCTAAAGGATTTAATATAATTGGGACGAAATGGATTTACAGAAACAAGCTGAATAAGCAAGGAGAAGTTACCAGAAACAAAGCTAGACTGGTTGCTCAAGGCTACAACCAACAAGAAGGTATAGATTACACATAGACATATGCTCTTGTGGCAAGGTTAGAATTTATTCGCTTACTTATTTCTTTTGCTGCACAGAATAACATCACTCTGTATCAGATGGATGTTAAAAATGCTTTCTTAAATGGCTTAATTGAACAAGAAGTATATGTTCAACAACTCCCTAGTTTTGAAAATGAAAATTTTCTAGAACATGTGTTTAAATTAAAGAAATCACTCTATGGCTTAAAACAAGCTCCTAGAGCTTGGTATGAGAGACTGAGTAATTTCCTTATGGAAAATAATTTTATCAGAGGAAAGGTTTATACAACTCTCTTTCATAAATCAATTAAGAAAGACACTTTAATCTGTCAGATTTATGTAGATGATATTATTTTTGGAACAAAAAATTTTACGCTTGGAAAGGAGTTTGCTCAATCTATGCAGGCAGAATTTGAAATGAGCATGATGGGAGAACTCAGATTCTTTCTGGGTATTCAAGTCAATCAAACTCTAGAAGGCACTTACATACATCAGACAAAGTATGTTAAGGAGCTTATGAAGAAGTTCAATATGACAGAGAGCAAGTCAGCAAAGACTCCAATGCATCCATCAAGCACTCTAGGAAAAGAAGAGGTTAGTAAAAAGGTAGATCAGAAGCTCTACAGAGGTATGATTGGTTCTCTTATGTACTTGACTGCTTTTAGACCTGATATTCTCTTCAGTGTTTGTCTGTGTGCTAGATTCCAATCAGATCCAAGAGAATCTCACTTAACAGCTGTTAAGAGGATTCTGAGGTATCTGAAAGGTATTACTAATGTGGGTTTGTGTTAGAGAAGATCTGATGATTTTAAATTAGTTGGCTTCTGTGATGCTGATTATGCTGGAGACAGAGTTGAACGTAAAAGTACTTTTGGAAGCTGTCAGTTTCTGGGAGGCAATCTGATCTCATGGTACAACAACAAGCAACCCACAATAGCACTCCCAACTACAGAAGCAAAATATATCGATGCTGCTGGTTGTAGTACACAAATGCTCTGGATGAAGAGTCAGCTAGAAGACTATCAAATATATGAGTGTAACATTTCTATCTTCTGTGATAACACTTCTGCTATTTGCCTATCTAAAAACCCTATTTTACATTCTAAGGCAAAGCATATAGAAATTAAACATAATTTCATCAGAGACTATATTCAGAAGGGAATTTTAAGCTTAAATTTTGTTGATACAAACCATCAATGGGATGATATTTTTACAAAACCCCTTGCTGAAGATAGATTTAAATTTATTCTGAAGAATATTAGTATGGATTTTTGTCCAGAATAAAAGTATTATTCAGAAGCAAATTTATTCAGATGGAAAATGATTAATGTCTATATTCTGAAGTGTTGCATCTGTAATTTCATTTACTTATTTATTTTTGTGAACCTCTGAACTAACAAGCTTCAGAGGATCTTAGTGTTGTTTAACTTTTCATATTCTAAAGAGCTTCAGAGGCAAAACAACATCAAGCATGTGTCCCATGAAATCTGAAAAGGTGGAGTGTACAAAGTGAGACGCCGTTTGAGGTACTGTTTGAATTATTACAATTCTTGTTTTCCCCCCACTTTTGTCAAATCTCATTAAATGCTGAAATCATTTTCTTATTCTTTAATTAATGTGTAATTAACTGCTAAGTGTTGGTTGTGATTTTTTGTGCCCTATTTTTTCTCTATGTATTCCACAATCTCACACGATTTCACACTTTCACTCTCTCTCACACTTTCATGCATTTTGGCCTTCTCCATTGCTTTCTCTTCTCTGCTAAATCTAAAAGAAGATCAGTTATTCTCAAAAGTTCTTCAATGGCAACTTCATCTTCTTCATCTCAAAAGTTAGAATCAACAATGGCTGGAGCATCAACATCTGAAAAGGGAAATGAAATCTACAAAGCACCAGAACGAACTCTTTTAACACCAGTGGATGACCTAAAAGTTCTTTGTGAGTTCATGGTGAACTTTGAATGCATGGCGAAGAACGGTTTTGATCTTCGTACAACGGTATCGTCTCAAGGCTGGGTAAAATATTTTGATAGACTGTTTGGTCCAGTTTATCCTCACTTGGTTAAAGAATTTTGGATTCACGCAAAGGTTTGCCCCAAGTTCATAATTTCATATGTTTTGGGTAAGGAAATCATCACCACTGAGGATTTGATTAGAAAGCTAATTGGGTATGAAGAAATGGATGATGTTACACATCTTTCTGCGGGAAGGGTAGACATGGATGCAGTCTACAGAGAAGTCTTCACTTCTGGGTTGTCTCCTAGCAAGATCAAGGATTTGAAGACTCACTATAAAATCTGGGCAAAAATATTTCTGCGGTGTATTCATCACAGAAAATCAACCAACTCTCCAGATTACATCAACGCACAACAACTGGACTTTCTGTATTGTTTAGGAAATAACATCAAGGTGGATCTGCCACACTTGCTATTTAATCATCTGTGGAACCACGTTAAAATGTCCAAAGAAGAGATCAGAACAAAACATCAGAAGATCAGAAATTGGATCCCAATGGGAAGATTAATTTCTGATGTTCTTACAGAAAATGATTTAGTTGCACATTTGACAGAGGCAGGTCAGACAGAAGAATTGGAAACCACTCTGGGAAAGGCTCTGGATGGGAAAAGTTTGCAAAGGATGAGACTGGTGGAGGAACTTCAATCTGAACCAGTCAAGATTGACTCTGCTGCTGTACACAGAAGAAGAGTTCCAGTGGAGGACTTTCCACTGTTTACTGCAGAGGAGCCCAGAGAAGCTCTGCTCTACTATATTGAATCATGTTTGACAGATGGAACTCCCATACCAACAAATTTGATAAAAAAGAGCATCTGAACTTGCTCCAAAAATAATTGAGAAGAAGAGAAAGGTTTCAGAAGAAGAATCTGCACGCCCCAAAAGGAAAGCCTCTGAAGATGGTTCTTCTGTGAAGGCTAAGCGTTCTAAACTCTCAGGTAACACTTATGCTATTCCTGTTCTGGAAACTATAACATAAATTCCTATATATGAACCTTCTCCTCCTCCCCATGACCCAATTCCCACTCCTTCTCCTCTTCACACTACTTCTGAACATTTTTCTTCTGAACATGTTCATGACTCTATTCCCTCTAAACCACAAATATTTATACCAAACCCCTCTGAACCAAACCTTTATGAACCTAACCCCTCTGACCCTGTTCATGACATCCTTGACATACAACCTTTCATGACCGTACACCCTATATCATCTAGATCATCTGACTCGTCAGATTCTTCTGATTCATCTAACTCTGACCTTTCAGATATTACCTCACCAACACATAACACCCCAAACCATCCTGATGATATTCCTACTCCTATTCCCATTCCTACTTCCCTTACCATTCTTACTCCCCTTCCTCCTCTTTCCTCAGAACAACCCTCATCTTCTAAACCATCACCTTCTGTTAACCCTAAGAAATCCTTCTTAGAGGCTCTCCTTAAACACAAACCTAAATCAGATGTTGCGACACTATTATATGGTTTCGAGACAGAAATGCAGATGTGGCTGTCTGTTGATAGGGAAAGGTGCTTGAATAGAGTGAATCCTCGTAATTCTGAAGTATTTTGGACTACTTTCAGAAGAAGGTTCAACTTTGTGGATGAGAATCTTCGAGCTTCTTGTTCTGCAGATGCTCAAGAGAATTTTTCTGAAGCTGTAAAATTTGCTCTTCTGGGTGTAAGCAGAACTCCTACTCAGTTTCTGGAAAACAAGCCTGAAAAGGTTGTGAGTTCAGCATCTGAAGAAACAGTTGCACTTCTGATTAGTATAATTCCTCAGCCTGAAGAAACTTTCACAGAGGCTGCTATCTCTGAAGAGACTCCTGCTTCTGATGAGCATTCTGATATGGGTTTAGACACAGCATCTGCTTTAGTGGTCATTCCAAAATCAACTGTTTTGAAGTCAGCTTCTGAAGATGTTAAGGTTTCTGAAGACGTGAAGGAAAATCTTGCTCAGCAAGAGGCTGCAACTTCTGAGATTAAAACCTGGATGGTCAAGCAAGAGAAGACAACAAAAGAGATCAAGACTTCGATGGCTAAGCAAGATGAATCTACGTCTGAGATAAATACTTGGATGGAAAAGTAGGAAGCACAAACTTCTGAGATAACTGAGCTTCTGAAGATTATAGCCTCTCGTCCTTCTTAGTTGTTTTTCTTGTTTGTGCACATCTATGTTTTTTTCTTGTTTTTTGTTATCTTCTGAGTACTTAAATGAATGCATTTGACTGCTTTTCTTCTGTTATATGTTATGTTTGTTTTCTTGCTCTGATATTTTTGTCTTAAATGATTTTCTGAAATCACTTTTTGATATGACAAAAAGGGGGAGAAAATGGAAATTTTGATTATTCATATAAACAGATACAAAATGGTAACTCATACATGATAAAATATTACTAATGTTGAATTAAGTGTTTCAGAGCTAAAAACTTCTCATCTGATAATATCCTTAGAAGTAACTCTGAACAAACTCTGAGAAAGTCTACAAAGCTAACTCTGACTCTGGAAAGAATACTAATGCTGAAAGGGAAGTATTTATTTTTCTAGCAGTATTCATTTCAGGGGGAGATTCATAATCTCAGGGGGAGATATATTTTTTTGGTTTTGAACAAAATTTCGTATAGTTTTTGTCATCATCAAAAAGGGGGAGATTGTTAGAACACAGATTGGTTCTTAATATATCTCAATGTTTTGATGATAACATTAATGAAATTTTGTATAAGAAAATGTATACTCTAATTTTGTTCAAGTGTTTTTGTTTCAGATAACAAATAAATATTCATCTGAAGACAAAGAATTCCTCTGAATATTATTTAAAGAAAAGCTCTGAACATTATAACGCAAGGCTCTGAGCGTAGGAAGTGCAGATTCAGAAGACTCTAAAGCGCTTGCTGAAGAAGACTCTGAAGCACTCGCTAGCAGAAGACTCTAAAGCGCAAGTTGCAGAAAACTCTGAAGCGCCAGAAGCACAAAAGACTCTGAAGCACTACCTACCAGAAGACTCTGAGCGCAGAGTATAAAGACAGAATATTCAAAAGACTCTTAGAACTAAACGCTGCAAGTACAGAGGCTCTGAATCAAGTCAACTCTGATCATAATTCATGCTAAGCACTTTGCTGCAAGACTCTGGATAGAGTGACTCTTATAAGAAGAACAAGGAACAACATCAGAGGATCTGATGCAAGATTACTTTTCATATATGTTCATTTGAAAAAGAAGTGTTCAAGAAAGAGACGTTGCTAAACCTAAGGTCTACCAACGGTACTATTTCTCATTCGTGCATGACACAAGATTTCAGGCAAAAAGGGAATGTCAAATCAAGACAAAAAGTATTTGTCCTTTATATCTACATCCTACAGTACTTTCTTCTACACACTATTGAGAAAGTGGTGTATATAAAGAAGTCTTCATCAACACTTCAACTACAACTTTTTGATACAAGATTTTGAAAAGAATTCAAAGAAGCAATCAAAGAAAACATTCAAACAACTTTCTACTTAAAACACTAAGTTTTATTTGTTCTTCATTTGTGTAAATCACAGTTGTGATAATATCTTTTTAGAAGCACCTTAAACACATTTGTAATTTACTCTTGTAAAAGTTCCTTGAGAGACCATGTTATGGTCAGGATTCTTGAGAAGACTAAGACAGTTGTCTTAGTGGATATCACTGTAATCAAGTTTTGATTTAATGGATTAAGTCCTCATTTGAGAGAGGCGAAATCACCTTGGCCGGGTGGACTGGAGTAGTTTGAGTTCAAACGAACCAGGATAAAAATAACTTGTTATTTTCTATTGTCATAATTGTTTTTGAAAACCCCTTATTCAACCCCCTCTTCTAAGTGTTTTCCTACCTTCAGCTACATCATCTGACTACTTCTGGGATTATGGAAGTACTGCATAAAGATGTGATGAGACCGATGTAGGTGGGAAATCTTGGATGAAAGAAGTGTGTATGTGTTGTTGTGGATAACTGAATCTCAGAAGATGACTCAATCATAGCAGCAGGTGACAGTTGTTCTCAAAAGATATGGATGAAGCAAATATTTACTAAGTATAATGTCACACAAGATGTCATGAAATTATTCTGTGACCACTTGAGCATCATCTGTATTTCTAAGAATAAAATTGAAGTGTTAAAGGGAAAATTAGGGATTTGCTTGTTGGAGAATTTATAGCAATTAATTTGTTGTGGGAATATTATTCAAGTGAATGAGTGTTCCCAACAAATAAAGAGAGAGTTTCAAATTCAATCATTTCAAATATACCTAAATCACTCTCACGCACGCTTCTTGCATCTATCTGATTTTTAACCTCATCTCTGATCTTCAGAGTAATGTCGGGTCGGGTTCTTCTGAGCTTCTGTTTGACAGGCGGACACTCAAGTCGAAGAGGTAGCTTATGGACAACTATATTGGTATCCAAGCCAGGCATAACTTGGCATGACCAGGCGAATACATCAACATACTCTTCTAAAAGCTCCACCAGTTTCTGCTTGGTTTTTTCCCCAAGAATTGCCCCAATCTTGACTTCCTTCTTTTCTTTTTCAGTACCAAGATTAATAACATTCACTTGCTCCTTGTGAGGTTGAAGGTGCGTGTACTCATATTCAACCATCTTTTCCAGTTCATCCGGAATCTCAAAATATTCATCATCCTCATCTTCGGCTTGGTATATGGGTGAATCAAAGTCAAGAGGGAAAACATAGTCATTGGATTCAACGGGTTTTGGAATTTCTCTGCATGTTTGGAATGGTTTGATTTAACAAAACACACAAAGATAAATGCAACAGAACAAAAGAAATATTTTGCTGGTTTTCAAAAGAATTGCCATTTTCTTTAAAAGTAAAAGCAAAAACAGTAAATGAAACAAATGAGGATTGTAACAAAACATCTTCATTGATCATAATAATTTGAAATCTTGTGGCCCATACAAAATAATCTGATAACCTTGGGCATGGTTATGGAAACTTTTTTTTAAAGGAAACTATAAAACAAAACAAAACAAAGCAACAAATTACTTCAGCACGGGAAAGATAACAAGAATTTCAACAGCCTCTCAATTGTTTAGAGCGGCCTCATCATGATATACTAGTTGATTAACATAATCGTCTTCAAAATCCTTCTCAAATATGTTGATTTAGACACCCCACTGAAAACACCTCTTTGATGGTCTTCATCCGTCCTTTGGCAAACCCTCGAGTCTTGTCTTGAGTTGGTTTATAACCCAACCCTTGGCAGTTCGTCTTTGCTCTTGATTCTACTTACTAGGTAAGGATTTTACAAAGCTAAAACAAATACATAACAAATGCAAGAAAATTACAAACAACAAACTAAAAATATGATATTACAAAGCCTGAGTCTTTTGCGTTAATCCACCATATGCAGAGAGGGGATTGCTTCTTGTCCAAGCAAAAGGTAAATTCAAACTTGGGGTTTACACATTTTGAAAAACAGAAGCCCTTTTTGAATTATTTATTTCACCTTTTCTTTGAAGACGTAGCATTCTTCAATGTCGTGGTCGGGTGCTCCTTGGTGGAAGGAACAGAAAGCATCAGCTTTCAAATAACTTCTGTAGGCCTAAGGAATAGCTGGTGGAGTTTCTTTCTTGATCAAACCATTTTGTAAGAGTGCAGGGAACAGTCAGGCATAACGCAAAGGAATTCCTCTGGATTCACCACTTTGCTCTGATAGCTGGTTGGTAGATGAAGAAGAACCATCATGTCATTGGATATGACCAAATTCGCCAGGTTTCTCTTAGAATCCTCCAGGCTTGCTACTTCATCCTGAAGCTTTTGATTTTCTTGCTCTTGAGTATCTACCAAATCCTTAACGGCGACAGAGAAGGCCTCCATGTTAGTTTTTAAAGTCGAAATTTCTTCTCGAAGTGTCTGATTTTCTTGTTCCAAATGGTCCATCTTCTTTCAAGCTTGAGCCCTAGTGTTGTAAGGATGTGGAGGACTCAGTGTGACAGACTGGAGGTAAAGCAGCACAGATAAGCCACGGAACAGGAAATGCATATGCAATGCTTATGAATTGCTAATGCAAATGCAAATCTAACATTCAAAGAACCCCAAAATAAGTTTACGAACATTAATAATGGAGAAATAAGCATAAATCAAAGTAACCTTTTCGTTAAAGAATGAAAGTTTTATAGAAACAGAGATTACAACATCAAAAGCAAAAGTGCGGACACAAATTAACAACAGAATAAATGAAACTAAAAGGCCTAGTTCTTATGACGAGAAGACCTTTCCCCTTCTTGAAGCATCAACTTTCTTACAAACTCTTATATCTGGTTCTGATAGAGCAGCTTCCAGAGTTCTTCATTTTCTTGAGCAAGCATGAGGTGCTTATCTTCCCACATCTTCTTTTCCTCTTCAACTTTGACTAAAGCATCCTTCAATTCCTCCATAGAGAAATGTTATTTTGTAGTCGTCGGAATTGGCTCGAAGCGCGTGTAAAACATCTTTAAAGCTATCTCTTTAGACCAAAGAAGATACGCCTCTGAGGCAGTATAGTCTGGATGTCCCAAAGTAGTCATCCCTTGCATATTAAGGTGATGCCAAGAAGACGTAATATGTGCTTTGAGATCTGGGTTTCTTCCTTCTTCAAGAAAACATCTCTCTAAAAGGATCGGGCCAGGCTCTTCCACTGCTGGATATCCTAGTTGACAACGAGCTAGGATAAGGTTGTGGCTAATGTCGCTTGCGCGAAAATAAGGTGCCGGCACAACAGAAGAGTCGCCACCTTTCGTTATTTATCCCTCAGAGCAGGAAAGGAAACGATCGGAAAAACCTGACGAAAAATGGTAAGACAAGGTCATCGCAACCATTGTCTGGGTTCGGGAGTCGGTTACGCAAGGGGAAGGTATTAGCACCCCTCACGTCCAACGTACTCGACGGGATCCTCGCTTGTTTGTTTACTTGGACAGGTTGGTTTAATTCTATCTACCTATCAAGGCTGGCTGAAAAAGAAAAGAAAAATGACTCGGCAAAGCGTCGCACTTTATGCCTACGTATTCTCATCAGAGAATGAGAAATCAGAGTCAACGTAGTTCGGCCTACGAAGGGTTATGGGGGAAGGTAGCTCGCCAAGACATCGCCATCTTGTGCCTACGTACTCTCAACAGGCATGAGAGATCAGAGCTCGCGTAGTTCGGGAAACTACGGTTCATTTCCTGTCTTTTACGAAAGAAGTGTTTTTTATTGTGTTTGCGATTTCAACCGCACTAGAGACTATGACCTGAGAGTGAATGTGTCGCATGTCACCCAAAGGGTACCATACTAAACATCCAGACTGTGGAAAAGAAACTCTCCCACAACCCTTTCTCAGATAGCTGAAGGCTCGTAACGTACGAAAGAAATCATTCATGATTACTGTATCTTAAACTGTTTTGAGATGAGAAGAGAACAGGCCCAACTAGGAGGGAGACTATCAAGTCCTACTGTTATCATGCCATGGATTCATCCTATGGTTGAGGTTTGAACAGGGGACTCCTAGATGTTGTCATGCATAGGTTTCAACCTAAAAGTCTATCATCAAATCCTTATCCAAGGAAATGAGAGTCCTAAGGGATCATGTCAATGATACGCCAAAACAGACAAAGCATCAGCTTAACAGTAAAATGCATGCAATGCAAGTGAGGGAGGAAATGTGTGTGGGGCTTCAGCCTCCACAAGCTCATCTCAACCTCAAGCCAGTCATGAAATAACAGTAATCATACTGAAAAATAAACAACATGCTATCAAGTAATAAACAGTAAACTGCAATCATACAGATAAAAGAAATGAAATGTCGACAGGCAAACAAACCACATGGGCAAGGGAGTTGGGCTCTACCGAATACCCGCAAGCAAAGCCATGCAATAACAATACAAGCAGTGGGAGCAACTCAACCTCTAGTGCAATTATGCTCCTAGATTCTACTTATTCTAGATGGACTTAATCTAATGCAACAGACAAGTTAAGCAAAACACACAATACAGAAAAGAAAAACAGAAGAAAACAGAAGAAAACAGAAGAAAGCTTCATCTCCTCCAGCAGCAACTCAGTCTTCAGACTTCAGACATCACTGGCTTTCCAGGTTTCAACCCTACAACATGAGTTTCAACTCATCTTTTCCCTTAAGCTTCAGCTTCTTTGATCAGCTCCACCTTCAGGCTTCACCATCTTCGGGGATCTTCAAGTATCAACTTGATCTTCGTGCTCTTCAAGCTTCAGCTGGAATGGAAATCTTCAAGGATTCATCCTCTTCAATACTCTCCAATAAAGTCTTCATCTTCATGCTCAGGCTCTGCATCTCTCAAGACAATCAAAACCAGAGAAAATCACTTACTGGATAAGCTGGGGGATATTGAACTGCTTATTTGATCACCAAAGGTGACCTTTAAGGGTTCAATATCAAGGGACTGGTTCCCTCAAAAGTTCTACCTCCTAGGCATAACACTTATCCCTCTAAAGAAGAGAGGTGTATGCCATGGAAGGACTTTGAATCATAGGGAGGAATGGAGGTGAATGATACCATCCATGTTTGAGAAAGAAATTATCTACATCTAAGCTCTTCCTAGTTCCTAACCCTAAACGACAAAAAAGAAAAGAAGAACAAGCTCCTCAAGCTCCTCCATGCATCTTCCAATCTTCAACCATGCTCCACAATGAGATACCAAGCTCCTCAAACCAAAGGAAAACTCCAAAGCAAAGCAAACTAAACAAACATGCCCTAAAGGCAACACAAACAATCATTTAATGCAAAAATCAACTAAAAATAGCATACTATCATATTAAATACTAATATAATTTCTAAGGGACCCTACATATCTACCCTTAAGTCCCATATACTCCCCATAGACTAAATTGCCCTAAAAAACCCTAAATCTAAAGTTGTTATGGACCTATATTAAAGTTTTAACCAAATTCTACACTACTTAGAATTACCTAATTAAAACTACCCTAAAAATTGTTACAAAAATATGGCATTAATTCAGGGGGAACCTAAAACATTCATCTAACTACCCTAAAAAGATTGAACTAAAAATCTTAAGGGAACTATCCTAACTAAATTCTACAAAATCATGCATCAACTAAAAGAATTAAAAAAGCAATTAAAAGTAAAAATATGCAAAAAATATAAAAATGAAATAAAATGACAATTTTATGGCTTTATATTTTTCTAGACAAAAAATGGAAAATGGGGAAAAAATTCCCATTGCAAAATATTGATTTTTTCAATTTTATATGAAATTTTAAAGTAGAATGAAATTTGGAGTAAAATTAATATGGAATTAATGAGATGGGGTGCAGAAAGAAATAAAATTCAGTTGTTATGATGATGGGCCCAGATATGGGGGTGCACATAGCATAGTGTCGCTACTGCGAAAATCGGCGCCGGCTGAACAGAAGAGTCGCCACCGTGCGTTATTTATCCCACGGGAGGGAAAGGAAACGCTCAGAGTAAACCTCGCACAACAAGGGAAAGGTATGGTCGTCGCAACCAAAACCTGGATTCGGGAGTCGGTTACGCAAGGGGAAGGTATTAGCACCCCTCACGTCCGTCGTACTCGATGGGATCCATGCTTGTTTTCGGGTATGGATTGTTATTCTATCTAAACTATAGGTCAAGGGTTAAAAAGAAAATAAAATAAAAATAAAAATGACTCGGCAAAGTATCGCACTTTATGCCTACGTATTCTCGCCTGGAACGAGAAATCAGAGTCAACGTAGTTCGCCTACCTACGGGAAAGGAGGGGAAGGTTGCTCGCTAGGATATCACATCCTATGCCTACGTACTTCCACACAGCATGGAAGATCAGAGCAAACGTAGTTCGGGCTAAAACGACCACAGGTTGGTCTTGGTTGATTTTATTCCTTCTGAAAAAGGTTTTCCTGATTAAAAGTCCACGGCGGACAAAATGACTCTTTTGATTTGTTCAACTTCTTTTACGCCAGAAGTGCCTTTTATTGTGTTTGAAGTTTTATTGTGTTTTTCTGTTTGTTTTGAGGGAGAAGAGATAGAACTCTAACCTATGGTTGCGAAGGGAAACAAACTAACCTAATGTTATCATGCATGGGTTAAGACCTAGTGTCTATCATGCTCCTCTCTTGCGCAGAGAGAAACAGAGATCCTAAGGGAATAGACGGGAACAGAAACAATATCAGATATATACAGTAAAACAGTAAAATGCATGAATGCAACAATACAAGCGAGGCAAGGGAGTCCCACTCAACCTCGAACCTGGAAAACAATAGGCAAAAGTGAACAGACTTCACTTTCAACCCAGCAGGGTAAACAGCAAACAATACAGTCAGGAAAACCAATCAATACATCAAGAAATGAAATACAGCAAAATAAACAGCCACAGCAGCTCTGCATCAATATCTATCTTCAAGTCATCTCCAATTAACTACAAGCTTCAGTCAGCAGCAGTCTCTATCTTCACAGTCTTCGAGCAAAGATCTTGAGCACCAGTCCTCAGTCTACAATGGCTTTTCTTCAAGTCTCAGGCTCCAGGATGAACATCAGTCAACCAGATGAAGTGAATGAATGTTAGACAGTTAATTACCTACCAAGGGTGGTTCATCAACTGTTAACATTAAACAGAAAGTTTTCTCTCAAAAGTTCTATCTTTCAAATACATTCACTGATCCTTCCAAAGGAAGGAGGTGGATATTTGAAAGATACTTTGAATCATAGAGAAAGGATAGAGGCAAACAAAGCCATCTATGTTTGTGAATCAAGTTGCTAGACTAGGCTCTTCCTAACCCTAAATCCTATAGTCTTCAACAGTCTTCTAGCAAACACAGCATCTTCAATGAATTTGAACTTGATCTTCCATCTTGAGTCTTCAATGTGCTTCATCCATAAGGTCTTCACAAGGTCCTCAATTCAATCTTCAAAGGTCCACACCCAAAGGAGAAGAAAAAGAAGCAAAACAATACAAACTATGCCCTAAAGGCCACACAAATGATCAATCAATTCAAAAATCAACCAAAAATAGCATATGGTAATATAAATTCCTAATATAAATTATAGGGGATCCTATTTAACTACCCTTAAGTCCCATATATTCCCCATAGGCTAACTTGTCCTAAAAATCCCAAAAATAAAATGTTGAAGTTCAAGTATACTACTTAAAAACCCTAATTAAACTATCCTAAGTTCAATTATCTAAACTAATCAAATTTTATTCTAAAAAATCTAGTAATAAATCCAGAGAGTAATACAATTCATTATTTAACATCACCAAAAAGAATGAACAAAAAATCTATTCCTAAAGTCATGAACAAAAATGTACAAGTTCAAGTGTGAAATGAATTAAGGAAAAGAATGCATTATTTTGTAAAATATGTGGAAAATGCGAAAAAAATATAGAATGCAATTTTTATATTTTTTTAATTTTCTAGACATGCTAAGGAAAATATTAAAAAAAAATGAGTAAAAAACATGCATTATTTATTTAGTTATGAATTTTGGAAGATGAGTAAAATAAGATGCAATTTGAAAAGGAAAATAAAATAAATAATTGAAAGGGGTGCAGATAGTAGGATGGGCTAGTTCAACGCATTGGGCTTCAGAATCAGGGGGTGCAAAAAGAAAAAGAGCCCAACGAGCTCATTTAATGAAACGACGTCGTTTCATTCATGTGGAAATTCCCTCCAAATTCTGAATTAAATGTGAGTCGTCCGATGAGAGTCTTGGTCAACCATTGCATGAGATCTAACGGCGCGTGGCCTTCTTCTTCCTCTAGAAACCCTAGGTCTCATACAACCTCCATTTCATGCATGATTCTTCCAGCACTCCTAGCGTCCTCGTCTCTCCATGAAATGACTCGAAACAAAGACCAAAAATGATCTCCTTCTTCCCCTCTATCCAACCATGGCCCTAGCTAACCTTGAAACCTTCTCTACACTTCAAACCGAACACCACAAGTCTTGGGTCCACCATGAAAGCTTGACATGCAACTGTAACAAACCTTGAAAATAATTGTAGCCACGTGTTCTACATGTTACACTGAGTATACTAAACTATAGCACATGCTTTTAATCTTCATATATCAACCATTCTTTATCTTGAAAGAAGTGATACCATATTTCGAAACTTCATGAAATGGTCTGAAACTTGTCGTAAATGCTCCCTAGCTTGTCTCTGTCTCATATAACTTAACATTAAACCCTAACAATGGCTAATCATGGTGATTGGAATCAAAACGTATTCTTACCAATTGGATATGGTGATGGTTGCTATGCCCTGTTTCAGCCCTTGCCAATGGTGCCAAATGATCTTTATATGATGGTGATGATGCTGGTGAAGAGAATTCGTGTTTACACCTCTTGAAAATGCCAATTCGAAGCTTCACGCCACTTGGAGTGATGGAGAAGAACTCATGATCCAGCAACGATTTGAGGTGTCTTTTTCTTGCTTTTCAATCCACAACAATGGAGAATGATGATGATGATGATAGCTAGCACAAACAATGGAGTTTGGGAGAGATGGGAATCAAAATGCAATTTTGGAGTTATGAGATGAAAGTATGGTTTGCAAGCAAATAGAATCACCAACCTAACAACAAACAGCTTCATTTCCTTATATAGGAGAGGATTAACAGAATGAGAAGTTTCTAGATTGGTCCTAGAGGGATCTAGAAGCTTATGGAACTTTCATGAATTTATCATTTGATGGCATTTTGAATCATATCATAACATGCTTGCACCTTGGGTAAACTTGAGTGAAAATCTCCCCTCATGAGATATTAGGAGTGTATGCATGAAAAACCAAGTTTTCCTTGCCTTGTGTTAAGCTTTACCATGTTGCCTTATGAGGTAAGAAACAAATTTACAAAGGAAGTCCAATTTTTAAACCTAAACTCAAAACTGTGGCTGAACCAATGTATTTAAAATGATGTTGGGAATCAATTTGGTATATTGGATGACCCATATTGGCTTTGTATATCTCTCAAACCATTTTCCAACTTGAACTTTTTCAAGTTATATGCCTTTTTAAGTCATTTTCACCACTTTTTAAAATTCCATGCTCCAAGCTTTTTCAAACTTTCACACCTTCTTTTCTAGCCTTAAAATCACATTTTGAACAACTTTGATGTTGGGAAGTTTTCCATTTGAAGCTTCCTTGTATGCGTTTTAGGCATATGCTATGAATGACCTGTAATTCACAAATGACCAAAATACCCTTTGCTTGCCAAGACCATAAGTAGAGTTCCCCAAATCATATGAAGGCATACTATACCATTCTAGAAATCTAAAACAATGAGGAACAACTCTTATGTTGACCAGAAATTCATTTGAAATCTCCTTGAGGGGTAAAAATTGCTTGGAAGTCAAGTCACTTTCACAGACAAAACTTCAGATACCTCAGATGACCTGTAACTTGCAAGGACCATAACTTGAGTTCTATAAATCTCCTTGATGTCTTCCACCACTAAAATTAAAGGTATTGAGATCCTCTACAAGTTTCATGTTGGCCAAGGACTCATTTGAAACTTGCATTTTGACTTATCTTGCTTGAAAGTTTGACCTAAACCAGGGAATTTTACCTAGAAACCCTAATTTAGAACCTCCTCTTCTCCTTGATTTCTCTTGATTTCTTCTTGGCATAACAACATATTTTTATTCTCCATGTCAAATGATGAACCCCACATCTCTCCAATAGCCCTTAATGCCCTTCAATCAGTCAATTGACCTAGAGTTGACCCAAATGAAACCCTAGTTGACTGTCTTCAACTGAGGCTCCTGCAATCATTCAAATGACTTGGTTCTCCTCAAAAATGATTCTCTAGACTCTTCATAACATCCATACACACCCCATGCTCTTGGCTCATAGCTCACATTTCCTCTGATGATCCTCAGACACCCTCAGTTAGGAGATAGATGAACTGCTTGATCCATTGACTTGATAGCTTCCAAATTCTTTTCTGATGACTTGAATGAGGTTGAATCAGGATAATAACCTCTTGATAGGCCTCTAGAGATGAGAAAAATGATTGGTCCCCTGTTAGCTGACTTGCTATGCTTATGCTATGCAGATGAGTAACCTATGTACATGGCCCTATATGCAAATGCTAATGCAATTGAAACATAAACCAAGTGAATAAGGTTGGGCAAATTTTTAGGGTGCAACAGCTGCCCCTATTCAAGCGGCTTGGACCCGATTGGGTGAAGATCCCGGAGCCTTCAGACATTCGCGGTACGAGACGGTTGAATACTAGGAACCCAGAAATTTGCCAACCGCAGAAATAAACTGCGCCACTGCTTGGGGAACGACATTCATCAGCTGAATCTGACTGTTACGACAACCCACTGATCTCGTAGAGACCGTGCTGGGGATTCTTCTCATCATCCTGAAAAAGATTGAATTATCGGAAACTTCGTCCTTTGCTTGTCCATGTCAGGACTCTATCTGCTGTCAACTCGGAAAAACTTCAACAACTTTGCTGGGGACGGCTCGTCTGCCTTCTCGTCAGAGATAAATCGTCCACGTTAGGAATAGACTCTTCCACGTTAGGAATAACACCGTCCACGTTAGGGCTCACCTTTCCACGTAAGGAATAACCGTTCCACGTTAGGAATAATGCTGTCCATGTCAGGACTCACCTTTCCACGTAAGGAATACATCGCTTTTCCCCGTCAGGGGTGACTTTTCTCCGCTTTGTCAAATTCTTCCACGTAAGGAATACGTCTTCTTTTGCTTTGTCCACGTAAGGAATCTTTCTTTTTCCACGTTAGGAATCACAAATTTTCCACGTAAGGAACCCCAATCTTTCCACGTGAGGAATACTATATCAATCTTTCTTTCCACGTTAGGAATGCTTCTTCTTTCCACGTAAGGAATACCGTTTCTTCTTTCCGTCCACGTCAGGACTAAACTTTCCACGTAAGGAATCTATCTTCTTCTTCCACGTTAGGAATAACTTCTTTGATCTGTCCGCGTCAGGACTAAACTCTTCCACGTCAGGAATAATCTCTTTCTTTCCACGTCAGGAATCAATCTTGATACGTCCGCGTGAGGACTCAATCTTTCCACGTAAGGAATAAACTCGTCTTTCCACGTAAGGAAACCATTTTTCTTCCTACGTAAAGAATACATCTTAGTCCGTCCACGTAAGGATTCCAATCTTCATTCCACGTAAGGAATCACAATCTTATCTTGATCTGTCCACGTGAGGACCCCCCTCTTTTCCACGTAAAGAATGCATCTTCGTTCCACGTAAGGAATCAAACTTGTCCCTGTTAGGACTACATCATCCACGTTAGGACCCACCTTTCCACGTTAGGAATCACCATCTTTTCCACGTAAGGAAACTACAATACGATTGGTCCATGTAAGGACTCCCGTCTTGATATGTCCACGTAAGGACTCAATCTTTCCATGTAAGGAAATGTATCTTGATTTGTCCACGTAAGGACTCACATCTTCATCTGATGAAATAATAGAACCTGTCCACGTTAGAACTTGCGCGTCTTTGACTTGCTGGGGAAATAACCCCGTCCACGTCAGGACACACACTTCGCCAACAACACGAAGAAGGATAAATTTGGTCTACGTCAGGACTCTCGTATCTTGTCATTACGAAGAACTATAAACTTGTCCACGTCAGGACGCACATCTCACCATTACAAATAGAGATATCTGCTGGAAATAAATTGTCCACGTCAGGACTCATTTCTCCATTGACCCCAAACCACAAACTTCTTAGCACTGACGGCGACTTTGAAGCGGACTCTACTGGGGATATCTGGAAACCAAACTACCGGGCGCCTGTTCTGATAACCGACGGCAGCCTCTGAAATTCTGATTCATGAACCTTCTGATGACAAATAACTCTGCTTGGGAATGAGGAGAGATTTTGCCTACTGACTCTGGCGGGGAAAACACGAGAAATTCACAAATAACTCTGTTCGGAGACAAAGAGAACTTCATTATGATAACTCTGTGGGGAGTAATGCCGAAGCTGACACTTCATGGGATGTCTCACGTCGAGATCTTGGATGCTTGATAATTCATTTGAGCAAGAGCTCTCTCTACCTGCATGAGAAATAACACTTGAACACAAACGGTTAACCAACCTGGTTTATGTTTCAAAAATGCGTATGTTTGACGGCGATGCAATGCTCCATTCGACATGGAAATGCTACGCTTTTATTTGGTGAACGCAAGTATGACACTATATGCCGATGCCAATATGACACTATATGCCAATGCACTATATGCCGATGCAAATGCAGACTCGAACTGCTGGGTACAGAAACTGCTTCAGCAAAATAAATGCTGAAGATAATGCCAACTCCGCTGGGGATAGCCAGGTGCTACAGAATTATTCCAGCAAAATAAATGCTGTAAGAGTGAAGTCGACTCAGCTGGGAAATTAGGAACTTAAACCAAACATCTTCTTGAAGTAACACCATGCTGGGAATGTAACCCTGCTGGAGACTAGCAGATGCGCTTGGTATGATCGAACTTCTGCTGGAAAGTGAACGGATATCACACGGTATTCTGACAAAATAAATGCCTGGGCGCCCCACCAACTCTGCCGGGGAGAGTCTTAATCTTCGAGTTCCACTGGGAGGAATACTCGCTGAGAAGAGAAATCCGCCGGGGATGGGATGATTCTCTTGGGGAAAATCAACTGACTCCGCTGGGAGAGAGTAAATGACCCTGCGGGGAGAGGTAAACTGCCTGAATACAGCTCACAAATATCAATCTTCTGCGGCTAAACCACTCGGCTCGAGACAAGGGAATCCTTCTGGGGGGACACCATACTGTCTGAATACAGCCTTACGATCTTGGAATCGTCAATTCTGTTGAGGATAAATGATTTTGCTGGAACATGTCCTTTGGATAAGCTACGACTAGCTGGGGAATTCTGTCCTTCTTCGGGACGAACATGCATGACCTGCGTGAGGGTCGAGTCTTTCGTTAATGCAATCTTTTGATTATCTTCCTCGTACGGTTGTGAAACCTGCAACAACACAAACAAGACAAGACAAGCCTATGCAACCAAATCGATTCAGGTTAGCGACGTTATTTTCAGTTAATTCGAAGCTTTAGCAATTGTTGGCAAGGGCCAATGACGTTATACACATGCTAGTTTCAATAAACTTAGGCGTTTTATCATGCACAAAACAGTAAAGAACCAGCATCAAGTACTGAATAACATATTTCATTGATTGGGCCCCTGAATGGGCGGAGTTTTGTACACGGGATGTAACTCCTGAAAAGAGGAAGCTACACAAAGCAAATACACAAGTATGCCCAAGAAGCATAAATATTTTGACAAATTAAATTTTTGTACACATGTCGGCAACGGGATACAGACGAACACCATGAACTGATCCTCCTATGACTCATCCGACTTTAATGCTTTCCCGGTATTCACACTTCTGAAGAGATTGTATCAGATAACCGATCCCTTAGGCATTCTCCCGCAATATCAAATCCGGACCGCAGTCATTTGCTTTTCAAATCCCTAACTTTTGCGTGAACCGCCCTTTACGGGTTTTCAGTTCACCGGGATACCCCTTTTTGCCGAAGCCGCCCAGTGTAGGTTTTCAACTTCGCGGGTGTACATTTTTTCAATTTTATCCCTAACTTTTGCCCGAACCTTTCATTCTGTTTTTGGTTCGCCAGGATGCCCCATTTTTGCCTGGACTCTCTTTTTTCTGTCCAGCGGGTCTATTTTAAGCAAAGTATTTTTTAACTGCGTCCGAATTCACAGGTGACGTAAAGTCTTCACCGTCCATGGTGGACAACGACAACTCTCCTCCTGAGAAGACTTTCCTGACAACGTATGGCCCTTCGTAGTTGGGGGTCCACTTGCCCCTATGATCTGCTTGCGGCGGGAGAATCCTTTTCAGCACAAGGTCGCCCGTCTGAAAGCTTCGCGGATGTATTTTTTTATCATACGCTTTCTTCATTCGGCTCTGGTATAAGTGACCGTATGCTAGAGAAGCTAGCCTCTTCTCATCCATCAAACTCAGTTGATTCAACCTGTCTTTTACCCATTCTGCCTCGTCTAGCTGAACGTCTCACAATACCCTCAGAGAAGGGATCTCAACTTCCAATGGTAATACCGCTTCCATTCCATACACTAATGAGAACGGGGTTGCCCCGGTTGATGTGCGTACCGTCGTACGATAACCGTGCAGAGCAAAAGGTAGCATCTCGTGCCAATCCTTATAGGTCACCACCATTTTCTGAACGATCTTCTTGATATTCTTATTGGCCGCCTCAACAGCGCCATTCATCTTGGGTCGGTAAGGGGAGGAGTTGTGATGTTCGATCTTGAAATTCTGACAGAGCTCCTTCATCATTTTGTTGTTTAGGTTCGAACCGTTGTCCGTGATTATCCGCTCGGGGATCCCATATCTGCAAATGATATCTCTCTTGATGAATCTGGCCACCACTTGCTTAGTTACATTTGCGTAAGACGCCGCTTCCACCCACTTGGTGAAATAATCGATTACTACTAGGATGAACCGATGCCCGTTAGAAGCTGTCGGCTCGATCTTTCCAATCATATCGATTCCCCACATCGAAAATGGCCAAGGCGATGACATCACATTCAGAGGACTTGGAGGCACATGGATCTTGTCAGCATAGATTTGGCACTTGTGACACTTTCTTACAAACTTGAAACAATCAGTTTCCATGGTCAGCCAAAAGTAGCCTGCCCGCAGCAGCTTTCTTGTCATAGCATGTCCACCAGCATGCGTACCAAAGGTACCTTCGTGTATTTCCTCCATGAGTAGCTTTGCCTCTCTTTCGTCTACACAATGCAACAGCACCAAATCGTGGTTTCTTCTGTATAAGACGCCATCCGGGTTCAAATAGAAATTGCCTGCTAATCTCCTGAGAGTCTTCTGGTCTTGACTGGATGCCCCAGCCGGATACTCTTTATTCTTCAGGAAATTAAGGATGTCAAAATACCACGGTTTGTCATCGGACGCTTCATCAATAGCAAACACATAAGCTGGCCTGTCAAGCCGAGAGATAATGATTCGGGGAGCTTCGTTCCAGAAGTTGACTTTGTACATGGAAGACAAAGTGGCCAGGGCGTCAGCCATTTGATTCTCTGCCCGCGGTACGTGATGCAATTCAACCTTGTCGAAGAAAGGCAACAATCTCCTTGCATAATTCATGTAATGTATCAAGTTGGGCTGACGCGTCTCCCATTCCCCTTTGATTTGATTCACCACCAGTGCTGAGTCTCCGTATACGTCAAGATGCTTGATCCGCAAATCAATGGCTTCTTCAAGCCCCATTATACAAGCTTCGTATTCGGCCTCATTGTTGGTAACGGCAAAGGTCAATCGGGCAGTAAACGGGATGTGCGACCCGTGTGGCGTAGTGATGATTGCCCCTATTCCGCTACCGTAAGCATTCACAGCTCCGTCAAAGATCATCTTCCATTTAGAACCCAACTCTGGTCCTTCGTCTGGCAACGGCTCTTCACAATCTTTCATCTTTAGGTACATGATATCCTCGTCAGGAAAATCAAACCTCATCGATTGGTACTCTTCAATAGGCTATTCTGCCAGATATTCAGACAGCACACTCCCCTTTATAGCCTTTTGCGAGACGTATTGGATGTCATATTCGGTCAAGACCATCTGCCAACGGGCAATTCTTCCTGACAATGCCTGCTTTTCAAATACATATTTGATAGGATCCATCTTCGAGATGAGCATGGTTGTATGATTCAGCATGTACTGCCTCAAACGCTTGGCGGCCCAAGCTAGTGCGCAACAAGTTTTCTCGAGCATTGAGTATCTGGATTCACAGTCTGTAAATTTCTTACTCAAGTAGTAGATCGCATGCTCTTTTCTTCCTGTCTCGTCGTGTTGACCGAGAACGCAACCCATGCTTCCCTCAAGAACCGTCAAATACATGATCAAGGGTCTCCCTGCCACTGGGGGTATCAAAATAGGAGGCTCCTGCAAATACTGCTTTATTTTATCGAACGCCTTTTGACAATTTTCGTTCCATGTTACAGCTTGATCTTTCTTCAACAGCTTGAATAATGGTTCACACGTAGCAGTTAGGTGAGATATGAACCGGGCGATGTAGTTCAACCTCCCTAAAAACCCGCGCACCTCTTTCTCTGTTTTAGGCGTCGGCATTTCTTGAATCGCTTTTATTTTAGCAGGATCGACCTCTATTCCTCTTTCACTTACGATAAACCCCAGCAGTTTACCCGATCTCACCCCGAAGGTGCATTTGTTAGGGTTCAGCCTCAACCTGAACTTCCTAAGCCTTTTAAATAACTTCAGCAAATTCACCAGATGCTCTTCCTCCGTCTGGGATTTGGCAATCATATCGTCAACATAAACTTCGATCTCTTTATGCATCATATCATGGAAAAGAGTCGTCATCGCACACTGATATGTTGCCCCAGCATTCTTCAAACCAAAGGGCATCACTTTATAGCAAAATGTTCCCCAAGGCGTTATGAAAGTTGTTTTCTCCATGTCTTCTGGCGCCATTTTTATCTGATTGTAACCCGAAAAGCCATCCATGAAGGAGAACACGGAGAATTGAGCAGTATTATCAACTAGCACGTCAATATGAGGAAGCGGAAAATCGTCTTTTGGGCTTGCTTTATTCAAATCTCTATAATCCACGCACATTCGAACCTTGCCATCTTTCTTTGGCACTGGTACGATGTTAGCAACCCATGAGGGATACTTTGTCACAACCAGGAAACCAGCGTCCCACTGTTTCTGAACTTCCTCTTTGATCTTCACTGCCATATCTGGTCGAGTTCTGCGAAGCTTTTGTTTGACTGGCGGACATTCTTCTTTCAGTGGCAGGCGATGCATAACCATATCTGTATCGAGCCCTGGCATATCTTCATACGACCAAGCGAATACATCACTATACTCTCGAAGCATTTCAACCAGTCTTCGCTTGATATCGCCCTGCAGCGCGGCTCCGATACGAATATTCTTCTCGACCCCTTCCGACCCCAAGTTGATAATTTCGATGACCTCGTCGTGAGGCAGAATGGCCCTTTCCTCTTGCTTCACCAACCAAGACAGTTCTTCAGGAACGTCGCTATCTTCGACAACCTCTTCTTCGGCCTGAAATACCGGGTGTTCAAAGTCGGGACGAGTCATAGGTGGTTCAAGGATGTCATCTGAAAATGTTATCCTGCAAAAGGAATGGTTAAGTGCTTCAAAATGCGTATAAAGCGAATAACCACGTTGCCATTTTATTGAAAAATATAAAACAAGAAAGACAGGGATTACAGTATTTGCACATGAAAAAACGCCATTTATTTAATGATTAACACGCAATGTTCATAACAACACAGCCCTAAGCAAGTACTGATGCCCTGGGCGAGACATCAGATTATTCAACAATTAATAAAGCAAAGCATTACTGTTTAAGAGTCACAGGAACAAGCTCCTGAATAGACCAGTTGCACAGTCCTTGTCCTGGCGTGCTTGGCTGAATCCAGACATCCATATCACAGTCGCTGTCTCCTTCGTCAGACTCCGAAGCAGCGTTGATGGTCTCATGACATACTCCACTGGCAGAGATGGTGATTGGCCCTCTGAAACGGGGTGCCCCCACAGCAGGTACTGACGATGACGGTTGGTATCCCAGCCCGAACCGGTCCGTCTTCACAGGAATGTCCAGCACTTTGCCCCAGCCCTTTGCTTCTCCTGCTTCCACTAGAGCTTGAGCTTCTTTATACGATGAGACGGCTATCTCTGGTACTTTGCTCGGCCCGGGACCTTTGTCCTTGATGCACAACCCTTCAAATGCCTGGCAGGGTGTTTCGTGGATCTCTCCGTCGACCTCCACATATTTAAATGACGATAGATGGCTGACCAGGATGTCCTCTTCTCCGCATACAGTGACTACGCTATCTCCGACCATATACTTCAACTTCTGATGTAGGGTAGACGTGACTGCCCCCGCCCCATGAATCCAGGGTCTTCCAAGCAAGCAGCTGTACGCAGGCTGTATATTCATGATATAAAACTCAGTTGCAAACACCTCCGGCCCCACCTGTAGAGGCAATGTGATCGATCCAAAGACTGTTCTCCGCGTGCCGTCAAACGCTCTGACTACCAAGTCGCTGGGCGTGCACAAGATTCCTCTAACATCCAGCTTCATCATCGCCTTCTTGGGCAGCACATTTAAAGACGATCCGGTGTCGACCAATACATGCGACATTACTGATCCTCTACATTCGACAGATATGTGCAGCGCCATATTATGATCTCTCCCTTTCGGGGTCAAATCGAAGTCGGTAAAGCCCAAGTTGTGGCCTGCATTCACATGTGCCAACACTCCTTCCAGCTGATTCACGGAGACGTCTTGAGGTACAAAAGAAGTATCCAGGACTTTCAACAAAGCATTTCTGTGAGCTTCCGAACACAACAGCAATGACAGGATAGATATTTTGGACGGCGTCTGCTGCAGATGCTCCACAATCTTATAATCACTTTTTCGAATCAAGCGCATGAACTCTTCTACGTCTTTCGATGCCGATTCTTTTTCGCTTGCTTGCACTGGGACATTCTCAACCACTTTCCCTTTTCCTTTTGCTAGTCTTTCGGCCTCCACTTCAGGGGATATAAAGATCCTACCACTCCTTGTCATACCTCCCGAACCAACAACATTATCCACAGTCTCGGCTGGCTGCTTATTAACATCAATCTTTATCCCGTCACAATACACCTCCAACCCATATGACCATGGGACTGCTTTCGTGTTCTCGTACGGGACCGGCCCGGCCTTAGTTATGGTGATCAGTGGTCGCTGAGCTGGTGCTGCGATAGTGATTGTCTTTCGAGGAATCATTACAGTGGCCACATCATTCTGATCATATGCTACTGCCCCTGCGGGCTCTTCAGTTGCTGCTTGGTCAAACTGCAATATGCCTTCATCAGTTAAAGCCTGAATGCCTTTCTTCAAATCATCACACCCCTTAGCTAGGGTCCAGCATTCTAAACAATATTCGTCACATCCTGGATAAACACCCCCTTGCAACAGTCGGCTTTTTATCTCGCTCAGCGGCGTCTTTAAATCGTCGATATTCGTAATCAGATTCAATCCTTCCTCAGTCAGAATGGCGTTCGCCCCATGATTGGGCATGGGTTTCTGCACTATATTCGGACCTGCCGTTCCGAAATTGATAGTCTTATTGTCCAAAAGATCCTGCACAACATGCTTAAAAGCATGGCAACCCTCTATATCGTGACCCGGAGCCCCAGAATGAAACTCACAGTGCCTGCTTGCATCGTAACCAAACGGGGGAGCTCCCGTTATTGGTGCCAGAGTTCTCTTCTCTACCAGGTTCAATCCCAACAATGTCTGCAATAAATCAACATATGTCGTGGGAGGCTTCTCAAATACTCTTCTTGGTTTACCACCCTGGAATCTTCGCTGGGCCTGCTGTGCCCCCTGCTGAGGCTGCTGCTGCTGCATTGGCTGTTGCTGAGACGGTTGTTGTTGCTGAAGTGGTTGTTGCTGGTACGGGATAGTAACACTCGCCACCTGCTGCGGCTGATGATATTGGTTTCGTCCCCTGCCTCGGCCTCCAAATACTGCGCTTGCCTCACCCTGACAGCGCCCACCAAAAGTCCTCTTATTACTGCCAGATGCAGTTGATTCCTCAACCTGGAACTTTCCTTGCTTAATGTTACGTTCAATCTTTTCTCCCATCAGAATTAGGTCTGAAAAACTAGCCAGAGATGTGTGAAACAGCATATCATGAAACAGACCTGTGAATGTGCCAACGAACATGTCATTCATTTCCTTTTCTTCTACGGGAGGACGGACCCTGGCAGCCATATCGCGCCACCTTTGCGCGTACTCTTTAAAGCTCTCTCCCTTCTTCTGAGACAGCCCTGCCAATTGGACCCGATTGGGCGCCAAATCGCTATTATACTTGTAGTGAGCCACAAATGCCTCTGCTAATTGCTTCCATGTCTTGATATTGGTTGGCTCCAACCCCATATACCACTCTAAGGAAGGACCCGACAGACTATCTTGAAAGAAATGCATTAGCATTCTTTCATCAGTTGAGTATGCAGACATCTTTCTGTAATATGCTCGCACATGCACTTTCGGACATGTGTCCCCTTTATACTTATCAAACGCAGGGGCTTTGAATTTGATTGGCACCCTCAAGCCAGGTACCAGACCCATTGTTGCCATGTCCAAGCCCACAGCACTTTGGTTCAGGACTCCCCTCATCTGCTCTTCTAGCATTCTGATCTTCTGGGAGTCGTCCATCGGCCCTTCGAAACCTCCGCCGGAGAAGGCGTCCTCCTGCTGATCTTCTTGCCACATACCATTTCCAGCTCCATACCCATCATATCCATTATTACGTCCAACCCTGATCTGATTCATCCCCGGACCTCGGCCTCTGTTGCCGTATCCCTGAACTCCTCCAGCAGGCCCAAAAGCCATAAACCCAGCACCGTTTCCATTTCCAAAACCTCCGTAGCCCTGATTGGCCACACCATAACCATCTTGCCCAAAGCCTTGAGCATTGAAACCATATTTCCCAGCATTATCGAATCCCTGATCATTGAATCCGAATCCAGCATTGACAAAGCCGTTGCCTCCCATGTTATCACCCAAGTTGACATCACCAAGCCCAACGTTATGGACAACAGTCTCGTTTCCAACTCCGACGTTACCATTCACAGCAGCGGTAGCATTGTTGACATTAGCAGCTGGTATGTTGACTACAGGTGGAGCCACTGGCGTGGGAGTACCATCTCCATGAGCAGTATCGACTCGTACAGACTGATGATCCTCGTTACCGTGACCAGCATTTCGGGCCAACAGAGGTTGGACCATGGCTTGCAGATTTTCCTGACCCTTGGCAATAGCTTCCATAGTCTGCATGAAAAGAGCGAGCTTCTCGCGCACATCTTGCATTTCGTTCTGCATTTGATCCATGATTCTTCGACAGTTGGTGCGGGTAGAATAGCGGTGCGGGTGCTGATCTGCAATCCTGAAAAGTACCTGGTACAGAGCAGGAAATAAGACACTATTCAAAGATTACCTGTAATGCAATATGAATATGAATGCAATGCAATGTGTGTCTGTGCATTAGGGACATTCATTCCCCGATTCTAGTGTGAAGGTGCCGGTGCAGTGACAGTGCTAACAATATAAATATCGGAGCTGAATCACAGAAAGCCTCATATATTGCAGAGAAATTAATAATCCAGGAATACAATGTCACTGAGAGTACAATAAGAAGGCATGACCTCAACCAACAATCCTGGTGATGGTCAGCACTGTGCAAATAAAGCATACAAGTTACTACATGACATGATCAAACACTCCCATAGGTCTGGTATTCTTCTAGCAACTTTTTGGTCTCCGGATGACTGGGTCGAGCAAGCAGCCCTTCAACAAGTTGGTTCCTTTTCTTCAGAACACGGCGCACGTCTTCAGCGGTGTCTTCCCATGCCCCATCTCCGAAGCGATCTTCTAGTTTACGTTTCTGAGACATAGCTTCATCTCTGCATTTGATGGCCTTGTTCAGTGCGTTCTGGAGACTATACCTGGACATCATTTCTTCTTCGCACTTATCGATGCTGGACTTCAACTGCTCTTCGAGGTCGGAGATTTGCTGCTTCAACTTATCCTCCCTTTTCTTATTGTTGGTGAGCATGGCATTCCAGGTCTTATTGCAAGAAGAGATCTCTCGGTGAGCGATGCAAGCGCCTTCTTCTTGGATTCAAGCATGTCATGGGAACTTCTGAACTCTTGCCCCAGTCGCTCGCGCTTCTTCCTCTCCTCAGTCAACTCAGCCCCTAGTCTGTTCATTAGCTCAATCTGCTGTTGGAAAGCATGGACAGCCTTGTTTTTCTCACTGCGTATCTGGGCTTACTCCTGCTCTAACCCTTCGTTGATCTTCAATAAGGCTTCTTTTTCTCTCACTACTTGCTCGTAGGCTTCCCGAGAAACCGTAGTTGGCTCTGCTACCGGAATAGGATCAAGAACTGGTGCATTTGGAAATGGCATCCTCAACTGACTGGCTCTCTCCTGAATCCACACTCTATAAGGTGCATAGGCCTGACAATCATTCTTCCCTAGCAACGGCTTCCCCCTTCGGATGATACGCGTCCAGGCATGCTGTAGCTTGGCTAGTAACTCCCCCTTCACGTCTCCGGTGAAGTACAGAGATTCCTGTACTTCCTCCTCCTTTGGCGGGTTCTTCAGGGCGTATCCGAACTGACGGACGAACAGAGATGGGTTGTAGTTGATACACCCTTTCCTTCCAATCAACGGGACGTTAGGGTACCCCGAACAACTGAAGATAAGTTCAGATCCCAGTAGGTCTCTGTCAAACCATCTAATGTCTTTGGAAGATAGCCTCATCAGGCGTTCAGACCAGATAGCAGTGGTTGCACTTTCCACAAAGGACCCCTTCACTGGAAGATGACTTTTGAACCACATATTCAATAAAGGAGCACAGCAGTAAACAACTTTTCCCCTTCGGTTTTCCTTCTTGTAGTGCAATGAGTGGTAGAAGTCTCCGATCAACGTTGGCACTGGATTGCCGGCAGCGAATAGATGGAAAGCATCCAGGTCTACGAAGTTGGGTAAGTTAGGGAACAGCACAATCCCATAAATACAGAGAGCCAAAATAGCATTGAAAACCACCCAACATCCGCTCTTGGCATACTCCTGCGCTTTGCCAACCAAGAAATCAAGAGAGAAACCTGATACCCCAAGCCAAGAAGTCAATAACAGTTCTGCAGCGTCCATATGTAAGGCTTTGGCTAAGTCCTCTAACTTGGGCTCAGCAGCAGAGTGAATAAAGGGAACCTTGTTCTGCACCGGTAACTCAGTAAACTCCACATACTCCTCAATGGTAGGCCCTAGAATGAAGTCAGCAAACGTAAAACATCTCAATGCGGGGTCATAGAACTGCATCAAGGTGTACAGCCCGTTCATCTCATCAGCAGTGGGCTTGCAGACTAATCTCAGTAACCTCCCGTGACTCATTCTGAAGCTTCTCCTAACCTCCTCATCGGCAAGAGATATCAGACCAAGCAAAGACGTAATATCAGGTGAAGGCAGCTTGTACGCAACTGTCTTCCTCAAACTAGCCATAGTCAATACTCAGAAGTCTGGGCACTAGAATCGGAGGATATGCAAATGCACCTGCAGCATAGACACACGTTAATGGGATGCAATGATAATGAGTATGTAAACAATGCAATGCAAGTAACATGCAACAGGGACCAAATGTCGTAGCTGAATAGCCTGAACCATATCAAGAAGTCTCGGATAGACTCCATAGAAGTCCTCAAACCTTGGTCTCAGATAGACCTAAAACGAAGCTTCAACAATGGCCTCTGACAGACCTCAAACCATAACTCCAACTGGTCTCTGACAGACCTCAAGACTCTCAACTGGTCTTTGACAGACCTCCTAACTCTCCATAAATACCCAGGATCTCTGATCAAGAAATAACCGGTAGTCTGAAGGTCTAGTTACCTGCATAACCCCAAACCCTCTCACAGGTGGGTGTCCTAGTAGCTGACAAAGGTATGGCATCCTATGCGGTCGTCGGCGTCACAAACTTTCAGGGTTGATGATACGGTTCCCAGAAGGAGTGGCATCATCAAATCCTGAAGAGGCCTCACTTAGCCAACTTCCAAATGATCGGTCCCCGGAGTCGACAATTCAGCTGACCAACAACCCCTTCGACCCAAAGGGTAGAAAAAGAAGCCAACCAGAAGAACCTCGTCCGAGTGTAGATTTCATGAGACACTAATGCAAGCAAAGCCGGCATGCGCCCACTACTTTCTACTCTAATTCTAGGTGCACTCAAGCCCAGGTCCGACTTCTCACTCAATATCAGAACACCCGTCACACCCCAATACAGCAATAATAATCCATATATATAATGCTGAAAATAAAGGTCAGAAATATAAATCCATACAAAATCCTCGACGGGAAAACAAGCGTTAGGATTGACTCTCTTAAGGGACGTTGGATCCCAAATGCATAAGAACTATCGCAGTCCTTAGCAGCCAGGGGACGTTGGATCCCCAGCAGAGTCGCCAGCTGTCGCTACTGCGAAAATCGGCGTCGGCTGAACAGAAGAGTCGCCACCGTGCGTTATTTATCCCACGGGAGGGAAAGGAAACGCTCAGAGTAAACCTCGCACAACAAGGGAAAGGTATGGTCGTCGCAACCAAAACCTGGATTCGGGAGTCGGTTACGCAAGGGGAAGGTATTAGCACCCCTCACGTCCGTCGTACTCGACGGGATCCATGCTTGTTTTCGGGTATGGATTGTTATTCTATTTAAACTATAGGTCAAGGGTTAAAAAGAAAATAAAATGAAAATAAAAATGACTCGGCAAAGTATCGCACTTTATGCCTACGTATTCTCGCCTGGAACGAGAAATCAGAGTCAACGTAGTTCGCCTACCTACGGGAAAGGAGGGGAAGGTTGCTCGCTAGGATATCGCATCCTATGCCTACGTACTTCCACACAGCATGAAAGATCAGAGCAAACGTAGTTCGGGCTAAAACGACCACAGGTTGGTCTTGGTTGATTTTATTCCTTCTGAAAAAGGTTTTCCTGATTAAAAGTCCACGGCGGACAAAATGACTCTTTTGATTTGTTCAACTTCTTTTACGCCAGAAGTGCCTTTTATTGTGTTTGAAGTTTTATTGTGTTTTTCTGTTTGTTTTGAGGGAGAAGAGATAGAACTCTAACCTATGGTTGCGAAGGGAAACAAACTAACCTAATGTTATCATGCATGGGTTAAGACCTAGTGTCTATCATGCTCCTCTCTTGCGCAGAGAGAAACAGAGATCCTAAGGGAATAGACGGGAACAGAAACAATATCAGATATATATAGTAAAACAGTAAAATGCATGAATGCAACAATACAAGCGAGGCAAGGGAGTCCCACTCAACCTCGAACCTGGAAAACAATAGGCAAAAGTGAACAGACTTCACTTTCAACCCAGCAGGGTAAACAGCAAACAATACAGTCAGGAAAACCAATCAATACATCAAGAAATGAAATACAGCAAAATAAACAGCCACAGCAGCTCTGCATCAATATCTATCTTCAAGTCATCTCCAATTAACTACAAGCTTCAGTCAGCAGCAGTCTCTATCTTCACAGTCTTCGAGCAAAGATCTTGAGCACCAGTCCTCAGTCTACAATGGCTTTTCTTCAAGTCTCAGGCTCCAGGATGAACATCAGTCAACCAGATGAAGTGAATGAATGTTAGACAGTTAATTACCTACCAAGGGTGGTTCATCAACTGTTAACATTAAACAGAAAGTTTTCTCTCAAAAGTTCTATCTTTCAAATACATTCACTGATCCTTCCAAAGGAAGGAGGTGGATATTTGAAAGAGACTTTGAATCATAGAGAAAGGATAGAGGCAAACAAAGCCATCTATGTTTGTGAATCAAGTTGCTAGACTAGGCTCTTCCTAACCCTAAATCCTATAGTCTTCAACAGTCTTCTAGCAAACACAGCATCTTCAATGAATTTGAACTTGATCTTCCATCTTGAGTCTTCAATGTGCTTCATCCACAAGGTCTTCACAAGGTCCTCAATTCAATCTTCAAAGGTCCACACCCAAAGGAGAAGAAAAAGAAGCAAAACAATACAAACTATGCCCTAAAGGCCACACAAATGATCAATCAATTCAAAAATCAACCAAAAATAGCATATGGTAATATAAATTCCTAATATAAATTCTAGGGGATCCTATTTAACTACCCTTAAGTCCCATATATTCCCCATAGGCTAACTTGTCCTAAAAATCCCAAAAATAAAATGTTGAAGTTCAAGTATACTACTTAAAAACCCTAATTAAACTATCCTAAGTTCAATTATCTAAACTAATCAAATTTTATTCTAAAAAATCTAGTAATAAATCCAGAGAGTAATACAATTCATTATTTAACATCACCAAAAAGAATGAACAAAAAATCTATTCCTAAAGTCATGAACAAAAATGTACAAGTTCAAGTGTGAAATGAATTAAGGAAAAGAATGCATTATTTTGTAAAATATGTGGAAAATGCGAAAAAAATATAGAATGCAATTTTTATATTTTTTTAATTTTCTAGACATGCTAAGGAAAATATTAAAAAAAGAATGAGTAAAAAACATGCATTATTTATTTAGTTATGAATTTTGGAAGATGAGTAAAATAAGATGCAATTTGAAAAGGAAAATAAAATAAATAATTGAAGGGGGTGCAGATAGTAGGATGGGCTAGTTCAACGCATTGGGCTTCAGAATCAGGGGGTGCAAAAAGAAAAAGAGCCCAACGAGCTCATTTAATGAAACGACGCCATTTCATTCATGTGGAAATTCCCTCCAAATTCTGAATTAAATGTGAGTCGTCCGATGAGAGTCTTGGTCAACCATTGCATGAGATCTAATGGCGCGTGGCCTTCTTCTTCCTCTAGAAACCCTAGGTCTCATACAACCTCCATTTCATGCATGATTCTTCCAGCACTCCTAGCGTCCTCGTCTCTCCATGAAATGACTCGAAACAAAGACCAAAAATGATCTCCTTCTTCCCCTCTATCCAACCATGGCCCTAGCTAACCTTGAAACCTTCTCTACACTTCAAACCGAACACCACAAGTCTTGGGTCCACCATGAAAGCTTGACATGCAACTGTAACAAACCTTGAAAATAATTGTAGCCACGTGTTCTACATGTTACACTGAGTATACTAAACTATAGCACATGCTTTTAATCTTCATATATCAACCATTCTTGATCTTGAAAGAAGTGATGCCATATTTCGAAACTTCATGAAATGGTCTGAAACTTGTCGTAAATGCTCCCTAGCTTGTCTCTATCTCATATAACTTAACATTAAACCCTAACAATGGCTAATCATGGTGATTGGAATCAAAACGTATTCTTACCAATTGGATATGGTGATGGTTGCTATGCCCTGTTTCAGCCCTTGCCAATGGTGCCAAATGATCTTTATATGATGGTGATGATGCTGGTGAAGAGAATTCGTGCTTACACCTCTTGAAAATGCCAATTCGAAGCTTCACACCACTTGGAGTGATGGAGAAGAACTCATGATCCAGCCATGATTTGAGGTGTCTTTTTCTTGCTTTTCAATCCACAACAATGGAGAATGATGATGATGATGATAGCTAGCACAAACAATGGAGTTTGGGAGAGATGGGAATCAAAATGCAATTTTGGAGTTATGAGATGAAAGTATGGTTTGCAAGCAAATAAAATCACCAACCTAACAACAAACAGCTTCATTTCCTTATATAGGAGAGGATTAACAGAATGAGAAGTTTCTAGATTGGTCCTAGAGGGATCTAGAAGCTTATGGAACTTTCATGAATTTATCATTTGATGGCATTTTGAATCATATCATATCATGCTTGCACCTTGGGTAAACTTGAGTGAAAATCTCCCCTCATGAGATATTAGGAGTGTATGCATGAAAAACCAAGTTTTCCTTGCCTTGTGTTAAGCTTTACCATGTTGCCTTATGAGGTAAGAAACAAATTTACAAAGGAAGTCCAATTTTTAAACCTAAACTCAAAAATGTGGCTGAACCAATGTCTTTAAAATGATGTTGGGAATCAATTTGGTATATTGGATGACCCATATTGGCTTTGTAGATCTCTCAAACCATTTTCCAACTTGAACTTTTTCAAGTTATATGCCTTTTTAAGTCATTTTCACCACTTTTTAAAATTCCATGCTCTAAGCTTTTTCAAACTTTCACACCTTCTTTTCTAGCCTTAAAATCCCATTTTGAACAACTTTGATGTTGGGAAGTTTTCCATTTGAAGCTTCCTTGTATGAGTTTTAGGCATATGCTATGAATGACCTGTAATTCATAAATGACCAAAATACCCTTTGCTTGCCAAGACCATAAGTAGAGTTCCCCAAATCATATGAAGGCATACTATACAATTATAGAAATCTAAAACAATGAGGAAAAACTCTTATGTTGACCAGAAATTCATTTGAAATCTCCTTGAGGGGTAAAAATTGCTTGGAAGTCAAGTCACTTTCACAGACAAAACTTCAGATACCTCAGATGACCTGTAACTTGCAAGGACCATAACTTGAGTTCTATAAATCTCCTTGATGTCTTCCACCACTCAAATTAAAGGTATTGAGATCCTCTACAAGTTTCATGTTGGCCAAGGACTCATTTGAAACTTTCATTTTGACTTATCTTGCTTGAAAGTTTAACCTAAACCAGGGAATTTTACCTAGAAACCCTAATTTAGAACCTCCTCTTCTCCTTGATTTCTCTTGATTTCTTCTTGGAATAACAACATATTTTTATTCTCCATGTCAAATGATGAACCCCACATCTCTCCAATAGCCCTTAATGCCCTTCAATCAGTCAATTGACCTAGAGTTGACCCAGATGAAACCCTAGTTGACTGTCTTCAACTGAGGCTCCTGCAATCATTCAAATGACTTGGTTCTCCTCAAAAATGATTCTCTAGACTCTTCATAACATCCATACACACCCCATGCTCTTGGCTCATAGCTCACATTTCCTCTGATGATCCTCAGACACCCTCAGTTAGGAGATAGATGAACTGCTTGATCCATTGACTTGATAGCTTCCAAATTCTTTACTGATGACTTGAATGAGGTTGAATCAGGATAATAACCTCTTGATAGGCCTCTAGAGATGAGAATAATGATTGGTCCCCTGTTAGCTGACTTGCTATGCTTATGCTATGCAGATGAGTAACCTATGTACATGGCCCTATATGCAAATGCTAATGCAATTGAAACATAAACCAAGTGAATAAGGTTGGGCAAATTTTTAGGGTGCAACACATAGCGCTTGGGCCCAGTTTAAACTCAGAAAACACAAAATAAAATGAAAGGAAAAATACTAAAAACGCGGTGCAAATAGCATCAAATTACAGTACGAATTTGGAATTGGCCTGCATGGGGAGGGGGGGAGGGGGTGGATAGCAATGTTCACGAAGCCCAGCATAGGCGTTAATGAAACGCCGCGTTTCGACGCTGTTGTTTCTTCCCTCCAATTGCGTTTGAATATCAGCCGTTAGATGGCTCTTTGGTCAAATGGTCTGCGCACGATCCAACGACAATGCTATCATCTTCTACCTTGGGTCATTAGGGTTTGCTGCACCACCATGAAAACAGTTCCCATGCATGAAACTTCCACTCATTCGTACGCCTTCGTCCCTCCACCAAATGCTTTGATGCAAAAACCAAAGTTGGTCTATTTTCCACCATGAACACGACTGTGCCATTAATTTGTATTGAAACGCCATAAATCACGCAAACCGAACGGATAACCAAACCAACCTCAAAATATCATCAAGTTTCGACCTTCACCAAACTCAACATTCTTTATATAGAAATGATCCTTATGTCATACTCATCAAAACCAGTCATATATCTTGCATTAATACTCAATATACAGCATGTTCTAACTCCATCAAGAATTGACCACCATTGATGGAACTTCTCCAATTGGTCTCAAACTCCTCAAAATGAACCACCTAATTGTCTCTAATGGTTTTATAATAAGAATTCATCCTAGCCATGCCTAGAATAGGGTGTAGGAACAATTTTGCATACCTTGCTCTTGGATATGGTAGGTGCTGAAATTCTCCAAATCAAGCCTTGTAGCTCCTCAAGAATGGTCCTTAGGTGATGAATATTCCTCTGCTTGCACAAGATTTGATGTTGAAATGGCTTGTATCTCAAGATCCAATGCCTTTTGCCTTCTTGCAAATTTAATGGGAAAGCTTTCAATTCTTCATCAATGGATCCTCACTCTAGCATGAACACACTCAGCAATGTTTGTGGTGAAGATTTGTGAAGAGAAATGGAATGGTAATGAAGAGAAAAATGAAGATTCAATGTGATTTGCAAATGGAGAAGTTTGATTTCAATCTCTATTCTCTACCACCATTAACATCAACTATCACCAACCTTGAATCAATGCAATTCATATTCAATATATAGAGGTGTTTAGAAAGGTCTAGAACCTCCTAGAACAATCTAGTAAGAACTTGAATTTTCCATGATAGGGTATTTTGCATTTCAATTCTCACCACATGGTATATCATGCAAAAAAACCCTTGTAATGCTTGTAACCAACTTGAATATCTCCTTACATGAGATTTAGGCCAAGATACAATGCTTAAACACCTTGTTTATTAAGCTTTTCTTTGTTTTGGTTTGGTACCCCATTATGCAAGCAAGACTTTTACAAAGCAACCCTATGATGCAAGCCTCAAATCAAAATTGTGGTTGAACCATTGTTCTTAAAATGTCCTTTGGAGTCAAAATGACCTATCATATGACATGGTTTGGATTTGTAACTTGGATTTTATGATTTTCCATTTCACTTGAATTAACTTATGCCTCATTTTTAGGCCATTTTTATCACTTTTTGATATGAGCATTTTCAACATCTCATGACCACCCTACTAGCCTTAAAACATCATTCTAAGCAACTTTGATGTTGAAGATTTTTCCATTTGAAGCTTAGAAGTAGGAGATATGGCCTTATGCTTGAAATGACCTATAACTTCCAAATGACCAAAATGCCCTTGGCTTGTCAAAGCCATAAGTTGAGTTCTACAAATCCTATAAAGGACTTCTAGTACTCTATAGAAATCTAAGAAGATGCTCTTCAACATTCATGTTGACCAAGAGATCATAGGAATCATCCTACTAGGGCAAAAGTTGTCTGCAAGCTGGGTGACTTTCAAGGACCCAGGTTAACATACCTCAGATGACCTGTAATTTGTCAAAACCATAACTTGAGCTCTGCAAATCCTATCAAGGACTTCTACCACTCAAATTAAAGCTAAAAACAAGCTCTACAACATTCATGTTGTGGGGAAGATGAGATGACAATCACATCTTGAGATAAAACTGCCTGGAAGATAGGGATCAAACTAGGGGATTTTACACTGTCAATCCTTAGAAACCCTAGCTTAAAACTTCTCAAACTCCTCAATAATGATGAGTTGGTCTAGGAATCATCCTTATATTATCTCAATACATCATTCCATGATCACATGGTTCTTGGATTAGGTCTCAACCCTCTCCAAATCTTCAGTTGACCTAGGGTTGACCTAGTCAAACCCTAATTCTACCATTCATGGTTGAATCTTCTGAATTCTTGCATAATGACCTCTCTAGGCTTCATGATGGCTTTCAAGACATCTCATGAGCTTTCTCAAAGCTTCAATTTCATCCTCATAGTCTCAGAATCATCTGAGGAGCTCCCACAACTCTCAAGTTATGAAGCACACAACCTTGGTTTCAAACAAATCCTCTGAGGATCTCTTGAGCTTTCTGACAAAGGTATCAACCTTTGAACACTTGATGGGTAAATAAATGTTGGTCAAATTTTGGGGTGCAACAGCTGCCCCTATTCAAACGGCTTAAACCTGACTGGGTGAGGAGCGAACGACTCTCAGCCAATCAAGGTGCGAGACAGTTGAATACCAGTAAACCCGAAAATTTGCCAACTGCATCTTCGAACACTGAAACACTAGCTGCACGACAACTAGCTGGAGACATATTGATCTGACATCCCTGTCAGTTATCCATGTTAAATCATCATCAGACAACCAAAACACCCAACGTCGCCGCTGGAAGACTAAATCACCTGACATCGCCGTTAGAAACAAACAAAACTCTGAGAAACACCCAACATCGCCACTGGAGAACTGAATCATCTGACCTCGCCGTCCGAAACAAGCAAAATTCTGAGAAACACCCAACATCGTCGCTGGAACACCAAATCCCCTGACATCGCCGTCAAGAACAACCATAACTCGGGGAAACAAACATCCAACATCGACGCTGGAGAACTAAAAGAATCTGAGGAACGCCCAACATCGCCGCTGGAGAACTAGATCCACTGACATCGCCGCCGGAAACCAAAACACCCAACATCGCCGCTGGAGAACCAGAGAGTCTGACAGAACACCCAACATCGCCGCTGGGGAACTAAGGAATAATCTGACAAAACACCCAACATCGCCGCTGGAGAGATATCCAACATCGCCGCTGGAGAACTGGGCTATCTGACGTCGCCGTCGGAGAACCAAACGTACAACATCGCCGTCGAACAACCAAGATACCCAACATCGCCGCTGGAGAACTGAAGAGTCTGACATCACCGCCGGACAACCAAAATGCCCAACATCGCCGCTGGAGAACTAAATCTGAATCACCTAACATCGCCGTCAGAACAAAACACCCAACATCGCCGCTGGAGAACTAAAGGATCTGAATCTCCTAACATCGCCGTCAGAAGCAAAACACCCAACATCGCCGCTGGAGAACTAAAGGATCTGAATCACCTAACATCGTTGCTGTAAGACTAGATCAACTTGACACACCCAACACCGCCGCTGGAAAACTGAAGAATCTCTGTCAAAACACCCAACATCGCCGCTGGAGCACTAAATCTGACATCGCCGTCGGAAAATCAAAATACCCAACATCGCCGCTGGAGAAATAGAGAATCTGGTGTCGCAAACATAACTCTGAGAGACATTCGATATCGCCATCGAACAAACATCCAACATCGCCACTGGAAAACTAGCATAATCTAGGAAACACCCGACATCGCCGTCGAGTACTCAACATAATCTCTGCTGGGGAGTTAAAGAGTCTGACATCGCCGTCAAACATAATCTCCTGACATCGCCGCCAGAAACAAACATCCAACATCACCGCTGGAAACAAACATGATCTGACCTCGCCGTCGAATCCTAAATACCCAACATCGTCGCCGGAAACAAACATAATCTGACCTCACCGTCAAAACAAACATCCAACATCGCCGTCAGAAACAAACATAATCTGACCTCGCCGTCGAAACAAACCTCCAACATCGCCGCCGGAAACAAACATAATCTGACCTCGCCGTCAAAACAAACATCCAACATCGCCGTCGGAAACAAACATAATCTGACCTCGCCGTCGAAACAAACCTCCAACATCACCGCCGGAAACAAACATAATCTGACCTCGTCGTCAAAACAAACCTCCAACATCGCCGCTGGAAACAAACATAATCTGACCTCGCCGTCAAAACAAACATCCAACATCGCCGCCGGAAACAAACATAATCTGACCTCGCCGTCAAAACAAACATCCAACATTGCCGCCGGAAACAAACATAATCTGACCTCGCCGTCGAAGCAAACCTCCAACATCGCCGCCGGAAACAAACATAATCTGACCTCGCCGTCAAAACAAACCTCCAACATCGCCGCCGGAAACAAACATAATCTGACCTCGCCGTCAAAACAAACATCCAACATCGCCGCCGGAAACAAACATAATCTGACCTCGCCATCAAAACAAACCTCCAACATCGCCGCCGGAAACAAACATAATCTGACCTCGCCGTCAAAACAAACCTCCAACATCGCCGCCGGAAACAAACATAATCTGACCTCGCCGTCAAAACAAACATCCAACATCGCCGCCGGAAACAAACATAATCTGACCTCGCCGTCAAAACAAACATCCAACATCGCCGCCGGAAACAAACATAATCTGACCTCACCGTCGAAACAAACCTCCAACATCGCCGCCGGAAACAAACATAATCTGACCTTGCCGTCAAAACAAACCTCCAACATCGCCGCCAGAAACAAACATAATGTAACCTCGCCGTCAAAACAAACATCCAACATCGCCGCCGGAAACAAACATAATCTGACCTCGCCGTCAAAACAAACCTCCAACATCGCCGCCGGAAACAAACATAATCTGACCTCGCCGTCAAAACCAAACATCCAACATCGCCGCTGGAGAACTGAACTATCGAGTAACTCCGCTCCGGGGTTCCCGAAATCATTCTGGAGGAATCAACTCTGCTGAGGACTTCAAGAATCATCTTGAACAAATAACTCCGGCGAGAACCTTCAAGAATCATCTTGAATTGCTAACCATTCTGAGCAAACATTCTGTCGGGAATTCCAGGAATCATCCTGGACAACTCTTGCCGGGGACAAACCAATTGTGGCTTGGGCAGCTTCCAAGGATTCGGCCCTCTTGCGGATTTAGGAATCATCCTGGGCGATCTTAGCTGGGGACTCTAAGTATCAACTTGAGCAACCCACTCTGGAGACTGCGCTGGGGAGCTTAGGAACCATCTTAAGCAAACGGCCCTGCTGAGCAATTCAATAATCATCTTGAACTAGGGATCTCAAAAATCATCTTGAGCACGCGACTTCGTTGGGGAGAATGCTAGGAATCATCCTGGGCAACTGATCCTTCGACGGAACACCTGCAAAACAAGAACGGTAACAACCTAGATCATGTTTATTATGCTTATGCTTCGGCGCCATGTTCCACACGGTGGAGATGCTATGCGTTTATGATATATGCTATGCAATCATGCACAATGATGCGATCCCGTCAGCAAAATAAATGCCGAGGGGGAAATCCTCCTGTCACGGGGGGAGAACTACTCAGATAGAGGAACCATCCTGCTGAGGAGAACGTGGACATGCCAATATCAATTGGACTCCGTCTAGGGGAATGATCTTCAGTTGACTGCTGCAGGGGAAACAACTTCGGTTGATTGCTGCAGGGGACGAAGTTCTACGAGAACCTGGACCTGCTGAGAAGAAACGATACCAATCGCGAGAATAAACTGCGTGGCCTTCTCGGCTACTCTTCTGGGGATGATAACTCTGTGGGGAAACAACTTCAGCTGCTCAACACTCCACTAGGGAAAACCAATCATGGTCTGATCGACTTCGAAGGATTCGGCTCTCCTGGGTATCTGCAAACTCGGCTGAGGAAGGAGAAATCATTCTGCTTCACTGGAGAGAGTACGACTCTGGGGGAAATACAACATCAGCTGTTCAACGCTCTGCTAGGGAAAACCAATCATGGTCCCTACTGCTTCCAAGGATTCGACTCTCTTGGGGGTTGCGGACTCAGCTGGGGAGAGAGAAATCATTCTACTTCTCTGGAGAGTACGCCTTTGGTGAGGAGTTTCAATTCCGCTGGGGAAGAAGGAAACATCCGCCTTCGGGGGAGAGTACAACTCTGCGGGGGAATATAGCATCAGTTGTTCAACGCTCTACTAGGGAAAACCACTCCTGGTCCCAACTGCTTCGCTGGAGAGTACAACTCTGATGAGGAATTTCCATTCCGCTGGAGACTTCAGTCTAGCACCATCAGTTGCTGCATACTTCGGCGAACAATTTCCTACGAAACCTGCACTTGTGACCCGGTGCTGCGGAAAACACGAGCTTCGGTGCCCGAACACTTCTTATGAAACCTGCACTTGTGACCCGATGCGGGGGGACATGAGCTTCGGCGCTTGACTCAGCTGAGAAGATGACGATCCTTCGGGACGCGTCTGCTTGGGGAGAGAATCATCTCTGCCTGGGGAGACATATCACTACTCACGGTCTTGCGTTCAGACTCTGCGGGGGAGAAGCTACTGAACTCTGCTGGAGAAGGAGGAACCGTCCCGCTTCGGGGATATCAATCCTGATCTGCTGAGAATAAACTCGCATACGCCTTACGGAGACTGACCCTTTTGTGTAATACCTGCTGGACTATCAAGTCTGATGAGGAATACCTGTGTATCAACACTGCTGGGGATATCAATCCTTAGCTACTCATTGTACAACTCTGTTGGAGATGTACTGACCCTATCAAGGAAACACCTCTGACGTCCGCGGAAGATAACAATCAATCACTGAACTCGAGTCTCACTTCACCGAGGAAGACAACCCTGAACGGTCTTTTTTTTTTAACACCCTAAGTCCTTATAGGGTACGAAGCAATCTGCTGAGAAATAACTCTTCTCGGGCTGACGTCAAAATCTACCCGTCTAGAGACTACTCAATGGGGGAATCACCGTCGACCTCTGCTTGAGGAATGAGTCAATGACCTAGACTCGGAGGGGAAGGGAGTCACACTCGGACTCTGTGGGGATACAACATTGCATCAGCCCCACTGCTGGGGAAATAAACCCAAATCTGCCAGTCAGGGAAAGCTTCAGTCTCAACCCACTTAGGAAAGAGTAGCATATCAGGCTGATCAACGTTCAATGCTTGGGATGGCCATACTCTACCGGGAATATCAATCAAACCCTGCTGAGGATAATCTTGATCCTACTCTGATAAGGGATGAATGCCATCTCAATTTGCTGCAGTCTCAAACTGCTCAGGGGGAACAACCTCAAACCGTACATCTCTGCTGAGAAACAATCCTGGTTCAGCAACGTCAACACAGGGAATACAGACTACCAATCATGGAGCTAAGTAACAGGTTAGGTTGTAGGATAACAATCCAATGACATCGAGGCTTCTTCAGAAGGCTCAGGTTTTAGCAGGGTAACGACACGATTCCCCAACACTCAACCCTTGCTGGGGTGAACAAACTCATTTGAACAACTTGCCCCAGTACAATTCAACTTGCCCCAATCCGACTTTTGGGAGTAATCATTCTGGACAGAAAGCAGCTGGTAACAAGACAATCCTCAGATGGTCTGTCCTGACATCTGTACAACGAGAGGATTCATCCTCAACTAATCAACTCTCAGCATGGTTGGCTTCAATATCTCTGAAGTAGCTTGCCCCTGAACGAGCGATGAGCGACTCAACGTGCTCTGATTGAACACTGGAGGGATCTGCCCTCAAATCGCAAGAATCCTGGATAACTGCCCCTGATTGGGTCTCGAGAAGATTCACTCCCGATCAACCGCTTCTTGCATAAACTGCCCCTATAATCAACCGATACTCCGGGACTTGTCCTCAGACAAACTGATTCCAAACTCACAGGAAGTCAATGCCCCAGATTCACAGGGCTTCGCAGCATACCGTTCTGATCCAGACTTCTGACGATCCAGTCCTGATTGACTATTCCCTGTTGGAGTTCCTTCGTATCAATTACTGACCTGCAATTAAAATTGTTTATTCACGAATGGTAATTTTAATGCAGTGTTAATGCAAATTTCGAAAAAAATGTACCGTCACTCATTTACGTGTCATGCTAGTGAGTGACGAATGAACCAAAGGGTTCAAACGTAGTGCTGATTCGATCAGTGAAAATACAATAAGGATATGATTAACAAATCATGTAGGAGTCAGGTTACACAACCTTATCGCAATGCGCTTTCAGAATAAACCCTGCCTCAATTAGGTCTTTTAAGGGTTGTATCGTGGTCGGGTTCACGGTTCGTGAAACAAAGGATATTCGCCCAAATTATGATTTGTATCCACCCCTTCTATGTGATGATCTCCGATCCTAAAGTTCAGTTAACTTGGGTCGAGCGCTCGCCTCTTCGAGAGGTATGCTGAATATTGGGAACAACTGGTTAAAGAACTCACAAGGTGTTTCAGAGTGACAGTTACTCCTTCTTTGTTTCGGTATCTGTATCTACACGACTTCGTCCTTGTTCGAGGATTTTTCTTTTTTATATCCTTTCTTTTTCATTCTTTTGATTCCCTAATTTCTGCCTGGACTGACTCTTCAGAGTTCTTTTCGATTTTTCTTTTGAAGTCCAGCGGGATGCCCTGATTTTTGCCTAAGTATTTGCTTTCTAGCTTTTCTTTTTTTACTTAGCGGGCTTTCTTATTCCTTTTTTTTTTGAAACAAGTCGTGCGACACTGGCTGTCTGGATTTATCCGAGAGGCTTGTAACAGTATCGCTCCTGATTGGTGAGGTTTAACCATTGTGGTTGACGAGGTACGACCTCTGGGGAGGAATATGATGTGATTGGTCCTCGAAAGACAACATTCCTCTATAAGACTTGAACGCTCGATCAAGCTAACTGACAACTACCCTGCCCCGGGTTAAGATGTGAGGGTTTAAAAGTCCGAAAGAAACTCCTACTTCTCGGCTCGAAGTGGTTAACAAGGGATTCTCTTCCTTATCTCTCCAGTGTTTAGGGGATTTGAAACAATGCCTTGTACGTCATCGGCAAGGTTTTATTTGAAAGCATACGATCATCGGTTATGAGTATTCAGTTTCATCATCCTCCCTCCACTCTTTGCTAATCATAGTGATAAAGTGGAGTGAATAAAATGCAAGTGTCAGTGCAATGCAGTAAATGAGTGACAACGACATGATTAATTCAGAAAAATGCATAGTCACTTTATTAACATTACCATTCGAAACATACAATGTTTAACAGCAAGTAGTAACTAACAGAAAAGAAACTACAAATGCAAATGATAAAAAGTCCGAGGACTGCCAATGCTGAGGACGTCTGCCTGTCTGGACCACTGGCTTCTGGAAATAACCCTCTGAATCTGCAAGCTCAGACAGCTGAGAGGTTGTCACGCACAACCAAAACTCCTTCTGGAAAGGAAATGCACCCTTTATCGATCAACTGTTGCACTTTCGCCTGAAAAGCCTTGCAATCTTCAGTTGAATGCCCCGGAGATCCACCATGGTAACCACACTGAGCATGGGGATTGTACCCTGGAGGGTAAGGCTCTGGCACGGGCTTGAGAGCTTTCGGTTCCACCAAAGAATTCTGAATCAACTGTGGAAGAATCTGGCTATACGGCACAAGCACTGGATGGAAAAGAGCATTCCTTCGTTCCGAGTTGTTGCGAGGTCTCTTTCGATTCTGGTGCTGGTATTCTTTCCGCCAAGGAGCAAGAGGTTGTCGTTTCTGAATGGCAACGGCCCCTTGTTTAGGCGCTTGTGTCCTTGAACTTGATCCAGGTAGAAACTGCGAGCGAGGCGATTCAGTCACCAAAAGTCGCGGGACATATTCAAGATCTTTCTCAGCTTCAGGCAAAGGAGTGGAATCATTCACCTCTTCTGCAGGGTACGGGATAAACTTTCCCGATGCTCTCATGCCGCCCGGCACAAACCTAATTGTCCTTGAGTCAATAAGGTCTTGAATCTTATTCTTGAGAGCCTTACATGTTTCAACATGGTGCCCCGGTGCTCCTGAGTGGAAATCACAACTTGTGCTGAGATCAACGTCTGATGACACGTCATCCGGTGGATCCAAAGTCCGAAGCTTGAGAACACGGTTCTGAACCAACAGTGGCAACAGCTGGGCATAACTCACAGGTATTGGGTCCACAGCTCTATCAAGTAGCTTCTTCTTTTGATTATGACCTTCAGGGTTATTCTGAGATGCCTGGCGCGGCTGCTGACGAGACAGGTCCTGAGCTTCATGCTGTGTAGAGGATCCATGAGGTCCACTTGGCTTCAGCACAGGTGGCACTGACGGCAACTGAGGAAGCACTTTGGTCTCCACCTCGGGTGCTCGACCACTCTCCTTTTTTAGCATACTTCTCACCACTCCCATGAGAAAGCTCAACTGATTCTGCAGCTACTGATTCTCTTCTCTGAGTACTTGCTGGTCCAGGCGCACTGCCTGTATGTCATTCATGACCTGCCCCAACTGGCTTTGGATTTTCCCCAACTCAGCTTGTACCTGCTCCATTAGTCTGAGTTGCTCGATTCTGGCTCAAACCTGCAAACACAAGGGTTAGAAGACAAGCCCCGGCTTCTGCCATGCAAGATGAATTATGCTAATGCTATGGGTGTCTGTACCTTTAGGAGATCACCCCTAATTCTGGTGTCAACGTGCCAACATAGTGTCAATGCAGTGATAAGACTGGATCCATTCATGGAAGAAAATATCTCATATTGCTCGGGACACCAGAATCAGGGTACGAAATGCGCCTGCAGCACAGACACCTGCTAATGGGATGCAAAATGAATATGCGAACTAATGCAAAATGCAGTCATGCAATAATATATCCAGGTAACTGCTGTTGTGGAGATTCTGTATTAACAATCACTGATGAGAAGAAAACCCCGGTGTAGGACCACAGATCTGATCTGCCAAGAACAACCATCTGATAGGACCATATACATAGGATCAAAATTCTGCTCTGTCAAGAACAAATGTCTGATAATAAGGACCTCTGATGTATGATCAAGAAATATCTGTTGATGAAGTCTTCAGACCCCAAATCAAAAATCTTGCTCTATCAAGAACAAACAACAGCTGCTGATGAAGTCTTTAGACCCCACTCAAAATCTGCTCTATCAAGAACAAACAACCTCTGCTGACGAGGTCTTCAGACCCCTAAAATCTGCTCTATCAAGAACAAACCACTGATGACAATACTCTGATCAAACCTGCTCTATCAAGAACAGACATACACCCGATGATAAGATCCTCTGATCCAAGCCTGCTCTATCAAGAACAGACATACACCTGATGATAAGATCCTCTGATCAAAACCCTGCTCTATCAAGAACAGACATACACCTGGTGATGAGATCCTCTGATCCAAGCCTGCTCTATCCAGAACAGACAAATCTGCAACTGAGAAACCCTGGTACCAACATAACTGATTCACTGTCAAGAAAACCAGGTAGTCTGAAGGTCAAAGTTTCCTGCAATGAACCCAATCCCACTCACAGGCATGGACCTAAACTGACTCAAGGTACGGCATCCTATGCGTTCATCAGCGTCACAGACTTTCAAGAGGGGTGATACGATACCCAGAAGGTGTGGCATCACCAGCTCATGAAGAGGCCTCACTTAGCTGAATCACAAATGATCGGTCCCCAGAGTCGACAATCCACCAAACCAGCAACCGTCTCAACCCAAAGGGTTGAAAGTGAAGCCAACCGGATGAACCTCGTCTGAGCGTAGATTTCATGAGACACTAGTGCCTGCAAAGCAAGCACGCGCCTACTAATTTCCACTCTAAGTCTATGGTGCACTCAAGCCTGGGTCTGGCTTCTCACTCATCAGAACTCCCATCCCACAACAGCGCAAATAATCATATTATACTGAAAATAAAATGCGGGAAATAAAGTGCGAGAAGTAAAAATGCGATAAATAAACGCAACCCAACAAGCAAACATACAAGCGTTAGGATTGACTCTTAGGGAACTGTTGGAGTCCCCAGCAGAGTCGCCAGTTGTCGCTTGCGCGAAAATAAGGTGTCGGCACAACAGAAGAGTCGCCACCTTTCGTTATTTATCCCTCAGAGCGGGAAAGGAAACGATCGGAAAAACCTGACGAAAAAGGGTAAGACAAGGTCATCTCAACCATTGTCTGGGTTCGGGAGTCGGTTACGCAAGGGGAAGGTATTAGCACCCCTCACGTCCATCGTACTCGACGGGATCCTCGCTTGTTTGTTTACTTGGACGGGTTGGTTTAATTCTATCTACCTATCAAGGCTGGCTGAAAAAGAAAAGAAAAATGACTCGGCAAAGCGTCGCACTTTATGCCTACGTATTCTCATCAGAGAATGAGAAATCAGAGTCAACGTAGTTCGGCCTACGAAGGGTTATGGGGGAAGGTAGCTCGCCAAGACATCGCCATCTTATGCCTACGTACTCTCAACAGGCATGAGAGATCAGAGCTCGCGTAGTTCGGGAAACTACGGTTTATTTCCTGTCTTTTACGAAAGAAGTGTTTTTTATTGTGTTTGCGATTTCAACCGCACTAGAGACTATGACCTGAGAGTGAATGCGTCGCATGTCACCCAAAGGGTACCATACTAAACATCCAGACTGTGGAAAAGAAACTCTCCCACAACCCTTTCTCAGATAGCTGAAGGCTCGTAACATACGAAAGAAATCATTCATGATTACTGTATCTTAAACTGTTTTGAGATGAGAAGAGAACAGGCCCAACTAGGAGGGAGACTATCAAGTCCTACTGTTATCATGCCATGGATTCATCCTATGGTTGAGGTTTGAACAGGGGACTCCTAGATGTTATCATGCATAGGTTTCAACCTAAAAGTCTATCATCAAATCCTTATCCAAGGAAATGAGAGTCCTAAGGGATCATGTCAATGATACGCCAAAACAGACAAAGCATCAGCTTAACAGTAAAATGCATGCAATGCAAGTGAGGGAGGAAATGTGTGTGGGGCTTCAGCCTCCACAAGCTCATCTCAACCTCAAGCCAGTCATGAAATAACAGTAATCATACTGAAAAATAAACAACATGTTATCAATTAATAAACAGTAAACTACAATCATACAGATAAAAGAAATGAAATGCCGACAGGCAAACAAACCACATGGGCAAGGGAGTTGGGCTCTACCGAATACCCGCAAGCAAAGCCACGCAATAACAATACAAGCAAAGGGAGAAACTCAACCTCTAGTGCAATTATGCTCCTAGATTCTACTTATTCTAGATGGACTTAATCTAATGCAACAGACATGTTAAGCAAAACACACAATACAGAAAAGAAAAACAGAAGAAAACAGAAGAAAGCTTCAGCTCCTCCAGCAGCAACTCAGTCTTCAGACTTCAGACATCACTGGCTTTCCAAGTTTCAACCCTACAACATGAGTTTCAACTCATCTTTTCCCTTAAGCTTCAGCTTCTTTGATCAGCTCCACCTTCAGGCTTAACCATCTTCGGGGATCTTCAAGTATCAACTTGATCTTCGTGCTCTTCAAGCTTCAGCTGGAATGGCAATCTTCAAGGATTCATCCTCTTCAATACTCTCCAATGAAGTCTTCATCTTCATGCTCAGGCTCTGCATCTCTCAAGACAATCAAAACCAGAGAAAATCACTTACTAGATAAGCTGGGGGATATTGAATTGCTTATTTGATCACCAAAGGTGACCTTTAAGGGTTCAATATCAAGGGAATGGTTCCCTCAAAAGTTCTACCTCCTAGGCATAGCACTTATCCCTCCAAAGGAGAGAGGTGTATGCCATGGAAGGACTTTGAATCATAGGGAGGAATGGAGGTGAATGATACCATCCATGTTTGAGAAAGAAATTATCTACATCTAAGCTCTTCCTAGTTTCTAACCCTAAACGACAAAAAAGAAAAGAAGAACCAGCTCCTCAAGCTCCTCCATGCATCTGCCAATCTTCAACCATGCTCCACAATGAGATACCAAGCTCCTCAAACCAAAGGAAAACTCCAAAGCAAAGCAAACTAAACAAACATGCCCTAAAGGCAACACAAACAATCATTTAATGCAAAAATCAACTAAAAATAGCATACTATCATATTAAATCCTAATATAATTTCTAAGGGACCCTACATATCTACCCTTAAGTCCCATATACTCCCCATAGACTAAATTGCCCTAAAAAACCCTAAATCTAAAGTTGTTATGGACCTATATTAAAGTTTTAACCAAATTCTACACTACTTAGAACTACCTAATTAAAACTACCCTAAAAATTGTTACAAAAATATGGCATTAATTCAGGGGGAACCTAAAACATTCATCTAACTACCCTAAAAAGATTGAACTAAAAATCTTAAGGGAACTATCCTAACTAAATTCTACAAAATCATGCATCAACTAAAAGAATTAAAAAAGCAATTAAAAGTAAAAATATGCAAAAAATATAAAAATGAAATAAAATGGCAATTTTATGGCTTTATATTTTTCTAGACAAAAAATGGAAAATGGGGAAAAAATTCCCATTGCAAAATATTGATTTTTTCAATTTTATATGAATTTTTAAAGTAGAATGAAATTTGGAGTGAAATTAATATGGAATTAATGAGATGGGGTGCAGAAAGAAATAAAATTCAGTTGTTATGATGATGGGCCCAGATATGGGGGTGCGCATAGCATAGCGCTTGGGCCCAGTTTAAACTCAGAAAACACAAAATAAAATGAAAGGAAAAATACTAAAAACGCGGTGCAAATAGCATCAAATTACAGTACGAATTTGGAATGGGTCTGCATGGGGGGGTGGATAGCAATGTTCACGAAGCCCAGCATAGGCGTTAATGAAACGCCGCGTTTCGACGCTGCTGTTTCTTCCCTCCAATCGCGTTTGAATATCAGCCGTTAGATGGCTCTTTGGTCAAATGGTCTGCGCACGATCCAACGGCAATGCTATCATCTTCTACCTTGGGTCATTAGGGTTTGCTGCACCACCATGAAAACAGTTCCCATGCATGAAACTTCCACTCATTCGTACGCCTTCGTCCCTCCACCAAATGCTTCGATGCAAAAACCAAAGTTGGTCTATTTTCCACCATGAACACGACTGTGCCATTAATTTGTATTACAACGCCATAAATCACGCAAACTGAACGGATAACCAAACCAACCTCAAAATATCATCAAGTTTCGACCTTCACCAAACTCAACATTCTTTATATAGAAATGATCCTTATGTCATACTCATCAAAACCAGCCATATATCTTGCATTAATACTCAATATACAACATGTTCTAACTCCATCAAGAATTGACCACCATTGATGGAACTTCTCCAATTGGTCTCAAACTCCTCAAAATGAACCACCTAATTGTCTCTAATGGTTTTACAATAAGAATTCATCCTAGCCATGCCTAGAATAGGGTGTAGGAACAATTTTGCATACCTTGCTCTTGGATATGGTAGGTGCTGAAATTCTCCAAATCAAGCCTTGTAGCTCCTTAAGAATGGTCCTTAGGTGATGAATATTCCTCTGCTTGCACAAGATTTGATGTTGAAATGGCTTGTATCTCAAGATCCAATGCCTTTTGCCTTCTTGCAAATTTAATGGGAAAGCTTTCAATTCTTCATCAATGGATCCTCACTCTAGCATGAACACACTCAGCAATGTTTGTGGTGAAGATTTGTGAAGAGAAATGGAATGGTAATGAAGAGAAAAATGAAGATTCAATGTGATTTGCAAATGGAGAAGTTTGATTTCAATCTCTATTCTCTACCACCATTAACATCAACTATCACCAACCTTGAATCAATGCAATTCATATTCAATATATAGAGGTGTTTAGAAAGGTCTAGAACCTCCTAGAACAATCTAGTAAGAACTTGAATTTTCCATGATAGGGTATTTTGTATTTCAATTCTCACCACATGGTATATCATGCAAAAAAAACCTTGTAATGCTTGTAACCAACTTGAATATCTCCTTACATGAGATTTAGGCCAAGATACAATGCTTAAACACCTTGTTTATTAAGCTTTTCTTTGTTTTGGTTTGGTACCCCATTATGCAAGCAAGACTTTTACAAAGCAACCCTATGATGCCAGCCTCAAATCAAAATTGTGGCTGAACCATTGTTCTTAAAATGTCCTTTTGAGTCAAAATAACCTATCATATGACATGGTTTGGATTTGTAACTTGGATTTTATGATTTTCCATTTCACTTGAATTAACTTATGCCTCATTTTTAGGCCATTTTTATCACTTTTTGATATGAGCCTTTTCAACATCTCATGACCACCCTACTAGCCTTAAAACATCATTCTAAGCAACTTTGATGTTGAAGATATTTCCATTTGAAGCTTGGAAGTAGGAGATATAGCCTTATGCTTGAAATGACCTATAACTTCCAAATGACCAAAATGCCCTTGGCTTGTCAAAGCCATAAGTTGAGTTCTACAAATCCTATCAAGGACTTATAGTACTCTATAGAAAGCTAAGAAGATGCTATTCAACATTCATGTTGACCAATAGATCATAGGAATCATCCTACTAGGGAAAACGTTGTCTGCAAGCTGGGTGACTTTCAAGGACCCAGGTTCACATACCTCAGATGACCTGTAATTTGTCAAAACCATAACTTGAGCTCTGCAAATCCTATCAAGGACTTCTACCACTAAAATTAAAGATAATAACAAGCTCTACAACATTCATGTTGTGGGGAAGATGAGATGACAATCACATCTTGAGCTAAAACTGCCTGGAAGATTGGGATCAAACTAGGGGATTTTACACTGTCAATCCTTAGAAACCCTAGCTTAAAACTTCTCAAACTCCTCAATCATGATGAGTTGGTCTAGGAATCATTCTTATAGTATCTCAATACATCATTCCATGATCACATGGTTCTTGGATTAGGTCTCAACCCTCTCCAAATCTTCAGTTGACCTAGGGTTGACCCAGTCAAACCCTAATTCTACCATTCATGGTTGAATCTTCTGAATTCTTGCATAATGACCTCTCTAGGCTTCATGATGGATTTCAATACATCTCATGAGCTTTCTCAAAGCTTCAAGTTCATCCTCATAGTCTCAGAATCATCTGAGGAGCTCCCACAACTCTCAAGTTATGAAGCACACAACCTTGGTTTCAAACAAATCCTCTGAGGATCTCTTAAGCTTTCTGACAAAGGTATCAACCTTTGAACACTTGATGGGTAAATAAATGTTGGTCAAATTTTAGGGTGCAACAGCTAATACATCCTTTCGTGCCAAGAAGAGGCACATTAGGGAAATCCCCACAACTGTGAATCATGGTAACCCCTCCATACATGGGATCGTACTAACAGATATTATAATGTTTGAGTGATAGAAGCTTTTCTGTCCATGCAAGACTATCTTTTAGATTCCATAGAGAGGTGGTCCTTGGTAAGTGTGAAATAAACCACTTATGAAGGAGAGCGGTACAACAAGTAATCTGGCATTCTCCATGGGATTTCTTCAGAAGAATAAAGAATTATGCATCAGCTAGCAGGGTGGGAACATGGTTCCTAATCAAAAACAGGTTGATTGCGTTCAAGTCAACGAACTCGTCGACTCTTAGGAACAGAAGGAGTCCATAAATCAATAAGGCTAAGATGGCTTCAAAGATTTCTGTGTCTTTCTTATCAGTGTGAGCTTCAGCTCTTTCCATCAAAGGTCTTGCTTGCAAACCAGAGAATCCATCCTTGACATCCAAATGTGTCTAAAGATCAGATGGCTCTAGGTGTAAGGCTTCAGCTAAGACTCTTCTATTTGGTCTTCTTTCCCTTCCAAATAATGGTTGAGGAGTGACACATAACCCCATCAAAACAAAATACTCCTCTAATGTTGGTAGCAATTGATAGTTTGGAAACGTGAAGCAATGGTAAATGGGGTCGTAGAACTGCATGAGAGCCATTAACATCTCCTCATCTACTTGGAGCTCCAAAAGAGGTATAAGGTTTCCATACTTGTTGCTAAATGACAAAGGATCTTCTACTAGGCCTCTTAGTATTCTCATATTCTCCAACTTCGGGCTTTTGAATGTGCATCTCTGAGTTATTCTCTTTCATGAGTTCATTACAATGTTTGCAAAGCAAGAGATTGGGCTCCTTGGATGTTAGCAAAAAAAATGAGATGCAATGCAATTGGTTTTAAGAAACTCAGAAGATAGATTTGCAAAATAAACACTTTTGGCACAAAAACCTTACTTTACTAATAGTGGAAAAAGTTACAACTTCAAAGTACAATACAAGAGACTTAAAATACGAGAGGAAAAAGACTAGGCCCTAATGTCTCAAAATGTTCCAGCTAGAAATAGGCATATCCGCGCGTCCTTTTCTGTCTCTTCTACTCGACATTCTCCAATACTAGCTTGTCTATGATTCCCTTCCAAGAACCGAACGTAGGTGGGATGTCAGAGTACTCATGAGTACTAAGCATCGACTGAACACTAGAGAAAAATAAATTCTCTTGTTCCACATATCTGTCAACAACCCTCCTTTCAAGAAACTGAATCAGATCATTCTTCTCCTTCAACTGTCTCTTCATCTCCAGCTGCTCGGAATGGATGACATGCTACTTGCACTCCCAAGTATCTCGTTCAAGTTTCATCCTAGCCAATGTCTCTTGGTATTCTTCCATGCGCTCAACAGGGATGACAGAGGAAGAAGCAACAACAGTCTGCAAAGGTTTCTCTAGTAGATAAGGCATTTTGAGGTCACGGGATCGAGAATGGACCCACTGCATGAAAGGCTCAAATGCTATACAATTCCTCTTTCCTAGATCAGCCTTGGTCTTTTTATGGATAGTCTTCCAAGCATCTGCAACACTGTCTCTAAACCCCATACTGACTTCCGCGTTGAGATAGAAGAAACCTGACAACAGGATGTTGCTAGGCTTTTCCTTCATGGGATATCCAAACTGGCGTCTTGCAAGAACTGGGTTGTACTTGATTCCCCCTTGTATATTGAGAAGAGGTACATAAGGAAACAAACCACAACTGTCAATGATCACTCCCTTATCATAATCAGGATCGTACCAATGTACATCAGTCTGAATCAAAGTCGTGAGTCTTTGGGACCACCTTAGCCCATTTGGAATTTCTCTAAAAAGATCTGTCTTCGACAAATATGCAACAAACCACCTATACAACAGGGGAAAACAACATAGGATGGTGCCATCTCCTTTTAGAGTCCTATAGTAAATAGAATGGTATGCATCTCCAAGCAGATTAGGCACTGGATTACCATTCATAAAGATTTGGATATCGTTGATGTCAATGAAACCTTATTCTTTGGGGAATAAAACTAAGCCATAGATAAGTAATACAAGAACTGCTTCAAAAGAATCTAGATTGTTCTCCTTGGCAAGAAATGCAGCTTTCCCTATAAAACATTCAGAAGGTAGACCTCTGAGTCCATGCTTGGTGGTGAGATTTGCTTTTACTTCTAAAGCTTCTAGGTGAATGGAATCTGCAATGTCTTTCGGTGAAAGGAGCTTCTCTAAACCACTTAACGACTTCTTATCCAACACAGGCAGACCAATATGATTTGAGTACTCTTCTAAGGTTGGGATGAGTTGGTAATCGAGAAAGGTGAAACATCGATAAAGAGGGTCATAGAACTGCACAAGTGTGTTGAGAACGCCTTCTTGTATCTTGATCTTGATAAGTCCCAACAATCTTCCATAACTCATTCTGAAGTCTTCAGGGCAAGACACTAAGGCCACCAATTTCTTCAACTCTGTTAAATCTGGTTTCTTGAAGTTGTACTTTCTAGTGTTTCTTTTTCCAAAATCTATGACCTAAGGTTTTTGAAATAAAGAAAACGAATAAGTTTCTCAAAACCAACTGCGTGAATGCTTATGATGAGATGATGAGATGATGCACAGGAAACACATATCCAAGTATTCACATATTCACATACATAGTTCATATGTACACAAACAAAGTCCTAGGCTTGGGTTACAATCATGGAGCCAAGGTATACCCTTCCCAACAGACATGTACCATGGGTTGTTTGTACTTGCACAATGGGTTCTACAAAGTTCCCAGAGTCATCGATAAATCTTTAGGATATTATTAACCTACATGACTACTCATGTGAGCCAAAAATATTCTCAAGATAAACTCGTCTGAGTGTAGTATCGCGTATCAACCATTCGGGACTACTCCCTCATAGTCATCGCACTACGTCATAAAAAGGCCAAGTGGGGTAAGTGGGTAACTAAAAGGTCCTCAGTTTCACGGACTCCCGGGTCGAGAAAAGTAATGAACGTATGACTACTCATACATTATCAGTAATCCCAAAGGGTTGTCAACTAAGCGTGGTTACATCATATGTTAAATATATTAGGATTACTCCCAACAGTCAGCTATTGATCATGCCACAATCCTATCATAAGTATACACTCAAGTCCGGGCTAGGACTTATCTCACCTCTCAATGTATCTACCCAATGCACATGTACAACATAACAGGTATAATATAGAGATATTCACAAATGTACATGTATAAATAAAACAAAAACACAAACAAGGTGGGCTTAACCCTCTTTAAACAATATTTCCCAGTGAAGTTGCCATTTTTGTTGCGATGAGAATCAGATAACAAGCTATTAAGTAACTTGAATCACAAATATTTAAATATTCACCACCGAGCTTTGATTTATCCAAAGGAAAGGATAAATATCAAAGAAAACCCTAAGTGCGCTACGTAACAACGAAGCTAAGAGATCGGGGGGTTCAGGGGTTGGTTATATTAAGGGAAGGTATTAGCACCCTAAATATTTGTAGTACTCTACATGAGCCTCTTGTTAGGTATTTGTGTTACTGCTAATGTGTGCTTGATAGTGGTTATCTACTAAGGTAAAGGTGCCAAAAGGTAAAGACCTATGGGTATATACACTAAGTATGCTTGCCAAGACGTCGCATCTTGTGCCAACGTATCCTTACAAGGATGGAATCAGAGCAATGGTAGTTCTCCTAACTAGGGTAGAGGAAATCTTAACTATGGTAAAGGTTCCAAGGGGAATAAGTATTTATAACAATGATACTTATATAGAGTTAACAATCTCTCTAAGTCTAAGTTGAAAGACTAAACTGGGGATTGACTTTAACAAAATTTAGAAAGGGGAAGGTGGATACTCATAAAAATGGTACACACATAAAGTTATTAAACGCTAGACCTAAGTTCTAAGTTATAGGATTACTCACAAGGTAGGCTAAGGTATTAAATTTAACAAAACCAAAGGGATATAGGTTCTAACGTAAGGCTAAGTTTAAGGACCTAATAACTCTAACAAGGTCAAGGGAACGCTAAAAACAAATGAGCTATCAACTAGTCAATAGAGAGATTTTCCTTTGGACTAAGGAACACAAGGAAACTCTTTAGGATGAGAGCTAAAAAGCTACATCACTTGGGGAAAACTTAACAAAGTTAAGAGGAAGTAAAATAAAGGTGATACTCAAACATATATCATTCAAGCATGATGAAAACATATAATCATGGTAACAACCAAAAAGATGAGGGTGAGTATGTGACAACATCAAGAAAAGATTAATAAGGTTAATAGATAAAAAAAGGTAACAACCAAGCATTCATCCATAGAAGTTTAGAATCAAACCCAATGGTTTCAACCAAAGGTAAACATCGATGTTACAACATATAAACAATCATGAAACAAATTTCTTACAAGACCAAACATTATAAATGACAATTTGAAGTACAAACGGATCATGAATAAGTTAAAACATTACTTATCATAGTAAACATCAAAACTCAAGATCAACATGCATAAATCATAATAATGTTTAAAGCACGGATATAAGTCAAAGAAAGTAGAGGTAACAACCAAAGCATGAGAGTGAATGTAACAACGTCCAAGGTGCAGACTTGACAAAGTTAAAAAGTACAAGGTAACAACCAAACATATATCTCAAAGGAGTTTCAAATCATGGTGACAACCAATGTGAATACTCAAACGTAGATGTTACAACATCTAAACAAAACATGAAGTATAGTTCTAACAAGAATAAAACATCATGGGTAACAATTTTGAGGTTCAAAACATGTATTAGAGTTCAAAATAAACATGCAAAAGTCAAGACATTACTTATCATGTATAAAATGTTACAACACTTATCATGTATACAAATTATGTCATGGAAAAGATAACAACCAAGCATGCTTAACAAGGAATATATGTTCATCACAAGTATTAAGTCATAAAAACATGCATACCAATCATCTTTCAAAGTAAAACAACAAGTATTTAAGAATACTTAAGGCACAGTATGAGAGACATAAAGCACATGTATATTCAAATCACTTGATCATGGAAAAGAATCATATGTTAAGGGAAAGGTAACAACCAAAGTTTCAAGAGATTCAAACATGTATTCACATATGGACATGAACTTGAAAAAGTAATAACAACCAACTAACAACAAGGGCATACAATTTCACTACATCAAGTGATGTTCATACAAGATGTATAGGGTTCATACAATTCAAAAATGTGCAAGGAGAGTCAAAGGATCAATCATTAGCTCAAAAGGAATCCTAAGAAACCCTAAAACGTCATATACGTTGATCATGAATAAGTACAACATAAAATAATCCTTTTGGAAATTTCTTTTCATAAATAAAAAAATAGACATTCTTATGAGCATTTAGAAAAAATAATGGGCAAAAAATTATTTAAGATGATGAAGTTATGACAAGTTGAAGTTTTTAAGAAAATAAACGATTCAAGTCATAAAAATAAGGGAAATAGTCCCTGTGGGTGTTGAATCCACGCTGCTAAGGTTACAACCTAAAACAGTAGCCAAACCAGCCAATGCGTGTTTTGTGATAATTAATGGAGACATGAATATATATATATATATATATATATATATATATATATATATATATATATATATATATATATATATATATATATATATATATATATATATATATATATATATATATATATATATATATATATATATATATATATATATATATATATATATATATATATATATATATATATATATATATATATATATATATATATATATATATATAGGATATCCACTTGAAAATTAAGAAAAAACAAAAGAACTGGGTTGAGGGGGATTCGAACCCTAGTCCTTTCAGTCACAACATCACACACAAACACGCTTCTGCCACTGGGATGACCTTTACATCCAGTAACTATATGGCAAACAATAAATATAAAATAAAACAAGTCCTAAATGCTACGCGAAGCTTCTTCTTCCTCAGAATGCCTTTTCACCAATTTCAACCATTTCAAAACTCTAAATTTCTGGATAATCATCATAATGACATGCTATAAAAGAGAAACTTGTGTGTTCTCCAACAAGGAACACAATGGTAATATTCAATTTCTCTAATTATGCCACTAAATCAAAAATTGATCTCTACAACACATGAACCCTAAAAATTCAGTTTCACATACATTGATCGTGAACAATGACTAAATGATGGAAAACACTATATACCACATAACAAACAAGTTTCATGTTCAATGTACATCAAGATACAGCATGGTTCTATGAGTTTCAGTTATGAACGCTTACCTCTTAAAGCCAAAATTCAAATTTCCAAACAAGCTGCTACATAACTGTTTCAGTGACTTAGATTGCTTCCATGGACCTCCTTGAACCTTTCTAGATGCTAAGGACCTAATGGAATCAACTGGAGCAGGTTATGATTCTCTTCTTGCAAAATGAGAAAAATGGAATTTTGAACCCTAGCCAAATGGAGTTACAGTCAGGATTTGAGGTTCTGGATAGCTCAAGACATGTTTGAGGATTAATTTTGAAGTATCAAAGTGTTTAGAATAGGTCAGAATAGGGTTTCGGCTTAAGAAATGCAGAAAGTCCATGATTCTTGGATTGAAGGTTGAATTTTGTATTTTTGAGGTTTTTGATCAATGTGGTGGTTTTGACACCCTTATGAGGTGTTTTGTGGTTTGTGTGAATGATTAGATTGGAGGTTTTATGACTGTAAAAGATTTTGGGTGAGGTTTTGCAAAAAGGAAGATTCTTGGTTTCAAATGGTGACTTGAATACCAATTCTGATATGGGAGGATTTTGGTATCCTTTTAGGTGTGTTTTTTCTCCTCTCTTGGCGCATGAATCAAGCCTCTATTTATAGGTCAATAATGAGGATTGCTTCTGTAGAAAAATAACTTGATGGTTCCATGGCTTAGTTGGATTTAAACTTGATGGTTTGATGGTTTTCATGGTTCCAATGCAAGGTACAAGGAGATCTTGAGTGGTTGGACTGTTTTAGATCTTGCTTCTGCAGATGGAACAATTTATGGTGTCAATAAAAGCCATTTATGGTTAAAGTTGCTTTTCAAGAATGACATTGTAACCTTTATGTCCAAAACTTCCATAAATGGAATGTAACTTGAATTAATGCTCAAACCTTTCTGTAATGACTCAAAAATTAGTATAACCTTCTGATTATAGATGGATTTATAAATCTCAAGGTTATCAATCAAAGTATTTTGCATATTTTCTTGATATTGCAACTTGTTCTTGGCATGACAATGACCAAAATTTCAAGTGTGGAGGGCTAACTTTCCTCCTTCGAAACTCCTAGCTCAAAAATGGTATGAATGATTTCTTGTAGTTTTAGAAATCCCTAAAAATGACCTACAATGTTCATGTTTGATGAAATTCTTGACTCAAAAGGGATCATGGTAAAAACTAGCCTTGAAGTTGGCTGAAAATTGAAGGAACAAAGCTGCCTTGAAAATATTCTAAGTGTTTTTGAAATTCTTCCAAACTTTTAAGATTCATAACTCAAAATATAAACATATTTTCTCATAGTTCAGTTTGAAACTTTTGTAGTACATGATGAGATTTACAAATTGATATTTGGAACTCAAAAAATGGGTGTGTGGATTGAAAGTTATGATCTTTCAAAGTTGGTACCAAAATTAGGTTTTTTCACATACTTAGAAAAATTCATGTTATCCAACTTTACTTCTTTTGCAAGAAATTCTAAAATCTTGATTTTTCATGATCAAACTCATTGGTTAAACATGTCTTGATGAATTTTAGCTTGAATACTTCAATTTTAACCAAAAACCACAAAAGTCAAAGGGTTGACTTTGTCAGATGAAATTTGTATTAGATGAATCCAATTGTTTGATCTTTAATGAATTTGCATCTTTGGACTTGTCATTCATCATAGATAGGCTCTCAGGATGTATATGAACATGTTGAATCATGTCCTAAGACTTGGTATCATGCTTGGATCAAAAGTCAAAGACATAGTTGACTTTTCCTAATAAAATCTTAATTTGGGGATAGATGAAATTGGGCTTCAATGATCTTGCAATGAGACCAATTGACACTTGGTTCTTGCTGAACATAAGTCTCTTGAGCGTATGGAAACTTGATTTGATGATGACCAATCCAAAACATTGACTGATCAAGCAATAATCCTCTTGATTCCAAAGGTGCAAAACCCTAATTCAGATGAACCTCAACAATAACAAACTTGAAACAATGTTAGGGTTAGTAAACATGCTTGATGCTCCTAAAATGGTGATGAAATCTAGGGGTGAAAATTTAGGGTATGACAGTTGCCCCTATTTAAATAGATTTACCAGATGGTATGAGAGATGACAATCTCCATAAAATTAGGGTAAAAGATATTTAAATATAGCAAACCGAAAAGTTTGCCCATAGATGCAATGACATGCTAAGGACGAAAAAACTATGCAAGTGTTGACATGCTATGAACTCTACAATGATGCTTTATGATGCAAAAATGTAAACTGTAGACGACCACAACAAACAAGAATAAAGCCGACACAACGAGTAACGACTCGCTAGGAAAGACAAACACCAAGGAAACTTAGAGTGATCAGGCATAAGTTCAAACATGACCAAGATGACACTCTAGAGGAAGGAAACTTCCCAGTGGAGGTAGAGACACCAGAACAAATCCACTAGGAAAAACCAAAAAGAGATGAAATTCCCACTAGGGATGAGGTGGAGTAAAAAAGGTTGACCTCTAACAAGAGAAACAAACAGGACAAATGAGACTCTGCAGGGAACAAAACCAAACAAAGAATTTCCTTACAGCGAAGAGTTCAAATGAGATCTTTAGGAAACGACCGGAGGAGAAAACAAAAACAAACTAACTGGACTTACCGGGGATATTGGTAACAACCAAACATCTAAGATATCACTGGGGATATTGGTAACAATCAATCATCCTAAAATCTCACTGGGGGTATTGGTAACAACCAATCGTCCTAGAGTCACTAGGGATATTGGTAACAACCAATCATCCTAAAATCTTGGGGATATTGGTAACAACCAATCATCCTAAAATCACTGGGGATATTGGTAACAATCAATCATCTTAAAATCCTGGGTTAGGTGAAGATTGCCAATAACCATTGGACTTGATAATATCGGTAACAACAGAGCTTCAAAAGGAGAACTAGTAACAACTGGATTCTACAATACCAATAACAATTGGTTCTAAGCAATACCAATAACTACTGGACTTTCATATTAATGCCAGTCACTACTGTATTTTTCTAGGGATCGGTTACGATCAAATCGGAAATATCAATAACAATTGGATTTTCAAGCGATGCCAATAACCACTGGACTTTTCAGATGGGACTGGTTACGACCAAACCATCAATACCAATAATGATTAGATTTAAGCAATGCCAGTAACTACTGGACTTTTAGATGGGATTGGTAACGATCAAATTATTAATACCAATAACGATTGGATTTAAGCAATGTCAGTAACCACTGGACTTCCAGGTGGGATTGGTAACGACCAAATCATCAATACCAATAACGATTGGATTTAAGCAATTCCAGTGACCACTAGACTTTCTGGAGAGCTAGCAACGACTAAACTTTATGGGGAAAACTGGTGACCACCAGATAACAAATTAAACTGAGTAACTAGTAACGACTTACCTCACAGGGAAATACTGGTAACTACCAGATAGACAATGTCAACAAAGATTAAAATTGCATAAGTGCCAATGACTATTGGACTATCCACCAGAGATTGCTAGTTACAACTAGAATTTAGGGGCGTTGGTAACAACCAAAAAGTTAATAGATGCCAGTAACAACCGAGTTTAGATAAGGGAATTGGTGACGACCCAAGATCTCAAAAAAAGGTGCAAGTTACCACTGGAAATAGGAACAGTCAACAACCATAAAGGATGTAACAGATATTGTCGGTTACCACATGAGTTAGAGTCAAAAGCTACATCCAAACAACACAACCCAAAAGGCATGCTAAATGAACATGCTATGGTATGATGCAAATGCTCAAAGATGCGCAAGAACCGGCTCTGACAAGAGACATAGGATCAGGTGACTCAAAAGGGAAGGTAGATAACCATCTAGTTCACTGGAGAAATAAAGGAATCACTCTGAATCCAGGGAACAAAGGTGTCCACAATAACACATGGGGATTAAACCTACTTCACTTCATCGGGGCACAGTATAAGGCTTTGGCAAGCTTGCTAAAGATAAAGTACAAACGTCTTTGAGGAGTCAAAGTGTCTACTTTGAGGATGGGTCTTCAATCACATTAAAACTTCTATTAAACAAGGGGTATAGGAGAAATCATTTTCAGTGGGGCTACGTACTGCTGAGATGGCAATATCAAAGTTTCTGCCACTTTTAGATTTCCTGGGAGAAAACTGATTTCCACTAGAATTTTCCACAAACCAAAGTAACTACTTGTTCTGTTTTAGTTTTCTTTAAAATCACTTTCAATTCAAAACTTTTTGCTTTTCAAAAATCATTATTGACAAATAAGTGATGTTTTGCATAACAAAGAAATGAAAAGAATGTAGTAAATTGCAAACAAATGAAAGGTCCAAAACTAATTTTATTCATGAATGGTAGCTTGTGAATGACAAAGCTCCATGGAATATTTACAATTGAAAAGGGCAAAAAGGAAAAGGTTACATCAAATCCCATGACAATCTTGCCCCACTAACTAAGAATTCCCTAGATCTTCGTCTTTGACCAGAGTAGTGGAAGTGAACCTTTTTAGAAATCCTCGACAATGGTAACAACCTCTGATTGCAGTGAAATGCTCTTGTCCCTAACTTTTTTCCTGAACCGCCCTTTTAGGTTTTCGATTCACCAGGACGCTCATTTTTGCCTAAGCCGCCCTTTCAGGTTTTTGACTTAGTAGGCTTTTTCTTTTTTTATCTTATCTCTAATTTTTGCCTGGATCTCCTTCATAGGTTATGATCCACCGGGATACCCTTTTTTGCCAAAGCCACCCTTGTGAGTTTTTGACTTAGCGTGTTTTTTAAGCATAATATTTTCTGACTGCATCAGAGTTCATAGGATGAGCAAGTCGTTCATTGTCCATTGTCATCAGGATGAGTGAGCCTCTAGAGAAATTTGTCTTCACAACAAGTGGGCCATCATAATTAGGCATCCACTTCCCGCGCATGTCTTTATGAACTGAAAATATCTTTCTGAGTACGAGTTCTCCCACTTGGAACTCTCGGGTACGAACCTTCTTGTCAAAGGCTCTCTTGATCCTCTTCTGATATAGCTGGTCGTGGCACATGGCAGTCATTCGTTTCTCGTCAATGAGATTCAACTGATCAAACCTTTTTTTGACCCACCCTGCCTCTTCTAACTTTGCTTCCATTAGGATCCTCAAAGATGGTATCTCAACTTCAATGGGTAAGACTACATCCATCCCATATACTAAGGAAAAGAGAGTTGCCCCTGTTGAAGTGAAAACGGACGTTCTATATCCGTGCAAGGAAAATGGTAACATCTCATGCCAATATTTGTAGGTTACTACCATCTTTTGCATGATCTTCTTGATGTTCTTGTTTGCAGCTTCAACAACTCTGTTCATCTTTGGGAGATAAGGAGAAGAGTTGTGATATTCAGTTTTGAAGCTATCACACCGCTCTTTCATCGTTTTGCTGTTCAGATTGGTACCATTGTCCGTGATGATACGGCTAGAGATTCTGTATCGACTGATAATCTCCTTTTTGATGAAGCAGATGACCACCTGTTTAGTCACATTGGCATAGGATGCAGCTTCCACCCACTTGGTGAAGTAGTCGATAGCAACAAGAATGAAAAGGTGTCCATTGGAAGCTTTTGGCTTAATTGCTCCAATCATGTCAATGCCCCACATTGAAAATGGCCAAGGTGATGACAATATGTTTAGCAAAGTTGGAGGTACATGCACCTTGTCCGCATAGATCAAGAACTTATAACATTCTTGGTATATTAGATGCAATAAATTTCCATAGTTAACCAGTAGTATCTAGCTCTCAGAATCTTCTTCGACATAGCATATCTGTTGGCGTGAGTGCCAAATGTTCCTTCATGAATATCTTGCACCAATAAGTATGCTTGATGTCATAATTTCTTTTATAGAGCACATCATTGCTGAGAAAGAACTTGGATGTCAACCTTCTCAAAGTTTTCTTGTCAATAAAAGTTTCATCAACTAGATACTCTTGATTTTGCATGTACTATTTAATGTCGTGAAACCACGGTTTCCCATCAGACTCTTCTTCCACCATCTGGCAATAAACAGGCGCAGTTTTCCTCTCAATTCGGATGAGTGTTGCTTCATTAACAAAACGGACCTGCCACATAGCAGCCATCATAGCTAAGGCATCAGCGATGTGATTCTCATACCTTAGTACATGTTTGAAAGTTATCTCATAAAAATACTCAATCATTTCCACAATATAAGCTCTATATGGGATCAGTTTCTCGTCTCTGTTCTCTCGTTCACCTTTGATCTGGTAGATAACTAATGCTGAGTCACCACTCACTTCTAGAATTTTGATGCAGAGATCAATTGTTGCTTATAGTCCAAAAATACAAGCCTCATACTTAGCAATATTGTTAGTACATTCGAAACACGATCTCGCTGTGAAAGGAGTATACCCACCACCTGGGTTTATCAAAATGGCATGTATACCATGCCCCTTTTGGTTGGAAGCACCGTCAAACATCATCCCATCGAGAACCGGGTTCAGGACCTTCGTCAAGACCTGGCTCTTCAAAGTTTTTCTTGATTAACATGATGTCTTCATCTGGGAAGTCAAACTAAAGGGGATCATAGTCTTGTAATGGCTGACCAGCGAGGTAATCTGACAAGATGCTACCTTTGATGGACTTTTGAGCAACGTACTGGATATCATATTTTGATAATAGCATGTTCCAACGGGCGAGTTTTCCTGTCTGAGCAGGCTTCTCAAAAATATACTTTATTGGATCCATCTTGGAAATCAACAAAGTGGTGTGACATATCATATACTCCCTCAGCCGTTTGGCAGCCTAAGTCAAAGCACATCAAGTTTTCTCCAAAAGTGATTAACGACTTTCACAATCGGTGAAATTCTTGCTTAGATAATAGATGGTGTGTTCCTTTCGTCCAGACTCATCGTGTTGACCCAATACACAGCCCATCGATCCCACAAGCATTGTCGTGTACATAGGTTTTCCAGGTATAGGAGGAATCAAAATTGTAGGCTCCTTGTGAGGTTGAAGGTCCGTGTACTCATATTCAACCATCTTTTCCTATTCATTCAGAATCTTAAAATCTTCATCATCCTCATCTTCGGCTTAGTATATGGGTGAATCGAAGTCAGGAGGGAAAACATAGTCATTGGATTCAACGGGTTTTGAAATTTCTCTACATGTTTGGAATGGTTTGATTTATTAAAACACACAAAGATAAATGCAACAGAGCAAAATAAATATTTTGATGGTTTTCAAAAGAATTGCCATTTTCTTTATAAGTAAAAGCAAAAACAGTAAATGAAACAAATGAGGATTGTAACAAAACATCTTCATTGATCATAATAATTTGAAACCTTGTGGCCCATACAAAATAATCTAATAATCTTGGGCATGGTTATGGAAACTTTTTTTAAAGGAAACTACAAAACAAAATAAAACAAAACAAAGCAACAAATTACTACGGCATGGGAAAGATAACATGAATTTCAATAGCCTCCTAATTGTTCAGAGCGGCCTCATCGTGATATACCAGTTGATTAACATAGTCATCTTCAAAATCCTCCTCAACTGCGTTGATTTGGAAATCCCTACTGAAAACACCTCTTTGATGGTCTTCAGCCGTCCTTTGGCAAACCCTTGAGTCTTGTCTTGAGTTAGTTTGTAACTCAACGCTTGGTGATTCGGCTTTTCTATTACTTCTACTGACTAGGTAAGGGTTTTACAAAGCTAAAACAAATACATAAAAAATGTAAGAAAATTACAAATAATAAACTAAAAATATGGTATTACAAAGCTTGAGTCTTCTGCATTAATCCACCATATACAGAGAGGGGATTGCTTCTTGTCCAAGTAAAAGGTCGATTTGAACTTGGGGTTTGCATATTTTGAAATACAGAACCCCTTTTTGAATAATTTCCTTCACCTTTTCTTTGAGGATGTAGCATTCTTCAATGTCATGGCCGGGTGCTCCTTGAAGGAAGGAACATAAAGCATTAGCTTTGAAATAACTTCAGTGGGTCTGAGGGATAGCTGGTGGAGTTTCTTTCTTGATCAAACCATTTTGTAAGAGTACAGGGAATAATCGGGCATAGCGCACAGGAATACCCCTAGATTCACCACTTTGCTTTGATAGCTGGTTGGTAGACAAAGAAGATCCATCCTATCGTTGGATATGACCAAATCCTTGACCAAATTCGTCAAGTTCCTCTTAACAGCCTTCAGGCTTACTACTTTGTTTCGAAGCTTTTGATTTTCTTGCTCTTAAGTATCTTCCAAATCCTTAACGGCGGCAAAGAAGGCCTCCATGTTAATCTTTAAAGCATAAATTTCTTCTCGAAGTTCCTGATTTTCTTGTTCCAAACGGTCCATCTTCTTTCAGCTTGAGCCCTAGTGTAGTAAGGATGTGGAGGACTCAGTGTGATAGACTGGAGGTAAAGTCGCACAGATAAGCCACGAAACAGGAAATGCATATGCAATGCTCATGAAATGCTAATGCAAATGCAAAGCTAATATTCATAGAATCCCAAATTATCTTTGCGAACATTAATAATGGAGAAATAAGCATAAAGCAAAGTAAACTTTTCATTAACGAATGAAGGTTTTACAGAAACAAATATTACAACATCAAAAGCCAAAGTGCGGACACAAATTAACAATAGAATAAATGAAACTAAAAGGCCTAGTTCTTCTGAAGAGAAGACCCTTCCCCTTTTTGAAGCTTCATCTTTCTTGCAAACTCTTCTTTCTAGTTCTAACGGAGCAGCTTCCAGAGTTCTTCTTTTTCTTGAGCAACCATGAGGTGCTTATCCTCCCACATCTTCTTTTCCTCTTCAGCTTTGACTAAAGCATCCTTCAATTCCTCAACAGAGAAATGTTCTTTTGGAGTAGTCTGAATTTGCTTGAAGCGAGTGTAAAACATATTTAAAGCTAACTCTTTAGACCATAGAAGATACGCCTTTGAGGCAGTACAGTCTGGATGTCCCAGAGCAGTCATCCCTTGTGTATTAAGGTGACGCCAAGCAGACGTAATTTGTGCTTTAGGATCTGGGTTTCTTCCTTCTTCAAGAAAAAATATCTCCAAAAGAAATAGATCAGACTCTTCCTCTGCTGAATATCCTAGTTGACGGTGAGCTAGGATAGAGTTATAGCTAATACATCCTTTTGTGCCAAGAAGAGGCACATTAAGGAAATCCCCACAACTGTGAATCATGGTAATAATAGATGTAGGATTGTCCATGCAGGATGTTATATTATTTGAGTGATACAAGCTCTTCTGTCTATGCAGGATTGTCCTTTAGATTCCATAAAGAGGCGGTCCTTGGTAAGTGTGAAATGAACCACTTATGAAGGAGAGCGTTACAATAAGTAATTTTGCCTTCTCCATGGGAGTTATTCAGATGAATAGAGAAGTATGCATCAGCTAGCAGGGTGGGAACAGGGTTCCTGATCAGAAACAGGTTAGTGGTATTCAAGTTAACAAACTCGTCGGCACTTGGGAACAGGAGGAGTCCATAAATCAGTAAGGCCAAGCTGGCTTCAAATGTTTATGTGTCTTTCTTATCAGCGTGAGCTTCAACTCTTTCCATCAAAGGTCTTACTTGCAAACTAGAGAATCCATCCTTGACATCCAAATGCGTCTGAAGATGAGATGGCTCTAGGTGTATGGCTTCAGCTAAGACTCTTCTTGTTCATCTTTCCCTTCCAGAGAATGGTTGAGGAGTGACACATAACCCCATCAAAATAGAATACTCCTCCAATGTTGGTAGCAGTTGATAGTCTGGAAACGTGAAGCAATAGTAAATGGGGTCGTAGAACTGCACAAGCTCCATTAACATCTCCTCATCTACTTGGAGCTCCAATATAGGTAGAAGGATTCCATACTTGTTGCTAAATGACAAAGGATCTTCTACTAGGCCTCTTAGTATTCACATATTCTCCAACTTCGGGCTTTTAAATGTGCATCTCGGAGTTATTCTCTTTCTTGAGTCCATTACAATGTCTGTAAAGCAAGAGATTAGGCTTCTTAGATGTTAGCAAAAAAAATGAGATGCAATGCAATTGGTTTTAAGAAACTCAAAAGACAGATTTGCAAAAGAAACACTTTTAGCACAAAAACCTTACTTCATTAATAGTGGAATAAGTTACAACTTCAAAGTACAATACAAGAGACTTAAAATACGAGAGGAAAAAGACTAGGCCTTAGGGTCTCAAAATATTCTAGCTAGAAAAAGGCCTATCCACCCGTCCTTTTCTGTCTCTTCTACTTGGCATTCTCCAATGCTAGCTTGTCTACGCTAGGGGTGACAATAAAATCCATTCAGATATTATCCATCCAATCCATCCAATAATTTATCCATCCAATCCATCCATAAGACAAAAAATAATTTAATGGATTTGATCCAATCCATCCATTAACTCATATGGATGGATTCAATCCATCCATCTCATTTTATAAATCCATTGGATCTTATATTATTAGTTAATGGATCTTATAAATCCATTGGATCTTATATTATTAGTTAATGAATCTTATAAATCCATAGAAGTTTAAAAAAAATAGATTTATGACATTAAAACACTAAAACTTTCTTATATATTAATTCATTTTTAAAAATAAGAATTTTGAAAACTGGTTATAAAAATTATTAGTCATAATAACATTTAATAGAAAATATGAATATATTATACTATCTCTGTTCTTTTTACAAGGGACAATTTACATTTTTAAGTTTATTACATAATAAATATATTTAATTTAAAAACTGATCAAATATATTAATTATTTAATAAATCTAAAAAATAAATGTTCTCTTATAAAAAATAACGTAAGTAATATATATATTAAAAAACAGAATTTCTTAAAAGATAAAAGTTGGACTCAAACTTAATAATCATAAATTAGATCTAAATATCTATAGTAGATAATGAAAGATCACATAGGTTATGAAATTTATAATTTTAGTTCTTGAAGAAAATATCATTTATCTGTGTATGCTATAAAAGAATATTTGTTGATGGGTAATGAAACATTAAAATAAAAAATTAACTTTGTAGAGGATCAATGACAGTTTAGTAATTTTAAATATTTCTCTGAATTACTATTTATTTCACTTTTTTTATTTCTTTTTCTTTTTTTACTCTAATTATTTTTATTGAAGTTGATTTAATTTATTTAAAGATGAAAATTATTGGAGATTTTTTTTCTTCTGGTGTTAATAATGTTTGTCTCTCACAAGTGTTCTTTGACACCAACTCTTAATCACAATTTAATTATTCATTTTAATATTAATTTCACATTAATAAAGTAATTAATTATTACCGTTAGACTAACTACTCTTGTACATATAGCCTATTGTATCAGCTATATATTAATTACTTTGAAATATTATATTATTTCTAATAGTGTGGAATTATGTGATTTTAATATAGTACTGTAATTTCTTTTCTCACGTGATTTTTGGAAAGCCATTACCGATGTCACTTTTTCATTACTTTTCATATCTTTATTCAACATACTTTTTTTTCAATTATTTTTTTTAATTATTTTTTTTTGAAAAATAAATTTTCTTAATAATTACCAATTTTAGAGTTTAATGTAACAATAATTATTTTATAAATAAAATATTTAATTATTTGTTGAAAATGAAGAAATGAGTGTAATTAAATTTTGAATATATTTTAAAAAATAATTAATGTTATAAAGAAAAATAAATTTTATTAATATTGCAATAATAATTCAATATTAATTTATAGTATAGATGACACTAAATAATTTTGTTTCTCTTATAGTTAGAAGATACAAAATATATTTCACTTTTTAGTTTAATATTATTAAATCACAAATTTAAATTAATTTTTTAATATATGTGATATATGCATAAAAATAATATATAAAATTTTAATCAAACACTTGAAGAATGAGTTTTTTTGTAAAATTTAGTTTTTTTTATGAAATTTAAAAAATAATTAAGAATATTAATATTTTTTTTTTTGTAAAATTTAAGTTTTTTTAAGAATTTTAAAAAATAATTCAAAATATTTAAATTATGTTTTTATGAAATTTAAAAAATAATTAAGAATTTTTAAATTAATTTTTTGGATGGATGGATATCCATCCATTAGAAATATGTTAATGGATGGATTGGATGGATTTTATCTCTTAATGGATGGATTGGATTGGATTTTTATTAAGAGAGTTAGTGGATTGTTAATGGATTAATGGATTGTTTTGATCCATCCATTAACAATCCAATCCATATTCATCCAATCCATCCATTTTGCCACCCCTAGTCTACGCTTCCCTTCTAAGCACCGGGCATAGGTGAGATGTCAGAGTACCATGAGTAATAAGCACCGATTGAACACTAGAGAAAAATAAATTCTTTTATTTCACATATCTGTCAACAACCCTCCTTTCAAGCAACTCAATTAGGTCATCCTTATCCTTCAATTGTCTCTTTATCTCTAGCTGCTCAGAATGAATGATGTGGTACTTACCCTCCCAAGTATCTCGTTCAAGTTTCGTCCTAGCCAATGTCTCTTGGTATTCTTCCATGCGCTCAACAGGGATGATAGAGGAATAAGCAAGAACAATCTGCAGAGGTTTCTCTGGGAGGTAAGGCATTTTGAGGTCATGGGCTCGAGAATGGACCCACTGCGTGAAAGGCTCAAATGCTATATAATTCCTCTTTCCTAGATCAGCCTTGGTATTTTTGTGGACAGTCTTCCAAGCATCTGTAACACTATCTCTAAACCCCATATTGGCTTCTGCGTTGAGATAGAAGAAACCTGACAACAGGATGTTGCTAGGCTTTTCCTTCATGGGAAATCCAAACTGACGTCTTGCAAGAACTCAATTGTAGTTGATTCCCCCTCGTATACTGAGAAGAGGTACATTGAGAAATTAACCACAACTGAAAATGATCACTCCCTTGTCATAAGCAGGATCATACCAATGTACATCAGTCTGAGTCAAAGCCACGAGTCTTTAGGACCACCTTAGCCCATTTGGATTTTCTCTGAAAAGATCTGTCTTCGGCAAATATGCGACAAACCATCTATACAATAGGGGAACACATCATAGGATGCTCCCATCTCCTTTTAGAGCCTATAGTGAATAGAATGTTACGCATCTCCAAGAAGAGTAGGCACTAGATTACCATTCATAAGGATCTGGATAGCGTTGATGTCAATGAAACCTTCTTCTTCAGGGAATAAAACCAAGCCATAGATAAGTAATGCAAGAACTTCTTCAAAAGCATCTAGATTGTTCTCCTTAGCAAGAAATGCAGTTAACCCTATTAAAAATTTAGAAGGTAGACCTTTGAGTCCATGCTTGGTGGTGAGATTTGGTTTGACTTGTGAAGCTTCTAGGTGAATGGCATCTACAATGTCTTTCAGAGAACGAAGCTTCTCTAAACCACTAAACGACTTCTTAGCAAACATGGGCAGACTAATATGATATGAGTACCCTCCCAAGGTTGGGACGAATTGGTAATTGGGAAAGGTGAAACATCGATAAAGAGGGTCATAGAACTACAGAGGTGTGTTGAGAACTCCTTCTTGCATCTTGATCTTAACAAGTCCCGAAAATCTTCCATAAATCTTTCTGAAGTCTTCAGGGCAAGACACTAAGGCCACCAATCTCTTCAACTCTATTAAATCTGGTTTCTTGAAGTTGTACTTTCTAGAGTTTCTTTTTCCAAAATCTATGACCTAAGGTTTTTGCAATAAATAAAATGACTGAGTTTCTCAAAACCAACTTCATGAATGCTTATGATGAGATGATGCACAGGCAACACATATGCAGGTATTCACATATTCACATACATAGTTCATATGTACACAAACAAAGTCCTAGGCTTGGGTTACAATCATGGATCCAAGGTATACCCTTCCCAACAGACATGTACTATGGGGTATTTGTACTTGCACAATGGGTTCTACAAAGTTCCCAGATTCATCGATAAATCTTTCGGATATTATCAACCTACATGACTACTCATGTGAGCCAAAAATATTCTCAAGATAAACTCGTCTGAGTGTAGTATCGCATATCAACCATTCAGGACTACTCCCTCATAGTTATCGCACTATGTCCTAAAAAGGCCAAGTGGGGTAAGTGGGTAACTAAAAGGTCCTCAGTTTCACGGGCTCCCAGGTCAAAAAAAGTAATGAACGTACGACTACTCATACGCCATCAATAATCCCAAAGGGGTCTCAACTGAGCATGGTTACAACATATGTTAAACATATTAGGACTACTCCCAATAGTCAACTATTGTTCATGACACAATCCTATCATAAGTATACACTAAAGTCTGGGCTAGGAATTATCTCACCTCTCAAGGTATCAAGCCAATGCACATATGCAACATAACAGGTATAATATACAGATATTCACAAATGTACATGTATAAACAAAACACAAACATAAACAAGGTGGGCTTAACCCTTTTTAAACAATATTCCCAAGTGAAGTTGTCATTTCTGTTATGGTGAGAATCAGATATCAAGTTATTAATTAACTTGAATCACAAATATTTAAATATTCACCACCGAGCTTTAATCTATCCAAAGGAAAGGGTAAAGATCGAAGAAAACCCTAAGTGTGCTATGTAACAACGAAGCTAAGAGATCGAGGGGTTCGGTGGTTGGTTATACTAAGGTAAGGTATTAGCACCCTAAGTATCTGTAGTACTATACAAGAGCCTCTTGTTAGGTTTTGTGTTATTGCTAATGTATGCTTGCTAATGGTTATCTGCTAAGGTACAAACAGCTAAAAGGTAAAGACCTATGGGTATATACATTAAGTATGCTCGCCAAGATGTCGCATCTCGTGTGTACGTATCCTTGCAAGGATGGAATCAGAGCAATCATAGTTCTTCTAACTAGGGTGGAGGAACTCTTGACTATGGTCAAGGTTCTAAGGGGAATAAGTATTCATAACAATGATACTTATATAGAGTTAACAATCTCTCTAAGTCTAAGTTGAAAGACTAAACTGGGGATTGACCTTAACAAAAGTTAGAAAGGGGAAGGTGAGTACTCATAAAAATGGTACACACATAGAGTTATCAAACTCTAGACCTAAGTTCTAAGTTATAGGATTCCTCACAAGGTAGGTTAAGGTATTGAATTTAACAAAGCCAAAGGGATATAGGTTCTAACTTAAGGCTAAGTTAAATGACCTAATGACTCTAACAAGGTCAAAGGAAGGCTAAAAACAAATGAGCTATCTATGACAACTAGTCAATAGAGAGACTTTCCTTTGGACTAAGGAACATAAGGCAACTCTTTAGGATGAGAGCTAACAAGCTACATCACTTGGGGAAAAGATTGATGAGGGCAAGTATGTGACAACATCAAGTAAAGATTGATAAGGTTAATAGATGAAAAAGGTAACAACCAAACATTCATCCATAGAAGTTTAGAATCAAACACAATGGTTTCAATCAAAGGTAAACACAGATGTTACAACATCTAAACAATCATGAAACAAAGTTCTTACAAGACCAAACATTATAGATGACAATTTGAAGTACAAACAGATCATGAATAAGTCAAAACATTACTTGTCATGGTAAAGATCAAAACTCAAGATCAACATGCATAAATCATAACAATGTTTAAAGCATGGATATAAGTCAAAGAAAGTAGAGGTAACAACCAAAGCATGAGAGTGAATGTGACAACGTCCAATGTGTAGACTTGAAAAAGTCAAAAAGAACAAGGTAACAACCAAACATATATCTCAAAGGAGTTTCAAATCATGGTGACAACCAATGTGAGTACTCAAACATAGATGCTACAACATCTAAACAAAATATAAAGTATAGTTCTAACAAGACTAAAACATCATGGGTGACAATTTTGAGGTTCAAAACATCTATTAGGGTTCAAAATAGACATGCATAAGTCAAGACTTTACTCATCATGGCATCAAAGTAAACATGTACAAAATGTTACAACACTTATCATGGATACAAATTAAGTCATGGAAAAATTAACAACCATACACGTTTAACAAAGAAGATATGTTCATCACAAGTATTGATTCATACAAACATACATACCAATCATCTTTCAAAGAAAAATAACAAGTGTTTAAGAACACTTAAGGCACGGTATGAGAGATATAAAGCATATGTATATTCAAATCACTTGATCATTGAAAAGAATCACATGTTAAGGGCAAGGTAACAACCAAAGTTTCAAGAGATTCAAACATGTATTTACATATGGACATGAAATTGAAAAAGTAATAACAACCAAGTAACAAAAGGGTATACAACTTCACCATATCAAGTGAGGTTCGTGCAAGATTTATAGGGTTCATACAATTCAAAAATGTGCAAAGAGAGTTAAAGGATCAATCAAGATCTCAAAAGGAATCCTAAGAAACCCTAAAAAGTCATATACTTTGATCATGAATAAGTACGACATAAAATAATCCTTTTAGAAATTTCTTTTTCATAAATAAAAAATGGACATTCTTATAAGCATTTATCAAAAAGAATGGGCAAAAAATTATTTAAGATGATGAAGTTATGACAAGTTGAAGTTGTGAAGAAAATAAATGATTCAAGTGACATAAATAAGGGAAATGGTCCCCATGGGTGTTGAACCCACGCTGCTAAGGTTACAACCTAAAACGCTAGCCAAACTAGCCAATGTGCGTTGTTTGGTAATTGATGGAGGCATGAATATATATATATATATATATATATATATATATATATATATATATATATATATATATATATATATATATATATATATATATATATATATATATATATATATATATATATATATATATATATATATATATATATATACACACACACACACACACACATAAATACGCTTCTGCCACTGGGGTGGCCCTTATATCTAGTAATTATATGGAAAACAATAAATATAAAATAAAATAAGTCTTAAATGCTACACAGAGCTTCTTCTTCCTCAGAATGCTTTTCACCATTTTCAACCATTTCAAAATTCTAGATATCTAGATACTGATCATAAAGACATGTTATAAAAGAGAAACGTGTGTGTTCTCCAACAAGGAATGCAATGGTAATATTCAATTTCTCTAATTATGCCTCTAAATCAAAAATTGATCTCTACAACACATGAACCCTAAATATGCAGTTTCACATACACATTCACATACATTGATCATGAACAACAATTAAATGATGGAAAACACTATATACCACATAAAAAACAAGTTTTATGTTCAATGTACATCAAGATACAACATGGTTCTATGAGTTTCAGTTATGATCACTTACCTCTTGAAGCCAAAATTCAAATTTCCAAACAAGCTGCTATAGAACTGTTTTAGTGGCTTGGATTGCTTCCTTGGACCTCCTTAAACCTTTATGGATGCTTAGGAAACAACGGAATCAACTGGAACAGGTTATGCTTCTCTTCTTGCAAAATGAGAAAAATGGAATTTTGAACCCTATCCAAATGGAGTTAAAGTCAGGATTTGAGGTTCTGGATAGCTCAAGACATGCTTAAGGATTGATTTTGAAGGATCAAAGTGTTTAGAACAGGTCAAAATAGGGTTTCGGCTTGAGAAATGCAGAAAGTCAATGATTCTTGGATTGAAGGTTGACTTTTTATTTTTGAGGTTTTTGATCACTGTGATGGTTTTGACACCCTTATGAGGTGTTTTGTGGTTTGTGTGAATGATTAGATTGGAAGTTTTATGACTGTAAAAGATTTTGGGTGAGGTTTTACAAAAAGGAAGATTCTTGGTTTCGAATGGTGACTTGAATACCAATTCTGATATGGGAGGATTTTGGTATGCTTTTAGGTGTGTTTTTTCTCCTCTCTTGACACATGAATCAAGCCTCTATTTATAGGTCAAGAATGAGGATTGCTTATATAGAAAAATAACTTGATGGTTCCATGGCTTAGTTGGATTTCAACTTGATGGTTTGATGATTTTCATGGTTCTAATGCAAGGTACAAGGAGATCTTGAGTGGTTGGAGAGTTTTAGATCTTTCTTGTATAGATGGAACAATTTATGGTCTCAATAAAATCCAGTTGTGGTTAAATTTGCTTTTCAAGAATGGCATTATAACCTTTATGTCCAAAACTTCCATAAATGGAATGGAACTTGAATTAATGCTCAAACCTCTGTGTAATGACTAAAAAATTAGTATAAACTTATGATTATAGATGGATTTACAAATCTCAAGGTTGTTAATCAAAAGATTTTGCATATTTGCTTGATCTTGCAACTTGTTCTTGGCATGACAATGACCAGAACTTCAAGTGTGGAGGGAAAACTTTCTTCTTTCGAAACTCCTAGCTCAAAAATGGTATGGATAAGTTCTTGTACATTTTAGAAATACCTAAACATGCCCTACAACTGTCATGTTGGATGCAATTCATGAATTAAAAGTGATCATGGTGAAAATTGGCATTGAAGTTAGCTGAAAATTGAAGGAACAAAGCTGCCTTGAAAATATTCTAAGTGTTTTTAAAATTCTTTTAAACTTTGAAGCTTCATAACTCAAATTCTAAACATTTTTTCTCATAGGTCAGTAGGACACTTTTTTAGTAAATGATGAGATCTACAAATTGATCTTTGGAACTCAAAAAATGGGTGTGTGGATTGAAAGTTATGATCTTTCAAAGTTGGTACCAAAATTAGGGATTTTTGACACACTTGGAAAAATTCAAGTTATCCAAGTTTACTTATTTTGCAAGAAACTTCTAAAATCTTAATTTTTCATGATCAAACTCATTGATTAAACATGTCTTGATGAAGTTTAGCTTGAATGCTTCAATTTGGACCAAAAACCACAAAAGTTAAAGGGTTGCCTTTGTGAGATGAAACTTGTATCAGATGAATCCAAATGTGTGATCTTCAATGAATTTGCATCTTTGGACTTCTCAATCATCATATATAGGCTCCAAGGATTTATATGAACATGTTGAATCATGTCCCAAGTCTTGGGATCATGCTTGGATCAAAAGTCAAAGACACAATTGACTTTTCCTAATAAAACTTGGGCTAGATGAAATTAGGCTTCAATGATCTTGCAGTGAGACTAATTGGCACTTGATTCTTGTTGAAAATAAGCCTCTTGAGCATATGGAAACTTGATCTGATGATGACCAATCCAAAACATTGACTGATCAAGCAATAATCTTCTTGATTCTAAAGGTGCAAAATCCTAATTCAGATGAACCTCAACAATAAAAAACTTGAAACAAGGTTAGGGTTAGTAAACATGCTTGATGCTCCTAAATTGGTGATAAAATCTAGGGTTCATAATTTGGGGTATGAACTGGTCCTCCTAAGCCTTGAAGCAAGGTTGTGACTGTGTCAAAGAAGAGAAAGGTGTTGTCTGACAATGAGTCAGACTATGATGTTGAGCTAGATGTCCAGGACATCATTCAAGTCAAGAAATTTGGTTCTAAAAAGAATCCTACTGTAATTCCTAAGGCTCCTTTCGATAATGTGTCCTTTTATGCTGCTAAGAATGTGGAAAGGTGGCAGTACGTGTACCAAATGAGGGTTTCTTTGGAAAGGGAGTTAGGGAAGAATGTCCTACAATGCAAATATGTGATGTAGTTAATTGAAGCTACTGGCTTGATGAAGACTGTCACTAAAATTGGCCCTTGCTATGAAAAGCTTGTTAAGGAATTCGTGGTGAACATTCTTGAAGGCTGTGATGATGCAAACAGTAAAGATTAAAAGAAAGTGTATGTCAGAGGAAATGTTGTGACATTTTCCTCCACTGTGATCAACAAGTTTCTGGGAAGATCAGAAGATACTTAACCTGAGTTTGAAGATACTGATGATCAGGTGTGTCAGGAGATCACCTGTAATACTGTGAAGCATTGGCCAAGCAAAGGAAAGCTTTTAGATAGGAAGCTTAGTGTGAAGTATGCAATTCTTCATAGAATTGGTACTATCAACCATAATTCAACCATATCTGTTGGGCTAGGAAAGTTCATATACATTGTTGGTAAAGGAAGGAAGTTTAATTTTGGTGCTTATATCTTCGACCAAATTTTGAAGCAAGCTTCATCTACTGTTGTTAAACTGCCTATCTATTTTCCTTACCTCATTTGTGGTATATTTATGGATCAACATCCTGGTATCCTAGTGCCTACTGATTATGCAATGAAAAGGGAATCTTTTTTAACATTGCACTATAAGCTGTTTGCAGGGAATCATATCTTAGATATTGTTTCGACATCTGTTATAACATTTGTTCCTGCAACTTCAAAGGAGGATACTATTTCTCAACTAAAGGAAACTTGCAAGGATCTAGATGTTATCATCAAGTCAAGCACAACTAGGAAGGCAAAGCTTGAACAGTTGATACAGGCCTTGACAATTGAGCAGGACAATGTGACTGAAGCTGCTAGTGTTACTAATGCTGCAACAGAAGATGAGGTTGATGTTGATACTGATGTTGAAGATGAGGCTAATGATGATCTTGATGGAGAGGAACCAGAGGAAGAGGATGATGAGGCTACTAAAGATGATATCTGAATGTAGTTTTATTTTTTATTTTTTGTGGTTTTTTTATTTGTAAGCGATGTATGCCCAGTATATTTTGGCACTTGTTGTGCTATTTTTTGTACTTTAAACTCTTGTGTTGCTAATGTTATTATTTGTTTAATTAGTTATCTACCTTTGTCATATTAAGGCTAAAAGGGGGAGTAATAAAAACTTAACTAAATGCTAACTACTGGCTATTGATTAAGGGGGAGTGTTAACTTCTTGCTGCAGAAGAAGGAACAAATTAAGGGGGATGCTTTAGTTTTTCCTCTGTTGTTCTGATTGATTGATTGTGTTTTTGCTTGCAAGGGTTACTTAGTTAGTTTTAGCCAAAACCTGTCAAAAGGGAGAGATTGATAAGTCCAAGCTTTTGAGATTAGCATTAATTTTGGTAAAAATAAGTTGACAGCAAGATGTTGGACAAGATGTCCTAACATGAAGAACCTACTGAAGAACAAGATGTTGGAAAATATGTCCTATCATGATGATTCAACATCTTTGTCTGTTAATTTGCAGATTTGAATCTTGCTATTTTATTTCCAGATTTTAGAATATTGTGGGAATATTTGTTTATCCTAGGTGGCGTCCAAGATTGAAGAAATTAGAGATTTTTTTTGTTCTTGAAGATGTTTTTTTCTAAATGTGGAGAGATTTTAGGAAATTTTGGATTGAAGAAACTATTCTTTTGGAGAATAAGTTGCAGATTCTGTATAATAAAATTGCTGCGTTTTTGAAGCCCAAATCCAGTCTAGTTTATGGTTATAAATAGGATGGATTTAACCTAATAAAGGTGTGAAATAGACATTGTTGCTTAGTGTGTACTAGGGTTTGTGTATTTTGTGAGCCTCTCTTGTATCGTGTTAATAATAGAGCTGGACTGTTTGGATTGAGTTATAATTTTTATCACTGCTGTGATTGAAAAGGAATTGAGAAGTTCTCATACCTAGGAGATTCTTAGGTAGAAATTAAGCACGGGTAATGATTAAGTGATAAGTTGTAAATCGGAGGTTGTTTAGCTTATAATTAATACTATCTAGAGGATTTCATTCCTGGCTTGGTAGCCCCTAGACATAGGTGTTATTGTACACCAAACTGGGTTAACAAATACTGCATATTCATTTACTTTCTGTAAGTTGTCTTATTGTTCTCCTTTTTGTCATTATTCTTAGCAGAGATCAAGTGTCTCGATATCTCTTAGGACATCTGGTATCTGCATACCTGAATTTCAGTAATCCAACCTCTTTGAACCATAGCATGATACAATTCAGTGTATGTCATGGGAATAGGATTGAAGTGAGTCCTATTGCAGTTATGGTTTTGTCCAACAATCGGACGTTGAGGAGTTCAAACTTGTTGAGCAGAAACCACGAGAGTAACAACAGTAACAGAAGCGTGATTAGCATACTGAGGTATGTGACGAGGTCTTCTCTCCTCAGTCAATACATCATTGGTTTGGTCTTCTCTTCTCTTTTGGAAATTCCCAAAGGATTTCTTTTCACCATTAGAATATTCAACAACTTTAGACACTTTACCATTCTTGACACCTCCTTCGAGTATTTGGCCAATGCTCACCAAATCTGTGAAATTGAAGGAGACACTACCAATCATATTTTCCCAATAGAAAGGAGACAAGGTGTCCAAAAACATTCATGTGAGTTCTTTATCTGCCAGAGGGGGTTCAACCTGAGAAGCTAGTTCTCTATAACATTGAGCATACTCCTTGAAAGATTCTCCCTCATTCTGAGACATATTCTAAAGTTGACGAAGGTCACGAGCCATGTCAAAATTGTACTCATATTGCTTCATAAAGGCATTAGCAAGATCCTGGAAGCACTGGATACCGTTCTTTTCAAGGTTCATATACCACTTGAGTGAAGCTCTACTCAGATTGTCTTGAAAGCAATGGATAAGCAACTTTTGGTTGTTGGTGTAAGCAGCCATCTTTATGAAGTACATAATCAGATGAGCTCTTGGACAGGAATGACCTTTTTATTTCACAAACTCAATAATCTTGAATTTGGAAAGCATGACAAGGTCAGAAACAAGGCACATGTTGTTCGTATTAACACTAAAGAAATTAGTACCCTCCACGGCTCTGAGTCTCTTGTCTATAGTCTAAAACTATTCACAGACATCTTCAGGTTCAAAAACATTCTCATGATCTTTGCCTTGAGCACTAGCAGCATTGTACTCAAAGAGGGGATTCTCATGGGGAGCTCGGGCAATTTGGGAAATGGTATGAACCATAGGCCTGGGCTCGAAGAAAATAGGAACTTGAAACATTGGTCTGCCAGTTTGATCGATCATAGAAGTAGTAGCAAGAGGTGGATAATATTTATGGGGTAAACCAAACTTTGGCCATGTAGAAGGTGGCATCTGGACAAACTGGGGATCAGTAATAACACCTAGAACCTCCTGGATAACAATTCTTTGAGGTTGCTCCCCTCTAGAAATTGGGACTTGGAGCATCTCAGTAAGCTTAGTCATGCTTGACTTTATATGATCAATCTCCATTCTAAACTGTGCATTATGTTGTTCTTGCTCTAACATTTTGCGTCTGATATTAGCTCTAGTCTTGTACCGGTGATAAGGAATCAACTTGACGACTGACAAATGACACTGGAAGATAGAGACAACTGGAATGAGTTGTTAGACAAACTCGATGTATGCAAGAATTATGCAAATGATATGCAATGTCATGCAATACGGGATGCAGATCACATGTGATAGGATCAAAGGTTCAGGATTACAAGCATGGAGTCTGGGAAAAAAAATTAACCACAAGGTGTGTACTAGTGGTAAAGTACATGTACAATGAGTTCTAACAAGGTTCCTAGAGTCATTGATCCTCTTTTGGATATTATCAGCTTGTACAACTACTTGTGCAGGCCAATAATATTCACAAGAGAGACTCTTCTGAGTGTAGCATCGTGTATCAACTACCTCATGTCTACACCTAGATAGTCACCGCACTACATCCTAAGAGGCCAGGATGGGTAAAGGGATTCTAAAGGTCCTCATCTTCTCAGACCCCCAAGTCAAAAGTAATAATGGCATTACGACTATTCACAACGACAAATACTACTATCAAAGGGGTCTCTGCTGAGTGTGGTTATATCATATGTTAATCATGCTTAAGATTACGCCAAGCATGTAAATTTTGATTATATAACCATCTGTTGCGGTGGAAATAGGATATCAAACTATTAATGAGTTTGAATCGCAATTCAATTCACAACCGCTCTTTGATTTATCCGAAGGAAAAGGTCAAAAGAGGGAAAACCTATTTTTGCATCGTAAACACAATGCGGGGAAAGATCTAGGGTTTGGGGGTTGGTTAAATTTAGGGAAGGTATTAGCACCCTAAACTTCTGTAGTACTCTACAGGAACCTTTTGTTCAGATGTTCACTATTTTGCTTTATTCATTTGCTTAAGATATATGTACAAAGGATTAAAAGTGAGAAAAAAGACCTAGGGGTTAATTCTAAGTTTACTCGGCAAGACATCGCATCTTGTGCCTATGTATCCTTACGGGAGTGGAATCAGAGTAATCGTAGTTCCCCTCAATAGGGAGGTTAGAAACTTCTTGACAGTGGTCAAGGTCTCAAGGGGAATAAACGCGTCTTAAGGACACGCTTACGTGGAGTGTAGAAACTCCAAATCTCTACGTTGAAATGTTAAGTTGTAATTAGGGTTAAATTAGGGATTCCACGGCGGGAAACCCTAAAATGAGCGCGGCGGCTCTTTGACCTAATGCTAGGGGTAAAATTGTAATTTTGCCTGCGGCGAGGCATTTGTGAAAATTAGGGTTTGTAGTTTGTAGTTTTGAGGATTTGAAATTGAATGTGTGAAATTTGAGGGTTTGAGGACTATTGGCATGGCGACCAAAAGCTAGACCTAACCTTCGGATGTGTGTAGTGTGACTGGAATATTGATAAATGCGTGAGGTGATTGAGGTATGCAAACAGGAAATAAGACAGAAGTTAAAGCCATGAAAACAGAAATTTAAAGGCAGAAACTTAAAGCGCGATTATTAGATTCGCGGGGTTACATATGAGGAGCAGTTACAATATAGTAGTGAACTCTGAATGAAAAATAAGATGAAATAAGTAATGAGCTGCAAAATGAACAAACGGCGTTAGTGGGCAGGGTGAGGCGGCAATCGAATGAGTTACGAGACAATGAAGAAAAAAAAGACGCAAATTTGAGATTTTATTATTGTTTTATTTAAAAAAATTTTAATATTAGCTTGCAAAAAAGAAAAAGGTTTAATTTAAAGATGTTTTACTTTTTTTAAAAAAAGATTTTATTTTGTAATATTTTTAAGAAAAGTTTTCTGATAAAAAAAGAGTTTTTATTTATTTTTAATATTTACATAAAAAAAATTTATTTTAAGAAAACATATTTTTTTGAATTATAAAATTAAAATGTTAAAAGAACAATTTAAAAACATAAAAAATAATTTTTTAAAAAAACAAAACAAAAAATATAATAAAGGGGGGGTTGGGCCGGTCATCACACCCGGACCCAACCCGGTTAGTGGTTTAACTAAGAAACAATTAGGGTTCTGGGAACCCTAATGTTCCTTGCGGCGCCATTCATATCTTCTTCTTCTCTCATCTCTCTCGCGGCTCACTCGATTCTCTTCATTCTCCTCAATAACCTGAAATCAAACACGAATGTTGTGAGGGAGATATCTCATAGCTTACATTTATGGTGAACGGCCGATGATGTGCAGAACGGAGGCTCAGAGTTGATTGCCCGCCGTTTGTAGTGAACGGCGAAGGCGATCTCCTCGTTGGTGCTTCGCTCGTGGTTTTATGATGTTTGTTCGTCGATGAACGGCGATGATGATGAGGGTATCGGTCCCTCTGAGTCTCGCGATTTTCGTTCGTTAGGGTTTGCGATTTTTGTGTGTTCTTCGTTCGTTCGCCTCTTTCTCGCGGCTACCCATTTGGGTTTTTGATGGTGAGATCGTTCCCTTCTTATACTCTCCCGATTTCATCTTTTTGGGCCTTTAATCCGTGTTGGATTTGTGCTATTTTTGGCTGAGATTTGATTTCGTGTTGATCTTTGATGATTCGATTTGTTTGGTTTTTCAGATTGAGTTCCAATGGGATGTTTTCTGATACGATTTGGATCTTATTTCCTCTTTTAGAACCTGATTGGGGTTTTGATGCGATCCTGGTTTTATCTGACATTGATTGGATTTCATTGGATCCGTTTGATATCTGAAATTAATTTGTTGGACTGATCTGCACTGATTCGTTTTCGATTTGTTTTTGATTTTCATCTGAACTGTACTGATTCGTTTTCGATTTGTTTTTGATTTTTTGATGCAGTTAGCTTTTCCTCTTCTTCTTTCAAAGAGGGCTGGTATTGAAGCTTTGGTTGAGTCAGAATTGCCGGGAAAGGTCTACGGCGATGATGTTCATCTGAGCCGTGACAACTGATACTCTTTGATGATGCTGTGATTGCCTCTGATGATCTTCGCTTGTGGTTTATCATTTGTTCCATTTGAGTTGTTTTAATCATTAGCCTGTGATGAACTTTTGCTGATGATATTTGCTTCTTGCGTTTCAGGGCTGATATTCTGGGCAATTATGTCCAACTATGAATTCGAATGTTGCTTTTTGTTGCCTTGAGACATTTACCTGATAGCGAGTTTGGGCGATGATGTTCATCTGAGCCGCGACGACTGATATGGACTGCTATGGTTTTGTGCACTTGTTTATTTCATGAACTGAGATGTTTATGCTTGCTTGTCCTTGCTGGTACAATCCGTGCCATGATTTTGTGCTGTTTGCATTCTGAACTGGTTCGATTTCACTCGTGAGTATGGTTTGATAACTTCACTTGATATCATTCACGTTTCGGTGACTTGTTTGTTGGGGGCAATGATGTTCATAACTGAGCCCCTGTTTGCGCTATGCTTTGTGCTGCAACTTGGTGTACATTTTTGTGACTTGCCATCCGAATTGGTTGAAGCTTGCCCCTAACTGACAACCTTTGGTACATTTTTTTGATGCAGCTTGATACAGCTTGTTTGGGTACTTCATTCTTCTTATTCTGTTTGAACTTGCTTTCTGATACATTAACTGCTGTTACACCTTTCTTTGGATCCTGTTGGGAACTTTCTGTTATGACAGATTTGTAGTATATTCCTTCTGGCTCTTTGCGCATGAACTTGCCTTCTGATACATTGTTTTGATGCAGTTCAGTTTGTATTTGGTGTTCTGTTTGGAATTGATGCAGTTTGATGCAGTTTTGGCTTGCATTTCAGTTCTCTTGTTCTGTTTGGACTTGACTTTCCATGAACTCAGAATTGATGCTACTCATGAATTGTTTAGGTTTTGAGTTCCAAATTCTGAATCTGATACTGATGCGTTTGTGGCTTTTCAGGTGTTGAAAAAAAAAAACTTAGAGCACAGAGTGATTTAGACCTGCCGGCATCCGGGTCTGAGTCCAGATTGACCATGTGGCCTTATTCTCGTATCAGTTTGGAAATCCAATCGCGGCAAAACGAATCAGTCCCGCTTCTTTTATCACTTCTATCTCTCGGATGTCCCGTAACGATAAGAACAGGTGTTACCTGATCTGACGCCAACGGCGCGGATCGGTAACGGGGGGTAGGACGCAGCTTCGGTTGTGCCACTCCCGGCACTCGATGATGACACTGTTCTGAGAGTGTCAAAAACAACTCCTAACATTTTTTCTATATTGTTTGTTCTGTTTTGATGTGCAGGTGAATTGGAGATTCTGCGGAGAGGCTCAAGGACATCACGAAGACACTTAGAAGTTCTAGGACTTAGGATTTAGGATATGCCATCTTTATTTCTCTGTAACTTGTAATAAAAAATATTATGAAATAATTCAATAATACATTTTTTATCCAAATTATTTCCCTTTTATCAATCATGATGAAATATTTATTCAAATTTCTATCCAAATAAAATATTATGAATGAACTTCACGTATTATTAAAATCATTTCCCATTTCCTTTTCATGATCTAATCTGCCAACATCTCAACATCCGATTAAATCTTATCAGACAAATATCCTTGAATTAATTCGATCCAAATCTTAATAACTTCAACACGAATAAACTCCATCAATCAGTAGAAGTCTTCACTGTTGTCCCTCTAAAGATGAACTGGAAGATAGAAGAAATGATTTTTTTTTTGTTAAACCCTGTTCCACAGATCAGATATTCCAAACCAAGTTGATATCAAACCCACGTAAATAAATGCCTCAGGAGTAAAAACTCATTAGGCCCCAAAATTACGGATTATGCTTCAAAATGACCAAAACGCCCCTGGGGTATTTCCTGCAAAACAAACACCTTCAGGACTTGTTAGTGGTTAGCAAACGCATATATGAGATGCTAAATGACTGTCTAAAATATAAGGGTAAAATTTGGGGTATTACAGTTGCCCCTATTTAAATAGCTACACCGGACGATTTGAGTGACAGAGACTCGAGGAATCGTGGTGGAGAGATTTAAATATAGTTAACCGAAAATTTTGCCCTTATATGCGACGATATGCAATGCTATTGGACAAAGCGAGGACCGCTTAATGCAGATGATGCCATGAATATGATATGATACGTATGATGGAACGATGAATGCGAAAATGATGACGAATACTACGACACAGGGACAGACGCTACGAGAAGAACACACTGGGGAAAACGACGCGCTGAGACACAGTACAACACTGGGGGATTCTAAAATGATGGTCAACTGGTGCGAACACGACCAATTGTCATTTTGGGAACGAGATTCTCAAATGGAGATGACACCTGTAAGACGGCCTCCACTGGGGAATCTAAAAATAAAACTGGATCACGTACGATTGCAAAATCGATTACAGAATGCTGGAGCATTGAGCAAAGAATAACATCCAAGCTTCTGTAAACTATCCCTCGTGACATGATCAAACAGACTTTTCGGAACTCCATAACAAATATACAGGGTAAAGACCGGCTGTATGCCAAAATAAATGGACTTTGATGGGAAATGCCCTGATAAGCTTCTCGCGGGAGAACTGTCACTTATCGTTGGAAGGGACTTATGTGCCAAAATGGATAAGCACTCAAATAAAGAGGCTGCTGCTTATCTGATAAATAAATCTTCTCGCATTTAAGGTCGGCGCCTGGAATACGATTCTGATTCTTCTCTTACTGAAGGATAAATAAACTTCTTCATGCTTCAAGATCGTGCTCTCCTGAACATGAAAATGGCTAACTGAACTTCCTCATACTTCAGAATCGTGCTCTCCTGAATATGAAAAGGGTAAACTGAACTTCCTCATACTTCAGAATCGTGCTCTCCTGAATATGAAAAGGGTAAACTGAACTTCCTCATACTTCAGAATCGTGCTCTTCTGAATATGATTCGGCTCTTTCTTGTAAATGAAATCCTTCATACTTCAGAATCGTGCTCTCTTGAATATGAAAAGGGTAAACTGAACTTCCTCATACTTCAGAATCGTGCTCTCCTGAATATGACTCCGCTCAAACCTCCCCGTATTTCAAGATCGTGCTCTCCTGAATACGATTTGGTTTCTTCTTTTACTAAAGGATAAATGAACTTCTTCATAATTCAGAATCGTGCTCTCCTGAATATGATTCCGCTCAAACCTCCCCGTATTTCAAGATCGTGCTCTCTTGAATACGATTTGGTTCAAAACCCCCTATACTTCAAGACGACATGTAAATGGAAGCCCAACTGCTCCATGGAGATGGCCATTTGCTGCGAGTCATAACGAAGATAGGATCGACTTCTTAGGTGAGAAATGTTGTATATCGATGCTGTAAGATGTAAAGTGTTGTACCGATGTTGTAACATGTAGGATTGTAAAGTGTTGTACTGATAGATTTTCCAGGCGTGAACTGGCGTGTATCTGTAAATGATTGTAGTTGATTTTCTTGAAAGATAGTGCAAAATAAATGCACGTCCGGGTACAGTGATAAATTTCTCGGCGAGATAGTCGCGTATCTGTCATGGTATGGTGAAAACCTTTAGATGGTGCAAAATAAATGCACGTCCGGTTGGGATTGACGACCGACAAGACTGAGATTCAATCTAGGATCGAGCTAGAAAGAAGACTGGTAATCAAGACTCCATCGAGGGAATGAACCCGAAGGGTGGATATCTTATCCCGCCGAGGAAAGATAGCTGAAGTAATCGTCATCCACGAGGATCGAGCTCTGTGGGGAAACTGGAAGCAAGTAAGTATTTTATGCTTAGGGCTGACAATCTATTTGGAGAGAATGGACGAACCCAGTTACTCGGCGGTAATCAACCAATGATGGTGAAATACAATGAACCTGTGAATGCTAACGCATATGTTGATGCATATGTTAATGTGAATGTATGTTAATGTCTATGTAGTTAAATATGCAAGATGTTATGAAATGAGTATGTAATGAGTATGTGATATGAATATAGGCATGTGATGCTTATGCCCTTGCGTACGCTGACGAAACTGACTAGAGACGGGACGAGAGATGAAATAAACATCTCGACGGAGATACCCTGCGTTCTCTGCAACCAATACGTCAATCATGGGTAAGAAAGATCAATGGTAGAACCAAATCTGGTTTCAAAATTCTGAATTCTTAGGGGAGAAAGTAAATCGCTTGGGTGTACAGTATCACGTCTTCTCATGGGGAGAGGAAAACCTAAAGGACACTTTCGAGTTACCCAAGAAAAGGTTGTCAGCTTATAGTCTCGCTGGGGACTGTGTTAGAGCAATGATTTGAAAGTGTTTCTGCAATAATGATATTTTCGGGGAGTGAAGAGATCCTTCCGAAATTTCCACTAGTCAAAGTAATTTATTATATTTCAAATTTGTTTTTTTTTTAAGAACAATTTTTGAAAAATCTACAATGCACCTTTCATTTTCAAATTTTAAGAATAAACGCATTTTGCATAACAATAGAAAACAAAGAGCAATGCACCAAGGAATGTAAGTAACAAAATGGTATCTTTTATTAAAGGGTGGCAGCTCGCTGAAGGCATAGCTCCCCAGATGATTATGTTTTGAAATTGGCAACATGGGAAAAGGTTACATTGAATCCAACGGCGCATACTGACACTAATAACTAAGATTAATCCAGAATCTTGCTTTGGGAAAGGATGAAAGAACTAAAACATGGCTCTCATGCGGAAAGTGTGTTCGCGATGATCAGTGTCCTCTGATGCAATGAAATGCCTTTGTCCCTAACTTTTGCCTGGACCGCCCTCTCGGGTTTTCAATCCACCGGGACGCTCCTTTTTGCCTAAGTCGCCCTTTCGGGTTTTCAACTTAGCGAGCTTTTTATTATTATTTCTTTTTTTCAACCCTTATTTTTGCCTAAGTCGCCTCTTGCAGGTTTTCGACTTAGCGGGTTTTTAGGCATAATATTTTCGGACTGCATCAGAATTCACGAGATGTGCTAGTTCTTCACCGTCCATTGTTGTAAGTATCAGAGACCCTCCGGAGAAGACGGTCTTTACAACGAATGGGCCTTCATAATTGGGCATCCACTTTCCACGCATATCTTTATGCACTGGCAAGATCTTTTTGAGTACGAGCTCTCCTTGACGGAACTCACGGATACGAATCTTCTTATCAAACGCTCTTTTCATCCGTTTCTGATATAATTGCCCATGGCACATGGCTGTCATGCGCTTCTCGTCAATGAGATTCAACTGATCCAGTCTGTCTTGAACCCACTCTGCTTCCTCAAGTTCAGCTTCCATCAACACTCTTAAAGAAGGTATCTCTACTTCGATGGGGAGCACGGCGTCCATTCCATACACCAATGAGAAAGGTGTTGCCCCTGTCGAAGTTCTCACTGAGGTTCTGTATCCATGCAAAGCAAACGGTAACATCTCATGCCAATCTTTGTAAGTCACAACCATCTTTTGCAGGATTTTCTTGATATTCTTATTCGCAGCTTCAACGGCTCCATTCATCTTAGGATGGTACGGAGAAGAATTATGAAGAGTGATCTTGAAACTGTCACACAACTCTTTCATAGTCTTGTTATTCAGATTGGTGCCATTGTCAGTTATTATCCAGCTTGGGATTCCATAACGGCAGATGATTTCTTTCCTGAGGAAGCGGGCAACCACTTGCTTGGTCACGTTGGTGTAGGAGGCAGCCTCTACCCACTTGGTGAAATAATCAATAGCAACAAGGATAAAACGATGACCATTAGAAGCCTTCGGCTCGATTGCCCCAATCATGTCAATGCCCCACATAGAGAACGGCCATGGTGAAGACAAAACATTCAACGGTGATGGAGGTACATGCATTTTATCAGCATAAATTTGGCACTTATGGCATTTTCTAGCGTATTGGATGCAGTCAGCTTCCATGGTTAACCAATAATACCCAGCCCTTAACATCTTCTTGGACATAGCATAACCATTGGCATGAGTTCCGAAGGTCCCCTCATGAATTTCCTGCAGTAACATGTCTGCTTCCCGTTTATCAACACATCTGAGCAGAACCATGTCGTGATTTCTCTTGTATAACACACCATTACTGATAAAGAATTTGGACGCCAGTCTTCTCAATGTCTTCTTGTCCAGACCAGTAGCACCATCGGGATACTCTTGCTTGACGAGATAGTTCTTGATATCATGAAACCAAGGCTTTTCATCCACCTCAACTTCTTCGACCACCTGACAATAAGCGGGCTCAACTTTGCGCTCAATATGGATAAGAGGTGCTTCATTAACGAATTTAACTTTCCACATGGATGCTAACATGGCTAAAGCATCAGCAACATGATTCTCGGATCTAGGAACATGCTCGAACTCTATCTCGTCGAAATACTTGATCAGCTCAACAATGTAGTCCTTATAAGGGATTAACTTCTCATTCTTCGTTTCCCATTTGCCTTGTACCTGGTAAATAACCAAGGCTGAGTCACCACTTACTTTAAGAAGTTTGATTCGGAGGTGAATTGCTGCTTCGAGGCCAAGAATACATGCTTCATACTCTGCGACGTTATTAGTACACTCAAAGTCCAACCTTGATGTAAATGGAGTGAATCCACCCTTTGGGTTCATCAAAACGGCGCCTATACCATGCCCATTGAAATTTGAGGAACCATCAAACATCATCCTCCACCAAAGACCTGGTTCTGGACCTTCGCTCGGATCTGGCTCTTCACAATCTCTTTTAATCAACAAAATATCCTCATCAGGAAAATCAAACTTAAGAGGTTCATAATCTTCAACTGGCAGGTCTGCAAGATAATCAGATAAAATACTACCCTTAATCGCCTTCTGGGGTACATACTGGATGTCGTATTCGGATAACAACATGTGCCAACGGGCTAGCCTCCCGGTTTGAGCAGGTTTTTCAAAAATATATTTGATCGGATCCATTTTAGAAATCAACAATGTGGTATGACAGACCATATATTGCCGAAGGCGCCTAGCGGCCCATGCCAATGCACAACAAGTTTTCTCTAATGGTGAGTATCTGTTTTCACAATCGGTAAACTTCTTGCTCAGGTAATAAATCGCATGCTCCTTTCTTCCAGTCTCATCATGTTGTCCAAGCACACAACCCATAGACTTCTCAAGAACGGTAAGGTACATAAACAACGGTCTTCCAGGTACGGGAGGAATCAGAATAGGGGGGTCTTGCAAATAACTCTTAATCTTCTCAAACGCCTTCTGACAATCGGGGTTCCACTCAACCGTCTGCCCCTTGCAAAGTAACTTGAATATCGGCTCACAAGTAGCGGTCATGTTGGAGATAAACCTGGAAATATAATTCAAACGTCCCAGAAAACCTCTAACTTGCGTCTCGGTGTGCGGAGCTGGCATATCTTGAATGGGGCGGACTTTGTCAGGATCCACCTCAATCCCTCGCTGGCTAACAATGAAACCAAGCAATTTTCCAGATCTGACACCGAAGGTACATTTAGTAGGATTCAATTTCAGCTGATATTTCCTGAGTCGTTCAAACAGCTTCACCAAATGGTCTAGATGCTCCTCTTCACTCTGAGACTTGGCTATCATATCGTCCACATACACCTCGATCTCCTTGTGCATCATATCATGAAAAAGAGTGGTCATAGCGCGTTGGTAAGTTGCCCCCGCGTTCTTTAAACCGAAGGGCATGACTTTGTAGCAGAAGGCCCCCCAAGGAGTAATGAAAGTAGTCTTCTCGTGATCATCGGGATCCATTTTAATCTGATTATAGCCAGAGAAACCATCCATAAATGAGAACAACGCAAAACTGGATGTATTGTCTACAAGTGTATCAATATGTGGCAGAGGGAAATCATCTTTCGGACTTGCTTTATTCAGATCCCTGTAATCCACACACATCCTAACTTCACCATCTTTCTTGGGCACTGGCACAATGTTGGCAACCCAATCTGGATATTTTGCGACTGCCAAGAAACCTGCATCCAACTGCTTTTTAACCTCATCTCGAATCTTCAAAGCCATGTCGGGTCTCGTTCTTCGAAGCTTTTGTTTGATAGGCGGACAATCCGGCTTAAGTGGCAACTTGTGAACAACAATATCCGTGTCTAGGCCCGGCATATCTTGATACGACCACACAAACACATCAATATATTCTTTTAACAACTCAATCAACCTCGACTTAACCTCTGTCCCAAGCATTGCACCAATCTTGACCTCTTTCTTGTTCTCATCTGTACTAAGATTAATTAAGTCCACCTGCTCTTTATGCGGTTGAAGCTCTGTATACTCGTACTCAATCAATCTTGTCAGTTCAGCGGGTACTTCAAAATCTTCTTCACCCTCGTCCTCAGCTTGATTGATGGGTGCATCCCAGTCAGGAGTGTCAGTAAAGTCATTGGATCCGACAAGGTTTACGATGTCTCTGCATGATGGAAGGCTTACTTAATTAAAATGCTCGAAGATATGTAAGATAAGAAATGAAATGCTGTTTTTTGTTTTATTTTTTGGAAAAAAGGTTGCCAATTTCATTTTTAAAGGTGAAAACGAAAAACGCAAATGAACCAAAGTGGAATTGAACAAAATGCCTTTATTAATATCCTCTTAGAAATGAAAAGTGGCCCAACAAAAACGACCCTATAGCCTTGGGCAGAGCTACGGATTTTTATTTGAAAATGTAAATGAAACTTTTTTTTTTTTTTAAAAAAATTACTTTGACAAGGGAAAAATAACAGGGATCTCTACGGCCTCCCAGTTGTTCAAAACTGCATCACCCTTAAACACCAGGTTGCTCAGCTCTTCGTTTTCTTCACAGTCACTGATGGCATTGACTTGGAAACCTCCGCTGACAAATACCTCTTGGATAACCTTCGGACGCCCTTCGACAGTTGTGGCAGCTCCATTCCGAGTTGGTTTGTAACCCAACCCAGAGCGATCAGTCTTGGTCTTGACATCAATTACCTCTCCCCAACCTTCAGGAATGCCCCTGTCAATTGTTGATTTGGTACTCTTCAGAGATGCAAAAGATGGATTACCCTGACCCACTGTCTCTTCGACTTCTAGCAGCACAGCATTGGCGATCTCAAGTGCTTGAAAGGAGATTTCCAAAGCATTCTCATCGGCCTCGATGTAACGGAAATAAGACAGGTTACTGACCATCAGATCCTCCTCACCGTGTATTATAACCAACTTTCCATCGATCACGAACTTCATCTTTTGATGTAACGTTGAGGTTACTGCCCCAGCGGCATGAATCCACGGCCTTCCAAGTAAACAACTGTAATTGGGATTAATGTCCATGACTTGAAACGTGATATTAAAACTTGCGGACCAATTAGGATAGGAAGCTCAACCTCCCCCATTACCGACCGGCGAGACCCATCGAAAGCCTTGACGATCAAAGGAGTAGGTTTCAACACAGTCTCTTTGAAAACCAACTTATCAAGAACCCTCTTGGGTAAAACATTCAGAGAAGAACCGGTGTCTACTAGTACTCTCGCTAAATTGTCCTCCTGACATTTCACCGATATATGTAAAGCACGATTATGATTCGGACCCTCCTTCGGTAACTCTTCATTGCTGAAACTAAGGGTGTTACATGCGGTCAAATTGGCAATCACACTATCAAACCGACTGGTGCTGATATCTTGATCCACATGTGCTTGAGTCAAAACTTTCTGCAAGGCCATCCTATGAGCGGGTGAACTCATCAACAGAGATAAAATCGAAATCTTGGAAGGAGTCTGATGAAGTTGATCGATAACTTTATAGTCACTTTTCTTGATGATCCTCAAAAACTCAGCATCTTCATCATTCGTAACAGCTCCCTTACCTTTGTCTTTGACGGCCACTGGGATATTAGTGGTCTCCTTAGGTGGAACCTCATTAGAACGGGGAGTATACACACGGCCACTGCGAGTCATCCTGCTTGCCTCTGCGATATTGGTCACAGTGTCCTTAACCTCTTCATTTGGAATAACTTTCCCAGACTCCTTGTCAATCATCGTCACGTCGTATTTCCAAGGCACGGCTTTAGGATCACTGAAAGGAAACGGACCTGGTCTTCGAATAACTATTGGCTTATGCTGATTCACCTCAGGGATAGACGACTTTGGTATATCGAACACGAGATTGGCAGAACCTGCCCCTGATAGATTAAACACTGGTACCTTTCCCTTTGATCCAGGCTGATGGAAAACTGGCTCAACCACAGCGACCTCATCCTTCTTGGGTTGGCTTGTCACTTGTAAAACACCCTCATTAATCAGCCTCTGAACATCATTCTGAACCAACACACAACCCTTAATACTGGCTTCACAACTTACGCATGCAACGTGGGAGGTATCTACCAGACCAGCTTCAAACAGTTTCGAATGGAACATCTTGAGAGGAGTCTTAATCTGTACAACATCAAGGACATAACCTTCCTCCGAATCAGCACTAATGGCATTGACACTCTCATGGTTAGGAAAAGGGTTCTTCTTAACATTCGGTTGAGGATCTTCAAATGACAAAATCTTCTTTTCCAACAAATCCCTGACAAGATTTTTGAGAGCATAACAATTCTCCAGATCATGACCAGGCGCGCCCTCATGAAATAAACAATGAGCGGCGGAGTTGTAATTGGCGGGTAGAGGATTAGGAGGCGGACCCAAAGCCCGAGTAGTGATCAGACCTTGCTTGACCAAAGAGGGGTACAACTCGGTGAAAGTCATCGGAATCGGCGGACAAGGTTTATACGTTCTTCTGTTCGGAACATTCTGGCGAGGAGCCGGACTCTTTAGCTGTTGAGGAGCAGGAGCGTTGGGCGCCTATAGGTAGTTGATAGGAGGCGGATAAACAGGAGGTTGTTGCATAGGTTGATACATAGGAACCTGTTGATTGAAAGAAGGTGTAACAGCTGCCACATAGGGTTGTTGAGCATATTGGATGGGGTACCCTTGAGGTTGAGCATAACCTTGCGGATATGGATAAAATTGGTCTCTTAGTCTACCAGAGGATATAGCATTAGTCTCGCCCTCTTTCTTCTTCTAGGAGCTATACGGAGGTTTCTTCGGCTGATCCTTAGAAGCACCATGATTACTTGTCATTTTACCACTTTTCATACCCAATTCAATCTTGACACCCACAGCAACGATGTCAGAGAAATTTGAAGTCACACTACCCACCATTCTCTCGTAAAATTCTGGACGAACCGTGTCGACAAACCAATCAGCTAACTCTTTCTCGGTCAAAGGAGGTTCTACCTGCGAAGCAATCTCTCTCCACCTTTGAGCGTACTCTTTGAATGACTCAGAATTCTTTTGTGACATACTCAACAACTGTCTTCTGTCAGGAGCCAGATCCATATTGTACTTGTAGTGTTTGATGAAAGCGTCAGATAAATCCTGGAAACTCTTAACGCGAGACTGGTCCAAAGTTAAATACCACTTGGAAGAAGCACCCTTCAAACTATCTTGGAAGCAATGAATCATCAGTTTATCATTCTCAACATGGGCATCCATTTTGCGATAATACATGATCAGATGACTCTTAGGATAGGTGGCACCTTCATAACGATCGAAGTTCGGAGTTTTGAACTTCGGGGGAATAACCAAACCTGAGACCAAACAAACATCCCTTGCAGCAGTCCCAAAAATTTGATCGCCCTCTACTTTTTCAATCTTTGGACGATGGTGTTTACTTCCTCACGAAGCTTATCATGTTTCTCATAACCTTCAACATTCTCATCAAGATTATCAAAGACTGTCTCATTGAAGTACGGTTGCGCACGGGTGTGTACAACAGGTGGTGCAAAGATAGGAGCCCCCCTAGGAACTTCAGAAAATAGAGGCACGGCTTGCTGAACAGGCTGATTAATCGGAACAGTGGCTTGAGGAGGCACAAAACCGGGAGCAAGACCATAAGGTGGGTCCCTTGCTACGGTCACACTTGGTGGAGGGTCCACAGTAACGCCGGTAATCTCGGAAACAACAGTGGGCTGGGTATCCATCTTAGCATTCATGACATGTAACAATTCCATCATACGCCCCATACCCCCTCGAAGGTCTTCAAGTTCATTGCTAAGGCGATCAATCTCTTTTGCCTGATCCTCCATTCTTTTCCGAGTTTGAGCTCTGGTGTTGTACTGGTGCCGAGAACTCAGGGTGACGAAACTGGAAGGCGAGAGAACCGAACATGAGAAAACGGAAGACACATGCAATGTAAGAAAGTAAATGATGCTATGATGCAAATGAAGATTTCATGGAATTCAAACATTTACGAATGTCGTGGGGTACCAAGGAAATCTTTTTCTTGTTTTTTCACTTTATTTTTTTTTATTTATTTATGGTATCCCGCGATATCCATAAATGACATTTGAACTCCATGAAATACAATGCAATGAGATGCTTTATGGATGCAATGCATGAAAACACACAAAGTCCTAGGTTAAAGGAACGTGAGCGGAGTCAAGGTCTACCCATCCCAAAAGGAGTGTACTATAGGTTAGTTGTACCTGCCGAACAAGGTTCTAAAAAGTGCCCAAAGTCATCAGCCCATCTTTCGGATATTATCAACCTTCCGATTGACTCGGGGGTTAATAATATTCTCAAGAGAACCTCTTTTGAGTGTAGTATCGCGTAGCAACCATTGTAGGACTACTCCCACATAGTTCCCGCACTACGTCCTAAATAAGGCCGAGGTGGTGTAAAGGTACTACGGTTCCCAATATCACAGACTCCAATCGACCATGGAAAAAGTTTTCACGATTACTCGTTCAACCGAACCATTTTCGAAAAGGTCTCAACTGAGCGGTGATTCTCGAATCAGCTTGGTCGGGATTCACTCCCTATAAGCCTCATCGAATATATCCCCATCCTATAATAATGTCACTAGCCCGGGCGTAGGACTTATCTCACAGCACAAGGAACAGTCCCACCATGAAAGCATAAATATATACATGTAAATGAATAATAACACAGATAGTAACAAATATGAACAAGTTAGGGATAACCCTAAAAAATTAAGACAGTCCCCAGTGAAGTCGCCATTTTCTGTTGCGGTGGAAATAGGATATCAAACTATTAATGAGTTTGAATCGCAATTCAATTCACAACCGCTCTTTGATTTATCCGAAGGAAAAGGTCAAAAGAGGGAAAACCTATTTTTGCATCGTAAACACAATGCGGGGAAAGATCTAGGGTTCGGGGGTTGGTTAAATTTAGGGAAGGTATTAGCACCCTAAACTTCTGTAGTACTCTACAGGAACCTTTTGTTCAGATGTTCACTATTTTGCTTTATTCATTTGCTTAAGATATATGTACAAAGGATTAAAAGTGAGAAAAAAGACCTAGGGGTTAATTCTAAGTTTACTCGGCAAGACATCGCATCTTGTGCCTATGTATCCTTACGGGAGTGGAATCAGAGTAATCGTAGTTCCCCTCAATAGGGAGGTTAGAAACTTCTTGACAGTGGTCAAGGTCTCAAGGGGAATAAACGCGTCTTAAGGACACGCTTACGTGGAGTGTAGAAACTCCAAATCTCTATGTTGAAATGTTAAGTTGTAATTAGGGTTAAATTAGGGATTCCACGGCGGGAAACCCTAAAATGAGCGCGGCGGCTCTTTGACCTAATGCTAGGGGTAAAATTGTAATTTTGCCTGCGGCGAGGCATTTGTGAAAATTAGGGTTTGTAGTTTGTAGTTTTGAGGATTTGAAATTGAATGTGTGAAATTTGAGGGTTTGAGGACTATTGGCATGGCGACCAAAAGCTAGACCTAACCTTCGGATGTGTGTAGTGTGACTGGAATATTGATAAATGCGTGAGGTGATTGAGTTATGCAAACAAGAAATAAGACAGAAGTTAAAGCCATGCAAACAGAAATTTAAAGGCAGAAACTTAAAGCGCGATTATTAGATTCGCGGGGTTACATATGAGGAGCAGTTACAATATAGTAGTGAACTCTGAATGAAAAATAAGATGAAATAAGTAATGAGCTGTAAAATGAACAAACGGCGTTAGTGGGCAGGGTGAGGCGGCAATCGAATGAGTTACGAGACAATGAAGAAAAAAAAGACGCAAATTTGAGATTTTATTATTGTTTTATTTAAAAAAATTTAATATTAGCTTGCAAAAAAGAAAAAGGTTTAATTTAAAGATGTTTTACTTTTTTTAAAAAAAGGTTTTATTTTGTAATATTTTTAAGAAAAGTTTTCTGATAAAAAAAGAGTTTTTATTTATTTTTAATATTTACATAAAAAAATTTTATTTTAAGAAAACAGATTTTTTTGAATTCTAAAATTAAAATGTTAAAAGAACAATTTAAAAACATAAAAAATAATTTTTTAAAAAAACAAAACAAAAAATATAATAAAGGGGGGGTTGGGCCGGTCATCACACCCGGACCCAACCCGGTTAGTGGTTTAACTAAGAAACAATTAGGGTTCTGGGAACCCTAATGTTCCTTGCGGCGCCATTCATATCTTCTTCTTCTCTCATCTCTCTCGCGGCTCTCTCGATTCTCTTCATTCTCCTCAATAACCTGAAATCAAACACGAATGTTGTGAGGGAGATATCTCATAGCTTACATTTATGGTGAACGACCGATGATATGCAGAACGGAGGCTCAGAGTTGATTGCCCGCCGTTTGTAGTGAACGGCGAAGGCGATCTCCTCGTTGGTGCTTCGCTCGTGGTTTTATGATGTTTGTTCGTCGATGAACGGCGACGATGATGAGGGTATCGGTCCCTCTGAGTCTCGTGATTTTCGTTCGTTAGGGTTTGCGATTTTTGTGTGTTCTTCGTTCGTTCGCCTCTTTCTCGCGGCTACCCATTTGGGTTTTTGATGGTGAGATCGTTCCCTTCTTATACTCTCCCGATTTCATCTTTTTGGGCCTTTAATCCGTGTTGGATTTGTGCTATTTTTGGCTGAGATTTGATTTCGTGTTGATCTTTGATGATTCAATTTGTTTGGTTTTTCAGATTGAGTTCCAATGGGATGTTTTCTGATACGATTTGGATCTTATTTCCTCTTTTAGAACCTGATTGGGGTTTTGATGCGATCCTGGTTTTATCTGACATTGATTGGATTTCATTGGATCCGTTTGATATCTGAAATTAATTTGTTGGACTGATCTGCACTGATTCGTTTTCGATTTGTTTTTTATTTTCATCTGAACTGTACTGATTCGTTTTCGATTTGTTTTTGATTTTTTGATGCAGTTAGCTTTTCCTCTTCTTCTTTCAAAGAGGGCTGGTATTGAAGCTTTGGTTGAGTCAGAATTGCCGGGAAAGGTCTACGGCGATGATGTTCATCTGAGCCGTGACAACTGATACTCTTTGATGATGCTGCGATTGCCTCTGATGATCTTCGCTTGTGGTTTATCATTTGTTCCATTTGAGTTGTTTTAATCATTAGCCTGTGATGAACTTTTGCTGATGATATTTGCTTCTTGCGTTTCAGGGCTGATATTCTGGGCAATTATGTCCAACTATGAATTCGAATGTTGCTTTTTGTTGCCTTGAGACATTTACCTGATAGCGAGTTTGGGCGATGATGTTCATCTGAGCCGCGACGAATGATATGGACTGCTATGGTTTTGTGCACTTGTTTATTTCATGAACTGAGATGTTTATGCTTGCTTGTCCTTGCTGGTACAATCCGTGCCATGATTTTGTGCTGTTTGCATTCTGAACTGGTTCGGTTTCACTCGTGAGTATGGTTTGATAACTTCACTTGATATCATTCACGTTTCGGTGACTTGTTTGTTGGGGGCAATGATGTTCATAACTGAGCCCCTGTCTGCGCTATGCTTTGTGCTGCAACTTGGTGTACATTTTTGTGACTTGCCATCCGAATTGGTTGAAGCTTGCCCCTAACTGACAACCTTTGGTACATTTTTTTGATGCAGCTTGATACAACTTGTTTGGGTACTTCATTCTTCTTATTCTATTTGAACTTGCTTTCTGATACATTAACTGTTGTTACACCTTTCTTTGGATCCTGTTGGGAACTTTCTGTTATGACAGATTTGTAGTATATTCCTTCTGGCTCTTTGCGCATGAACTTGCCTTCTGATACATTGTTTTGATGCAGTTCAGTTTATATTTGGTGTTCTGTTTGGAATTGATGCAGTTTGATGCAGTTTTGGCTTGCATTTCAGTTCTCTTGTTCTGTTTGGACTTGACTTTCCATGAACTCAGAATTGATGCTACTCATGAATTGTTTAGGTTTTGAGTTCCAAATTCTGAATCTGATACTGATGCGTTTGTGGCTTTTCAGGTGTTGAAAAAAAAAACTTATAGCACAGAGTGATTTAGACCTGCCAGCATCCGGGTCTGAGACCAGATTGACCATGTGGCCTTATTCTCGTATCAGTTTGGAAATCCAATCGCGGCAAAACGAATCAGTCCCGCTTCTTTTATCACTTCTATCTCTCGGATGTCCCGTAACGATAAGAACAGGTGTTACCTGATCTGACGCCAACGACGCGGATCGGTAACGGGGGGTAGGACGCAGCTTCGGTTGTGCCACTCCCGGCACTCGATGATGACACTGTTCTGAGAGTGTCAAAAACAACTCCTAACATTTTTCTATACTGTTTGTTCTGTTTTGATGTGCAGGTGAATTGGAGATTCTGCGGAGAGGCTCAAGGACATCACGAAGACACTTAGAAGTTCTAGGACTTAGGATTTAGGATATGCCATCTTTATTTCTCTGTAACTTGTAATAAAAAATATTATGAAATAATTCAATAATACATTTTTTATCCAAATTATTTCCCTTTTATCAATCATGATGAAATATTTATTCAAATTTCTATCCAAATAAAATATTATGAATGAACTTCACGTATTATTAAAATCATTTCCCATTTCCTTTTCATGATCTAATCTGCCAACATCTCAACATCCGATTAAATCTTATCAGACAAATATCCTTGAATTAATTCGATCCAAATCTTAATAACTTCAACACGAATAAACTCCATCAATCAGTAGAAGTCTTCACTGTTGTCCCTCTAAAGATGAACTGGAAGATAGAAGAAATGATTTTTTTTTTGTTAAACCCTGTTCCACAGATCAGATATTCCAAACCAAGTTGATATCAAACCCACGTAAATAAATGCCTCAGGAGTAAAACCTCATTAGGCCCCAAAATTACGGATTATGCTTCAAAATGACCAAAACGCCCCTGGGGTATTTCCTGCAAAACAAACACCTTCAGGACTTGTTAGTGGTTAGCAAACGCATATATGAGATGCTAAATGACTGTCTAAAATATAAGGGTAAAATTTGGGGTATTACACCATCCTATCTAGTGTGCACTCATGTTTGGGTTAGAACATGTCTCACCATACATAGATCAACCTAAAAACAGAAGAAAAACCCAAGCAACAACAAACAATAATAGTAACACAAATAGAACAAGTTAGGCTTAACTCTTTTAACAGAGATTTCCCTAGTGAAGTCGCTATTTTCTGACACGGTGAGAATCGAAGACCAAGGCTATTGACTAGCTTGACTCGCAAAAATAAGATATCGCCACTGAAATTTTATTTTTCCAATAGAAGGGAGAAAAGATCTAACAAAAACCCTAAGTAAAAATGCAAAGCAAAAGGCAATGCCTAAAGCTAATCAAAGAGAGATCAAAGGTACGGGGATAGGTTATACTCAAGGAATGCACTATCACCCTAAGCATCTGTAGTACTCTACAAGAACCTCTTGAAATATTTTTGTTTTGGCTAAAATTATTTGTTAAAGATGAAAGGTAGGCAAAGAAAGAAAAAGACAGGCAAGGTAAAGAAACAAACATACAATGGACATGCACATGACAATAAGTCAACATACAATCCTTTCCCTTGGATTAGGTCAAAAGAAACAAAAGAAATAAAAAGATACATCAAATGAAATCCACGGACACAAGGCAAATCATCATGTAGTCAACATGCATCAAAGCATGATCAAACAACAAATGGAATGAGCAAGTACAAGGTATAAACATCACGTAGAAACATTAACACATAAAGTCAACAGAGTACGTATAGAAAAACATCAGGTATGATAAAACAAAAAAGTACATGGAAAAGCATCATGTAGTCATCAAGCTCAAAGTATGACCAGACAACAAATGGAAATAACAAGTACATGGCAAGACATCATGTATGGTAAAATAACAAATAGAAACAACAAGTACATGGAAAGATATCATGTATGATAAAACAACAAACAGAATCAGCAAAGTACATGGCAAAGCATCATGTAGAAACATCAACAAATAAAATCAACAACGTACATGGTAAAACATCATGTATGATAAAACGACAAATAGAGTCAACGAAGTACATGGCAAAGCATCATGTAGTAACATTATCAAATAAAATCAACAAAGTACATGACAAAGCATCACGTGGAATAAACAACAAATAGAATCAATGAAGTACATGGAAAATCATCATGTAGAGACATCGACAAATAAAATCAACAAGTACATGGCAAAGCATCATGAATTAACCAAGGAAAAGTATCAAGACTAAAATGGAATCAAGCAACAAGAATTATTAATCAATTTAAATATGAATATTTAATAAGATTAATTATTAATTCAATTAATCAATATTAAATAAAAATATTCAAAGTGATTAATAATTAATAACATTTTTTTAATAATACAAATCAAAAGAATTAAAGGGGTATGAACATGAATATGAGAGTGTGGACATCAAAATCCATTGGGCCCAATTCAAATAAATACTAAAACCTAATATAATAATAATGATAAAAAAATAAAAAGAATAATAAAAAAACAAACACAAATGCATTAATATCAGGGGGCAGTACACACTTCTTTGCAATAGAGAGTGAGTTCTTTTTTTTTTCAAATTTAAACATCTAAATAAAGACAGATATGCTGAAAAACAAAACTTAAGAGGACCAACAGGATGACCCCACGTGGCCACCCTTTATGACAACCAAACTATGAAAACCTCATGGCTTTTACGAGATCGGAAGCAGAGAAAAAGTAAAAGGTGAGTTTCAAAATGATCTCCCTCAAATGACTTTCTCTCTCGCAGGCATCACCAAAAGAACAGCAAAGAACAAAACATAGCTTAATTCTAGCACAAAGTCACTCTCTCATGAATCTTTCTAAACATATTCAGAACAAAACTAAAACTTACAAAAAAAACAAACCACAACGAAAACTCTACTCTCACCTATTCTCAATCGAAGGCCGACTGGGTTGTTATGTTTTTCCTTGATGATAAAAAGATGGTTGACGACTACATAATTGCAATTCTTGTCCGTTAATGGTGTGTGAAGGTTAGTAGTGAATGCAAAGGTGAGGGTGATGTGTTGTTTATGTGAGATGGTCATGGTTGTGTATGGAAGAGAAAGAACATGGTTGTTATAGTGAGTTTATCGTGAAAGGTTTCGTGTGTTTTTCCTCCCAGAATCATGGAAAAAATGGAGAGTTTATGAGGGAGTTCTCGTGTGAGGTAGTATGGAGAAAGATTCTAAGGAAATAGTGAAGTTCGACAACGAGTTAGTTTCAAAGATGATGATAATGTTGAGCAGAAAAGATGAGCATCGGGAATGAAAGTTGGAGAAGGTGAATAGTAAATGGATAGGGATGAAAAAAAAGGTGCCTGCTGCAGAAAAAATAATACAGTGGAGGGACTTCGTATGTATGTGGCGGTCTTGTAATGAGATGGATAGAAGTATGGTGAGGGAGATTTATAAGGTGAAATACAGGGTGATAGTAGGTTTAAATGGTGATATATTGATGAAGATATGAGTATGTTGGTGTCATGAGGGAAAACATGGTTATGTCCATGGTGTTGTTGCATGTGTTATGTAACAGGGGAGTTGAAGTTGTAGTGAGTTTATGAAGTGGTTTTGAGTGAAGAGAGATAAATGAATTTTTAATGGTGATGGTGAGGTATGAATAAGGCTGATGGTTGGAGTGTAGGGGATGTGTCGTATGTTGCAGGGTGGATATTGGTTGTGCTATGGAGGGAGGAAGAAAAGTGAATAGTGAGTGGAGCTCTTGTTGTCTTTCATGTGCAGACCCTTTGTAGTACTACAGAAAGAGCTCATGAAGGGGAGAGTTTTTTTTTGTTTTGAAGCCATGATGTTAACGTGAGAGGGCCTCCATGCAACGCTTACTAGGTACTTTCACCAAAATGGAGCAAAAACAAAACAACTTTTTCAAAACTTAAGCATTAAGTGTTCTAAAAAAAATTATATTATTTAAAAACAATAACTAAATTAAAAACAAATAATAATGATAAATAAAAAAACTAAAACTAATTAAACTTAAATTAAAAGTCAGATTAATTAAAAAGATTATTAATTAAAAATTAGAAAAGAAATCGGTTAAAAATGAATAATCAGTGTGGTATCGAAATGCTCAAAAAATAAAATGAATGCACCAAAGTGATAAGCGTGAAATAAACGACTCGATAAAATACAGCATTTGGTCATATTTTAAAATAAATTTTCCCCAGTTAAAAGGCTCAGACTGATCAAAAATGCGACCGAAAAGCAGTCGAAAAATTAAAATGAGCACGTCAGGTTAAACTGTGTGGAACATAGATTAATATAATTGACGTCTGCAAGCTCGATTTTGAAACTTTTCGTCCACTGATTTTACGCATATATGACTTTTATTTTGACCGATTCAATTGTAAATCCAACAAGTTTATTCTGGCCGATAATTCGGGCATTACACATGATGAAAGACATGATAAGCTATGCAGGTGATGCAAAGAGAGGTGGGATTTTAGAGATAAAAATTAGAGTATGACAGATGCCCCTATTTAAGTTTCTTCTATCCGGAGATATGAAGATTGAAATCTTTGTCTCGACAAGATTGGAGAGACTTAAATACAAACATGCACAATTTTTGTCCTAAGATACCACAAAGATTCTTATGATATGATATGAATGTAAGACTCTGAGTTCTGTGGGGAATGATACCACAGAAGACAAACTACTGCTGGAAAAACTAAGTAAAGAACAAAAGGAACACCACAGGGGAATAAGTAAGAAATCTCAAGAGACACAGTTGAGAAATATAAGATATTATGGAAATCTGTCAAGGTGACAAATAGTATCTAGTAATACTTGGAAAGAGAGGGACAAACCCTGAACAGAGATACAGACATTTGGGAAGGCATCAAATGCAGAAAGTATCACACTTTGGAAACATATCAGAAACATCTTGAAAAACATTAGATGTGGAATGAGACTAAATCAGAGGATACAACATATACTTCCAAGAAAGCACTCAACTTTACTATGGAATTACCGGGAACATCCACAAAGCAAAAGCAACTTTATTGGGGAAAGGGTCGCAGTCATCAGAGCTTTTTCAAAAATACATTGAACATACGCTGGAAAGAACAATATCAACCATCTAAGAGATTCAAACGAATGCTGAATGAAACTTTGGAATGTAAGCAAACATCAAAGATAATCAGAAAAACATCGGGGACATTCAGAAAAACATCAGATATTTTTGAGAAAGCACTGAATGAACTCTGGAACACAAGTAAACATTAGAGATAGTCAAGCAAACATCAGAGACATTCAGAAAAATATCAGAGACATTCAGAAAAACATTAGATGAACTCTGGAACACAAGAAAACGTTAGAGACATTCAGGAAAATATTGAATGAACTCCAGAACATATCCAGAAAAAAGCATTTGATGAAGAAGGGAAACAAACTTAAAGACATTCAGTAGCTGTTAACCATAGTCAGAGATATATTGAAAATATCCAGAATATCATTAGTTAAAAACAAAGATTCTATAGTAATAACTCATTTTTGGGTGCTTTATTTTTGTATTTACTAAAAGACATTTCACTAAGGCCAATGTTAACAACCATGGTGAAATGTACCTAGACTGTAAGAGTTCGAATTCCAGCACCAACAATTTTTTTATTTTCGATACAAAATGGGCTTGTCCTTATATTTCATCATGGTTCATATTATCAACCATGGTGTAAGGTGCTAACATTTTATCCAGTTCTTATTATCAACTGTGGTGAAAGGTATTACATATATATAAGCGAAGTTATCTCACTTTAGTACATAACAATATTCTCTCTTAAAAAAAATCCTAACTTCTATCTCACTCATCTTTCTTATATATCTTAATCTCCATTAATGTTTTGACAACCTTTTTTTTCATAAACATGCAAAATGGGAACCCCAAACTCAAGCAGCAAACTAGTCTTCTTCGAAGGGTTAGCTTTGTTGTATCAAAGCGTATGTAATGCGATTTAACTATATAAAATCTTAGGACATGGCTATATTACAGGTTAGTCTTCAAAATATATAATATAACTTCTTTAATGGTTCAATAATTTATGTTTCCAAATATGTTTAACTTAAGATGAGTGAATGTATAACCTAAGAAATGAACTATGTTGTTTATGTATCATAATTTATATTTCAATAACTTCTTTCATGTAGTTTGTAGGATAATATGACTTGTATAACTTAAGATGAGTGAACTTTCTATTGGTTTATAGATTATAAAAGTTAACTTTATGCATCTGTTATAATTACAATGTCATTCTAATATATTTTTACTTGTATGCAAGGTAAAATAAAGAAAAAATATAAATGGTATGTGTTGTTATGAAGAAAAAAATACAAGGAGAGGATGAAGCGGAAGTGAAAGCTGCAAACTTGTGTGAAAGACTCAAAATAACATCTATTCAAATTTAACATAAATTTACAGCTTTCACTTCAGCTTCATCCTCCTTTCATGTTCCATTCTGAGACAAGTAGATCATTTTTTGGTCTTCATTTTCCATGAATCATTTCAATAAAAGGTATGTTCGTGAAACATTTTATGATTGATATGTTGTTGTTGTTCAACATGTTTGCCTTGTTGATTTTTTTTTTTTGCTGATAAATGTTGTTGTTTGTGTTATTGTTAGTGTTCTAGGATATGAGTTTATTTTGTTCGGCTTACTTCTAAGATCATAAAATTGCTAAGTCCATATGAGTTTATTATATCGTATGTAGATTTTTTGTTTCACTAACCCCTTATTGAGAATGCATTCATTTAAATTTATTTAGAAAATAATAATCTAAAAATTAAGTTATATTTGAAAACCAATTTAGATCAATCAATAACTTTTGAATTGCATGCATCTCATAATTCATCGCTCGCTATTTAACATATAGAATTTGATTCAATATGTTTAAAGTTGGTTTTCAAGAATAATTTAATTTTTTAGATTATTATCGATCTATATCAATTTGAATGATTATATATGTTTATTGAGGGGTAAAGAAAACAAGCAATCCATATATTTTATAATAAATTCATGTATACATATCACCATGTTTGAAATTTATAACTGTGGTGAAATGTTAATTTTATAGGTGCTTTAATTAAATTATTGTTGTTGAGTTTCGAACCATTATCTTTATATATATCACAATGGTTGTTTAAGATAATCGTTGTGATAAGTAACATGCTACCTAGTCTATAAATTATTGTTGTTGGGTTTCGAACCCATAACCTTTGTCGTTTTGTTTTACTTTAGACTTTTTTATTCACTTGGTTATTTTTGTGATAGATTACGTTATTCTCTTGTCATCATCAAAACTCATTAAACTTATTAAGTAAATAAAGCCATATTATCCCCCATTTTTTATAATGAAAAAACATCTCTCCGGTATGTGACTTATAAGAGAGAGAATAATAAGAAAAAGATTGGAGTATACTCTTGTTGAGAGTATACTTCTTCCTCATTAACATTGTCAAAAAGTAGAAAAAAATTATCAGATAAACATAAGAAAAATATAGCAAATTAAATAGATATAAAAAAAACTTGTCGTATATAAAAGAGATAAGTTACCTGATAAAAACGAAAAAAATAAGCACGTAGAGGCACAACTAAAAAGGACATAAGACTATACTTCTTTCCACAATCGGCGGCAACTAACTTAGAGACTAATTTATTAAGAGGAAGTCTTTCACGGCCTTTGGGATTGGATTTGGGTTGTGTATATGCATTTTAGATTGTTTTTCCCTTTTTCTTTTACTCAAATCTATATGAAATCTGCATTAACTTATTAGCCCTCTCAACATGAATAAATTTTAGTAAAAGATGAAGGTAAAAACATATGAACTTAAACGGATGCCAAAAATATACTCGTCAAACAAATGAAAAAGATAAGGAATAAAGTTGATCATATCACAATTCTTACTTATTCTATCGACTTACCTTCTTCATCTTGATTGATGTATAATTTTAGTTTTGTTTTTTGTATTTTACATTTTTTAAGCACATCTTTAATATTTTGATATGTTTAAGAATGCCTTCCTCTTTTGAGATATTTTTTAATGTTACTTGTCAAGATGACAATCTTTTGATGTTGTTTATACTTTGGGTTTGCTCTTCCTTATTTTTGTATTTATTTTATTAGAAGATGTTTCTAAAAATACCTGCGTAAACAAACTTTCTACTTCCATTACAAAAATAAGGTTAGTTTCTTCAAAGATAACGTGTGTGCATTCTTCTATAGTTATGAACTTTTTATAATTTCAAAAAAAATATAATAGAGGAAAATAAATTTGTCTTTTCGAGATTTAATGATATTTCATATAGAAGAATCGAACCATAATATATTACCTTATTCTCACAATTTACTAAATACTAACTAAATTATGTTATAAACTTTTGAAAATCAAAATAGTTCAAAGGTATGATAAGGGCTCTTACCAATAGTAACAAAACTAATAATTTTACCATTTTTTTCATAATAAGAAACAAAGCTTTCTTTCTTAGGAGTATGAGAAGAAATAAATTGTATCTTTAGTCATATATTTTGAACCGCCACTTTCAAGACAATATTTTGAGTCTGCGTTGTAAGACACATGTGTATCACAACTTAAGTTTCTTACCTTTGGTACCAAAATATTTTTGGATTGTCTTGCGTTAGTGGAACACAAATTATTTCTAGAGATCCAATTCATATCATTTTTATTATTTTTCTATAAGAAGTGAGATGAAGAATTAGAGGTTCATTTCATATCATAATCATATTTTTTTTTCTTAAAACAAGACGAAGAGGTATGACAATCTTTACTACAATAAGTACATTTAGGCATACTAGAGTTATAAGTATTATTTGTATGGAAATTTTTTTTTTAAGTATTTAGATTTGGTTTTAGGTTCATAGCTTAATCCATTTTTATTGTACGTTCCTCTTTGATTACCTAAGATGATATTCAAGTTATCTCTCACTTTGGTAAATTTACCAAGTGTGTTACATAAGTATTTAATTCTTATTTCTAAAGCTTGCATTCAATACCCTTGATATATTTATTATTAACGTTATGAATCAAGATTAACATTCCAGATTCCTACACAAATTTAATATCTAGTTTTTTCAAAAGATTCCCATTAACAAGATTCCTATTCATGTAGGGAACATGACTTACATTGACAAAGTAACTTTCTTTCGGTAAATGAATTTGAGTTCTATGGTTACCATTTCAATAGTCCTCGATCGTCCTTTATTTCCATTTGAACCTTTTGTCTATCGGTGACTTCAGAATAGATTTTGAATGTCGCTTTGTCATAGGAAATATGGATAATAGAACAAGTATCATACCATCATCCTTGTACCTTGCCTTTGATCGCCATAGTTTCTCTCATTTTAACAATTATGTTATCATCTACTTGAACAAAATTTCCCTAATTTTTGAATTTGTATGCGTGTAATCTCGAGCATAATGACTGTATTTGCCCTACACATGTTATAGAGAGGTTTGGGACCCTTTGATCCGCCGAAATTCTTGAACTTATTTTGTTCCTTCTTAGGTCTAAGATAGTTCTTCTTACCATCATATTTCTTCTTGGCTTTTACGCTCATTGAATTGGCCTTAGATTATCCAACATCCTCATATTTCTCTTTATCTTTCAATTCCTCCTCGATTCGAAGGTGTTTCTGGATTTGCTCAAGTGATAAGTCCTTAAAATTGTGAATCAACTTCTTCCTATAGCTTTTCCATAAAGATGGAAATTGTGCAATAATTGCACCAACTTAGAAAGTTTCAAGAATATCAATCTTCATAGTCTTTAGTTTATTTTTATGGGAGTTTGTCAATCGTGAACTTGTACATGAACGACCTTTGGATCCAACATTTCAAAATCAAAATACTTTGAAATTAGAAACTTCTTATCACCTTCCTCCTCAGCACGAAATTTGAACTCGAGTGTCTTTCAGATTTCTATTGGTGATTGGTTGTCTACGTATATATCATAGAGACGGTCGGATAATGTGCTTAGAATGTGTTCATAAAACACAGCTCATCCTCCTTTCTTTTCTTGTGTTCTTTCTAAGTTCATCTTAATCATCTTCTTGTGGTTCTGGAATCGATGTCAGGTCAGGATCTAAGACATAGAAAATCTTCAAGGCATACAGGAGGAAGATCATCTTGTCTTACCAGCGAGTGAAGTGTGTTCCGTCGAAATGATCTAACTTGACAAAGTCCTTATTCATGGCTTTAATGCTTGAAATCGAAGCCCCAGTAGCCATTATTTGAGATATTATTAGCATGTTAGATAATGATCGTAAGTTAAATGGATCAAGACTAGAATCGTGCATATGAATATTTTTCTAATAGTATTTCAAGCACTCTCAAAATATCTTAGAGTCTACACATAAGAATATCCTAGATAATCCATTATATATTTGAGTTTACATAAGATAGATGAAAATTTGAATGTAGGGAAGAGAGAAATTTAGAATATACATTAATGAGGAGAGTTTAAATTTTTTTTGTGTTTTTCTAAATCTGAAAGAACTTATTTATAAGCTAAGTGGTTTTGTTTCACTAGGTTATGACAATTGATGAAACACACCCTTTCACTAGGTATAGCGACACTTCACATTAAGTGTTGCAATTTTTCACCTTTCACCAAATATTCCAACACTTCACACTAAATATTATAACTTTTTCAATTCAAAAAATAACAAATTGGAGCAACGACCATAACCATATGTGGCGGCATAACAGCACACACTCATTCCTACGCTACCCATTGGTTTCTCTAAAAGTGTGAATGTGATAAGTGACATAAGACTTAGGACCACCACGTTTATCCATGTGATACTTTATTCTCTGTACCTCTTTTCACCAAGTATCCAAATATAGCAACACTTCAATTTAAGTGTTGCAACTTTTCACTTTTCATCAAGTATTGCAACACTTCACACTTAACTTTTCAAATTTAAAAAATAACAAACCAGAGCAACGACCACAACATGTGTTGGGTGGCTTGTGCCTCTTGCAAGCTGTCATTGGCGCCTCTTCGTCCACACCCATGGTACCGGTGCCAAAGTTGGTATTTTCAAGAGTTTAAAGGTGATAAATAATATAGGACTTAGGATCACCCCATTTATCCACGTAACACTTTCTCCACTTTAGTTTTTTATCGAGTTAATAAATTCATTTTTATGTAAGAAACATTAAAGTGAGTTAAATTTTTTATATGGATCTAATTTTCAAGCATAATGTTCATTTACTTATTTTTGAAACACCAATAATCATGTATTAATTTCTTTTTTTAATTACAACAAAGGGACTTGAAATGCCATTGACTATGAATGTGGCCTAAAAATATAAGTCTTCACACACACACACCAGTAGTAGTAGTTTACTCTGGCTCAAACAAGGGTTAATTTATTTTTATTTAAAACCAACCATAGAATTGAAAGGAAAGTTTGTGTCAAATATGTTAATTAGGATACTTCATTGTTCTATCTCTGTCACACCCTACCATCCACCTCTATTTTTCTTTCTCAATTTCGGTTTTCCTTCTTTAGTCTACCACTTTCATCATTACCTTCTAATTTCTACCACTATATTACTCCTTCATAAACAACTTACTCGTATGAGATTAATTCACTTACATTTTATTTTACCTCAAAAAAAGTGAATGATGCCTTTCCCTATCTACATGTCACTGCCACCTGTTCACTATAGCAAGGTTCTGTATAAATGTAATTATATTCTTCTTCTTTTTGTTTTTTGAGGAAATAAAAGTAATTATTCTCAGTTGTGTCTATGTGTGTATATCCAAGTCCAATGGCTAAGATTCTTCATCTCTTGGCTCTCAAAAAGTAGCCATCACGAGTAATAAATACACACACAGCCATATTTTGAATCAAACAAACAAACTAGAATATCGTATCTTTGCTTTTCTCTCTTCTCTTTTTTCCTCTCTTGTTCAACTTCTAGTGTTTTGTTTTTCTTCAAACCCAAATATGTTCCCTGCACTCATGTCCAATTCCACTCTCTCTTCTGCTAGATTAAACCACGATGTTTCAGTTTCAACCATTAACTCCTCACAACATCCTCAAAAGACCAAGAAAAAAAGAAACCTCCCTGGTAACCCAGGTAGTTCATAATATTTTATATCGCGGCCGCAATTGCAGTTACGCGCAGACGTTAATTTAATATATATTATACATAGTATACGATTGACATGTTTATTAATTATGTAATTTGGTTTGGTAAATTCAGATCCTGATGCTGAAGTGATAGCTTTATCACCAAAGACACTATTAGCAACAAATAGGTTTGTGTGTGAGATCTGCAACAAGGGTTTTCAGAGAGATCAAAACCTTCAACTACATAGGAGAGGACATAACCTACCATGGAAGTTGAAGCAAAGGAACAACAAAGAAGTGGTTAAAAAGAGAGCTTATGTCTGTCCAGAGCCTTCATGTGTTCATCATAACCCTTCAAGAGCTCTCGGCGATCTTACAGGAATTAAGAAACATTACAGTAGAAAACACGGTGAGAAAAAATGGAAATGTGATAAGTGCTCAAAGATCTATGCTGTTCATTCTGATTGGAAAGCTCACTCTAAAACCTGTGGAACTAGAGAATATAAATGTGATTGTGGTACCCTTTTTAACAGGTATAGTACACATGAATATTTTCATGTTAATTTCATATGATCATATTCATATCCATGTGTTATATTCTTGATTAGTTTTTTTTACTTTAAACATGTTACTGTTTTAGATCAATTATTTATATGTTCTGAAAAATACAATCCAAAAACATAGTTTTTGTTTTTGTCTAATCTAATGTACTGTAATATCTGTGACACAATAGGAATTAGGTTTGTTTTTATTAACATCATGATGCATGCACATGCATGTCAGCATGAACAGTATACTATTTTTACAGTATTATGTGTAAAAAGAAAATGGAAGAAAAGTTTCCAAATTCCAAATGTGTCAGGGTGCTCAATTGTTTTGTAGACATATAAGTTGATGAGTGGGTGCAGTCTCTAAGAAAATGATGGAAATCTATTTTTGTCTACTGAAAAAGTAAAAAGAAGTTTAATCAATTTATAGTTAGAAAAATTTGTGATGATTTCTTACTTTTTTTCTCAATTTTCAATTTAATTTTTTCATCATTGTGAAATCTGATAAATCTGCAAGAAATCTGATATCCTAAGTTGCTTTCTTATTCATCTCCATTCCTAATTATCTTTGTGTCGTGCATGAGTTCTATAGTTTCCCAAGATTTCCACCATCATAATTAACAACACTACCAATAATCCTTATAAAGCAAAAAGGTTATCCATGTCATCAATTGCATTATATCCTTGACATTATAACATTGTAATTTATGTCCATTTTTGGTCCAAACGCATTGACACGTTAATCTGTGTATACTAGTCCCCTCTATATCCCATGCATGATGATTTTCTCACATGCCTTTTTGTTTTGCTAATGGGGCACATTCTACAAGAATTTTAGATTACTTCTTCTCCGAGAGATATTTTGCTTAAATATCATTAGCAACTATTTGAATAATATATAAATAAGATATATTGATTATTCAATGAATTCCAGGAAGGACAGTTTCATAACACACAGAGCATTTTGTGATGCATTAGCAGAAGAAAGTGCGCGAATGGCAGCAAACCAGTTATCCACGGCCACGGCCACCGCCACGGCCACTAACACTAACACTAACTCATTAGTACAATCTCTCTTCCTCTTCCAAAACCAACAAAGCCACATCACATGGGACCCACCTCAGCAAAACCCTAACCCTAGCAACCTCCACCACAACATCAAGCAGGAATCTCAAACCTTCCCTCACCCATATCTTCATCACACCAACAAAAACAACATCATGACGACATCATCACCCTTCCACGTCAGCACACAACATGCTACCACCAATCCTGCCACGTCACCACATCTCTCGGCAACTGCACTTCTCCAGACAGCAGCAACCGTGGGTGCCGCCGCCATCACAGGTCAGCACACCTCTCAACTCGGCATGAGCGAGCTTGGATCGGTGACTGAGCTAAACTCAGTTGATCACTACATTAACAACATGAGAGGCTTCACAAAGAATGACGAGGGTCTCACGAGAGACTTTCTTGGCCTTACAAACAACGGCGGAGGAAACGGTGGCTCCGTTGATGTAAAGGATATGCTAACATTCACAGGGGGTGTAGAGTTAGAGTATGAACAAAACATGATGTTCAAGTCACAACAAGGTTTTGGTTTCTTTGGAACAACGACAACAACGGTTCCCGAATCATGGGGAAATTGTTAGAACCAAACCAAGACTACCAAGGGTATAATTGGAAATTCAACTCTTGTCATGAAGGTGTCGTATGTTTAAGTTTACCTCATTTCAATTTCTCTTTTGTTTTGACACATTTGTGTTTCAACTGTGATGTTTCAGTTCAGTGTTTCATGGAAGAACGAATCCTTAGTTTTTTATACGTACTACTGTTCCTTCCTTATATGTTGTCTGTTGTTTACTATTTTTGATTTCTGCGTACATTGAATGCTCAGTCAAATATACTTTCTTTTCATATTAGTTGTTTTATGTGAAAGACTGACCTAAGATTTTTTTTTATTGTCATTATTCCATTATATCACACTTTTATTTTTAAATTTTAAAATAATCTTATATAATATATGTGTAATAATCTTATATAGAGGTGGATCCTCTCCCATAAAATTAAATTTCAATGAAATATCATCCTCTTTTTATTGTAAATTTGACATTTATCAACAGCAAAAATTCGTTGGTATGAACAGTGTTTCCCCCAAATTCAACACCCTGTTCCTAATTCAAAACCCTAATCCCTAATTTCCTTTCGTTTGTCATTAATCCATTGCTTTCTTCTACTCATCCTTCGAGTCTGGCTATATTTCTTGATCCACAGAAGAGTAGACAGTTATTTTCGGCTTAAATTCCTAACTTTCGAGCTTAGGGGCCTTGGTAATCGCTCTAGTCTTTATTGGATTGAAAGTATAGTTCGAGATGGCCTGGGAAAGGTTAGGAAGAAACGTTAGACATGGAAGGAAGGTTGGTTGTTCAATCTGGAAGGAGAATAATGGGAAAGGTGCGTTGGAGGGGGAACCGACGTTGTCTTTCTTCATTACCGAATTCCCAGATGATTTTAATGCTAAAGAGTTGTTTGAGGTGTTTAAGGTGTATGGTGTTATTTCTGAAGTGTTCATAGCTGGGAGGCGTGATAAGAGGGGAAAGAGGTTCGGTTTCGCTAAGTTAAGGAAGGTTCATGATCCCAGAGTCTTAGCGTGTAATCTTGACAGTATCGTTTTAAAAGGTAAGAAGATGTATGCAAATTTACCCAGGTTTGGTTTGGATAAGAAGCAGGTGAATCCAGTAGGTGAGAAGAATTGGAAGCATAGCAATATGAGAAGACCTGGTTGCTCTGAGAAGTTTGTCACAACTGCTAGAACTTTTGCTAATGTGGTAAGTGAGAGGCAGCCAAAGCCTGGTATTAAGAATTGGGGAGGTGGTTCTTACACGTACCTTGAGGTGGATGAAGATTGGGTTCAAAGGCTGAAAAGAATGAGAGTGAGAGTTGTCATGGAGGGAGGAAATGCTTTCAATATACAAAAGATAATTAATGAAGAAGGTTTTTTCAACATTAAGGTCATTCCTATGGGTGCCTCAAAATGCCTGTTGGAAGACAGTTCAGGTGGTGATGTTAAGTTATTCATCAAAGAAGCTAAGGATTGGTTGAAGTTATAGTTCAGTGAAATTAGACATTGGGATAAGGAGGAGATGGACACTGATAGGTTTGCCTGGGTAGTGTGCAGTGGCATTCTCAGTATTGCTTGGAGCGATAACAATTTTCGATTGATTACTGCTAGGTTGGGTCTTTTATCAGATGTGACGAGAAAACTGGTAAGAGAGAGCGGTTGGATGCTGCGAGAATGCTTATTAAGACGAAACTAGGGGTGATTCATAATGTGAAAATTTCTATGAAAGTGAGTGACTTTGATTGCCATATTTGTATCAATGAAGAAGTATCAGTGGGTAATCTTCTGTCGTCGATTGGTGAAGAAGACGAGTTGATTGATTCAGAAGAGTTCGAATCATCAGTCCACTCAGAGTTTGAAGGTGTTTGGGAGGAGTCTGTTGAGGATGAGTGTGGGGACTCTAATACTTCGATTAATGATCCTGCTGAGATACTTCCAGATGATGTTCTCCAGAATTCCAGTCTGCATCTGAAACTCCCAGATGAGAAAATCTCGCCTGTTACGCAGATTGCTTCTGATACTGTGTCTATAGTGGGAAACAACTTTGGATTAAGTGATATAGGTGTTGGTATTCAAAGGAATACAGTTGGGAACACAACTGTTAATCCTGATACAGCTGGTCAAAACCATGCTTCTGATCCAGTTGGATCTGAACAGCTGGAGATTAAAGAGTCTAAGGATCTTGTTGTGGATCAGGGGATTTATGTTCCTATCCGTAGGCTTCCAGGCGGGTCTCAGGGGTCTGCTCTTATTGGAAAACTCAAAAAGAAAAAGATGCTAAAGGATATTTACAAATGCATAAAGACTCCTTATAATCCTTCTTATTTCTCAAATCTCCTGCTTTCGGCCTCAAAAGGAATTGCAACATCTTCGAAGGAGGATTATATGAGGGAGGGAAGGAAGACTCTTCAATCTTGCTCTGATCTTATGGGTGGTGGCTCTATCACTGATACAGATTTGGTAAGAGGCAATTCGCGTTGTATAAGGGCAATTAACAACGTTCCTACCAAACTGAGAAAATACTTGGTGGACTTAGGGGTTCAGGAAGATAAAGACAAAGGGCTGGGTATTACCCTAAGGAATATGGAAAGTGAGGATAATGCTATTAGACTAGGCAAGAAGGTTGTAGCTACCAGTGGATCATGAATATTGCGACCTAAAATGTTCGAGGGTGCTGCAGTTCATTGAAGAGAAGGAGAATCTCTCAAACTCTGCAGAGAGGCAATGCTGATATTTTCCTTATTCAGGAATCTAAAGTCACGAATATGGAAGACGGGATTGCTCATAGCATGTGGAGGAATACTGATATGGACTGGTCTGCCATCAATTCTATAGGAAGATCTGGAGGAATCATTTCTCTGTGGAACAGGTCGAAGGTTACAGCTCTTTTTAGCTTTTGTGGTGCTGGGTACTTGGGCAATCAATTTTTGTGGAAGAATCATAAAATTTGCGTGGTTAACGTCTATACACCGTGTGGTTCCGCTGATAGAAGGAAGTTGTGGAGGGAGCTCGTTAAAATTAAAAGTAATTTCTCAAGAACTGGTTGGATTGTGGCGGGAGATTTTAATGAGGTTAAATTCGAGGAGGAAAGGAAAGGTACTAGTCCTAACTTGAAGGATATGTAGGCTTTCAATGAGTTTATTACTGAAATGAATTTGACGGATCTTCCAGTTTTCGGTAATAAATTTACTTGGTTCAATTCTAATGGTAAGTGCAGAAGTAGATTGGACATGTTTTTGGTGGATGATACCGCAATATCCATGCTTTCTCTGTTAAATCAAGTTGTGGGCGATAGAGATATCTCTGACCATAGGCCTGTGTGGTTGAAGTCGAATTTCGTGGATTGGGGGCCTAAACCTTTTAGGTCTTTCAACTGCTGGTTCTCTCATAAGGATTTTCTCCCGTTTGTTAAGCAGTCGTGGAACTCCTACCATGTTTCAGGTTCTTTTTGTAACATTCTGATAAAGAAGTTTTCTTATCTTAAAAGTGACACTCGGAGTTGGAACTGTAACGTGTTCGGTTGGCTAGACTTAAAGTTAGAAGCCAATGTCTCTAGCCTTAATTCGTTAGAGTTGGAAAGTGGTTTGGTCCCTTCCTCCAACAATGAAGATTCGATCAAGGTTAGAATGAGGATCCAGGAGGAGATGTGGAAGAATCTCAGATTAAAAGAAAGCATGTTGGCTCAAAAATCCCGTTTAAAGTGGCTTCAAGATGGGGATCAAAATTCCAAGTTTTTTCATGATTCCTTAAAGTCTAGGTACCGCTCGAATGACATTTATGCTATCAGAGTGGGTGAAGGTATAGTGGAGGATCCTGAAGGAATTAAATGCGAAGCAGTGAAGTATTTTAAGGAGAGATTCAAGACCAAATCTTCGCCAAAGTTTTCGATTGACCTCGATCATATTGTATGCTTAGACGAGATAGACAGGATAGGATTGGAAGCTGATTTTTGCCCTGCAGATGTCAGATCTGCAGTCTTCAGCTGTGACGACAATAAATGCCCCGGTACCGATGGATTCAACCTCAAATTCATTAAGTCTTGCTGGGAAATTCTGGGTGTCGACTTCTCGAACTGCATCTTGGAATTTTTCAATACTGGCTACTTGCCTAAATCCTTCACTTCTTCTTTCATCTCGCTTGTCCTGAAGACTAATAATCCCTAAAAGTTCGAAGACTTTAGACCTATTAGCCTCGTCAAATGTGTTCTGAAGGTAATATCAAAGATGCTCGCGTGCAGGCTCAGGAAGGTTATTCATAAAATTATTTCTCCATCTCAAACTGTTTTCATCCCAGAACGACAGATTTACGATGGTGTTCTGCTGGCTAATGAGGTGGTTGATTTTGCAAAGAGATTCAAGAAGGGCTGTTTATTCTTCAAAGTTGATTTTGCTAAAGCTTATGACTGTGTGGATTGGTTATATTTAGATGCTCTGCTTGTCAAGATGGGGTTTGGGCCTAAGTGGATGAAATGGATTCGCGGCTGCGTTTTCAATAGTTTTATTTCTATTCTCATCAACGGTAGTCCTTCGAAGGACTTTAGGGTTGGCAGGGGGCTGAAACAAGGTGACCCTATCGCTCCTTTCCTGTTTGCTATAGCTGCAGAAGGGCTGTCGAGTTTGGTGAGATTAGCGATTGTCGGTAATATGCTCTCCCAATTGATGATTCATGGTCAACCAACTATGAGTATTCTCCAATTTGCTGATGATACTTTACTCATTGGAGATGGGTCGGCGTCAAACATTTGGGCTTTCAAGGCTATTCTTAGGGCCTTCGAGCTAATTTCAGGTCTCAAAACTAATTATTCCAAAAGCTGTTTGTTTGGGATTCATATAGATCCTGACTTTTTAGGGGCTGCTGAAGATTTTATTCACTGTAAATCGGGAAAGTTGCCTTTTAGTTTCCTTGGTATTACTGTTGGAGGCAATCATCGTCGATACTCCTTCTGGAAACCGGTCTTGCTGTGTTTGAAGAATAAATCATCTAATTGGCACGGGAGAAACTTGTCAATGGGGGCAAAGTCACTCTCATTAATTTGGTCCTTGCTAACCTCCCTATCCATTATCTGGCTTTCTTCAAGGCTCCCAATAAGGTTGTAAAGGACTTTATAGCGATTCAACGGCGGTTTTTATGGGCTAGGAACTCAAGTGATTCATTTATCCCTTGGGTTTCTTGGAACTCTGTTTGTAAACCTAAGGAAGATGGCAGCCTGGGTATTAAGCATGTCGGTAGGTTCAAAAGTGCTTTATTGGCAAAGTGGATTTGGAGATTTCAAACAGGTGATAATGAAATATGGAGGAATACCCTTACTAACAGATACGGTAACCTTAGCATTGAGTCTCAAACCTATTCTGAAGTGGATAGTTCGAGATCTGATTCGTTGTGGATGAAGGATATTATGACCAATGCATCTCTAAACTCTCATGCCAATTTCTGTAATTTCATGGCCTGCTCTGTTGGTGAAGGTTATGATGTGGTGTTTTGGCAGTCAATTTGGATAGGCGACATACCGTTAAAAGTCAGATTCAATGGTTTGTTTCAGAATTGCTCTATGAAGACAGTGTCCATTCGTGATATGGGTTACTGGGAGGATGGCCAGTGGATCTGGAAGTTGAGAGATTTGTTGGCTGACCCAGATTGTCATCCTGATCCAGAATGGTCTGAATGCTGTAGGTTGCTGGATAATATTTCAATTACTCCTGGTGAACCCGAAAAATGGCGGTGGACTGCTCATGATTCTCTATCCTTCAAGGTTAGTTCTTTTTACTCAGTCTTTCACTCCTCCCCTCCTGAACAAGCCATTGGTTCAAACTGTGCTTCTTTCATTGAGTCCATCTGGAAGTCGGTTATTGCGGCGAAAGTGCAAATTTTCAGTTGGAGATTGGCGCTGGATAGATTACCTATGAGATCTAATTTATTAAAAACAAGGCTCTTGATTCTGAGCAGGATTTGACTTGTGCGGCTTGTTCGAGTAGTTTGGAGGACGTATCCCATCTTTTCTTTTCATGTTTTAAATCTATTCAGGTGTGGAACAAGATCTGTGAATGGGCAGATATAGACATAATTTCGGATTTTTGCTGCTATTCTCACGCTAAGGAGTGGAACATGAGCCTTAGAGGTCGGTGTCAAGCGAATAAAGTTTATTCAATTTGGTTTATTACTTGCTGGTGTATTTGGAGGTCTAGAAATAATTGTATTTTTAATAATAAAGTTACCGAGGTCGATAGTATTGTCTTCGACATAAAACTTTATTCGTGAAATTGGTTGATTCTAGATAGGAAGGGGAACAAGTCGTGTTGCTTGTATGATTGGTTTAAATTCCCCTTTGATTTCTTGTAATTAGTTATTGGTTTTGAGATTTCCTTAATCTCTTTTAATCTGATCTGCTTATAAAAAAAAATATGTATAATATTTTTTTATATCCACAATTTTTTATGCTCATATTTTAAACCAAACACATAATATGAAAAAAAGGGGTAAAAGATTCACTTAAAAATTGGATGATTGGTGTAAAATAAATTTGTTAAGAAGAGTGAGGATGGATGATTGTTGTGAGTGTGCAAAGAGAGAAAATGTGACATGCAAATTATAATGATTGGCCCTTGCGTTTTTATGATGACTACCTATATCCTATCTTTGTCTTCACAAATGTTAATCTCCTCCTATGCTACCGAATTTTAGTTTACGTCTTTCTAATATTACATTACATTTTATTATTTTCTACATTACAAAAGCTAATAAAAATAATATATGATTTTGCTTAAGTACTTATATTTACTTAAATAATAATTAAAAGGGTTTTAAAAATTAAAATTTAGAAAAAAATAAAAAATAAAATCTCATAAATCAAAGAGTTATCTCTATTCGCTTACGGAAACTAAAAAAATATTTAATTTATACGAAAAAAATTAACTTGTTTTATGATATATTTGCGGTTTTTAGGCCTCATGATTTTTTTAAAATTTAAGACTGGATCATTTAGTTTGACTTAATTTTATATATACACAATTTTGTTATTGAAATTGGGTTATCTTTTTTTATTCTAAGTTAGATATACAGTTTAATTATTGACTTTTTTTTATTCAACCATCAACTCATTAATTGTGACCTTGTTGATTTGAAGGTCGAGTTGATTTTTGGAACATTATATATATATATATATATATATATATATATATATATATATATATATATATATATATATATATATATATATATATATATATATATATATATATATATATATATATATATATATATATATATATATATATATATATATATATATATATATATATATATATATATATATATATATATATATATATATATATATATATATATATATATATATATATATATATATATATATATATATATATATAAAATATGGTATTTTGGTGTAGTCTATTTCTCTACCAATTTTACCTTTACTTTAATGTATAACTTACTCTATAATTTTCATTAACTTCTTACATAATTTTTTACTATTAACTTTCTATTATGGACTCTACTATTAACTTTTTACTATTGACTTCCTACTTATTTTTATTTAAAATTAATATTAGATAAAAAATATCATTTAAACTTTTACGTGTATGTATTAAAAAAACGGACAGACGTGCACGCAAGTGCCCGTATGGACGCTAGTAAACATAAGATTAATTAAATGTGTTTTTTTTTTTTTGCAATTACTTCAAGATAGTCTCCTAATTAGGTGAAATCTCTATAAGCACTAATTTGTGTTTGTGAATAGTAGTTTGGGGTTTGCGTAAATAAAATTCGTGATACAATACAAAGTGAAAAACGAAATAATTTTCTTATGTCGATCCTTAAGAATGAACATGACCAGTGATAGAAACAGTTATATACTATAGCGATTAAAACTTTTGATAGAGAATTGGATGAACGATCACAAGCGAATAACGAAGAATAACGCCTTTACTCAGTCCATACGAACAGAGTGCTTTCAATCTCAATGCTAGCTGTTATGAAAGAATATCTTGAGTGTGTGTGTGTGTGTGTGAGAGAGAGAGAGAGAGAGAGAGAGAGAGAGAGAGTACAACTAGGGTTCAAAATCAAATTTCATCAAGTTTGTAAGCTTTTACACAGTGGTTTTATTTACTGAACCACTTGTGTGGACTGCAATCTAAAAAGTCCACTTAAATGCATCGTACCTTATGGTGTATTATATTTCACTTAAGCGCATAATACCTTACTGTATTTCGTATTCTACTTAAGTGCATTGTACCTTACAGTGTTCTACAATTCACTTAAGTGCATTGTACCTTACGGTGTTCTGTAATTCTCTTAAGTACATTGTATCGTACACTGTTCCTTGTTTCACTTATTTATTCTAACTTTCATCAATTTGTCGTTATGTGTGTGACCTTGTAGGTTCTTGTGACGATGTCACACTACTACGAAAAAACCTTTTCACCACGGTTGGAAAAGCGATACCATCATTTTGGACCAACCGTAATGAAGTAGGGTGTGGTTATCAATTCGTTGTTTTCAACCACAGTCGTGCAACCGTTGTGATAAACTATGTAGCACACTATATATCACAGTGGTTGACTTAAACAACTGTTGTCATAAATATAGGGTCATAGGTTCAATACCCAGCTGCAACCAAATTAAAGCGCATAAATAATAACATTCTAATACCACGGTTATATTTTCCAACTGTGGTGGTATGTGTAAGAGTTTATTATTAAATATGAGATTACTCGTTTTTCCATGTCCCTCGTTAACCATATACAACCATTCAAATAGATTTTTCAGGTGATAATCATAAAAATTAAATTATTCTTGAAAAATAACTTATATAGTCCAATGTTTTTCTAATTGCATGCATCTTGTAATTCATGATTTCCTCATTAACACATATAATTTAATTCAATGTCAAATTCTTTAAAGTAATGATGATGAATGGATGTATTCTAACACTACGCCAGAAATGACATTTAGCAGCGCATACAAAGACAGCGCTTTTAGAAAAAGCGCTGCTAAAGAGGAATAAAAAAAAAGAAAAAAATTGATAACCAAAGACAGCGCTTTCTCAGAAAGCGCTGCTAAATGGGGGTCCTAAGACAGCGCTTCTAAAAAGCGTTGCTAAAAGGGGGGTCTAAGACAGCCCAAAGACAGCGTTTTTTAAAAAGCGCTGCTAAAGGGGGGTCCTAAGGCAGCGCTTCCAAAAAGCGTTGCCAAATAGGGGGTCTAAGACAGCGCTTTTCTAAAGCGCTGCTGTAGGTATGGTCTACGAGAGCGCTTTTTCCATAAAGCGCTGCTATATGGGTTACATTAGAAGGTCTTTAAGAGCGCTTTTTAAAGCGCTGCTAAAGCTATTAAAAAGCGCTGCTATAGGTTTATTAGAATTAATTTAAAATACCCACCAGAATTTTTATGAGAAACAGAACAGTCATATTACGTTGCTTTCTTTATTTTTCTCTGGCGAACAAAGAGCGTTGCCCTATAAACCACCGTTGTCGTCCAACCGTCGCCGTCCAACCGTCGCCGTCCGTCCAACCGTCGCCCTCGTCTGTTGCATTTGCAGCCGTTCACCGTCCCTCTGCTCGTCTGCATTGCATTTCCACCATTGTTACGGTATTTGAAGTTTTACTCTGGTTTTCTTTTTTACGTATATTTTCACCATTGTTGCTGTAATCTTTAAGACAAACTGAATATATTTTCTGTCAAGTTAAGTCATTGTTGCTGTAATCTTTTTTATGGTATTTGAATGCAATCAAGTTAAGTCATTTTCTGTCATCTTGTTGTATGGATATCTACATGTTAAGTCTCTCTGTTGCATGTTATATATTTTGTATTTTAATCTACATGTTAAGTCTCTCTGTCATTGTTACGGATATTTTGTATGTTTTAGGTTGACAAACAAGAGTTTGGATTGAAACTAATGAATTGCCCTGGGAACTGTTTGTTGTTTTTATATATTTTGATTCAATGTACTGATAAATTCAGAACAAGAGTACAATTAGAAACAAGGTGAATAGAACCAATACACTACGATAGTGAGATATTGAAGGTTAGTCGATAGTGAGAGATGAATAGAATCAAAAAAGTGAAGATAGTGTGTAAAAGTTGTACAAATGGAGAATGAAAATTAGTGGTGAGTTTATATGATGATGAATGTTAGTGTTGTTAAGTGATGGCTAGGTGGTAGATAGTTTTGCAAGGTGAATAAAGAATGGAAGAGATTGATAAAAGTTGTACAAATGGAGAATGAATAGAATAAAAAAAAGGAAGGGAAAAGTGAGAGAAAATGAATAGTTAATTAATTAAAAAATATTAATGTAACTTGATAGAGCATATTTTTTTCAATATAGTTTGGAAATTCCTATTTTTTAAGAGAGTAGCCAACATGAATATGGTTTTATATGATATGGTTTTATATGTTATTATGGTTTTATATGTTGATGGTTTTATATGTTGATATGTTAGTATGGATTTCTCAATGATTATATGATATGTTATTATGGTTTTATATGTTTAGTTAGGATTTCTCAATGTTTAGTAAGGGTGTCATTTTGGTTTAAGGATTATCTAGTATTTTTAATATGATTTGTTTTGGTGGATTATCTAGTATTTTTGTCTTGGTTAATTATTAATATGACTTTAATAAAATTTATATTTTGTCTGCTATAGGGGTTACCTGTGAAGAGCAAAGCTGTGATCGTTTCCAAGCATCCTATTGCGTAGCATTCTTAGAAGCTAGTGATTTCCTTACAGGTATTCTCTGTTTTGTTTAACTTTTATAGTTTAGTGTAGATTACTCAATTAGTATGGATAAAAAATGGATGTCTGGTAATCGATTGTCAAAAGAGTACGAGAATGGGGTATCGAAGTTCGTTAAGTTTGCTGTTGAACACGCCAAAGACCCCAGTAGGATCACATGTCCTTGCTTAGGATGCTGTTATGGGCGTCGAGTTGACGCCGTTCAGTTGGAATCTCATTTAATGAGACATGGAATTGATCAAAGTTACACATGTTGGACATTACATGGTGAGATAAGTAACGAGAATGTTGAACCCCGGAATAATACGACATGTGCTTCAAAGGACAATGGCAGAGATACATATGATTGTGATCGAGTCGAAGAGATTGCAGAAGCACTTGAAGAAGATCTTCAAGATTGTCCCAAGATGTTTGAGAGGTTGGTAAGCGATGCAGAGAAATCGTTGTATAAAGGTTGCACTACTTTCACAAGATTGTCCGTGGTATTAAAGTTGTACAATTTAAAGGCGGGTAATGGATGGTCGGATAAAAGTTTCACAGAGTTGTTAGCCCTACTTCAAGAGATGCTTCCGGAGGATAATGTTCTTCCCAATCGAACCTATGAAGCTAAAAAAATGTTATGCTCTATTGGCATGAGCTATGATAAGATACATGTTTGTCCAAATGATTTCATTTTGTTTCGAAATGAATATGCATCAATAAACGAGTGTCCTAAATGCGGTGTATCTCAGTATAAGAAAAAATTGTCACCAGCAAAAGTATTATGGTATTTTCCTATAATTCCGAGATTCAGACGCATGTTTCGTAGTGAAACAGATGCAAAACACCTGACTTGGCATGCAGATGATAGAATTGTAGATGGGAAGTATCGACATCCGGCAGATTCACCACAGTGGATGAAAATTGATAATGATTATCCTGATTTTGGAGAAGAAGCTAGAAACCTTCGCTTGGCATTATCGACTGATGGAATGAATCTGCATGGTCTGCAGAGTATCTCACATTCTACCTGGCCTGTAATTATTATGATTTATAACCTACCTCCATGGCTATGTATGAAGTGTAAGTACATGATGTTATCTATGTTAATTTCTGGCCCTAAACAACCAGGGAATGACATAGACGTATACCTGACACCTCTAATCGAAGACTTAAAGAGTTTGTGGGAGAATGGTGTGGAGGTTTATGATGGATATAGGAAAGAAAGTTTCAATTTGAGGGCGATATTGTTTGGCACAATTAATGATTTCCCAGCATACGGAAATCTATCGGGGTATAGCATTAAAGTTCAATGTGCGTGTCCTATCTGTGAAGAAAACACAGATTGGACGCGGTTGGAATTTGGTCAGAAGAATGTCTTTCTTGGTCATCGTAGATTCTTAAATTCTAGTCATCACTACCGTGGGTGGAGAAAAGCATTCAATGAAGATTCAGAACAACGTAAAGCTCCACCTACATTGACCGGCGAACAAAATTTTGAAAAGGTGAAAGATGTGAGTACTAAGTTTGACAAGCCTTTTACTCATACGCTTGTCACGCGTGGGTGGAAGAAGAGGTCAATTTTGTTTGAGTTGCCGTATTGGAAGTCGTTGTATGTAAGACATTTTCTTGATGTTATGCATATTGAAAAAAATGTATTTGAAAGTGTTATTGGTACGTTACTCAATATACAAGGAAAGTATAAGGATGGCCTTAAAGCAAGAAAGGACTTGGTAGCAATGGGAATAAGGAATGAATTAGGACCCTTGAAGAAAGGAAACCGCACATATCTACCACCTGCTGCTTATACTTTATCAAGAAAGGAGAAAAAGATACTGTGTAAGTTTCTGAGTGAAGTTAAAGTTCCAGAAGGATACTCTTCAAATATTAGAAGACTTGTTTCTATGAAAGACCTCAAGTTAAAAAGTTTAAAGACACATGACTGCCATGTTATAATGGAACACTTTCTACCAATAGGTATACGTTCTATTTTGCCAGAAAATCTGAGGAACTTTGTTGATACGTAAGTGATGAGATATACTGTTGTCTTTAATTATATATCTTTATTTATTATGTGAAATTGTTCTAAATATGCGTTTATATTATGTTAGAGTTATACAAATATCCAGAGCACAAAGAGATGCAACGGTGCCAAAAAGTAAGGCTAACAACATCAACTGGATCAGAGTGGAGGTATATTCTCGCATGTTTCTACTTGATAAAACTATTTAAACTATATATCCGGATAAATGTTCGTTTATTTTTTCCATTTACAGTGTCCTCGGCAGCGCAATGGTATTGACTGTGGATATTTTGTATTGCGCTTTATGAGGGAAATTATTCTTTCTAGTCAACTTGAGATTCCAGTCATGGTATGGATCAATTCATTATATAAGTTATATGATTCATTTTGATAATTATCCGATACTTCATCTGAGTAATTAGTTTTAAACTTAAATCTTATTCGATCTGTTATATTATGTAGTATTTTGATGAATTCAAGTGCGCTACTTACACGAAAGCAAAATTGGAAAAAATTAAAGAGGAATGGTGTCAATTTATTCTTGGGTTGAGAATTGTATAGAGTTATCGGATTGGAAGACTTGTAATTATATGTGAATTGAATGTATTTGTGTTGTTGTAATTCTGAGGATCGAATTTTGTTGTAACATATTTAAACAGGTTTATGTGTATATTAAAATGTTTATGAACAAAGTCATGAGTTACAATGTATCCAAAGTTTTGAATTGTACATATAAGGCCAAAGTTTGAATTGTATATTTAAGGCCAAAGTTTGAATTGTATTTATAAGGCCAAAGTGTTGAAATAAAGGCCTGAATTATAAGCAGGTTTGTGTAATATAAGCAGGTTGTTGGTAAAATATACAAAACAGGGTGAATATTTTTTTAAATTTTTTTTTAAAAATCTGGGACATTAGACAGCGCTTTTACATAAAAGCGCTGCTAAAGGTCACAAATATTACGCTACAAAAGCGCTGCTATAGGTTTGGAAGGGGGGGGGGGGTCTAAGACAGCGCTTGTAAAAAGCGCTGCTAAAGGGTAGGCTATGGCAGCGCTTTACAAAAGCGCTGCTAAAGGGGGGGTCTAAGACAGCGCTTTGTGAAAGCGCTGCTAAAGGGGGGGATGGTTGGGGGAATTATGCAGCGCTTACAAAAGCGTTGCTAAAGGACTAAAAAAGCGCTGCTAAAGGTGCTGCTGAAGGGAGCTTTTAGCAGCGCTTTTTCATTGAAAAAAAGCGCTGCCTTTACCTTTAGCAGCGCCACTTTTGGCAGCGCTTTAAAGCGCTGCTAAAGGCCAAAAAAAGCGCTGCTAAAGGTCTTTTTTGGCATAGTGTAAGTCTTTCACACGAAATTTAATTTCATCTTTTTTTTTTAGTTTATTTTGCAAACATCAAATTTTGCGTGAAAGACTCAGAATGACATCCATTTATCATCATTATTTTGAAGAATTTGTGGCATTGAATCAAATTCTCTAGGCTAAAGAGGAAATAATAAATTATAAGATGAACGCAATTTGATAAACATTGGATCGTCTAAGTTGATTTTCAAGAATAATTTAATTTTTCTAATCATTATCTCAAAAATCTATTTAAATGAATGCAAGTTCAATGAAGGGTTAGTGAAACAAGCAGTCACATATAATATGACAAACTCATTAACAATATTTATCAACAAAAACATAAATTAATTAACATAGATTGGGAGAACTTGATAACTAACCGTTTTTGTAAGCTATTAAGAGGATAAAGTAGAAGATAGAGTAGAAAACATGTGTTCACTATGAGAATATTATATAAAGACTCGTATAATATTTCCACAAGAAACACAATTTTGTAACTCTCTTAATTAGATCCATGATAAGTAAAGAACCATAACCACTTGCTAGATGCACATGAAAAATCATTTATTAACAAACAACACAAAACAACATCAACAATATTTATCAACAACATACATACCTTTAATTGAAAAAATTTGTGGAAAATTAAGACAAACCATCTTGTGAACCACACTCATAAAATACAAATTTGTAAAATGAAAGGAGGATGAAATTGAGGAGAAAGCTGCTAACTTGTGTTAAATTTGAATGGATGTCATTCTAGGTCTATCACACAATTAAGTTTGCATCTTTCACTTCAGTTTCATCTTCTCTTGTATTTTTTTCTTCATATCAACACAAATCAATTATAATCCTACAAACACCATAAAAAAATTGGCATGTCAACATAAACTAGTAATACATTGTAATCCAACGAAAACTTATCAACATACATAACAATAATATCAACATAACAACAACATACATGAATAAGAGAGAATAAAGAAAAAGATTTCTCAACAACAACAAAACATGTGAAGCCAAAGTAAATAATATGAAAATCATGTCAATTAACATTTATCTACATTTATAAACAACAACAACAACAACAACAACAAAATAAAACAGCAACAACAACAACAAAAAACCCATAAACTATCGAACAAGAAGCACATCATGTGAAACATAACAGCAACATACACGAAAATGATAAGGAATAAGAAGAATATCATTATATATGTAGAACAAGATTGAATCTTAAATGTAGAATAGGAAAGCTAAGACAAAGAAGAATAGAGAAAATATGTGCTAGGGTTTTGTTGTGAGAGATATGGTAATACTATCAAGAAGCGAGAGTTAATTCACTTATATATGGGTAAAATATTTCGCTACAGTCGTATTTAAAAACCGTGATGAAATGTAATGTCTTTCACCACAATTTGCATTAACAACTGTGGTTATATATATATATATATATATATATATATATATATATATATATATATATATATATATATATATATATATATATATATATATATATATATATATATATATATATATATATATATATATATATATATATATATATATATATATATATATATATATGTATGTATGTATGTATGTATGTATGTATACATACATACATACATACATACATACATATATATGTATGGATGTATGTATGTATGTATGTATGTATACATACATACATACATACATACATACATACATACATACATATATATATATATATATATATATGTATGTATGTATGTATGTATGTATGTATGTATGTATACATACATACATACATACATACATACATACATACATACATACATACATACATACATGTGTGTTTGTGTATATATATATGATGTATGTGTATATATATATATATATATGTTTGTGTGTGTGTGTGTGTGTGTGTGTGTGTGTGTGTGTGTGTGTGTGTGTGTGTGTGTGTGTGTGTGTGTGTGTGTGTGTGTGTGTGTGTGTGTGTGTGTGTGTGTGTGTGTGTGTGTGTGTGTGTGTGTGTGTGTGTGTGTGTGTGTGTGTGTGTGTGTGTGTGTGTGTGTGTGTGTGTGTGTGTGTGTGTGTGTGTGTGTGTGTGTGTGTGTGTGTGTGTGTGTGTGTGTGTGTGTGTGTGTGTGTGTGTGTGTGTGTGTGTGTGTGTGTGTGTGTGTGTGTGTGTGTGTGTGTGTGTGTGTGTGTGTGTGTGTGTGTGTGTGTGTGTGTGTGTGTGTGTGTGTGTGTGTGTGTGTGTGTGTGTGTGTGTGTGTGTGTGTGTGTGTGTGTGTGTGTGTGTGTGTGTGTGTGTGTGTGTGTGTGTGTGTGTGTGTGTGTGTGTGTGTGTGTGTGTGTGTAAGGCCAACACTCATTGAACCGAAAACGTGGACAATTGTTGGAGCTGAGATTCGATCCTTGCCACTCAATGAATGTATAATTACAGTTGATTGTTTTGACCATAATGCAATGTCTTTTCATAAATATGAAAAAAAAAACATCCAAAAAGAAGGTATTACCATGGTTAATTGTCAGACTGTTGTAATTTAGTGTTACTAAAGCTATATTTTATAGTAGTTGCAATTATATTAATCACATATTTAATTTAATAAGCGATGAGTGGTATCCAGTAACCACACAAACTCTCATTATAGTAATCACACAAACCCAAGGTTTTTAGAAGTATTCTCTAATCCATTTAGATAACTCCAAAAACTTTCTTAAACCCTTATTTCTCCATTTAGCTCTAAAGCTCTCAATATTGTCACAAATACAATAATAGAAGAGATGCATATTTATCATTTCTAAAACCCGACAGATTCGTAACAGAACCCAAAATACAACCATTATCAAACGAATCTGCGAATAAGTCCGAAAATATGTCAGTACCAAAATATATTATTTTCCTTTTCTTTTCTCACTTGAGGTTTTAACGCATAATACAACAATATTTAGGTCTTCTCCGTAAAAGCCCATAAATAAACATGACGGAGAAGGGTGGGCATAGTTGAGGGTGCAAGCCTAAAATCTTTACCTGCCCTGCAAAAAAAAAAGGGTAGGATGGGGATGGCACGCAGGCGTTGCACCTTATAAGCCTAAAAAGACAAAATTTATGTTAAAGTTCAGGCTTGCAAAAGTCAGTAAAAAAAAGGGCGAGTAGGACACATTAGAGGGTGTGGACCTACAACCTTGGCCCGCCCAGTGAAAAACTGTGTACAAAATGGGTATTGTCCAACAAGTCGGGCCCGTTTTTCCACCCTTTGTTATAGGTAGTTATTAGTTAATTAGTTTTGTGACTAATTAGTTAAGTTTTCTTACTTGGTTGTGATTATTATATAAAGTGGTATGTGTTTATTGTAATAATCATCTTATCATTTGAATCAATACTATACAATTTATTCATGTCTTATTTTATTTCTCTTTTTTTTTTTATGGTCAACCATCCTTGTCAACATGGTTTTAGAGTCATGGTTACCACAATGAAGAAGATATAATTCTAACGATTATTAGAGATAATATCATATCACCTTTTTCTTTCTTTCCATTTTTTTCTAATTCCATTATATTCTTCTCTTTCAATCAAATGGCATTAATACTTTACCGGATTACATGATAAAAATTGAGTTCTTTTGCTCAAATGATTTGAGATATCATATATTTGTTGAAGTTTCTCACATATTTCAATCATTTTGATGTAGATAATAATTTTTCATTCTATTTATGCTTCTACCCTATTGTAGTCTAGCAATTTTCATTCTCTATATGCTATATCATATGGTAGTTAGCATTTTCTATTCTCTTTGTGCTTCCATCATATGGTGGTTAAATTTCGCTAGCCAAAATTTGACATTTTAAGACTCAAGATTGATCGTATTGATTCTATTAAAGTGAGCATCGAGGATACATTAAAAGATATTGAAAGAGTCAAAGTAGGTAGAATATTTTTATGAGTTATGCATCTCTGTCACTACCACTATCAACGTCAACCTTTTTTTAGCCAATGTGATTTCGGCTTGTATTTTTTTGTAACTTTCTTTAATGAGTTACATTGTATTTTATTTTTTTCTTTGATTGCATTGTTCATTATCAAGTTGGAATTGTTAATCCATATTCCAAATTTAAGGAAGGTGTTCGGAATTAGTTGTGATAGTTGTTATATTTGGTTATATGTAATTATTAGTTAGTTAGTTTTGTTACAAGTTAGTCAAAATTTGTTAGTTAGTCATGATCACTATATAAATTGTTATGTATTCATTTTAATAGCCATCTTATAATTTGAATCAATATTAGACATTTTATTCATCTCTTATTCTATTTATCTTTTTACTCGGGCTCAACCATGCTTCTTAACAGTTAGAGTCTAGAAGCCAATTATTCATAATTAGATAAGGTTCTTTGAGGGAATCAAAAAGTGGAGAGAAAGATGCATAGGCTAATTAGTTAATTATCTTCATGCCAAAATCACATGGTGGTTTGAGGGTTAGAGTTGTGTAGAATTTTAAACTTTGCCTCATTAGAAAGTGGTGGTAAAGAACTATATTTGATGGAAGGTCTGTGTGGAAAGAAGTTTAAATGCTCAGATGTGGTAGACATGTCTCTTCCTATGAGGTGTGCTATTTTTTTGGAATATTCAAACACCTTAATGATGGTGAATATATGTTTCATTGTTTGGATTCTCATAAGACATGAGTTTAGATTAATTCTCTAAAGGAATGGCTAAAATGGTGGTTAATGGGTGTTACACAAGTTTAAAGAATGGTGTTTGAATATGAGATTGATGGGTATTGAGGTGAGTGTTCATATTGGGTCAAAGATCAATCACACAAGTAAGAGAAACATTACATCTCTACCAAAATCTTAAGGAATTAGGTATATCAGTCATCTCACTTATGAAGTATTCAACCTCCATTTTAATTGGAGGCTTTCAACTTATATTTATATCACAAAAATATCCCACTCAAGTGTTATTTCATCTACTATACTCCCCCAAGATCAAGTTTCTTCATCGATATACACGTGTATTGTCGTTGACATTCTTACCATGTCACAGACAATTAAATGGGACACGCTGCCTAGCCACTACCTTGTCAGGAGGACTTTCGACTCAAGGAGTTGATCCTTTAATATAACTATCAAATTTAATACCACTGATTGTTCATGAGGAGCGTGGATCTATGTGCTTATAGATATAAAGCTGAAAAATCTCGCAAAAGATCCATTTGAAGTTTTGATGATGACAAAGATGATTAAAGTCAACGGTAATAGCTTTCAAATTTGATGATGTTGACCTAACCATAGAAACATCTCATTCCTCATAAACAAGAGACTCAATATTAAAGTGCTTATATGATTAGAAGCAATCTAGAAAAGAATATTGAAGCCTCTAATAAAAGTATGAAAACTCGCCAGGTCGTGTTTGTCTGTCTATATGAGTGACCCGAGTTTTGTAAAAGTAAGGAAGTAACTTTGAAGTGCTAAGGCAACTCTCTCTCTCTCTCTCTCTCTCTCTCTCTCTCTCTCTCTCTCTCTCTCTCTCTCTCTCTCTCTCTCTCTCTCTCTCTCTCTCTCTCTCTCTCTCTCTGTCACTCACACACACACACACACACACACACACACACACACACACACACACACACACACACACACATACACACACACACACCTTAGAATATATATTTCAAATGTTTTTATCTTGAAAAATTATTTTCTAGTCCAAGCCAACTTACTAAGAAAATGATGAATCTCTTTCTAAACAACTTTTGAGATAACCAGTTGTTTGGTAACTTGTGTCAATTGATTGGAAAAAAAATTCCAAATCAGCCAATCGGTTGAAGAATATCTAAGCGACTAACCAAGAAAATAGGACAACACCTTAATGACTTACAACAGCTCCATATCCAATATTTCATATTTGGGCATAGTAATCGATTAAAAATGGTTTGGCCAGTCGGTTTGAGCATTATGTCAATCGATTGGCTCATCAATTCGGCCCATGGATTATTTCCTTTTATGATTTTTCCTACTCCTATATAAAGGAGGCTTGCCTCCTCTTCATTTCACGCCATTCTCCAAAGCCTTACATTTTCTTTGGAACATATCTCTCTATTTTCTATTTCTCTCTCTAGAAACACTTTTTTCACTTAAGGTAGTCATACTGCTTTTGGAGTGAAACTTTGCTTGTGAGGAAGATTTTTGTAAGTGGTTGTGTTGTTTGTTTTATTATTAATAGGGTGATTCTCTTGAGAAGATTGAGTTTGGTTCTTGAGATAAATCACTCATAAAATCTCTTCTTTGGTTTACTGAGCTTTGCCAAAAAAAATTATGCTTGTGGTTATTGAGATCAACCTGAAAATCTATTAGAAGTTTCATCATCTTAGCCTCTAGTAAAAGCTATCTTTGGTTGGGGAAAATCCTGTAAAAATCTCAAGATCAGGTTGTATACAGGTTTGTGGGCATAACCTTCCAAAGCTCAAAGTTCATAGCCAAACTCTCAAGAAGACCTCTTGGGAACACGACTAGGCCAATATTCGACCAAATCTGTATAAACCTCTGGTGAAGTTTCTCTATCCATATACTTTTAATTTCTACTATTTACTTTTATTTTTTATTTCTGCTATAATTCACTCATAAGAAACTACTAACACAGTCTTAATCTAGAAAAGTATAAAAGTAATCGTGAATTTTAATTATCACTAATTACCCTCTCCCTCTTGTGCTTGAAGCCACTTGTTCAACAAGGGGGTATCTATATTGGATCAAATAAAAACCACAAATGTGAGGGAGAGACATCACATCTCCACCCAATTTCCTAAGGCATTATGTACATAGGTCTTGTCACTTATAAAGTGCTCAACCTACACTTATAAAATTTAAAAGTACTAATTTGCAAGAAAAATCACAACATTTAAGTTATTAATGAAATTTCATAATTGGTATCATCTTTATTTTGACGTTCTATTAAAATTTTAAAAAAATTTAATTTGATTTGTTATTATTTGAATTTGTGTGTAATTCATATTATTCGTTTATTATATTAGAATTGTATCTTGAGTCATCCTTTCATTTAATAAATAAGATTTCAATCCATGACAATGTGTTTTTTAAAGTTTGAGCAAGTTATTCAAAGTGATCATATTGTGTGTGTCTTAAATCACAAGTTAGAAAACTTAAAACATGATTTTTTGAAGCTTGATTCGAATCAAGTATATGAATGACTCGAATCAAACATCAATTTGAAATTTAGATTTTATGTATGTCAAGTTGATTCAAATCAAAGATATGTGTGATTCGAATAACATCATTCCTTGAGTTGAATCACAATTCTTTTGACTCGAATCATGACTACTTACTTTTTTTTTTAAATAACCATGATTTGAATCACACTTTTGGATGACTCGAATCATGAGTGCAAGTCATGATTCAATTTAAAATTAAAATATACTTATTTTACTACCTTGATTAAGTCCTTATTTTTGTTGATTCAAATCATAACTTCATGATTTGACTCAAATCATTTGTTATTTTCCTCGCCTTTTTGTGTCCAATCTCTAGCATCTATATAAATATTTTTCTCTCAATTTTCCAAAAGATGATGGATGATGATATTTTTCCATAGAGAAATCAAGTGAGATAAAATTCATATTTTCACAAATCTTGAGAAAAACCCATGTGAGTTTTTCGTTCTACAAACACATCACCTCCTTGTTTCAACCTTGTGAAGAACTTCTTAGAATGTTGTTCTTGTGAGATCTAACTTGTGTTGTGTGATATTTTTTAGATAATCTTCAACCTTGGACCAAGAAATCATTGTTGTGGTGGTTAAATCTAAATATTGAGTTTGAGTGGTAGATCTAAGATACTTTAGGGAAGTAAATGTTTTGTGTGAAATTTTTATGTGTGTATCATGACAAAGAATATGTTTTTGTCTACGGTTTTGAGATATTAACATCCTCCCAGAGAGTATTTTATTTATAATCCATTGAAGATATCGATATAACTGCATAAAGGTTGTTGCAACACAAATCTGGGAGTTTTCCAATTATTTTTTAGTAGAACAAATGCTCAAACAAGGAATTAGTAGGACTGAGCAAAGGTCATTGTGGAACGGAATCTTGGAGTAAGATTTATGTGTCTATCAAGACTTTTGGATCAAAATCAACTAAATATCTTGAAAGATTTGAAGTTTCAGTGTTCTGCTACAACAAAAGGGAAAATCAATTTAGACCTGGGTTGACCAAAGCAATTGGCGTGTAGTGTTTAGCATAGTTAATTATTCATTCTACAAAAAATACTCTTGTATTAATTTTACAAAATAGTGGAATACCCTACAAATTTTCAATGGTATAACCATTTAAGAGTTGATTAAGCTATAGCAAGGACAAATAAGTTGAAACACTATAAATTTGTTGTGTACATTTTTTTTCTCCTTGCCTCTTTTATACTTCTGCATAGTATTGTATGGATTAATTCGTTTGTAATTTTTAGAATATCATGTGATTAGGATTTACATTTTCTTAAAGTGATTTATTATATAAGCTTAGGTCTGTGATATATCTAGTCAATTGGATATTTTATCCTTCAGTCATAATTGTAAAGACTTTTAACTTTAGATTGAACAACCAATTGATTAGGATCCAATTTGTACCACGTGTGAAAATTGGGCTATGATTATTGTTGTATTGCTTGTCAAAGCAAAATCATCTATCTCTATTGTGTTTATTTATTACTATCTCGTGTAATTTTGACAAACATTGAGATGTATCTTTTTCAAAACATACGCTATATTTTGATTTTGTTTGTTATCATCGCATCGTTTTGTAAAGCTCGAATTAGGTGAAAGAAAATGTTTTTGGAAATGGTTTTAGGAAAACATTCTATTCAACCCCCTTCTAAACCTTTGGATCCTCATATTCTCTACTAACATCTGGCATCAGAGTTGGTTTTATGATCATGTCATGCAACTTCAAATGTTGAGGATATGGGTAGAACAATTTAAAGAGTGTATTCAATAAAACTCTCATATTTTAAGCTGATTTGATACATTTCAAAAGTATTAGAAAATATGATTTGCGAGATTTTTATTTAATATAATAAAATAAGGCATCACGTTAACTCAAATTAACATAAACATTTGTTGTAATTTAGTACTTGTTCAACCATTAAATCAAACATAATAATCCAAAAGTATGAATTCTGGCCCTGATGTCATACTACTAGAGCCTTATTACAACCCAACACACTAACTGACTTAACAGGTCAGTACACATAAACACAAAATAAAAATCTAATAAAGTTGTCTTCAACACCATCCTTAATAACCACAATGAAGATTATTCCCCAATCTCATCCTGAAGACATCTTGCATATAGATTCATATCATAGAAACATAAAAATAGAAGGGTGATAATACATTCTAAAAGGTATAAGGTATAATAACATAAAAGGGCAGCACAACTCGTAACATACAATCATATGGCATTACACCAATTCATGCAATATTACACAGAAACATAAAATGTTACCCAACATGCACATGAATGCTTATGCAATTCACTTTATCCTCTACTCTATATGCATGTGGTATCAGTCACTAAACTCATGATATATTCTGGGAGCACATGTGGGCTACATTCCCTACCACGCCACTCTTCATGAGTTCTATAGTTTAGAAGTACATGTGAGTTACGTCACATACTACAACACTCTCGCTAAACTCAATAGTTTAGGAGTACATGAGAGTTATGCATCTACTACAAGAAACTCATTGAACTATAATCTAAGAGTACATGTGGGCAACGTCAGTACTACAAAACTCTATCTAGACTCAATAGTCTAAGAGTACATGTTAGCTGCATCCGTACTACAACATTCTCTCTAGACGCAAACTTACTCCCACTCTTGTATAATGCATGATCAAATATATGTAAATTCCTCCTAAACATACTTCCTATTTTAAAATACACTTACATTGATTTCCACATTAGGGTTTTAGAAATTATGTACCAAACTTGTATTGCCACATTCACATTGGTTACCACATTGGGGCTTCACATTAGTTTTACCAAATGTTGGACTCGTCTCCTAAGGTTTACCTTAATAATTTTAAGTACCACTAACTAGGGCAAGACCTAATGGTCACATGAGATTATTAAGAGTATATCTCTCCTTATTGTCTTTCTAACATAATATAACATGCCTCAACTAGAGTTTCCTAACCCAAAATATGATGATTACAAGCTGGTCCAGTTTTAGACTACAAGGATTATGATCTGGAAATCAGTTCCATACAAGAGAGTTTCTTTGAAATGAGAATATGACTTAGGTGAATAACACACCAATAAAAATTATTGATCTTCATCATTGATACTAACCTCGATATTTTCTAGATCAAGAGTCAGCTTGTTAAACATATCCAACTGCTCAGTCAAAAGTATATCTCCACTCATCTTGAACGAATACAGAGCATGCTTCAGGTACAAACTATTTACCAGGTAATTATTCATGTACAACCCTTCGATTTTTCTCTGCACACCTTTTGTCATCTTCTCCTTTGAGACCTGTCTATTTGCCGTGAAAATTGGTAAACAACCACTGGTCTTTCGAAACACTAATTGAATTGGTTCACTTGTAGGATCAACCAGTGAATCTTAAGGACATAGCTATTGTGTTTTGTGTTTTTCTTGAAAATTTGTAGAACACTTCGACAGTATTCATTGTTTGTAAAGCAATGAAGAAAAATAACTTCAAAGTAAAATAAATGCAGTAAAAAGCAATTAGTAAAAGAAAGTAAATTTGTATTGAATAAAATGTATGGTGTTTCAAACGTGCATTTTTCAATAATGACTTTTTTTCTCACGTTAACTTGGGTACTTTGAGTAAATTTGAGTATAGTACAATAATTGAACACACGGAAATCCTAATACTAAGACCCCTCTTTATAATGCGTCAAAATAACCGTCTCTAACAAACATTTCTTCAAAAGTTAACACGTTTCGCCCTTGCATGCTTTTGTTTCACCATGGTTCGCCACGCGTCTTCTCGTAAGAAATGGATAAGGATGAAAGGCAATTATCCATCTATTTTTGAAATTCAAATGTCTGTCGAAAGAAGGCCTTATAGCATCCCTTCGTCGAAGTAACTTCCTATACTTAGAAAATATTTCTAAGTATTTGCTATAGCATATCTCTTTATGAGAACCATTTTGATAGAATTTTACACCAATCCTTGTCGAAATCAACCAAACTTAAGAAACTTTCATTTTTACTTAGTTTCTCAAATGGGAACATGGCGTCAAAATTCCCAGCCAACAAATTGCCCCTAAAAAATGTCATTTTCAACTGAAATAAAGAAAAAGGCATTATTTGAAGCTTTCTTATTTGACGCCAGAAAATCCCTTAGACTGTTATGACGTCATTGTCATCATGACAACTTTCCCCAAACGTCTCTTCAAACCCATGCGTAAATCTTTTTCATCATCACACGTCTAGTCCCTAGGAGATCATGGGTCATACTTTTAACTGCTATTGTCTCATCACAACACCCTCACATGACACGCGTCTCATGATTTTTATCATCATAAGTTATATACAATGAAAATTACCATTTTTACTCTTTTCACATTCTGAGTTTTATGAAGCGCATCTTCCTCAAAACTTCATTTTTCTTCAAATCTTTTTCTTTGCACGCTCACTACAACAATGGCTTCCACTTCAAAAATTTCTAAGGAAACCAGCAAGAACACAAAAGACTCCAAGAAATCCAAAGAACTCCCTCCAGTTCATAGGATTTTAGGCCCAAACGTAGTTGGAAATCAACAATACATCCCAGAACCACCAAATGAAGAGGAGAAACACATAATATATCAATCACAGGTACTTACCCCTCTTCTTGTTGTCATACCCTAAATTTGCCCATAATTTTTTTGTTAATCAAAGGCATTGGTACAAACCATCAGAGAGTTGTCAAGAAATTTTGAGGTTTCATCATTGGTAGGGGCATGAGGTAGAAGTTTGTTGAGCACCTCAGAGGTCATGGTGGAGTTGGAATGATCATCCAGTTCATCTGCACAATGCCCAAACAAAAAGGGTGAAATTAGGGTTTCAATTTTAATCAGGATAAATTTGTTTTTAAGGGAAATACTTGTTTCCATGGCCTTCCATGTGTCCTAAGGTGTGTGAGGATGGGATATTAACCATCAATTTTAATCAGAAGAGCTTCAGTTGATCAGTCAATTGAAAATCAGGAGATTTGGGGAAAAAGTCAACTGTAGTTTGACTATTGATTTTAATGGTGGGATTATGGTCCATGAAGTTCATATGGATTAGTGAAGTCTACTCAAGAAGTTTCAAGGCCTCATAAGACCCGGAACATCAATAGTCGACTCGGTAGTCATCGATCGATCGTTTCGTTGACCAAAAAGTCAACTCTTCAACCATAAGGAATTTGACCTCAAAGTGTGAAGCAAAAATGTTCCTAATGCCATATTACACCTATCCATGAAGTTTCATGACCATTGTATCAAGGATGGAGGAGTAATCGAAAAATCGGGAAATTAGGGTTTTGAAAGGGGCAAGACCATAACTCCCTAACCACACATCCAATTGAGTTGGTTCAAAGCTCATTGGAAAGCTCTTGACAAGTCCTACAAAAGTCCCACAGTGGTCCATGAGCAGAAAATGAATAGATTTGGAGTTATGACCAAAGTCATTACAAGAGAGAAAAATAACTTGGAAAAATTCTAAGTTATTAGACTTTTTAGGCATGTTTTTCAGCAACTTTGGGTGGAGTTTTGACCTAGTTCCATTTGGAATCTGAAGATCATGAAAACATGAAAGTTTTATAGCTTCATGAGGGATTTCCAAAATGTACTAGAACTCTTCCATATCCCTTACGAGTTGAGAGTTATGAATTTAGCAAGTTGAAGTTTTAACACTTGAGTCCACCATTTTCATTTTCTCACAAACTCACCTTTTGATCACTTGAACCATTCTCAGCCCTTGGATCATGTTTCTATATGATATTTAGTGAGTATGATGAATGAAAATGCAGAAAACTAAGGGGTTTGATGGATTTGGCAAGTGATAAGCAAGTTGGCATTATTTTAATCAAAGAAATGAAGAAAGAGAAACTTTATGAAAAAAAAATCTTGCAGCTGCAGTCCTCCTACTCCCTAGCCATACTTCAGTCACTTCTATGACATCCTCACCACTTGGTTTATGCATAAACTTGAGCCAAGAGTCTGAATTGGCAGCTGTCCACAATCTTGAACAAAATTGTATTTTACAAAATCCCTCCAAAATGCCAAAAGAAAAATCTGCCCCAAACCATTCCTTGCCTATAAATAGAGGTTTCCTCTATGTTGAAAGGTACACCAGAGCACTCTAAAACCCAAGAGAAAACCATTGCTCTCATTCTATCTTGCATTTTCTTACAAGTGAAGAAAACCATTCAAAAACTTCCCAAAATCTGCCTTGAGCAAATACCTTCCAAAATCATTTTCACCCACTCAAAATCACCACAAACCATCCACACAATCCACAAATGATGTGTGGGAGGTGTTCAAGCCTTTAAACCAGTCAAAACCCTCATTTTCCCAAAAAGTCAACTTTCAACCAAGAAAAGTTTGACTTCACATACAAAATCTGCCAAATCACATATCAGGCCTGTTTTGATCATTGTAAACCTCCAAACACCTTAGGTTTATGATGTACCAACTGTCCATAACCTGAAATATCATCATCATCACTTGCTTCAAGTTCTGGTCCAAGATTCACTTGTTTACTTCAAGTGCAAGAAAAGTTGTCATCTTTACCAAGGCATTGGATTGGATCTTATTTGGAGGCTTCAAGGTTTTCCATACTGCACAAACTTACTTGGAAGTCTACAAGAGGTTGGTAGTTATTATCCTTCTTTAAACTGTCATGAATGTGTTTGATGTGCATTGGTGGTTACAATGTGTTTTGAGTGCAATGCAGTTCATGTTTGAATCTGTCCTATTTTGCTTGTTCGCTCATTAATGTATATTGCTTTCATAATCATCATACCATGTCTGTATTTCTATGTGTTAAACCTTGAGATCCTCTTAAAATGTCATGTATGAACATATGAGGGAATGTTGGCAACTGTTATGAAAGTTTGGCATTGCTTTGGATCTGTTCTGTTGGGAGTAATGTTTATTTGCTTCTGTTGCAGCAACATTTTTAGGTCTTGATCTGTTTGATGGCATGTTGGTTAGAAACCCTCAAATATGTGTTTATGTGATGTTTGTATTGTTGAAAACTATGTGTGCTTGATCTGCACATTTCTGTTCTTGCATTTTTCAAAATCATGTGCATCTTTCAACTCACCAGGTCATTTTTAATGCTAGTACACTTTTGAATCATTTTTGTGCTCAAACTGGGTCTATAACATATTTTGAGTGTGCTTGTAAGTTGTTTGGTCCTGTTGGATTTGGGATGACTCATGTGATGTTGATGACCAATACCATATTTTGCTGTCATATGCTTGTGACTGTCATGAGATGTTTTTCCTTGAAACTTGATCCTTACCCTTGTCATGTTAAGTATGTCTTTATGGTTGGTTTGAACTGCTGATGGTGATTGGCCTATGTTTATTAACATGAGATTGTGGTTCATTGAATCATGTTTTTTTGGCATTATCATTGTTCATTGCTTACTGTCATCACTTAGACATTATAGTAGGGTTGTGTTTGTGATCATGATCTATTCATATCTTATTTGCATTGCCAATTATGATAAGTATTCATGTATGTTTTGTTTGTTCTATGAATCATGTTTGCATTCTGTCTTGGTTTTGCTTGTAAGCATCATTGGTCAATGATTTGAGTACTTGCATCAATAGGGCATGTTTATTCTGTTGTGAACCAAACTATCATGGTACCATTGTTAAGTTAAGCCTTTGTCATGAGTTTGCAAATTGTCATGTGCATTAGGAGTATTAGGGCTAATTGATGATTGTGCTAGCATTGCCATGTAAAAATCCATACTTGCTGCATAAACTGTTTAATTACTTGAACCACTGTTTTGCTGCCATACTGCTATACCTTGTTTCCAATCTTTGCCAATCTGGCTTGTCTTGATTTGTTTGTGAACAAAACATATTGTTTGTGCTAAGTAGCATGCTATAACTAGGTTTTTGTGTTAAACTTGTTTGTGTTCATCACCATGAAGTTGTAACTTTCAGTGCAAGGCATGAATGGATTGATATGTTTTGACTTGGTATTATGATAACCAAGACTGGCTGTTGTTTCTGTTGATATGTTGGTTGTGCAAAACCATTTTACCATGATTAGCTTGTTAGGCTGTTTTGCTCAATGTCAAGTTGTCCTAATTTGAAAAAACCATATGTGTATGCATGTTGTTGTGATAACCAAGATTGGCTGTTGTCTTGCTATGTGATCTGCTGCAAACCATTGAACCATGTTTAGTTTGTTACACTATTTTGTTTGAAATCACTTTGTCATGGTATGAGTTTGTATGTATGTGTGTAGGGTGCATCATGCATGATTTGTTGATGTCTTGGTTTAGCAAAAGAGTATGTATGCTATCAATTACTTTGTTGAGTTCTGTTGCAAGTTCTTTGAATCCATGATCTGATGTATGTGAATCACTTTATGTATGATGATTGAGTTGAGAATGCCTGCTGCATCATATGACTTTTCCCATTTGCCAAAATAGCACTTCAAGCATGTTTGTTCATTAGTTGCAGTCCACACACCATATTTTGTTTGGAGTTGTTTTTGATAAATCCTTGTATCTAGATTCCATGAATAATGTATTTGAAGGATGTGCATACTTTCATTTGACCATAATCAATTCTGCTTGGAATCACAGCCACCATAATGCATCACAAGCCTTCATTTGCAGCTTGCATGACAGATTTTGTTTGAAGTTGTTTTTGACTGATCTGGGCATGTAGAATCCATGAATAACATATTTGAAACTTGTGCATACCTTTACTTGGTCATAATCACTTATGTCTTGCATCATAGCTTCCAAAATTCATTTCAACACTTTTGTTCATATAGTTGCAAAAAGCATGACAAATTCTGTTTAGAGCTGTTTCTGTTGGATCCTTGCATCTAGAATCATTGATTTATGTATTTTAAAGTTGTGCATACCTTCACTTAGTCATGATCACTTCTGTTTTGAGCTGTGGCTGCCAAATTGCATTTCCAAGCTTCACCTTGCAACTTGCATACCAGATCTTGTTTGGATGTGTTTTTGTGAGATCTTTGCATCTAGAATCCATGGTTTGTATATTTGAAACTTGCTCAGGCCATTACATGACTTTAAATGCATCTGGTTTGGTCCTTTGATTTCAAAATGCACTTCAAAATTTCACATTGCAGCTGCTATCGAATTTTAATTTGTGTGCATTATCTGAAAAAACTAACATTGCCATTGCATTCCTTGTTGAATTTCACACAATTTAGACCTAAATTTTGCTGAAAATGGTTGAGTTTTAAGTGATTTATGATGTTACCGTTTTCATGCCATGACTTGTGTTCTTGCTCATCTTGCCTTGCCCAGAATTGCTAGCATTTTTAGGCTTATGTTTTATTTGGGGTGGCATAATACTTGGATGTATCGCCACCCCAGTGGTTATGCCTTTACTCTCATATTGCCTTGCACTGCCATGACCTGGGTTCGATCCATGTGTGGATCAACCCTTTTGTTATTTTTTCTCCATTTTCCATGTTTTAACACTTTTCTCTTCTTTATTCTCTCATTATTCACGCGCGCGCCTCCAGTTGGTTTGGCTAGGCTTTGGGCTGGTAATCATGAGGTGGTGGGTTCAACACCCACCAAGTGCATTTCCCTCTTTTTAATTACTAAAAATCTTTGTTTTTATTTAATTGTCATTAAAATTCCAAAATTCATAACTTTGTCAATATTTATTATTTTTGATTGGTTCCTTTTGCAAATTTCTCATATTCTTGCATATTTTCACATGGTATTTTAATATCCTAAGATTTTTTAAAACACTTTGCATTAAAAAATTGTCATGCCTCTTTTAGGGTTTTTACCCTCCTAATCATTCAAAAATTTTGATTCATTTTCTTAAGTTTGTTGTTGTGCTTGATGTGAGTTTTTGTTTGTCAACCTTTTGTGTATGTGATTGTATTGTTTTTATTTGTAAGCATCATATTTGTTTCACTTGATTAACATTTAGAATCCCCTGAAGTTTTTAAACTTCACACTAACATTTGTTGTGACTTTGTTTGTTTAAGCATGATGCATGTAAGTATATACGTCATCTTGTAACCCCTTTAAAACCTCATCCTTGTTTAGATGCATCTTTATTAATATGTACCCTTTTCTTTGTTAAGATACGTTTTGGATTTCATCTTTTATTAGGTTTGGATAGAACCTTCCCCCCTAAAATCTCGGTCCCGTACCGAGTGCCCTTTTCAATATACTTCCATAAAGCAATAAATATCTCTTTGTATTGAATTAAAAAGAGAGGATTAAGTGTAGACTTCTTCCTCTCCGAGTGTTGGGATGCTCATTATAGTGTGGGTGGTTTCGACACTCGTCTTTCAATACGAAAACGCTTATATGTTTTCAGTCCCTTTTCTCCTAAAAACCTCGGTCCCGTACCGAGTCCATTTTCAAATCTCTTCAATAAGAAAATCAAATTCTCTTTGTATCAAACTAAAGAGAGAGGATTGAGTGTAGACTTCTTCCTCTCCGAGTATCAGGATATTCACTGTAGTGTGGGTGGTCTCGATACTCGTCTTTCGACACGAAGACGCGACTTTATCTATCACCTATCTCTTTCCACACCTCTTCTCACAACTTCCTTCTGCATCCTTTCTCACCTAAAACCCGAAGGTGAGAAAATACTTAGAAGGGGGGGGGGGGGGGGGTTGAATAAGGATTTAGAAAATATTATGGCAATAAAAACACAATGATTTTTATCCTAGTTCGTTGAACTCAACTAATCCAGTCCACCCTATCAAGAGTGATTTGCCTTTCTCCACAAGGACTTAATCCACTATAATCAAACTGATTACAATATCAAACACTAAGAAATACTGTTCTTAGTCTTCTCAAGAAATACCTTGCACACAAACATACACTGAATAAAATGTCAGGTCTAGAAGTAGTTAAGTAGAGAAGAGATCCAATCATACCTCTGTAAAGTTTCTGATCTACTTTCTTACTTACCTCTTCCTTACCAAGAGTGCTTGTTGGATGCATAGGAGTCTTTGCCATCTTACTATCAGTCATGTTGAACTTCTTCAGAAGCTCTTTTACATATTTAGTCTGATGAATGTAAGTGCAATCTGGAGTCTGGTTGACTTGAATTCCCAGAAAGAATCTCAATTATCCCATCATGCTCATCTCAAATTCAGCCTGCACACATTGAGCAAACTCCTTTCCCAGCATAACATTGGTAGATCCAAATATAATATCATCTACATATATTTGACAAATTAACAGATCTTTCTTAAATGTTTTACAGAAGAGAGTTGTGTCCACTTTGCCTCTGATAAAATTTTTCTCCAGAAGAAAATTGCTTAATCTCTCATACCAAGCTCTGGGAGCTTGTTTTAAACCATAAAGAGATTTCTTAAGTTTAAAAACATGTTCTGGAAATTTATCACTTCCAAAACCAGGAGGTTGATGAACAAAGACTTCCTCTTCTATAATCCCATTTAAGAAGGCACTCTTAACATCCATCTGATATAGAGTGATGTTATTTTGTGCAGCAAAAGAAATGAGTAAACGAATAGACTCTAGCCTGGCCACAGGAGCATAAGTCTTTGTGTAGTCAATTCGTTCTTGCTGGCTATAACCTTGAGCAACAAGCCTTGCTTTGTTTCTTTCAACTTCTCCTTTTTCATTCAACTTGTTTCTGAAGACCCATTTAGTTCCAATTATGTTGAATCCTTTTGGTCTTGGAACCAAATCCCAAACGTCATTTCTTGTGAATTGATTGAGCTCCTCTTGCATGGCAATTATCCAGTCATTGTCTTGCAGAGCTTCATCCACAAAAGTTGGTTCAATAACTGACACCAAACCAAATAATGACGCTTCAGATGATCTGAGGTAGGATCTTGTTCTTATAGGGTCATCCTTCTTTCCAATGATCACCTCCTCTGGGTGAGAGGCCTTGATTCTGGAAGATGATCCTCTAACATTTGATTCTTCAGAAATATTCAAGTTGTTCATTTGAGAAGCTAAAGGAATTGCATCTGGCGTTGCTTCTGGCTCTTTCACCTGAACTTTTTCTGCCTCTGAGCCTTTAGAGTCTGTGAGAATTACTTCTCTATCTGCAGAACTTTCAAACTTCTTTGACTTTTGAATGCCAAGCTTATCATCAAATCTAACATGTATAGATTCCTCCACAATCCGTGTTTCAGTATTGTATACTCTGTAGCCTTTAGAGCGTTCAGAATAGCCAAGCATGAAACACTTATGTGCTTTAGAATCAAACTTGTTCAGATTCTCTTTAGTGTTCAACATATAACATATACATCCAAAAGGATGAAAATAAGAAATGTTGGGTTTTCTGTTCCTCCATAATTCATAAGGAGTCTTTTCCAGAAGAGGTCTTACAGACACTCTGTTCTGAATATAACAAGCTGTGTTTATTGCTTCTGCCCAAAAATGCTTTGCCAGATTAGTCTCGTTGATCATGGTTCTGGCCATTTCTTGCAAAATTCTATTTTTCCTCTCTACAACTCCATTCTGTTGTGGAGTTCTAGGGCAGGAGAAATCATGAGCAATGTCATTTTCATTAAAATATTTTTCAAATTCGCCACGATGATCACTTCTGACTTTAATAATTTTAAAATCTTTTTCATTCTGGACTTGTTTGCAGAAGTCAAAGAACACATAATGTGACTCATCCTTGTGTTTTAGGAATTTCACCCATGTCCATCTGCTATAGTCATCAACAATGACTAATCCATACTTCTTGCCTCTGATGGATGCAGTTTTCACTGGTCCAAACAGATCAATGTAAAGTAACTCTAATGGTCTTGAGGTTGAAACAACATTCTTAGTTTTAAAAGAAGATTTTGAAAATTTTCCTTTTTGACATGCTTCACAAAGAGCATCTGAGTTGAACTTCAACTTAGGAAGTCCTCTGACCAGATTAAGTTTATTAATCTAAGATATACGTCTCATATTAATATGCCCCAATCTTCTGTACCAGACCCATTGCTCATCATTAACAGACATAAGGCATTTTACGTTCTGAACCTTAAGTTCTGAAATATTGATTTTATAAATGTTGTTCTTCCTCTTTCCATTAAATAGGATTGAGCCATCCTTCTGACTAACAGCTTTGCAACATTTTTTTATTAAAGATTATGTCATAACCATTGTCACTTAATTGACTTATGGACAATAGATTATGCTTTAATCCTTCTACAAGTAAAACATTAGATATAGAGGGAAGGTTACCATTGCCAATAGTACCAGAGCCAATTATCTTGCCCTTCTGATTCTCTCCAAACTTGACGTCTCCTCCAGATTTAAGCTCCAGGCTTTGGAACATAAACCTTTCTCCCGTCATGTGACGTGAGTAGCCAGAGTCCAGGTACCATGACTGGCGTCTTGACTTTGTTGCTAAATACATCTGCAACAGGTATTATCTTATCCTTAGGTACCCAGATCTTTTTGGGTTAGTTGCCTTAAAAGTTTGTATGAACTTCTGTCTTTTTACAACAGGTTTGTTCTGACTAACTTTTGGTTTAAACACAGGAACATTCTGATCAGAACGTGTGTGTTTAATATCATTCAGATGACCAAACTTAAAATGAGAATATAAGGGAGTCTTCTTAATGATAAGTTTATCAACATGCATTGGGTTTAAATCCTTTCCAGAGGAAGATTCATATCCAATTCCTTTCCTGTTGTTTCTGCTAACTCCATAGATTATTGAAGTCATCTTGCTTCTATCTATGCTTTTAGCCAGAAACTTCTTAAAACTAAAGTCATATTCTTCTAAATTATTTTTGCATTTTGACTTAGTTTCAGATTCAGAGTCTTGTTGAGCTTTTTCAAAATTATTTTTCATTTTCAAATTATTTTCTTTGAGCTCAGCAACTTCTGACTTTAACAGACTATTCTCAGATTCAAGATTGCATTTAAGCTTCTTGCATTTGAGCTTAATCTGGTTATAGTTATTCAGGACTTCTGATAAAACTTTAATAAGTTCTTCCCTAGAGAGATCAGAAAGTACCTCCTCTTCTGAGTCAGATTCAGAATCAGATTCAAATCCAGATGATCCTTCATCCTGATCTTCCACGTCTGCCATCAGAGCCATGTTGGCGCATTCTTCTTTAGATTCTGATGAAGATTCAGATTCATCTGAATCATCCTAGGTTTCCATTAGAACCTTCTTCTTTTTGTCAAACTTCCTCGCTGGCTTTTCCTTTAGAAGCTTTGGACATTCATTCTTGTAATGACCAGGTTCCTTGCATTTGTAGCAAACAACCTCCTTCTTTCCAGATCTTTTGTGTCCAGAGGACTCTTTGCGTTGATTTGGCTTCTTGAAGTTCTTGAACTTCCTCTATTTGTGCTTCCAGAGTTTGTTGATCCTTCTGGACAGCAAGGACAGTTCATCTTCTTCTTCAGAAGAAGACTCTTCAGAACTTTCTTCTAACATCTACAATGCTTTAACAGATTTGTTAGATTTTAAAGCAATTGACTTACCTTTCTTTTGAGGCTCGTCTTCTTCAAGTTCAATTTCATGGCTCCTCAGTGAGCTGATTAGTTCCTCCAATGTGATCTTGTTCAGATCTTTAGCTAGCTTCAGAGCAGTGACCATTGGTCTCCATCTGATGGGCAAGCTTCTGATGATCTTCTTCACATGATCAGCAGTTGAATAGCCTTTGTCCAACACTTTTAATCCAGCTGTGAGGATCTGGAATCTAGAGAACATAGCTTCTATAGATTCAGATTCTTCCATTTTAAAGGCTTCATACTTCTGGATCAACGCCAGAGCCTTGGTCTCTTTAACTTGTGAGTTCCCTTCATGTGTCATCTTCAAAGACTCAAACAAATCAAATGCAGTTTCTCTGTTGGTAATCTTTTCATACTTAGTATGAGATATAGCATTTAATAAAATTGTTCTAGCTTTGTGATGATTTCTGAACTCCTTCTTCTGGGCTTCAGTCATAGATTTTCTATCAATTTTCTTTCCATCCCCATCAGTGGGGTGAACATAACCATTAATGACTAAGTCCCATAGATCAGCATCATAACCAAGGAAGAAACTCTCTATTCTGTCCTTCCAATAGCCAAACTTCTCCCCATCAAACATAGGGGGTTTTGTGTTGATTCTATCCCTTTCTTCATATCTGTTGTTGTTGTTGGATGTTGAAGCTTCAGCCATAATGTCAACCAAATAATATCAAGAGTTTTCTCACTGGATCTTTTCTGTTACTGTGAGGTGATAGCACACACAGAATCGGAGCTCTGATGCCAACTGAAGGTGAGAAAATACTTAGAAGGGGGGTTGAATAAGGATTTAGAAAATATTATGGCAATAAAAACACAATGATTTTTATCCTTGTTCGTTGAACTCAATTAATCCAGTCCACCCTATCAAGAGTGATTTGCCTTTCTCCACAAGGACTTAATCCACTATAATCAAACTGATTACAATATCAAACACTAAGAACAACTGTTCTTAGTCTTCTCAAGAACTACTGACCACAACTTGGTCTTCTCAAGGAACTTTTACAATCAAATGTAAACTAAACAAGTGTTTGAATGCTTCTAAGAAAGCTATATCACAACTGTGATTTACACTTAAGTTTAAGAACGTATGAAATAAATTCAGCAAAGAGTAATATTTTGTATGAGAGATTTTCAATGAATTTCTTTCAATAATCGTCCACTGAAGAAAGTTGTTGAAGGCTTGCTTTTATAGACTTAGAAATCCAAGACGTTGCAAGCTTGAAGACCGTGTACTGCAAAGTAGCTGTAGCCTTTTGTCTTCACATCATTTGACCTTTCCTAGAAGTAGAACGTTCATAGAAATCCTTTTTGCCCGAGTTCTTGTGTCTAGCATAAAAGAGGAAAGAGTCGTTTGGCATAACCAACGGATATAACTTTGAATAATCTTCTTCAACAAGTTTCTAATTCACAGCAATTAACATCAGAGCCTTGAGTGATCAGAGTCTTGATGTCTTCAGAGTTTGCTGTATCAGAGTGTTGCAGCAAGCGTGCTTCAGCGTGTAATTAATCAGAGCAGAGTTTGGAGATCAGATCCTCAGTACTTGCAGCGAACAGTACTATCAGAGTCTTCTGAAAAACAATGCTTGAAACTCTTCATACAAAGTCTTCAGTCTACGCTTCAGATGCTTCTGTAGCTTCTGCTTCAGATGCTTCTGTAGGCAGTGCTCAGAGTCTTCTAAGAGATGCTTCTGACGCTTCAGAGCCTTGCGTAGTTCAACGTTCAGATCCATTTTTGCTTTCAGAAGAATATTAAATTTAATATCTGCAGCAAAAATACTTGAACAAATTTAGAGTATATAATTTCTTAATACAAAATTTCATAAGTGTTATCATCAAAACATAGAGATATAACTAAGAACCAATATGTGTTCTAACAAAACCTCGGTCCCATACCGAGTGCGTTTTCAAACTTTTTTTCTTAACATAAAACTTGAATGGTCATGGAGTGGTTAGGCGTAGGCCTTCTCCTATCCCGAGTACTTGACGTTTACCGTAGGGTTCTCTATCGCAAAAGCACTTACCATTCAAAACCAAAAACACCTTTAATAAGAGAATGAAGTTCTCTTTGTATTGAATTGAAGAGAGAGGATTGAGTGTAGTCTCCTTCCTCTCCAAGTGTCAGGATATTCATTGTAGTGTGGGTGGTCTTGATACTCGTCTTTCAATACGAAGACGCTACGTTCGCCACACCTTTTATAACAAAAACTTTGAGATAAAGAATTGGGTACTACCTGTAGGGGTTACTATCCGAGGACTTATCTCGCCCCTAAAAAACAATTCAAACAATTCAACCAATCAAATGTGACATCTTTCAAAAAGGATATGTTACGCCCGTTCTACCGCAAACAGATAACGCTTAAGTCTCCTCACATGCGAGCAGCAAAAACACCTAAACTGCTAGAATGCGCACGATAACATCATCCATAAAAACATTAACAAACCGTAGGCCGAACTACGAATGCTCTGATTCTTTACTTCTTTTAAGTAAAGATACGTAGGCACAAGGGCCACAATCCTTGCCGAGCACATTCCCCCCTATATCCGTAGCCCCGAACTACGTTGACTCTGACTTTCTCATGCCTTTTGAGAATACATAGGCCTAGGACTGCGAAGTCCTATCGAGTCTGTTCTTTCTCTTTTCTTCCTCGTTCTCTTCTTCCTCCTAACCTCTCATTTCTCCTGTTTCAATCCCTTTTATTTTACCCCATGGAACACTTTTTATAGCATAATGTTTAAGCAAATAAATTCACACGTCGACAAGAAAATGGTTCCCATCGAGTACGATAGATGCGAGGGGTGCTAATACCTTCCCTTTGCATAACCGGCTTCCGAACCCGTTCTTGGTCACGAGACCATCTTATCCATTCTTTTCCTAAGGTTTTCTCGATATTTTCCTTTCCCCTCATGGGATAAATAAAGTTCGGTGGCGACTCTTCTGTCCTTTCCCTTCTCGCCTCCCCGTCGTTGCACGATGCATTTTTCGAGTAGCGACACTTGTTTCTAGAAAGACCCATGCCATGTTAGGTCCTTTACCTTATCTCTCAGATGACCCCACTAAAGTGATGGAGTTTTTCCCAGCTTATCACCATTGCAAACCCATAGAAAACGGTTTGAAACCTAGGACTGATAAGGAAATAAAAATTGATGAAAAAAGCGAAGGTAGACGGTTAAGGTTCACCTTCGACCATAACTTCTAGGGACCCTATAAACTTAGAGTTTATAAACAATAGCTTTAGGTTTTTTAGATCATACCCTCTATCGAAAGACCCTTCTGACTACTTGGCTTGGTTAGAAAAGATAGAAAAAGCCAAGTCTCAAATTTAGAAGAAGATCGACATCTATGACCTAATCCGCTTTCAAAGATAGGACCAGGGTTATTGTTTCTATACTCATTGCTTCCCTATACTTCTGGGATAACACCCACAACAAATTCCTTTTCCCTTGTGGAATGGTTACCCTAACTCTTTTCGACGTCGCTGCTATTACTGGCTTGAAACTCATTGGAATGGACTATGACCCCAATCTCTTAGTTGATGACTCGATAGTTTTCGATACCAACAGCGCAACCTTCACCACCTAAATAGACAATTATCATGACAAAGAAACCAACGAGGTTTCTGACCAAGAACATGTTGCCTTCTTGGCTCTCTGGCTCTCGTGTTGTGCCTTCTACTCAATGTCTCTCTAAATGATGAAGAGGTACTTGATCATGGCAAATCAGTTGCATGCTAGACATGACCTTTGTCTCAGCGGAATCATTTTGGTCAGCCTGTATGAATCTCTTGGTGAAGGCATCACATCACTGAAGACCATCAAGACGAAATGAAGCTTGCTCCTTTCTGGACCTTTCTGGCTGCTGCAATTATGGTTGAACGCCACTTTCAAAGCATCCCTTCCTAGTAGAAACCCCATCAATAAATCTTCCTTTGAAGTGAATAGTTGAAGAGTTGAAGGGATGACACTTGCGTTGTTGACTCCCAATGATGAATGAATGAACCTTCAGTAGACATTCACCAGTTACACGATGATGTTTGCTAAGTGTCATAATTTTTCTTCCAACATGGCCCCTTTTGCCAATAGAAAGGTATGCCTTGAATGGTTCACAAGAAGATTCCCTCCTGAGTCGAAGGAAGAGGAAGATGAATCTCTTAACATTCGGGAATTCTTCCTTACGCCAAGACTGATGGCCTCAAGGCTCAACCCTTCCAACCTTCGAATTACTCTCATTAGCTATCAACCCAATCTCATATCTTGACAATTTGGCTTGATTCAAATTAAACCCAAACCCCTCTTTCCCAAAAAGGGCTCACTACTTCATTACAACATGTGGCATAATGAGGTGAAATGTACTAATTTGCTAACCAAGTATTCTGACCTCATAGAGTTTAATCATGTGGCCTTCAAACCATGTTTTCTCTGCACCAGAGATTTCAACAATTGGTGGAGAGATTATACACTGCAAATTTTTTTGATGTAGGTGCCTTCAACCTCCACCTAACTAGATTTGTTTCCTTTATGCAAGAAAAGCTAAAGAAACGTATTACAACACACATCAAAGAAATCCAAGCATTCCAGAAATACTTTGAAACTACCTACATGCCAGATGATCTTAGTCGAACCATTAGCGAAATAGTCGTGACTTTAAAAGAAAAACTTAGAAAGAAATTAGAGGACTTAAAACTTCCTTCGTACTTCGACCTGATCAACGTTACGGATTAGCTTTTAATCTCTATCCTCCAAAATTCCCTCGACTACCATCTGTTGATTTTAGTGTGGCTTTTAGCCCTCCATTCCCGGATTGGTTCGTGTTGCGGTGAGAATCGTGATACCAAGCTATTGATTAACTTGAATCTTTAATTCATTGAATTCACAACCGGACTTTAATTTATCCAAAGGAAAGGTCTAAAGAAAGAAAGAACCTTTTGCGCGATGTAACAACAACGCTAAGAGATTCAGGTATCGGGGGTTGGTTATGCATAGGGTAGGTATTTCACATCCTAAACATCTATAGTACTCTACAGGAACCTTTTGTTTGTTTGTATGCTAAGTTTTCTAAATGTTTGTTATGGATTGGGGTTGGGTAAAAGGTGTAGGTTAAGACCTAAGGATAGTTTCTAAATTTGCTCGCAAAGACATCGCGTCTTCTGCCTACGTATCCTAACTAGGATAGAATCAGAGCAATCGTAGTTCACCTCACTAGGGTTGAAGAACACTTGATTATGATCAAGGCTCAAAGGGGAACAAACATAACAATGCTTGTGTAGAGTTTAAGAAAACTCTCTAAATCTACATTAAACACTCAAGAAAGGGGAGTAAGAAATCGTTTCCATGATCCTTACATAGAGTTAACAAACTCTATCCTAAGTTCTAATTGAAGGAGCACTCCTAACAAGGGGTAGGCTTCTTAGACTTAAGCAAAGTCTAAAGGACAGGTTCTAACTTAATTAAGTGTATGGATGACTTAACAAAGTCAAGAGAGGTTGATGAGCTATCTATGACCCAAAGGTCAATAGAGAGACTTTCCTTTGGAAGGAGAAAGAGGAGGCAACTTGGATGAGAACTAAAGAGTTCCATCACTTGGGGAAACTAAACTTAGCAAAGCAAAAAAGACATCAAACAAACATGATAAGTACAAGAGACATGGTTACAACCAAGCATATACAAGCATATTACAATAAGCAAGTACGTCAAATAGGATGAATGGTTACAACCAAAGCATGCAAGCGTATTACGATAGGCAAGCAAAGATGAGTTCTTACAAGACTCAATGAAATATAAAGACTTAAGCACATCTTGACAAAGATGAAGGTAACGACCAATGCAAATAAGTCAAACATCATAGGGATATTACATGGTGTTGCACCCCAAATTTTGACCCCTGAGATTCTCATTATCATTTTAGGAGCATACTCATGAATTATCTAACCTTAACCTAGTGCAAGTTTGTCTTTGTCAAGTTACAGATGAATCAGGGTTGTGTATAGTCAAAATCAAAGCTTCAAAAAGGTGATCAATCATTATTTTGGGTTGATTCAATCATGAAACAAGGTCAAGGGTATCATATGATGACAATTGAGAATCCAATTTGAAGTTGTCACTCCAGGATCAAGAACAGTGCAGTCCAGGAGCCCCGATCATGGTCCATGAAGTTCAAATAGCTTAATAAAGTTCATTCAAGAAGTGTCAAAGTTTTAGAAGGTCCAGAGTGTTAACAGGCGACTCGGTAGTCACCGATCGATCGTACGGTTGACCGAAAAGTCAACTCTTCAAATTTAAGGAATTGGACTTCAAGGTATGAATAAAAAATGTTCCTTATGTCATATTGCACTTGCCTATCAATTTTCATGACCATTGGATCAGGAATGAAGGAGTAATCAAAAAATCGGGAAATTAGGGTTTTGAAAGGGGCTAAACCCTAACTCCTTAACCACACATCCAAATGAGTTGGTTCAAATCTCATTGGAAAGCTCTTGACAAGTCCTACAAAAGTCCCACAGTGGTCCACAATCAGAAAATGCATATTTTTGGAGTTAGAATCAAATTCATTACAAGAGGGCAAAATAACTTGGAAAAATTCTAAGTTATTTCACTTTAAAAGCTTATTTTCAGCCAACTTTGGAGGGACTTTTGACATAGTTCCAATTGGAGTTAGAATTTCTGGAAAACATGAATGTTTTAGAGCTATATGAGGGCTTTTCAAAAAGTATTAGAAGTCCTCAAAATGATTTGTGAGATGAAAGTTATGGGTTTGGCAAGTTGGTGTTTTCACACTTGAGTCCCACAATGTCAAGGTTTCAAAAATTCATTCTTTCATCAAGGGGACCAATCTCAGCCCTTGGGTGTTTTTATTTCTGATATGTAGAGAATTTGGAGCATAGAAATGTGAAGAATATGCAGAGGAAATGGATTTGCCACATTTGCAAGTGGACTTGCAAGTTGCCTTGCAACTTGCACTTAAAGTGAAATAACAAGCAAGAGGTGGAAAGTGGATTCTGAACCAGCCATAAGCCTACACATTCTAGCTTGCATTTAGCCACTCTAAGTTCATCATTTTGCTTGACTTTAAAGCTTACCTATCAGCCAAGAAAACCTCTTTGAAAGGTTGGATCCGAAAAGCAAACTTTTCCCTCCTAGGAGGGAAATCTCCAAATCTGTCCATACCTTTGCTTTGCCTATAAATAGAGACCCTCACCACTTCATTCCACACACAAGAACTCTTCTAAAAACCATAGAAAGTTCAAGCATCCACTCTTTCACTCTTTGCTCCCATTTTCACAAAATCACAAAAACCATAAAAACCTCAAAAATCTGTCTTGGTAGAACAACTGCCATATCCATTTCCATACACTCAAACTCACCAAACATCATCCACACAATCCATAAATATGGTATAGAAGGTGTCCAAGCCCTTATACCATTCAAAAACCTCACCATTCAAAAAGTCAACTTCCATACCAAGATACTTTGACCATAATGCATGAAATCTGCCAAATCATGTTCTAGCCTTGTTCTTGATGTTCTAATCATTCAAACACCTCACATATATCATACCTCAATTGTCCAAAGAATTAAGGATCATTGGTACAACATATTTCTCCAACTGTCTTAAGGATTGCACTTTTGCTTCAAGAAGACGGAAGCTCCAAAGCTAGGTGCATTTGAAGTTTTCTCTGGGTTTCTTGTTGATCTAATCTGCTCAACACAGTCTACTAGAGGTATGTAGACAATCCATTTCCTATTTTACATCATAATCCAATCTTTGGCATTTTGATTTTGTTATGTTGAAAATGTGGCATGAACATGTCCCATGTCAAAACCTTGTTATGACTGAAATGTAGCTGTTTGTTGAATTGGATCACCTTTGAAATCATGATTATAGTGGATATGTAAGATTGTTTAGAGCTGTTTTCATCTGGTTTTCTTATTCATTCACAAAATGCTATATTTTGCATATTATTGCCATAGACATACCAGTTTTGGTTACAGGCTAGAAGTGGCTTAAGTTTGAGTTCAAAATCATCCATTTATGCATTTGTGACATGTGTGTATGGTTTGCATAATCTGTTCTCACCTGTTTTGGCATCTCACCTCCAAAATGCATTTTTCAAAGACAAGTGGCCATGAGATATACCAAAATTGTTTCTGTTCACAATGTAGCTGATTCCTAAGCATGAACATCCTTATTTCCATGTATATGATGTGTATATGTGATTTATTTGCCAATATCATGCTTTGAAACTGAACTGCACTTTTTCATGTTGCATCAAAATGCCACTTTTGCAGCCTGTATGTCATCTTCCATAGTAGACCTTTTTGAACTCTTTTTTGTGTTTGAATTCATTCACCAATATATATGTGAGCTTTGTGCATGATTTGTTTGACCAAAATATGCCTAGGGTATGAATTGAATCTCTTCATGCATTAAAAATGCCAAAATTTGCAACTCAATCCTCATTTTTTGTGACAGTTTGTTTTAAGCTTCAATCCTTGTTTTGATCCACTCAATACCATGTATGTGAGCTGTGTGCATGACTTACTTGATCAGAATATGCCTAGGTTGAGAACTGAACTTCATCATGCTTCATATTCATGACAATTTGCAATTTGAGTACCACACCTCATGGCAGTTTGTTTCCAGCCCCAAATTGTGTTTGATTTCATTCAATGATATGTATGTATGGTGTGTGGATGTTTAATTTGATCTAAAAGTGTTTGGAATTGAAACTGCACATCACCATGTATTTCACAACACAATTTTGCAACTGGCACCTCATTTTTCATTTCAGACTTTATTGAACCAAAATAGTGGCCTGAACTCATTCATTATCATTTATGTGGGGTGTGTGCATGATTACATTGATTTAAAACTGACTGGTGCATGAGTTTCATCCCAAAAATGCATCTCACATGTTCACTTTGCACACACCATCGGGTTTTCAAATTAAAGGATGACCTTGAAAAACCAATGCCACCATCATGTTCCTCATGAAATTCTACTCAATTTAGACTAAAATTTTGTTTCAATCCATTAAGAATTGAGAAAGTTACACCCAAAATGCAAATCTTGAGTTTGTGTGTATTTCTTGCCCAGCTTGCCTTGAAAGTATCTCATATATTTTAATGGGGTGGCATTCATCAATGGATGTACAGCCACCCCAGTGGTAATCACTTTGTCACCTAAGCGCCTTTGACCTTGCTTGCATGGGTTCGACCCCTGAGGAGGGCAACCCTTTTACCATTTTTCACTATTTTTCATCCAATCTTCAAAAAATCATATCTCATCCATTTTTAATCATTTTGAACCCATTCTTTTTGCATTGTGTTTATTTTTATGCCTTATTTTATGTCATATTTTAAAATTCCATGTTTGTCCAATTTTTCATCCCTTTTGACCACTTGCAAGTTAAGTGCGTTTTGTGATCGTTTTTGCCTGTACAGATGATTTTCTTCCTTGTTATACTTGTGATTGTTTGTGATATTTGTTTACATTCATATCCTTAAATGTTAGTCAACATGCTAGGATTTTATCTTTAGGTTGTTACCATGTTTATTTTGTCCCCTCTGAGGAATGTACTTAAGCTCGATCTGTCGTCACATTTCCTGCTTGATTAGTTGCTTTGATTGTCATCAATGCATATCTTGTGTTTATCTTTAACATGTTCATTTAATGGTTGTCACCATGCTTTTATCTTCATCATGTTATTACTATGTTAATGTTTTCTTTCCCCAAGTGATGAAGCTTTTTAGCTCTCATCCTAGTTGCCTCCCCTCTCTCCTTCCAAAGGAAAAGTATTTCCATTGACCCTCATGTCATGGATAGCTCAGTTACCCCTTTCTTGACTTTGTTAAGTCACTTTAACCTTAACTTAGAAGCCATTAGACTTTGCTTTAAGTCTAAGGAGCCCACCTTTACTAGGAGTGTTCTTCAACTAGAACCCTAGGATAGAGTTTGCCAACTCTATGTAAGAATCATTGTCATAATTTCTTACTTGCCCTTTGAGTGTTACAATCTAGATTAGGGAGTTTTGTCAAACTCCACACAAACATTGTCATGTTTGTTTCCCACTTGAACCTTGATCATCATCAAGTGTTCTTTATCCCTTGTGAGGTGAACTACGATTGCTCTGATTCTATCCTAGTTAGGATACGTAGGAAGAAGATGCCATGTCTTTGCGAGCAAGCTTAGAAACCATTATTAGGTCTTCATCTATCCTTTTACCCAATCCCAACCTTAGAATTTCACAAATTTAGCAAGCAATCAAACAAAAGGTTCCTGTAGAGTACTACAGATGCTTAGGGTGCTAACACCTTCCCTAGGTATAATCAACCCCCGATCCCCGAATCTCTTAGCGTTGTTTTTACATCGCAAAAAAGGTTTTTCTTTCTTTAGACCTTTCCTTTGGATAAATTAAAGTTCGGTTGTAAAAGAATTAAGGTTCAAGTTAGTATAATAGCTTGATATCCAATTTTCACCGCAATAGAAATGGCGACTTCACTGGGGAGTGCGATAGGATCTTTTGTTTTGAGGGTTTAGCCTATCTTGTTTGATTACTTGCTTATTTGTGAATACTTGTAAATATGTACATTTGTGCCCTGTTGGATCTTGGGAACTTTGAGTGGTGAGACAGTACTATACCCGTGCTTGAGCGTACTTATGATAGGATGGTGATATATTCAAGAAGGCTTATGGGGAGTTGATTCCCGACCAAGCTAACTTGAGAAAACCACCGCTCAGTGGAGGCCCTTTTGAGAGTTAATATTGTTGATCGAGTATTCGTGAAAAACAATGTTATTTTCTATATGGGAGCCCGTGACACTGAAGACCTTTAGATTACCTTTTCCCTTACTTTGGCTTTATTAGGACGTAGTGCGATGACTATAAGGGATTAATTCCGAAATAGTTGATACGCGATACTACACTTGGACGAGACTCTCTTGAGAATATTATCGACCATCGAGTTATTTGGGAAATTGATAATATCCAAAAGATGGGCCGAGGACTCTGGGAACCTTTTTAGAACCTTGTTCTACAGTTTTGAAGGCCTTAGTACATACCTTGGGATGGGTAGACCTTGGCTCCACGCTCGTGTTCTCCAAACCTAAACCTTTATCTGTTTACATATGTGTATATGTGGAATCTGTGCTTACCTGTGTTTGTGCATTCATGCATTCATGAACATCATATCATAAAGTTTCATGGAACTCAGACTTTGTATTTGTAAACATTAGGATCATCATGGATGATGGAAAGAAGAAAACTGTGAAGTACACTTACAAGAGTCCTAACTTGGATGACATAGAAAGGCTGAGTACTTTGGTGACAGACATAGAAGGGTTCAAGAGCAGATATGGGAACTTATTGTCATTGTTGAGGGTGAAGAAGAAGATGGATCTGGGACTTCTCTCCATACTCCTCCATTTTTATGATACGCTCTATCACTGTTTCACTTTTCCTGATTATCAGCTGGTACCTACACTTGAAGAATATTCTTGTTTGGCAGGGTTACCCATTCTTGATGAGTCTCCTTTTCCAATCATGGAGAAGGACCCTAAGGAGGAAGACATTGCTAAAGCTACACGTTTGGGATTGGTGGATATTCAGAAAAATATGGCTACTAAAGGAGGAGTCTTTGGTTTGACTATAGAGTTATTGGTTGGGAAAGCCCAATACTATGCTGATCATTTGAGTATGGATGCATTCGAGGCTATCCTTGCCTTGCTCATTTATGGTATCTTCTTGTTCCCGAGTTTTGATAATTTTGTGGACCTCAACGCCATTAAGATTTTCTTAAAGAAAAACTCTGTGCCTACTTTACTAGCTGATGCTTACCATTCTGTTCATCTGAGGAATTTGCAAAAGGGAGGAATGATTATCTGCTGTGTCCCTTTGTTATACAAGTGGTTTATTTCTCACTTACCTAAGGTTCATGCTTTTTGGAAGAAAGTTTGGTGGTCTCAGAAGGTTATGGCTCTCACTCACTCTGATATTGATTGGTACAGCCGTAATTACGATGAGATAAAGATCATTGACAGTTGTGGAAGTTTTGGTAACATACCTCTTCTTGGTACAAATGGAGGAATCAGTTACAACCCTGTTCTCGCTCGCCGACAGCTTGGATATCCTTTGAAGGACAAACCCAATAGTGCTCATGAGGAGAATATTTTCTTTAAGGGAGAATCAGAATTAAGAAAAGAGGTTCTCAAAGCTTGGGGTCATGTACATAAGAAAGGAAAGAAAGACTTAGGGAAACCTAATTGCGTCTCTCTCGAGCCTTATCTCCAATGGGTCCGAAAGAGAGCTATTCAGCTGAAGATGCCTTATCCTCAGCAGGAACCCATGGTTTTGAAGGAGGAATATTCATTGATCTTTATGTCTGAAGAGGAGAAGTTGAAGATTGCTTTGAGAAAGTCACAACAAACTGAAGTAGCGTGGAAATACAAGTACCAAGTGGCCGTAGAAGAGAACAATGAACTCCGTAGACAACTTCAGGTGAAGGATGAAGAAATGATTGCTTGTAAGAAGAGGAAGGCACGGGAAGATTTATTTTATTCCAGCCATCAGTCAACTCCATGGAAGTTAATGATGGACAAGCTCATTCTTGAGAAGACAAAGATGGAAGAAGAACTCAAGAAGATCAAAGCAAGAGAGGACTTTTTGTTAGAATATCTTTAGCTCTATGTTTAGGACTTTTTGTAAGATGTACTATTTTGTAATTCAAAACTTGAAAATCAATGAAATGAAATGATGTTTTGATATCTACAAAATCTGAGTTCCATAAAACCTTTGCATTTGCATTCTCATTAATTAAACATTCAAGGAATTAAAGTTTGTTTTGCAGATATTAACAAATGGATTCTGGAAAAAGAATAACTACAGAGAATGTGTTTCAAAGCCCAGATCTGGGGAATTTGAGAAGACTAGCAAGATTGGTAGAGGATCCTGAGGCATTCAAAGGGAAGTATGGGAATGTGTTGGCTTTACTTGAACTTCAAGTGGATGAAGAGATGTTGTCAGCACTTGCGCAATTCTATGATACGACCTATCATTGCTTCACATTTCCAGATTACCAGTTGCTACCGACCTTGGAGGAATATTCTGCGTTGATAGGATTAGGTGTTGCCCCTAGGCCATTTTCTGGAAGAGAAGGGACACCCAATGAAAGAGTAATTGCAGATGCCTTATATCTAGAGACGACTGAAGTACGCCCACAGTTAACTACTGGAGGAAGCATGTATGGATTACCAGCTACGTTCTTGTTTGAGAAAGCACAGTTTTATGTAGAGTCAAAGAAGATGGAAGCATTCGAGACTATTCTGGCTTTGCCGGTTTATGGACTTTTCTTGTTCCCGACTGTTGATAATTTTGTGGAGGCAAATGCGATCAATCTTTTCTTACTCAGGAATCCTGTGCCCACATTGTTAGCTGAAACATACTTCTCTATCCATCGTAGCAGTCGTTATGGAGGTGGACGAATTGTGTGTTGTGCCGCTCTTCTCTACAAGTGGTTTATTTCGCACTTGTCGAGACTACCAGCTCTTTGGGATAGACAGAATCGACTCTCATGGACAGAAGGGATTTTGTTACTCAAGCACGCAAACATCAAGTGGTATGAACCCGTGTATGGAGGGATTCCAATGATTCAAAGCTATGGAGACTTCCCAAATGTACCGCTCATCAGCACTGAAGGTTGCATTAGTTACAATCCTATCTTAGCCCGTCGTCAGTTGGGATACCCAATGAAGAGTGAACCAAACTTTGCCCTTTTGAGAAGTTTCTACATTGAGGAAGGAAAAGATCTAGTTTACAAAGCTCGAATTGTGTATGCTTGGCGTCGCATCAACACGAGAGGAATGACTACTTCAGATTATCCTAACACAACTGTTTCAGGATCTTACTTAGCATGGGTAAGAGAAGTTGCATTGAAGATGTTCTACACCAGTTTTGAGCCTAGCCCAACAAAGCTCACTCTTGTGGAAGAATTAAAAGCTATTCTGGCGAAGGCTGAAAAAGAAGGAAGAGATTGGAGGGGTAAGTACTTCAAAGTCATGCAAGAGAAGGAAGAGCTCCAGGCGTTGGTTTATCAAAATGGAGGAAAGAATCAGCGTGAAGACAAAGGACCATCCGACCAGAAGATCTAGAAACTTTATGTTTTATGTATTTTATCATTCAGTTGTATTGAAGATTTGTATTTCAGTTTCCAGTTTGTTGTTGTAAAACTCTCCAGTTGTTAATTTATGAAAAAATTTCTTCTTTGTTTTCCCCATTGTTATAATATTTGCAAATATGGCCTTAAAATTCCTTGAATGTTTAATTCTGCATTTGCATGTCTGCATTCATAAGCATTGCATGTGCATGTTGCTGTGTTGTGTCTCATTTCCCTGTCTTGTCTTCAGAGAATCACACTGAATCCTCAACATCGGTACAACACCCGAGCCCAAGCTCGTCTGAGAATGGAAGAACAGAATTTGGACGTAGACAGAATTGACAATGAACTCGGAGAACTACGAGGAGGCATGGGGCAGATCATGGAAGCCCTACAGGTCATTCGTGCAAAGTTGGACACTCAAGCCACTGTTGTTTCTGAAATCACTGGTATAGCTGTGGATCCAATCCCGATGGCAGTCACTGTTGCTAATGTGCCAACCTATGGGTTACCACCTGGTTTTGTACCTCCACGAACAGTCAATCAGCAAGCAATTCCCCTAGGGGCAGAGTTTCTTCAAGCTATTCCTACTTACACTCAGCCTTCTGCTCAGACTCAAGCGCGCCCTGTTTTTCATAATCCTCCACTAGTGTATGAAGGTCTTGATGGGTATGAAGAAGAGAGTGGACGACATGATAAGTTGAAAGAGAGTGTAGAGACTATAGGCAGGAAGGTCAGAGCAATGGAAGGAAATGACATCCTTGGTACTGATGCCAGAGATATGTGCTTAGTATCTGGATTGGTAATCCCGCCAAAGTTCAAGATTCCCAATTTCGATCAGTATTCTGGGGCTACTTGTCCTCGGACACATCTGATTATGTACTACCGAAGAATGGCCGCACATGTGGAAGATGATAAGTTGATGATTCACTGTTTCCAGGATAGTTTGAAAGGAGCTCCTGCTAAATGGTATTTAGGTTTGGATCAGTCTCGTATTCACAGTTTCCAAGACTTGGTTGATGCTTTCATAAAACATTACAAGTACAACATGGATCTGGCTCCTGATAGAAGACAATTACTGAGTATGTCACTAAAGAGTTCAGAGTCATTCAAAGAATATGCGCAACAATGGAGGGAGACTGCATCTCAGGTAGAACCTCCCTTGAGTGAAAAAGAGTTGACAGATTGGTTCGTCGATACAGTGAGACCGGAGTTTTATGAGAAGATGATCAGCAGCGTAACCGCGAGTTTCTCTGATATAGTAGCTGTGGGAGTGAGAGTGGAGTTGGGAATGAAGAATGGGAAGGTGGCTAGTGGTTCCGGTAGTTCTAGCAACAACAATGTTAAGAAGGTCAGTGGTACTTTCCATAAAAAGAGGGAGGGAGAAACAAATGCCATAGCAGTGGGAAGAAAGAATCCTACTTGGAGACATCCTTATCAACAGTATCAGCAACCTCAACAAGGTTTTGTTCAACAGCCTCAACCAAGTTATGTTCAGCAACCTCAGCAACAACGACTGATATATCCATTACAGTATGCCCAACAACCATATGTGGCAGCTGTAACACCAGCTTTCAATCACCCTGTTCCCAATTTTCAGGCGGTGCAGCCAGCACCCGTGTATCAGCCAGTTCAGCAAGGGTATCAACGAGCGCCCAACGCTCCACCCTATCAGCAATATCATCAGCCTAGAGCTCAGCAAACCAGACAGAACTATCAGAATTGAAGACCGACAACAAAACCTCTGCTTCCTCAGATACCGATGACGTTCACAGAGTTATACCCTTCTTTAGTGCAACAAGGGTTGGTAACAACGCGACCGTTAAATCCAGACACTACATCTCCTCACTACAATCCAAATGCTCATTGTGCCTTTCATGAAGGTGCCGCTGGCCATGACTTAGAAGGTTGCCTTGCCTTAAAACATCTTGTCAGAGAATTGATAGAAAAGAAGATTTCATCTTTCGATGATGTGCCGCCTAATGTTAAAAGTAATCCATTACCGAATCATGGAGGGGTTAATGCTATAGAAGTTTCAGATGAGAAATTGTTTGTTGATGTGTCAGAAATCAGAACTCCATTGAGATCCCTACATAAGAAGTTGTTGAAGACCAAGCTGATTGAAGGTATTCATAAAGACTGCGAAAAGTGTTCTATTGATCCTAAAGGGTGTGATGTGGTGCGAGGGGGTATACAAAGATTGATTGATGACGAAGTATTGCAAGTGTGCAGCAAGATAAAGAAGGAGGAAGTTGTGGTAATTGAGCCTGTTTTCAATCTACCAAAGAAAGGTGGGAGAGTTCCGGTGTTCAATATGACCAACAAAAATGTGAAGCCTGTTTTCAACAGATCTGCTATTGATCAGCCTCGACCAGTTATCATTCAGAAACCAAGACCATTTTCTTTTGATAGTACAAAGGTCGTTCCGTGGAAATATGACATGACTGTGATAGACCAAGAATCTGGGAAAATGGTTCATAAAGAGGAGGTGAAAGATGATCTGGTGGACGTGACAAATATTGCAGGTACAAGCAAGATGACCCGTAGCGGCCGAATTTATTAGCCAAAGATAACGGTGGTCACTCCAAAAGAAGTTACTCCTACTGCGGTGACAAAAGACAAAGAGATACCGAGTACTGAAGGAGAAGATGAGGAGTTCTTAAGGATCATTCGAAAAAGCGATTACAAGGTTATTGATCAGCTTCATCAAACCCCATCAAAGATATCAATACTGTCTCTCTTGATGAATTCTCCAGCCCATAGGGAAGCCCTACAAAAAGTATTGAGACAGGCACATGTGACGAAATATATTTCTCTCGGTCAATTTGACTCGGTAGTAGCCAACATTACAGCCTGTAATACGTTGAGTTTTAGTGATGACGAATTGCCAAAGGAAGGACGTAATCACAACCGTGCGTTGCACGTATCTGTCAGATGCCAAGAAGACACCATGGCATGAGTTTTAGTTGACTCTGGATCCTCTTTGAATGTATTGCCCACAAGGTCGCTCGCAAGGTTGGCATATGCAGGGGCAGAAATGAAACCGACGTCGTTAATTGTTAAGGCTTTCGATGGATCAAGAAGGACAATTATTGGGGAAGTAGAGTTACCAATCATGATAGGACCTCACGAGTTCAGTATCACATTCCAAGTAATGGATATTAACCCGGCTTACAGTTGTTTATTGGGACGGCCTTGGATACATGAAGCTGGGGCAGTAACTTCCACATTGCATCAGAGAATGAAATTTGTTGTGAATGACAAGCTGGTAATTGTACACGGTGAAGAGGACCTAATGGTGATCAATCTGTCATCATTCAAGTATATTGAGGCAGATGAGGGCGCGTTAGAAACTTCCTTTCAGGCACCCGAGATAGCTAACACAGTGATGTTAGAGGAAACAGTGGCTAAGAGCGGTTCATCCTTTGCATCCGCTAAGAGCATCAAGTCTACATTGGAAGAAGGTACTCCTGCAGGTTGGAGAGAGGTTATTAAAGTGAAGCAAAAAACGAATCGCCAAGGGTTGGGCTACAAACCAACTCATGTTGAAGCACCGACACATGACAAAGGACGCCCAAAGACTATACAAGAAGTATTCATTAGTGGAGGATTCCAAGTCAGTGCTGTGGAAGAAGATTTTGAAGATGAAGACCTTGAACAGTTAGTGTATCATGGCGAATCTACTTTGAGCAACTGGGAAGCTATTGAGATTCCTGTGGTTTTTCCTGAGTTAAAGTAATTTGTTTGTTTTCTTTTCTTGTTGTTGCTTTAAATCTCCATAGCCGTGCCCAGGGCTATAGGAATGTTTTGTAAGGGCCCCGTGCTTTCAAGAAAATCAATGAAAAATGAACTATTTTGTTAATTTCCTTGTGTTATTTCCTTTACTGCTTTTGCTTTCATTTTAAAAGAAAATGGCAATCTTAAAAAACCTAAAACAATTTTATCTTTTGTGTGCTGCATTGGTCTTTGTGTGTTTTAATAAATTAAGCCATTCCAACGTGTAGTGATGTCCTAAAACCCATCGAATCCTATGACTTTGCATTCCCTCCTGACTTTGATTCACCAATATACCAAGCTGAAGATGAGGACGAAGATTTTGAAATCCCTGGTGAACTGGTAAAATGGGGACATTATGAGTACACAAAGCTTCAACCCTACAAAGAACATGTAGAAGTCATTAATCTTGGCACCGAAGAAGACGAGAAAGAAGTCAAGATTGGGGCAGCTCTAGGGGTAGAAGTCAAGCAGCAACTAGAGAAGCTTCTGAAAGAGTATGTGGATGTATTTGCTTGGTCATACCAAGATATGCCGGGTTTAGACACTGCCATAGTGGTTCACAAATTACCGCTTCGACCAGAATGCCCACCGGTTAAACAAAAGCTCTGAAGAACAAGACCTGACATGGCTCTTAAGATTCGAGATGAGGTGAAGAAACAGATTGATGCGGGTTTCTTAGTAGTGTCCAAATACCCCGAATGGGTGGCCAATATTGTACCTGTGCCGAAAAAGGATGGGAAAGTCAGAATGCGTGTGGATTACAGGGATCTAAACAAGGCCAGCCCAAAGGATGATTTCCCTTTGCCGCATATTGATACGTTGGTGGATAATACAGCTCGTTTTGCAGTTTTCTCATTTATGGATGGTTTCTCCGGTTACAATCAGATTAAGATGGATCCCAATGACATGGAAAAAACAACTTTCATTACTCCGTGGGGGACTTACTGTTACAAAGTTATGCCTTTTGGTCTGAAGAATGCAGGTGCTACTTATCAAAGGGCCATGGTGGCTTTGTTTCATGACATGATGCACAAAGAGATAGAGGTATATGTTGATGACATGATCGCCAAATCTCAGAGTGAGGAAGACCATTTGGAACATCTTTTGAAATTGTTTAAGAGACTCAGGAAATATCAGTTGAGACTAAATCCAGCCAAGTGTACCTTTGGAGTAAGATCTGGGAAGTTACTCGGTTTCATTGCCAGCCACCGAGGGATTGAAGTAGATCCAGATAAAGTCCGAGCCATTCAAGATATGCCAGCTCCACAAACTGAGAATCAAGTCAGAAGTTTCCTTGGAAGGTTGAACTATATATCCAGATTTATTTCCAATATGACCCCTACTTGTGAGCCCATCTTCAAATTGTTACGCAAGGATCAGACGGTTGTTTGGAATTCAGATTGTCAGCAAGCTTTTGATAAGATCAAGGGTTACCTTAAAGAACCTCCGATCTTGATACCTCTTGTTCCGGGAAGACCTCTCTTCATGTATTTGACAATGCTCGAGAATTCAATGGGTTGTGTGTTAGGTCAGCAGGATGAGTCCGGACGAAAAGAACATGCTATTTATTATTTGAGTAAGAAGTTTACTGATTGAGAAAGCCGATATTCACTTCTGGAGAAAACTTGTTGTGCTTTAGCATGGGCTGCTAGACGCTTGAGGCAGTACATGATTTGTCATACCACTTTGTTGATTTCAAAAATGGATCCGATAAAGTATATTTTTGAGAAGCCTGCTCAGACTGGAAGGCTCGCCCGTTGGCATATGTTATTATCAGAATACGACATCCAGTACGTAGCTCAAAAGTCTATCAAGGGTAGTGTTTTGTCAGAATATCTTGCAGATCAACCAGTTGAAGATTATGAGTCTCTCAAATTTGATTTCCCAGATGAGGACATTATGTTGGTAAAGGATTGTGAAGAGTCGGGTTCCGATGAAGGTCTGCAGACAGGTCTTTGGTGGAAAATGATGTTTGATGGTTCCTCAAATTACAGTGGGCATAGTGTAGGTGCCGTTCTGATGAATCCGGAAGGTGGTTACACTCCGTTCACAACCAGATTAGACTTTGAATGTACGCACAATATCGCCAAATATGAAGCATGCATTCTCGGCCTCAAAGCAGCCATCGACCTCAGAATCAAACTTCTTGAAGTCAGTGGGGATTCAGCTTTGGTTATTTATCAAGTTACTGGTGACTGGGAGACTAGACATGAGAATTTGATCCCTTATAGAGCCTACATCGTCAAGATGATTGAGTATTTTGATGAAATCACTTTCAAGCATGTTCCAAGATCTGAGAATCACATTGTCGATGCCCTAGCCATGTTAGCCTCAATGTGGAAAGTCAGGGATGTCAATGATGCCACTCTCATTCAAATTGAACGCAAGACCGAGCCCGCCTACTGTCAGATGGTTGAAGAAGAAACTGATGATAAGCCCTGGTTCCACGACATCAAGAATTATCCGTTAAAACAAGAGTATCCAGCGGATGCTACGTCACTTAACAAGAAAACTCTGAGACGATTAGCATCTAAGTTCTTTCTCAGTAATGATGAGCTTTACAAAAGAAATCATGATATGGTCCTGCTTAGATGTGTCGACAGACGAGAAGCAGATTTGTTAATGCAAGATGTTCATGAGGGAATATTTGGCACTCATGCCAATGGATATGCTATGTCTAAAAAGATTTTGAGGGCTGGTTATTACTGGTTGACTTTGGAAACTGACTGTATTCAATATGCCAGGAAATGTCACAAGTGTCAGATTTATGCGGACAAGATGCATGTACCTCCGACGTTGCTAAATGTGTTGTCATCACCGTGGCCTTTATCTATGTGGGGAATTGATATGATTAGGGCAATTGAGCCAAAAGCTTCTAACGGACACCGATTTATTCTGGTTGCTATTGATTATTTCACAAAGTGGGTTGAGGCTGCATCCTACACTAATGTTACTCGGCAAGTAGTGGCCCGTTTTATCAAGAAAGAGATTATCTGTCGATACGGGATTCCGAGCCGAATCATAACAGACAACGGTACCAACTTGAATAACAAGATCATGAAAGAGTTGTGCGATGACTTCAAAATTGAACATCACAATTCTTCTCCTTATCGTCCCAAGATGAATGGAGCTGTAGAAGCTGCAAATAAGAACATCAAAAAGATTTTACAGAAGATGGTAAAAACTTACAAAGATTGGCATGAAATGCTGCCATTTGCCTTGCACGGGTACAAAACGTATGTCCGCACTTCAACAGGGGCAACCCCTTTTTCTTTGGTATATGGAATGGATGCGGTACTTCCTATTGAGGTCGAGATACCTTCCTTGAGAGTCATAATGGAAACCAAGCTTGAAGAAGCAGAATGGGTGAGAGAAAGGTTTGATCAGTTGAATCTTATCGACGAGAAGCGCATGTCTGCAATGTGTCATGGTCAGTTATATCAGAAGAGGATTAAGAGAGCTTTTGACAAGAAGGTTCGCGTCCGAGAGTTCCGAGAAGGGGAGCTTGTACTCAAGAAGATTTTACCAGTTCATAAAGATGCACGAGGAAAGTGGATGCCCAACTATGACGGCCCATTTGTTGTGAAAACAGTCTTCTCAGGAGGCTCATTGATTCTCACAACCATAGATGGAGAGCAGCTTACACATCCAGTTAATTCTGATGCAGTACGAAAATATTACGCCTAAAAAAAACCGACAAGTCGAAAACTCAAAAGAGCGGCTTATGCAAAAGTTAGGGTTGAGGAAAAAAAAGAGAAAAAGAAAAAGAAAAATAAGAGCTCGCTAAGTTGAAAACCCAAAAGGGCGGCTTAGGCAAAAATGAGCGTCCCGGTGGATTGAAAACCTGAAAAGGCGATCCAAGCAAAAGTTAGGGACAAAGGCCTTTCACTGTATCAGATGAGTTGTCACTACCACAGAAGATCCTACAAGAATTCACTTCAGCCGCTCTCGTCAGAAGCAAGGATTTTGGGGAGTTTTTAGTCTTTAGGGATAGTTTGGTCATGGGATTCAATGTAACCTTGTCCACGTTGCCATTTTTCACTTGTAGAAATTCTATGGAATTTTGTCATTTGCAAGATTTCATTCTTGAATAAAATCAGTTTTGAGCCATTCTTCCTTTTGCAAATTTACCATTTCCTTTATTTTCTTTGTTATGCAAAATATTGTTCGTTGATCAACGATAATTTTGAAAGCATAGGGGTCAAGTTATTGAATAAAACTTGGAAAGATTAACAAACGTAAAAACTTCAACTCATGGAAAAGAATCGAGGAAAATCATACTTCCCCGAAACCCCAGGGTAGCAGAAACTTTGATATGCAATCCTATCGCACTCCCTGGTGAAGTGTAAGCAAGTTGAACTGCTGATTTTCCTTTGGTCATGTGTGGTTATCAAGCTTGAAGACTGTCTCTCAAGAACTTCTTATGATGATGTGAAGACTTGTCCCCAGTAGAAGATTTATGAGCATTTGTTTGAATTTACTTTGTCATCTCTGACTAGCTTGTTTAAAGCTCTGTTCCCCTGTTAGGATTGGGTTTATTTTCCAAGTCTACATACACCCTTCAGCCTGGGTTTAGTGTGATTCATTTTGTCTCTTGGGTTCGGTGTGCTATCTGTCGATTCCCCGTGAATGTCTAATCGTTACTAGTGAATTTCCGTTTAAAGTCCAGTTGTAACTGGCATTGTTTTAAAAGCCAATCGTTATTGGTATTCTTTTGGTCGTCACCATATTTCTTGTTAAGACCAGTCGTAACTGGCATTGTCTTAACTCCACTCGTTGGTATCTTTTGATTCGCTTGTTACCACCTTTTCCCTTTATATCCAGTCGTAACTGGCAGTGTTTGAAATCCAATCGTTATTGGTATCTTGTTGGTTGTCACTAACCTCCCCCGTAAAGTCCAGACATAACTGGTATCGTTTGAAATCTAATCATTATTGGTATCCTTTGGTTTGGTCGTTACCAACCTCTCCAGCTGAAGCCTAGTAGCTTGCTAGCATTCTCATAACCACATGTGTTGATATACCCTAATTTGGTCGTCACCATGTTTCTTTTAAAGTCCAGTCGTAACTGGCATTACTTGAAATCCAATCGTCATTGGTACCCGGACTTGGTCGTTACCAATCTCCTTTAAGTCCAGTGGTTACTGGCATTGCTTGAAATTTGGTCGTCACCAATTTCCCCAGTCGAATTCCTATGTGTTACCGATTGGATTTGAGAAATCTCATTTGTTGTTACCCCGGTTTGATCATTACCATTACCTCTGGAAAGTCTAGTGGTTACTAGCACTGTTTGAACCATTTGTTGAAACTGGGTGACATTAGTATCCCCAGTAAAACCTTTGATTTTCCAGTTAAACCCCGGAGATCTAGTCGTTACTAGTATCCCCAGTGTGTTTGGTCTTGTTTCTAGTCCATTCCTGAAGATCCCGTTTGAACTCTTCACTATAGGAAGTTCCTCATCTGATCATCCCCAGTGAGGTTCGTGTCTCTAGTCTTTCGCTTCCCCGATATAAATTTGCTATCTTTCCCCAGTAGAGTGTTTGCTCTTCCCCAGTGAGATTGTCATCTTCATTGGACTTCTTCCATCCTCATGTGAAATTATCCTCTCAATTATCACTAGTCATGTTTGAACTATTGATTGTTATACCTCGGTTTTCCCCAGTGTCGAGTCCACAATACCAGGTCCCCATGAGTAGTTGTCGCTACTGCGAAAATCGGCGCCGGCTGAACAGAAGAGTCGCCACCGTGCGTTATTTATCCCAAAGAGGGGAAAGGAAACGCTCGAGGTAAACCTACCGCAAAACGGGGAAAGGAATGGTCATCGCAACCAAATCCTGGATTCGGGAGTCGGTTACGCAAGGGGAAGGTATTAGCACCCCTCACATCCGTCGTACTCGACGGGATCCACGCTTGTTTTCTAGTACGGATTGTTATTCTATCTACTCTACAGGTCAAGGGGTTAAAAGAAAAGAAAATGACTCGGCAAAGTATCGCACTTTATGCCTACGTATTCCCGTCAGGAACGAGAAATCAGAGTCAACGTAGTTCGCCTACCTACGGGAAAGGAGGGGAAGGTTGCTCGCTAGGATATCGCATCCTATGCCTACGTACTTTCATACAGCATGAAAGATCAGAGCAAACGTAGTTCGGGCCACGTACGACACAAGTCTGTCTTGATTGTTTTTATCTCCTTCTGAAAAAGGGTTTTTCCGATTACTGGTCCAAGCGGACAAAAATTGACGTTTTGATGAGTTCACATTCTTTTATGGAAGAAGTGTCTTTTATTGTGTTTGGAATATTTATTGTGTTTTTCTGTTTGTTTTGAGAAAGAAGAGACATAACTCTAACCTATGGGTGAAAAGGGAATCACACTAACCTAATGTTATCATGCATGGGTTAAGACCTAATGTCTATCATGTTCCTCTCTTGCGCAGAGAGAAAAAGAGATCCTAAGGGATAAACGGAAACAGAGACAATAGCATATACAATATAGCAGTAAAATGCATGGATGCAACAATACAAGCGAGGCAAGGGAGTCCCACTCAACCTCGAACCTAGAAAACAACAGGCAAAAGCGAACAAAATTCGCTTTCAACCTAACAGGTTAAATGGCAAACAATACAGTCAGAGAAATTCAAACAATACATCAAAAATTATAACCAGCAAAAATAAACAGCAAACAACAGTCTTCATCAGTATCTGTCTTCAAGTCATCTTCAACCATCTACCGGCTTCAAGCAAGCATCAGTCTTCATCTTCACAGCCTTCAAGCAAGGTCTCTATCCTCAATCTTTCAATGGATTTTCTTCAAGTCTCACTCTCCATGATGAGGAACAGTTAACAAGATGAATAAGATGTTAAGCAGTCAGTTGCCTACCAAGGGTGGCCTACTGACTATTAACATGATACAGACAGTTTTCTCTCAAAAGTTCTATCTTTTAAATACATTCACTAATCCTTCCAAAGGAAGGAGGTGGATATTTAAAAGAGACTTTGAATCATAGAGAAAGAATGGAGGCAAACAAGACCTTCCATGTTTGTGAATCAAGTTTCTATTCTAGAGCTCTACCTAGCTCCTAGATCCTATAACCTTCAACAGCTGCCAGCAAGATATACTCCTCATCAACTCTAGAAATGGGTCTTCATTCTTTTAGTCTTCAATGGGCTTCATCAGCAATGTCTTCAGCTCAAACCCAAACCCCAAGCAGGCCCAATACCCCACACAGTCAAACAATAACCCCAGGAAGGGAACACCACACAATCAATCAATTACAGAAAATATTAATAGCAATAATAGAATAGGGGAACTCCTAGCATTTTCTAAGGGATCTATCACTTACCCATAATACCCCTATAGTCCCATCTCCTAATTTGTCCTAAAAAAACCCAAAAAGAAACTTGTTTTGTTATACCTATATTATATTCACAACCTTAATTGACTATCCTAATAATTTCTAACTAAACTACCTAAAATAAATCCTTAAAAAAATGGTATAAAAATCAGGGGGTACCTAATATCCATATCTAGTTATGCTAAAAAGAATGGGATGAAAATCCTAAAGGAAACTCTCAAACTAAATTCAACAAATAGAGGCATCAACTAAAAGAATTAAAAAAACTATTAAATGTAAAAATATACAAAAAATATGAAAATGCAATAAAATGGTAATTTTATCATTTGACATTTTTCTTGACAGGAATATAAAATGGTAGAAAAAACTCTCACTCAAAAATCATAAATTTCCAATTTTATATGAATTTTCTAACATTAAGAAAAAATGAAAAAAAAGAAAAAAAAGAAAAAGAAAAGAGAAGTAAAGGGGTGCAGTTAGTAATAAAATGCATTGGAAAATGGACGATGGGCCCAGACTAGGGGTGTGCGTAGCAAGGCGCGTCTGGGCCCAGCTTAATCAGAAAAAACTCAAAAACAAAAAAGAGAAAAAAAAACAGCCACGCGGTGTAAAAAGCAACAAAACGTAGTTCATTTGGATTGGGCCTTGGATTGGGGGGTGGGAATAAGAATCAGACTAGCAGGCCCACAAGAGCGTTTAATGAAACGTTGCGCTTTGAGCGCTCGGTCTCCCTCCAAATCTCAATTTTGAACCTCACCCGTTCGATCTAAATCCAGTCAACCAAGTCAGCGCATGATCAAGGGCTGTGATTTCGTCTTCAACCTTGGTCACCCTAGGGTTTCTGAATCCATGGTTGCACGAGTTTCATGCACCAAACTTTTCACCATTCCTTCTCCCTCGTCTCTCCACCATTTGACACGATCCAAGAACCGAAGTTGGCCTATTTCTTGCGTAGAACACAGCTATGGTAGTGGTTTGCCTCAAAACCCTCTCCATCGTCCAAACCGAAAGATGCAATATCAAGACCTCAATATTTACTCAGATTTCAAGCATCATCAACCTTATCAATCTTTGCACAAAAACAATCCTCATACTACACTGAACAAATCTATCCAATTATCTAAGATTATAACCTCCTAATCACTATGTTCTAGGTCCAAACAGTTGGTCTGCACAAATGTCAACCTCCATGAAAACTTGCCTAAAGCTCCATAATCAATCATCTAACTACCCTAACCAATTTTAACCTAACAATTCTCTATCATACTACCTAATTCAAGTCAATTCGATAGAAATACCAACCTGGTGTAAAGTTGAAAACAGATGGATGAAATCTCCACTTCAAGTTCAGCAATGCTCCAATAACAATCAATAGACCAGGATCTTGATTCTGTATGCACTTGTTCTTGCTTAAGCACCTTGGATTGCCATAACCAACTCTTCTTGCAATTTGAAAGTGAAATTCGTAGCACACAATTATGGCTTCAATTCAACCAGATCTTGCTAGCAATGTGATTTATGATGAATATGGAGTATGGTAGGATCAATAATTTTGCAGAATGATGAAGAATTGGGAGAGTTTGAATGAATTTGCAAAAATGCAAGAGAGAGTGAAACTATGAATTTTCAGCCAAATGAATCACCAACCCTGCATTGAATGAGCTCTAGGGTTTATATAGATGCCCATGGAATCATCTAGAAGTTGCTGGAAGCTTCTTGCACACAAATCCCTTGTGAATTTTGGATATGTTACTTCTTTTACAAGTAACTTGAGATAACTTCCAAATTCTGTTCATAACTCAAAAATCCACTATTGTTAATGTTCTCAAAACATTAATTCCAATCAAAATGACCTATAATTTCATCCCATTTGGACATGTATTGCAAAATCTCATTTTTTAAGTCACTTTTATTCATTAAATTCACCTTTATTTGGCCAAATTTGCAACCTTGAGCTATGAGCATTTGTCAACTTCCATGACCACTTTTCTAGACTCAAAATGTCATTTGGAACAAATTTGATGTTGAACATCTTTCCATTTGAGACTTGCAAGTATGTGTTTTAGGCATATGCTTGAAATGACCCATAATTTCCAAATGACCAAAATACCCTTTGCTTGCCAAAGTCATAAATAGAGTTCCACAAATCAGATGAAGGCATACCATACCTTTCTAGAAAGCTAATATCATGAGGAACAACTTTCATGTTGGCCAGAAATCCATTTGAAAGCTCCTTGAGGGGTAAAAGTTGCTTGGAAGCCAAGTGACTTTCACAGACAAATTTCAGTGTCCTCAGATGACCTGTAACTTGCAAGAACCATAACTTGAGTTCTATAAATCTCCTTGATGTCTTCCACCAATCAAATTGAATATCTTGAGATCCTCTACAAGTTTCATGTTGGCCAAGGATCCATTTGAAGCTTGCATTTTGAATTATCTTGCTTGGAAGTTTGACCTAAATCAGGGGATTTTACACAGAAACCCTAATTTAGAAACTCCTCTTCTTCTTGATTTCTCTTGATTTCTCCTTGGTACAACACCACATCCATATCTACATGTCAAATGATGAACCCCACATCTTTCAAATAGACCTTGATGACCTTCAACCAAGCATTTGACCTAGGGTTGACCCAGGGTTGACCCAGATGAAACCCTAGTTGACTGTCTTCAACTACAGATCTTGCAATCACATCAATGACTTGTCTCACTTTCAAAATGACCCTCTAGGTCCTCCATGATGTCTATGTACCCTCCATGGCCTCAATTCATGACTCACAACTTCTTTGATGATCTTCAAATACCCTCAAGATAGGAGATAGATCCACTGCTTGATCCACTGACTTCTTAGATTTCAATTTCTTTCTGATGACTTGGCTAAGATTGAATTTGAATAAGAACCTCTTGATATGCCCATAGAGATAAGAATTGCATTTGATCCCTTGCTGGATGGCTTGCCCATGCTATGCTATGCAGATGAATTAATTATGTACATGACCTAATATGCAAATGCTAATGCAATTGAAACATAAACCAAGTGAAGTAGGTTGAGCAAATTTTAGGGTGCAACAGCTGCCCCTATTCAAACGACTTGGACCCGACTGGGTGAAACGCCCGGAGCCTTCATACAATCGAGGTACAAGACGGTTGAATACTAAAAACCCGGAAATTTGCCAACCGCAGAAATAAACTGCACCACTGTTTGGGGAACGACATCCACCAACTGAATCTGGTTGTTACGGCAACAACTGATCCGACGTCTGATAATTCTGATTTCAACTTCAACCACCTATGTAACGCCACAGGTACTGAGCACTTTTCGTAAAACACCTCTGTCCACAACTGGACTAACCTTATCAACACAAGAAGAGAGACACATTCGTCAACACGAATAGAGATTCTGTCGTCACAGGAGTAACCTTGTCCACATCTGGACCCAAATTTCGCCAAATCACGAATAAACACCAATCTGTCCACGTCAGGACTCACATCACGGAAAAATCCCGGCGCTTTCGCTGGGGAAACATTTCTGTCTAATCACAGGAAACTCCATCCGTCTATCCATACGGGCAAACCATCTGTCTAAACACAGGAAACTCCATCCGCCTATCCATACGGGAAAATCATCTGCCTAAACACAGGAAACTCCATCCGCCTATCCATACGGGAAAATCATCTGCCTAAACACAGGAAACTTCATCCGCCTATCCATACGGGAAAATCATCTACCTAAGCACAGGAAACTTCATCCGCCTATCCATACGGGAAAATCATCTGCCTAAACACAGGAAACTTCATCCGCCTATCCATACGGGAAAATCATCTGCCTAAACACAGGTAACAATCTCTGTCCATCACAGGTAACATCTCCATCAACACGGGTAACAACTCTGTCAACACGGGTAACAATTCCGTCAACACGGGTAACATCTCCGTCAACCCGGGTAACAACTCCGTCAACACGGGTAACATCTCCGTCAACCCGGGTAACAACTCCGTCAACACGGGTAACATCTCCGTCAACACGGGTAAAATCTCTGTCAGCACAGGTAGCATCTCCGTCAACACGGGTAACATCTCCGTCAACACGGGTAACATCTCCGTCAACACGGGTAACATCTCCGTCAACACGGGTAAAACTCTGTCGAATACAGGAAAATATCTCCGCCTCTGCTACGGGTAATACTCTGTCGAATACAGGAAAATATCTCCGCCTCTGCTACGGGTAATACTCTGTCGAATACAGGAAAATATCTCTGCCTCTGCTGCGGGTAAACACTCTTCCAAATACAGGAAAATATCTCCGCCTCTGCTGCGGGTAAACACTCTGCCAAATACAGGAAAATATCTCCGCCTCTGCTGCGGGTAAACACTCTGCCAAATACAGGAAAATATCTCCGCCTCTGCTACGGGTAATACTCTACCGAATACAGAAAAATATCTCCGCCTCTGCTACGGGTAATACTCTGTCGAATACAGGAAAATATCTCCGCCTCTGCTACGGGTAATACTCTGTCGAATACAGGAAAATATCTCCGCCTCTGCTACGGGTAATACTCTATCGAATACAGGAAAATATCTCCACCTCTGCTACGGGTAATACTCGGTCAAATACAGGTTAATATCTCCGCCTCTGCTATGGGTAATACTCTGTCGAATACAGGAAAATATCTCCGCCTCTGCTACGGGTAATACTCTGTCAAATACAGGTTTTCTGCCTATCTTTGCAGCAGCTAGCTCCATCAATCACATGGGTGACACAATATGAGTCTAGTCTTCCAATTTTCAGTGCTGACACGGCAGCAAATCTGAGAAGTACTCTACTGGGGATTTTCTGAATCCACACTTCCAGACAACTTCCAAAAAATCGATACACGCAATCTTTTGGTGCTGTCACAACAACACCCTTGAAGAAATACTCTGCTGGAGGGGTAAGAGAAACTTAAACAAACAACTCTGTGGGGAATAATGCCACAATTGACATTATCATTACATGTCTCACGCCGAGATCTTGAATGTTTGACAATTAATTTGAGCAAGAGCTCTCTCCACCTGCATGGGAAGCAATACTTGAAAACAAACGGTTAACCAACCTAGTTTATGTTTTAACATGCATATGTTTGACAATGGCGGAATGCTCCATTCGACATGGGAATGCTATGCGTTTTTATTTGGTAGATGCAAGTATGACACTATATGCCAATGCAGATGCAGGCTCGAACTGCCGGGATACAGAAAACCGCTTCAGCAAAATAAATGCTGAAGATAATGCCAACTCCGCTGGGGATAACCGGGCGTTACAGAATTATTCCAGAAAAATAAATGCTGGAAGAGTGAAGCCCGCTTCGCTGAGGAATAACTGAATGCGCCAATCATGATTGGACTTTTTGCTGGGGAGTGAACGGGAATCACACGGTATTCCGGCAAAATAAATGCCAGGACACACAGCCAAATCTGTCGGGGAGAGTCTTAATCTTCGAGTTCCACTGGGAGGGAAGAAAACACTTGCTGGAAAGAGAACTCCGCTGGGGACGAAACGACTCTCTTGGGGAAAATCAGCTGACTCCATTGGGGGAGAGTAAATGACCCTACTGGGAAGAGAATCTCTACTGGGAAGAGTAGACTGTCTAAGTACAGCTCATGAGTTGGAAATGTTAATCTTCCGAGGCTAAACCACTCTGCTCGGGATGGGGGAATCCTGTTGGAGGACACCGCATTGTCTGACTATAGCCTTCGATCTTGGAATCGCCAAACTCTGCTGAGGGTAAACGACCCTGCTGGAGAATGTCCTTTGGATAAGCTGCGACTAGCTGGAGAATTTGATCCTTCTTCAGTAAGGGACATTGTCATCTCAGAAGCGCGACCTGCGTGGGGATCGAGTCTTTCCGTTACGAGCCTCTGGTCAGTACTGCACTCTTTTGATCATCCACTTCATACGGCTACGAACCCTGCAACACCACAAACAAGACAAGACAAATCTATGCAACCAAATCTATTCAGGTTAGTGTTAGTGACATTATTTTCAGTTAATTCAAAGTTTTAGCAATTATTGGCAAGGGCCAGCGATGTTATACACTTGCTAGTTTTATTAAACCTCGGCGTGGTCATGTACAAAACAGTAAAGAACCAGCATCAAATACTGAATAACATGTTTTATTGATTGGGCCCCTAAATGGGCGGAGTTTTGTACACGGGATGTAACTCCTGAAAAGAGGAAGCTACGCACAACAAATATACAAGTATGCACAAGAAGCATAAATATAATGACAAATCAAATTTGTACACATGTCGGCAACGGGATGCAGACGAACATCATGAGCTGATCCTCCTATGACTCGCCCGACTCTAATGCTTTCCCGGTATTCACACTTCCGAAGAGATTGTATCTGATAATCGACCCCTCAGGTATATTCTCCCGCACCAATGCGCACCGCAGTATCAAATTCGGACCGCAGTCATTTGCTTTTCAAATCCCTAACTTTTGCGTGAACCGCCCTTTACGGGTTTTCAGTTCACCGGGATACCCTTTTTTGCCGAAGCCGCCCAGTGTAGGTTTTCAACTTCGCGGGTGTACATTTTTTTCAATTTTATCCCTAATTTTTGCCCGAACCTTTCATTCTGTTTTTGGTTCGCCAGGATGCCCCATTTTTGCCTGGACTCTCTTTTTTTCTGTCCAGCGGGTCACTTTCAAGCAAAGTATTTTTTAACTGCGTCCGAATTCACAGGTGACGTAAAGTCTTCACTGTCCATGGTGGACAACAATAAAGCTCCTCCTGAAAAGACTTTTCTGACAACGTATGGCCCTTCGTAGTTGGGGGTCCACTTGCCCCTGTGATCTGCCTGTGGCGGGAGAATCCTTTTCAGCACAAGGTCACCCGTCTGAAAGCTCCAAGGATGTATCTTCTTATCATATGCTTTCTTCATTCGGCTCTGGTACAAACGACCGTATGCTAGAGAAGCTAGCCTCTTCTCATCCATTAAACTCAGCTGATTCAACCTGTCTTTCACCCATTCTGCCTCGTCTAGTTGGACATCTCGTAATACTCTCAGCGAAGGAATCTCAACTTCCAGTGGTAACACTGCCTCCATTCCATATACCAACGAGAACGGGGTTGCCCCGGTTGATGTGCGTACCGTCGTACGATAACCGTGCAAAGCAAAAGGTAGCATCTCGTGCCAATCCTTATAGGTCACCACCATCTTCTGAACAATCTTCTTTATATTCTTATTGGCCTCTTCAACAGCGCCATTCATCTTGGGTCGATAAGGGGAGGAGTTGTGATGCTCGATCTTAAAACTCTGACATAACTCCTTCATCATTTTGTTATTCAGGTTTGAACCGTTGTCGGTAATTATCCGCTCGGGGATTCCATATCTGTAAATGATATCTCTCTTGATGAATCTGGCTACCACCTGCTTGGTCACATTTGCATAAGATGCCGCTTCCACCCATTTGGTAAAATAATCGATCGCTACCAGAATGAACCGGTGTCCGTTAGAAGCCGTCGACTCGATCTTTCCAATCATATCGATTCCCCACATCGAGAATGGCCATGGCGATGACATCACATTCAGAGGACTCGGAGGCACATGGATCTTATCTGCATAGATCTGGCACTTATGACACTTCCTCGCAAACTTGAAACAATCAGTTTCCATAGTTAGCCAATAGTAACCTGCCCGCAGCAACTTCCTCGTCATGGCATGCCCACCAGCATGCGTACCAAATGTACCCTAATGTATTTCCTCCATGAGCAGCTTCGCCTCTTTCTCATCTACACAACGTAGTAGCACCAAGTCGTGATTTCGCTTGTACAGGACACCGTCCGGATTCAGATAGAAATTACCCGCCAATCTCCTGAGAGTCTTCTGATCGTGACTGGATGCCCCAGCCGGATACTTTTTATTTTTCAGGAAATTAAGGATATCAAAATACCACGGTTTATCATCAGATGCTTCGTCAATGGCAAATACGAAGGCAGGTCTGTCAAGCCGAGAGATAACAATTCTGGGAGCCTCATTCCAGAAGTTGACTTTATACATGGAAGACAAAGTGGCCAGGGCGTCGGCCATCTGATTCTCTGCTCGCGGTACATGATGCAACTCAACCTTGTCAAAGAAGGGCAACAATCTCCTCGCGTAATTCATGTACGGTATCAAATTAGGCTGACGTGTCTCCCATTCTCCTTTTATTTGATTCACCACCAGAGCTGAGTCTCCGTATACATCCAGATTTTTGATTCGCAAATCAATGGCTTCTTCAAGCCCTATGATGCAAGCTTCGTATTCGGCTTCATTATTGGTAACTGGAAAGGTCAATCGAGCAGTAAACGGGATGTGCGACCCGTGTGTAGTAGTGATGATTGCCCCTATTCCGCTACCGTAGGCGTTTACAGCTCCGTCAAAGATCAACTTCCATTTGGAACCCAATTCTGGTCCTTCGTGTGGCAACGGCTCTTCACAATCTTTCATCTTTAGGTACATGATATCCTCGTCAGGAAAATCAAACCTCATCAATTGGTAATCCTCAATAGGCTGCTCTGCCAAGTACTCAGACAATACACTCCCCTTTATAGCCTTCTGCGAGACATACTGGATGTCATATTTGGTCAAAACCATCTGCCAACGGGCAATTCTCCCCGATAATGCCTGCTTTTCGAATACGTATTTGATAGGATCCATCTTCGAGATGAGCATGGTTGTATGGTTCAGCATGTATTGCCTCAAACGCTTGGCGGCCCAGGCTAACGCGCAACAAGTTTTTTCGAGCATTGAATATCGAGATTCACATTCAGTAAACTTCTTACTCAAGTAGTAGATCGCATGCTCTTTACGCCCAGTCTCGTCGTGTTGACCGAGAACACAACCCATACTTCCCTCAAGAACCGTCAAATACATAATCAAGGGTCTCCCTGCCACTGGGGGTACCAAAATAGGAGGCTCCTGCAAATACTGCTTTATTTTATCGAACGCCTTTTGACAATTTTCATTCCACGTTACAGCTTGGTCTTTTTTCAACAGCTTGAATAACGACTCACACGTAGCTGTCAGGTGAGATATGAACCGAGCGATGTAGTTCAACCTCCCTAAAAACCCGCGCACCTCTTTCTCTATTTTAGGCGTCGGCATCTCTTGTATTGCTTTTATTTTTGCAGGATCGACCTCTATTCCTTTTTCACTCACGATAAACCCCAGCAGTTTACCCGATCTCACCCCGAAGGTGCACTTGTTAGGGTTCAGTCTCAGCCTGAACTTCCTAAGCCTTTTGAATAGCTTCAGCAGATTCACCAAATGCTCTTCCTCCGTATGGGATTTGGCAATCATATCATCGACATAAACCTCAATCTCCTTATGCATCATATCATGGAAAAGAGTCGTCATTGCAGGCTGATACGTTGCCCCAGCATTCTTCAATCTGAAGGGCATCACTTTGTAACAAAATGTTCCCCAAGGTGTTATGAAAGTAGTCTTCTCCATGTCTTCTGGTGCCATCTTAATCTGATTATAGCCCAAGAAGCCATCCATGAAGGAGAATACGAAGAATTGAGCAGTGTTGTCAACCAGCACATCGATGTGGGGAAGTGGAAAATCATCTTTCGGGCTCGCTTTGTTCAAATCACGGTAATCTACGCACATTCTCACTTTACCGTCTTTCTTTGGCACTGGTACAATATTAGCGACCCATGAGGGATATTTTGTAACAGCTAGGAAACCAGCATCCCACTGTTTTTGAACCTCCTCTTTAATTTTCACTGCCATATCTGGCCTAGTTCTGCGAAGCTTCTGCTTAACCGGCGGGCATTCTTCTTTTAGCGGCAGACGGTGCACAACCATATCTGCATCAAGCCCAGGCATGTCTTCGTACGACCAAGCGAACACATCACTGTACTCTCTGAGCATTTCAACCAGTCTTCGCCTGACGTCGCTCTGCAGCGCGGCTCCTATACAGATGTTCTTTTCAACCCCTTCCGACCCCAGGTTAATGATTTCAATGACCTCCTCATGAGGCAGAATGACTCGTTCTTCTTGCTTCACCAACCAAAACAATTCTTATGGAACGTCGCCATCTTCAACAATCTCTTCTTCGGTCTGAAATACCGGGTGCTCAAAGTCGAAACGAGTCATAGGTGGTTCAATGATGTCATCTAAAAATATTATCCTGCAAAAGGAATGGTTAAGTGCTTCAAAATATGTATAAAGCGAATAACCACGTTGCCATTTTATTGTAAAACACAAAAACAGGAAAAACAGAGATCACAATATTTGTACATGAAAAACGCCTTTTATTTAATGATTAAACAACGCAATGTACATAACAGCACGACCCTAAGCAAAATCACGATGCCCCGGGTAAGACACCGGATTGTTCAACAATTAAGAAAACAAAGTATTACTGTTTGTGAGTCACAGGAACAATCTCCTGAATAGACCAATTGCATAATCCTTGTCCTGGCACGATCGGCTGAATCCAGGCGTCCATGTCGCAGTCACTGTCTCCTCCTTCGGAATCTGAAACAGCGTTGATGGCCTCGTTATACACTCCACTAGCGGTGATTGTTATCGGTCCTTTGAAACGGGGTGCCCCTGCAGCAGGCGTTGATGACGACGGTTGATATCCCAGCCCAAATCTATCCATCTTCACGGGAATATCCAGCACCTTGCCCCAGCCTTTTGTATCACCCGTCTCCACTTGAGCCTGAGCTTCCTTGTATGATGAGACGGCCACCTCTGATGCTTTACTCGGCCCCGGAACTTTGTCTTTGATGCGCAACCCTTCAAAGGCTTGACAGGGTGTTTCATGAATCTCGTCGTCGACTTCTACATACTTGAATGATGACAGATGGCTAACCAATATATCTTCTTCTCCACAGACTGTGACCACACTGTCCCCTACCATGTATTTCAGCTTTTGGTGCAAGGTAGATGTGACTGCCCCAACACCATGGATCCAGGGTCGTCCGAGAAGGCAGTTGTATGCTGGCTGGATGTCCATAATGTAAAATTCAGTTTCGAAAACCTCCGGCCCCACATGTAGAGGTAACGTTATGGATCCAAAGACTGTTCTTCGTGTACCATCAAATGCCCTGACCACCAAGTCACTAGGCGTACAAAGGATTCCCCTGACGTCCAATTTCATCATTGCTTTCTTAGGCAGCACGTTTAAGGACGATCCGGTATCTACCAGTACATGAGACATGATTGAGCCCCTACACTCAACTGAGACGTGCAACGCCATGTTATGCTCTCTCCCCTTCGGGGTCAAATCAAAGTCTGTAAATCCCAAGCTATGGCCTGCGTTCACATGCGCCAACACCCCCTCCAGCTGATTCACGGAAACATCTTGGGGTACGAAGGAAGTATCCAGAACTTTCAACAATGCATTCCTATGAGCTTCGGAACACAATAGCAACGACAGTATGGATATCTTTAACGGCGTCTGTTGAAGGTGCTCAACAATCTTATAATCACTCTTACGAATAAGGCGCATAAACTCTTCCACATCCTTCAACGACGTTTCTTTTTCGTTCCTCTGCACCGAGACATTCTCATTCATCTTTCCTTTTCCTTTCGCCAGTCGTTCAGCCTCTACCTCAGGCGATATAAAGATTCTCCCACTTCTTGTCATCCCTCCGGTACTGACGACGTTGTCTACAACCTCAACTGGCTGCTTACTAACATCAATTTTCACCCCATCACAGTATGCTTACAACCCATAGGTCCAGGGGACTGCCTTAGTGCTCTCATAAGGGATTGGTCCTGCCTTGGTGATAGTGATCGGCGGTCGCCTGGCTGGCGCCGTTATAGTTATTGTTTTTCGGGGAATCGTCACGGTAGCTACATCACTTTGCTCGTCTGCTGATAACCCTGCAGATTCTTCAACTGCCGTTCTGTCGAATTGCAATGTGCCTCCATCTATCAAGGTCTGAATACCCTTCTTCAATTCAGCACAACCCCCAGCTTGGGTCCAGCACTCTAAACAAAACTCATCGCAGCCCGGATACACACCTCCTTGCAATAACCTGCTCTTTATCTCACACAACGGTGTCTTTAGGTCATCAACATTCATAATCAAGTTCAAACCCTCCTCGGTTAAAATAGCATTTGCCCCATGATTGGGCATGGGATTTTGTACTATGTTCGGACCTGCCTGTCCAAAATTGATAGCCTTACTATCCAATAGATCCTGCACCACATGTTTGAACGCGTGGCAACTCTCTACGTCATGGCCAGGAGCCCCGGAGTGGAATTCACAGTGCTTGCTTGCGTCAAAGCCGTACGGAGGAGTGCCTGTTACTGGCGCCATAGTTCTCTTTTCCACCAAGTTCAAACCCAGTAACGTCTGTAGCAATTCTGCATACGTTGAAGGAGGCGTTTCAAACACCCTCCTTGGTTTGCCCCCCTGGACTCTGCGCTGGGCAGGATGTACCCCCTGTTGTGGCTATTGTTGTTGTTGTTGTATTGGTTGCTGCTGAAATGGAATAGTAACACTTGCCACCTGTTGTGGCTGATTGTAATGGTTTCGACCTCTGCCCCGGCCTCGGCCTCGGCCCCCAAACACTGCACTTGCATCACCTTGACGGCGCCCACCGAAAGCCCTTCTGTTACTGCCAGCTGAAGTGGATTCCTCGGCTTGGAATCTTCCCAGTTTAATATTGCTTTCAATCTTCTCCCCCATCAGGATCAAGTCTGAGAAACTGCCCAAAGAATTATGAAACAGCTTGTCATAAAACATACCGGTAAATGTTCCTATGAACATATCATTCATTTCTTTGTCATCCAAAGGAGGATGAACTCGAGCAGCCATGTCGCGTCATCTCTGCGTATACTCTTTGAAGCCCTCGCCCTTCTTCTGGGACAATCCCTGCAATTGGACCCGGTTGTGTGCCAAGTCGCTGTTGTACTTATAGTGAGCCACAAACGCTTCAGCCAGCTGCTTCCATGTCTTTATCTGTGTTGGCTCCAACCCCATATACCATTCGAGGAAAGGACCAGACAAGCTATGTTGAAAGAAATGCATCAGCATCCTCTCATCGTTTGAATACGCCGACATCCTTCTGTAATATGATCGCACATGCACCTTTGGACAGGTATCCCCCTTATATTTGTCGAATGTGGGAGCTTTGAATTTTAGTGGTACCCTCAGGCCAGGCACTAGACCCATTGTGGTCATATCTAAGCCAACAGCGCTTTGATTCACGACCCCCTTCATCTGCTCCTCGAGCATCTTGATTCCCTGAGAGTCATCCATAGGACCTTCGAAACCTCCACCGGAGAAAGCATCCTCTGGCTGATCTTCTAGCCAATTACTGTTCCCAGTTCCGTATCCATCGTACACGTTGTTACGGCTAAATCTAGCCTGATTCATTACAGGGCCCCGCCCCCTGTTACCATACCCCGGAGCGACTCCGGCAGGTCCAAAAGACATTATCCCGGCACCATTTCCATTTCCGAATCCGCCATAACCCTGATTAGTCATACCAAATCCGTCCTGTCCGAAGCCCTGAGCGTTGAAGCCGTACTTCCCAGCATGATCAAACCCCTGGTCATTAAAGCCGAATCAATTATTACCGAAGCCATTACCTCCCATATTATCACCACCCAGATTGACATCTCCGAACCCAACGTTGTTGACGACAGTCTCGTTACCGATTCCAACGTTACCGTTCCCGGCGGCAGCACCGTTGTTCACATTGACAGCAGGTATGTTTACCACAGGTGGAGCTACCGGTGTGGGGGTACCATCCCCGTGAATAGTGTCAACTCGCACAGAATTATGGTCTTCATTTCCGTGCCCAGCATTTCTCACCAACAAAGGCTGCACCAAAGCTTGCAAGTTCTCCTGGCCTTTCACAATGGTCTCCATTGTCTGCATGAATAGCGCCAGCTTCTCACGCATGTCCTGCATTTCATTCTGCATCTGATCCATAACTCTTCTACAGTTGGTGCGAGTGGAGTATCGATGCGGGCGTTGACTTTCAATCCTGAAAAGACCTGGTACAGTGCAGGAAATGAGATACAATTCAATAATCACCTGTAATGCAATATGAATGTGAATGTAATGCAATATGTGTCTGTGCATTAGGGATATCATTCCCCGATTCTAGTGCGAATGTGTCAGTGCGGTGATAGCAATACGAAGTTCGGAGCCGAATCATAGCAAACACCTCATATATTGCAGAGAAATCCATCAAGTCAGGAATACAGTATCAATGAGTGTACAATAAGAGGGCATGACCTCGACCAACAATCCTGGTGATGGTCAGCACAATGCAAATAAAGCATACACATTAATACATGAAACGGTCAAGTGCTCCCATAGGCCTGGTACTCCTCTAATAACTTCTTAGTCTCTGGGTGACTTGGTCGGGTAAGCAGACCCTCAACAAGTAGATCTCTTCGCTTGAGAACACGTCGTAAATCACCAGCAGATTCCTCCCATGCCCCTTCTCCGAAGCGATCCTCTAGCTTCTGCTTCTGAGACACAGCCTCTTTCCTGCCTTCGATGGCCTTGTTCAATGCATTCTGGAGACTATACCTCGCCATCACCTCCTCTTCATACTTCTTAGTGCTAGCCTTCAACTGTTCTTCGAGTTCAGAAATTTGCTGCTTCAATTTGTCTTCCCTCTTCTTGTTGTTGGTTAGCGTAGCATTCCACGTCTTGTTACAAGAAGAGATTTCCCGGTGGGCGGCATTGAGTGCTTTCTTTTTGGACTCCAACATATCATGAGAGCTTCTGAATTCTTTCCCCAGGCGTTCACGCTTCTTTTTCTCTTCAGCCAATTCAGCACCTAGCCGGTTTACTAATTCAATCTGCTGTTGGAAAGAATGCACAGCCTTGTTCTTCTCACTACGCATCTGAGCCAGTTCCTTTTCTAACTCTTCATTGATCTTCATCAAGGCTTCCTTTTCTTTTACCACTCGCTCGTAGACCTCCATAGTAACAGTGGTTGGTTCCTCCACCGGAATATGAACAGGGATTGGTGCAGCTGAAAATGGCATCAGCAACTGTTTTGCCCTCTCTTGGATCCAAACTTTGTATGGTACATAAGCCTGACAATCATTCTTCCCCAACAGTGGTTTCCCTCTTCTATTGATACGCATCCACGCGTGCTGGAGCTTAGCTAGTAACTCTCCATTCAAATCACCGGTGAAGTACAGAGATTCCTGTACTTCTTCCTCCCTAGGTGGGTTCTTCAACGCGTATCCAAACTGGCGAACGTACAGATATGGGTTGTAATTGATGCACCCTTTTCTTCTTATCAAGGGAACATTAGGATACCCAGAACAACTGAAGATAAGCTCAGACCCCAGCAAGTCTCGATCAAACCACTAAATGTCTTCAAAGGATAGTCTCATCAGGCGCTCTGGCCAGTCAGCTGTAGTTGCACTATCTACCAAAGGTCCCTTTAGGGGGAGATGGCTCTTAAACCACATGTTCAACAGCGGCGCACAACAGTAAACAGTCTTTCCTCTTCTATTTTCATTTTTGTAGTGCAATGAATGATAGAGATCTCCAATCAAAGTGGGTACCGGGTTGCCAGCAGCAAACAGATGAAAGGCGTCCAAGTCCACAAAATTGGGTAAGTTGGGAAACAACACTATTCCGTAGATGCACAGAGCCAAGATAGCATTAAAGACTATCCAGCATCCGCTCTTGGCGTACTCTTGAGCTTTGCCAACCAGAAAATCGAGGGAGAAACCTGGAACCCCGAGCCAAGAAGTCACTAATAATTCAGAAGCGTTCATGTGCAAGGCCTTAGCTAAGTCCTCCAGCTGGGGCTTAGCGTCACGATGGATGAAAGGAACCTTATTTTGCACCGGCAGCTCGATAAACTCTGCGTATTCTTCCATGGTAGGCCCCAAAATAAAGTCAGCAAATGTGAAGCATCTCAAAGCAGGGTCATAGAATTGCATTAAGGTATACAACCCATTCATCTCAACCGCAGTTGGCTTGCAGACCAGTCTCAACAATCTTCCATAACTCATCCTGAAACTTCTCCTAACCTCCTCATCAGCAAGGGACATCAGACCAAGTAGGGGAGTAATGTCAGGTGTAGGTAACTTGTACGCAACTGTCTTTCTCAAACCAGCCATGACCAATAAGCAGAAATCCGGACACTAGAATCAGGGAATATGCAAATGCACCTGCAGCACAGACACACGTTAATGAAATGCACATGGTAATGGTTATGCGAGCAATGCAATGCAAATAGATGCAACAGGGACCAAATGCCATGGCTGAGAAGCCTGAGCCACATCAAAAGTCTCAGATAGACCCTCCAGAATTCCTCAAACCCTGGTCTTGGACAGACCCAATACAAAGCTCCAACACTGGTCTCTGATAGACCCCATAACATAACTCTGACTGGTCTCTGACAGACCCCTCAACTGTCCATAAATACCCTGAATCTCAAATCAAGAAACAAACCGGTATCTGAAGGTCTAGTTACCTACATAGCCCCAAACCCTCTCACAGGTAGGTGTCCTAGTAACTGACAATGGTATGGCATCCTATGCGGTCGTCGGTGTTACAGACTTTCAGGGTTGATGATACGATTCCCAGAAGGAGTGGCATCAACAAATCCTGAAGAGGCCTCACTTAGCCAACTTCCAAATGATCGGTTCCCGGAGTCGACAATTCAGCTAACCAACAACCCCTTCGACCCAAAGGGTAGAAAAAGAAGTCAACCAGAAGAACCTCGTCCGAGTGTAGATTTTGTGAGACACTAATGCAAGCAAAGCCGGCACGCGCCCACTACTTTCTACTCTAATTCTAAGTGCACTCAAGCCCAGGTCCGGCTTATCTCTCAATCATAGAACACCCGTCACAACCCCAATACAGCAATAATAACAATAATATAATGCTGAAAATAAATGACAAAAAAAGCAAATCCATACAAAATCCTCGACGGGAAAACAAGCGCTAGGATTGACTCGCTTAAGGGACGTTGGATCCCAAATGCATAAGGAACTATCGCAGTCCTTAGCAGCCAGGGGACGTTGGATCCCCAGCAGAGTCGCCAGCTGTCGCTACTGCGAAAATCGGCGCCGGCTGAACAGAAGAGTCGCCACCGTGCGTTATTTATCCCAAAGAGGGGAAAGGAAACGCTCGAGGTAAACTTACCGCAAAACGGGGAAAGGAATGGTCATCGCAACCAAATCCTGGATCCGGGAGTCGGTTACGCAAGGGGAAGGTATTAGCACCCCTCACGTCCGTCGTACTCGACGGGATCCACGCTTGTTTTCTAGTACGGATTGTTATTCTATCTACTCTACAGGTCAAGGGGTTAAAAGAAAAGAAAATGACTCGGCAAAGTATCGCACTTTATGCCTACGTATTCCCGTCAGGAACGAGAAATCAGAGTCAACGTAGTTCGCCTACCTACGAGAAAGGAGGGGAAGGTTGCTCGCTAGGATATCGCATCCTATGCCTACGTACTTTCATACAGCATGAAAGATCAGAGCAAACGTAGTTCGGGCCACGTACGACACAAGTCTGTCTTGATTGTTTTTATCTCCTTCTGAAAAAGGGTTTTTCTGATTACTGGTCCAAGCGGACAAAAATTGACGTTTTGATGAGTTCACATTCTTTTACGGAAGAAGTGTCTTTTATTGTGTTTGGAATATTTATTGTGTTTTTCTGTTTGTTTTGAGAAAGAAGAGACATAACTCTAACCTATGGGTGAAAAGGGAATCACACTAACCTAATGTTATCATGCATGGGTTAAGACCTAATGTCTATCATGTTCCTCTCTTGCGCAGAGAGAAACAGAGATCCTAAGGGATAAACGGAAATAGAGACAATAGCATATACAATAAAGCAGTAAAATGCATGGATGCAGCAATACAAGCGAGGCAAGGGAGTCCCACTCAACCTCGAACCTAGAAAACATAGGGCAAAAGCGAACAAAATTCGCTTTCAACCTAGCAGGTTAAATGGCAAACAATACAGTCAGAGAAATTCAAACAATACATCAAAAATTATAACCAGCAAAAATAAACAGCAAACAGCAGTCTTCATCAGTATCTGTCTTCAAGTCATCTTCAACCATCTACCGGCTTCAAGCAAGCATCAGTCTTCATCTTCACAGCCTTCAAGCAAGGTCTATATCCTCAATCTTTCAATGGCTTTTCTTCAAGTCTCACTCTCCATGATGAGGAACAGTTAACAAGATGAATAAGATGTTAAGCAGTCAGTTTCCTACCAAGGGTGACCTACTGACTATTAACATGATACAGACAGTTTTCTCTCAAAAGTTATATCTTTTAAATACATTCACTAATCCTTCCAAAGGAAGGAGGTGGATATTTAAAAGAGACTTTGAATCATAGAGAAAGAATGGAGGCAAACAAGACCTTCCATGTTTGTGAATCAAGTTTCTATTCTAGAGCTCTACCTAGCTCCTAGATCCTATAACCTTCAACAGCTGCCAGCAAGATATACTCCTCATCAACTCTGGAAATGGGTCTTCATTCTTTTAGTCTTCAATGGGCTTCATCAGCAAAGTCTTCAGCTCAAACCCAAACCCCAAGCAGGCCCAATACCCCACACAGTCAAACAATAACCCCAGGAAGGGCACACCACACAATCAATCAATTACAGAAAATATTAATAGCAATAATAGAATAGGGGAACTCCTAGCATTTTCTAAGGGATCTATCACTTACCCATAATACCCCTATAGTCCCATCTCCTAATTTGTCCTAAAAAAAACCAAAAAGAAACTTGTTTTGTTATACCTATATTATATTCACAACCTTAATTGACTATCCTAATAATTTCTAACTAAACTACCTAAAATAAATCCTAAAAAAAATGGTATAAAAATCAGGGGGTACCTAATATCCATATCTAGTTATGCTAAAAAGAATGGGATGAAAATCCTAAAGGAAACTCTCAAACTAAATTCAACAAATAGAGGCATCAACTAAAAGAATTAAAAAAACTATTAAATGTAAAAATATACAAAAAAATATGAAAATGCAATAAAATGGTAATTTTATTATTTGACATTTTTCTTGACAGGAATATAAAATGGTAGAAAAAACTCTCACTCAACAATCATAAATTTCCAATTTTATATGAATTTTCTAACATTAAGAAAAAATGAAAAAAAAATTAAAAAAGAAAAGAGAAGTAAAGGGGTGCAGTTAGTAATAAAATGCATTGGAAAATGGACGATGGGCCCAGACTGGGGGTGCGCGTAGCAAGGCGCGCCTGGGCCCAGCTTAATCAGAAAAAACTCAAAAACAAAAAAGAGAAAAAAAACAGCCACGCGGTGTAAAAAGCAACAAAACGTAGTTCATTTGGATTGGGCCTTGGATTGGGGGGTGGAAATAAGAATCAGACTAGCAGGCCCACAAGAGCGTTTAATGAAACGCTGCGCTTTGAGCGCTCGGTCTCCCTCCAAATCTCAACTTTGAACCTCACCCGTTCGATCTAAATCCAGTCAACCAAGTCAGCGCATGATCAAGGGCTGTGATTTCGTCTTCAACCTTGGTCACCCTAGGGTTTCTGAATCCATGGTTGCACGAGTTTCATGCACCAAACTTTCCACCATTCCTTCTCCCTCGTCTCTCCACCATTTGACACGATCCAAGAACCGAAGTTGGCCTATTTCTTGCGTAGAACACAGCTATGGTAGTGGTTTGCCTCAAAACCCTCTCCATCGTCCAAACCGAAAGATGCAATATCAAGACCTCAATATTTACTCAGATTTCAAGCATCATCAACCTTATCAATCTTTGCACAAAAACAATCCTCATACTACACTGAACAAATCTATCCAATTATCTAAGATTATAACCTCCTAATCACTATGTTCTAGGTCCAAACAGTTGGTGTGCACAAATGTCAACCTCCATGAAAACTTGCCTAAAGCTCCATAATCAATCATCTAACTACCCTAACCAATTTTAACCTAACAATTCTCTATCATACTACCTAATTCAAGTCAATTCGATAGAAATACCAACCTGGTGTAAAGTTGAAAACAGATGGATGAAATCTCCACTTCAAGTTCAGCAATGCTCCAATAACAATCAATAGACCAGGATCTTGATTCTGTATGCACTTGTTCTTGCTTAAGCACCTTGGATTGCCATAACCAACTCTTCTTGCAATTTGAAAGTGAAATTCGTAGCGCACAATTATGGCTTCAATTCAGCCAGATCTTGCTAGCAATGTGATCTATGATGAATATGGAGTATGGTAGGATCAATAATTTTGCAGAATGATGAAGAATTAGGAGAGTTTGAATGAATTTGCAAAAATGCAAGAGAGAGTGAAACTATGAATTTTCAGCCAAATGAATCACCAACCCTGCATTGAATGAGCTCTAGGGTTTATATAGATGCCCATGGAATCATCTAGAAGTTGCTGGAAGCTTCTTGCACACAAATCCCTTGTGAATTTTGGATATGTTACTTCTTTTACAAGTAACTTGAGATAACTTCCAAATTCTGTTCATAACTCAAAAATCCACTATTGCCAATGTTCTCAAAACATTAATTCCAATCAAAATGACCTATAATTTCATCCCATTTGGACATGTATTGCAAAATCTCATTTTTTAAGTCACTTTTATTCATTAAATTCACCTTTATTTGGCCAAATTTGCAACCTTGAGCTATGAGCATTTGTCAACTTCCATGAACACTTTTCTAGACTCAAAATGTCATTTGGAACAACTTTGATGTTGAACATCTTTCCATTTGAGACTTGCAAGTATGAGTTTTAGGCATATGCTTGAAATGACCCATAATTTCCAAATGACCAAAATACCCTTTGCTTGCCAAAGTCATAAATAGAGTTCCACAAATCAGATGAAGGCATACCATACCTTTCTAGAAATCTAAGATCATGAGGAACAACTTTCATGTTGGCCAGAAATCCATTTGAAAGCTCCTTGAGGGGTAAAAGTTGCTTGGAAGCCAAGTGACTTTCACAGACAAATTTCAGTGTCCTCAGATGACCTGTAACTTGCAAGAACCATAACTTGAGTTCTATAAATCTCCTTGATGTCTTCCACCAATCAAATTGAAGATCTTGAGATCCTCTACAAGTTTCATGTTGGCCAAGGATCCATTTGAAGCTTGCATTTTGAATTATCTTGCTTGGAAGTTTGACCTAAATCAGGGGATTTTACACAGAAACCCTAATTTAGAAACTCCTCTTCTTCTTGATTTCTCTTGATTTCTCCTTGGAAAAACACCACATCCATATCTACATGTCAAATGATGAACCCCACATCTTTCAAATAGACCTTGATGACCTTCAACCAAGCATTTGACCTAGGGTTGACCCAGGGTTGACCCAGATGAAACCCTAGTTGACTGTCTTCAACTACAGATCTTGCAATCACATCAATGACTTGTCTCACTTTCAAAATGACCCTCTAGGTCCTCCATGATGTCTATGTACCCTCCATGGCCTCAATTCATGACTCACAACTTCTTTGATGATCTTCAAATACCCTCAAGATAGGAGATAGATCCACTGCTTGATCCACTGACTTCTTAGATTTCAATTTCTTTCTGATGACTTGGCTAAGATTGAATTTGAATAAGAACCTCTTGATATGCCCATAGAGATAAGAATTGCATTTGATCCCTTGCTGGATGGCTTGCCCATGATATGCTATGCAGATGAATTAATTATGTACATGACCTAATATGCAAATGCTAATGCAATTGAAACATAAACTAAGTGAAGTAGGTTGAGCAAATTTTAGGGTGCAACAGTAGTTACTCGTTGTTTTGTTTTTCTTTCATCTGCATATGTCTTGCATAAAAGCATCATAAAGCACCATTTAGAATTCATGGCATATCATGACTTGTCCTTTTGCATATCATCGGATCTAAGGGACAAAATTTTTGGTTTTCTATATTTAAATACCTTTCACTGCGATTCTACGAGGATTGTCATCTCTCAGTTCCATCTAGTGAAGATATTTAAATAGGGGCAACTATTGCACCCCAAATTTTGACCCCTTCGATTCTCATTATCATTTTAGGAGCATACTCACGAATTATCTAACCTTAACCCAGTGCAAGTTTGTCTTTGTCAAGTTACAGATGAATTAGGGTTGTGTACAGCCAAAATCAAGCTTCAAAAAGGTGATCAATCATTATTTTGGGTTGATTCAATCATGAAAGAAGGTCAAGGGTATCATATGATGACAATTGAGAATCCAATTTGAAGTTGTCACTCCAGGATCAAGAACAGTGCAGTCCAAGAGCCCCGATTAGGGTTTTTGACTAGTAAAAGTCAACTGTAATTTGAATTTGGTGTTGGAAAGTGTTTTAATGGTGGGATCATGGTCCATGAAGTTAAAATAACTTAATAAAGTTCATTCAAGAAGTGTCAAAGTTTCAGAAGGTCCAGAGTGTCAACAGGCGACTCGGTAGTCACCGATCGATCGTACGGTTGACCGAAAAGTCAACTCTTCAAATTTAAGGAATTGGACTTCAAGGTGTGAATCAAAAATGTTCCTTATGTCATATTACACTTGCCTATCAATTTTCATGACCATTGGATCAGGAATGAAGGAGTAATCGAAAAATCGGGAAATTAGGGTTTTGAAAGGGGCTAAACCCTAACTCCTTAACCACACATCCAAATGAGTTGGTTCAAAGCTCATTGGAAAGCTCTTGACAAGTCCTACAAAATTCCCACAGTGGTCCACAGTCAGAAAATGCATATTTTTGGAGTTAGAATCAAATTCATTACAAGAGGGCAAAATAACTTGGAAAAATTCTAAGTTATTTCACTTTAAAAGCTTATTTTCAGCCAACTTTGGAGGGACTTTTGACATAGTTCCAATTGGATTTAGAATTTCTGGAAAACATGAATGTTTTAGAGCTATATGAGGTCTTTTCAAAAAGTATTAGAAGTCCTCAAAAGGATTTGTGAGCTGAAAGTTATGGGTTTGGCAAGTTGGTGTTTTCACACTTGAGTCCCACATTGTCAAAGTTTCAAAAATTCATTATTTCATCAAGGGGACCAATCTCATCCCTTGTATGTTTTTATTTCTGATATGTAGAGACTATGAAGCATAGAAATGTGAAGAATATGCAGAGGAAATGGATTTGCCACATTTGCAAGTGGACTTGCAAGTTGCCTTGCAACTTGCACTTAAAGTGAAATAACAAGCAAGAGGTGGAAAGTGGATTCTGAACCAGCCATAAGCCTACACACTCTAGCTTGCATTTAGCCACTCTAATTTCATCATTTTTCTTGACTTTAAAGCTTACCTATCAGCCAAGAAAACCTCTTTGAAAGGTTGGATCCAAAAAGCAAACTTTTCCCTCCTAGGAGGGAAATCTCCAAATCTGTCCATACCTTTGCTTTGCCTATAAATAGAGACCCTCAACACTTCATTCCACACACAAGAACTCTTCTAAAAACCAGAGGAAGTTCAAGCATCCACTCTTTCACTCTTTGCTCCCATTTTCACAAAATCACAAAAACCCCAAAAACCTCAAAAATCTGTCTTGGTAGAACAGCTGCCATATCCATTTCCCTACACTCAAACTCACCAAAGATCATCCACACAATCCATAAATATGGTATAGAAGGTGTCCAATCCCTTAGACCATTCAAAAACCTCACCATTCTAAAAGTCAACTTCCATACCAAGATACTTTGACCATAATGCATGAAATCTGCCAAATCATGTTCTAGCCTTGTTCTTGATGTTCTAATCATTCAAACACCTCACATATATCATACCTCAACTGTCCAAAGCATTAAGGATCATTGGTACAACCTATTTCTCCAACTGTCTTAAGGATTGCACTTTTGCTTCAAGAAGAAGGAAGCTCCAAAGGTAGGTGCATTTGAAGTTTTCTCTGGGTTTCTTGTTGATCTAATTTGCTCAACACAGTCTACTAGAGGTATGTAGACAGTCCATTTCCTATTTTATATCATAATCCAATGTTTGGCATTTTGAGTTTGTTATGTTGAAAATGTGGCATGAACATGTCCTAAGTCAAAACCTTGTTATGACTGAAATGTAGCTGTTTGTTGAATTGGATCACATTTGAAATCATGATTATAGTGGATATGTAAGATTGTTTAGAGCTGTTTTCATCTGGTTTACTTATTCATTCATAAAATGCCATATTTTGCATATTATTGCCATAGACATACCAGTTTTGGTTACAAGCTAGAAGTGGCTTAAGTTTGAGTTCAAAATCATCCATTTATGCATTTGTGACATGTGTGTATGGTTTGCATAATCTGTTCTCACCTGTTTTGGCATCTCACCTCCAAAATGCATTTTTCAAAGACCAGTGGCCATGAGATATACCAAAATTGTTTTTGTTCACAATGTAGCTGATTCCTAAGCATGAACATCCTTATTTCCATGTATATGATGTGTGTATGTGATTTATTTGCCAATATCATGCTTTGAAACTGAACTGCACTTTTTCATGTTGCATCAAAATGCCACTTTTGCAGCCTGTATGTCATCTTCCATAGCAGACCTTTTTTAACTCTTTTTTGTGTTTTAATTAATTCACCAATATATATGTGAGTTGTGTGCATGATTTGTTTGATCAAAATATGCCTAGGGTATGAATTGAATCTCTTTATGCATTAAAAATGCCAAAATTTGCAACTCAATCCTCATTTTTTGTGAGTGTTTGTTTTAAGCTTCAATCCTTGTTTTGATTCACTCAATACCATGTATGTGAGCTGTGTGCATGACTTACTTGATCAGAATATGCCTAGGTTGAGAACTGAACTTCATCATGCTTCATATTCATGACAATTTGCAATTTGAGTACCACACCTCATGGCAGTTTGTTTCCAGCCCCAAATTGTGTTTGATTTCATTCAATGATATGTATGTATGGTGTGTTGATGTTTAATTTGATCTAAAAGTGTTTGGAATTGAAATTGTACATCATCATGTATTTCACAACACAATTTTGCAACTGGCACCTCATTTTTCATTTCAGACTTTATGGAACCAACATAGTGGCCTGAACTCATTCATTATCATTAATGTGGGGTGTGTGCATGATTACATTGATTTAAAACTGACTGGTGCATGAGTTTCATTCCAAAAATGCATCTCACATGTTCACTTTGCACACACCATCGGGTTTTCAAATTAAAGCATGATCTTGAAAAACCAATGCCACCATCATGTTCCTCATGAAATTCTACTCAATTTAGACTAAAATTTTGTTTCAATCCATTAAGAATTGAGAAAGTTACACCCAAAATGCAAATCTTGAGTTTGTGTGTATTTCTTGCCCAGCTTGCCTTGAAAGTATCTCATATATTTTAATGGGTTGGCATTCATCAATGGATGTATAGCCACCCCAGTGGTAATCACTTTGTCACCTAAGCGCCTTTGACCTTGCTTGCATGGGTTCGACCCCTGAGGAGGGCAACCCTTTTACCATTTTTCACTATTTTTCATCCAATCTTCAAAAAATCACATCTCATCCATTTTTAATCATTTTGAACCCATCCTTTTTGTATTGTGCTTATTTTTATGCCTACTTTTATGTCATATTTTAAAATTCCATGTTTGTCCAATTTTTCATCCCTTTTGACCACTTGCAAGTTAAGTGCATTTTGTGATCGTTTTCGCCTGTACAGATGATTTTCTTCCTTGTTATACTTGTGATTGTTTGTGATATTTGTTTACATTCATATCCTTAAATGTTAGTCAACATGCTATTATTTTATCTTTAGGTTGTTACCATATTTATTTTGTCCCCTCTGAGGAATGTACTTAAGCTCGATCTGTCGTCACATTTCCTGCTTGATCAGTTGCTTTGATTGTCATCAATGCATATCTTGTGTTTATCTTTAACATGTTCATTTAATGGTTGTCGCCATGCTTTTATATTCATCATGTTATTACTATGTTAATGTTTTCTTTCCCCAAGTGATGAAGCTTGTTAGCTCTCATCCTAGTTGCCTCCCCTCTCTCCTTCCAAAGGAAAAGTCTTTCCATTGACCCTCATGTCATGGATAGCTCAGTTACCCCTTTCTTGACTTTGTTAAGTCACTTTAACCTTAACTTAGAAGCCATTAGACTTTGCTTTAAGTCTAAGGAGCCCACCTATACTAGGAGTTTTCTTCAACTAAAACCCTAGGATAGAGTTTGCCAACTCTATGTAAGAATCATTGTCATAATTTCTTGCTTGCCCTTTGAGTGTTACAATCTAGATTAGGGAGTTTTGTCAAACTCCACACAAACATTGTCATGTTTGTTTCCCCCTTGAACCTTGATCATCATCAAGTGTTCTTTATCCCTTGTGAGGTGAACTACGATTGCTCTGATTCTATCCTAGTTAGGATACGTAGGCAGAAGATGCGATGTCTTTGCGAGCAAGCTTAGAAACCATTATTAGGTCTTCATCTATCCTTTTACCCAATCCCAACCTTAGCATTTCACAAATTTAGCAAGCAATCAAACAAAAGGTTCTTGTAGAGTACTACAGATGCTTAGGGTGCTAACACCTTCCCTAGGTATAATCAACCCCCGATCCCCGAATCTCTTAGCGTTGTTTTTACATCGCAAAAAAGGTTTTTCTTTCTTTAGACCTTTCCTTTGGATAAATTAAAGTTCGATTGTAAAACAATTAAGGTTCAAGTTAATATAATAGCTTGATATCCAATTTTCACCGCAACACATGGAAATCAAATGAATCAAACATGATAAATATATAAGAGGTATGGTTACAACCACAAGGGAATCAATATAAACAAATCTTACAAGATAATTCAAGCATGGCTTAAGAGAAATTTCAACAAGACGCAAGGTAAACAACCTTAAGGATAAGCAACTTTCAAGTGGAAACAAGTATCACAAACATGAACATCTTTGAAATATTTTCTCATTAAGTGAAACTAGACAACATTAAGAGCATTTTGCAAAGAGAATGGATTAAAAATAATGAAGCATGAGAAAGTTATGAAGAATTGAATTTTGTGAAGAAATCATAAAAGAAAACAAGTGATAAAAAGAAGGGATGGTCAAGGCAGGTATTGAACCCATGCCCTCATGCTCACATGCTCACAATAACCACACAGCCAACACACATGCATGTACAAACAAATGGAAATGAAGAAGAGAACAATCAATCATGGCAAACAAAATAAAATAGCAAAAAGTTGTCCCATTCAGGGATCAAACACAGGACAAGCAGGCAGACAAGGCAATGTGGAAGTGAAGGCTTTACCACTGGGGTGGCGATACATCCGTGTATTTTGCCACCCCAATTAAATACGTACCATAGGGCGCATATTTTCTGGGCAAAGATCATGGCAAGGCAAGCAAACATGGCCAAATGCGTGAAGATTCAAACTAGCTCAAAACTCCATCAATTTTTACAAACTAAAAACCTAACTTGTGTGAAATTCAACAAGGATCAAGATAGCAATCTTAGTTTTCTCAAAAGATGCACATATTTTGAAATTCACATCAACATGCAATTGTAGCTTTGAGATGCATTCGAGCAAACATAGATCAAACCAGATGCAATTAGTGGTAGGAGATGGTTTGAGCAACTTCTAAACATCATATCAAATGAGTTCTAACATGAAATTTATTCAAAATAACATTGGAGCAAAAAACATCATGTGAGTTGCAACTAATAGACATGAGTTGTACATATGCCAAGACAAAGCAAACAAAAGAGGGTGAGTCCAAGACCTGCTCATGTCTTAAGTGTCAAATTCAAGATAAGTTTCAAAAGAATAACTCAGTTTCTCAACAGAATCTCAAAGTGATCATCAAAAAGTTAGTGAAGTGATTCTAAAGAGATAATGCAATGTATTATGATATTGAAGTAAAGCACCAAAGTAGCAAATCCTTTCAATCAACATGCCACTGATTAATGCATTCAATGCATACTAATGCAGCAGCAAAAGAGTAGCCTTACAGGCCAACAGGGGTTGATTCAACCTCAAGATAGTGAATTGATTACCAACCTGCTCACCATTGGCTTTTCATCCATCCAAAGTAAAGGTGAAACAAATGAGTCAAAACCAAACATGAGTTCCTACAGGCCTGTTGCAAACAGATATGAACCTAAATTGAAAATCGTGATATCTTTGGACAGCAGGCACAACACCATGCCCACAAAAAAAAACTGAGAACCAAACCAGCAAACAGTCTTATAGTAACAGTTCTGCCCTCATACATCACATCAGCAGAGAAAGTTTCACTAGCCTCAACTCCAATCAATAACAACCCCCTAATGCTTAACCACATCAATTAGTTTTTCCTAAATCACACTAATGGCAACTAACAGCCACCCAAAATGGAAATGTCTTTAAGGATCTACACAGCAACAGCTAAACATGAGTTAACCAGCTCATGTCTACAAAAACAGTCATGGACAAAAAAGGAATGATGACAACCTAAAGCAATACAACCTGCTCTACATCTGCACAAAGTGAGAACAAATGTCTTACAATCCAATCATCTTTATCCAAACATGGGGAAATTCTGAGCAAGTCCTAAAGACTAAAATGTAAGCCTACCAAGAAAACAAATCAATTACTCTATCAAAAAGACTGGACAGCCAAGCATAGCATCATTTCCATGTGCCAACAAGGTCTAAAACTCCAAGAATTCAAAACAGGTTCATGATAGTCTTGAAAATGCTACTATGAACTTCAATATGGTTATGCTAGCCTTACCCCAATTCTGTTACCTCAATAGTTAACAGACTTACAAGCTGACAGGGATTCACTCAAGGCAATAAGCTAAAGGCCCTCACTAAATACAATCAAACTTGGTTACAACCTCACCTCAGATAAAAACACAAAGTGCAAACCAACTGTTCACCACAAAAACTGTCCTGGCAAAAGCTGGATATGAGTTGACAAACCCAACCTAGAAACAGTCATGAATATAATCCAACATTGCTAATTTCTCAAACTAAATCTCTCACCACATGGAGTTACTACCTCAGCAAAACAACAAGGACCCTAAAAACAGACCTAGACAGTCCTGCAAACAGGTTAAGCAACAATAGCACATGTATTGTAAAGCTTGGGCAGCACTGAACCAAAACTTAACATCAAATGGTCATCCAACTCAAAAGCTGGCCTGAGTTTGAATAGCCAAACAATGGCAGCTGGTAGTAGAATCAACAACACATCATGATTCAAATAAACATCAGGCATGTAAGTGAGTCTCAAACACATCATGATCTTAACACCAATGGACCTCTAATTCAAAATGTAGTGCAAAATGACTTGTGGTTTGGAAGTTGTGGTAATGGAGCATGGCTGAGAAACCCCAAGACAGTTTGGACAGAAACCAATACATCATTCAATCATATTTCCATAAAAGCAAATGCATACACATATAGCTTTCAAATCAAAACAAAGTAGATTTAAACAGAAACTAGCAACTTGCACATCTAAAACAAAACAAAGCAATTCAAATGTCTCAATACACTATCTAATATCTAACATGGTGTAGAGGTCCTACAAATGTCATGAACTAAAAATGAAATCTAGACATAGGTAATGACTCAAACCTAGACAAAAACAACATATTTTCTCAAATAGCAGAACAAACATACAAATCCAACACCTACTCTACATGACAGTTGCAAGTTTGTACAGATAAACACAAGCTGACCTCAAAACATGGCTTGATGATCCCAGGCAGATCTAACTAAAGTGCATCAAGCATGACCATGGTACCAAAAAGAATGAGTATAGTTTAAGAGTCACTTACCTCTTGAAGACTTCCAATGCAATCAAGCTGCCTAATTGAGAATGAATGCCTTGACTAGTTATTCCAAACCACAAATGCACAGTCCAAGCAGCTTCAACCTCTTACAAGCAAGTCTTGGTGTAAAAGCCAGTTTCTTACACTTGAAGCAACAAATGGATCTTTGTGACAGATCCACCAAATGATGATGCAGTTGTTTTAAATGTTTTGGACAGTTGACACACCTTATATCCAAGGTGTTTGAGGGTTTACCAAGATCAAAACAGGCCTGGTATGTGTTTTGGCAAGTTTTGAGTATGAAGTCAAACTTTCCTTGGTTGAAAGTTGACTTTTGGAAAAATGAGGGTTTTTTCTGGTTTAAAGGCTTGAACACCTACCACACATCATTTGTGGATTGTGTGAGTGGTTTGTGGTGATTTTGGTTAAGTCAAAATGGTTTTGGTGGCTATTTTGCTCAAGACAGATTTTTAAGGCTTTTTGAGGTGGTTTTCTTCACTTGTAAGAAAAGGCAAGGAAGTATGAGAGCAATGAGTTTCTCTTGGGTTGTAAAGTGCTCTAGTGTGCATCTCAACATAGAGGAAACCTATATTTATAAGCAAGGCAAGGCTTGGGGCAGATTGGTAACTTGGCACTTTTGGAGGGAGTTTGAAAAAAGTAACCTTGCTTGATATTTTGATGCAGGTGCAAATTCAAATCTTTGGCTCAACTGATGCATTACTCAAGTGGCAAGAATGATATAATAGTGATTGAAGTGGCTAGGCAGTAGGAGGGCTGTTTGCTGCAAGTGTGCCATAAAGTTTCTCTTTCTTCCCTTTCTTTGATTAAAATAATCCCACTTGCCTCCAACTTGCAAGTCTCACTAAACCTCCTCATTTTCTGCATTTTTCCTCTCATATCCTCTAAATATCAGATAGAAACATGATCCAAGGGCTGAGACTAGCTTAAGTGATCAAAGGATGAGTTTGTGAAAAATTGAAAGTGTTGGACTCAAGTGTTGAAACCTCATCTTGTTGAATTCATAACTCTCAACTCATAAGGGCTATGGAGGAGTTCTAGTACATTTTGGAAAGCCGTCATGTAGCTCTACAACTTTCATGTTTTCATGAGTTTCAGATTCCCAAATGAACTTGGCCTAAAAACCTCTCAAAGTTGCTGAAAAACATGCCTAAAAAGTGAAATAACTTAGAATTTTTTTAAGTTGCTTTTCCCTCTTGTAATGAATTTGGTCATAACTCCAAATCTACGCATTTTCTGCTCATGGACCACTTTGGGACTTTTGTAGTACTTGTCAAGAGCTTTCCAATGAGCTTTGAACCAACTCAATTGGATGTGTGGTTAAGGAGTTATGGTCTTGCCCCTTTCAAAACCCTAATTCCCGATTTTTGCGATTATTCCCCAATCCTTGATCCAATGGTCATGAAATTTCATGGGTAGGTGCAATATGTCATTAGGAACATTTTTGATTCCCACCTTGAGGTCAAATTCCTTATGACTGAAGAGTTGACTTTTCGGTCAACCGAACGATCGATCGGTGACTACCGAGTCGACTGTTGATGCTCTGGGTCTTTTGATGCCTTGAAACTTCTTGAGTAGACTTTACCAAGCCATATTAACTTTGTGGACCATGATCCCACCATTGTAACACCTTTTAAATCAAAAGTCAAATTACAATTGACTTTTCCTGATCGAAAACCCTAATCGGGTATCCTGGACTGCACTGTTCTCAATCTTTGGGTGGCAACCTCAAATTGGATTCATACTTGACCCCATGGAGTATGTTTGGTGATGTGGAGGATTATTTCATGGAGAATCAATCCAAGACATAGACTATCAACCCTCGAAACCTCGATTTTCGGCTGTACGGGGCCCTGATTCCTGTATCTTAACAAAGACAAACTTGAAACAGGTTAAGGTTAGATAATCAGATGAATATGACCCAAAGATGATGATGAAGATCTAAGGGGTCAAAATTTAGGGTATGACAGTTGCCCCTATTTAAATATTTTCACTAGATGGCAATGAGAGATGATAATTCTCATAGAATCGTAGTGAAAGGTATTTAAATATAGCAAACCAAAAAATTTGTCCCTTAGATCCGATGGTATGCAAAAGTACAAATGCGAATATGCCATGAATCTCAATGATGCTTTATGATGCTTGAGTGCAAGACCGATGCAGACATACGAGCAAAGATAAAAGAACGACAATACGACGAGTAACTACTCATGGGGAACCCAACACACTGGGGAAAGATCCGAGGCAAAACAAAGCAAAGTAGTTCAATCATGACTAAGGATGCTGCTCAGGGGAATCTTTCACACAGGGGACACAAACTCCACCGAGGAAGACAAATCTTCACTGTGGAAAGGAAACACACACTTCGCTGGGGAAGAAGGCAATTCTCCACTGGGGAAACAAAAGAAAAGAGACACAAACCTCACTGGTGATAACCAAATGAGGAGTTTCCTATAACGAAGAGTTCAAACGGGATCTTCAGGAAACGTCATAAAAGAAACAGAGAAAATAACAGACTTTGCATAGTAATAGCAAAATGGGATAAGATCGCCAAAGACAATTGGACTTTCAAACAATGCCAGTCACCACTAGACTTTAACAAAAACGCCAGTCACCACTGGACTTTAAAAGAAAGCTGCCAGTCACCACTGGACTTTAAAAGAAAGTTGTCAGTCACCACTGGACTTTAAAAGAAAGCTGCCAGTTACCGCTGGACTTTAAAAGAAAGCTGCCAGTTACCACTGGACTTTAAAAGAAAGCTGCCAGTTACCACTGGACTTTAAAAGAAAGATGACAGTCACCACTGGACTTTAAAGGAAAGTTTCCAGTTACCACTAGACTTTAAAGGAAAGCTGTCAGTTACCACTGGACTTTAAAAGAAAGATGCCAGTTACCACTGGACTTTAAAAGAAAGCTGCCAGTCACCACTGGACTTTAAAGGAAAGCTGCCAGTTACCACTGGACTTTAAAGGAAAGCTGCCAGTTACCACTGGACTTTAAAAGAAAGCTGCCAGTTACCACTGGACTTTAAAAGAAAGCTGCCAGTCACCATTGGACTTTAAAAAAAAGCTGCCAGTTACCACTGGACTTTAAAGGAAAGCTGCCAGTCACCACTAGACTTTAAAAGAAAGCTGCCAGTCACCACTGGACTTTAAAAGAAAGCTGCCAGTCACCACTAGACTTTAAAAGAAAGTTGCCAGTCACCACTGGACTTTAAATGAAATGCCAGTCACCACTGGACTTACTGGGGATCTCACCAAAAGATGTGGGACAAATGCTTTACATGCCAAATTTTCTCAAACAAAGAGAAATAACCAATAGAAATTCCTCAACTCCTCAAGGATATGCCATTTAATTTAAGCATAAAATCCAAAGAGAGATCGTTACCACAACACTATTGGAGAAAGATTTTCTTCAAATAGGATCTGTAAAAGATTCTTCCTGGGGGACACAGTGCATGATAAATTTACGCCCAACATAGATTTGGAAACCACTTTCCAGGGATCAAAGTTCAATCTAGGAACGAGCTAGAAAGAAACGGTCAAACAAGACTCCAACCATTGAGGATTGAACTCAAATGGGAATTTATCTTATCCAGTCGTGGAAAAGATGACTGAAACAACCATCATCCACGAGGATTGAACTCTGTGGGGAAATTAGAATTGGCGGGCACTTTATGCCTAAGGGCTGACAACTCTATTGGAGAGAAAAGACAAACCCAATCATTCGGTGAAAAACACCAAAGTGAAACAGGAGCAGGTAATAACCAGAGATAGCAAAAATGCACGGATGTTATGCATATGCTTTATGCCATGCTTATGTTTATGCTGACAAAACAGACGAAACAAAGCAGGAGATGAAATAAACATCTCGACACGGATACCCAGCCAACTTCACCAAAATTGGACATCAACGGGGATGAACATGTAGAATCACACAGCTCTATTTCAAGGTTACAACCTTCTTTGGGGAAGATAGTACTCTACTCAGGATATAACGCCAAGCTTTACTTGAGGGTTGTCATCATGAGCCCGGTTTCTTTGTTGGAGGAGGAATCCATGGGAAACTTCCCATATCAACTAAAGTAACAACTTATTGGGGAACTGATAGAAGACGCCACAAGAACCAAATAGCTTTGTACTCTATCTTGCATAGTTATCATCATAACGAGTAACGACCCTTGTAACTAATGATCTCTCAATTTCTCTGCCCCAGAATACACGGTCTTCAAGAAGGAATCATCAAGAGGATTTTACAGAAGAATTGACATACAAGATGCTTCAATATCTTCAAACTCTTAGAGAGATTCACGAATCTCGACGTAACTGCCCCAGTTCAGCGGTTTTTTGGGAGATTAATCTAATCTCGACTTGGTCGGCTCTGATTAGATGAACGTTGTGACAAATGATTAACTAATACTTCAAATTAGTTGCCCCCGGCCGAGCTTCCTTTATCGAATCAAATTCCCTGGCTGACAGCGTTTGTTGGGATTCGTTTGACATTGGATTGTCTAGCAAACAATATTGTTCATTAAAACTTGGCAATTTTAATGCAAAAATTTATGCAAACTTTTGAAAATAATTTTTGATGAAACACACACGGCGGAGTGATCAAGTGATCAAAATAAAAGCGATCCAACCATCTTGCAGATGATGGATAAAGTGATGAACACACATAAACATCGAAGATCATTATGAGTCAGGTTATCCAACCTTGTTGTAGTATGCTTTCAAAACAACCTTACCTCAATTAAGTCTTTTAAGGGCTGTAACGTGGTCTGGTTCACGGTTCATGAAATAAAGGATAAAGGCTCAAAGTTATTTGTCCCATTCATTCTCTATGATGAACTCCAATCCTACGCTATGTTAACTCAGACTACACATTCAGGTTCTTACAGGCTTTAACTGATGATAGTTGGTGATGGCTTACAAACCTAGGGTAGTCACGACTCCCTTACAGTTTTTGATAGCTTTTTGCTATATTGAGGATTTCAAAGTGAAAGTTTTAAGGATTTCCTCTTTTTTTTTTATCCCTTACTTTTGCCTGAACTATTTTCTTTTGGATATACAGTCAGCGGGATGCCCCATTTTTCCCTAAGTCCCCTTCATAGGTTTTGAGTTAGCGAGCTTTTCAATTTTCTTTTTCTTCTTCTCTCCCCTTTTTTTTGAGAAAGGAGGTGACCACCTAGTTTAATGGCTACGACGAACCATCATCGTCTTTTGAACTTCGACACTTGCTTGTTGTGTGCGAAGGAAAACCTGAATGCATCACTTTTATGTGAAAAGTGTCTTGTATGCACATATCTCCAAGTTAACCGAGAACTACCCGCCCCAGGTTTGAGATTTAAGGTTTTTGTTTTTGTAAAGAAAGAAAACTCTTACTTCTAGGCTCGAAGGGGTTAACGAGGGATTATCTTCCTTATTTCTCCAGTGTTTAGGGATTGAAACAATGCCTTACATCATCGGAAAAGTTAAATTGAAATCATATCAACAGCAGTTACAGATATAGTTTTCATCATCCTCCCCAATCTTTGCTTTAAACAACAGTTTAGTAAAGAATTTTTTTTTTTTGCATTTTTCGTCATCTCATAACAATGAAAGGAGAAAGAAAGAGTGAAACGAATGGACTTAATAAAAATATGCACAAACATTTCATTAATATTGCCAATTCAAAATGAACAACAGCTTACAAGCAATTCAAATTAAACAACAAGGAAAATACAACTGAAAATACTGAAACAATCAAAATACAGCCAGCTTAGGAGAATTGGCTTAACAACTTCAGTTTCCAGGCCCAAACAGGGGAACACCTCCATCACTGATTACTTGCTCCTTGTGGTATAGAACCTTGAGAGGCCTCATAGGTCCTTTGCCTTTTGATTCATGAGCTGAGACACTGGTACTTGGTTTACCCTCTTGAGGTTTTAACAGCTCCAACAAGCTCTGCACCTTCAACCCAAAACCTTTTGCACTCTTCCACCAGATGCCCCATTGTCCCAGTATGGTACTTGCATTCATCTTCTGGGTGATCTTCTTCAAAGATCAGATCTTTGTCATAGACTAGCTCTTGCACAACATATCCTAACTCCAAACAAGTGTCTAGTTCATGTCCTTCAGCCCCTTTGTGAAACTCACAAGTCAAGTTTGCATTATGCCATGGTCCTGGAACAAGGTTAAGAGCTCGTGGAATCACTAACGAATTCTGAATTAGTAGCGAATAAAGCTTACTTAGCGGCACAGGAACTGACTTGTAGCATGCCCTGTTCCTTTTGACAGGATTCTTCTTACTCATGTTCTTGCTTCGAGAACCTTGAGGGGAAACAGCCAATGAATGTTGAGGTGTGAATGAAATCATATCGGAGTCAAGCATATTCTGGACTTTGTTCCTGAGCACCTTACAGTTTTCAGTTGAATGCCCTTGTGCCCCAGCATGGTAGTCACATCGAACATTGACGTCAAATCCTGGTGAGATCTGGTTATATGACCTTGGTAGCAAAGTGAAATGCCTTTTTGGCTTTCCTGGTCTTTATAGGGCGTGCCGACGCGGTTGACGATGGTCTGACCGTTGAAACTTAGGAGGTCCTTGAGCTGGAAGAGTCACCGGAAGTGACGGACTCATAATCTCTCTAGGCGCTATAGGGTGAGAATACCCCTTATTCCTCATCAAATTCTGCAAAGTCTCCAAAACCCAATTCATCTGACCTTTGAGGATCCTGATTTCCTCCTTCAAGGCTTCTTGTCCTTTCAAAAGCTCGTTCATTGTTTCCATTGGTCCAGAATGCGTGCTAGGTATCCCTCTAGAGACAGGAAGAGGAAGATGAGACTCAAGGCTGAAAAATGCAAATGCAAATGCAAATGTGACGACATGCTCATGCAATGCAAAAAATTTCATGGAACTCAAATATTTACAAACATCAAGATATACCAAAAACTTCTTTTCATTAACCAACAGTTTGAATTACAACATGTCAGTACTTCTCACAAGAGTCTTAAACAGAAAGCTAAATAAAAGCTAACAAAAGTCCTAAAGAGATTCTCCTAACAGCTTCATGTTGAGCTTCTTGATCTCTTCTTCCACCTAAGCCTTCTCGAGGATAAGCTTCTCTACAATTAGCTTCTACGGAGTCAATTGAGGACTTAAGTGAAGATAAATCATCTGATACTTTCCTCTTCTTACAAGAGAGTACTTCTTCATTCTTCAACCGTAGTTGTTTCTCGAGCTCTACGTTTTCTTCGACAACCACATGATCTTGTGCTTCAAAGCGTCTTCTGCTTGTTGTACTTTCCTCAAAGCAGTTCCCAAACGTGTAGCCTTAGAAATATCTTTCTCCATAGGGTCTTTCTCCATGATTGGAAAAGGAGACTCGTCAAGAATGAGCAATCCAACCAAATAAGAGTATTGATAGTCAGAAAAAGTGGACGGATGATAGACTGGATCATAGAACTGGAGAAGCATGGAGAGGAGTTCATTATCCATCTTTATCTTCAACAACGACAACAGTTTCCCATAGCTGCTCTTGTATCCCTCTGGATCTGTCACCAAGGTACTCAACCTCTTTAGGTCATCCAAGTTAAGACTCTTGTAAGTGTACTTCAAAGTTTCTTTCTTTTACTGTCCATAACAACCTTGATGTTTACAAACAAAAGTCTGAGTTCCATGAAACTTTATGATATGATGTTCATGAATGCAAGAATGCACAAACACTGGTAAATGCAAAGATCACACATATGCACACAAACACAAGCCTAGGTTTAGAAGGCATGAGCGAGAAGCCATGGTCTACCCATCCCAAAAGGTGTGTAATATGGATTTTCAAACCTGTAGAGCAGGGTTCTAAACGGTTCTCAGAGTCAACAACCCATCTTTCGGGTATTATCGACTTCCCAAATCACTTGGTAATCGATAATATTCTTAAGAGAGTCTCGTCCAAGTGTAGTATCGCGTATCAACTATTTCGGAAATACTTCCTTATAGTCATCGCACTACGTCCTAATAAGGCCAAAGTGGAGTAAAATGTAATCTAAAAGTCCACAGTGTCATGGGCTCCTTCGTCGAAAGGAGCATTGTTTTCACGAATACTCGTTCAACAATACTGAACTCTCAAGAGGGCCTACACTTAGCGGTGGTTTCTCAAGTTAGCTTGGTCGGGAATCAACTCCCTATAAGCCTTCTTGAATATACCACCATCCTATCATAATTGCACTCGAGTCCGGGTATAGGACCGTCTCACCACTCAAAGGTCCCAATATCCAACACGTAAACAAATATATTGACAAATATACATGTAAAGCAAATATTCACAAATATAGCACATAATCAAACAAAATAGGCTAAACCCTCAAGTCTTAAGGTCCCCAGTGAAGTCGCCATTTCTGTTGCGGTGAGAATCGTGATACCAAGCTATTGATTAACTTGAATCTTGAATTCATTGAATTCACAACTGGACTTTAATTTATCCAAAGGAAAGGTCTAAAGAAATAAAGAACCTTCTGCGTGATGTAACAACAACGCTAAGAGATTCGGGGATCGGGGGTTGGTTATGTATAGGGTAGGTATTTCACATCCTAAACATTTGTAGTACTCTACAGGAACCTTTTGTTTGTTTGTATGCTAAGTTCGCTAAATGTTTGCTATGGATTGGGGTTGGGTAAAAGGTGTAGGTTAAGACCTAAGGATAGTTTCTAAATTTGCTCGCAAAGACATCGCGTCTTCTGCCTACATATCCTAACTAGGACGGAATCAGAGCAATCGTAGTTCACCTCACTAGGGTTGAAGAACACTTGATTACGATCAAGGCTCAAAGGGGAACAAACATAACAATGCTTGTGTAGAGTTTAAGAAAACTCTCTAAATCTACATTAAACACTCAAGAAAGGGGAGTAAGAAATCATTTCCATGATCCTTACATAGAGTTAACAAACTCTATCCTAAGTTCTAATTGAAGGAGCACTCCTAACAAGGGGTAGGCTTCTTAGACTTCAGCAAAGTCTAAAGGACAGGTTCTAACTTAACTAAGTGTATGGATGACTTAACAAAGTCAAGAGAGGTTGATGAGCTATTTATGACCCAAAGGTCAATAGAGAGACTTTCCTTTGGAAGGAGAAAGAGGAGGCAACTTGGATGAGAACTAAAGAGTTCCACCACTTGGGGAAACTAAACTTAGCAAAGCAAAAAAGACATCAAACAAACATGATAAGTACAAGAGACATGGTTACAACCAAGCATATACAAACATATTACAATAAGCAAGTACGTCAAATAGGATGAATGGTTACAACCAAAGCATGCAAGCGTATTACGATAGGCATGCAAAGATGAGTTCTTACAAGACTCAATGAAAGATAAAGACTTAAGCACATCTTGACAAAGATGAAGGTAACGACCAATGCAAATAAGTCAAACATCATGGGGATATTACATGGAAATCAAATAAATTAAACATGATAAATATATAAGAGGTATGGTTACAACCACAAGGGAATCAATCACAAACAAATCTTACAAGATAATTCAAGCATGGCTTAAGAGAAATTTCAACAAGAAGCAAGGTAAACAACCTTAAGGATAAGCAACTTTCAAGTGGAAAAAAGTATCACAAACATGAACATCTTTGAAATATTTTCTCATTAAGTGAAACTAGACAACATTAAGAGCATTTTGCAAAAAGAATGGATTAAAAATAATGAAGCATGAGAAAGTTATGGAGAATTGAATTTTGTGAAGAAATCATAAAAGAAAACAAGTGATAAAAAGAAGGGATGGTCAAGGCAGGTATTGAACCCATGCCCTCATGCTCACATGCTCACAAGAACCACTCAGCCAACACACACGCATGTACAAACAGATGGAAATGAAGAAGAGAATAATCAATCATGGCAAACAAAATAAAATAGCAAAAAGTTGTCCCATTCAGGGATCGAACACAGGACAAGCAGGCAGACAAGGCAATGTGAAAGTGAAGGCTTTACCACTGGGGTGGCGATACATCCGTGTATTTTGCCACCCCAATTAAATATGTACCATAGGGCGCATATTTTTTGGGCAAAGATCATGGCAAGGCAAGCAAACATGGCCAAATGCGTGAAGATTCAAACTAGCTCAAAACTCCATTAATTTTTACAAACTAAAAACCTAACTTGTGTGAAATTCAACAAGGATCAAGATAGCAATCTCAGTTTTCTCAAAAGATGCATATATTTTGAAATTCGCATGAACATGCCTTTGTAGCTTTGAGATGCATTCGAGCAAACATAGATCAAACCAGATGCAATTAGTGGTAGGAGATGGTTTGAGCAAATTCTAAACATCATATCAAATGAGTTCTAACATGAAATTTATTCAAAATAACATTGGAGCAAAAAACAGCATGTGAGTTGCAACTAATAGACATGAGTTGTACATATGCCAAGACAAAGCAAACAAAAGAGGGTGAGTCCAAGACCTGCTCATGTTTTAAGTGTCAAATTCAAGATAAGTTTCAAAAGAAAAACTCAGTTTCTCAACAGAATCTCAAAGTGATCATCAAAAAGTTAGTGAAGTGATTCTAAAGAGATAATGCAATATATTATGATACTGAAGTAAAGCACCAAAGTAGCAAATCCTTTCAATCAACATGCCACTGATTAATGCATTCAATGCATACTAATGCAGCAGCAAAAGAGTAGCCTTACAGGCCAACAGGGGTTGATTCAACCTCAAGATAGTGAATTGATTACCAACCTGCTCACCATTGGCTTTTCATCCATCCAAAGTAAAGGTGAAACAAATGAGTCAAAACCAAACATGAGTTCCTACAGGCTTGTTGCAAACAGATATGAACCTAAATTGAAAATCGTGATATCTTTGGACAGCAGGCACAACACCATGCCCACAAAAAAAAACTGAGAACCAAACCAGCAGACAGTCTTATAGTAACAGTTCTGCCCTCATACATCACATCAGCAGAGAAAGTTTCACTAGCCTCAACTCCAATCAATAACATCCCCCTAATGCTTAACCACAACAATTAGTTTTTCCTAAATCACACTAATGGCAACTAACAGCCACCCAAAATGGAAATGTCTTTAAGGATCTACACAGCAACAGCTAAACATGAGTTAACCAGCTCATGTCTACAAAAAAAGTCATGGACAAAAAAGGAATGATGACAACCTAAAGCAATACAACCTGCTCTACATATGCACAAAGTGAGAACAAATGCCTTGCAATCCAATCATCTTTATCCAAACATGGGGAAATTCTGAGCAAGTCCTAAAGACTAAAATGTAAGCCTACCAAGACAAAAAATCAATGACTCTATCAACAAGACTGGATAGCCAAGCATAGCATCATTTCCATGTGCCAACAAGGTCTAAAACTCCAATAATTCAAAACAGGTTCATGACAGTCTTGAAAATGCTACTATGAACTTCAATATGGTTATGCTAGCTTTACCCCAATTCGGTTACCTCAATAGTTAACAGACTTACAAGCTGACAGGGATTCACTCAAGGCAATAAGCTAAAGGCCCTCACTAAATACAATCAAACTTGGTTACAACCTCACCTCAGATAAAAACACAAAGTGCAAACCAACTGTTCACCACAAAAACTGTCCTGGCAAAAGCTGGATATGAGTTGACAAACCCAACCTAGAAAAAATCATGAACATAATCCAACATTGCTAATTTCTCAAACTAAATCTCTCACCACATGGAGTTACTATCCCAGCAAAACAACAAGGACCCTAAAAACAGACCTAGACAGTCCTGCAAACAGGTTAAGCAGTAATAGCACATGTATTGTAAAGCTTGGGTAGCACTGAACCAAAACTTAACATCAAATGGTCATCCAACTCAAAATTTGGCCTGAGTTTGAATAGCCAAACAATGGCAGCTAGTAGTAGAATCAACAACACATCATGAGTCAAATAAACATCAGGCATGTAAGTGAGTCTCAAACACATCAAGATCTTAACATCAATGGACCTCTAATTCAAAATGTAGTGCAAAATGACTTGTGGTTTGGAAGTTGTGGTAATGGAGCTGGGCTGAGAAACCCCAAGACAGTTTGGACAGAAACCAATACATCATTCAATCATATTTCCATAAAAGCAAATGCATACACATAAAGCTTTCAAATCAAAACAAAGTAGATTTAAACAGAAACTAGCAATTTGCACATCTGAAACAAAACAAAGCAATTCAAATGTCTCAATATGTTATCTAATATCTAACATGGTGTAGAGGTCCTACAAATGTCATGAACTGAAAATGAAATCTAGACATAGGTAATGACTCAAACCTAGACAAAAACAACATATTTTCTCAAATAGAAGAACAAACATACAAATCCAACACCTACTCTACATGACAGTTGCAAGTTTGTACAGATAAACACAAGCTGATCTCAAAACATGGCTTGATGATCCCAGGCAGATCTAACTAAAGTGCATCAAGCATGACCATGGTACCAAAAAGAATGAGTATAGTTTAGGAGTCACTTACCTCTTGAAGACTTCCAATGCAATCAAGCTGCCTAATTGAGAATGAATGCCTTGACTAGTTATTCCAAACCACAAATGCACAGTCCAAGCAGCTTCAACCTCTTACAAGCAAGTCTTGGTGTAAAAGCCAGTTTCTTACACTTGAAGCAACAAATGGATCTTTGTGACAGATCCACCAAATGATGATGCAGTTGTTTTAAATGTTTTGGATAGTTGACACACCTTATATCCAAGGTGTTTGAGGGTTTACCAAGATCAAAACAGGCCTGGTATGTATTTTGGCAGATTTTGAGTATGAAGTCAAACTTTCCCTAGCTGAAAGTTGAATTTTGGGAAAATGAGGGTTTTTTATGGTTTATAGGCTTGAACACCTGCCACATATCATTTGTGGATTGTGTGGGTGGTTTGTGGTGATTTTGGTTAAGTGAAAATGGTTTTGGTGGGTGTTTTGCTCAAGACAGATTTTTAAGGCTTTTTGAGGTGGTTTTCTTTACTTGTAAGAAAAGGCAAGGAAGTATGAGAGAAATGAGTTTCTCTTGGGTTGTAGAGTGATCTGGTGTGCATCTCAACATAGAGGAAACCCCTATTTATAAGCAAGGCAAGGCTTGGGGCAGATTGATAACTTGGCACTTTTGGAGGGAGTTTGAAAAAAGTAACCTTGCTTGATATTTTGATGCAGCTGCAAATTCAAATCTTTGGCTCAGCTGATACATTACTCAAGTGGCAAGAATGACATAATAGTGATTGAAGTGGCTAGTGTCGCTACTGCGAAAATCGGCGCCGGCTGAACAGAAGAGTCGCCACCGTGCGTTATTTATCCCACGGGAGGGAAAGGAAACGCTCAGAGTAAACCTCGCACAATACGGGAAAGGTATGGTCATCGCAACCAAAACCTGGATTCGGGAGTCGGTTACGCAAGGGGAAGGTATTAGCACCCCTCACGTCCGTCGTACTCGACGGGATCCACGCTTGTTTTCGGGTATGGATTGTTATTCTATCTAAACTATAGGTCAAGGGTTAAGAAAGAAAAGAGAATGAAAATAAAATGACTCGGCAAAGTGTCGCACTTTATGCCTACGTATTCCCGTCTGGAACGAGAAATCAGAGTCAACGTAGTTCGCCTACCTACGGGAAAGGAGGGGAAGGTTGCTCGCTAGGATATCGCATCCTATGCCTACGTACTTCCACACTGCGTGGAAGATCAGAGCAAACGTAGTTCGGGCCACGTACGACACAAGCTTGTCTTGATTGATTTTATTCCTTCTGAAAAAGGTTTTTCTGATTAACAGTCCAAGCGGACAAAAGATGATGGCTTGATGAGTTCACATTCTTTTACGGAAGAAGTGTCTTTTATTGTGTTTGAAATCTTTATGTGTTTTTCTGTTTGTTTTGAGGAAGAAAGAGACAGAACTCTAACCTACGGTTGCGAAGGGAAACAAACTAACCTAGTGTTATCATGCATGGGTTAAGACCTAGTGTCTATCATGCTCCTCTCTTGCACAGAGAGAAACAGAGATCCTACGGGATAGGCAGAAACAGAAACAATAACAGATATATATACAGTAAAGCAGTAAAATGCATGGATGCAACAGTACAAGCGAGGCAAGGGAGTCCCACTCAACCTCGAACCTAGAAAACAATAGGCGAAAGTGAACAGACTTCACTCTCAACCCAGCAGGGTAAACAGCAAACAATACAGTTCAGAAAACCAATCAATACACCAACAAATGAAATACAGCAGAAGCAACAGCATCAGCAGCTCTGAATCAACAACTAGCTTCAAGCAATCTCCAATCATTCACAAACTTCAACAAGCATCAATCTCCATCTTCATGGCCTTCAGGCAAGGGCTTTGATCATCAGTCTTCCATCTGCAATGGCTCTTCTTCAAGCTCAAACCTCCAGGGTGAGGGATTAGTCACAAGAGTGAATTGGGTGTTAAGCAATCAGCTGACTACCAAAGGTGGTGAACAGACTGCTTCTAACACCAGAGACATTTTCTCTCAAGAGTTCTATCTCATAGACACCATCACCAAGCCTTCCAAAGGAAGGGGGTGAGTGTCTTAGAGAGACTCTGAATCACAGAGAAGAATGGATGCAGACAAGGCAATCCATGTTTGAGAAACAATCATTCTAATCTAGAGCTCTGCCTAGCTCCTAAACCCTAGTCTCCTCAGCAACTGCTAGCAAGAAACTCCTCCTCAACTCTGACAGTTGATCTTCAATCTTTGAATCTCCAATGGCTTCATCTTCACAAATCTTCAGCTTCCCCAGGGCCCCAGACAAACCCAATACCCAATCAAACAAGCAACAATCCCCAGAGGGCACACCACACCAAACAGCAGATATACAAACAGTAATAATATCAGTAGGGGAATCCTGATTTTTCTAAGGGATCTAATAGCTACCCATAGCCCCTATAGTCCCATAGCTAAACTAGTCAAACCCTAAGTCCTAAGGGAAAGAATTGAACTTCCTAAGTTGTCACCTAAAACCCTAGTTTTGTTCATGATATTCAAGCATTTATTAATCACCTAAAATTAACCTCTAAAAATGGGAGCTAAAATATTTCTGTAAGCCTAATATCTCATCTAAACAATATGAAAAGAATGATCAAAAAATATCAAAGCAAGTGAGAGAACAAAAATCATAAAAAAATGCATGAAATGAATTATTTAATATGACATTTATTTAGAAAATATGAAAAAAATATGAAATAAAACTAAAAATGAAAATTTATTTTCCTATAATATTCTAGACATTTTAATGAAAATATGGTAAAAAGAATGGATTAAAAACATTTTTTATGAATTTATTATGATTTAATGAAATTGGTGAAAAATTAAAATGAAATAAGAAAAAATAAAAAATGAATTAAATGAGCCAGAGGGGGTGCATTCAGTAGGCGCGCTCAGTTCATTATTGGATGGGCCAGACAGGGTAGGGTGCGCATAGCAAATCAATTCAGGCCCAGAATCACTTCAGAGTTATTGAAATCAAAGAAAATCAGCAGGGGGTGAAAATAGAAACCAAACCACGTTGAAATTTGGAATTGGGCTCACATTGGGGGTGTGGATAGCATCACAAGCTGAGGCCCGCCCGTTTCAATTAATGAAACGGTGCGTTTGGCACCCAGTCAACTCCCTCCAAAACAGAATTAAATAACAGCCATTAGATCTCTCCCCAAGTCAAGAGTCTTCACACGCATTGGACGGACCAGATTATGTCTTCCCCACTTGGATCTGAAACTAGGGTTTCCTTTCACCATGAACATCCATGCACGCATAACTTCCTCCTCTCTGTTCTCACTCCACACGCAACGAATCCTCACGCCATAAACATGAAATCTGCTCAAAATCTTTCACTCTACAATCCTATGATCTCACATCAATCTGAAACTCAATAAATCTCTCAATCCGATAGCATCAATCTCTGATTTCCATGGAAGGACACTGATATGCAACATCACCATTCTCAATCAAACTTAACCTAAACTGAACTACAACTAATGGAGGTTAACCTATGCTATCAAGTTGCAATTATAACACATTCATCCAAGAGATTCGAACACAAACAGATTATGGCACCTGCTAACAAACCTCACCAAATCGTTCCAAACTCACCTAAACTAATCTCCTAACCACCTAGATCAATTCTACACTAACAAAATCATGCCTAACTAACTGAATCGAGCTGTGTGATTGAAAACTTACCTTATGCAAAATCTTGCAAACAGCTATGGAGCTGGAAGATCTGAGGCTTTGAAGTGTTGAATCTTGATCAATCCTTGAGGAACTTGATTCTGTATGCACAAACTTGGAGGTTCCTTGCTTGAATCATGCAATCCACTTGAACTTGTAATTTTGATGATCTTGAGAAAAGCACTCGAAAATGGATGATAACTACCAGAAACTTGCTTCAATTATGATCTATGATGATGATGGAGTGAAATTGAATTGATTATGATGAAGATTGATGAAGAATTTGAGAGATTTGGAATGAAACTTTTTATGAAAAAAGTGTGAGAAATCTTGTGAAATTCTTGGTACAAATGAGGCCAACCCTTGATCAATGCACATTTCATGAATATATAGGCCCCAAATGAACATTCTAGATCCATCTTGCACATTCCCTTGCTTTCCAACTTTGGTTCATTTTGATCATGTTTCTTAAATGATAAGCAACCATGGATAACTTCATTTTTTCCTTCTAAACTCAAAAAAGTGGGTGAACCATTGTTCTTAGAATTGTTTTTCCATTCAAAATCATATATTGGAAGTCTCCATTTGGACTTGTAAATCTCCCAAACCATTTTCCAACTTGAAATTATTCACTTTATAAGCCTTTTTAGTTCATATTTTGACCAATCATGCAACTCCATGCTATGAGCTTCTCCAATAACTTGTGACCTTCTTTCTAGACTTAAAATCCCATTTGGAGCAAGTTTGATGTTGTAATTTTTTCCATTTGAGGCCTCCTTGTATGAGTTTTGGACATAGGTTAAAATGACCTGTAATTCACAAATGCCCAAAATACCCTTTGCTTGTCAAGACCATAAGTTGAGTTCTCCACATCATATGAAGGCATGCCATACCATTCTAGAAAGCTAAGACAATGAGGAACAACTCTTATGTTGACCAAGAATTCATTTGAAATCTCCTTGAGGGGCAAAACTAGTTTGGAAGTCAAGTCACTTTCACAGACAAAAATTCAGATACCTCAGATGACCTGTAACTTGCAAGGACCATAACTTGAGTTCTATAAATCTCCTTGAGGTCTTCCACCACTCAAATTAAAGGTCTTGAGATCCTCTACAAGTTTCATGTTGGCCAAGAAGCCATTTGAAGCTAGAATTTTGACTTATCTTGCTTGGAAATTTGACCTAAACTAGGGGATTTTACAGAGAAACCCTAATTTAGTAACTCCTCTTCTCCTTGATTTCTCTTGAATTCTCCTTGTCATATCTCCATATCCTTCTTCATATATCAAATGTTGATCCCCACATCTCTCCAATAGACTTGAATGCCCTCTTAAGTCAGTCAATTGACCTAGGGTTGACCTAGGGTTGACCCAGATGAAACCCTAGTTGACTGTCTTCAACTATAGCTCTTGTGCCTTCATCAATGACTTGTTTTCCTCCAAATGACTTTATAAGTCTCTCAAGATGTCTAGATGCTCTCCATGCCTTCAATCCACAGCTCATAACCCTCTTGTTGATCCTCAGATACCCTCAGCTAGGAGATAGACTCAAGGCTTGATCTGCTGAACTCTTTGCTTTCAAATTCTTTCCTGATGACTTGAATGAGATTGAATTGGGATAATAACCTCTTGCTAGGCCTCTAGAGATGAAAATAATGATTGGTCCCCTGGTGAATGACTTGCTATGCTTATGCTATGCAGATGGTTAGTCTATGTACATAACTCTACATGCAAATGCTAATGATGATGAAACATAAATCCAAGGAATAAGGTTGAGCAAATTTTAGGGTGCAACAGCTGCCCCTATTCAAGCGACTTGGACCCGATTGGATGAAGAGCCCGGAGCCTTCATACATTCGCGGTACGAGACGGTTGAATACTAGTGAAACCAGAAATTTGCCAACCGCAGAAATAAACTGCGCTCCTGCTTGATGAATGACATTCGTCAGCTGAATCTGACTGTTACAATAACCCACTGATCTTGCGCGACCGTGCTGGGGATTGTCTTCATCGTTCTGAAGAGGATTCTGTCATAACAGATTGCTTGCTCGTCCACGTTAGGACTCTGTCTGTCGTCGATACGAAGAAATCTCCACTAAAACTTGTCCACGTTAGGACTCCACTTACTGTCAACCCAGGAAAATCTCGGCAACTCCGCTGGGGATAATTCACCTGCATTTCCGTAAACTGAATTGTCCACGTTAGGAATAACACTCTTCCACATTAGGAGTAACACTTGTCCACGTTAGGAGTCACATCGTCCACGTTAGGAGTAACGCTTTTATCTTTCCACGTTAGGAAGCAATCTTCTTTCCGCGTAAGGAGAACTGCATCAATCTGTCCACGTAAGGACTCCAATGCCATTTGACATGTCCGCGTCAGGACTCCGATCTTTCCACGTAATGAATTCACCTCTGGTTCTAAATCTGTCCACGTCAGGACTCAACTTCTCGAATCTGTCCACGTCAGGACCCCAATTTCTCCGCGTAAGGAATAAACTTCTTCTTCCACGTTAGGAATACCTTCTTCGATCTGTCCGCGTCAGGACTCCACTCTTTCCACGTAAGGAATAATCCATTTCTTTCCACGTCAGGAATCAATCTTGATATGTCCGCGTAAGGACTCTGATCTTTCCACGTAAGGAATACCAACTTCTTTCTGACTTGTCCGCGTCAGGACTCATTTTTCCACGTAATGAATCATCTCAATCTGTCCACGTAAGGACTTTCTTCTTTCCACGTTAGGAATACAGTCATTTCCGCGTAAGGAAACTATCTTCTGATATGTCCGCGTATGGACTCCATCTTTTCCGCGTTAGGAATCTCCGTCTTTCCACGTTAGGAATCACCTCTGTTGATATGTCCGCGTAAGGACTACATCTTTCCACGTTAGGAATAATAATCTCTTTGATCTGCCCGCGTTAGGGCACTGATCTCGTCTTGATTTGTCCACGTTAGGACTCAGGCGTCTTCGACTCACTGAGGAAATAACTTGCCCACGTAAGGACTCACGCGTCTTCGACTTGCTGGGGAAATATCCGCGTCAGGACTTACCCTTTGCCAACAACACGAAAAAGGATAGATTTATCCACGTCAGGATTCTTGCACCTTGTCATCACAAAGAACTACAAACTTGTCCACGTCAGGACGCACATTTCACCATTACGAATACAGATATCTGCTGGAAACAAATGATCCACGTCAGGACACCAACACGAAGAGTAACCAATCTTTTGTCAACGTCATGACCTCCCTTTCTCCAAATTTCAAAAGACCGAATCTATCCACGTCAGGATTATCACACCTTACCAATCCGGTAAAACAAACCTGTCCACGTTAGGACGCCCACTTCTGAAGGAATCCCGTCATTCTAGGAATAAATGGTCCACGTCAGGACTTAGTTCTTCAATGATCCTCACCCACAAACTGCTCAGCACTGACGTGACAGCGACTTCGAGATGAACTCTACTGGGGATGTCTGAAAACCCACTATCGGACACCTGCTTCGAAATTCTGATTCATGCGACTCGTTGATGACAAACAAACTCTACTTGGGGATAAGAAGACACTTATCCTGGCCACTCTGGTTGGGGAAAATAAGATACATTTGCATAAATGACTCTGCTAGAGGCAAAGAGAGTTTTATCACGATAACTCTGTGGGGAGTACCGCCGAAACGAACATTGTTATTGAATATCTCCTGCCGAGATCTTGATTGTTTGGTGATTTATTTGAGCAAGAGCTCTCTCCACCTGAACTACTGGAGTACAGAAACTACTTCAGCAAAATAAATGCTGGAAGGGTAACGCCGACTCGCCGGGGATAGCCTGATGCTACAAAATTATTCCAGCAAAATAAATGCTGATAGGATGAAGTCGACCCTGCTGGGAATTTGGGAACTCAAACCACCCGTCTTGTTGAAGTAACCCCCTGCTGGGGAATATAACTCAAACCAAATACCTTGTGGAGGTAACCCCCTGCTGGGGAATAGCAGATGTGCGTAGTATGATCGGACTTCCTGCTGGAGAGTGAACTGATATCACACAGGTGTCTCTGACAAAATAAATGACAGGACCTACCATCAACTCTGCTTTGGAGAGTCTTAACCTTCGAATTCCACTGGAAGGAAAGAACATTTACTGAAAAGAGAACTCCGCTGGGGATGGCTGGATTCTCTTGGGGAAAATTAACTGACTCCACTGGGGGAGAGTGCATGACCCTGCGGGGGGAGATGAACCTGTCTGAATACAGCTTTACGATCTTGGAATCACCAAACTCTGCTGAGGACGAGTAACTTCTCTGGAGCACGTCCTTTGGATAAGCTACGGCTAGCTGGGGAATTCTATCCTTTTTCAGGAAGAACATGCATGACCTGCGTGAGGATCAAGCCTTTCACTATTGCAATCTTTTGATCACCTTCCTCGTACGGTTATGAAACCTGCAACAACACAAGCAAAGCACGACAAGCCTATGCAATCCAAATCGATTCAGGTTAGTGACGTTACACTCAGTTAATTCAAAGCTTTAACAATTGTTGGCAAGGGCCAGTAATGTTATACTCATGCTAGCTTCAATAAACTTAGGCGTTTTATCATGCGCAAAACAGTAAAGAACAGGCATCAAGTACTGAATAACACATTTTCATTGATTGGGCCCCTGAATGGGCGGAGTTTTTTTTGTACACGGGATGTAACTCCTGAAAAGAGGAAGCTACACAAAGCAAATACACAAGTATGCAAGTATTCACAAGAAGCATAAATATTGACAAATTAAATTTTGTACACATGTCGGCAACTGGATGCAGATGAACATCACGAACTGATCCTCCCATGACTCGTCCGACTCTAATACTTTCCCGGTATCCCTACTTCTGAAGAGGTTGTATCCGATAACTGACTCCTCAACCATATTCTCCCGCACTGATGCTCATTGAATACCAAATTCGGACCGCAGTCATTTGCTTTTCTCATCCCTAACTTTTGCGTGAACCGCCCTTTACAGGTTTTCAGTTCACCGGGATACCCCTTTTTGCCGAAGCCGCCCAGTGTAGGTTTTCAACTTCGCGGGTGTACATTTTTTCAATTTTATCCCTAACTTTTGCCCGAACCTTTCATTCTGTTTTTTTGTTCGCCAGGATGCCCCATTTTTGCCTGGACTCTCTTTTTTCTGTCCAGCGGGTCTATTTTAAGCAAAGTATTTTTTAACTGCGTCCGAATTCACAGGTGACGCAAAGTCTTCCCCGTCCATGGTGGACAACAATAAAGCTCCTCCTGAAAAGACCTTACTGACAACGTATGGCCCTTCGTAGTTGGGGGTCCACTTGCCCCTGTGATCTGCTTGCGGCGGGAGAATCCTTTTCAGCACAAGGTCGCCCGTCTGAAAGTTTCGCGGAAGTATCTTCTTGTCGTACGCTTTCTTCATTCGTCTCTGATACAAACGACCGTATGCCAGAGAAGCTAGCCTCTTCTCATCCATCAAACTCAGTTGGTTCAATCTGTTCGTTACCCATTCTGCCTCGTCCAGCTGAACGTCTCGCAATATCCTCAGAGAAGGGATCTCCACCTCCAATGGTAACACCGCTTCCATTCCGTATACCAACGAGAACGGAGTTGCCCCGGTTGATGTGCGTACCGTCGTACGATAACCGTGCAAAGCGAAAGGTAGCATTTCATGCCAATCTTTATACGTCACCACCATTTTCTGGACGATCTTCTTGATATTCTTATTGGCCGCTTCGACAGCGCCATTCATCTTGGGTCGGTAAGGGGAGGAGTTGTGATGTTCGATCTTGAAATTCTGACAGAGCTCCTTCATCATTTTGTTGTTCAGATTAGAACCATTATCCGTGATTATCCGCTCGGGAATTCCATATCGGCAAATGATATCTCTCTTGATGAATCTAGCCACCACTTGCTTCGTTACATTTGCGTAAGACGCCGCTTCCACCCACTTGGTGAAATAATCGATTGCTACGAGTATGAACCGATGCCCGTTAGAAGCCGTCGGCTCGATCTTTCCAATCATATCGATTCCCCACATTGAGAATGGCCATGGAGATGACATCACATTCAAAGGACTCGGAGGCACATGTATTTTGTCAGCATAAACTTGGCACTTGTGGCACTTTCTTGCAAATTTGAAACAATCAGTTTCCATCGTCAGCCAAAAGTATCCTGCCCGCAGCAGTTTTCTCGTCATAGCATGCCCGCCAGCATGCGTACCAAAGGCACCTTCGTGAATTTCCTCCATGAGAAGCTTTGCCTCCTTCTCGTCCACACAACGCAACAACACCAAGTCGTGGTTCCTTCTGTACAAGACGCCATCCGGGTTCAAATAGAAATTACCCGCTAATCTCCTGAGAGTCTTCTGATCTTGACTGGATGCCCCAGCCGGATACTCTTTATTCTTCAGGAAATTAAGGATATCAATATACCACGGTTTGCCATCAGACGCTTCATCAATAGCAAATACATAAGCTGGCCTGTCCAACCGAGAGATAGTGATTTGGGGAGCTTCGTTCCAGAAATTGACCTTGTACATGGAAGACAGGGTGGCAAGGGCGTCAGCCATTTGATTTTCTGCCCGTGGCACGTGATGCAATTCAACTTTGTCGAAGAAAGGCAACAATCTCCTTGCATAATTCATATAATGTATCAAATTGGGCTGCCGTGTCTCCCATTCCCCTTTGATCTGATTCACCACCAGAGCTGAGTCTCCGTATACGTCTAAATGTTTGATTCGCAAATCAATGGCTTCTTCAAGCCCCATTATACAAGCTTCGTATTCGGCCTCATTGTTGGTAACGGCGAAGGTCAATCGGGCAGTAAACGGGATGTGCGACCCGTGCGGCGTAGTGATAATTGCCCCGATTCCGCTACCGTAAGCATTCACAGCTCCATCAAATATCATCTGCCATTTGGACCCCGGCTCTGGTCCTTCGTCTGGCAACGGCTCTTCACAATCCTTCATCTTGAGATACATGATATCCTCGTCAGGAAAGTCAAATCTCATTGATTGATACTCTTCAATAGGCTGCTCCGCCAGATACTCAGACAACACACTCCCCTTTATTGCCTTTTGCGAGACATATTGAATATCATATTCGGTCAAGATCATCTGCCACCTGGCAATTCTACCTGACAACGCCTGCTTTTCGAATATATATTTGATCGGATCCATCTTCGAGATGAGCATGGTTGTATGATTCAGCATGTACTGCCTCAAACGCTTGGCGGCCCAGGCTAGCGCGCAACAAGTTTTCTCCAGCATTGAATATCGAGATTCACAGTCTGTGAATTTCTTACTCAAATAGTAAATTGCATGCTCTTTTCTCCCCGTCTCGTCGTGTTGACCGAGAACGCAACCCATGCTTCCCTCAAGAACCGTCAAATACATTATCAAGGGTCTCCCTGCCACTGGGGGTATCAAAATAGGAGGCTCCTGCAGATACTTCTTTATTTTATCGAACGCCTTTTGACAATTATCGTTCCACGTTACAGCTTGATCTTTCTTCAAGAGTTTGAATAATGGTTCGCACGTAGCAGTCAGGTGAGATATGAACCGGGCAATGTAGTTCAATCTCCCTAAAAACCCGCGCACCTCTTTCTCTGTTTTAGGCGTCGGCATTTCTTGAATCGCTTTTATTTTAGCAGGATCGACCTCTATTCCTCTTTCGCTTACTATGAACCCCAGGAGCTTACCCGATCTCACCCCGAAGGTGCATTTGTTAGGGTTCAGCCTCAGCCTGAACTTCCTAAGCCTTTTAAATAACTTCAGCAGATTCACCAGATGCTCTTCCTCCGTCTGGGATTTAGCAATCATATCGTCAACATAAACTTCAATCTCTTTATGCATCATGTCATGAAAGAGAGTTGTCATCGCACGCTGATATGTTGCCCCAGCATTTTTCAAACCAAAGGGCATCACTTTATAGCAAAATGTTCCCCAAGGCGTTATGAAAGTAGTCTTCTCCATATCCTCTGGCGCCATTTTAATTTGATTATAGCCTGAAAAGCCATCCATGAAGGAGAATACAGAGTATTGAGCAGTATTATCCACTAACACGTCGATGTGAGGAAGTGGAAAATCGTCTTTTGGGCTTGCTTTATTCAAATCTCTATAATCCACGCACATTCGAACCTTGCCATCTTTCTTTGGCACTGGTACGATGTTAGCAACCCACGAGGGATACTTCGTCACAGCCAGGAACCCAGCGTCCCACTGTTTCTGAACCTCCTCTTTGATCTTCATTGCCATATCTGGTCGAGTTCTGCGAAGTTTTTGTTTGACAGGCGGGCAGTCTTCTTTCAGTGGCAGACGATGCACAACCATATCAGTATCGAGCCCTGGCATATCTTGATACGACCAAGCGAATACATCATTATACTCTCGGAGCATTTCAACCAGTTTTCGCTTGATATCACTCTGCAGTGCGGCTCCGATACGAATATTTTTCTCAACCCCTTCCGACCCCAAATTGATAATTTCGATGACCTCGTCGTGAGGCAGAATGGCTCTTTCCTCTTGCTTCACTAACCAAGACAGTTCTTCAGGAACATCGCTATCTTCGACAACCTCTTCTTCGGTCTGGAATACCGGGTGCTCGAAGTCGGGACGAGTCATAGGTGGTTCAAGGATGTCATCTGAAAATGTTATCCTGCAAAAGAAAGGGTTAAGTGCTTCAAAATGCGTATAAAGCGAATAACCACGTTGCCATTTTATTGAAAAATACAAAACAAGAAAGACAGGGATTACAGTATTTACACATGAAAAAAACGCCATTTATTTAATGATTAACAAAGCAATGTTTATAACAACACAGCCCTAAGCAAATCCTGATGCCCCGGGCAAGACATCAGATTATTCAACAATTAATAAAGCAAAGCATTACTGTTTAAAAGTCACAGGAACAAGCTCCTGAATGGACCAGTTGCACAGTCCTTGTCCTGGCGTGCTTGGCTGAATCCAGGCATCCATATCACAGTCGCTGTCCCCTTCATCGGATTCTGAAGCAGCATTGACAGATTCATGACATACTCCACTGGCAGAAATGGTGATTGACTTTCTGAAATGAGGGGCCCCTACAGAAGGAGTTGATGACGACGGTCGGTACCCCAGTCCGAACCGGTCCATTTTCACCGGAATGTCCAATACTTTGCCCCAGCCCTTGGCTTCTCCTGCCTTCACTAGCGCTTGAGCCTCTTTATACGAAGAAACAGCTATCTCTGGCACTTTGCTTGGCCCGGGACTCTTGTCCTTAATGCGCAAACCTTCGAATGCCTGGCATGGCGTCTCGTGGATCTCCCCGTCGACTTCCACATATTTAAACGAAGAAAGATGGCTGGCCAGGATGTCTTCTTCTCCACACACGGTGACTACGCTGTCTCCGACCATATACTTTAACTTCTGATGCAGGGTTGATGTAACTGCCCCTGCCCCGTGAATCCAAGGTCTTCCCAGCAAGCAGCTGTACGCAGGCTGTATATCCATGATATAAAACTCCGTGGCAAACACTTCCGGCCCCACTTGCAGAGGCAAGGTGATCGATCCGAAGACTGTTCTCCGCGTGCCGTCAAACGCTCTGACTACCAAATCACTTGGTGTGCACAAAATCCCTCGAACATCCAGCTTCATCATAGCCTTCTTAGGCAGCACATTCAAAGACGACCCGGTGTCAACCAATACGTGCGACATTGTCGACCCTCTGCACTCAACAGATACATGTAATGCCATATTATGATCCCTTCCTTTCGGAGTCAAGTCAAAATCAGTAAAGCCCAGACTGTGGCCTGCATTTACATGTGCCAATACTCCTTCTAGCTGGTTCACGGAGACATCCTGTGGTACAAAAGAAGTGTCCAGGACTTTCAGCAAAGCATTTCGGTGAGCCTCTGAACACAACAGCAATGACAGAATAGATATTTTGGATGGCGTTTGCTGCAGATGCTCCACGATTTTATAATCGCTCTTCCGAATTAAGCGCATGAATTCTTCGACATCCTTAGATGCTGCTTCTTTTTCATTTGCTTGAACCGGAACATTTTCCACCGCTTTCCCTTTTCCTTTCGCTATCCTTTCGGCTTCTACTTCAGGAGATATAAAGATCCTGCCGCTTCTCGTCATGCCTCCCGGGCCCACAACATTATCCACAACCTCCGCTGACTGCTTGTTAACATCGATTTTAATCCCGTCACAATACACCTCTAGCCCATATGACCATGGGACCGCTTTCGTGCTCTCATACGGGATTGGCCCGGCTTTAGTTATAGTAATCGGTGGTCGCTGAGCTGGTGCTGAAATAGTGATCGTCTTCCTAGGAATTGTCACTGTGGCAACATCACTCCGATTATCCATTACTGCCCCTGCAGGCTCATCAGTTGCTGTTCTGTCAAACTGCAATACACCTTCATCAATTAAGGCCTGGATGCCTTTCTTCAAATCCTCACACCCCCCAGACAGGGCCCAACAATCTAAGCAGTACTCATTACAACCCGGGTAAACACCTCCCTGCAACAGTCGGCTTTTTATTTCGCTCAGCGGCGTCTTTAAATCCTCAACATTCATAATCAGATTCAGCCCTTCCTCAGTCAGCACGGCATTCGCCCCATGATTAGGCATGGGTTTCTGGACTATATTCGCACCGGTCGTTCCGAAGTTGATAGACTTGTTGTCCAAGAGATCCTGCACAACGTGCTTAAAAGCATGACAACCTTCAATATCATGGCCCGGGGCCCCAGAATGAAACTCGCAGCGCCTATTTGCATCATAGCCGAACGGGGGAGTTCCCGTTATCGGTGCCAAGGTTCTTTTCTCCACTAGATTCAATCCCAACAAGGTCTGCAATAAATCAGCATAGTTAGAGGGAGGCTTCTCGAACACCCTTCTCGGCTTACCACCCTGGAATCTTCTCTGAGCTTGCTGTGCCCCCTGCTGAGGCTGCTGCTGCTGTGGCATTGGTTGCTGCTGAACCTGTTGTTGTTGCTGAATTGGTTGCTGTTGATAAGGAATAGTGACACTCGACACTTGCTGCTGCTGACGATATTGATTTCTTCCCCTGCCTCGGCCTCGGCCTCGGCCTCCAAATACCGCGCTAGATTCGCCCTGACGGCGCCCACCATAAGCTTTCCTATTACTGCCAGATGCAGCTGACTCGTCAACTTGGAACTTTCCTTGCTTAATGTTCCGCTCAATCTTTTCACCCATCAGAATCAGATCTGAAAAACTAGCCAGAGACGTATGGAACAACATATCATGAAACAGCCCGGTGAATGTACCAACAAACATATCGTTCATTTCTTTATCTTCCACAGGAGGACGGACCCTGGCAGCCATATCGCGCCACCTTTGCGCGTATTCTTTAAAACTCTCCCCCTTCTTCTGCGAAAGCCCGGCCAACTGGACCCGATTGGGTGCCAGGTCACTGTTATATTTGTAATGGGCTACGAACGCCTCCGCTAATTGCTTCCAAGTCTTAATATCAGTGGGCTCCAACCCCATGTACCACTCTAGGGAAGGACCCGATAGGCTATCCTGAAAGAAATGCATGAGCATTCTTTCGTCAGTGGAGTATGCAGACATCTTTCTGTAATAAGCTCGTACATGAACCTTCGGACATGTATCTCCTTTGTACTTATCGAACGCAGGCGCTTTGAACTTGATTGGCACCCTCAGCCCAGGTACCAAGCCCATTGTTGCCATGTCCAGTCCTACAGCACTCTGATTTAGGACTCCCTTCATTTGCTCTTCCAGCATTCTAATCTTTTGAGAATCATCCATCGGCCCGTCAAAACCCCCTCCAGAGAAGGCGTCCTCCTGTTGATCCTCTTGCCACATACCGTTTCCAGCCCCGTATCCATCATACGCATTATTACGTCCAGCTCTGACCTGATTCATCCCCGGAACTCGGCCTCTGTTGCCATACCCTTGAACACCTCCAGCAGGACCACCAGCCATAAAACCAGCACCGTTTCCGTTTCCAAAACCTCCGTAGCCCTGATTGACCATACCATAACCATCTTGCCCAAAGCCTTGAGCATTAAAGCCATACTTGCCAGTGTTGTCGAATCCCTGATCGTTGAATCCGAACCCAGCATTGACAAAGCCATTACCTCCGAGATTATCTCCCACATTGACATCACCCAGCCCAGCGTTATGGACAGCAGTTTCATTTCCAACTCCGACGTTACCATTCACAGCAGCGGTAGCGTTGTTGACGTTAGCAGCATTCACATTGACGACAGGCGGAGCCACTGGCGTTGGAGTGCCATCTCCATGAGCAGTATCAACCCGGACAGACTGATGATCTTCGTTACCATGACCAGCGTTGCGAGCCAATAGAGGCTGGACCATGGCCTGCAAGTTCTCTTGCCCTTTTGCTATAGCCTCCATGGTCTGCATGAAGAGGGCGAGCTTCTCGCGTACATCCTGCATCTCATTCTGAATCTGGTCCATGACTTTCCGACAGTTGGATCGTGTAGAATAGCGGTGCGGATGTTGATCTGGAATCCTGTTAAGTACCTTAATCAAAGCAGGAGATAAGACACCATTCAAAGATTACCTGTTATGCAATATGAATATGAATGCAATGCAATGTGTCTGTGCATTAGGGAAGTTCATTCCCCCAGTTCTAGTGCGAAGGTGCCGGTGCGGTGACAGTGTTGACAATAGGAATATCGGAGCTGGATCATAGAAAGCCTCATATATAACAGAGAGAATCAATAAGCCCAGGGTACAATATCACTGAGAGTACAAAGATGGCATGACCTCCACCAACAATCCTGGTGATGGTCAGCACTATGCAAATAAAGCATACAAATAATGGAACGATCAAATCCTCCCAAAAGTTTGGTACTCCTCTATCAACTTCTTGGTCTCCGGATGGCTTGGTCGATCGAGCAGCCCTTCAACAAGCTGGTTTCTCTTCTTAAGGACACGGCGTACGTCTTCAGCAGTTTCTTCCCATGCTGCTTCTCCGAAGCAATCTTCTAACTTTCGCTTCTGGGACACTGCTTCATCTCTGGATTTGATTGCTTTGTTCAGGGCATGCTGGACACTATACCGGTTCATCACTTCCTCCTCACACTTCTTGATGCTAGACTTCAACTTCTCTTCGAGGTCGGAAATTTGCTGCTTTAGCTTATCTTCCCTCTGCTTGTTGTTGGTGAGAGTAGCATTCCAAGTCTTGTTGCAAGAAGATATCTCTCGGTGTGCTGCGTCAAGCGCCTTCTTTTTGGCTTCCAGCATGTCATGGGAACTTCTGAACTCTTGCCCCAGACGTTCACGCTTCTTCTTTTCCTCGGTCAACTCAGCTCCTAACCGGTTTACCAGCTCAATCTGTTGTTGGAAAGCATATACGGCCTTGTTCTTCTCACTGCGTGCCTGGGCTAGCTCTTGCTCTAACCCTTCATTAATCTTCATCAAGGCTTCTTTCTCCCTCACAACCTGTTCATATGCTTCTCTAGAAACAGTAGTCGGCTCTTCTACCGGAATAGGAACAAGAATTGGTGCCTCTGGAAATGGCATCTTCAACTGACTAGCCCTCTCCTGAATCCAAGCTCTATAAGGTGCATAGGCCTGACAGTCATTCTTTCCTAACAACGGCTTCCCTTTGCGGTTAATACGCGTCCAAGCATGTCGCAACTTGGCTAATAACTCCCCCTTCACGTCACCGGTGAAGTACAGAGATTCCTGTACTTCTTCCTCTTGAGGTGGATTCTTCAGCGCATATCCGAACTGGCGAATGAATAGAGAAGGGTTGTAATTGATACACCCTTTTCTTCCTATCAATGGCACATTAGGGTACCCAGCACAGCTAAAGATGAGCTCAGATCCCAACAGGTCTCTATCAAACCACTCCATATCTTCCGACGATAGCCTCATCAGACGCTCTGGCCAACCAACTGGAACTGTAGTCTCTGCAGTAGATCCTCTCTTAGGAAGGTGACTCTCAAACCACATACTCAACAAGGGTACACACAGATGAACATTCTTCCCTCTTCCCTTCTCATTCTTATAATGCAGTGAGTGGTAGAGATCTCCGAGTAAGGTAGGTACAAGATTACCAGCGGCGAACAAGTAGAAAGCATCGAAGTCCACAAAATCCGGTATATTGGGGAACAGTACTATGCCATAAATGCACAAGGCCAACACAGCATTGAAAGCAACCCAGCACCCATTCTTAGCATACTCTTGGGCTTTACCAACTAAGAACTGAAATGAGAAGCCTGGAACTCCACGGGAAACAGTAGTCACAAGTTCAGAAGCATCAACATGCAAGGCTTTTGCCAATTCCTCCGGCTTGGGTTTGGCATCATAATGGATGAACGGAACCTGGTTCTGCACAGGCAGCTCAACATACTCAGCGTATTCCTCCAGAGTTGGTCCCATAATAAAGTCAGAGAACGTAAAACACCTCAAAGCAGGGTCGTAGAATTGCATCAAAGCATACAGCCCATCTAACTCTACCTCTGTAGGTTTGCACACCAATCTCAATAATCTACCATAGCTCATCCGGAAACTCCTACGAACACCCTCATCAGCAAGAGAGATCAACCCCAGTAGAGGAACAATATCAGGCGTAGGCAATTTGTAAGCAACTGTTCTCCGTAGGCTAGTCATGATCAAACACTCAGAAGTCTGGGCACTAGAACTAGGGAAATGCAAATGCACCTGCAGCACAGACACACGTTAGTGAAATGCAAATGATAATGTATATGCAGGGATGCAATGCAAGTAACATTCAACAGGGACCAAAGCTGCAGCTGAATAGCCTAAACCCAATCAAGAAAGGTCTCAGATAGACCATCCAGAAGTCATCAACCCTGGTCTCAGATAGACCTAAAATAGAACTCCAACACTGGTCTCTGACAGACCTCAAACCATAACTCACTGGTCTCTGATAGACCTCAAATCACATCCATAATTGGTCTCTGACAGACCTCAAAACACCTCCCAAATGGTCTCTGACAGACCTCAGAATACATCTCCAAATGGTCTCTGACAGACCTCAGAATAAATCTCCACATGGTCTCTGACAGACCTCAGAATATATCTCCACATGGTCTCTGACAGACCTCAGAATAAACCTCCACATGGTCTCTGACAGACCTCATGACTCTCCATAAATAACCAAGATCTCTGATCAAGAACAAACCGGTAGTCTGGAGGTCTAGTTACCTGCATACCCCTGAATCCCCTCACAGGTGGGTGGCCCTATAACTGGCACAAGGTACGGCATCCTATGCGGTCGTCGGCGTCACAGACTTTCAGGGTTGATGATACGATTCCCAGAAGGAGTGGCATCATCAATTCCTGAAGAGGCCTCACTCAGCCAACTTCCAAATGATCGGTCCCCAGAGTCGACAATCCAACTAACCAGCAACCCACGCCAACCAAAGGAAGGGGCAGGAGGCCAACCAGAGGAACCTCGTCTGAGTGTAGATTTCATGGGACACCAAAGCAAGCAAGGCAAGCGGGCGCCCACTAATTTCTACTCTAATTCTAGGTGCACTCAAGCCCAGGTCCGGCTTATCTCTCAATATCAGAACACCCGTCACACCCCAGATACAGCAACAATAATCAATATATAAAGCTGAAAATACAAGGTTAGAAATATAAAATAACTCCATGCAAAATCCTCGACGGGAAAACAAGCGTTAGGATTGACTCTCTCAAGGGACGTTGGATCCCAAATGCATAAGAACCATCGCAGTCCTTAGCAGCCAGGGGACGCTGATCCCCAGCAGAGTCGCCAGCTGTCGCTACTGCGAAAATCGGCGCCGGCTGAACAGAAGAGTCGCCACCGTGCGTTATTTATCCCACGGGAGGGAAAGGAAACGCTCAGAGTAAACCTCGCACAATACGGGAAAGGTATGGTCATCGCAACCAAAACCTGGATTCGGGAGTCGGTTACGCAAGGGGAAGGTATTAGCACCCCTCACGTCCGTCGTACTCGACGGGATCCACGCTTGTTTTCGGGTATGGATTGTTATTCTATCTAAACTATAGGTCAAGGGTTAAGAAAGAAAAGAGAATGAAAATAAAATGACTCGGCAAAGTGTCGCACTTTATGCCTACGTATTCCCGTCTGGAACGAGAAATCAGAGTCAACGTAGTTCGCCTACCTACGGGAAAGGAGGGGAAGGTTGCTCGCTAGGATATCGCATCCTATGCCTACGTACTTCCACACTGCGTGGAAGATCAGAGCAAACGTAGTTCGGGCCACGTACGACACAAGCTTGTCTTGATTGATTTTATTCCTTCTGAAAAAGGTTTTTCTGATTAACAGTCCAAGCGGACAAAAGATGATGGCTTGATGAGTTCACATTCTTTTACGGAAGAAGTGTCTTTTATTGTGTTTGAAATCTTTATGTGTTTTTCTGTTTGTTTTGAGGAAGAAAGAGACAGAACTCTAACCTACGGTTGCGAAGGGAAACAAACTAACCTAGTGTTATCATGCATGGGTTAAGACCTAGTGTCTATCATGCTCCTCTCTTGCACAGAGAGAAACAGAGATCCTACGGGATAGGCAGAAACAGAAACAATAACAGATATATATACAGTAAAGCAGTAAAATGCATGGATGCAACAGTACAAGCGAGGCAAGGGAGTCCCACTCAACCTCGAACCTAGAAAACAATAGGCGAAAGTGAACAGACTTCACTCTCAACCCAGCAGGGTAAACAGCAAACAATACAGTTCAGAAAACCAATCAATACACCAACAAATGAAATACAGCAGAAGCAACAGCATCAGCAGCTCTGAATCAACAACTAGCTTCAAGCAATCTCCAATCATTCACAAACTTCAACAAGCATCAATCTCCATCTTCATGGCCTTCAGGCAAGGGCTTTGATCATCAGTCTTCCATCTGCAATGGCTCTTCTTCAAGCTCAAACCTCCAGGGTGAGGGATTAGTCACAAGAGTGAATTGGGTGTTAAGCAATCAGCTGACTACCAAAGGTGGTGAACAGACTGCTTCTAACACCAGAGACATTTTCTCTCAAGAGTTCTATCTCATAGACACCATCACCAAGCCTTCCAAAGGAAGGGGGTGAGTGTCTTAGAGAGACTCTGAATCACAGAGAAGAATGGATGCAGACAAGGCAATCCATGTTTGAGAAACAATCATTCTAATCTAGAGCTCTGCCTAGCTCCTAAACCCTAGTCTCCTCAGCAACTGCTAGCAAGAAACTCCTCCTCAACTCTGACAGTTGATCTTCAATCTTTGAATCTCCAATGGCTTCATCTTCACAAATCTTCAGCTTCCCCAGGGCCCCAGACAAACCCAATACCCAATCAAACAAGCAACAATCCCCAGAGGGCACACCACACCAAACAGCAGATATACAAACAGTAATAATATCAGTAGGGGAATCCTGATTTTTCTAAGGGATCTAATAGCTACCCATAGCCCCTATAGTCCCATAGCTAAACTAGTCAAACCCTAAGTCCTAAGGGAAAGAATTGAACTTCCTAAGTTGTCACCTAAAACCCTAGTTTTGTTCATGATATTCAAGCATTTATTAATCACCTAAAATTAACCTCTAAAAATGGGAGCTAAAATATTTCTGTAAGCCTAATATCTCATCTAAACAATATGAAAAGAATGATCAAAAAATATCAAAGCAAGTGAGAGAACAAAAATCATAAAAAAATGCATGAAATGAATTATTTAATATGACATTTATTTAGAAAATATGAAAAAAATATGAAATAAAACTAAAAATGAAAATTTATTTTCCTATAATATTCTAGACATTTTAATGAAAATATGGTAAAAAGAATGGATTAAAAACATTTTTTATGAATTTATTATGATTTAATGAAATTGGTGAAAAATTAAAATGAAATAAGAAAAAATAAAAAATGAATTAAATGAGCCAGAGGGGGTGCATTCAGTAGGCGCGCTCAGTTCATTATTGGATGGGCCAGACAGGGTAGGGTGCGCATAGCAAATCAATTCAGGCCCAGAATCACTTCAGAGTTATTGAAATCAAAGAAAATCAGCAGGGGGTGAAAATAGAAACCAAACCACGTTGAAATTTGGAATTGGGCTCACATTGGGGGTGTGGATAGCATCACAAGCTGAGGCCCGCCCGTTTCAATTAATGAAACGGTGCGTTTGGCACCCAGTCAACTCCCTCCAAAACAGAATTAAATAACAGCCATTAGATCTCTCCCCAAGTCAAGAGTCTTCACACGCATTGGACGGACCAGATTATGTCTTCCCCACTTGGATCTGAAACTAGGGTTTCCTTTCACCATGAACATCCATGCACGCATAACTTCCTCCTCTCTGTTCTCACTCCACACGCAACGAATCCTCACGCCATAAACATGAAATCTGCTCAAAATCTTTCACTCTACAATCCTATGATCTCACATCAATCTGAAACTCAATAAATCTCTCAATCCGATAGCATCAATCTCTGATTTCCATGGAAGGACACTGATATGCAACATCACCATTCTCAATCAAACTTAACCTAAACTGAACTACAACTAATGGAGGTTAACCTATGCTATCAAGTTGCAATTATAACACATTCATCCAAGAGATTCGAACACAAACAGATTATGGCACCTGCTAACAAACCTCACCAAATCGTTCCAAACTCACCTAAACTAATCTCCTAACCACCTAGATCAATTCTACACTAACAAAATCATGCCTAACTAACTGAATCGAGCTGTGTGATTGAAAACTTACCTTATGCAAAATCTTGCAAACAGCTATGGAGATGGAAGATCTGAGGCTTTGAAGTGTTGAATCTTGATCAATCCTTGAGGAACTTGATTCTGTATGCACAAACTTGGAGGTTCCTTGCTTGAATCATGCAATCCACTTGAACTTGTAATTTTGATGATCTTGAGAAAAGCACTCGAAAATGGATGATAACTACCAGAAACTTGCTTCAATTATGATCTATGATGATGATGGAGTGAAATTGAATTGATTATGATGAAGATTGATGAAGAATTTGAGAGATTTGGAATGAAACTTTTTATGAAAAAAGTGTGAGAAATCTTGTGAAATTCTTGGTACAAATGAGGCCAACCCTTGATCAATGCACATTTCATGAATATATAGGCCCCAAATGAACATTCTAGATCCATCTTGCACATTCCCTTGCTTTCCAACTTTGGTTCATTTTGATCATGTTTCTTAAATGATAAGCAACCATGGATAACTTCATTTTTTCCTTCTAAACTCAAAAAAGTGGGTGAACCATTGTTCTTAGAATTGTTTTTCCATTCAAAATCATATATTGGAAGTCTCCATTTGGACTTGTAAATCTCCCAAACCATTTTCCAACTTGAAATTATTCACTTTATAAGCCTTTTTAGTTCATATTTTGACCAATCATGCAACTCCATGCTATGAGCTTCTCCAATAACTTGTGACCTTCTTTCTAGACTTAAAATCCCATTTGGAGCAAGTTTGATGTTGTAATTTTTTCCATTTGAGGCCTCCTTGTATGAGTTTTGGACATAGGTTAAAATGACCTGTAATTCACAAATGCCCAAAATACCCTTTGCTTGTCAAGACCATAAGTTGAGTTCTCCACATCATATGAAGGCATGCCATACCATTCTAGAAAGCTAAGACAATGAGGAACAACTCTTATGTTGACCAAGAATTCATTTGAAATCTCCTTGAGGGGCAAAACTAGTTTGGAAGTCAAGTCACTTTCACAGACAAAAATTCAGATACCTCAGATGACCTGTAACTTGCAAGGACCATAACTTGAGTTCTATAAATCTCCTTGAGGTCTTCCACCACTCAAATTAAAGGTCTTGAGATCCTCTACAAGTTTCATGTTGGCCAAGAAGCCATTTGAAGCTAGAATTTTGACTTATCTTGCTTGGAAATTTGACCTAAACTAGGGGATTTTACAGAGAAACCCTAATTTAGTAACTCCTCTTCTCCTTGATTTCTCTTGAATTCTCCTTGTCATATCTCCATATCCTTCTTCATATATCAAATGTTGATCCCCACATCTCTCCAATAGACTTGAATGCCCTCTTAAGTCAGTCAATTGACCTAGGGTTGACCTAGGGTTGACCCAGATGAAACCCTAGTTGACTGTCTTCAACTATAGCTCTTGTGCCTTCATCAATGACTTGTTTTCCTCCAAATGACTTTATAAGTCTCTCAAGATGTCTAGATGCTCTCCATGCCTTCAATCCACAGCTCATAACCCTCTTGTTGATCCTCAGATACCCTCAGCTAGGAGATAGACTCAAGGCTTGATCTGCTGAACTCTTTGCTTTCAAATTCTTTCCTGATGACTTGAATGAGATTGAATTGGGATAATAACCTCTTGCTAGGCCTCTAGAGATGAAAATAATGATTGGTCCCCTGGTGAATGACTTGCTATGCTTATGCTATGCAGATGGTTAGTCTATGTACATAACTCTACATGCAAATGCTAATGATGATGAAACATAAATCCAAGGAATAAGGTTGAGAAAATTTTAGGGTGCAACAGCTAGGCAGTAGGAGGGATGTTTGCTGCAAGTGTGTCATAAAGTTTCTCTTTCTTCCCTTTCTTTGATTAAAATAATCCCACTTGCCTCCAACTTGCAAGTCTCATTAAACCTCCTCATTTTCTGCATTTCTTCCTCTCATATCCTCTAAATATCAGATAGAAACATGATCCAAGGGCTGAGAATAGCTCAAGTGATCAAAGGATGAGTTTGTGAAAAATTGAAAGTGTTGGACTCAAGTGTTGAAACCTCATCTTGTTGAATTCATAACTCTCAACTCATAAGGGCTATGGAGGAGTTCTAGTACATTTTGGAAATCCCTCATGTAGCTCTACAACTTTTATGTTTTCATGAGTTTCAGATTCCCAAAGGAACTTGGCCTAAAAACCTCTCAAAGTTGCTGAAAAACATGCCTAAAAAGTGAAATAACAGAATTTTTCTAAGTTACTTTTCCTTCTTGTAATAAATTTGGTCATAACTCCAAATCTATGCATTTTCTGCTCATGGACCACTTTGGGACTTTTGTAGGACTTTCCAAAAGCTTTCCAATGCGCTTTGAACCAACTCAATTGGATGTGTGGTTAAGGAGTTATGGTCTTGCCCCTTTCAAAACCCTAATTCCCGATTTTTGTGATTACTCCCTAATCCTTGATCCAATGGTCATGAAACTTCATGGGTAGGTGCAATATGTCATTAGGAACATTTTTGATTCCCACCTTGAGGTCAAATTACTTATGAGTGAAGAGTTGACTTTTCGGTCAACCGAACGATCGATCGGTGACTACCAAGTCGGCTGTTGATGCTCCGGGTCTTTTGAGGCCTTGAAACTTCTTGAGTAGACTTTACCAAGCCATATGAACTTTATGGACCATGATCCCACCATTGTAACACCTTTTAAATCAAAATTCAAATCACAGTTGACTTTTCCTGATCGAAAACCCTAATCGGGTATCCTGGACTGCACTGTTCTCAATCTTTGGGTGGCAACCTCAAATTGGATTCATACTTGACCCCATGGAGTATGTTTGGTGATGTGGAGGATTATTTCATGGAGAATCAATCCAAGACATAGACTATCAACCCTCGAAACCTCGATTTTCGGCTGTACGGGGCCCTGATTCCTATATCTTAACAAAGACAAACTTGAAACAGGTTAAGGTTAGATAATCAGATGAATATGACCCTAAGATGATGATGAAGATCTAAGGGGTCAAAATTTAGGGTATGACAGTTCGTCTGGGGGATTTTATAAAAATTCTTCGACAAGAATCCCAAAGGTGCGTTAGGCGAGTGCTTCCAACTAAGTATACTCTAGACAATTTCAAAGGCCACCTTCATATTGGCATAGAACACGTACTTGTGGAGTCTCCAATATATGAAGGTGTGGAATGGGAGGTTCTTCGACACAACTTCCCTTTTATTTATATTTATATTTTTAATTCACCTTATACTAATTGCATTGATTTTCTTTTGCAGCTGTGAAGACTCCAGCCAAAAAACCTACTCCCGTCAAAAAGGAAGGCGCCAAAGAGGAAAAAGAAGAGGTAAACACCCAGAAACCCGCAACAAAGGTAAACCTTTAGGCTCATCATTTCTTCTTCTTTTTATCATATTGCCTTCTCAATCTAACATCTAAAATATAATACTTTTGCAGGGTAGTCGGAAACCACCTCTCTGACACCTAAAAAGAGAAAGCAAAAAGAACCTGAGGTTCATGTAATTGAATCCGATGATGGGGATGCTTCGCCAGACCACTCCAAACACACCAAAAAGAAGAAGCAGACGAAAATTACTGATGCAGGCTTTCAACCTCAACCAAAACCAAAACCTCCTACCCCAAAGGTGGTAGAAACTGATGTTACACCTCTTAGCGAGAAATCAATCGACAAGAAGAACCCTGATCAGGTAGAGAGTGATAACTCTAGCCCTGGGACTGAAAATCGTAAGGTAAAAATATTTCTTCTTCATCTTTGAGTTTTATGGTTGTTTTCGCCTAACATGCTTCTAATCCTTTCTTGATTTCTTCTTCTTAGGATGCCAAAGATAGCAATGGGCATCCCATTGTACAACAAATCATCCCTACCACAAGCATTCATCCTACCTATCATCCGACAATCCCTTATGAGACTTCTCTTAAGGATTCCACGAAGGAATCTGTTGATGAAGTGAGCCAACTAGCTGGCGATGAAAAGAAATCACCACTCAAGGCCACTACTGAGCTCTCACATACCAACACACCTAATCAAGAGAAAAGCCTAGCGAGAGAGGAAGTATTAGTTGATTCCACGGAGACACTGAAATGTCGTCTACAAAATAAGTCGAAGACAAATCTGAAGATGGCTCCCCCATCAATCAACAAGATGGTGGCGGCGAAAAGGGTGAAGAGGATGAAGGGGAGGAAGAGGATCACCCTATGTTTGATTTTGAGACTAAAGTCATCGTGGAGGATGAAGATGAAGAAGAAAAAGAGAAAGACAAAGCTGAAAATGAAGACGAAAATGAAAAGCAATAAGATCAATCAAAAACTGACCCACATCTAGATGCTTTGACTAACACAAACTCTACTAGCCTTTCACACGAAGAGGTAGAGTCCTTAAAAGTGCAGAGGCCACTGGAACATTTAAAAGCCATGATCAGCTATAGATATAGCGTTGGTTATAAGAGTACTAGTACTTCAACTGCCTCTGGAAATCAGTCAGCCAATAAGCCTGAGGGTGACTTGCTTCCCCAAATCAAGGAGAAGGTGTTAAATGATAATTTGTTCCAACTTTTGGAAAAAGATACTTCTGCCAGTTTTAGAGTTTCAAGAAACTCTTAAAGCAAGTCAATGTGTTAGAGGTTTCTCCAGAAGTTGTTGATGCCATAATGAAGCTGAGCACATTGATTGATCTTGTCGTTGCTGATCTAGATCTTCTTAGAGATTTCTCAAACAGAATTAACAAAAAATCAGAGATCCAATTGGCTGAATGGGATGCAGCCTCCGAATCCACCATGAAGGCTTCAAACTTGGAAAAGGTCTCTGAGCAAAATAAGAAAGAAATTGAAAGTTGTGATAAAAAATATCTGAGAATGGGAGAAGCATATTAAAGCTTTACAAATAAAATTTTCTCAGGCTAAGCAACATAAAGACGAACTTCTCAAGTTTGACCAAGAAGAAGTGGCCAAAGAACTCAATGTTGGAATGTATCATGTCGACAGAGCCCGAAAGATCGGAAACGAAATCGAATACCTTTCGACCAACAAGGCTCTCTATGAACGTCGCTTGATTCTTTAGAAATCCAAATATGAGAAGATGAAAAACTCTCTCCAATTATAGGCTTAAATTTCTTTAAATACTTACCATTTACCTTCAAGATTCTTCTATCTTTGTTTAACTCTTCAATCTCATATGCGCCATTTGAAAATACTTTAATAATTGGATAATGACCTTCCCACTTAGGGGACCATTTTCCCTGGGTCCTATCCTTTTTATCCATGGGCAGAATCACTTTTCAAACTAAATTTCCAGTTGAAAATGATTTAACTTTCACCTTTTTGTTGTATGACTTTTCCACTTTCTTCTTTTTCCTTTTTAATAACTCTAAGGCATTTAGTCTTTCTTCGTCCAAATCAACCATTTCGTCTAACATCATATTCCAATAGGAATCATATGGAATTTCATGTTGTGTCTGAATTCTGGTCGACTGTAAATATACTTCGACTAGTAACACAGCATCATGACCATAGGTTAGTCGAAAGGGTGTAGTATTTTTAGTATCTTTAGGGGAGGTTTGACAAGCCCACAAAACTTGGTCCAATGTCTTATGCCAATTTCTTAGCTTCTTCCTCGCATGCTTCTTAAATAGCCCAATCACCACTTTATTTGTTACTTAGACTTGACCATTAGCCTAAGCATAATAAAGTGTGGATATTAAGAGTTTGAATCTTGTTTCTTTAGCAAAATCTTGCATCTTTCGACCAGTAAAAATTGATCCCTGATCTGTTGTAATAATTAATGGGATTCCAAACCTGTAGATAATGTGCTTTTGAATGAATTCGATCACTGCATCCTGATCCACGTTTACCAAAGGTATAGCCTTAATCCATTTAGTGAAATAATTTATTCCTAGTAAAATGTATTTTTGACTCTTAAATGATGTTGGTCGAATTTCATCCACTAAATCCAAAGTCCAACCTTTGAAAGGCTAAGGCTTCACTGAAATTCTGGCAAGCACACGATGGATGTTATTGCCAAAGTTATAACATCCACTGTGACATTGACTATTGTACTAAATAATTAAGCTATAAGTAAAAGCAGTAAATAACACAGCAGTTGTTCACCCAGTTCAGTGTCAACAACACCTACATTTGGGGGCTACTAAGCCAGGGAGGAAATTCACTATTAGCAGAATCAATTCAGAGTCAAACACACCAGTTTTCACTCCTCAGTTAATCTCTACCCAATGATACTTTAACCTAGAGACACTCTAGACCTGAGTATTCCCACTCACTTCCCCTCAATCACACCACAGTGATATCCAATTACAGTTTCAGAATAAAGATGAAGACACACTTCATACATACCTTGATTTTGCTTCAAAGCTTTGATCAAGAACACATCACTCTTGCTTAACGGCTTTGAGTGTTACAGTGAACACACATGTTCATACACAATAAACCAGAGCAATCATACAACCTACAATTTCTTGGCACCCAAGGAATCCTAAGATCCCTAGACACGCGTGAAGAACCAAGTTTTTCACTCACAAAACACACGTGAAGAGCTACACTCTTCACTCACAAATATGTCTACCACAAAGTATCAAAAGATACAAAGGGTGACTTACACACACAAGGGACTCTCAAACCCTAGACCTTTATTTGACACTCAAGTTGTTCTTGATGTGAGTGATTGATTTCTAGGATTTCTCCTTCTGATATTTATAGCGCATACAGTCTTTTGGGCCTTGGTGCACATAGTTAGGTTTAATCATAACAAACCTTACTCTTCAATTCTCTGCACGCTTGCCCTTTAATTCAGGATCATTTGTTTCGCTTTAGGGCTTCTCAAATGTCTCTTGTCATTCAGCTTGAGCTCCTGATTTGATTCCTGATTTCTAGATACCATAAAATCTAACTTGCCCACTGGATGTCATACGGTCAGTGTCATGACATTCTGTATGACATTCAGCTTAACTTATAGTTAACTTACCCTGCACACACATCATTAAGTATGTCCTAACATTCAGTACGACATACATGCAAACTCTAAAGTTTTGCCATAAAATGCAGCCAATCAAGAGCACTTACAAACTCCCCCTTTGGCAAATTTTTGGCTAAAACACCCTGTTAACATATCAGAGTTTACACACAGCAGAAGACTTATGATGTGTCTTGTCATGCAGGAAAGTTACTAGCTCAAACCACTCTCAGAGTCCTCACAGTTAGCTCTCACCTTGTTAACCATTTGTTAGTTACCACTACAGATGTCACACTCTGCTGAGTAACACACTGGGTTACTCCCCCTCAACTGATGCATATCCTCTCAGCTGAGCACACAACCTGTAAGTAGTCTGCAGTCACACATATTCATCCAGTCTGTTCTGGATGCTATGACCTTCAGGATGACATCCTGAAGTCACACACACCTGTGCTACTTCCCCTAAAGATATGCACAACACACTCTGCTACAGACACACACAACTCCTAGACACCTTTTAGGATCACACAAGTTTAGTAACATCCACAATCAATACACACATCAGAGTTTACCAACAGCACTAGACAGCTGTTAACACACACATCCTCAGCAGCACCTACAAGCATGATTATAACATGTGCACATAATAGCACATATGCTAGCCCACCTGTTCTTCCACCTGCTGTTATTATCACCTGTTGTTACTATCTCTCCCCCTTTTTAGCCACAAATTAAGATCTAACTACTAACTTAGCACAGATCAAAAATTGTAACATTACAACAGTTAGGGGCACATTAAACACACTGCTCATAGAGAGCATCACAATTACAGATTGTCTATCAATTCCTACAGAAGGCTAACTAATCAACACAAAACAACAACAACACCTCTGTCTGCACTCACTCAATGGTCACAGCAGGCTTAGTCATTAATCTTGTTCTTCAGCTGAGCTGAACCTATCCTCCTCAGATTCTTCAGAGCTTCCTTCTGCATCATCAGTATCTTCTTCTGAGTTGTCAGCAGCTTCCTCTGAGCTAGCTTCTTGGCCATCAGTTTCCCTTATACCATCATCATCAGTGAGCTCAGTATTCTCATCTTGCTCTAGAAACCTTAGCAGTTTTTCAAGGGTTTGCTTCCTTGCATCCAGTTCCTTGCATGTCTCTTTGATTATTGCCATTACTTCAGCTTTTCTGGCTTTAGGACCCCTTTGCGATGTCGCAGTCGATGTCATGGCAATGTCTGGAACATGGGTACCTTGAAACAACTTGTTATGGAAGGCTAAGGGAGTTTCTCTTTTGCTAGATACATCACTGGTCTTGAGGATATTTAGAAATTGTGCTAACATGATTCCACAAATGAGTGAAGGAAATGCTATGGGTCCTTTGATGCTATAGCTACCAGCATGCTTCATAGTTTGATTGAAGATGTAAGTGCCATAATCCAATTTGGTCCTGGTCCCAACAACATAGATAACTCTCCCCAGGACAGTGGCCACTGATGATTTATGATTAGTTGGCACCCAGTTTGCAGCATCAATCTTGTGCAGCATAGCATATTTCACACTTATTTTGCTGGCAGCAAGCTTCCCTTTTGATGGCCACTTTCTGACTTGATTTCCAGTGATAACTTGGCACATTTTGTTGTCAGAGATGTTTAAATCAGGCTGAGCCTTATTTGATCTTCCAAGGAATTTGTTGATGGTACTGGGAGTGAAGATGACACCATTTCCTCTCACATAGACTTTCCCAAACTCAGTGGATTTTCTATCAGCACATTCATCAGATAGATTTACTATGAATTCTTTGACCAGAATTTCATAGCATTAGGAGAACTGAGTTACAGTTTTCATCAAACCTGCCTCACAAATGACGGCCATGATCTCCTTGTTCTCAAGAGCAGTTTGTGCGAGCTCTCTCTCCAGGGCCAACCTCTTTTGATACACATATTTCCATCTGACAACACACGACAGGTAGTGAAAAGATATGTTGTCAATTGGCATTTTAGGGATATTTGCATCTAATTTGCTGGTAGATGGTTTCTTCTTAGATTGGATGTCAGTGACATCAACAGCAACATCAGAATCTGTTTCTTGTTCTGAACTAGATTCAACCTTTCTCCTTTTAGTGGTTACTTTGCTCCACCCTTTGGAGGGTCCAACTTGAGTCCTCTTTTTTCCAGCCTTCCTAGTGGGGATGTCTTGCTCAGCAGTCTTCTCAACCGCCCTTTCTGTGGAACTGTCTTGCTCACCAGTTTTCTCAACAGCCTTCTTCTTGAGGGGGCTTTGGTCAGCCACCTTTTTCCCTTTTCTTGTCATCAGCCTTTTGGTTATGCCCGGATTGATCTTTGCTATGAGGTCATTGTCAGAATATTCCTCTAGGTCTACCAACTCAGTGTTTTTGGTGCCTTGAATATCATCAATCATTTTCTCAGCACCTTTACCTTTGTTCTTCCCTTCTGATGTAGGTTCTTTCAATGTTTTGACATTGTGAGAGACATCAACTTGATCATCCTGGTTAGGATCATTCCCCTTTTTGTTGGATGGTGTGGGTATGTTGAGTGCGTTGGCCACCATATCTGCAATTTTAAGGTGTGTTCTTCTTGCTTCCTCTCCATTTTCGTCATCAGATGTAGTAGCATGAGGAACCTGACCTGCGACAAGATCTTTGGGTCTTTTTGCATGTAGCATTTTAGGTTCCTTCAGCAATAATCCTTTTGGTGTCATCATTCGTAGTGGAGCAATTTCCAGCACTTCATTAGGGTTTGATTCAGCATCGTTATCGGTCATTCTTTTGGCTGAGGATGGTTTAGAATGCTGCGACATACTTAGGGTCGTTGTTTGAGGAAGAAGAGATTTTATGTGCTTGCTGGAAACGGTAAGGAAGCTGAATAGTTTGTGATGGCACCAAGAGTAGAGGAGTTGTATCGTATAAGTGGAAGTGGGGTATGATTTCCCAATAGGAGGGAACTTACCTTTTTGATTTATCATTAAATGATTTAAATTTAAAATGTAATTCCCTTTTACTATTAATTGCTATAACTCATCATTTCTAGAGGACTTCAATTTTAGAGACTTTTTAAATTGAGACTCCTTGACACTTCTTGAACCCATGTCAGCACTACTAAGGACATAATCACCAGGTTTAGCACAACCCTCTTGCCATTTACATAAGTTACCCCTGAGCATGTCTCCCTTGAACTCATCAGAGCTTGTTTGGATGGTACTCTTGATGTCACAGAACAAGGTCATGACATCTGGAGTGACATTGCTTTCTTTATACAGGGTAGCTTCCATGGACTCCATCAGGTTCCAATATAGCCTATCTAGCTTTTCCTGATGACCAATCTTTGGGTATCCCTTCTTGGCTTGCTTCCCCTCATGACTTTTCTTACATCCTATCCTTCTCTCTGAAGCACACTTTGAAGATCCACTTGCTGATGTGTTGGACCTGGTCCTTTCCATCTTTAGTGGATGTCTTCCTTTCTCCAGCCATAGTTGGTCCTTATTTTCCTTATTGACCAAGGCATTGAGGTTACTTCTAGGCTCTCATAGATAACAGTTGTTCTTGGCTCTAGATCCCCTCATAACTTCCTTACTTTCTTCATTGATGACAACACACTCATTTTTAGTAAATTTTACACTGAAGCCTTGGTCACAGAGCTGACTAATACTGATGAGATTAATAGTCAGTCCTTTCACCAACAAGACCTCATCCAGTCTTGGAACACCAGGGCCATCTAGTTTTCCAGCACCTTTAATTTCTCCTCTAACTCCATCACCAAATGTTACATGACTAGATGAATGGGGTTTGAGTTTTATCAAGTGATCCTCAATTCCGGTCATATGTCTGGAGAAGCCACTGTCAAAGTACCAATCCTCTTTGGTTGGCATTCTTAGGGAATTGTGAGCTACTAATGCCATATTTTTGGCAACCCATTGTCTTTGCTTGTTAGTAGCATCCTTCTTAGGTTTTTCTTGATCCTGCCTTTTGGCATGAGCTTTCTGTTTAGATTTCCCTTGATGAGGATGACAAGGAAATCCATGCAGCCAGAAACACACAGATTTGATATGACCAAGTTTTCCACAGTGGTAGCATCTATACCCTTTGAATCTATTTCTGACTTGGTTCCAGTTTCTGTGTGGTGGATGTTGTGACATTGGTCGTGACATTCTCTTCACCTTCTGAATCTCAGGTTGTAATCTCTTGAGTTTCAGAACAGGATTCTGTCTATCAACAAATCCCAGTCCAGACCTATTTCATGAGTTCTGACCACTCTGCAGAATCTCTTCTAGAGTGTCAGTCCCAGGATTTAGCATCCTTATGGATTTTGCCATCTGCTCCATTTTGGATTCGAACAAGTTGACCTCACTTTTGAGTGAGTCTATTTTTGCTAGCTGCTCTATCTTATCAGCCTCTAATTCCATTATGCACTTCTTCTGGTGCTCTCCTTGCTGATACAATTCAATGCTTCTGATGGACAGCTTCTTATATGATTCTGCTAGTTCATCATAAGTTAGCTCCTCTTCACTTGAGTCACCATCAGATACACATACACTTTTCAGAGCTGTGACATGTTTTGCAGACTCATCTTCTTAGCCACTCTCATAATCTCCATCAGACCAAGTGATAGTTAGGCCTTTTTCTTTCCTTTTGAGATAGGTGGGACATTCCTTTCTTATGTGGCCATATCCCTCACACTCATGGCATTAAATTCCTTTGCTTTGATTGGAATTTTCCTCAGACTTATCCCTTCTGCTACTTTCAGATGAGGTGTTCTTGCCATAGGACTTTGACTTATAATATATCCTTTTGATCAGTTTATTGAACTGTCTTCCAAGCAGGGCAATTGCTTCTGACAAATTCTCCTCTTTTTCACCACCCTCTTCATCTGAATCCTCAGCAGTGTTTGAGACCAGAGCTATACTTTTGCTCCTTTTCTCTACAGATTGTTCACACATGCCCATCTCAAATGTTTGGAGAGAGCCTATGAGTTCATCCACTTTCATGTTGCATATGTCTTGAGCTTCTTCAATGGCAGTGACCTTCATGGCAAACCTCTTAGGTAAGGACCTAAGAATCTTCCTTACAAGCTTCTCTTTAGCCATCTTTTCTCCCAAGACTCCAGAGGTGTTTGCAAGTTCAAGAATATTCATGTAAAACTCATGAATGGTCTCATCTTCCTTCATTCTCAGACCTTCAAATTTGGTGGTCAGCATTTGAAGTCTTGACATTTTGACCTTGGAAGTTCCCTCATGAGTAGTTCTGAGAGTGTCCCAAACATCTTTTGCTAGTTCACAGTGGTGTACCAGTCTAAAGATGTTTTTTTCTATACCATTGAAGAGTTCATTCAATGCTTTAGAGTTCCCAAGAGCTAAGGCCTCTTGCTCTTTGTTCCATTCCTCTTCAGGAATTAACACATCTACTCCATCCTTGTCAGTTTTCACAGGATGTTTCCAGCCAGAGTTTGCAGCTCTCCAAGCCTTGTTGTCTAATGATTTTAGGAATGCAATCATCCTAGGTTTCCAATAATCGTAATTAGAACCATCCAGAATTGGAGGTCTATTAGTGAATCCTATATCTTTATCCATAGTACCAGAATTTATTTCCCTAGATCTCACCCAGAATAAACGGGCAGGGTGCCTGCTCTGATGCCAATTGAAATTCTGGCAAGCACACGATGGATGTTATTTCCAAAGTTATAACATCCACTATGACATTGACTACTGTACCAAATAATTAAGTTGTAAGTAAAAGCAGTAAATAACACAGCAGTTGTTCACCCAGTTCAGTGTCAACAACACCTACATCTGGGGGCTACCAAGCCAAGGAGGAAATTCACTATTAGCATAATCAATTCAGAGTCAAACACACCAGTTTGCACTCCTCACTTAATCTCTAACCAATGACACTTCAACCTAGAGACACTCTAGACCTGAGTATTCCCACTCACTCCCCCTCAATCACACCACAGTGATATCCAATTACAGTTTCAGAATAAAGATGAAGACACACTTCATACACACCTTGATCTTGCTTCAAAGCTTTGATCAAGAACACATCACTCTTTCTTAACAGCTTTGAGTGTTACAATGAACACACTTGTTCATACACAATGAACTAGAGCAGTTATACAACCTACAATTGCTTAGCACCAAAGGAATCCTAAGATCCCTAGACACACGTGAAGAACCAAGTTCTTCACTCACAAAACACATGTGGAGAGCTACACTCTTCACTCACAAATATGTCTACCACAAAGTATCAAAAGATACAATGGGTGACTTACACACACAAGGGACTCTCAAACCCTAGACCTTTATTTGACACTCAAGTTGTTCTTGATGTGAGTGCTTGATTTCTAGGATTTCTCCTTCTGATATTTATAGTGCATACAATCCTTTGGGCCTTGGTGCACATAGTTAGGTTTAATCATAACAAACCCTACTCTTCAATTCTCTGCACGTTTTCCCTTTAATTCAGGATCATTTGTTTCGCTTTAGGGCTTCTCAAATGTTGGGTTGCATAAGTAGTCTATTATTGGCTTTCTCCAATCTTCGTCTGTCAGACTATCTATAGCCAATATCTCAAAAATTTCTTCGCCAGCATATCCTAACTTCATCGTCTCCAAGTCTGTTGGGGATAGTTTAGTTGATACGACCCTTCCTCCGACTTCAATTGCATCTTGTAATTTTTCCTTTGAAACTTTGTATCCTGAAGCAATCTGGGTCAAGTTATTGGCCTCTTTATTCTCAAGTTGAGGTATGTGTCGAATGCTTACCATTTTGAATCTTCGTAATAACCTAATAGCTATCATAAAGTACATGATAATATTTTCCTTGACACATTTGTATTCCTTTGTAATTTTTTTATTACCAACTCAGAGTCTCCTATTATTTCGACTCGAGTTGCCCCTAATTCCAACAATATTTCAAGTCCGACTATTAAAGATTCATATTCAGCTTCATTATTTGAGCAACGGCCTTCGACTTTATACTTGAATTTTTTTGGAGTTTTGTTAGGAGAAATAATTACTACTCCTACTCCTGTTCCATCTTTATGACTAGAACCGTCAAAGTACAACTTCCATGGCTCAAACTCCACAAAGTTTAAGGAGGTTTTGACTATAGAGTGGTCGACTATAAAGTTGGCTACCACTTATCTTTCAATAGCCTTTAAAGGCATGTAAGTTAAAGAATATCTTGTTAAGGCTAAAGTCCATTTACCAATTTGACTGTGCAAAATAGGTTTGGAAAGCATATGTTTAATAACGTCGAAATGAGATAAAACATAAACTTCCACTAGTTTTATATAATGCTTCAATTTTATACAAGAAAAGTATAGGTAAAGACGCAATTTTCGACTATACTATATCTAGTCTTTGCATCATTCAAGACTCTACTAAGGTAATAAATGGCTTTTTCGACACCATTTTCATCCTCTTGAGCTAACATGCTCCCTAAGCTCTTGTCAGACGCAGATATGTACAATCTCGTACTCCTATTTCTACAAGGAGGCACCAGAATTGAAGGGTGAGCAAGGTATTCTTTAATCTTGACGAATGCTTCTTGTTGCGCTTGCCCTCACTTGAAACCTTCTTGCTTGATTCGAAGTAGAGGTGAGAAGGCTTGAGTCTTGCACTTAGATTGGAAATGAATCTTCTTAGAAAGTTGATCTTTTCTAGCAATGACTGCAACTCTTTCTTTGTCGAAGGCGCTTTCGCCTCCATGATGGACTTGGTCTTATTCTGATTGATCTTTATTCCTTTTTTGTGGACTACAAAGCCTAGAAAATCCCCGCCTGCACACAAAAATCACACTTAAGAGGATTCATCTTGAGACCATGCTTCCTCATTCTTTCAAACAATTATCGAAGATGGTCTACATGACTTTTTCCTGAAACTGACTTAACCACAATATCATTAATATAAATTTTCATAAACGTTTCAATAAAGTCATGAAAATTTAAATTCATTTCCCTTTGATACGCTGCCTTAACACTCTTCAGGCCAAAGGGCATTACTACCCATTCGAAAGTGCTTAATGCTTCAGGGCATCGAAATGTCGTTTTCGACACGTCTTCCTCAACAATGAAAATTTGATTATAGCTAGAATATCTATCAAGCATACTTAAATACTCATGTCCTACAGCAGATTCGACTAGCATTTCTGCCACAGGCATTGGATACTCATCCTTTGGGGTTACAACGTTTAGATCTCTAAAGTCTATGCAAACCCTTAAAGTCCCATTATTTTTAATAACTGGAACAATGTTGGTAATCCGTTTGACATACCTGTTCGTACCGATGAATTTACATCTCAGAAGTATTTTGACCTCCTCTTTGATCTTTAAGAGAACTGCAGGTGAAAATCTCCTTGGAGTTTGCTTTATAGGCTTCTTCCCAGGCTTTATTGGCAACTTCAGTTCAACCAACTCTCTACTTAAACTTGGCATTTCATCGTAATCCCACACGAAGCAGTCTCTGAACTTATTCAGCAGTTGAATTACCTCGACTTTGAGTTGTGGGTCAATATTGGAACTGATGTAGGTTGGCCTTTTCGTTGTCCTTTCTCCCAGGTCAATTTCTTCCAAAGGATCTTACGCCAGCATTTTGATGTTGCTTGCTAGTGGATCCTTCTCGAAGCTCAAAGGCTCATCATCGTAGATGGCATCTATCATTTGGCTTGGCACTTCGACTTGTTCTTTATTGGGTGGCTCCGGTTCGAAGTCCTTCCCATGACCTTTGAAATGCTCTTTGTCATCGTTGGCTTCGACAGTTATATATTTTACTTTGGCCTCTAAGGCCACTTTCAATTTTTTTTAGCTATATAAGCCGAAACCCTTTTGAGTGCCAATGACTCAGTCATTGTCACTGAATTCACTGCCCCAACCAGTTGGTTGGATTCCCACTATTCCAAAGACATGGTACTCTTTGCCAACAACCTTCATATCCCAATGGAAGTTGTGGGTGGGGTGCAAGTACAAGGAGCAGAAGGCATTGTCTGCAGGTGTAAAATCAAAACCTGCAGGATTGCATGATGCTATGTGGGCTAAATTTTTATCAAAATCATGACCACTTTTTGGTTAACCTCAGCCATGTAATAGCTTTGGTCTTCCTTGATATTTTCAATAATTCCATCACTTCTCCAGATGGATATCCTTTGGTGAAGTGGCGAAGGTACCGTACCTATTCCATGAATCCACTCCCTTCCAAGGAGTAGGTTATTGGATGTAATCACCGTAAACATCATTGGCCTAGTAATCTGCCCACAGTTAAGTCAACCTTGATGACTCTCATGGTTTTTCCAACTTTCGCTTCGTTATTTGAAAGGACCATGTTATGTGGCTTCGTGTCGGAATCACTTTTGCCAATCTTTTTTAACATATAATGTGACATAAGATTCATTGTCGCTCCTCCATCTACCAGTATCTTATTGATACCCATGTTCTCTATCTTTCCTCTTATAAATAGAGGCTTCAAGTGATTTTTCATGGCCTCATCTGGTCTTTCAAAGAACGCATTATGTTCCTCGACACAACCATTGTTCAAAATGTAGTAACACATTGGCCTTTCACATACCACTACTTGTTCGACCTCATCCTCAGGGTCTTTCAATTTCGTCACCCTATCATACTCCATGTGAAGAATGGATATGATATTACAGATAATATCGACTGACGACTCAGATTCTGTGTCAAAATCGTCTGTCATGATTTCATCATCTGCCGACATTTGGTCAAACTTTTCTTTTGTATCTTCCTGTTGGTCTATGAACAGCTTTCTTTTGACATATTTCCTCTCAACGGGTTGTCTGTCTTTAATGTTGCCTTTTTTAATCTGCACGTTGCTACTAGACTCAGCATTCTCTTTCACCGCTACTTCTCTCTCCGCTTTACGCTTCCTTTGCTGGCGTCTCCACTGAGACCCCGTCATTGCATTTTTCCTTTTGTAATTTTCTGAATGACATGCTGATTTCTTGAAAGCTAGGAACTCTCTTTTGTATGCTATCGAAGACCCTCTTTCGACTTTGAAATTTCGCCACTTTTCTGGCTATTCTCTCCTTTGTCCATTGGTCTTACCTACTTGCCCTTGGGGGGCTCTGAAATGGGCTTGAAGGTTGATGGCCTATTTCCACAGACCCCTGGTCTATGTTGATTATCCTTTTGGTGTTCCTTTTTGGTCGAATGCGCCATGTTTTCCTTAGTTTCTCCAATTGTTCCTATCCTTCACCCATTGAATCCCATGGATATTCTCTGCAACCTTCCGGTCGAAGACATCACAACATCACTTGAGAACTCTTCTGTTGGCATCTGTGAAGAAACTCAACCATATTTACTTCTTGTTTTGGATATGCCACTTTGACATATTCTTCTTGTTGGAGAGAGTATTTTTCCACTTCTATTGCAGACTCATTGGTCATCTCGACCATTTTCACTCCAAGATTAACACCTGCTGAGACATCCATTTCTTAGAATTTCCTCCTAAGGCTCTTAGTAGCCTTAGTTTTGTTATTGATCCGTATGAAACCATCAGTAGTTTCACACACCGAAATCATTCTGTTGGGATCTTCAGTAATCCCATTGTCGAAGCCTTCAGCAGTTTCAATTTGAAATCCATTAGTGACCTTCTCCATGAAGCCCTCAGTGGCTTATTTGTCGAAGTCTTCAGTGACTTCGTAGTTGAATTTTCCAGGAATTTGGACGAAACACTCAACGGTTTCTTAATCAAAATCTTCAGCAACTATTCCACCAAAGCCATCAGTAGCTTCGACCATTTCAGAATTATTGGTGAAGTCATCAGCAACCTCGACCATATTTACCATGGGTGGTTCTGAACAGTGTGCATCAGCACCTGGGAGGGGATCTATGTCCACCTTCCTCTCGTTCTTGGACTTATCAGTGAATTTGAGATTCCTCACACTCATCCTTAACCACTTATCCTTAATTATGTCAAAAAAATCACAAGCAATACACAATAAATCATAAACGACTAAATAATTAAATGGGGTGTTACAACTCTCCCCCACTTAAAATATTTTCGTCCTCGAAAATGTACCTGATAAGAATAACTCTGAATACGAATCTCGCATGTTGCTCTCCAATTCCCAGGTCACACTTCCTCCAGCAACTCCTCCATAAGCTACTCTCACTAAAGGAATATCTTTGCCCCTTAGTTGTTTCATCTTGCGATCCTCGATCCTTATCAGCATCGGTTCCACGGTAATATTATCCTGAATTTGTAATTCATCCCTCTGAAACAAATGGGATGGATCAGAAATATACTTTTAGAGTTGCGACACATGAAACACATCATGAAAATTCGAAAGTTTGGGTGGCAGCGCCACTCTATAAACAACAGTTCCAACTCTCTGCAAAATTTGATATAGTCCAATGAGCTTAGGGTCCAACTTCTTCGATTTCAGCGCACGACCAACACCAGTCACAGGATTGACCATCAGAAACACATGGTCGCCCGCACCGAACTCTAAGTCTTTTCTCCTATTATCATGATAGCTTTTCTGTCTACTCGGGATGCCTTCATCTTCTCTCTAATCGTCTGAATTATCTCAGTAGTCTGTTGCACAATATCAGGTCCGAGTATAATAATCTCGCCCGACTCATACCAACATAGAGGCGTCCTACACCTCCTACCATACAATGCTTCAAAAGGCGTCATTCCGATACTAGAATGGTAACTGTTATTGTAAGTAAATTCAATCAGCGGAAAATGAGTATTCCAAGCACCTCCTTAATCAAGTATACAAGCTCTCAACAAGTCTTCCAGCGACTGAATAGTCCTCTCAGACTATCCATCTGTCTGCGGATGATAAGCAGAACTCGACTTCAAACTATAATCCAAAGCTTCCTACAAGCTCTTCAAAAATCCGAAAGTAAACCTCAGATCTCTGTCAGACACAATGCTCGAGGAAACCCCGTGCAACTTCACTATTATCCTTATATAAATATCTACTAATTTTTCCAAAGGAAAACTGATGTTAATTAGTATAAAGTGTGTCGATTTCGTCAGTCTATCTACAATTACCCAAATAGCATCAAAGCCCCTCGCCGTATTCGGCAACCCAGTCACAAAACCCATCGCAATACTATCTCACTTCCACTCTAGTATTTCCATTGGTTGCATTAGACCAGAAAGTTTTTAATGTTCCACTCTTGACTTCTAGCAAGTCAAACAAGCATACACAAATCTAGCTATGTCTTTCTTCATACCCCGTCACCAAAACTATTTCTTAAGATCCTGATACATCTTCGTAGCTCCTTGATGAATATTCAAGCTACTCCTTTGGCTTTCCTTTAGGATCATTTTTCTCAATTCAGAATTATCCGGCACACAAATTCTGCCTCTAAATCTCAAAACACCAAAATCATCCACTTTAAAGTCACCTTTTGCATCTGACCCTCCCGGGGTCATCAAATCCACCAGCTCCAAATCAAGTTTATGAATCTCTCTAATCTCACTAAGGAACTCATTATTAACCTTCAGCATACCCAACATCACACTCTCAGGAGTCAGTTCACAAACCATGCTCAAGTCTCTAGATTGCTCAATTAAATCTAACTCTCTAATAATCAATGTCGACATATGGATTGTCTTCCAACTCAAAGCATTCGCCACAACATTAGCTTTACCGGGGTGGTAAGTCAAGCTAAAATCATAGTCCTTCAAGAATTCCAACCATATCCTTTGTCTCATATTCAGCTCTTTCTGGTAGAATAAATATTTCAAACTTTTATGATCACTAAACACTTCAAACCTCGACCCATACAAGTAATGCCTCCAAATTTTCAACACAAAAACCACTGAAGCTAACTCAAGATCATGAGTAGGATAATTCCTTTCATGTACCCTCAATTGTCGTGAAGCATAAGCCACGACCTTACAGTCTTACATCAATATTCTGCCTAATCTCATTTTAGATGCATCACAATATACCACAAAAGGTTCATCTGACTTTGATAGAATCAACATTTTTATAGTCAATCGCTTCTTCAATTATCTGAAACTCTCTTCACACAAAATATCTCACACAAAGGCCTGACCCTTTCTAGTCAAGTGAGTCAGAGGAAGGGCCAAATTAGAAAACCCTTCGATAAACCTATTGTAATAACCTGCCAAACCCAAGAAAGTCTTAATCTCCGTCACTGATTTCGGAGGTTCCCACTGAAGTACAACACTCACTTTACATGGATCCACTGCGATGCCATTACCAGATATGACATGTCCCAGAAAACTCTCCTCATGCAACCAAAACTCTACTGGTCTTACCCACTTACCCTTGGGGGCCTCTGAAGTGGGCTTGAAGGTCAATGGCCTGCTTCCATAGACCTCTGGTCCATGTTTATTATATCCTTTTGGTCTTCCTTTTTGGCGAAAGTTCCATGTTTGCCCGAGTTTCTCCAATTGTTCCAATCCTTCACCCGTCGAATCCCATGGATGATCTCTACTGCCTTTTGATTAAAGACAGCACAACATCACTTGGGAACTCTTCCCCTGGCATCTGTGAAGAAACTCAACCATATTTTCTTCTTGTTTTGGATATGCCACTTTGATATATTCTTCTTGTTGGAGAGATTATTTGTCCACTTCTATTACAGACTCATTGGTCATCCCGGCCATCTTCACTCCAAGATTAGCACCTGCAGAGACATCAATTTCTTGGAATTTCCTCCTAAGGCCCTCAGTAGCCTTAGTTTTGTTATTGATCTATATGAAACCATCAGTAGTTTCACACACCGAAATTATTCCGTTGGGACCTTCAGTAATCCCATTGTCGAAGCCTTCAACAGCTTTGTTTACAAAACCTTCAGCGGATTCAATTTGAAAGCCATTAGTGACCTTCTCTATGAAGCCCTCAGTGGCTTCTTTATCGAAGTCTTCAGTGACTTCGTAGTTGAAGTTTCTAGGGATCTAGACGAAACTCTCAGCAGTTTCTTAATCAAAATATTCAGCAACTATTCCACCGAAGCCATCAGTAGCTTCGACCATTTTAGCATTATTAGTGAAGTCATCATCAACCTCGACCATATTTACCATGGATGGTTCTGAATAGTGTGCATCAGCAACTGGGAGGGGATATGTGTCCACCTTCATCTGGTTCTTGGACTTAACAGTGAATTTTAGACGTCCATCCTTAATAGCATTTTGAACGAGATCTCTGAAAAGAAAACATTGAGATGTTTTATTGCCAAGAAAATTATGATATTTGCAAAAACCTCTCTTTTTTCTCTGTTCTAAGGGAGGCATTTTAGCGCCAGGAGGCACTATCATTTGGCCATTTTTAACTAACACATCAAAACATTTATCCACTTGGTGATGTCGAAGGTATAGGTCCTAGGAACCTATAGTTTTTCTCTGAATCGACAGGATTCTTTCTGTTCGAAAGCTTTAAAGCTTTACATGAGTACGGTGGTCCTTGCTTTAATTCAGCAAGATCTATTTCACTCTCCTCGAAAAAAGTATCGACACTAGTTTCTTTCTCATATTCGTCAAAATCAACGTAGGTTACCATTTCCTTTCTATTCTTGGTAGTCCTAGCTTTTCCATCCTTCAATCGTCCGACCTGTCGAACTCTATCAGCCAAATGGGTCATATCTCTCATGTACTGGGTATCCAACTTCATCCTAATTGAGTACTCTAGGCCGTCAGTGGCCATTTCGACCAACTCATGTTCAGGCACTTGAGTAAAGCACCTTGCCTTAATCAATCGAAACCTATTTAGATAATCATCAATTGGCTCAGATTACTTCCTCTTGATAATAGCCAATTTTTTTAGGCTTATCTTTGTTTGTCGCATATAGAATTGCTCAATGAACAGTCTCTCTAAATAAGTCCAACTCGGATTGAATTCGCTGGCAATGTTGTAAACTAAGTGAAGGCATTTTTAGTGAGTGAACTTGGAAAATACTTCACTCTTAGGTTTTCATTGTTAGCGATTTCGCCAACCTCTATCAAATATCTTGCCACATGTTCGATTGTGGACTCGCTAGTATTCCCAGAAAAATTTGTGAATTTGGGGACCTTCTATCTAGGGGGTAAATCTGACTTCAAGATATATTCAGATAAATGTGATATATAATTTGGCCTATGAAGGCCAATATTTACCGCATTTCTGGCCATAATGCTTTCGACCATGGATGCTAGGTTGCTATCTACCGCTACATCTTCGCATCAAACTTGGTTTATTACTTCATCAACATTCTAGTTTCTATTTAACACTACTACCCTTGTTTCCCTCTGGATTGGTTGTTTGATCCTATGAGGTTCGACCCTGGGTGCTTCGACTATTGCCCCCATGGTTTAAAATGTTCACATGGGGTATATTTAGTTGAACTTGGATAAATATCGGGTCTTCTTCTAAGACCACCCAGTATTTTGTACCATTCATTCCCTCTGGGGATGTCGAGGGGGTTCTGAGACACCAAAGAAGTCAGCAATTCGTGTCATTTATGCTGCTAACTATTGGTTGGTTTGGGTAGTATTATGGATTAAAGGATTGAATATAACTCCCATCTGTTGGGCAAGCATATGTGTAACACCCTACTCTACCAATTCTTATAATAATTGAAATAAGTACGAAAATAATGTGAAATCAAATTAGAGTTAATACATGTAGGATGCCACATTCCAAAAACCACGTCAAAGTGAAGTATCAATGCTCTTCACATTTTATTCATTCCATAAAAATAAGTAGTATAAGTAATCAACAGAATTAAATCAATAGGTTTAACATGTAAACATCAATTACATCCACTCCCCACATAATACGTGGTTCCACAACAATTGAATCAAAACCAGATGCGTAACAAATACAAAGTCAAATAACATGAAAACATAACGAAATCCCCATCCTTCCCGTGTTACGTATCAGAGCGACTCGTAAGACTCGATCAAATAGCAACATAATGCTCCAAGCACTACTTAGGTACCTAATCATCTGTACTCCCCAAGGAGCACAGACACAACAAACAGAAAATGGGTGAGAACTACATTCAATAAATATACGGTGAAAAAAACATGCTAAGGAGTAGTTCATAAAAAAAACACCAATCATACAATCATCACGCACATACAAGTGCCACATCATTATTCGCCGTAAACAACCCACATTAAATCATATACATATGCAATGTGACTCAACTGACACAATACAATGCATGCGGTACCATCACAATCACATACGGTTCACCCTAGAACCTGAATCTCATAGGAATCCGGACAAGTCGTATACGTTCCTCTGAACTACAACTTATCTCCACACGACTCCCACATAGAGTCTGGACAAGACTAAGCACCCATCATGGGTTCCCACCTAGCTTCTCCACATAACATGACATTAATGCATGACACAAAATTATGCACAATGTAATTATTATCCAAGCATAATTTCATGATCCTCAAGGATGACAGACGAACCATTTGCTCACCGTAATCCTCTCAAGAATTACCACCACAGCACAAAACTGTTCATACATGACAATCTTGGCTCACACACCCAACACATCTCAACTAGACATTCTCATAAAATCCCATATTTTATTCTATTTCATGTTATTACTAGTTTCTCCTATGTCCATTTATACCATCTTAGTCTTACGGATCAAGAGAAATTGCATCACACGCGAAAACGAGAAATTTTCACAACAACCCTGCCCATACGCGTATGGCCCTGCCCCATACGCGTATGGCCACTCCTTCTCACCCCTGGTCTTCACCACATACCCTTAATTAAGTCAATAAAATCACAAGCAACACACAAAAAATCATAAACGACTAAATAATTAAATGGGGTGTTACAACTCTTCCCCACTTAAAATACTTTCGTCCTCGAAAATGTACCTGATGAGAACAACTCTGAATATGAATCTCGCATCTTACTATCCAATTCCCAGGTGACACTTCCTCCAACAGCTCCTCCCCAAGCTACTCTCACTAAAGTAATATCTTTGCCCCTTAGATGCTTCATCTTGCGATCCTCGATCATTATCGGCATATGCTCCACGGTAAGATTATCCTGAATTTATACTCCATCCCTCTGAAGCAAATGGGATGAATCAACAATATACTTTCGGAGTTGCGACACATGAAACACATCATGAAAATTCAAAAGTTTGGGTGTCAGCATCACTCTATAAGCAACAATTCCAACTCTCTGCAAAATCTGATACGGTCCAATGAACTTAGGGTCCAACTTCTTCGATTTTAGTACAAAACCAACATCGGTCATAGGATTGACCCGCAGAAACACATGGTCGCTCTCGCAGAATTCTAAGTCTTTTCTCCTATTATCATGGTAGCTTTTTTGCCTACTCTAGGATGCCTTCATCTTCTCTCTAATCATCTGAGTTATCTCAGTAGTCTGTTGCATAATATCAGTTCTAAGTACAGTACTCACCCCCGACTCATACCAACATAGAGGTTTCCTACACCTTCTACCATACAATGCTTTAAAAGGTGTCATTCCGATACTAGAATGGTAACTGTTATTGTAAGTAAATTTATTCAGTAGCAAATGAGTATCCCAAGCACCTCCCTGCTCGAGTATACAAGCTCTCAACAAATCTTTCAGCGACTGAATAGTCCTCTCATACTGTCCATCTGTTTACGAATGATAAGCAGAACTCAACTTCAAACTAGAACCCAAAGCTTCCTACAAGCTCTTTCAAAATCCGAAAGTAAACCTCGGATCTCTTTCAGACGCAATGCTTAACGGAACCCCGTGCAACTTCACTATTATCCTTATATAAATCACTTTTAACTTTTCCACAGGAAAACTGATGTTAATCAGTATAAAGTGTGTCAATTTTGTCAGTCTATCTACAATTACCTAAATAGCATTAAAGCCCCTCGCCGTATTTGAAAACCCAGTCATAAAATCCATCATAATACTATCCCACTTCAACTCTAGTATTTCCATTGGTTGCATTAGACTGAAAGGTTTATGATGTTCCACTTTTGACTTCTGGCAAGCCAAACAAGCATACACAAACCTAGCCATGTCTTTCTTCATACCTGGCCACTAAAACAATTTCTTAAGATCCTGATACATCTTCGTAGCTCCTAGATGAATACTCAAGCCACTCCTGTGGCTTTCCTTTAGGATCATTTTTTTTCAATTCAGAAATATCCGGCACACAAATTTTGCCTTTAAATCTCAATACACCAAATTCATCCACTTTAAAGTCACCTTTTGCATCTGACCCTCCTGTGGTCATCAAATCCACCAACTTCAAATCAAGTTTCTGACTCTCTCTAATATCACTAAGGAACTCATTATTAATCTTTAGCATACCCAACATCACACTCTCGGGAGTCATTTTAAAAACCATGCTCAAGTCTCTAAATTGCTCAATTAAATCTAACTCTCTAATAATCAATGTCGACATATGGATTGTCTTCCAACTCAAAGCATTCGCCACGATATTAGATTTACCGGGGAGGTAACTCAAGCTAAAATAGTAGTCCTTCAAGAATCCCAACCATCTCCTTTGTCTCATATTCAGCTCTGTCTGGTCGAATAAATATTTCAAACTTTTATGATCGCTAAACACTTCAAACCTTGACCCATACAAGTAATGCCTCCAAAATTTCAACATAAAAATCATTATAGTTAACTCAAGATCATGAGTAGGATAATTCCTTTCATGTACCCTCAATTACCGTGAAGCATAAGCCACAACCTTACCACCTTGCATCAATACTCTATGTAACACCCCGAATTTAATCGGAATATTTTAATTAGTTGATTTAATTAAGAATATTCGATTTCGGTGTTTTTCGGTGGCTTTGTGAATTATTAAGGAATTATGCTTTTTGGAGTATTTATTTTGGAATAATAGTATGTAATATGGATTTATTAATATTATTATGAGTTAAAATAAATATAAGAGGAATAACGGTAAATTGGGCAATTAGAGGAGTTAGTGAGGATATTATGGGAAAAGCCTAATTGTGTGGCCTAAGTCTAAGATTGACAAAATAGAATTCTGAAGAGATTTAGAATTCATTTGTTAACCGTGGAAAGTTTGGTGGCCAGAGCTCTGAAGGAAAGGTTGGAGGCAGAAGATCCTAAAGTTAATCGTGAAAACTGCGAATCGACTAAGGTATGGGGAGTATCGATGTTCATGGTTTTCTATGTATGCCTTTAGATGTGTTTATGGTTGGTTTATGATTTAAGGTATTTTGGGTTGGCTGTGGGAAAATAGGGACTTTGATGATAAGTGTTGCACCCTAAAGTTTGACCAACTGGGTCCCGTATCTGGCTCGATGTTTCGACACATTTCGCATTAGCATTTGCATACTGCATATAGTGCATTTCTTCAACCATGGTGATTTTATCGGGATTACAGCCTTGTTGTCGCTTTTCAGGTGTTTCGGACCGGTTCGGGTAATCGGAGTTTATTTTGAGAAGTCGCGCGTTTCCTGGGTGTTTTCAGCTTATGCAGTGATTTTTTGGTATCTGGTTATTGTTTTGTTTCGATCTGGTCTCGCGCTCTCTTTTCTATTGGTTATTTGCCTTTATCTGCATTTTTTTTGGATTTAATAGCCTTTTGTAGATTTTAAATAGGCTTTATAGATTTTTTAGAATTTAAATAGATTTTCTTTATATTTTTAATAGTTTTTAAATGTTTTTAGAATAATATAGAATATTTCTAGGATTTAAATAGATTTTTAATATTTTTTAATAGCTTTAAGTTTTTTTAGAATTTAAATTGTTTTAAATAGATTTTATAATGATTTTCTTATAGGATTTAATAGTTTAGATATAGATTTAATAGAGTTTATTTTTAATATAGGTTTAATCTTTTGTTAGACATTAATTTCCTTTATTAGGTTTAATATAGGTTAATAGTTTTTTTTGTAGATATTAATAGACATTGGGTTTAGTTTAGTATAGAATTTAATTATATTTTAATCATCTTAATAGAGGTTAATTAGGATTTAATCTTTTGTTTAGATTTTATTTGAGTTAATTAGTTAATTAGGTTTAGTCAGATTTAACTAGTTAATTAGGTTAGTTTTTAATTAGTTTAATTAGGTTTAATCCTTTCATTTTATTTCAGTTTTTTTTGTCCAGCTAATGCCATTTTCGTGGGCCCAGAATGGGTTTTTGGAGGCCCAAATCCAGCTTAGTCCGTTTCAGTCCAATTTTTGTTCATTTTTTGTCCAGCAGTGCCACTTGTCGATTATATAAGGATCCACGCGTGCAATCCTGGAACGAGCCACCTCATAATCTCACACACTCAGAACCAAGCCACGCGTAACCCCACCTTCTCCCTCTCCCATCCACGTGGCCAGCATGCGTTAACTCCCTCCACTAACCCCGCCACTTGGCAACACTTAAGCCTCACCGGTTGCATGGCCGGCGGCCATGCAACCCCCGTACCTGACTTTTCCCGGCCGCCCTAACCAACCTCCAACCGACTCCGGCCGCCGCAACAACCCGCCGGAAACCTCAAAAACCCAGAAATTCATCTTCTTCATCCTTGATCTTCATCTTCCCGATCATCATCATCAACCTTATTCGTCCATTCCCCAGAATCTTCATCCTTTCCAAACGATCTTCATCTTCCTCCTCTGGTCAACTTCATCCTCCATCAGAATTCTTCAAGTTTTCCAGCACAATCGTTCGTGACAGGCAACAAATCGCCAGATTCTCCAGAAGAAACGCCAAGAACCTCCTTCGTGTTCTTCGGCAATCTCCAGAAATCGGCCAATCTTCATCATCAATTTCATCAAATATTCACACGATTTGCAAGATCTGCAAGAACGCTCGTCTTAATCTTCATACGGATTTTCCAGAATCTCCTTCAAATCCTTGTGTTCATCTTCGAAGTAACTCCCAGAAACACTCAAGAACCTCATCCTAGATTCAAGGTTCTTCCCCAGATTCATCAGTTTCGCCACATCCAGATCAAGAATATCCAACCATATTCATCACTCTCCAGATCCTTCCGAGTCCGCTCATCCGTTTCAAGGTGATTACCCAAGCACATCCGAGAAAATCATCGTTCATTAAGCCTCATCCCAACTCACAGAATATTCAACCTTCAAAAGATTAACAGAAACTCATCAGGAAACTCCGTCATGTTCAGTCGTCTTCAGGCATCTTCAAAGCGTTCAACATCAAGACGATCCGGTGACATCAAGCTTCCTATTCCCCAGTTTTTCTTTTAAGTATCATCGTTGGATCTTCGTCAAGAATGGATCTTCGTATCTTCAAAAGGTTTCCTCTGAACTCATCAAGTAATAGATCTATTTCTGCGTTTCTTCTTCATTTTCGTGTTGAAAGAACTGAATTTGGTTGGCATGAAGATGGAAGGATTGAGGTTGTTGGTGAGAGTTTGACTGAGGAAGATCTGCCAGGGTTTGAATCAGAAAGGGAGAACGAAGGAGAAAGATTGAGAGAGGGAGTTCGGAAGAGGTTGAGGGGCGCCGTTTTGGGTGTATGAACAGTGTTGGGGGAACTAGGGTTATCCATCTGAAGGTGAACGAAGAAGGGAGATGGACCGGGTATGGATTGGGCCAGGCCCAGCCATTTTCTGATCCGTACACACCCCTCATTTTTCTCCATACACCCGTTTTTGTTATGGATTGGGCTGGGCTTTTTTTTTGTTATCAGTACCCCCCGTTCTCACTTCCTGCACCCCCCTTTTCTCCATTTGTTTGCTGAAGGATTCTGTTGGGCTGGGCCCTCAGTGCTTTGTTTTTGTTTTTTCTGTTAGCACTCCCCCCTTGTACCGCTGCACCCCCCTTTCCCTTATATTTTCTTTTATATTTTCTTTTATATTTTCTTTTATATGGTTTTGTTGTTTTATTATAGAATGAAAAAATAAAGAGAAAAAGAAATATGGAAAGAAATATTGAAAATAAAATAGAAAAAAGAAATGAATAAAAAAATAGAGAAAAAGAAATGAAAAAAGAAGAAAATAGTTGAAAAAGAATAGAGAAAAAAATAGTAAAAAATATTAGTTTGTAGATTTAATATTTTTTAGAGGATATTTTCTTCATAGGAGTATATTTTACCCTTTTAGAGATAGTTTAGAAGTCCACTTGTTAGGGGATTATTTTCCATTTGATTTTTTCCAGGATAGTTTCTAGGAGTTTATTTTTCAATTCTCAATCATTGTAACCATTTTTCAGAATGTTAATAAAACGAGATTTGAGCTGTGGTCCCGAAAGTAGTCGAACTACAGCTGCTCTGATTCCTCGTACCAGACGAGGATATGTAGGCATAGGATGCGATATCCTAGCGAGCACACTAACAACTAACATTTTGTTCTCTCGCTGCTGTGCGATCGAGACTTTCCCGCTGACGACCGATCATTATCCCTTTCTCTTGTCCGAGTGCATTTGAGGCCAGACCGTAGTTTCTAGGTTCCCGTACCTCTCAAACCAGTTTAATTTCTCACTGCTGTGTGAGAATACCCAGTTTAGCCGTAGTTAGTCTGAACTACGTAAGCTCTGATCTTCCATGCAGTGTGGAAGTACGTAGGCACAAGACGCGAGGTCTTGGCGAGCCAATTTCCCCGTAGTCCCGAACTACGTTGACTCTGACTTTCTCTCTTGAGAATACGTAGGCATAGAGTGCGACGCTCTATCGAGTCGGTTCCCTTCCGTTTAGATTTAGCAGCCGTAGATAGATTGTTTTGCATCCTTTAGACAAACCAAACAAGCGTGGATCCCGTCGAGTACGACGGACGTGAGGGGTGCTAATACCTTCCCCTTGCGTAACCGACTCCCGAATCCAGGATTTGGTTGCGATGACCATTCCTTTCCCGTCTTTGCGGTAGGTTTACTCTGAGCGTTTCCTTTCCCTCCGTTGGGATAAATAACGCACGGTGGCGACTCTTCTGTTCAGCCGGCGCCGATTTTCGTAGTAGCGACAGCTGGCGACTCTGTTGGGGATCCAACGTCCCCTGGCTGCTAAGGACTGCGATAGTTCCTTATGCATTTGGGATCCAACGTCCCTTAAGCGAGTCAATCCTAGCGCTTGTTTGCTTGTCTTTTGGGTGTTTCTTTTTCATCGCTTTTTTCTGTTGTCGTTGTGCTGGGGAGGGTGATATTCTGAGTGATAGCCGGACCTGGGCTGCTTGAGTGTGCATTTAGACATAGTTGCGGAGAAGTAGTAGACGAACCTGTCTGCTGGGCAGGCACAGTTCCCTATGAAAATCTGCGCTCAGACGAGGTTCTCTCCGAGGTGCTTCTCTAAGGTCCTGAGGATCATAGGGGAGTCCAGACGTGAGGATTGTCGACTCTGGGGACCGATCAATTGGAAGTCAGCTAAGTGAGGCCTCTTCATGAGATGACAATGCCACTCCTTCTGGGAATCGTATCATTCCTCATGAAAGTCTGTGACGCTGACGACCGCATAGGATGCCGTATCTTAGGTCCATGCCCGTGAGTGGGGGGGGTTCTTTTTTGCGAAACCTTGACTTCCAGACTACCAGCTATCCTGGCGTTCTCTTTTAGAGAGAACGTACTTCGTCAGCAGTGCAGTGGCACTCAGTTTGTTGTGTGGGGGCTGTGATCCCGTTGTTTGCTGCATCTTGCATATCATGTGCATAACAGTGTTGCATCATATTGCATATCATCCTCCAGTTAGCCAGAGTTCCGATCCAGCCTTTGTTTCCTGAAGGTGATTACCTGGAGTTTGGATTGAGCAATTGTTGATTGTCAGAAGAAGACCTAGGGGTTGAGTAGATTTGAGCAGAATCAAGCATTGAAGTCAGCTGAAGATTATTGGTGGCTATGTCTGAAGGCAATCTCCAGTCCCCTAATACCTTGACGGGGTTCACTATGACGTCCAAACCTCTGTATGGTTCCATGGAAGACTTCCCGCAAACGAACAACGTTACTACAGACCAAGTTGTACAACCTTCTGGTGAGAACCAAGAGCGACATGAGCAGTTTGTTGTCCGGAATGAGCATCCTCCTCCTGTAAACAATCAAGGTGTTGGTTTCCCTGTGATGAATTACCGAAGATATAGCCAGGACCGTAGATCCAAGAGCTCCTGAGACGGATAGAAAACTCCTAGCGTTGGAAGAGGGAATGAAAGCTTTGAAAGATGCTGTTAACCTGAATGCTGCAGACATGTGTTTGGTTCCTGGCCTGGTGTTACCTCCGAAGTTCAGAATGCCGAGTTTTGAAAAGTACAAAGGAGACAGTTGCCCGAAGCAACATTTGGTGATGTTCTGCCGAAGAATGACTTCATTCGTGCACAACGACAAGTTGAGGATTCATTACTTTCAAGGTAGTCTGACTGGGGCATCCTTGAGTTGGTATATGCAGTTAGAGAGAAATCAGATTCGATCATGGATGGATTTAGCCAGAGCTTTTCTGAAGCAGTACGATTATAACCTAGACATAGCTCCCCATCGCATGCAGTTGCAAGGATTGTCTCAAGAGAACAATGAACCTATACGGAGATATGCTCAGAGATGGAGAGAATTTGCTGCTAGAGTGCAACCACCGCTTCAAGACCGAGAGTTAATGAGCATGTTTGTACACTCCCTGGAGAGCCCGTACCTTGAAAGAATGCTTGGAGTTACGTCAAACGATCAAGCCGGTGAAACTGAATATCCTTGTGACTATCAGAATGAAGAAGGAGTTGTGATCAATACAATCATATCAGATGTTGGATATCCTCGAGATGGAGTGGTGAAATCTGTTGGATCAGTATCTTCTATGCCTTGTTATGCTGGACAGACAGCGGTGCCTAGGGCACCATATCAGGAGTCTTATGTCGCTTCCCTTGCAAATCAGCGAACTCGTGACCGAGGTTATCAGAATCAGCGTCAGAATCAGAACAGACCTCGTAACAATTTGGAACGAAAGAATGCTCCTTCTCATCCAGTTCCTGTGCCGTACAGTCAGCTTTTGCCACAGTTGATCCAGAGTTCTTTGGTGGAACCTAAAGCTCTCAAGTTTGTGCCAGAACCTTACCCTCCTGGGTACAATCCCCAAGTTCAATGTGGTTACCATGGTGGCTCTCCAGGGCACGCAACTGAAGATTGTAAAGCGTTTCAGGCGAAGGTACAGCAGTTGATCGACCAAGGGTGCATTTCCTTTCCAAAAGGAGTTTTGTTTGTTCATGCCAACCTCTCAGCTGTCTAAGCTCGTAGATTCAGAGGGTCCTTTTCAAGAAGCCAGTGGTCCAGACAGGAGGGCACCCTCAGCATTGGCAGTCCTCGGACTTTTTATCATTTGCATTTGTAGTTTCTTTTCTGTTAGTTACTACTTGCTGTTAAATATTGATTGTTTTCGAATGGTAATATTGGTAAAGTGACTATGCATTTTCTTAATTAATCATGTCGCTGTCGCTCATTTACTGCATTGCACTGACACTTGCATTTTATTTACCCCGCTTTATCACTGTGATTAGCAAAGACTGGAGGGAGGATGACGAAACTAAACTCATAACCGATGATCGTATGCTTTCAGATAAGACCGTACCGATGACGTACAAGGCATTGTTTCAAATCCCCTAAACACTGGAGATATAAGGAGTTAGTCCCTTGTTAACCATTTCGAGCCAGGAAGTAGAAGTTTTTTTTCGGACTTTTAAACCCTCACATCTTAACCCGGGGCAGGGTAGTTGTCAGTTACCTTGACCGAGCATTCAAGTCTTACAGAGGAGTGTTGTCTTTCGAGGACCAATCAGTTTACGCCTCTCAAGAGGTCGTAATTCGTCAACCACACCGGTTAAACCTCACCAATCAGGAGTGAGACAGTTACAATCCTTTCGGAGCAATCAAGACAGCCAGTGTCACACGACTTTGTTCCAAAAGAAAGAAAAAGAAGGCCCGCTAAGTAAAAAGAAAGAAAAAGCTGGAAGGCTAATACTTAGGCAAAAATTAGGGCATCCCGCTGGACTTCAAAAGAAAAAATCGAAAAGAACTCAAAGGGAGTCAGTCCAGGCAAAAGTTAGGGAATCGAAAGAACGAAAAGAAAGGATATAAAAAGAGGAATCCTCGAACAAGTCACAAAGTCGTGTATACAGACACCGAAAACGAAAAAGGAGTAACTGTCACTCCGAAACCTTGTGAGTTCCTTAGCCATGGTCCTTACCATTCAACGTACCTCTCGAAGAGGCGAGCGCTCGAGCCACGTTAACTGAACTTTAGGATCGGAGATCATCACGTAGAAGGGGTGGGTACAAAACATAATTTGAGCCAAATATCCTTTGTTTCACGAACCGTGAACCCGACCACGATACAACCCTTAAAAGACCTAATTGAGGCAAGGCTTATTCTGAAAGCGCATTACGATAAGGTAGAGTAACCTGACTCCCTCTTGATTTGCTAGTCATACCCTTGTTGTATTTTTCACTGATCACATAAGCACTACGTTTGAACTTTGTTTCATTCGTCACTCACAATCATGACACGTAAATGAGTGACAGCACAATTTTTTTTCAAAATCTGCATGAACACTGCATTAAAATTACCATTCGGGATTGAACAATTTTACTTGCAGGTTAGTAGTTGACAGGAAAGAAATTCCAACAAGGAATAATCGAACAGGATTGAATAATTCAACAGTCTGGATCAGAATGGTGTATGTTGTGAAACCCTGTAAATCTGGGGCATTGACTTCCAGAAAGTTCGGAATCAATTAGTCTGAGGAAAAGTCCCGAAGCATCAATTGATTATGGGGCAGAAGTTGATCAGAAGCGAATCTTCTTGAAAGCCAATCAGGGGCAGTCATCCAGAATGCTATATCAGGATAGGTTAAGTCGCTCAACGCTCGTTCAGGGGCAAGTCACGATGTGGATAGTTGTTGAGTTAAGGGAAACACCGGGGTAAGCCACCGCGAGGTCGTATTGTAGCAAGGTGCTTTCGGTTCAGAGTGGTTTTTTCCGAGAACCAGATTAAGGCAAAGTCATTGCAGATAGGGGCATGTCTTTATTCGAGGGACGTCCGATTCGAAGTATCTCGAGGAAGTTCAGAATGCTGGGGCAGTTCATATTAAACCGTCAGGGTACAGATTTTCAGACTATCCCACAGAGATTCCTGCAGGCCGGGGCATAACAGAGGCGAAAGAATTGTTCTTCTCAGTGTAATCAGTGTTACTCAGAGCTACTCGAGTCGATTCAACCAATATTCAAGTTTGAGACGAATGGCGGGAAATCGTGACCCTTCTACTAGAAGCCGTGAATTTAGATCGGATATTGTCCAGCATCAGGCGTGTATGACCTATAACGGATGTACAGAAGTCCAGCCTACTTGGCACACTCATTTATCCCCCAGCAAAGTCATAAGGTCGAGAATCAGTTAATCTGGGGCAATTAGGTCGAGATTTGGCAAATCTCTCGCGGCTATGGGCATTACTCCACGAACCAGTCGATTAGGGGCAAAAGATTATCACAAGACCGAGGCAGAACACCCTAAAAAAAACAAAAGATGTTGTTGGGACATTCTTTTGGGGTTTGACATACAGAAACAGTTCAGATCTAACCGTCAGGGTACAGAGATTGAAGAGTCTTAACCAGAAGCTCGTAACGAAAAGACTTGATCGTCAGATGAAGTGAATCCCCACGCAGGTCGCGCTTCCAAGATAACATTGTTCCTCACTGAGGAAGGATCGAATTCCCCAGCTAGTCATAGCTTATCCAAAGGACATTCTCCAGCAAAGTCGTTTATCCTCAGCGGAGTGTGGCGACTCCAAGATTGTAAGGCTATATTCAGACAGTGTAGTGTCCCTAGAAGGATTCCCCCATCTCAAGCAGAGTGGTTTAGCCTCAGAAGATTAATATTTCCGATTTGTGAGCTGTACTCAGGTAGTCTACCCTTCCCAGTAGGGTCATTTACTCTCCCCCAGCGGAGTCAGTGGATTTTCCCCCAAGAGAATCGTTTCATCCCCGGCGGAGTTCTCTTTCCAGCAAGTGTTTTCTTTCCTCCCAGTGGAACTCGAAGATTAAGACTCTCCCCAGCAGAGTTAGTGGCGTATCCTGGCATTTATTTTGTCGGAATATCGTGTGATATCTGTTCACTCTCCAGCAGAAGTCCAATCAGGATTGGCGCATTCAATTATCCCTCAGCGGAGTTGGCTTCACTCTTCCAGCATTTATTTTGCTGGAATAATTCTTTAGCGTCTGGCTACCCCCAGCGGAGTTGGCGTTGTCTTCAGCATTTATTTTGCTGAAGCAGTTTCTGTATCCCAGCAGCTCGAGCCTGCATTTGCATCGGCATATAGTGTCATATTTGCATCGGCATATAGTGTCATATTTGCATCAGCATATAGTGTCATATTTGCATTAGCATATAGTGTCATATTTGCATCGGCATATAGTGTCATGCTTGCATCCACCAAATTAAAAAAAAAAAATGCGTAGCATTTCCATGTCGAATGGAGCATTGCGCCATTTTCAAACATACGCATTTTTGAAACATAAATCAGGTTGGCTAATTGTTTGTTTTCAAGTGTTGTTTCCCTTGCAGGTGGAGAGAGTGCTTGCTCAAATTAATTGCCAGACATTCAGGATCTCGGCGTGAGACGTAATGATAATGTCTATTGTGGCATTGTTCCCCAGAGAGTTATTAGGCAAAGTTTCTCTTGATCCCCGAGCAGAGTTTGAATTTCTCTTGTTTTTCCCGCCAGGGTTGATTGTTGAAGTTTCTCTAGTCCGACCAGCGGATTATTTTCTTCAAATTTGTTGTTACGTCAGCATCAAAGGGTTTCGTGAATCAGAATTTCAGAGGCTGCCGCCGGTTATCAGAACAGGCGTCCGGTAGTTTGGTTTCCAAATATCCCCAGTAGAGTCCGCCTCAAAGTCGTTGTCACGTCAGTGCTAAGAAGTTTGTGGGTTGGGATCAATGGGGAAATGGGTCCTGACGTGGACAATCTATTCCTATATTGACGGGATTTCTTCGTGCTAGCGAAATGGGTGTCCTAACGTGGACAGTTTTATTTCTCCGGGGTGATAAGAGGTACTAGTCCTAACGTGGACAGATTCGATTTCTCCGTATTAATTGAAGGTGAAGTCCTAACGTGGACAAAATTGATTACTCTTTGTGTTGGTGTCCTGACGTGGACTACTTATTTCCAGCAGATATCTTTATTCGTAATGGTGAAATGTGAGTCCTGACGTGGACAAGTTTTATTTCTTCAGCAGGTTGAGATGTGAGTCCTGACGTGGACAAGTTTTATTTCTTCAGCGGGTCGAGATGTGAGTCCTGACGTGGACAAATCAAGACGATATGTATTCCTTACGTGGAAGGTTGTATTCCTTACGTGGAAAGATGTGATTCCTTACGTGGAAGGTTGTATTCCTTACGTGGAAAGATGTGATTCCTTACGTGGAAGGTTGTATTCCTTACGTGGAAAGATGTGATTCCTTACGTGGAAAGGTTGTATTCCTTACGTGGAAAGATGGTTTCCTTACGTGGAAAGAGGTATTCCTTGCGTGGAAAGATGGTTTCCTTACGTGGAAAGATGGTATTCCTTACGTGGAAAGATGTGATTCCTTACGTGGAAAGATGGTTTCCTTACGTGGAAAGAGGTATTCCTTACGTGGAAAGAGGTATTCCTTACGTGGAAAGATGTGATTCCTTACGTGGAAAGATGGTTTCCTTACGTGGAAAGAGGTATTCCTTACGTGGAAAGATGTGATTCCTTACGTGGAAAGATGGTATTCCTTACGTGGAAAGATGTGATTCCTTACATGGAAAGATGGTTTCCTTACGTGGAAAGAGGTATTCCTTACGTGGAAAGATGTGATTCCTTACGTGGAAAGATGGATTCCTTACGTGGAAAGATTGATTCCTTACGTGGAAAGATGGATTCCTTACGTGGAAAGATTGATTCCTTACATGGAAAGATGGATTCCTTACGTGGAAAGATATGATTCCTTACGTGGAAAGATGTGATTCCTTACGTGGAAAGATGGATTCCTTACGTGGAAAGAGGTATTCCTTACATGGAAAGATGTGATTCCTTACGTGGAAATATGTGATTCCTTACGTGGAAAGAGGTATTCCTTACGTGGAAAGATGTGATTCCTTACGTGGAAAGATGGATTCCTTACGTGGAAAAAAGATGTATTCCTTACGTGGAAAGATGTGATTCCTTACGTGGAAAGATGGATTCCTTACGTGGAAAGAGGTATTCCTTACGTGGAAAGATGTATTCCTTACGTGGAAAGATGTGTTCCTAACGTGGAAAGTTTGGTCCTGACGTGGACAGATCCAGACGAAGTTATTCCTTACGTGGAGAGGTTATTCCTAACGTGGATGATGTTATGCCTAACGTGGACAGGTGTATTCCTAACGTGGAAGAGTTTATTCCTAACGTGGACAGGTTATTCCTAACGTGGAAAGTTTATGCCTAACGTGGACGATTTATTCCTGACGTGGACAATTCATTCCTATGTTGATAGGATCCCCTCATGCTGGTGAAATGCAGACGGGTCATCCCCAGCGAAGTCGCCGAGATTTTTCCGTGTTGACGGCAGGTGGAGTCCTAACGTGGACAAGTTTAGTTGAGGTTTCTTTGTGTTGACGAAACAGGCGTCCTAACATGGACAAAGTTCTATCCCTGCGACAATATAATCTTTTTCAGGCTAATGAAAATAATCCCCAGCAGGATCGCTAATGGGTCAGTTGGTTGCCGTAACAACCAGATTCAGTTGGTGGATGTCGTTCCCCAAGCAGTGGTGCAGTTTATTTTGCGGTTGGCAAATTCCAGGGTTCCATTTGTATTCAACCATCTTCTACCTTTGAATGATCAAAGGTTGGGCGCTCTTCAACCATTCAGGTCCAAGCTGCTTGAATAGGGGCAGCTGTTGCACCCTAAAATTTGACCAACTGGGTCCCGTATCTGGCTCGATGTTTCGACACATTTCGCATTAGCATTTGCATACTGCATATAGTGCATTTCTTCAACCATGGTGATTTTATCGGGATTACAGCCTTGTTGTCGCTTTTCAGGTGTTTCGGACCGGTTCGGGTAATCGGAGTTTATTTTGAGAAGTCGCGCGCTTCCTGGGTGTTTTCAGCTTATGCAGTGATTTTTTGGTATCTGGTTATTGTTTTGCTTCGATCTAGTCTCGCGCTCTCTTTTCTATTGGTTATTTGCCTTTATCTGCATTTTTTTTGGATTTAATAGCCTTTTGTAGATTTTAAATAGGCTTTATAGATTTTTTAGAATTTAAATAGATTTTCTTTATATTTTTAATAGTTTTTAAATGTTTTTAGAATAATATAGAATATTTCTAGGATTTAAATAGATTTTTAATATTTTTTAATAGCTTTAAGTTTTTTTAGAATTTAAATTGTTTTAAATAGATTTTATAATGATTTTCTTATAGGATTTAATAGTTTAGATATAGATTTAATAGAGTTTATTTTTAATATAGGTTTAATCTTTTGTTAGACATTAATTTCCTTTATTAGGTTTAATATAGGTTAATAGTTTTTTTTGTAGATATTAATAGACATTGGGTTTAGTTTAGTATAGAATTTAATTAGATTTTAATCATCTTAATAGAGGTTAATTAGGATTTAATATTTTGTTTAGATTTTATTTGAGTTAATTAGTTAATTAGGTTTAGTCAGATTTAACTAGTTAATTAGGTTAGTTTTTAATTAGTTTAATTAGGTTTAATCCTTTCATTTTATTTCAGTTTTTTTTGTCCAGCTAATGCCATTTTCGTGGGCCCAGAATGGGTTTTTGGAGGCCCAAATCCAGCTTAGTCCGTTTCAGTCCAATTTTTGTTCATTTTTTGTCCAACAGTGCCACTTGTCGATTATATAAGGATCCACGCGTGCAATCCTGGAACGAGCCACCTCATAATCTCACACACTCAGAACCAAGCCACGCGTAACCCCACCTTCTCCCTCTCCCATCCACGTGGCCAGCATGCGTTAACTCCCTCCACTAACCCCGCCACTTGGCAACACTTAAGCCTCACCGGTTGCATGGCCGGCGGCCATGCAACCCCCGTACCTGACTTTTCCCGGCCGCCCTAACCAACCTCCAACCGACTCCGGCCGCCGCAACAACCCGCCGGAAACCTCAAAAACCCAGAAATTCATCTTCTTCATCCTTGATCTTCATCTTCCCGATCATCATCATCAACCTTATTCGTCCATTCCCCAGAATCTTCATCCTTTCCAAACGATCTTCATCTTCCTCCTCTGGTCAACTTCATCCTCCATCAGAATTCTTCAAGTTTTCCAGCACAATCGTTCGTGACAGGCAACAAATCGCCAGATTCTCCAGAAGAAACGCCAAGAACCTCCTTCGTGTTCTTCGGCAATCTCCAGAAATCGGCCAATCTTCATCATCAATTTCATCAAATATTCACACGATTTGCAAGATCTGCAAGAACGCTCGTCTTAATCTTCATACGGATTTTCCAGAATCTCCTTCAAATCCTTGTGTTCATCTTCGAAGTAACTCCCAGAAACACTCAAGAACCTCATCCCAGATTCAAGGTTCTTCCCCAGATTCATCAGTTTCGCCACATCCAGATCAAGAATATCCAACCATATTCATCACTCTCCAGATCCTTCCGAGTCCGCTCATCCGTTTCAAGGTGATTACCCAAGCACATCCGAGAAAATCATCGTTCATCAAGCCTCATCCCAACTCACAGAATATTCAACCTTCAAAAGATTAACAGAAACTCATCAGGAAACTCCGTCATGTTCAGTCGTCTTCAGGCATCTTCAAAGCGTTCAACATCAAGACGATCCGGTGACATCAAGCTTCCTATTCCCCAGTTTTTCTTTTAAGTATCATCGTTGGATCTTCGTCAAGAATGGATCTTCGTATCTTCAAAAGGTTTCCTCTGAACTCATCAAGTAATAGATCTATTTCTGCGTTTCTTCTTCATTTTCGTGTTGAAAGAACTGAATTTGGTTGGCATGAAGATGGAAGGATTGAGGTTGTTGGTGAGAGTTTGACTGAGGAAGATCTGCCAGGGTTTGAATCAGAAAGGGAGAACGAAGGAGAAAGATTGAGAGAGGGAGTTCGGAAGAGGTTGAGGGGCGCCGTTTTGGGTGTATGAACAGTGTTGGGGGAACTAGGGTTATCCATCTGAAGGTGAACGAAGAAGGGAGATGGACCGGGTATGGATTGGGCCAGGCCCAGTCATTTTCTGATCCGTACACACCCCTCATTTTTCGCCATACACCCGTTTTTGTTATGGATTGGGCTGGGCTTTTTTTTGTTATCAGTTCCCCCCGTTCTCACTTCCTGCACCCCCCTTTTCTCCATTTGTTTGTTGAAGGATTCTGTTGGGCTGGGCCCTCAGTGCTTTGTTTTTGTTTTTTCTGTTAGCACTCCCCCCTTGTACCGCTGCACCCCCCTTTCCCTTATATTTTCTTTTATATTTTCTTTTATATTTTCTTTTATATGGTTTTGTTGTTTTATTATAGAATGAAAAAATAAAGAGAAAAAGAAATATGGAAAGAAATATTGAAAATAAAATAGAAAAAAGAAATGAATAAAAAAATAGAGAAAAAGAAATGAAAAAAGAAGAAAATAGTTGAAAAAGAATAGAGAAAAAAATAGATTAGTTTGTAGATTTAATATTTTTTAGAGGATATTTTCTTCATAGGAGTATATTTTACCCTTTTAGAGATAGTTTAGAAGTCCACTTGTTAGGGGACTATTTTCCATTTGATTTTTTCCAGGATAGTTTCTAGGAGTTTATTTTTCAATTCTCAATCATTGTAACCATTTTTCAGAATGTTAATAAAACGAGATTTGAGTTGTGGTCCCGAAAGTAGTCGAACTACAGCTGCTCTGATTCCTCGTACCAGAAGAGGATATGTAGGCATAGGATGCGATATCATAGCGAGCACACTAACAACTAACATTTTGTTCTCACGCTGCTGTGCGATCGAGACTTTCCCGCTGACGACCGATCATTATCCCTTTCTCTTGCCCGAGTGCATTTGAGGCCAGACCGTAGTTTCTAGGTTCCCGTACCTCTCAAACCAGTTTAATTTCTCACTGTTGTGTGAGAATACCCAGTTTAGCCGTAGTTAGCCTGAACTACGTAAGCTCTGATCTTCCATGCAGTGTGGAAGTACGTAGGCACAAGACGCGAGGTCTTGGCGAGCCAATTTCCCCGTAGTCCCGAACTACGTTGACTCTGACTTTCTCTCTTGAGAATACGTAGGCATAGAGTGCGACGCTCTATCGAGTCGGTTCCCTTCCGTTTAGATTTAGCAGCTGTAGATAGATTGTTTTGCATCCTTTAGACAAACCAAACAAGCGTGGATCCCGTCGAGTACGACGGACGTGAGGGGTGCTAATACCTTCCCCTTGTGTAACCGACTCCCGAATCCAGGATTTGGTTGCGATGATCATTCCTTTCCCGTCTTTGCGGTAGGTTTACTCTGAGCGTTTCCTTTCCCTCCGTTAGGATAAATAACGCACGGTGGCGACTCTTCTGTTCAGCCGGCGCCGATTTTCGCAGTAGCGACAATAAGGCTTTGAGGTTAGGGGTAATAGTATGTAACACTGAATATTTGATATGAGGATTAGAGAACCTTAGGCTTTCGTGGCCAAAACCTTGGATTGTGATATGTTTGACCCTGTAGGAATAGGAACGTTCAAATGTGAGTAACTCTGATGCACCCAGAGCAATTGCAGGAAAATAGTGATTTAGGCAGTGCAAATATTGCCAGATTGGCCTAATAAACCATATATTTTGTGTCGTTATCGTCGTATGACCTTAGGGACGATTTGGGGACGTTTTGGGGGCATTGGGTAAGTGAATCGTATGAGTATTTAGGGAAGAATCAGTTCTGGTCGTAACAGGTTTTGCTGTCATCGCATTGTTCGCCTAACGAGCATCCAGCGAAGACTCGCCACAGACTCGCCTAGCGAGAATGCCAACGAAGACTCGCCTAGCGAGCATGCCAGCGAAGACTCGCCACAGACTCGCCTAGCGAACAAGCCAACGAAGACTCGCTACCTACTCGCCTAGCGAGCAAGCAAGCGAAAGTAGCAGAGTTCGCGAATGATGGATCGTGTGCAGCGATGCCTTGATGTTTGATTCTGAGATTTCTGAGATGAGTTAACATGAGTATGATAGTGAGGAATTATATGATTGATAGGATATAGTGTGAGGATTACCACGGGTATAAGTTGAAGAATTAATATGTGATAATATGGGATAATATTATGATGTAATATGAGATGATATGGGATAATATTATGAATTAATAATGAGATAACGTGGGGTAGTATTATGAACTAATATGTGATAATAGGATGGGCTAACATGAGGATGACTATGAGCTAATATGTGATTTGGACGTGATTATATGATGATTTATGTGATGATTATTATTATTATTACGAGTTATGTGATAACATGAGATATGATGATTTATGTGATGATGATGATTATTATGACAAATTATGTGATAACATGAGATATGATGATTTATGTGATGATGATTATATGATAAATTATATGATGACATGATGTGTGAGATTAATTATTATGATGAATTATATAACGGAAATGATGTGTGATGATGAGTATTATGATGTGCTGTGAGGACATGATGAATGATGATGATTATTATGATGAGCTGTGATGACATGATGTATGATTATGAATATGATGAATAATGATGCACCTATGATGTTATTATGAGGATGATTTATGACGTGTGCATCATGCATTCATATGCATCCGGACTTCGGTTCAGGACCTCGATTACTTTGGCTTAAATCCCACTGTGCGGATGTGAAGTATTTTGATGTGCTCTGGTTCTCAAGTAGAATCGATCCTATTGATGGGATCTATGGAGGGTTGATGTCCCAGTGTCCATCACGCTGTAATGATTGGTACCACATGCATTGAGTCTATGTTGCATTTGCATTTATGAGCCTTTGTGTATAAATTATGACGTTGTGGCCTTCGAGGCCTATTGAAGGATATGAATGTGTTGAGTATGAATATGACGTCGTTTATGCATTAATTGTTATACATTGATTATTATGAATTGTTTTACTCACCCTGCCTATTTGAATGTTACCTCCACGTGGGTAACGTGCAGATGACCAAGCTTAGTTGTGGATGTCGTCGAGGAGTATTTTTGAAGTCTTAGAGTTGTTAGCCTTTTGGTTGACTTAGAGGGTCTTGCTCTGATATGTAACATCTGATTGAGTTCTTTGAGTTGAACTATATATCAGTGGGTTATTTTACTAACTTTCCCTTATGAGGAAAACCTTGAGTTATGTTTTGAGTTCCACTGCTTTGTGCAAATTGATGTATTTTGAGAAAACTCGTGTGTTACGGAGCATTGACTTATTTTGAGACATTGAGAAATGTATGCCCCTTGTGGCTTTTTATGAAAGTTAATATCTTAGTCTGAAATCTGTGTAATTTTGCCATAATAAGTGTGGGGTAGAAAAGGGTGTTACACTCTGCATAATCCCATTTTAGACGCATCACAATATACCATAAAAGGTTCATCTGGCTTTGGTAGAATCAACATTGGTGTTGTAGTCAATCGCTTCTTCAATTCTCTGAAACTCTCTTCACACAAAATGTCCCACACAAAGGCCTGACCATTTCTAGTCAACTGAGTCAAAGGAAGGGCCAAATTAGAAAACCCTTCGATAAACCTGCGGTAATAACCTGCCAAACCCAAGAAACTCCTAATCTCCATCACTGATTTTGAAGGTTCCCACTGAAGCACAACACTTACTTTGGATGGATCCACTGTGATGCCATTACCAGAAATGACATGTCCCAGAAAACTCACCTCATGCAACCAAAACTCACAATTTTGAAGTTTTGCAAACAACTTATTATCCTTCAACACTTGCAATGCAATCCTCTGATGCTCTGCATGATCTCTTTCTGACTTGGAATAAATTAAAATGTCATCAATAAAAACTACCCTAAATTGATCCAAATAAGCATGAAAGATACGATTCATGTACTCCATAAATACATCTGGCACATTGGACACTCTGAACGGCATCACAACATATTTGTAATGTCCATACCGAGTCCTGAAAGCCGTTTTTTGAATATCATCTTCTTTCACCCAAATCTAATGATAACTAGATCTCAAATCAATCTTACTGAAAACACGAGCTCCTACAAGTTAATCCATTAGATCGTCAATTCTCGGAAGCGGATATTTGTTCTTGATGGTAAATTTATTCAGTTTATGATAATGAATACACAACCTTATACTACCGTCCATCTTTTTAACCAACAACACTGGAGCAACCCACGGTGACACACTGGGTCTAATAAACTTCTTATCAAGTAATTCTCCGAGTTGAGATTTCAACTCTTCCAATTGTGACACAAACATTCTATATGGTGCCATAGATATAAGTCTGGTACCAGGAACAAGATCAATTGAAAATTCCACCTCTCGCTGCGGAGGCAACTCTGAAATATCATCCAGACAATGAGGCAAACACCGAATATTTTAGCTTCATCCTCTAACAAGACTCTTAATTCCTTGGTAGATACAAAATTAGATAACTCTTCCTCCTCTGGAGTAAGAAATAATAACCTCTTTCGATAACAATCGATGTAGACATAATTACTCTCTAGCCAATTCATGCCCAAAATAACATCCAGATCACTGAGTGGTAAGAAAATCAAATCCACTCCGAAATCTCTACCAAAGATCGACACAGGATAATTCAAGCGCACTAACGACGTAATGATTGAACCAATAGATAGAATATCAATCACCATTCCTTTACTCAAGGTAGATAGCACAAGTCCTAGTTTCTTCACATAATCAACAGAAATATATGTGGGTATCACCTATATTAATGATAGAAATCAAAGGAGTGTTATGAATATAACAAGTACCTCTGACCAAACGATCCTCATTGGTAGACTGAGCCCCCACCAACGTGAATAACTTCCCACTGGTCTGCAACTTCTTCGGCTTCTGACATTGGGTGCTGATGTGACCCTGTTCACCACAGTTGTAATAGATAGGTATAGTGGTCCTACATTGTGCCACAACATGACCTGGCTTTCCGCATTTGAAACATTTCTTCACTTCATTGTGACATTCATTAGCATGGTGACCCACGCCACCACATTTGAAACACTTTATAGGGTTGGAAGGATTTCCTCCCCCACTTTCCTTCTTTCCAGCAAAGGCTCTTTGCTTCCTTTTATCGGCCGGAGCACTGTAAGGTGTATTCCCATGTCTCTACTTACCCCTTTTGTCACTCAGGGCCTTGTAGTGAGCGACTTGAGCCCCGTTGTCTTCATCATAAATCTCACACTTGTTCACCAACCCAGGAAAGTATCTGATCTTCTGATAACCGATATCTTGTTTGATCTCGGGACGCAGCCCATTCTAAAATTTGATACACTTTAAACTCATAGCAGCATCAGCATTGTAATGAGGATAATACTTCACCAGTTCCTCGAATTGAGCCGCATATTCTACAACTGTCATATTCCCTTGCTTCAATTCCAGGAATTCAACCTCTTTCTTGCCGCAAACATCTTTTGGAAAATACTTCTCCAGAAACACATTCTTGAACGTCGTCCAAGTAATAGGACACCTGCAGCTTCTAGTCTTTGACGGGTGTTATCCCACCAGTCCTCAACTTCTCCATCCAGCATGTGCATGCCAAATTGCACCTTCTGGGCTTCATTGCATCCCATGGCTCTAATGATTTTCTCAATGTCCTTCAGCCACATCCGGTTCGTGTCTACCCTCAAACTTAGGTGGCTTGTTGTTCTGGAACTTTTCCAAATTACAAAAATCGACGTCCCCATCACTCTAAGTGATGCCCTACATCGTCTACACAATAGCTTGTAACGCAGAAGCAATAGCAACATCATTCCTACCAGCCATACTACTCAAAATCAAAGGAAACACAGGTTAGAAGAAACACACGACTATACACACTCTATAGTCAGACTCTACTACTACACTAGCTGGATAGACCAACCAGGCTCTGATACCAATTGTAACACCCTACTCTACCCATTTGTATAATAATTGAAAAAAATACGAAAATAATGCGGAATTAAATCAAAGTTAATACACGTAGGATGTCACATTCCAAAAACCACGTCAAAGTGAACTATCAATGCGCTTCACATTTTATTTATTCCATAAAAATAAGTAGTATAAGTAATCAGCGGAGTCAAATCAATAGGTTTAACCTGTAAACACCAATTACATCAATTCCCCACATAATACGTGGTTCCACAACAATTGAATCAAAACATGATACGTAACAAATACAAAGTCAAATATCATGAAAACATAACAAAATCCCCATCCTTCCCGTGTTACGTGTCAGAGTGACTCCTAAGACTCGATCAAGTAGCAACACAATGCTTCAAGCACTACTCAGGTACCTGATCATCTATACTCCCCAAGGAGCACAGACACAACAAAAAGAAAAAGGGTGAGAACTACATTCTAAGGAGTAGTTTACACAAAACACACCAATCATACAATCATCACGCACATACAAGTGTCATATTATTATTCGGCATAAACAGCCCACATTAAATCATATACATAAGCAATACGACTCAACTAACACGATAAAATGCAAGCGGTACCATCACAATCACATACGGTTCACCCTAGAACCTGATTCCCGTCGGAATTCGGATAAGTCATATACGTTCCTCTGAACTACAACTTATCTCCACACAACCCCCACATAGAGTTCAGACAAGACTAGGCACCCATTATGGATTCCCACCTAGATCATCTCGACATAACATGACATGAATGCATGACACAAAATTATGCACAATGTAATTATTATCCAAGCATAATTTCACGATCCTCAAGGATCACACACAAGCCACCTGCTCACTATAATCCTCTCAAGAATTACCACCACATCACAAGATTGTTCATACATGACAATCTTGGCTCACACACCCAACACGTCTCAACAAGACATTCTTATAAAATCTCATATTTTATTCTATTTCATGTTATTACTCATTTTTTCTATGTCCATTTATACCATCTTAGTCTTACGGATCAAGAGAAATTGCATCGCACGCGAAATCGGGACAAAAATCGCGAAAATGGAAAATTTTCACAACAACCCTGCCTATACGCGTATGGCCCTGCCCCATACACGTATGGCCACTCATTCTCACCCCCTGGCCTGCGTATCATACGTGTATGGCCTCACTTACTAGGCCTCCATACGCGTATTACCTTGGCTCTTATGCGTATGGCCAGAGAGGGTTTCCCTTTCAAAATCCCTTCTAATTCCCCATACGTGTAATGGCTAGCCCATACGCGTATGGCTTCCCCCAAAAGCTACCCCTACGCGTACTGACACTGCCATACGCGTATGGCCACCCCCACCATACGTGTATCATACGCGTACTGGCAGAGGGTCGTGATGGCTCTGGGGACAAGGCAGGTATGCTACGCGTACGACCTATGTGAGTGTCCCCCATACACATATGACCTCCCCCCACACGCGTATGGCCATTGAGCATGCCAAAAATTCTAGTTTTTCATCTACACGAATTCTCACACATTGAAACCTATTCCAGCACGTAAACCAGATCCAAAATCATCTTTTCTTCACTCTAATCCCAAAGTTCTAACTCTACTTCATGGTTTCATCATTCTTATTAATCTTTCATGTGTTAACAACCCGTTTTTCATTAATCCCATAAACCCCAAATTTTCAGATCTGGTTCAATATCAGAACCCAACAACAACAGTACCAAAATTGCACGAATTTTCCAATTGAAATCAGCATACCACACATGTTCATACGCATATTCAGTACACAACTATGAATTAACAGCAACAATCACATAACACAGCAATCAGACAAGGAAAGGGAAGAATGGATAGAAAATTATAAGAGGGAAATGAGCCCTCACTACCCTCTCATGTTATTATAACCATTAGAGAACCCATTCTCCCGCCTTTCCTGAATTTCCGAGCTTTGATCCTTCAACAATGATGGAAAAATCCCCTTGTTCCCTTGCCCTAGCTCTCTTTCTCTTCTTTCTCTTCTCTTTTCACATAACTAGTCATTTGTGAAAAACCTTCCACTAATCACTCTTAATTGTTTTATTTATTTTATTAATCCCTAATAATTATATTAATAATAATAATAATAATAATAATAATAATAATAGCAATAATAGAAATAATAATAATACTAATAATAATAGTGGTACTACTAATAATAACCATAATGTTACTAATATTTTCCACCTATTATTAATTAATTATCATTATCATATTATTCTAAGGTTTTATTCACATTACTCGATTAAGGATAATTCCTCACACTCACCCTTAACCACCTACCCTTAATTAAGTCAATAAAATCACAAGCAACATACAATAAATTATAAACGACTAAATAATTAAATAGGGTGTTACAATATGGACCATTTCATGGTTGCTTTATTCCATTTGTTGCCTTATCACTACTGTAGAATTATTGCTAATGTTTGGCGCCTGGGTAAGAATATCATTTCCCAATGGTTAGTTAATTCGACGTATATTATTTACTTCTGAACCAGATCCTTGTAGTGGCGAAGTCACATTCACCACTGGCTCTGCAAATGCTGATGAGGCATTATGCAGACTTGTCATCACTGACGTTGGTATACCATAAGGTTGATCACGTCCTAATGGTGGCATTATAAACCCATGCACAAAAGTCCTAAATAAACTATGCCCCACCAGAGGGAGGGCCGATGGTAGACCATGTGTTCCCCCATAGGATGATATGGGACTACTTTGAGCAATCGACTGCGTAGAAGTCGAACTTGCCGTGGCTGGTATGGCTTCAGATACTGACGTTGAAACCATATTTCCCCTGAAGAAGAAGGGGGTGGTACTCCATCATTTGGTGGATTTTGGTTATTTGGAGGATTCTTATTCACCATCCTCCTTATGTATCTCCTTCTAGACCTTTATTTGTTGTTTGTGGCTATTTTACTACTCCTAAGTCTCATGCAACAAAGTGTGGAAAGATCATCAAAATGAAGAACTTAAATGCAGAAAAATTTTCCTAAAAAAGGTAAAACAAAATATGTTAACACACTATAGCATTGTCCCACCGGGTGTGCCAATTTGTTTGTCGTGAAAATTGGTAAACAACTACTGGTCTTCCAAAACACTATATGATTTGGTTCACTTGCAGGATCAACCCGTGAATCCAAGGACATGCTATTGTGTTTTATGTTTTTCTGGAAAATCTGTAGAACACTTCGACAGTATTCATTGGTTTGTAAAAAGGATTGTTTGTTTTGTTTGAAAGAAAAGTTAAACTTTGTAAAAGTTTGGTAAAGTAAAACAATGAAGAAAAATAACTTCAAAGTAAAAGAAATGCAGTAAAAAGTAATTAGTAAAAGAAAGTAAATTTCTATTGAATAAAATGTATGGTGTTTCAGATGTACACTTCTCAACAATGACTCTTTTCTCACGTTAACTTGGGTACTTTGAGTAAATTTGAGTAGAATACAAGGAAATCCTAAAACTAAGACCCCTATTTATAATTCGTCGAAATAACCGTCTCTAACGAACATTTTTTCAAAATATGACATGTTTCACCCCAGCATGCTTTTGTTTCACCATGGTTCGCCACACGTCTTCTCCTAAGAAACGGATAAGAACAAAATATAGTTATCCATCCATTTTTGCAATTTAAATGTCTGTCGAAGGAAGGCCTCTTAGCATCCCGTTGTTGAAGTAACTTCCTATACTTAGAAAATATTTCTAAGTATTTTCTCAAGCATATCTCTTTATGAGAACCATGTCGACAGAATTTTATACCAAACTTAAGAAACTTTCATTTTTACTTAGTTTCTCAAATGGGAACATGGCGCTGAAATACCCAGCCAACATTGTTGGAGAACCTTATCACCAAGGCTTTATATAATGGCATTGTGGTCTTTCTAAATCATCGTCTTCTTCTACTTCTCTATTATTGAAGCATCTATCTTCTCCAATCCTTTCAACACTTCTAACAAATCATGTTGAACCAGTAGAGCTTGCATCTTCAAGCGCCATAAACTAAAATCATTCATGTCGAAGAATTTCTCAATATCATACTTCATTGACGACATATTGATCCATGCTCACTGCACCAGTTTGCTGTGACAAACATCATAGTAGAAATGAATAAAACTATGAGAAAGATTGAGTTTCTTGAACAAACACAAGAAACCCTTTTTAGGTTTACAAAAGAGAGAGAATTGGGAAGGAGAAGAAAAAGAATTCGTTAAAACCGTTTCATTATTTACTTTCACAATTAGAGGAAATTGTTTTCAAGAAAATATCAACCAATTTTAACCACTCTCTAAACAACATAAGAGAGCAACCTATTTATAGACTACAAGCTAACTTAAACACTAAGCTAACTTAAGCACATATCAAACTTAAACAACAAGCTAACTTATACAAATTCATGCTAAAACATGCTTCGACTAGAACATGCACATCTTTGACTCCTGCGTGCTTGAAAAGAATTCGACTACAGGATGCATATATTTTGTTGAAACATGAAGATATCCTTGTTGAGACAAGATTTTGATCTAAAATACCACACATCTTAGCCTTGTAACGAAATCTACAACATGAAGGGATTAAACTAGCTTTGATCATGCAACTTTATCAATTGTATCCAGTGGAAGAACTTGCTACTTAGCAAATGACTTAGTGATCATACTTGCAGCATTGTGATCTGTCAAAACATTCATCCCTTGAATTCTCCACTTTCATTTTCTCCATGATAAAATATAGTCTAACATCAATGTGTTTTATTCTCTCGTGATATGTTGAATTCTTTGACATATATATTGCACTTTAATTATCACATTAAACAGTGATAACTCGACCTTGAAGTTCCATTTCCTTAGTAAACCCTTCAAGCCACAATGCTTCTTTCATAGCTTAAGTGTGGGAAATATATTCAACTTTAATGGTTGATAAGGCAACAACCTTCTGAAGAGAATCTTTCCAACTAATCGTTATGCCAAACATTGTGAAAACATACCCAGAAATACATTTTCTTATATCCATACATCCTGCATAGTCAGAGTCGACAAATCCTTCGACTTAGGCTTCGGCGTCACTCACGGCTCCACCATAAACTAGGACCTAACTTAGGCATCCTTTTATATATCTCAACATCCACTTCAAAACTTACCAGTGTGCCTTCCCATGATTGGCCATATACCTGCTTATAAGGCTCACTCCGTACGCTATGTCTGGCCTCGTATAAACCATAACATACATCAAATAACCTACTACACTAGCATATGGAATGTTATTCATATAGTATCTTTTGACTTCTGTACTAGGATTTTGAGTTTTACAAAACTTAAATTGAGGATTTGTTGGTGTTACAACAGGCTTTGAATTTGACATACAAAACTTATCGAGAATCTTAAGTAGGTGTATCTCTTGAGATAAGCATAATCTCAACTGCTTTATATCTCTTTAGATGTCAATCCCAGGAATTCTGAAGGCAGCTCCCAGATCCTTCATCTCAAACTTCTTGTCGAGTTCAGCCTTCACCTTTATAACATCCTTGACATTATTGCTTGCTATAAGGATGTCATTCATATAAAGCAACAAAATAACAAGTGAACATTCAGGTCGAAGTATGAGGTAAACACAGTGTTCAAACTAGTTCCTATTGAAACAAATGTGTGTCATGAACTTGTCAAATCTTCTATTCAATTGTCGAGGAGATTCTTTCAGGCCATATAATGACTTATTCAACTTGCACACATACTCTTGCTTTCCTCTTTCTACATACCCTTCAGGTTTCCTCGTCAGGATTGTTTCATCTAGATCAGCATACTAGAAGGTTTTATTTACATCCATTTGTTCAATTTCTAATTAGAACTTTTCCACTAGGGCCAACAACATTCTAATGGATTTGTGCTTTAAAATAGGTAAAAACACATCATTGAAGTCAACTTCTTCTTTCTGAGTGAACCCCCTACCAACCAACCTTACCTTAAATCTCTTCGACGTCGCTCATTTGATTCATTTTGTAACCGTGAAATCCACTTACAATTGACTAACATGGCTCCAACAGGTTTATCGATCATCTCCTAAGTGTAGTTATCATGAAGAGATTTCGTCTCATCATCTATGGCTTTCATCCATCCAGTCTTATTTCAAATCCTCGCAAATTCCTTGTAATCTATAAGTTCTTCATCAAGAACCTCACTTGCAGAGATTAAGATAAAAGCTATGAAATCTGCATAACCAAGTCTCTGAGGTGGCCTGATGACTCTTCCCAACCTGTCTCTTATAAGAAGGTAGTCATTATCAGTCTCCTCATCTTCATCAGCAACTGGTGTTTCTTCTTCGAATTCACCTGGGTTATGAAATTCAACATCAATATGTTCCACCTCAATAGGAATCTCTTCATGTTCCAGCTCATCGGCAAAGATTTTTGTATTTCGACCAGCATCATCAATTTTCTTGAAAGCCATCTCAGCTTCATCGAAAACTACATCTCGGCTTGTGATACACCTTTTGTCACCTGGCTCTAGGCACTGATAAGGGCTAAATTATGTTCATTATTTGTATAATTTAGTGGCACTTATTAGCTTAATTTATTGGATTTGCAGGTCAATCCATCATCTTATGTGTAAATATAGATTTTTAGTTTCAACATGTAAATATTGTGAAGTTTGATCATTTTGCAACTCAATTTGTACGTGTGATTTTAATCAAAAATCAAAGTAAATTAAGACAACCAAACAATTAGGATTCTACTTTCAACATCAACCAGCTCATGCAATTAGATATTTAACACATATGTGTAGCACCCCAAAATTTGCCCATCTTTTCTCTTGGGTCTTAGCTTATGTTTCATTTCATTCTCACATTCATTTTTCATAGCATATTTTTTTTCAAAGGATCAAGGCATCATGGTTTGTTTCTCAAGATAGGAGGAGCATGTTTCTTCAACCTCAAGCAAGGTTTCTTATTGACTTTCGGGTATTCTCAAGCTCCCAAAAGTCTCTCATCATCAAGTGTGATTCAAGGAAACATCATTTCAAGATCATATATAGTTCACCATAGCATATTATGCAAGAAATCATCAAGAGATTCAAATTTGGTTCAAGGTGTTTGACCTAATTTAGCAATTTGTGGATGCTATGATCAAATGGCCATAAATCCTTAATTTTTCAACATCTTGAGGTGGTTCTTTTTCTAATGAATCCTTCGCCTCATCCCTAACAAGTTTTCTTTGCAAGGAAATACCAAATTATGCTTTCAAGGTCATCAAAAGTTTGATGACATTATAGGTCATTTTGAGTTTTTGAAGGATTTTCTAGTTAACTACAAAAGGTCATAACTTGGTCATTTTTTATCATTTGGAGCCCATTCTTTTCCTAGAATTAACTTGACAATGTCCTCTACAACTTTGATTCAAGGTGGAAGTGCTAAAAATCTAAGGAAGGTCTCGGATTTTGTTAAAACATTATAGGTCACTTTTGGTCCCTAAAAAGACTTGAAATTTTTCTAAGTATTTTGCAATTTTGGCTACTTTTAAGGATCATATCTCTCAAATTATATTGCCAAATCAATACTTTCTTTTCACATTGCAAAGTTAGCATCATCCTCTATCCAATGCAAGAAGAATCAACTCAAAAGCCTCTTACATTGTGAGCACCATGGTTGCAAAGATTGAATTTCAAAACTTAAAATCCACTTCAAGTCAGGATTGATTTTGTTTGAATTGGCCTCTAATCACCAAATTAAGCCATGAATTCAATCTAAGCATGATTAACCAACTTTCCTAGGTTGATTAGAACCTTGAAATGCAAGTTTTGAGTGAGTTTTGGCAGTTTTCAAGTCACATTTTGCTCATGCTGCAGGTGTGCATGATATTTGTGAAATTGACATCATTCACCCTCCCTCTTTATTCAGAAAGCTTCCCTTATAAATAAGGGACTCATTCCACTCATTTTCACAAGGTTTGATAGCCAAAATCACCCTGCTGAGATCCCATTTGAACTCTTAAGCTTGAACTTAGAATTTCCATTTCCACACCATAAACACTAAAATTCTCCATTCAGTTAGCTTCACCAACATTTAGTGAAGCTAACTAGCTCAAGAACTTGAAGGATTGTAGTTTGAATCAAGCTAGGGGACTCCATTTTCAGAGCTCTGAAGTTGAACTTCAACGGGTACAATTCTTAACCATTTCAACTCAAATATGTTGCTACGATGTAGTCCTTGATGTGCTGATGTTGTAAGAATTGTTAGATTTTGGTTTTGGTTGAGTTTTGATGTTCAATTTTCAAATCTGTGTTTGCTTTTCTTTCTAGTTTTTTTAAAATCGAGTAAGCTATGGTTTAAAGAAATATGGCGCGATGATATGGTTGAGATCGTCTTGAAAAGACGCATAAAATGAAACCACTATGAGCTCCAATGGTTATGGTTTGAGGGATCCACGAATTTCTCCAAATCTCTGAGATTTTTCAATGGCTGGAAGTTGAAGATGATGATCTCACAGTCCATCATGCCACTTGTTCTAATCTGGTGGTTTTGACTTTCGTTGGTTAGAAATGATGAGTTTGACTCAGATCCACCGTGGATGTGTGATTTCTGGCCTTTGGATATGACACGTCACTTAAAAGAAACCAGATCCAACGCATCTTGTTTTTTCTGTTTTATTTTCTTTTTCTAATTTGTTTTTAATTTCAGAAATTCATAGAAAATTCATTTTTTATCAGAAAAATAACAAATTAATATCTAAAATTTCCTCTTATTTTTCTCTTTCTGATTTTCATTTTTGGCATTTTTATTCTCTATTTGCTATTTTTCTTGAATTTTAATTTGTTTGAGCCAATTTCAATTAGTTTAAAATTGTTTTTAAGCATTTTAAAATTATGAGAAAAATATTATATGATCCAATGATGGTTTTGAACCAATGGTGATTTTCTTGGTTTTTTATTTCTGGTTTTGATATTTTCCATATATTTTTGTTTTATTTGGTTAATTTTAATTGATTTAAAATTATGTTTGAGCAATTTAAAACTATGAGGAAATCAGCACATGATCCCGTGATGGTTTCTGACCTATGGTGATGTTGTTGGACTTTTGATTATGGTCTAACTATTTTCCATCCTTTTTTAGGTTTTATTTGTCTTTTATTTTATTTTTTAATTAATTTTAATTTGCAAAATTGAGGTGATTTAATTTTTAATCCATTCCTGGGTGATACTCTGTCCCTATTCATGTCTTGTGAGTTCTTAATGCTTGCTTGGTGGTGGTTTGCTTTTTATGGTTGATTTTGATGTTTGATTCTCCTTGAGGCATGTTTTGTTTCCACTTGGTTGATTTCATTTGTATGATCTCTCTTGTGTGTGCATGTTTGAATGTTGAACTTGTTTGATCATATGGATGTTGTGATCTCTTTCTTGCTCATGTCATGTTCATATGTTTTGCCTTTGGGATGTTTGCTTTGCACTTGTTTGTATGCATGATTGTGTGGTGTTGACTTATATATGAATGGTATGCATGACTTGCCTTGTACCCTCTTTATGATCATTGATTTGACTTGAGTATGATATATGATACTTGCTATCCTACCTTGTCCCTTGTGTCATTTAACTTCATTTCACCTTGCCTTGTGGTTGATATTGCTTCTTGAGTGATGCTTAGGTCATTTGATTGTGTGTGGGCACTTTGTTTTGCCATTGTGTTTTGTTTGCAAGTCTTTGATGTGGTCTAGACATGTGAATGCTTATGTGATATGTTGGCATGATTAATGATGCTTGCTTTGTTTGAGTTTGAAGTGAATGTGTTTGTTGTCTTCATCTTGGTTTGAATGTTCTTCATCTTGCATTCCTTCTTTCTTCTTCATCTTTCTTCTCTTTTTGGAACTTGTTTTAGTTTCATTCTTATTTCCATTTGTGATTGAATTGATTGGTGTTTACTTGTGTTTGCTCACATGATCTCTTAGAATTTCTAGTCCCTCTATTTAAGATAGGAGTATGAGAGATATTAGGCTTTCAATCCTTTTTCATGATAACATTTAGGATAGTTCCTTTTATCTCAACTTTAGCTCCATCATTTGTATGATGACATTAGGTAGATTTCCATTTCATCCTAACCTTAGACCATTTTGTATGACAACATTAGGGTTTTTCAGTTTCCCTTTAGTGTTTTCTTTTGTGTCTTTTTTTCTCATCTCAAATAATCTTAAGACACTTAATAAAGAATGATGAACGTTGTGTGCCACGAGCATTAAGTACATGGGAAATGATGAGTGGGGGGTTTCTTCTCACTTGTCTAGAGTGTTTAGTGTATGCCCTTTGCGCGATATGCGACGCACTCGCTCTTATGTCAAAGTCTTTAGTGCAATGGGAATCTCAAACAAATTCAATTCACTTCTCTAAAACTCACAAATCAAATTCAAACCTTTTTTTTCCTTCGGGATTTGTTTCAAAATCATTTTCAAAAAAGAGTCAGTTACTTTTCTGTTCTACCGCAAACAGGCATCGACCCTAACTGCTAGAATAAGAACTTAACATCACTCATAAAAAAACACTTTACCAACCTGTGGTCTAGTTACCCGAACTATGTTTGCTCTGATTTCTCATACTAAATGAGGATACGTAGGCACAAGACGACGATGTCTTGGCGAGCAACCTTCCCCCCATCACCCGTAGTTTTCCGAACTACGTTGACTCTGATTTTCCCATTGCACGAGGGAATACATAGGCATAAGGCGGAGATGTCCTATCGAGTCTCCTTTTTCTTTTCCCTTCCCGTTTAGCGGTAGCTTTTAGATAACTCAGCCCTTTTGATAGACAACAAGCACGGATCTCGTTGAGCACAACGGATGTGAGGGGTGCTCATACCTTCCCCTTGCGTAACTGACTCCCGAACCCAAAATTTGGTTGTGATGACCTTGTCTTTTCTCGTTTTTTAGGTTTTCTTCGATCGTTTCTTTTCCCTCTCTTTGGAATAAATAAAGTTCAGTGGCGAATCTTCAGTTTGTTTCCATCGGCCCTTTTTACGGTTGCGACAATATGAAATTTAAAAATAATAATAATAATAAACATGTACAAACTTCAACATTTTATTAGCAGCGGAAACATCAAAATGACTTACTAGTTTAATCATTTAAAACATAGCCATAACATAGTATTATTATAAGAAATAACAAAACATAGGAGATGCGCATAAAGTTTTCCACCAAACTCAAAATAAAGAAACAACGTTCTTCCCCCACTCTAGTGTTACATATCAGAACAGACGTCGACTCAACAAAAGCCTAAAGAAGAGCACTCTCTTCCACTTACATCCAAGCCTCTATTTAGGATTATCTGCACGATGTCCATGTAAAGATTACATTCAAACAGAAGGGGTGAGAAATCACAATCATATAAAGAAATGCATAATAATATGTAAGCACGCCATCAACATATGCATAATTACCCAGCCAACAACTCATAATCCATACAATCTAGAAATAATAATACAACATGTATGCAATGCAATGAAACTCAACTCCACGACTCAATGCATATGTTACCAAATGTGAACTCTCATGTTCGCTCGCTCCTGACCCCCACCATAGAATCAGATCCCACCAAAAATTGTTACCATCACCATAAGTAAAGCTTCATCAATTCCCACCTGGAACTAGTTACTCGCACCCAATCCCACCATAGGATTGAGGCTCACCAAAAGCGGACCATCATCCAAACACCATGATGCATGATCCATAAATGACATGCAATAACAATAACACAGCGTACAATGATATACACCTTAATCATTATACCACACCAAAACTGGTCACCTAACACCAAACATATACTACAAGCATTCAATAATAGCATTAAAGTAGCATAGCAAGTAATAACACATCGTTCACACACAATTCTACACCACAACATACACACCTCATATCATCTAACACTAGTACGCACCATTAAAAATCATTTCCATGTACTTGTAGCACCCCAAAATTTTCCTTTCTGTTTTGGCAGCATCTGGCTTTTGTTTATTTGTATTTTTGCATTTCTACATTTGCATAGCATTCGTTCTTAAGACATGGGATCAAGGTTTTCCCGTGGCTCAGTTTTCATCTCAACGCAGGAACCTGAACAGCGAGCATCAGAGGCCCTGGCATTTATTTTGCCCAGCGGTCGGGCGATCGATTTTATTTTATTTTGCAGGGTTTTTTTAGCTCAGAAAGAAGCATTCAGGCCATCGCGAGCATTTTCATGGTTATGATATTCAAAAGCAAGTTTCAGAAGTTGAACAGAGCTCAAAACAACAGGAAACGGACAAACGGGCAGATTTCCCTCCAAAAGGCGCCAAAATTCAAATTTTGGAGGGTTTAATCGGTTAACCTATATGGTTAATCGATTAACCAAGGCAAAATTAGGGCAAGTTGAGATTTTTGAAGGTGTTAACCGATTAACCTATATGGTTAATTGATTAACCAGTGCAGATTTTGCCTCTGCACGTGAATTTTCAATACAAGTCATTTTGGGGTCCAATTTTGGTTATGTGCAAACTTGATTTTCACTTTAGGAAGGATCTAGAACCTATTTGAAATTTGGTTAATTTCATTTTCCCTCCAAATGCCCATTCCTCATTCCAAACCAAATTTTCCAAACCTTTCATTTGGATCCAAGCCTAAGTGATATTTAAGTGATCCACTCCAAACCTCACACATCTAATCACTCATAATTTCATTTCAATTTCAGAATTGATCTCACTCTCTCTCAATTCTCTCTCAATTTTCCAATCTCCAAAACCCTCACCAAAGCTCTTTTCCATTGAATTCTTTGATTCTTCCTTGGAATCAATGAATTCTTGAGCTCAAATCTCCATCCATCATCTTCATTGAATCTATTTCTTCATCCAATTTTCGTGCAAAATTGGATCTAAACTTGGAAGTGATTTTGGAAGTGATTATTTGGCTTGATTTGGTTTAATCTTGAAGGATCTTCATTGCTATTACAAGAATTAGTGTGGATCTTGAAGTATTCCGGACATTTAGCATTGGATCTATTCAATTACAGTTGAATCAACATTAACCGGAGCAAATCTTCGCTCCGAAGGTTGGATCTGAATCTGCTTTTAGCTTATTTGCATAATCATGTGGATTTTCATCTTTGATTAGCTTGTGATTAATTTGATCTGTTTGATCCATGATTTGGTTGTGTTAATCTGTTTACATGTTGTTTGAATCATGATTTGCTGGTTTAATTTCGTGATTAAGTGATTATGCGATCATCCGGTTGATCGGATAAGTGCTTATTTGCTGAAAATGTTATTTTGTTGCTGTTTTTCTGCTGTTGGCACAGTGTTAATCGGTTAACACATATGGTTAACCGATTAACCATTTCAAATATTCAAATTTTTCAAAGTTTTCACAGTGTTAATCGGTTAATGCATATGGTTAACCGATTAACATGAACAAATTTCCAGATTTTCAAGCACTTTTCAGTGGTTAATCGGTTAACCTTTGGCGTTAACCGATTAACACTGTGCCAGTGGGTCTGTTTTGCTAATTTCTTGTTTGAGTATCGTTTCACATCGAATCATCGTAGTTCAATACGATGCATTAGAAGTGAAATGTTATGGACTTTTTGTCGCTGTTTTGGTTATTTAATCGAGACTTCATCGACTTATTTTTGTTTTCCACTTGGATGCACACTTATGTGTTGTTGTTCATAGTGATGATGTTCTTGCATTTTCATTTTCTCTTTTGCTTGCATCTTTATTTCTTGCATTAATAAAGGTCGAGATGTGCTTGTGGTGGTATTTACCCCACACTTTAATGGAAAACCTTTTTTTCGTAAAAAGAGTGTTGTTAAGCTTTGGTTCTACCGCAAACAGGCATTGTCCCTAACTGCTAGAACGAGGGTTTAACCTTACTTGGATAAAACGTGTTGAACCAACTAGTGTTCTCGTTAGCCCGAACTACGTTTGCTATGATTTCTCGTACCAGGCGAGGATACGTAGGCACAAGACGCGATGTCTTGGTGAGCAACCTTCCCCCCCCCCCCCCCCTTTCCCCGTAGTTAGCCAAACTACGTTGACTCTGACTTTCCCATTGCACGAGGGAATACGTAGGCACAGAGCGGCGATGCTCTACCGAGTCACTTTTCTTTTCTTTTTGTCCTGAAGCCTTTAGCGTAGATAGATTAAACACACTATTAGATAGACAACAAGCGTGGATCCCGTCGAGTACGATGGACGTGAGGGGTGCTAATACCTTCCCCTTGCGTAACCGACTCCCGAATCCAGGACTTGGTTGCGATGACCTCGTCTTTTTCTTTTTTGTTAGGTTTTTCTGATCGTTTCCTTTCCCTCTCTTTGGGATAAATAACGAAAGGTGGTTACTCTTCTGTTTTCCGCCGGGTGTTTTTCACAGTTGCGACAGTACTGAAACTATTTTTAATATAAATTTCATTGTGTCAGCTTCCAAACACTTTGAACAGCACCTCAAACAGACACCTGAAACTCAAGTTATGATTTTTTTTCAGTTTGACACAGCAGGTGTAACCGGTTACACCAAAACAAGTAACCGTTTATCACTTGCTCAAAAACAGTGGCTAACCATCCTCAATGTAACCGGTTACACCTAAACCAATAACTGGTTACACCCTTTAAAATTGCCCAAATTACGCCTTTTAAGGATAGTGTAACTGGTTATACCAAAACCTGTAATTGGTTACAGCTTACAAAAAATCACTTTTTAGAAAAGTTGTCTCAGGTGTAACCGGTTACACCAAAAGTGGTAACCGGTTACCACTGTGACAAAAACAGTTTTCTGCTACTTTTTGATACAAAAATCAGTTCTGACACATTCCTAAAATCCCAACTTCTTACAAAATCATATATTCCAGGTTCACATTCTAATCCCTAACAACATATAATCATCAAAATCATTCACCAACACGCAATCATCCAAACATACAACGCAATTTCATCATTACACATATCACGTAGTTCATGGCAAAGAGGAGAAAATTCCATCAAAGTGAAACAGAATACTCACCCACATGCTATCATGCAATCTCTTATACAATAGGAAATATCACCCTTACCTTAGAATTCCTAGGAAATATCTTTTCCTCTTCTAGCAATGGTGTTGTTCATATGTTTCTCCTTCCTTGCCTTATCCTCTTTCTCTTTTCTCTCCAACTTCTCACGTGTTCTAGCTCTGATTCCCTTATTCCCCCCCCCCCTCCCCCTTTCTTATTCTTTTATTCTATTATTTCTAAATAATCATTTTATTCCAACTAAATAACTATTTTTTTATGTCACTATCACCATAGTAATTAAATATACTTATTTTAATTATTATTATTACTATTATTTGTTTAGATAGTTCTAATTTAAATAATAATAATAACAATTGATAATTCTCCCACCACCCCCGTGTCTCTACACTTTTAGTCACACACCCCCAACACCTTAAGTTCTACTCTCTAAGGCTACTATCCTACACCCAATGATTCCTCTAACACATCAAATTATCAATAAACATATACAACCACACAATATTATTTAAGAAAACTTAATTAAATCAATCGGGGCGTTACAGTTGGCACTAGAGCAGCTTTGGGAGTTAAAAGGAAAAAGAGTGACTTCAACATGAATTTTTTTATCAAAAGCGTACCTACAGGTGGGGCTAAGCACGGCCAAAGCACCATCCCATGTCTCAAACCCGTAGCTTTTGCGCTAAGTGCGGTATAATGGCGCTAAGCGCCACTTAAGACGGTTCGATCTCGTTTGGTCTTCTAGTCGCGCTAAGCCTGGTCTGATGAAGCTTAGCACGGTTTGCACTTTCATATTTGTATAAATACCCCTTCACTTCATTTTGAGAGGGTTAGGCACCAACTTTGAGAACCAAATACACCAAAAACTCAAAAGAGCTCAGAAATCGGAGAATCAAAGCTGGATACGCATTAATCTTTGGAAAATCATTATTGATGCTCATTCATCTCTTCTCTTTTCTTATGAAGAAAGCTATCATGATGATGTGTAGCTAAATCCTTTGTGTCCGGATTAGATGTAATTAACCGTACTCGTATGTATTTATTTTGATCCTTGTTATATGAATTAGTTATGAATCAATATAGATGCATCTTTGTTTTCATGTTTTCTTCTATGGTTTGAATTATTATTGAGAAATATCTTTCAAACCTTGACCTAAGATTATCATCTATCAAAGACCAAAGTCTAGACATAGACTTAGGGATTGATATTCACTTGTATCAAGTCTTAATGTTATTGTATTGCTTAATAGGTTGAGAGATCATCGATTAAACAATACGGTAAAACCCATAACACCGATTAGACAAAAGTGGTGTTGAAGAGTGATATTTGATTATAGTGATTGATATTGGTGTTCATATAATAAATTGGTTGAAAACATATGAAAAGTTTAATGAGATCTAATCCTAACATGTTTCTTTACCCATTAATTTTCGAAGTATTTATCGTTGTTACACTTTATAGCAAATGTTTCTTTTGTAGAACAGTACTGATATCGCACTAATCCATGTGGAGACGATATAAAATACTTTCCCTAGAAAAAGTGTTTTAACAAAATGAAGATGTTGTCGGGGATTGGTGTTTAGGTATTGCAGGCATAGCAACAGTTTATATTGTTTTAAGTAATTTTGCATTGTTATAAACTATCCTATTTATTATCCCTCGTGTTTGTTAATTTGTGTGGTTAGAATTTTAGAACTTTGTTTATGTGAGGAATTTTACCGAAAGATCGACTTCTTTTTCATTCTGAGATTGAAAGAACAGCTCGGAAACTCAATAGTGAAACCAAAAAGAGAAAGCAACTAGCCAAATAAAGAAACAAATGTGAAGGAACTTCTAATTGTACTTCTTCAACCACTTCTATTATTGAAGAAGCCATGGCTGAACAAGAAGTTATAAGAAGGTCAGATTCAATAGCCCAAGAAGAAATGATCATATTATTAGACCTGCACAAAATGCGAGAAATCCAAAAATGAAGACCGGATTACTAAAAATCTTGTATGAAAATCCTTTTACCGAGCTTGACCATGAAGACCCATATACTCATCTTACCAAGTTCTATAAGATTGTGGGTACACTTGGATCTCCTGAAGCAGAAGAAGAACAAGTGTTCATGAGATTGTTTCCTCATTCATTGATTGGGAAATCAAAAGAGTGATATCTTGATCAACCAACTCAGACTATGACATATTGAAATGTACTTGAGGAAAAATTTCTTGATAGGTTTTTTCCATACAAAAAATTTATGAAGGCCAACACCACAATCGATGTGTTTTCTCAAGGTTCAAGTGAATCCCTTTGTGAAGCATGGGAGTGATACAAGTCAATATTTAGAAGTTGTCTTAACCATGGTTTTGATAATCTTAATCAAATTCACATCTTCTGCAATGGACTTGAACCATAATCAAAACTTCTTTTGGATGCAACTGTGGATGGTTCTTTAATGTCTAAAAGTGCATAATATGTAGTAGCTGTTATTGATCGAATGGCACTTAATGATCACCAAATTCAACATAATATAGGGCATTTATTAAAGAAAGTTGGAATCATGGAATTGGGAGCAAATGATGCAATTTTGGAATGAAACAAATTGTTATCTCAACAAGTGGAGGAACTTACAAAGTAAATGTCAAAGCTTCTGCAACAACTCAAAGAGATACAATAAGTCCCAAACAAAAATCAATAGGTATCATACTGTCAACTTTGCAATAGAGATCATACCACAGGTTATTATCCTTCGATAAATGAAGAGGTGAATTACATGGGAAATCAAAATCAGTATCAACAGAGGCAACCACCATATCAAAATAATTCTGGTTATCAACAAAGAGGGAACAACGCACAATATAGCCAAGGGTAGAGATAAGAATTAGGACCTTCCAATACACAAAATCCAAATCAAAATTATAATTAGAATCCTCAGTCACAAGATAGAAACCCAAAGATGGAAGATACTCTGAATTAGTTTATGAAAATTTCCATGGCAAATCAAAAGAGCATTGATGCGGCCATCAAGAATATTGAAACCCAAGTTGGTCAAATAGCTAATTAATTAGCCGATCAACAAAAAGGAACATTTTCTACAAATACTCAAGATATTCCAAAGGCACATTTTAAATCCATTCTAACTCAGAGTGGTAGAGAAATTGGAAAAGGCATTGGTGATGATGTTGAAAAAGACGAAGTTGTGATAGAAAAAGAAGATGAAGAAGGTGAGATTGAAGTAGAAAAACTATAGAGGGAGAATTAGTTGAAAATGAAAAAATTGAAAAATAAGAGTTTGAAAAGAAAAAGAGTGAAGAAAAGAAGAGAAAAACTCAAAAATCTCAATAGGAGAAAGGGAAAATGAAGATTCTTCAAGTACAACACTTACCTTATCCACATGTTCCTACCAAGAAAGACAATTCAAGGCATTATGCAGGGTTTTTGGATATAATTAGTTGTTTGCAAATAAATATTCCATTGTTTGAAGCTCTTGAACAAATGATAACTTATGCTAAGTTTATGAAAGACATTCTCACAAAGAAAAGGAAGTATATGGATCAGGTGACCATCAACCGTGATGCTAATTGTAGTGCCATCATTCAAAGAACTATTCCATGGAAAGAAATAGACCCTGGGAGAGTTATATTACTTGTCACCATAGGAAATGTATACATTGGAAAAGAATTGGTTGATTTGGGTTCAAGCATAAACCTGATTTTGTTGTTTGTGGTTCACAGGTTAGGTTACATTAAAGTGAAACCTAGAAAGATGACACTGCAGTTAGCTGACAAATCTACCACTCGTCAATCAAGAATAGCTAGAGATATTTTAGTTAAGTTTGACAAGTTCTTGTTTTCAATTGATTTTGTTGTAATAGATAAGGAAGAGGATAATGATGCACCTTTGGTTTTAGGCCAACCTTTCATGAAAACCACAAGAATAATGATAGATATTGATGATGGCTTAATGAAGGTTCGAGTTCAAGATGAAGAAGTGTGTTTCAACCTCTTTGAAGCCATGAAACACTTAAAATATAAAGGAGATTGTTTCTGAATGGATGCCAAAGATGAAGTCATTATGGATATGAGAAGACAAGTGCACTTATCCACTCCTCTAGAGAAATTTTTAACTTATGCACTTAAACTTCTTAATGAATATGAATAAAAAGGGATTGAAGAATGCTTGAGAGAACTTGAGTCATTAGAAGAAGTTCCTCCTATTGAATCTAAAATTGAAGAATTGAAAGATGAACCAAAGAAAGATGACTCTAAATTTGAATTGAAGAAGCTACCTTCACACTTAAAGTATGTTTTCCTTAAAGAAGGTGGTAACAAACCAGTCATAGTCAGTAGTTCATTATCCAACAAGGAATAACAGAAATTGATTCAAGTTTTGAAGAGAAATCAAAAGGCAATAGGTTACGTGCTATCTTATTTGAAAGGAATCAGTCCAGCATATTGTATGCATAAAATCATGATGGAAGATGATTACTAGTCGATAGTTCAACCACAACATCATTTAAGTCCTACTATGAAAGAGGTGGTGAGGAAGGAAGTAGTGAAATTATTGGAGGCTGACATGATTTATCTTATTTCAGATAGTGCTTGGGTGAGTTCAGTACAAGTGGTACACAAGAAAGGAGAAATGACAATGATTACTAGTGAAAAGAATGAGTTAATTCCGATAAGAACTGTGACGGGATGGAGAATGTGCATAAATTACCGGAGGCTTAATCAGGCCACTAGAAAATATCATGTTCCTTTACTATTTATGGATCAAATGATTAAAATATTGCCAGGTCAAGAGTTTATTGTTTCTTGGATAGTTATTCAGAATACAATCAGATTACTGTCAACCCATAAGATCATGAGAAGACGACTTTTACATGTCTTTTTGGTGTTTTTACTAATAGAAGGATGCCTTTTGGGTTATCTAATGCACCAACAACTTTTCAATGATGCATGCAAGCCATCTTTTCTGATCTAATTGAGAAATGATTTGAAGTCTTTATGGGTGATTTCTCTGTATTTGGTCCTTCTTTTGATTTATGTTTGAAAAACTTGGACATCGTTCTGAAACAGTGTATGGAAACTATTCTGATTCTAAATTGGGAGAAATGCAATTTTATAGTTACTGAAGGCATGATACTAGGACACAAATTCTCTTCCAAAGGCATTAAAGTTGATAAAGCATAGGTTGAGGTGATTGAAAATCTTCCACCACCATTGAATGTCAAAGGAATCGGAAGCTTTTTGGGACATGCAGGGTTCTATAAGAAATTCATCAAAGACTTCTTAAAATTTTCCAAACCTTTGAGCAATATGCTTAACAAAGATAAGTATTTTGATTTTGATAATGCATGTTTAATTGCTTTTGAGGACTTAAAAGAAAAGCTGATAATTGCACCCATAATCATTGCTCATGATTGGAAACTTGATTTTGAACTAATGTGTTATGCAAGTGATTATGCAGTAGGTGCAGTTCTTGGTCAGAGAAAGAAAAAAATTCATGTTATACACTATGCGAGCAAGATTTTGAATGAGGCTAAAATTAATTATGCTACCACAGAAAAAGAATTGCTTGCTATAGTGTATGTATTGGAAAATTTTAGATTTTATCTCATTGGTGCAAAATTTATTGTTTATACTGACCATGCATCCTTAAAATATCTTCTTACCAAGCCCGACTCAAAGCAAAGACTCATGAGATGGATTCTTTTGTTACAAGAATTTGATCTTGAGATTCATGATAAAAAGGGGACAAAAATTTTGTTAGTAGATCACTTGTCTAAGTTGGTGAATGAAGAGATAACCAAAAAGGAAAGAAAAGTTGTGGAGGAATTCCCTGATGAAAAGTTACTCATGATACAAGAAAGACTGTGATTTGTAGATTTATCTATTCACAAGACCACCAGTTGGTTACCTGAGGATTTCAATTGGAAACAAAAAAAGATATTCCTTCGTGATTCAAATTTTTATGTTTGTGTTGAGCCTTATTTGTTAAAACTTGGAGCAGATAATATTTTGAGGGGGTGTGTTACCAAAGAAGAAGCAAGAAGTATACTATGGAATTGTCACAATTCACCATATGGAGGTCACTACAACAGTCAAAGGACGGCATGAAAATTTCTACATTCAGGAATTTATTGGCCTTCCTTATTCAAAGATGCACATGAGCATGCCCAAAATTATGATAGTTTCTAAAGGACATGAGAAATGAGTAAACAGAATGAAATGTCGTTGCAAAACATGCTTGAATTTGAAGTTTTTATTGTTGGGGAATTGATTTTGTTGGTCCATTTTCGAATTCATGTTCAAATTAATACATCTTGGTAGCATTTGATTATGTTTCCAAGTGGGTAAAAGCAATTGCGTCTCAAAAGGTCGATGGCAAAACAATGATAAAAATTTTAAATAAAAACATTTTCACTCATTTTGGTACTCCAATGGTCTTAATTAGTTATGGAGGTTCACTTTTTTTAAAATTCTCAGTTAGCAAAAGCTCTTTAGCACAATGGTGTCAAGCACAAAGTAGAATCACCATACCATCCACAAACAAATGGCCAAGTTGAGGTGTCCAACAGAGAAATTAAGAAAATCTTGGAGAAAACAGTTTTTGCTTCAAGAAAAGATTGATCTCTCAAGCTTGATGAAGCTTTGTGGGCGTATCATACTGCTTTCAAAGCCCTAATTGGTCTACTCTTTTTTAGATGGTATATGGGAAAGCATGTCACCTTTATGTGGAGATAGAGCACAAAGCACTATGAGCATTGAAGTTTTTGAACTTTGATCCAAAGATATCCTGTGAAAAGAGAAAGTTGCAGTTACATGAGATGAATAAGCTGAGACTTCAAGCTTATGAATCCGAAAAACTCTACAAAAAAAGGTAAAGAAGTACCATGACAAGAAAATCCTCATCAAAGATTTCAACCTGGACAGCTGGTGTTATTATTCAATTCGAGACTAAAATTGTTTTCGGGAAAATTGAAATCCAAATGGTCTGGGCCTTTCCAAATCGAGGAAGTGAACCATTATGGTGCAATTGTGTTAGAATATCCAATTTCAAAATAAAGTTGGATTGTCAATGGTCAAAGATTGAAGCTCTACCTTAGTGGCAAAATTAATCGGCTAACAACAACAGTTCCGCTTGTCGATTCTTGAATTCACCAAAGAACCGTCGAGCTAATTAACGTTAAATAAGAGTTTATTAAGAGGCAACCCAACTTTATAAGTATTTACAACTTTGAATTTAGAAGTATAGGTATTCAATTGTGAAAGGGGGTAAAGTTTTGGCAATTTAAGGCTAATTGAGAAAAACTGCACATGACTGATAGCACTAAGTGCACCTTGAAGCTATTTGGCAAATTTGAAACAGCAGAGACTGCGATAAGCAAGGCCTGGTGGCGCTAAGCATGCTTTGGGAATTCAGTAAAAAAAATAAATTGTTACCTTGCATGATCCACTTTTACCAAGGCCCATTTTGGGCCCATACTTAGCGAAATCATCCACAAAAACTCTGCCTAACCTCATTTCCCCCCATTTACTTCCACACTTTGGAAACCCTAGCCTCCAAAACTCTCTCAACACAAACCCCTTGCAAAAAAATTATCCAAACTTTCTTTGCCTCCTCACTTAAGCATCAATCATCTTGTATGTCTCTATAATATTTTGAAATTTTTCATGGTTTTGTAGATAATTTAATGTTATTTTTCATTTTTCAAGTTTGTAAATATATGCATGTTGGTTTTTCTCTTATGTTGTTCATGATAGGGCTAGATTGTTGTACAATTGTATCTTTTGTTCATGCTAGGTAGACTATTCTAGAGTAATATAGTTGTTTTAGGTCAGATTAGGGCTCAAAGCCACGTGCAAAAAGTTGCATATAGGCTCTGTTGTCGCTTAGCATACTATATGGCGCTTAGCCCCCTTGTTGCTGCCCAATTTATTGATTTTTTAGATCTTGTGGCAACTTTGTCGTGTCTTGTTGTCCAAAGGATTGCGGAAGGAGTCTTTTGGATAGATTAATGGTTTTTTATGTGGTTTGTACTGGTTTTGTTTGATTTTTTCAAAGTCCTAGAAAACTCCTTGCCTTCAAGAAGTAAAAAACATCTGATGCAGGCCCTTCATCTATGCTAAGGCCCAGAACAGGTGGCTTTAACAGGGATAGGTTTTAAGGTCAATAATAGGAAAAGCATTACAGAGAACTTGCAAGCCGAATTATATGGTCTGAGAGAACCTTCAACATTAATCCATAAGGCGAGTTTAGGGAATCTTTGGAAATTATTGAAGAGAAAAAGTGGCAAAAGCTTTGCACTCCCCCAACCAACCTAAATTATGAGCTTGCAATCTGGGGAATTAAGATTCTTGAGGGATGAAGTTTCCGATTGACCTTCAACCAAAAATTGGGTTGGGCGGTAGTTTAGTGGTGGTGGAAGGCTGAGGAGGGTGGCCAATTTTGCGTTCGGAGAAAAGGGGTTGAGAGAGAGAGAGAGAGAGAGAGAGAGAGAGAGAGAGAGAGAGAGAGAGAGAGAGAGAGAGAGAGAGAGAGAGAGAGAGAGAGAGAGAGAGAGAGAAATAAGATCATTCTGAAGGGAGGCGATCTAAAATACTTCCTGAAGACCTCCCTGGATCTCCCACAAGTGGCCTCCCACAAGACCTTCAAATGAGTTGACCTTGATTCATTTAGCAAGGTTAAGCATGTCGTGGTTCCTAGGCTGACTTTGCATTTCATCTCTCCGTTTGGCTTACTTTTCCTAGTCATCCCATCCAACATACACCCTTCAATCATGTTGACTCCCCCATTTAGCCTATATGACGCTCCAAGTTGAGAGTCAACCATTTACTCTCTGGGGCAGTTCCAAGTGACACGTTTGGGCTTCAGGAAACATGGGCCTCGCTCACCTTACTATTAGCACGCCCCACCAATGGCCCATTACTAGTTAAACATAATTCACACCTCGTGCTTGTTTATCCACTTAATTTTATTTTAATTAAGTTTTTTAATTATGTTAATTATCAATACATTAGATTAATTAAGATAATTAATATATTTAGGGTTTAAATAACATAGTAAATGGGTTAATAAAAATAATTAGATAATTATAATTAACATGAAAAGAAAAATACAAAAAATATGTTTACATAATTAAATATTTCAATTAGGTCAAGATTGATTTGATTAACTAGGGATAATTAAGTCTAATTAACTTCTCTCAAATTAACAAAATACATCCCCTTACAATGTAAATAATAAGAGAACAAAAATATGATTAAGTAGTGAATATTAATTAATTAGGGAACTAGGATTTACCTTTGGGATAATTTTTGGATAATAATGGTATTAACTTTTAGAGTAATTTTAGGGTTTTTGATTAATCTAATTAGGGATAATAATCAGGGATAAGATATATGATAACTTGTTTTATATAATTGGAAAAAATTCATGTACCTGTGCCCATACCCGCTTGGGCATCAACATTGGCACTTGTCATCGTACCCTATGGGTATATAAGTGCATGTACTCGTACGCGATACCCGCATTTTTAATATAAATAAATATATCAAGTATAAAATGTCATAATATTTTAAGTTTTTAAAAACATTACAAAAATTTTTTAAAAATTAATTGTTGACTTATGAAATAAATGATCCCTTATATTAAATATGTAGTGGGTTAAAATTGATATTTTTTAAATTTTATAAATATTTTTTTATATAATAATATAAATTAAAATATATATTGTATGGGTATGGGGCGGGATGGGTACTAAGGTGCCCATACTGTCGCATACTACAAAAAAGGGTCGGCGGAAACAAACAGAAGAGTCGCCACAGGACGTTATTTATCCCAAAGAGAGGGAAAGAAAACGATCGAAGAAAGCCTAAAAGAAGATAAAAGACAAGGTCATCGCAAACAAATCTTGGGTTCGGGATTCGGATACGCAAGGGGAAGGGATTAGCACCCCTCACGTCCGTTATACTCAAATGGGATCCACGCTTGTTGTCTAATCAAATGGTGTGAGTTATCTAAAAGCTACTGCTAAACGGAAGTGGAAAGGAAAGAAGAGACTCGATAGGACATCGCCGCCCTATGCCTACGTATTCCCTCGTGCAATGGGAAAGTCAAAGTCAACGTAGTTCGAGAAACTACGGGCGATGGGGGAAGGTTGCTCGCCAAGACATAGTCGTCTTGTGCCTACGCATCCTCATCTGGTATGAGAAATCAGAGCAAATGTAGTTCGGGAAACTAGACCACTGGTTAGTTAAGTGTTTTTTATGAGTGACGTTAAGTTCCCATTCCAACAGTTAGGGTTGATGCCTGTTTGCGGTAGAACGGAAAAGTAACGTACTTTTTTTTTGAAAAATGAGTTTGAAGAACAATCTCGTAGGATAAAAAGATTTGAATGTGGTTCAAGAGTTTTAAAGAAGTGAATTGAAGTGGTTTGAAATTCACGTTGCACTGAAGACTATGACACAGGAGCGAAAGCGTCACATATCGTCCAAAGGGCATACACTAAACACTCTAAACAAGTGAGTAGAAACCCCCCACTCATCGTTTCCCATATACTTAAGGCTCGTGGCGCACAATGTTCATCATCCTTTATTAAGTTTCTTAAGACTGTTTGAGATGAGAAGAGAAGACACAAAGAAAGCACTAAAGGGAAACTAAAATCCTTAGTGTTATCATACAAAGTGGTCCTAAAGTTGAGATGAAGGGACTATCCTAATTGTTATCATGAAAGCCTAATGTCTCTCCTACTCCCATCTTAAACAGATGGACTAGGAACCCTAAGGGATCATGTGAGCAAACACAAGTAAACACTATCCAATTCAATCACAAATGGAAACAAAAAACTCAAGACTTAAACAAGTTTCAAGGCAAGAGAAAGAGAAGAAAGTATAAGAAGATGGAGGAGAAGAAGCAACAATAAAAAACTTCTCAAGAAAGTTCAAGTCAAATGACAAGATAAACACAAAAGTAAGCGCGCACACACAAGGCATACATCAACATCATGTCAAGGTGAAATAAAAATGCATATATGCCAAGCCATACTAAAAGATTAGAGATTAAAGCAAAGTGGCAAGACAAGGGGTCCAAACACACACAAGTGACTCAATGTCCAACAATAGGCATCATCAATTATCAAATAAAATGGGATAAAGTCAAATGATATGTAAAACAAGGTAGGGAAACAGCAAAATTATGTCATGTTCAATTCAATTAAAAGATTAGAAAATGAGCACAAGAATGTCAAGCACACATCTTATCAAAACACAACCAATGGCCACACAAAACAGGCATGTAACAAACACACCTCACAAGAATAAACATGTAAACTCAAGGCATGAATCCAAATGGGTAGAAATGTGAACGTTTATATCAACCCATCATTAGCATATGCATCACAAAAAGAAAACTCAAATACCAAGCTCAAAGTATGTACCATGACTAGACAAACACCAACTATGATCATCTCCATGTATACAAGAACGGTACAAGATATAAATGGTCAAGTAATGCACACCAAAACATCAAGGTCAAAATCACACTCAAATGATTCACATCACATTCATTCTTGAGATATCACACAAGTTCAATAAGCATCATGCTCAAAATTTGGGCAAACATCATTCAAATCATCCATAACAAGAGCAAAGAGTTCATGTGAAGAGAAAGATGGGAAATAATAATACAATGGACACCAAATCATGCAAAGAGAACCCTCAAACATGTCATATAAATCACACAATTTTTCACAAACATCCATTAGGTCATACAAGAAATCAACTCAAGAAATTATGTCAAAAACAACCAAGGAGCAAACTCAAAACAAACTCAACTTAAGAATTCAATCATAAATTGAAAAATTATAAAATGGAAGTGAAACCAAAGCTCAAACCAAGTTAGTTCAGCATGTTATCACATCAATAAATCAATTCAAAACTCATTCAAACACAAGTAGGCAAAGTAGACTCAAACTAGGTCAAACCTCATGCATACACAATCTAGAGTCAAGTCACAATTAAGCATCAATCAAAAATAGGAAAATGACTTAATAAAATACAAATAAATTCCCAATATCATGTCATGTATATTATTAATCAAAAAGAAAAACATCAAAACAATAATAATAAGAGAATATCATCAAATGCACCAAACAAGGCAAGGTAAGCAACTAGTCGAGCAACAATCGAGGGCCAAACAAAATCAAATGGAAATCATGCAAAGGGAAGTCATCAAAGCACAAACAGAATTTAAACATGGTTCAATAATGTGTCTAAGTGTGTGCAAACGATTGGGTCAAAAGTCAATTGGGAAAGGCAAAAATTGGAGTCATGTCTCAAACTAGGTTAAACAAAACACACAAAATTAAAAATTCAAGATAAAATATTGAAATAAAATAAAAATAAAAATAAAAAATATGAAAAATTAAATAAGATATGAAAATATCTGAAAAGTATTTTTATGGAATTTTTAAAAGAGTTTGACTATTAAAACTAAAAATAAAAGAAAATAGGAACAAAATAGAATAAAAAGAAGAATTAAAAAGGTGAGGGTGCACTAGCAAATCAGTCTTGAACTAATTTCATGTTATGCGCGCACATGGGCCATAAATTGGGGGGTGTAGATATCAGATCATTAGGCCCATAACCCACTTGTCCAAAAACGGTAAACAAAAATAGCTCTCATAAGTGAAACGCAACGTTTCACTAATCCTAGTCACTGCCAACTCACAAAATTCTACGCCACGCATGCAGTCAACTAGCCATATCAGCAAACTTCATCAGACGCCAGAGCTAGGGCTCCAGTCGTCTTCTCCAGTGACCCTCACCGGAGTAGTCTGAAAACTTAACCAAAACACAACAAATTTTACACCAATCTCAAGGATATTTCATGTTGAACACAAATATGGCATCCATTTTTATTTCTAAAAGCCCTAACATCATGAAAACACGACATGATTAAAACATATGGTTTCTACAACTCATTCAAAATAGCACAAGGTTAATGCAAACATGGCCTACAATGTGTAGGACTTCAGATGCAACCGACATGAGCCCTATTGAACGTCTAACATGAGAGAAACAAGGAAAAGGAAGTTACCTCAAAAATTTTAAATCTGCAGCTCTCAAACTTTCTTCAATCCCTTGCCAGACTTCCTCTTTATCTTCCTTTTTCTTTTTAGATGCCAATGGTGATGAGGAAATGAAGGTAGAAGGCTTGTATGGAGAGATTCGAAGAAGTGAAAATTTTGAGAAAGTGAAAGAGTTTCAATTCGGAGTTTGTGTGAAAATGTGGTTGCCTCATCTTTAGGGTTTGCATTGCTTAAGTATGATGGGTTAAGACATGTTTTGAAGGCCCATATGGTTGGTTTTTTAGGACACCTGGCAAAAAAATGGAGGATGTGGGTTTTGCCTTTGTGAGGGTGTGTTGAGTGGTTTTCTCCAATTCCAAACCTTGACAAAACTATCCAATGGTACACATGGGAATATAAACCTGTCTAGCCATTTTGGAAAGGTGATGTATATGTGGAATTTGCAAGAATAGCTCATGGTGGTGCACTAAGATCATGCTCATTCAACTCACTTTGAATGATCTTAGTTTGATGAGTATAGGTCCAAATGATGAGAAATTGAGCTCTACTAAAAGCATGAAGAGATATCAGCAACTTTCATGTTGGTTGCAAGTAGAAATTTGGTGTAGAATCGTGTGAAAGCAAAGATTGAATTCGTGCACCTAAATTTGCCCTTCACCGTGAAGAAAAATCTTAAGTTATGAGATCATTTTAGCAACTTTGTAACACCAACTTTGGGGAATCATAACTTGAGCTACATGAACCCAATAGAGGACTTCTAGTAATGGATGGAAAGCTTGAAGAATAATATTCAAATTTCATGTTGTGGGAAAAATCAATTGAGGTCAAGAACTTGGTGAAAAATATCTTGGAAGTTGGGTTGAAAAATCTGTCTAAACACTTACCACTTTTGACAACTTTGAAACCCTAAGTTGGGAGCACCATAACTTGAGCTCTACACATCCAATGGAGATGATCTAGTACTCAAAAGGAAGCTCCGAGGATGCTCTATAAATTTCATTTTTTAGGAAAATTCAAATGAAGCTTTTATCACCATGTTTAATGGGCTTGAAAGTAGGCACATGAAACTGAATTTCTATACTTAGAAAAATTTCTAAGAGAGGAAATGTCATAATCGCTTTTTTCCAAACTTTGACTAATCATATCTCTCTAACCATGAATCCTTTGAACATGCTTTCTTATAAAAACTTGTAGTTCATGATGTCCTTTTCAATATGATAGCTAGTTTGCCCTCATTGGATAAAAAAATGAGAAAGTTATGGAAGTTGCAAAATGGCTAGAATTAGGGTTTTTCATACTTAGAAAAATCTCTATCAAAACCATAATTCACCCAATCTCCTGATTTTATGTTTCCTCTTGATTTTTCTTGTTCCAATCACATGAAATCCCTTGAAAACAACTATCATGCCCTTAGTTAACCTTGAGATCCAAGATTTAGACCTCTTTGAACCACAATTGACTTTTGTTGACCAAATGGAATCTTAAGACCAATCCCACTGACTGAGGCTCTTGTGATGGTTTGTGATGGCATATAATCCATATAGGGGTGTGTGTTGAACTTTAGAATCATGTCTTGCTCAAAGAACTAAACACAAACCTCCCTTGAACCAAAACCCTAGCCAGTTATCCATGAGATAGGAGGAGGAGAACCAATGCTTGTGTTCTTGATCCAAATGGTTGATTAACATGTCTTGATGATGATAAAGACCTCATGACTTGAGTTTGCCATAAAGTTTATCTTGAACCCTTGGTTGTTGGATAAGATACCTTGATCCCCTGTCTAAGATCAATGCTATCTATAGATGTTAATGCAAGATGGTATGAAACATAAGCCAAGATATAAGGAAAGAAGATGGGAAAATTTTTGGGTGCTACAGCTGCCCCTATTCAAACAAATTGGACCTGAAGGGATGAAAAGCAACTGCTTTCAAAATTTCAGGGTAAAAGGTGATTGAATACCAAAAACGAACCCAGAAATTTGCAACCTATGGGGATGTAGGCAGGATAAAATGATTGCCAACCGAAGGTGGACTTAAAATTAGCGGGTACCAACCAAAATTTGGGATAACCAACACGGTAAACGACCAAGATGATAACAACGGCTACTAACCAAAAGTCAGGATCGCCAGAGAGTTATATCCAAAAGTTGTGAGAAACAGGTCACTAACTAAGAGTTAGGATCACCTAGACACCGACCGAAGGCGAATACACAAACAATAACGACTACCAACCAAAAGTTGGGATCGTCCTAAAGATTACCAACCAAAAGTTGGAACAAAGGCTACTAACCAAGAGTTAGGATCACCAGAATGAAAACTACCAACCAAAAGTTGGGATAATGACTCTGCGGGGTATACAAGGAGACTACCAACCAAAGGTTGGGATGTAGGCTACTAACCAAAAATTAGGATCACTGGAAAGGAAGACTACCAACAAAAAGTTGGAATGAAGGCTACTAACCAAAAGTTAGGATCACCAGAAAGGAAGACTACCAACCAAAAGTTGGAATCATCAACAAATAAACAGATGGCTACCAACCAAAAGTTGGGATCACCAGAGACTACCAACCAAAAGTTCGAATTGTCAACAAAGGCTATTCCAACCAAAAGTTGGGATCACCAGAGACTACCAACCAAAAGTTGGAATTGTTAATAAAGGTTATACCAACCAAAAGTTGGGATCACTAGAGACTACCAACAAAAAGTTGGAATTGTCAACAAAGGTTATACCAACCAAAAGTTGGGATCACCAAAACACCGAACGAAGGTGAACTTACCACAACAAAGACTACTAACCAAAAGTTGAGATAATGACTCCGCGGGAGAACAATAGAGGACTACCAACCAAAAGTTGAGATAATATCCAAGAAACGACGGGCTACCAACCAAAAGTTGGGATAACATCCAAGCAAGAAGATGGCTACCAAACAAAAGTTGGGATCACCAGGTCGCCGGCCGAAAGCAAAACCATACAAAACGAGGTTCACCAACCAAAAGTTGGGATTACATCCACAAAATGACTAAGCTGGGGATTACCAACCAAAAGTTGGAATACCATCCGGGATAAGCAGGAAGTAGAATCAACCAACTTACGACTAGAAAATAAAACTCCGCTGGGGAAAGAGAAACTTAAACAAGAAAACTCTGTCGGGGAATAAAAGTAAGATGAAAACATATATCAATGATTTTTGTTGAGGTCAGGTACCACAGAGTCTCATGAATTATGTGGTTATCTGCTAATGAGGCATCTGGCCATAAAGGTATCAAACCTGGCTTATGCTTCGGATGCATATGTTTGAATATGGCATAATGCTCCATACAAAATGGAAATGCTATGCATTTGGAAGGATGCAATTCAAATGATATGCAAAAGAACACCACTGAGATAAGTGTTGGGAAGAAAATCAACAAACAAACTCTGTTGTGGAAAGCTCACTGAATGGCTTCCATGGGAATAATTTCCACTCTGCTGAGAATTAGAAAAAACATCCTTCGAGAAGTCATCACAAATATCTGACTTTGAAGAATACCAAAGACCTTGGACTTTTCTGCGGTTGCTAACCATTTCTGATGTACTCGTTGAGGGAATCAACATCAATCTCTGATTGGGGAGAGAAGTCGATGACATAGACCCTGTCGGGGAGCTACACTAAGCTTACCCTTCTGTTGGGGAATAATCTCACTCTTACCCTGCTGGGGATATTTCTGGTTTGAAGATAGTACTTTGTTGACAGAATCCTGCTGGGAAAAGAATCAGTCATCATGTATACAACAAATAAACAAAAAGCGTGTCCTGTATACAAAAATGGCTATTTCGGTCACCATCCACGACACCACCCAAGTAAATCATTGTTTTTTAATATGATTACAAAGCCCCAAAATTTTCGCATGCAAAGTTTATCAAAAATATCGGACACCTTTTTCGCAAACAAAACAGTAAAAGTAAAACAAGAAATGGAAAGCTCTTTGTGAAAAATACTTCATTGATTAAAAGGGCTTGTAAATAGACAAATTACAACGGATGCAATTCCTGAAAAGAGGAAATTGCATAAAAAGTACAATAATAAAATATACAAATGTCAGCAATGTGGAAGCAAACAACCACCATGTGTCGATTCGGCTATGACTTGCATGTCTTTGATGTTTCACCAATGCCATGCCTTCTAAAGAGACTGATTTGACTGACTTTACCCTTCGGGATCTACCAGAATCAAAATGCATTCACAGATCAAATGCAGACCTTAGTCTTTTGCTTTAAATCCCTAACTTTTTCCCGGATCGCCCTTGCGGGTTTTCGATCCACCGGATGCCCACTTTTGCCAAAGTCGCCTTTTCAGGTTTTCAACTTTGCGGGTTTATTCATTTTTATCTTATCCCTAATTTTTTTTCGAATCTAATTATGGTTCGCCGGGACGCCTCATTTTTTCCTGGACTTTCTTTTTATGTCCAGCGGATCTTTTTTTCAAGCAAAGTATTTTTTGACCACGTCTGCATTTACAGGGGACGCAAAATCTTTATCGTCCATGGTTGATAGTAATAATGCTCCGCCAGAGAAAACCTTCCTTACTATGTATGGACCTTCGTAATTATGAGTCCATTTTCCCCTGTGATCTGTTTGTGGAGGGAGGATCCTCTTCAGCACCAAGTCACCTACCTGGAAACACCGAGGGCGCACCTTCTGATCAAATGCCTTCTTCATGCTACTCTAGTATAGCCAGCCATGGGCGATAGCTGCCAATCTCTTTTCATCAATTAGACTAAGTTTATTCAACCTAGCGTTTACCCATTCTGCTTCATCAAGCTTCACATCAGACAATACTCTTAGAAAAGGAATTTCAAATTCTAATGGTAGAACAGCTTTCGTACCATATACCAGCGAGAAAGGTATTTCCCCAGTAGATGTATGCATCAAAGTACGATAACCATGTAAATTAAAGGGTAGCATCTTATGCCAATCTTTATAATTCACCACCATTTTCTACACGATCCTCTTGATATTCTTATTTTTTGCCTCAACAACACCATTCATCTTTGGACGGTACGGAGAAGAGTTGTGGTGTTCAATTTTAAAACCCTGGCACAACTCCTTCATCATCTTATTATTCAAATTCGAACTATTGTTAATAATGATTCGTCCATATCGGCAGATGATGTCCTTCTTTATAAAACGAGCAACTACTTGCCTGGTCACATTAGCAAAGGAAGCTGCCTCTACCCACTTTGTGAAGTAATCAATTTCTACCAAGATAAAGCGATGCCCATTGGAGGCAGTCGGTTTAATCTTCTCAATAATGTCGATCCCCACAATGCAAAGGGCCAAGGAGATATCAATATGTTTAGACGGCTTGGTGGTACATGCATTTTGTTGGCATAAATTTGACACTTATGGCATTTCCTGGCATACTTAAAACAGTCGGACTCCATGGTAATCCAGTAATACCCTGCTCTCAATAATTTTCTAGACATCACATGCCCACCAGCAAGAGTACCAAAAGAACCTTCGTGGACCTCTTCCATCCACAAACTTGCTTCATTCTCATCCACACACCGCAGCAACACCATATCGAAGTTTCTCTTGTACAACACATCATCCTTGTTTAAGTAAAAATTACCCGACAGCCTCCTAAGAGTCTTATTGTCTCTACTTGATGCCCCGGACGGATACTCTTGGGTCTTGAGGAAATGTATGATTTCAAAATACCAGGGTTTCCCATCTGACACTTCTTCAACTGCAAATACAAAGGTCGGCCTGTCAAGGCACATGATAGTGATTGCTGGAGTTTCATTCCAGAAATTCACTTTATACATTGATGATAACATCGCCAAAGCATTTGCCATCTGATTTTCAGCCCTTGGTACATGATGAAATTCAACCCTGTCGAAGAAAGGCAGTAATCTTCTTGCATAGTTCTTATAAGGCAGGTTGGTCTGACAGGTTTCCCACTCTCCTTTGATTTGATTGACGAATAAGGCTGAATCACCATACACATCTAAATTCTTGATTCTCAAATCAATAGCTTCTTCTATACCCATGATGCATGCTTCATATTCAGCCTCATTATTGGTGCAAGCGAATATTAATCGGGAGGTGAACGGTATGTGAGAACCGTGAGGAGTTGTAATAATTGCCCTAATTTTGTTGTCGTATGAGTTAACAACACTGTCAAAAACCAACTTCCACTAAGACCCAATTTCGGGACCCTCGTCAGGTAGAGGCTCATCACAGTCCTTCATCTTCAAAAACATTATATCTTTATCAGGGAACTCAAACCTCATTGGTTGCTAATCTTCAATTGGATGTTCGGCAAGATATTCTGACAAAACACTCCATTTGATGGCTTTTTAGGAAACATATTGAATATCGTACTCTGTCAGAACCATCTGCCATCTAGCAATTCTTCCAGAAAGCGCATGTTTCTCAAATACATATTTGACTGGATCCATCTTTGAAATCAACATGGTTTTATGATTTAACATGTACTGCCTTAAGCGTTTAGCTACCCAAGCAAGTGCATAACATGTATTTTCTAGCATCGAGTATCTTGACTCACAGTCTGTGAATTTTTTACTCAAGTAGTAAATAGTGTGCTCTTTTCTACCTGTCTCGTTGCAACACCCATTTTAATTATTTAATCTTTCCGGTGTTATTTTATTTCGGCGTGTCTTTTGTGGGGATTGTTTAAGAAGTTATGGCCTTTATTATTATTACTATTATTATTATTATTATTATTATTATTATTATTATTATTATTATTATTATTGGAATTATTATTGGAATAAAGAAATGAGGAATGAGTGTTGTAAGGGGTATTTGTGAGTTTTAGAAGGGGAAAAAGAAGAACATTGTCTAGTTGGGAGAAGAGTGAGGAAGAAGAACAAGAATAAGAAAGGAAGAGAAGCAAGGGAGAGCAATCAGATTCTTAGGAATTCTTCAACGATCGAAGCGATTGATCGAGGTAAGGGGGGAGAAACGGATTTGGATTGGTAATTGCATGAATGGGGTAGTTGGGGATTCCTTAACCCCATAGGGATTTGATGATTATGATTAGGATGTTGTTGTGTTTCTGATTGTTGTTTCCATGAATGAGTTGTGCTTATGTTGTTATGAGTTGGTGAAATTCTGTTATTCCAGCCTTGCATGTGATTATGTAGGGATTGTTGGGTGAGTAGTTCACCGTTTAGGTCGAAAATGATTTAATCGGTAGAGTTGGTGTTTTATCGGGTAGAGTCAGGAATAAGTAATGTGATTTAGTCGTAGAATGCTAGGCTAAGACTAGTGGGACTGGTTTGGTGAGAATCGGATGGGTTTTGAGCTTTTGATGAATTTATGAACAGTGAGGGTTTTGTGAAATCATAGACGTTCGTCAGCACCTTCGCTGAGCAAGCTAGTAGAGAGCATTCACTAGGAATTCGCTAGGCGAGTTGGGTAGAGAACACTTACAGTAGCCACTGTCTGCATTCACTAGCAGGATTGCTAGGCGAATGAGGCAGCGAGCATTTGTTGAGGCCTCGCTAGGTGAGTGAGCCAGCGAGTGTGACAGAATGTGATTTTTGTGCTATTTTGCCTTGTGATTCGTTTTGTAGGATTCCTTGGGTTGTGATAGGTCGAGAGATGTTGTTTAGGGGTGAAGAGAGTATACTTGGTGTGGAAAGGTGGAATTATGAAATATTGAATTTAATTGACATAACTAATTGGTGGGTAAGACATATATATGTAATATGTATATGATGCATAGTGAGGTGATTGGAAGGATCGTATGTACTCGGTGTTCAATGTAAATTTCCCTATTATTTAATTTGATTGACATAATTGGTTGGTGTGTGTGTGTGTATATATATATATATGATGTATGGTGATGTGATCAGTAGGATCGTGTGCACTTAGTGTGCTTGATGTTTGTGTGTTGTGCATTTGGTGTTATGCATAGCATGGTGTCTTGGTGGGATGGATCATGTCTCAGGAGGAGCATAAGTGATCCATCCGTACTCCTTTGTGGAGAATGGTGGGGTTGAATCATGTCTCTGATGGAGCATAAGTGATTCACCCGTACTCCTTTGTGGAGAATGGTGGGATGGATCATGTCTCAGGAGGAGCGTAAGTGATCCATCTGTACTCCTTTGTGGAGAATTGCGGGGTTGAATCATGTCTCTGATGGAGCGTAAGTGATTCTCCCGTACTCCTTGGTGGAGAATGGTGGGAATAGATCATGTCTCAGGAGGAGCGTAAGTGATCTATTCTGGGGTTCGATTGAATGAACCAATGAGTCAGTACCGCATGCATGGTGTTGAGTTGCATTCTTGCATTATTGTATGTTGTGTTGATGATTGGACAGTAGATCGCGTTTGATGTTGGTAGGGTGATGATTTGTTTATTTACTGCCTTTTTATTCATGTATTTTATTACCGATAATTTTGATCATGTTTTCTCACACCTTTGTTGTTGTTGTGGTCTGTGCTTCTTCGGAAGTACAGATAATCCAAGTGCATAGCTAGCTTGGATAGTGGTGTGCGAGTCGAGTTCTAGGATGCTCTGATACGTAACACGGGACTTGGGAGTTTAATTGTTTTATGATAAATTTGTTGTATTCCTGTGACGTATCTTATTTTGATGAATTCTCATAATGAATATTTTATGTAAATTGGCGGATGGCCTAGAGTGATGTACAAATGTTTGTTTCCGCTGTATATTTTGAAAACCACCTAATGAAGTGTTTTATTGGAATTTTGTGAATGTGATATCCCACTTTTGGAATGGAACTCTGATAATTATTTGACCTAATCGTATTTTATTTTAATTTAGGAAGTGGGGTGTTACACTCGTCGTGTTGACCAAGCACACAACCCATCGAGTTCTCAAGAACCGTCAAATACATAATTAGAGGTCTTCCTGCAACTGGAGGCATCAATATCAGAGGTTTCTGCAAATACTCTTTTATCTTCTCGAAAGACTTCTGACAGTTTTCATTCTAAACAACCGCTTGATCCTTTCTTAACAATTTGAAAATAGGCTCACAAGTAGCTGTCGCAACTGCGAAAAACACCCGGCGGAAAACAGAAGAGTCGCCACCTTTCGTTATTTATCCCAAAGAGAGGGAAAGGAAACGATCAGAAAAACCTAACAAAAAAAGAAAAAGATGAGGTCATTGCAACTAAGTCCTGGATTCGGGAGTCGGTTACGCAAGGGGAAGGTATTAGCACCCCTCACGTCCGTCGTACTCGACGGGATCCACGCTTGTTGTCTATCTAAGGGTGTGTTTAATCTATCTATGCTAAAGGCTTCAGGATAAAAAGAAAAGAAAAGAGACTCGGCAGAGCATTGCCACTATGTGCCTACATATTCCCTCGTGCAATGGGAAAGTCAGAGTCAACGTAGTTCGGCTAACTACGGGCGAAAGGGGGGGAAAGGTTGCTCACCAAGACATCGCGTCTTGTGCCTACGTATTCTCATCTGGTACGAGAAATCAGAGCAAACATAGTTCGGGCTGACACGAAACCACAGGTTGATTAAGTGTTTTAACCGAGTAGGGTTAAACCTTTGTTCTAGCAGTTAGGGACAATGCCTGTTTACGGTAGAACCAAAGCTTAACAACACTCTTTTTTATGAAAAAAGGTTTTCCATTATTAAGGGTCCCAAAGGACAAAAAGAAGTTTGAAGTTGTTTTTGTGTCTTTTAGAGAAGAAGTATTTTGAGTTTAATTTGTAACTCATGTTGCACTAAAGACTATGACCTAGGAGCGAATGCGTTGCATATCGTCCAAAGGACATACGCTAACATTCTAGAAATTTAAGAGGCAACCACCCAATCATAATTTCCCAAATACTTAAGGCTCGTCACGCACAACATTCGTTAATCTTTATTAAATGTTTTTGACATGATTTGAAGATGAGAAGAGAGAGGGGACAAACTAAAGAGAGACTAATTCAAACCTAATAGTTGTCATGCAAAATGGTCCTAAGGTTAGGATTTAAAGGGGAAACATCTACCCTAATGTTAGCATGTTTAGATTGAACACCTAATGTCTCTCCTACTCCCATCCTAAACGGAGGGACTAGGAACCCTATAGGGATCATGGCAAAAAGCACAAGAAAGCACCAGATAAATTCAATCACAAGTAAGATATGCAAACATGGAATGCAACACACAAGCAAAGGGAGGAACAAAGTGTGGGGTAAATACCACCACAAGCACATCTCAACCTTTATTAATGCTGGAAATAAAGATGCAAAACACAAGAGGAAATGCAAATGCAAGAACATCATCACTATGAACAACAACACACAAGTGTGCATCTAAGTGGAAAACAAACATAAGTCGACGAAGTCTCGATTAAACAACCAAAACAGCGACGAAATGTCCAGAACATTTCACTTCTAATGTGTCGTATTGAACTAAGATGATTTGATGTGAAACGGTACTCAAACTTGCAAGAAAATCAGCAAAATAGAACCACTGGCACAGTGTTAATCGGTTAACCATATGCGTTAACCGATTAACCACTTAAAAAAAGCTGAAAATCTGGAAATTTGCACATGTTAATCGGTTAACCATATGTGTTAACCGATTAACACCTTGAAGACTTTGAAAATTTTGATATTTTAAATGGTTAATCGGTTAACCATATGTGTTAACCGATTAACAATGTGCCAATAGCAGAAAAACAGCAACAAAACAGCATTTTCAGCAAATAAGCACTTATTCGATCAACCAGATGATCGCATAATCACTTAATCACGAAATTAAACCAGAAAATCATGATTTAAACAGCATGTAAACAGATTATCACAACCAAATCATGAATCAAACGGATCAAATTAACCAAAAGTTAATCAAATATGAAAATCCATATGATTATGCAAATAAGCTAAAAACATATTCGGATCCAACCTTCGGAGCGGAGATTTGCTCCGGTTAATGTTGATTCAACTATAATTGAATAGATCCAATGCTAGAAGTCTGGAATACTTCAAGATCCACACCAATTCTTGTAGTAGCAATGAAGATCCTTCAAGATTAAACCAAATCAAGCCAAATAATCACTTCCAAAATCACTTCCAAGTTCAGATCCAATTTTGCACGAAAATTGGATGAAGAAATTGATTCAATGGAGAGAATGGATGAAGGTTTAGCTCTTAGAAATCAAGGATTCCAATGAAGAATCAATGATCTCAATGAGAAGATCTTTGGTGAAGGTTTTGGAGATTGGAAAATCTAGAGAGAATGAGATCAATTCTGAAAATGAGAGAATTATGAGTGATTAGTTGTGTGAGGTTTGGAGTGGATCACTTAAGTATCACTTAGGCTTGGATCCAAATGAAAGGTTTGGAATATGGTTTGGAAAATTTGGTTTGGAATGAGGAATGGGAATTTGGAGGGAAAATGAAATTAACCAAATTTCAAATAGGTCCTAGATCCTTCCCAAAGTGAAAATCATACTTGCAAATGACCAAAATTGGACCCCAAAGTGGTTTGGATTGAAAATTTACGTGCAGAGACAAAATCTGCACTGGTAATCGATTAACCATATAGGTTAATCGGTTAACACCCTTAAAAATCCCAATTTGCCCTAATTTTTCCTTGGTTAATCGATTAACCATATAGGTTAACCGATTAACACCTCCAAAATTTGAATTTTGGCGCCTTTTGGAGAGAAATCTGCCCGTTTGTCCGTTTCCAACTGTTTTGAGCTCTGTTCAACTCCTGAAACTTGCTTTTGAGTATCATAACCATGAAAATGCTTGCGATAGTCTGAATACTACTTCCTGAGCTAAAAATACCCTGCAAAATAAAATAGAATCGGTCGCCCGACCGCTCAGCAAAATAAATGCCAGATCCTTTAATGCTCGATGTTCCAGTTCATGCACTGAGATGAAAACTGAGCCACGGGAAAACCTCGATCCCCTGTCTCAAGAGCGAATACTATGCAAATGCAGAAATGCGAAAATGCAAAGAAACAAAAGCCAGATACTGCTAAAACGGAAAGGCAAATTTTGGGATGCTACAGTAGCTGTAAGGTGAGATATGAATCTCGTAATGTATTTTAATCTCCCAAGGAAACCATGAACCTCCTTTTCTGTTCTCGGCTCAGGAATTTCTTGAATCTCTTTTATCTTTGCAGGATCTACCTTAATTCCTCTTTCACTGACAATGAAACCCAACAACTTCCCCGATCTCACCCCAAAGGTGCATTTATTAGGATTCAACCACAGCTTGAACTTCCACAGTCCAGTTGCAAAGCCTTTGCCCAGGGACATACGGACGAATCCAAGCATCCATATCACAATTACTATCTCCTTCTTCATCCTCAACAGCATTTATCCTGTCAAATATAACTCCTCTACTGGTAAACTGAACAGGTCCTCTGTACTTTGGAGGATCTCTTGAAGAAGAAAATGGGCTATATCCCAAATCGAACTTGTCATGCTTAGCAGGAACATCAAGCACTTGGCCCCATTTATGGGAAGACCCATATTCCACTATAGCACGGGCTTCCTTGAATGACAACATCGAGACCTCTGGACCTTTAGCTTCTATAGGAGGCTTCTCCTAAATTTGCATAGTTTCAAAAGCTTGGCAAAGCGTCTCGTGGATCTCACCATCCACTTTTACATACTTAAAGGATGATAACTGACTGACCATAATGTCTTCCTCTCTGCAAGCGGTAACCACTTTCCCATCCACCATATACTTCAATTTCTGATGCAACATGGAAGTAACTACCCCAGCAGAGTATATCCATGGTCGGACGAGCAAACAACTGTAAGATGGCTGGATATTCATGATATAAAATGTTCCATCAAAAATCTTCGGCCCCACTTGTATGGGCATAGTGATCTCACTAAACACCGACCTTTTAGAACCATCAAAATCTCTCACAACTAAGTCTCTTAGTGTGCAAATCAGCCCTTGAGTATCCAACTTCATCAAGGCCTTCTTTGGCAGTACATTAAGGGATGAACCTGTGTCTACCAAGACATGAGATAACAAAGCTCCTCTGCACTCCATAGATATATGTAGAGCATGATTATGGTTCCTCTTGGCAGGAGTCAAATCCAAATCTGTAAAACTCAACCCATTTCCAGCATTCACATGAGCCACCACTCCTTCTAACTAATCCACTGAAATATCTTGCAGCACAAATTCCGAATTCAAAATTCTTAACAGCGTATTCCGGTGTGTCTCAGAGCACAATAACAGCGAGAGAATAGAAATCTTGGATGGCGTCTGGTGTAAATGATCTACAATCTTGTAATCACTTTTACGGATAAGCCTCATGAATTCCTTAGTATCCTTCGCAAAAGAATCTTTGTCAACTTGTTGATGCATATCTTCTTCTACCACAGCCATACATTTACCCTTGTCACTTCTATCAACATTAGTTTTAGGTGGAGAGAAAACTCTTCCACTCCTGGTTATTCCCCCTGATCGGAAAATGTTTTTCATAGAAGTGCCTCCAAACGATGCCCCCACCAGCTCTTGTTTTTGCCCGTTGCAAAACACCTCTGCCCCATAATTTCAAGGAATGGCCTTGGTGCTTTCATAAGGTACTGGTTCTGGAGTAGTAATAATAACCGGAGCTGGCCTTGGCGGCGCCGAGATGTTAATTGTTCGGTACGGAATTGAAATCATTGCAACCTCATCCCGTTCATTATTAATCTCCTCAATCTCTTCTTCTCCCACAATCCTGTCGAACTGTAAACTGCCGTCATCAATCAAACTCTGAATATGACTTCTCAAAGAAACGCAACCCTCTGGATGCACAACACACTCTACACAACCCTCTAAACAACCCATATAGACACCTTCTTTTAGCAATTTGTATTTTACGAAGCTCAAAGGTGTCTTCAATTTTGCAACATCAGTTATCAAGTTCAGCCTCTCTCCTTGAATAACAGCATTGGTTCTAGCCACCCCATGATTTGGCATTGGGTTCTGATTTACATTGGGGGTCTCATTTGTGAAATTTATTGCTTTTGATTCAAGTAAATCCTGAACCTTATGCTTGAATGCTTTGCAGTTGTCAATGTTATGGCTTGGAGCTCTAGAGTGGAACTCACACCTAGCGTTTGCATCATAACCTGGTGGAGGTGTACCAGTGAGTGACGCCAAAGTTCTCTTCTGAATAAGTTGTAATTGTAGCAGATGTTACAAAAGCTGTGAGTAAGGCATAGGAGGCGTGTCAAACTTCCTGTTGGCCATCCTTCCTCTATCTTAGTAACAACGAGGCGTGGTAGTTTGTTGTTGCGGTACAGCCGGAATAGCTATACTAACAACCTGTTGTTGAGGCTGATTTTGAGGTTGATGTTGATATGGTACCCGGTCTCTATTTCTATAAGTTGATACAACATTCATATCCCCTTCCCTCTTCTTTGGGTTTCCATTGTATACTTTCTTCGTTCCTCCTGACGAAGGCCCTGCCCCACTCGGTATCTTTCCTGTCTTTATCATGTTCTCTACCCTTTCTCCCACTATTACCAATTCCGAAAAGCTTACTGACATGCATCCAATTAATTTTTCATAATATGTTCCTAGCAAGGTAGCCATGAATATATCAATCAATTCACGCTCCACCATTGGAGGTTGCACTCTGGCTGCTAACTCTCGCCACCTCTGGGCGTACTCCTTGAACCCTTCGTTATTCCTTTGTGATAAATTTTGCAATTGCACACTATTAGGCGCCAAGTCATTGTTGTACTGACAGTGATGCACAAATGCTTCTCCCAATTCTCTCCAACTTCTTATATGTGTCCTTTCTAGACCCATATACCACTCCAAAGAAGGACCCGACAGACTATCCTGAAAGAAATGCATCAAAAGTTTCTCGCCATTCGAGTATGTTGAAATTTTCCGAAAATAAGCCCTGAGGTGTACTCTAGGACAAGTCGTCCCTTTGTACTTATCAAAATCTGGTACTTTAAACTTTGGGGGAATCCTGACCCCTGGCACTAGTCCCAGATCCGATATGTCGAGTCCCAAAGAATTTTGGTTCTCAAAGGCTTTCATCTTTTCTTCAAGCAGTTTGAACCTCTTATCAGCTTTTGTGGGGATACCCACATCCAAGTCTCTCATTGGAAACACATCCTCCTGATCATCCTCTTCCCAATGGGGACCTGCAGCTCCATGTACAACATCCACACTGCCTCCAACACCAGCTATATAAATTCCTCCCTGATGACCTCCGCCTGAAGGGTTAACTACAGTTGGGATACTATTGACCTGAGGAACATTGCCATCAACTAGAGAAGGGATAGCAGTAGTCCCTCCTTGTAGAACACTATTACCATCCACCCGTGCTATCAGTGGTTGAACCAAAGTTCTCAACTGCTCTTGCCCATTAGCTACAGCTTGCATCATCTCCATGAATTGTGTTATTCTGTCTCTAGCCTCTTGTAGCTCCTGTTGTACTTAATCCATAACTCTCTGTTGATTCCCTCTTGTAGAATATCTATGGAAAACTGGATCTCCAATCCTGTCAACTGTTGAAGAAAACCAAACAGAGATAAGATTGAAGGCTCCAAGAACACCTGCTATGTAAATGAAAATTATGATGCAAAAATGCAAGCATGTATATGTGATTTAGGGAGATCTTCCTCTTGATTCTAGTTCCACAAATAAATAATAAAATAGGAGAAAGGAATGGAAGAATCACAAGCCTCTCTCATAAATAAAATGAGAATGAAAGTTAATGTATACAAAACATTTAGCAGGAAATACAACTGCATACAATCCTACGACCTCATCCAACAAATCTGGTGATGGCTAAAATACAGGATAAGAATAAAAGAAATACTAATGGAATACTGTATCAGATAACTTTCTTCAATCACTGTCATTCCCGTGATGAGTCTGAACTTCCTTTAACATCTCTTTTGTGTTTGAATGTTCAGGTCTTGTAATCAACTCCTGTATGAGGAGGTCTCTTATGTGGATAACACCTTTCAAGCCTTGAGCATAGTCCTCCCAAGCATCCTCTCCAAAGGCATCTTCAAGTCTTGGTTTCTTTAATTTTGCCCTCACCTTGAGCTTCTCCAATGCTGGCAAGGTTTCTTGTAGTTTCTGATCACTTGCATACCTACGGGATGATTCTGTTGAAACTTCTTCATCTTTGACTTTGAGTTGTATCTTCAATCTGTCAATTTTTCTACGAAGTTCATCCTCCCTTCCTTTGTTAGCATTTAATGCAGCGTTCCATTGACCATTGAACTTATATATTTCTATGTAAGCTTTATCCAGTTCTTTCTTCTTATGTCTAAGGATACTATCAGCACTCTTCAAATCTTGGCCAACTTGTCCTCGCACGCAGATCTCTTCATCCAACTCCTTTTCCACCTTAGCCAAAGTTTCTTTCCTTACCTTTGCTAAGTAAATAGCTTCATTCTTATCACTCTTTAATTGACTAATTTCTTTTTTCAGCTCTTCATTCTCCTTACACAATTCTTCCTTTTCTGCCCATAACTTATTGTATCCTTGAATATCCACCGTTGTATGATCTTCAATCATCAATGGGTATAAGGGTTCTTCAGCAGGAAATGGCAACAGAATCTTCTCCACCCTCTTCTGAATCCACTCCAAGTAAGGGTCATAAGCTCTGCAATTACCTTTTCCCAAAGAATGTTTTTCTTTTTTATGAACTCTTCCTCATGCTTCTTCCATTCTTTCCAGAATATCATAGTCAATCACGCCTGTGAAGTACAGAGATTCATGCACTTCCTCCTCCTTCGGGGGTCCTCTCAAAGCGTATCCAAAATATCTAACAGCAAGAGAAGGATTGTAATTAATTCCCCATTTTCATCCTATCAGGGGTACATTTGGAAAGCTTCCACAACTAAAGATGATCTCCACACCAAGCAAATCCCGATTAAACCAGACAATATCTTTAGCTTCCAAACCCATAATCCTCTTTGACCATTCAGATGTAACCCTTGTATCGACAAAAGCTCCAACACGAGGAAGGTGATCTATAAACCACTTGTGGAAAAGCGGCGTACAACAAGAAACAATCTTCCCTCTCCTTTTTTCATTCTTATAGTGCACTGAGTGATATAGGTCTCCGAGAAGAGCGGGCACAGGATTCTTTGAAACAAAAATGCCAAAAGCATCCATATCAATGAAATCCGATATATTGGGGAAAAAAGAATTCCATATATGCATAGAGTCAGGACAACGTTGAAAACCACCCAACAACCCTCTTCCGTATATTTTTTAGCTTTACCCGCCAAGAAATATAGGGTGAAGCCAAAAATTCCATTTCTACGAATCACATTATCCACCAAATCAGACTTGCTCAAATAAAGAGCATTGGCAAATTTCTCCAGGTCGTACTTTTCTTCTGTATGATAGAATGGCACTTCGTCTCGGACTGAAACCCCCAAAATGAAAGCGAACTCCTCCTAAGTAGGTACTAAGACATAATCAGGAAAGGTGAAGCAGCGTAATTAAGGGTCATAGAATTGCAGCAAAGCATGGATAGCCCCTTGTTCGTAGTTTGTACTTTGCGGACAAGACTTAGAATTCTCCCATAACCTTTTCTGAAATCTTCAAGAACTCCAGGATCGGCCATAGAAATTAGACCAAATAAAGGTCCTAACTCCGACGGTAGAAACTTGTAGATGATAGTCTTTTTCAACTCAGGCTCCATATTGATAGCAGATCAGATTACTAGAATCAAAGGGAAGACGAGAACCTGAGAACACACACACATGCAAATGTTAACGTGCAATATGAATATACAAATGTAGACAGGGATCAAGGTATCAAGAACTATTTTGCTCCAAAGAAAACCCAGAAACTTTAACAGAAAATCATAGTATCCAAGGTCAAAGGTCTGCTCAGACAAGAAAACCAGAAAACCGGGTTGGTTGAAGGTTAAAGTATTCTGCAAAACCCATCCCTCTCACAGGTAGGTTCTAGTCTTGAAAGGTACGACATCCTATACAGGTCATCAGTATCATAGACACTCAGGTCGGGAAACGATTATACGTTCACCATTTCTGGTTTGGCATCATGGTCAATCAAGGAGGTCTCAACTGACTTCCCATGAACGGTCTCCAGATTCGTTAGCTTTCAGATCTAACATCCCCTCAATTGCCCAAGGTGCACAGGATAGGATGTCTTCAAAGAAAACCTCGTTTGGACGCGAATTTCATGTAGACTCTTGTGTGGCAAGATACCACACAAGTCCGCACTACTCTCCACACTAATCCTATATGTATACTCAAGCCTGGGTATTGGGCTTATCTCTCATGGAACAACCCACCCAACAGCACAGTAGCAATATAATATGATAACAATGATAAAGTGCGGAAATAAAATGCAAATGCAATGATATACAACAAACCCATATAAATGCAACACACATATACACAAATATACACCCAAAAATAAAAATAGGAAAGCGCTAGGATTGACTCGCATAAGGAACTACCAATCCCCCGCAGAGTCGCCAACTGTCGCATACTGCAAAAAAAGGTCTGGTGGAAACAAACAGAAGAGTCGCCATCGAACGTTATTTATCCCAAAGAGAGGGAAAGGAAACGATCAAAGAAAACCTAAAAGAAGGGGAAAGACAAGGTCATCGCAAACAAATCTTGGGTTTGGGAGTCGGTTACACAAGGGGAAGGTATTAGCAGCCCTCACGTCCGTTGTACTCAACGGGATCCACGCTTGTTGTCTAATCAAATGGTGTGAGTTATATAAAAGCTACTGCTAAACGAGGGTGGAAAGGAAAGAAGAGACTCGATAGGATATCACCGCCCTATGCCTACGTATTACCTCGTGCAATAGGAAAGTCAGAGTCAACGTAGTTTGAGAAACTACGGGTGATGGGGGAAGGTTGCTCACCAAGACATTGTCGTCTTGTGCCTACGCATCCTCATCTAGTATGAGAAATCAGAGCAAACGTAGTTCGGGAAACTAGATCACTGGTTGGTTAAGTGTTTTTTATGAGTGACGTTAAGTTCTCATTCCAGCAGTTAGGGTCGACCCCTGTTTGCAGTAAAACAGAAAAGTAACATACTCTTTTCTGAAAAATGAGTGTGAAGAATAATCCCAAAGGATAAAAAGATTTGGATTTTGTTCAAGAGTTTTAGAGAAGTGAGTTGAAGTGGTTTGAGATTTACGTTGCACTAAAGACTATGACACAGGAGCGAATGCATCGCATATCGCCAAAAGGGCATACACTAAACACTCTAGACAAGTGAGGAGAAACCCCCCACTCATCATTTCACATATACTTAAGGTTCGTGGCGCAAAATGTTCATCATCCTTTATTAAGTGTCTTAAGACTATTTGAGATGAGAAGAGAAGGCACAGAGAAAGCACTAAAGGGAAACTAAAATCCCTAATGTTATCATACAAAGTGGTGCTAAAGTTGAGATGAAGGGACTATCCTAATTGTTATCATACAAAGAATTGAAAGCCTAATGTCTCTCCTACTCCCATCTTAAACAGAGGGACTAGGAACCCTAAAGGATCATGTGAGCAAATACAAGTAAACACTATCCAATTCAATCACAAATGGAAACAAAAAACTCAAGACTTAAACAAGTCTCAAGGCAAGAGAAAGAGAAGAAAGTAGAAGAAGATGGAGGAGAAGAAGCAACAACAAAAAACTTCTCAAGGAAGTTCAACTCAAATGACAAGATAAACACAAAAGTAAGCACACACACACAAGGCATACATCAACATCATTTCAAGGTGAAATAAGAATGCATATATGCCAAGCCATACTCAAAGATTAAATATTAAAGCAAAGTGGCAAGACAAGGGGCCCAAAAACACACAAGTGACTCAATGTCTAACAATAGGCATCATCAATCATTAAACACAATGGGATAAAGTCAAATGATATGTAAAATAAGACAGGGCAGTAGCAACATCATATCATGTTCAATTCAATTCAAAGATTAGAAAATGAGTACAAGAATGTCAAGCACACATCTTATCAAAACACAATCAATGGTCACACACAAAAAGCATGTAACAAACACACCTCACAAGAATAAACATGTAAACTCAAGGCATAAATACAAATGGGCAGAAACATGAACATGTATATCAACCCATCATTAGCATATGAATCACAAAATGAAAATTCAAACATTAAGCTCAAAGAATGCACCAAGACTAGACAAACACCAACTATGATCATCTTCATGTATACAAGAATGGTACAAGATATAAATGGTCAAGTAATTCACACCACAACATCAAGGTTAGAAGCACACTCAAATGATTCACATCATATTCATTCTTGAGATATCGCACAAGTTCAATAAGCATCAGGCTCAAAAGTTGGGCAAACATCATTCAAATCATCCATAACAAGAACAAAGAGTTCATGTGAAGAGAAATATGGGAAATAATCATACAATGGACATCACATCATGCAAAAAAAAAACCTCAAACATGTCATATAAATCACACAGGTTTTCACAAACATCCATTAGGTCACACAAGAAATCAACTCAAGGAATTATGTCAAAAACAACCAAGGAGCAAGCTCAAAACAAACTCAACTTAAGAATTCAATCATAAATTGAAAATTTATCAAATGGAAGTGAAACCAAAGGTTAAACCAAGTTAAGACAGCATGTTATCACATCAATAAATCAATTCAAAACTCATTCATACACAAGTAGGCAAAGTAGACTCAAATTAGGTCAAACCTCATGCATACACAACCTAGAGTCAAGTCACAATTAAGCATCAATAAAAAATAGGAAAATGACTTGATAAAATCCAAATAAATTCCCAATATCATGCCATGTGTATTATTAATCAAAAATAAAAACATCAAAACAAGAATAACAAGAGAATATCGTCAAATGCACCAAACAAGGCAAAGTAAGCAACTAGTCGAGCAACAATCGAGGGCCAAACAAAATCAAATGGAAATCATGCAAAGGGAAGTCATCAAAGCATACAAACAAAAATTAAACACGGTTCAATAATGTGTCTAAGTGTGTTCAAACTATTGGGTTAAAAGTCAATTGGGAAAGGCAAAAATTGGAGTCATGTCTCAAACTAGGTTAAACAAAACACACAAAATTAAAAATTCAAGATAAAATATTGAAATAAAATAAAAATAAAAATAAAAATAAAAAATATGAAAAATTAAATAAGATATGAAAATATCTTAAAAGTATTTTTATGGAATTTTTAAAAGAGTTTTACTATTAAAACTAAAAATAAAAGAAAATAGGAACAAAATAGAATAAAAAGAAGAATTAAAAAGGTGAGGGTGCACTAGCAAATCAGTCTTGAACTAATTTCATGTTATGCGCGCACATGGGCCATAAATTGGGGGGTGTGGATATCAGATCATTAGGCCCATGACCCACTTGTCCAAAAACGACAAACAAAAACAGCTCTCATAAGTGAAACGCTATGTTTCACTAATCCTAGTCACTGCCAACTCACAAAATTATACGCCACGCATGCAGTCAACTAGCCATATCAGCAAACTTCATCAGACACTTGAGCTAGGGATCCGGTCGTCTTCTCCAATGACCCTCGCCGGAGTAGTCTGAAAACTTAACCAAAACACAACAAATTTTACACCAATCCAAGGATATTTCAAGCTGAACACAAATATGGCATCCATTTTTATTTCTAAAATCCCTAACATCATGAAAACACGACATGATTAAAACACATGGTTTCTGCAACTCATTCAAAATAGCACAAGGTTAATGCAAACATGGCCTACAATGTCTAGGACTTCAAATGCAACCAACATGAGCGCTAATGAACGTCTAACATGAGAGAAACAAGGAAAAGAAAGTTACCTCCAAAATTTTAAATCTGCAGCTCTCAAACTTGCTTCAATCCCTTGCCAGACTTCCTCTTTATCTTCCTTTTTCTTTTTAGATGCCAATGGTGATGAGGAAATGAAGGTAGAAGGCTTGTATGGAGAGATTCGAAGAAGTGAAAATTTTGAGAAAGAGAGAGAGTTTCAATTCTGAGTTTGTGTGAAAATGTGGTTGCCTCATCTTTAGGGTTTGCATTGCTTAAGTATGATGGGTTAAGACATGTTTTGAAGGCTCATATGGTTGGTTTTTTAGGACACTTGGCAGAAAAATGGAGGACGTGGGTTTTGCCTTTGTGAGGGTGTGTTGAGTGGTTTTCTCCAATTCCAAACCTTGACAAAACTATCCAATGGTACACATGGGAATATAAACCTGTCTAGCCATTTTGGAAAGGTGATGTATGTGTGGAATTTGCAAGAATAGCTCATGGTGGTGCACTAAGATCATGCTCATTCAACTCACTTTGAATGATCTTAGTTTGATGAGTATAGGTCCAAATGATGAGAAATTGAGCTCTACTAAAAGCATGAAGAGATATCAGCAACTTTCATGTTGGTTGCAAGTAGAAATTTGGTGTAGAATCGTGTGAAAACAAAGATTGAATTCGTGCACCTAAATTTTCCCTTCACCATGAAGAAAAATCTTAAGTTATGAGATCATTTTAGCAACTTTGTAACACCAACTTTGGGGAATCATAACTTGAGCTACATGAACCCAATAGAGGACTTCTAGTAATGGATGGAAAGCTTGAAGAATAATATTCAACTTTCATGTTGTGGGAAAAATCAATTGAGGTCAAGAACTTGGTGAAAAATATCTTGGAAGTTGGGTTGAAAAATCTGTCTAAACACTTACCACTTTTGACAACTTTGAAACCCTAAGTTGGGAGCATCATAACTTGAGCTCTACACATCCAATGGAGATGATCTAGTACTCAAAAGAAAGCTCCGAGGATGCTCTATAAATTTCATTTTGTAGGAAAATTCAAATGAAGCTTTTATCACCATGGTTAATGGGCTTGAAAGTAGGCACATGAAACTGAATTTCTATACTTAGAAAAATTTCTAAGAGTAGAAATGTCATAATCGCTTTTTTCCAAACTTTGACTAATCATATCTCTCTAACCATGAATCCTTTGAACATGCTTTCTTATAAAAACTTGTAGTTCATGATGTCCTATTCAATATGATAGCTAGTTTGCCCTCGTTGGATTAAAAAATGAGAAAGTTATGGAAGTTGCAAAATGGCTAGAATTAGGGTTTTTCATACTTAGAAAAATCTCTATCAAAACCATAATTCACCCAATCTCCTGATTTTATGTTTCCTCTTGATTTTTCTTGTTCCAATCACATGAAATCCCTTGAAAACAACTATCATGCCCTTAGTTGACCTTGAGATCCAAGATTTAGACCTCTTTGAACCACAGTTGACTTTTGTTGACCAAATGGAATCTTAAGACCAATCCCACTGACTGAGGCTCTTGTGATGGTTTGTGATGGCATATAATCCGTATAGGGAACCCCTAGGGTGTGTGTTGAGCTTTAGAATCATGTCTTGCTCAAAGAACTAAACACAAACCTCCCTTGAACCAAAACCCTAGCCAGTTATCCATGAGATAGGAGGAGGAGAACCAATGCTTGTGTTCTTGATCCAAGTGGTTGATTAACATGTCTTGATGATGATAAAGCCCTTATGACTTGAGATTTCCACAAAGTTGATCTTGAACCCTTGGTTGTTGGAAAAGATACCTTGATCCCCTGTCTAAGATCAATGCTATGTATAGATGTTAATGCAAGATGGTATGAAACATAAGCCAAGATATAAGGAAAGAAGATGGGAAAATTTTGGGGTGCTACACATACCCGCACTCATCCCCATTTATTTAAGTGGATAATTATCCAAGCTCGTGCTCATACGCATTTTTGTGGGTTTTTACCATACCCGTTGTGGGTACTTTTGTGGGTATCCACTAGGAATGGGTCAAATTGTCATCCATACTTACAAATAATTATCTATCTTTCCTTGTAAATAAATAAATAAATAAATAATCAAGAATAAATAACGCAAGTAAACATCCCTTAGGTAAGCTTAGCTAACCCTAGAATTAAAGAAGGATCCCATTTAGTACAATGGAGGTGAGGGATGCCTAACACCTTCTCCTCACTTAATCGACTCCCAAACCTTAGTGTTTCACTCTTAAGTTTAGGTTTTATCATTATTTTCCCATTTCTTAAGAACAAATAAAGGATGATGGACACTCTATAATTTTTCAGCCACGACACCCGTTAATTTCTGAAGTATTTATCGTTGTTATATTTTATAGGGAATGTTTCTTTTCACGATCAAAAATCCTTTTAAACCATTTCTTAAAATGGTATTAACTATGGAATGTTAGTGATATCACAATAATCCATGTGGAGGCGATATAAAATACTTGCCCAAGCAAAAGTGTTTCAACAAGTCCCATAACGTATAAGCTTTAACTGCTTAAAGGTATCCAAGAAATAGACATCTCAGAGCTTTAGGTTCGAGCTTATCTTGCTTAATGTAAGCATAGGCTAAATAACTAAATACTATAAGTCTGTCGAGATTATGTGGATGCCCCGACCAGACTTCTTCATTTGTCTTCATCCCCAAGGTAGTTGAGGGACACCTATTTATCAAGTAAGTTACAGTCATGATTGCCTCAACCCAAAAAACATTCTTTAATCCCGCACTAACCAACATGCACCTCACTCTTTTCATAATGGTTCGATTAAACCTTTCAGCCAAACCATTTTGTTGGGGAGTACCTGCATTAGTTTGGTACCTTGCAATACCAGACACAACATAATAGTTGTTGAAAGCCTTATTTCAAAATTCAAGAATATTTTTGGTCGTAAACCTCTTGACCTTCCTGCCAATTTGGATTTCAACCAAAGTCTTCAAACTTTTGAAATTTTCAAAAGTGTCATCCTTAGCTTTTTAAATCAATACCCACAACTTTTATGAGTAGTCATCAACTATGGATAGAAAATATCTTGTACCAGAGTGTAAAGGATTTATTGCAGGCTTCCAAAGATCAACATGGATGTAATCAAGGAATCCATGTGTTCTTTATTTACCTTTGTTAAACTTCACCCTACAGGATTTACCAAATATACAAGGTTCATAAAACTCTAGTTTTTTAACTTGCCACCACATAGCAGATTTTGTTTGGACAACTTGACCAGGCCTCTTTCATTGACATGGTTAAGTCTCTTGTGCTACATCTCAGTCTTTGACACAAGTTTTGTGGATGCCATATGTGCTTAACCACTTACAACCTCAGCCTCAAAGGTATACATGCCTTGCCTCTTAATGCCTCTTAATACTTTCTTCGAACCCTTCATTACCCTTAGGATACTTTGCTCTCCTTTGAAAATATATCCTTTATTGTCGAATTCTCCAAGAGAAATCAAATTTCTATTAAGTTCAAGTACATACGTGACCTCAATCAATAGCTTTATTGGCTTATCATGGAGCATGAATATGACATATCCAACTCCTTCATTTTTGCAAGCTTTGTTGTTTCCCAGTAGCACTGATACACCATCTTAATCACATAATTCCTCAAACACGTATTTTTTTAGAGGTGCCAAGTAGAACCTGAATTCATAATTCACTCCTTGCTAGAGTCGCTGCTTGAAACCACCAGGACATTAGATGATTCATAATCATCTTGCACAATGGCTGCAATACCATTATCCTTTCTACTGTAACTATTCAGACGTCCAGGGCACACCTTTATTGTATGACCCTTCTTCTTACAATGAAAACACCTCATTGCAGGAGCATTACCACTATAAGAATTTTGTAGAACTTTACCATTATTACTTTCATACTTACCATCTTTATTTGATAACTTTCCTTTAACGGTAAAACCTTTTCCAAACAGATGATGGCTTTTTCTCTTTTCTTTGGCTCAAATCCTTCGAGTACAAGGTTGATTGAACTTTTTCAAATGTTAGGAACTTTCTTCCATACAAGAGAGTTTCTTTGAAGTGAGCAAGTAATCTTGGTAAATCATACAATAACTGCAATCTTTGATCCTCATCATTAATCTTGACTTCGATATTTTCAAGATCAAGAATCAAATTGTTGAACATGTCTAGCTACTCATCCAAGACTTTTTCTTCACTCATCTTGAATGAATACAAAGCTTTCTTTAGATAGAGATGATTGACCGAGGATTTGGTCATATACAAACCCTCAAGTTTTCTCCATACCCCATTGTAGTTTTCACTAAGATTCAAGTTGATTGCATTGTAGGCTTTCTCGATCATCGTCCTCTTTTCCTTATCTGTTAGGGTACCATCCATCTTCTCTGATCCTTTCAACGCTTATAACAAACCCTACTGAACTAGTAGGGCTTGCATATTCAAGTGCGACAAACCAAAATCATTCACACCGGTGAATTTCTCAATCTCATGCTTTGTTGGCGGAATCTTCTCCACACTCAGTGCACCAATTTGTTGTGAAACCGATGCCCAAAAAATAGAGTACGGTCAGTTTCTTTATCATCAAGAAAACCACAAAGTAAAGGAAAAGATAGAAAGATAAAATAAATATGATTCAAAGTGGTATAAAACTCTGGATTCTTAATTCAATTACACATTAAGGAATAATGTTTACAATTGAATCTCAACCACACCACTTTTTCTTCTATCAGGATTATCAGGGATTTTTGGAGAAGTGATGACTAGTATGCTATTATAAGAAAACCAAACTCTAGTTTTCAACTAACATATTAAACGAGGATTTAACCTGACACCCCTCCCCCCCCACCCCACCCCACCCCACTTATACCTGGAACCCCCTCCCAATTATGGAGAAATTACCTTGTTGCCCTTCAAAAAATTTCGGAAATTATGAAATTTACAATGGTATACCGGAAATTTTTAAAAATGTATCATGGTGGAACGTTCATGTGAAACACATACCAAAAATTTTGAAATTTCTAGTAGCCAATACCTGAAATTTCAAATTTTTCGCTGAAGTTATACTGGAATTTCAAATTTCAAATTTTTATGTAAAATGGCCAAAATTTTCAAATTTTCAAAAATTCTAAATTTCCAGTATGCAATCAGAATTTCAAAAACTAAATAATTTCAATATTTTTGACACATCGACCTACATAAATGGTTTCATATATAATAAATACATATTGTCCACAAGATTACATAGAAAATTAGGATAAATTCCTAACTTCATCCTCCTGGTGCCTAATTTGTCCTGCATATGTTGATTCTCATGCTTATGCATCTTCAGTATAATTAGGTCTCTAGCGGTCAGCGACGGGAGGCGATAGACTATTTGGTTTCAACTTTACTTAAACCCAATGATTTTTGTTGACAAAATCAACAACAATAATTTTATGTCTGCTTGTATACATAGGTGGAGCTATGGTAAGAGAGAAAAAGGTAATGTTCCGTCTCTGTGACATGAAGATGAATACGACATTGTATCTACATGTAATAGGGTAACCCATATCAGGAATCATCATCCATTTTTCTCGATCCTGCACACCCAAGTGTTCTACTTTTAAGGAATTCCTAACTTCAGCAACCGCGTCATAGAACAAATTGGAAAACAATTTTGGGTGTTGATAAACTTGAGTATTTAACTATGTCCGGACCAACGACCATGACTTTTCGTCTCATCCAAGTAAAGTTGTGATAGCCCAAAAACCACAATTTCCATCGTCACCCACATCAACAATATCATCAATGCACGGATGCAAGAAACCAGGAAACTAAGACAAGTAAAGATGCCTCGAAGATGCAGTGGACGGTTGACTTTGACTCGACATACTTGAAGGTTAACTTCCTGTTGGTTTCCTGCATGATCTCTTTGTAGTCTGACTCCCCTGGGATCCCTCACCATACTCCTACTTGAGGGATCATGATTCACATCACTCTTTTCACTCTTTCTGCTCTTCTTAACTCCCTTCTTTGACTTGTACTTCACCGACAGTCGACACATAGAATTTGTGGATGGATGTGTTAGTTCCCGAACCTTTTTCTTCAACATACTATGGCCTACAATATCCAATGAATTGAAATATGTCTTCAACTCTTCACACTCTGCTTTTAAATCCAGCTTTGTGTCATTATCGTCATGACCACTAACATGTTCTTGAATGTGTAATTTATTCCAAAAAAACATGAATTGGTTCTAAAAGAACAGGCAAGCCTTGTATTTGGAAACCATAAAGTTGACACGCACAAGTTAACCCATATGTAGTTCTAATGAACCAACCATAAATATATTTGCTTGTACCAACAAATTTTACCCTTTCTAGCTTCGTCCTTATATGTTGTATACACTGCCTTGAAACAAAACCATGCAAGTTGGCATAGAATGGAGTGTTATACTGATGCTCAATATTGATAGTACTTTTTTGAAATGACACCCTGATTGAACCTAGCTGCAACTTAATCATGGTGTTCATATCATCCCAACTTTGGCATAAATCTCCCTGGGATGTAGTCAACAAGTTTTCCAGCCTCCAATTAGCAGACTTCACCCTAAATAGCAATAATTAAACCATAATTAGCCAACATGATAAATTATTCTTAGTAATAACATTTAAAAATAAATATGTGTGCCTGTTCGTTGTTGTGTTCCCTAAATGAGTGACTCTGTTAGTCCAAGAAGCCACAAACCTTTCTTTATAAGGTCTCAACCATGTTTCAATCACATTTTTAACAAACAAAGGAAACAGTCTCAAAGTGCTTCAAGTGTGCTAGATGTAACACCCTCTTTCTATACCCCCAATAAATCAAATAAATCATTTAGGCACATATTAAAAAATCCATCAGAGTATAATTAAAACACGGTATAAAAGAGGTGCGCCACATCATACTTGAATTTAAAACATACAACACCTGCTCAATAAAGATATGCAACAGTGGGGTAACTTTCAACAAAGGAACTTAGTCCTCATACCCACATCTCAATATTTAGAATAAAAGCGGAAACATCTAAATATTGATAATCATCAAACATATATACATATATATATCATCTAGTTTAATTCACAGCATAATTCATGTTTTCATAAACATTCCACAGCAAGATACATATACAACGTATCACAAAAGAATCATATATCCTAGCTACCCGGTGCTACATATCAGAGCTGACCGAAAAAAGAATGAAGACACGCTTCACAAAAAGACCTCCAGCACACCTACTCTGCAATGCCTCATAGAGCATCATAAAACAGCAGAAGGGTGAGAAATATTATCATAATAATCAATGCATATAATTATATATATCTACAATCTTAGAATACATATAATCAACATTCTCACCACAAGTCATCCATATACGTCACAATGTAAATACAAATATATGGATAATCACCAAGCACATTCATCATGCATACATCCACAATTCACTCATTTCCACATAAACATTTACAATTATGTTTATTCATCAATACACAACTCTCAATTCAACAATTCATACACATATGCATACTTCATACAACAATTATACCTATGCCATGTGACTCAATGCAACTCAATGCAACTCATGCCATGTGGTACCAACACTTGTTATTATTTTTTGGTTTTTACATTTAAACCGGGTCCATTCCCTAGACCAATAACAAACAAAAGCCCGTTCCCTAAGCTTTCAAACTCCACTCTAGGTTTGGGACAAGTCACTAGTCTCCACGAAACTAGCAATATTTCCTCTTGACAACAAATGATGCGTATGCAATCAACAAACAAATGCATTTAAGACTGTTCCCGCATCTTAATCCTATGCATTCTCAAATAATTCATCACACAAGAATTATAACCTGATTGCACACACCATACACTTCATAATCACCAAGGTACTCATACTTTCCCACATCATCATTATATTTATCAAGTAATGCACAAGAATACACATCATGGTGCTTCACATACAATCGCATACAATCAATATGCATTCACAATATCGTGCCAAACGCCAATGAACTCCATTACAATCATCATGCACTTTTAATCAATTTAAACAATGCATATATTTGCCAACAAGGCCACATTTCACAATCTAGTATTCACGCCATATGGCTACCCACAGCATATCATAATACAGCACACAAGCTATGCGTTGAAGAATCAAAGTATCAACATCGGATGGGAACAACAGAAATAAAACAATGTTGTCATGCTCGCTGGCTCACTCACCTAGCGAAGGCATAACGATCATTCGCTACTGGCTCGCCTAGCGGACGTGCTAGTGAAGTCTGCCTTTTTGCTACTGGAAGTGTTCGCTACCCAACTCGCTTAGCGAAGACTTAGCGAGCACTCTCTACCTCACTCGCTCCAGTGAACAAGGGTCATTTTGGTTCTGTCCAAGTCTGGGACCATTCGCTACTCGCTCGCTAGCAGCTCGCCTAGCGAACCACTCGCTAGCTCGCTCGCTAGCTGCTCGCTTAGCGAACCTCTGCGATCTCTCTAAACCTCTACTGTCCGAAAATGTCACAAGGTCCAAAAATCACCCGATTCAATTCCAACAAGTTTCCATAGTCTTAGCCTAACATTCCTCGACTAAACTACATCACTTATTCCAGATCCTAACCATTAAAACATCGGTTTCTATCGATTAAACGATTTTGACCTAAAAATGGAAAATGAGTAAAAACTCTCCAACAATCCAAATCAATCCAACAAAAGCATACATAATCATACACATTGAGAAAATAATAAGATTTCACACTCTTACCCGATTAAATCGAATCCTAGATGTTGATCTTGAGTTATCCAAGCTTTTCCTCTATTTTCTCCTCTTCTCTCTTCTTCCTTCTTTCTTTCTATTCCTTTTCTCTTCTTTCTATTTCTATCTTTTTCTTTCCTTTCCTCTATTTCACTTATATCTCTTTCTATTCTATTTCTCTCCAAACATCTACTAATCCATTTTCTCACAAAATATCTCATCTTATCATTAAATAAGAAATGTCTAAAATACCCTCCAATCTATTTTCCCCGAAAACTCTCAAAATCGGTAAAATAGCATAATATGCAAACATAACATATTAACACATCAATTTCACAATTAAAATATTAATCACCCAAATAAATCAAAAGACTCAACAAAATTAGAAATCAGAATCGGGACGTTACACTAGATGCTAAGTTTCTCTATTAGCATACATGATGTTGTTCCATAGATCCATGACATGTTTATGTCTTTCTGATTTAACATACTTCTTACATTCCATGTTAATGTTTTTTGTAATATGGAACGAACATAACAGATGTGTTGAATTTGGAAACACAACTTCAATTGCATTCATCAACGCAATTTCTCGGTCCGTCAAAATAACATTCGATAGCAATTTTTCAGAAGAGAACAATTCTTTGAACTTCTTCAATGCCCATGTGAAGTTCTTTTCCCTTTCATGTTCTAAATAGGAAAACCCTAACGAAAACGTCAACTGTGTTGGGGTAACACCAACAATCTCAAGCAGTGGTAACTGGTACCTGTATGTTCACAATTCAAATAATTAAAAAATTGATAAATCAAAGTATGTCGAAATGATATCAACGTATGACTAAGATGCACATTACTTATTTTTCTTGTATGTTCAATCAAAAATCAACACCAAGTGAAACATATTCAACAACTTTGCTGAATCAAAATGTGTCCAAATGATATTAGCAACAACATTTGAGTCTTCCTTATTTCTTGTCCAGCACGTAAAATTTTCTCTATGAATAAGAGTCAACAACATTTGCATTTCTGTCAATATACCTATCTTGCTCGCATTGTATGTATCTCTAACTTTATACACTAGGGTAACACTGGTGAGGTTTTCTGGATCTTTTTCTTTCAAGGCAGAAGCTATGTACCGTGGAGCCATGTTGTACTTCGTCATGTCATTCACAAAATGTCTCTCATGATCTTTTAGACGACCCAATATGTTATGGTCATCTAAATCCTCAAATAGTTTATTATTGTGAAACCCACGTCTAACCATCACCTTCCAACCAATACCACTCGACGAAGATCTCAGTCTAAAAGGATATCTCACTTTCATACTATAAATGTCCTCTGAAGATTTATTGCTTTTAGATGTATTTTTCTTTTTATAATTTCCTCCTCTCTCACAACCCATAATTTTCGGTATTGTAACAAAAAATTTGTGTAAATTACCAGATATTTCCAAATTTCCGGTATACGATACCGGATATTTCCAAATTCCCAGTATTTTGAACCGGATTTTTTCAAATTTCTAATATATACACGTGAATTTTCAAATTTTGCGAAACAAATATGTACCGGAAATTCCAAACGTACTACCAGAAATTTTGAATTCTTGGGTAGAAAAAAGTGAAATTTTGTGGAAAAATAGTAAAAAAATTTAAGTAAATATTAGCAAGGGTATTTTGAAAATATTTAAAATTTAAAGATGACGTGTATAAAATGGAGGGTGGCAGGTTAAATTCACACATTAAACAATTGGTTCAACAGACTGGGCTAATTCAATATGATAACTTAAACAATAATCTAACTAAGACATTTGCATGCATGAACAGATTTCGACTACGGCATACACATCTTTGACTACTGTCAAACCATAAAATTATCTCTATCGAAACTAGAGTTCAATACAAATACCACAAAGCTCATCATTTTAAAATATTTTTTACAAGTTCTTTTGAAATAGAATGAGTAATAAACGTGTGAAATATTTGTGTAGAAACTTTTAACAAATCTATTTTTCCTAAAGAAAATAAAATATATATTAATCATATAAAATAATTTTATATTGTTAATCAATTAAGAATATATATTTTGAAAAATCATAATTATAATTTAAAATTACATTAGTCATATGGTAGATTAATAAATTTATATGTGTTATATACTACTACATACATCTTGGGGAATATAAAGTCCGTTTTATATATATATATAATTGGTCAAATCAACCACCATATTCTAGACTAGTGAAATTATTGTTTTAGATAATTAAGTTCAAGTCTCTGTATGGATGATTTAGATTGTCCAGCTTTTGCTTAAGAAGTTAGTACACCATTTTGGATTTAGCAGCTAAACTCCAAAGGCCATCATCATATCCCTAGTTTTTGTCTCCATGACAAACTTGGCTCCACGGTGGTCAAGTGGGCCAAGTTAAATTTACCAAACAATTTTCGATCAATTTTATTCTAAGCTCATTTTATGCACTTTTTATAAATAAATTATAATTAATTACCATTTCTGCTCATAATAGACAATTCCATCCATCTCTAATGGATATTCTACAAAGATTATTCATAAAATAAAAATCTGCAAAATGAATACGTGTACATGGACACCGATAATTACCTTTTAAAAATGTAGTAAATATGAATAATATGAATAACAATTTCACAGTAATAAAAAATATAGAGATTTAAGAATTTATAAGTGAAAAATATATTTATTTATCATTTTATTATTTTAAATAAATACGTAGTGTGTCTCTCACAAAAATATTATTAAAAAAAAACTCTTATAATGTTTATCGCTCCCCGTAAAAAAGTTCACCAACACCCCTCTTATTTTCACTTATTATTATTGCGAACCATTAGTATCAATATTGGTCCCCCTTAACATAATTTATGAGTTAAAAAGGTGCAAAATAGTGCAACTCAAAAAAGAAACATTTGTACGAGTGTTTTAATAGCAAAACATATTTTGATTCATTCCATTTCGAACCAAGACTGAAAGCTCATAAACGAAGTCCAACTACACTGTTTAGTAACTTTGGGAATGCTTGAGTTTGCCACATTTATTGCCTAATTCCAAGAAATTCTTTTTCTCATCACTTTTTCTTTTGAAGGATTATTAGAGGAAAAATCGATAGTGTGAAAGAAATGGAAACTTTTATAAAAAGTTAACGCTCCGGAAACCACAGTTTTATAAGCGTGAGTGAAAAGGTAAAATAAGCTTAAGAATTTAGTGTGTGTATTTGTGCAGAGTGTAATAGTGGTCCGTGACACATAATTAAAAGGTAAAAGAGTAAAGAGAAGAACAAAAACGAAAGGATAAGGGAAAAAAAATACATGTCAACGATTAGGGAAAATTTGTTTGAATTATAATTGTGAGAATTATTTTATGTGAATCCTTTATCAAATTTTGTGCCGCTGCCACACCCCACGCTCTGGTCCTTCCTTCTCCACGGATCTTTAGCCTTTGGTTGGCGTCCCCATATGCAATCAACATCAACATTATATAGTTGAAGTCAATGTATAAGATGGATGAATGAATACATAACTACTTATAATGCTTTGCATGAATAACTAGTTTGTTAAGTTTTAAGAATGATTAATTCTCAAGGGTATGCATCTCCAATTCAAAGATGAAATTTAGTTGTGTTGGGATAAAGGTAAGTGGTTAAATTTGAACGAATGAAATATTGAATTTATAAGAGAGATGAATCATATATTTATTGTCTTAAAATTTTGGATGGAAACGTGGTGTTCCTGAAACATTGGCGTCCATTGGGGTTAAATATATAGGTTGACTATTTTTTTTTAATCATCTTTTTACATATACAAATCACATTTAAGTTTATTTTCATCATCTTTTTTAATATAGATGCACCGCAACTCATATCATAATTTTGCATACTAGTATAATATAATATTACATTCATCGCATATCAAAACATATATCATTCTTACTTTTATTTTATCCTCCATTATTTGTATCTATACATCAAACAAAAATAACCAAAGTTAACCAATTTTCAAATAGTAAAAGGCAAACACATAAAATTGACATTCTTATAGTACTTATTTAACAATCATACTCATTGTCTTCCCAAATTATCAAAACAACACAAAAGTGTTAAAATTCATAGAAGAATAAAGAAAAAATATTTAGAGCTGTAGAAAAAAAGAAGTATAAATAAATTGATTGGAAATTTTTAGACCTATTTGACATTTTTATTTAAATTTAATGTATTACTCAAAAATATTTCTCTTTATTTAAAAGTGTACTTGTCCAAATACAAAGTTTTTTTATCCTAAACAAAACTAAAATTTATTTGATCTAATACTAGTAATTCACTTCAGTCTAACGCAAGGTATATTTGGTAGTACTTATTTGGGTGATGTCCCTTAATTTTGGTCACAATCTTGTTGTTGCTTAGTTAGGCGATGTCCCTTAATTTTAAGCTGTGTTTAATAACATGGTGCTTACATAAAAATGCAATAAGTGTATACTACAGATTTTAGCAATTAACAAACAGATTGAATTAAAAATGCGCTAATCATGAGGTGAAGATAAAAAAAAGAGCAAAGTCTTATAATTGTTCATAATTTTCCAAAGAAGCCCCTATCGTGTGCTATATGTGATTTTACTTCACATATTAGAGATTTGTTTTTCAATCAATATGATTAACTGATAATTTAGTCATTGTTCATTGAATTTTAAGTGACTAGGTGAGGGCGAGCGTGAATAAATCTTCTCAAAATGGAATATAATAAGAAGTCAAACGAAAGTTTCCAAAAAAACCTAAAGTATTGTTGAAAATTAAGGGTTTGCATTAAAAACTGTGCTTCCAAGCAAACAAAAGGAATGGAAAAAGTTTCTTGTCACTAAACTCGGTAGAAGGTAAAGGGCATGGGGATTAACCAAAGGATGTAGTGTCAGGTTTTGGGTGTTATTGCATATCCAAGCTTTTCAAAAGTATATTTATAAGTTGCAGCAGTGTTAAGGTACAATACATCCCATTTGCCTACTCTTTTAAATATCCCTCTGCTGCAAAAGGAGACAAACTAAAAGCCTCTTCTATTCTCTTTCTCTCTCCCCCTGTCAACATACTTGAATATGTCATCTTCCACCAGGGAATATTGGTAATAATTGCCTAAACTTTCTTTTCTTTGCTATTGCTACACTTTTTCCTTCCCTTGCAAATCATCACAATCTCCAAATAGGACGGTAATATTCTTAGGATCGTGGACGGGGATATTCTCTGTCGACGCACTTCAAAATTAATCTCTATAAGGTCATATTCGACTGTGATAAACATAGAATCCTGGGGGTTTATACTTAAGCACCATCATTCTGTTTCAAGCTTCAGAATCTAAAAGTTCAGGACAATTCTACAAAAGTCAACCCAGAAGAAAGCAGCAGGATGCACATATTAATGAAATGACATCAAATATAACTAATAACGATAGAAGTATTCACGGTACCATCTGATTTGTGGACTCTTTCTTTAATAAGTAAAAATTTATTAACACCAAGTAATCAAACCACAAAACATGCATATAATCTTAAACAATTCTCTGGTCAGCTCCTTGTTTCAATTCAAGAACACATTATTTCATGCATATAATTGTTCCTCGCCAAATGTTAGATGTTAAATTATACAGAGAAACATCTTGTGAATTAGTGTAGCTAGTTCAAATTGGGAGTTCCTTTACTTAGGGAATATTAAATGGTGGGGTCAAAGAATCGATACAATATACTACAATTTCAATTTGATTAGTTAATTCAGTGTATCAATCACAAAAGGGCTAGGGCACATACAACTGATACTACATATACAACACTAAACACAGTTCAAATGTGTAATAATCATCCATTGAACTGTAAACTGACAAATAAAAGTACAGATCCAAGAAAGAAAAGCTTTGGTTTCAAATATGCATCAATTTGCTCTTCAGAGATGCCTTGGTGGGCCAACTCCTCCAAATTTGTCCAATACATTCTTAAATGCCTGAATCATAAAGTTCTCTTAGCATCTCATATGAACCCTGGGGCTTTGAGCTTTCTAGATTCACCCCCACAAATTTGTCCAATACATTCTTAAATGCCTGAATCATAAATGAAAATAAAAGGTAAGAAATGAATAGAGAATTAATATTTTCATTCCATGCACTTCAAAGTGTGCGCATTTCCTCAAGTTGTTTTAATAAAATTTGCTTTCATTAATATGTTTTACATATAAACGGCCATCTTTGTGTCTAAACTACAAAAATTTAATAACCAACTGCATATTCTCTTTAATACATGAAAGTGAAATTAAAGTCTCTATGCACATGCAGGGTAACCAATGCCAGAGACTCATGCACTGAAACAATGATGAGGATAGAGACAATAAAAAAGAAAAGATACCATCATCAAAGTATATTTAAGAAATCGAATATATATATATATATATATATATATATATATATATATATATATATATATGATACAAGTCAGTCAAAATTGTCCAAATCAATTGATACTAACTGAGAAATAAGAAAAACAGTTTGTTCAGTCAGAAATCATAATGAGTTTGAATCTAAATTGAATATGACAGACACGATACAAAAAATATGCCATCACTGTAAAGATAATATTGCTGGATTACTACCCAAAAAATATGGATGGATGTGAAAATGCGTCAAATGCTAGAAATTAAGTTAGAGTAGCATGAATTACATTAAATTCATATTAATTTTGAATAATGCAATTCTTTTCATATAGTAATAGCACAGATTGCAAAAGTGATTTCAACCTCTTTCTAATGCCCATTTATTTTTCATGAAAATATAGGTGCAACAATCAAAAATGAAACAACAATAGCTTCCCAGTGTTCCTCACATCACTGGTCCATCGATGCTATGTCTTAAATTTGTCCCTCCGACTGCAACTATCTAATAAATATGTCATATAATGGACTAACAAATAATACAAATACATCAATATAATGTTTAGACACAGAACGAGACTGAGGTAAATTATCAGAACGACATCACAAATTATGTGGTCAATTATTTCAAGGCGTGTGGAAAACTTGATCTTTAAGTCACATCCCATGATAGACCCATTATAGGAAAAATTACCATTTTGTCAATTTAAAAATTCATCATAAAAGAATATAAGCCCAGACCAGGAGAACAATGGGCCAGAAAAGTGGGGCCACAAAGATATGCAAAGAACCAAGGATTAACCAAGTAACAACAGAATGGGAGGGAGAGAATCAGTTAGATACATTAGAGGAGGAAAAGGATAGGATAGTAATGGAAAGGCTTGGCCTTAGTGAGGGTTGTTTTCTTCATAGGGAGAGCAGTATGGTTGTCTTGCATTTTCATCCATAGTCAACTCTATTTTCTTGTAAGGAGTGTTGCTCCGTTGATAGCACATTCAATCATCTCCATACCATCGTTGGCTCAGCTTATTTGTTTTTGTTTGACCATTTTATTATGGGATTCATAGTTTCTATCCTATCATTTCAGCACTACTAACTAGCAATTAAAACAAAAGGAGTGCTTTGTACTAAGGAAATAAAAAATGGGTAATCAACTATAATTTATGGCTTTCTTTCACCTAACTAGACTAACTGGTATTACTTGAACAACATGAACAAAAGAAACTCATAATTCCCCTGTAATCTTTTTAAGTCTGTCAGATGGGTTGTGGCTTCATGATCTTTCATGATCTCAAAAGAGAGTATGAAGTACAAATGTTTGACTTGCTTACCATTTCGCAATCCTAATACCGAAAAATATTTCAAATGACCTATAAATGTTTAAAGTTTAGAGAATAAACAACATTCAAAAAGACCTTTGAACTTAAAACAACTTCGGAAACGGATTCAGACGGATCTCCACCACAATCCGTCTCGTCCACAAATTTACTATATGAAATAAAGAGAGTTAAGTACCCATAGTACGCAACTACAAGCAGAAATACATTTTGCCTACAAAAAAATTGTTTCTATTAAAGTAAAACCATTTGTTAAGTTTTTAATGACAACAAACCTTATGAAACAAAATATAAATTATTATGAAACTTGAAATTATTGGTGAGTATGAGAAGTGTATAACATAAATATCCTAAGCATTGCTCAGCCCACCTTGTGAGATAAGACTTGGTTGTTGTTGTGGAACTCATCAGAAAACGTTATATGGTGCATCAGGAAATTCACAAGAACAGAAAACTGTTGTGCGAGTCATTATAAGAAAACTCAGAAGTACTTCATTTGAAATTTGTATTTTGTGAAAAAAAAAAAACTTAAGAGCCAGAAGATATATATCAAAGCAAATACATCAAAAGATTCAGTAGATGAAGTTTTGAAGTGAAGGATGAATCATAATAATATGATGGAATATCCCAAGAATGATTTTTTATGCTTCAGAAGACGACTCGGAACGGTAACCATACAAAAATTGTCTTGACCATTCATTATCAGAAAACACAGCATCAGAAGACTGGTAACCTTTGAGAAGAAAATCATAGTGAGAAGTTATTAGATTAAGGCTGGCCTTAATCTATTAAATTAAGGCTGGCCTTAATTATTCTATAGTGCTGATTTTTCATATCCTAAGATATAACTCTAATAGAAGTTCAAATCTGAGAAGAATTAGAGTTCAGAAAATTGAGGACAGAAGAGTTAAGAAAATTCAATAAACCAAATCAGAAAATAATATCAGAATGCTGAAACCAAGTTTGACTTACGAATCAGGCAAAAAAGAACAAAGGAGTACTAGCACGACACCCAGCTGTCTTCAATAACTAGGAGCATCTATTTGGAGTTGTCTAACGGTATAAAAACAGGTCTTGCACACTATTTTGAAGAAAAGATCTTGCCCAAATACTGGCCAAATGCTATCATATTAGTTCGATCTTATTTTCATCTCTTCAGTTAGCTCATTGGATGTTGATGAAAAATAGGAGTTGTATCTTAGTTCTGGAAGTGTATATCTACTCCAAGTATTGTGTGTGAGGTGTAAACACAAAAGCCAGTTTTTGTACATGTAAGTGCTTCTGGTTAGCTGCATTTTGTGGCAAAACATTAGAGTGTGTATGGATGTCATGACTGATGTTATGACACACACTATGCAGGGTAAGTAGAGTCAGCTAACAGTAAGTTGAGTTGGATGTCATGCTGAATGTCATGACACTGATCGTATGACATCAAGCGCGCAGGATTAGTTTTCTGGTATTTAGGTTGAGGAAGCTCGGGCTAGAATTCAGGAAACTTTGTGGAAGCTCAAGCTGGAAGTCAGGAAACATTTTAGAAGCCCTGACGAAATAAAATGTCTCTGACCTAACAGGTAAGTGCAGATTCTTAAAGAAAGGGTTGGGTAAACCTAAATTCTGCACAAAGGCCCAAAGAATATCTGCTATAAATAACAAGAGGATGAACCTCAATTGATAACACAGCTAGCAGAGATATTAAAGGGTGTAATTTGTGAGTGAAGAGGTTTCTCTTCACGTGTGTCTAGTTGTGTGCCAAGCAATTGTATGCTGTATAATTGCTTTGGTTCATTGTCTCACTCAAAGTTGTTAAGCAAGAGTGTGTTTCTTGATCAAAGCTGTGAAGCAAGATCAAGGTGTGTTTGAAGTGTGTCTTCATATCTACTGTGTAATTGGTTTATATCACTGAGGTGATTGAGGGGGAGTGAGTGGGTAAACTCAGATCTAGAGGTCTCTAGGTTAAAGTGTCATTGGGTAGGTTTTAAGTGAGGAGTACAAACTGTGTTGTTTGACTCTGAATTAATTCTGCTAATAGTGAATCTCCTCCCTGACTTGGTAGCCCCCCAGATGTAAGTGTTGTTGACACTGAACTGGGTGAACAATTACTGTGTTATTTACTGCTTTCCTTTACAGCTTTTTAATTATTCCAATACTCTGTGTTACAGTGGATGTTATAATATCCGTGATAACATTCATCGTGTGCTTGCCAGAATTTCAATTGGCATCAAAGCAGGCACCCTGCCTGTTTATTCTGGGTGAGATCTAGGGAAGATAAATTCCGGTACTATGGATAAAGACATAGGATTCACTAATAGACCACCAATTCTGGATGGCTCTAATTATGACTATTGGAAACCTAGGATGATTGCCTTTTTAAAGTCTTTAGACAGCAAGGCATGGAGAGCTGCAAACTCTGGCTGGGAACATCCAGTGAAGACTGACAAGGATGGAGTATCTATGTTAATTCCTGAAGAGGAATGGAACAAAGAGCAAGAGGCTCTGGCCCTTGGGAACTCTAAGGCATTGAATGCACTCTTCAATGGTATAGACAAAAACATCTTCAGACTGGTACACCATTGTGAACTGGCTAAGGAGGTTTGGGACACCCTAAAAACAACTCATGAGGGAACCTCTAAAGTCAAAATGTCAAGACTTCAAATGCTGACCACCAAGTTTGAAAGTCTTCCTTCCTTGAGAATGAAGGAAGATGAGACTATTCATGAATACTACATGAATATTTTTGAAATTGCAAACACCTCGGGAGCTTTGGGAGAAAAGATGTCTGAAGAAAAGCTTGTGAGGAAAATTCTCAGGTCTTGACCTAAAATCTCAGGTTTGCCATGAAGGTCACTGCCATTGAAGAAGTCCAAGACATATGCAACATGAAGGTGGATGAACTCATAGGTTCTCTCCAAACATTTGAGATGGGCATGTGTGATCAGGCTGTGGAGAAAAAGAACAAAAGTATAGCTCTTGTTTCAAACACTGCAGATGATTCAGAAGAAGAAGGTGGTGGAAAGAGGAGAATTTGTCAGAAGCAATAGCCTTGCTTGGAAGACAATTCAACAAACTGATCAAAAGATTTGATCATAAGTCTAAACCATACACCAAGAACAGCTCTTCTGAAAGCAGCAGAAGGGATAAGCCTGAAGAAGATTCCAGGCAAAGCAAAGGCGTTCAATGTCATGAATGTGAAGGGTATGGACATATTAGAGTTGAATGTCCTACATATATCAAGAAGCGGAAGAAGGGCCTAGCAGTCACTTGGTCTGATGGAGATTCTGATAGTGGATCAGAAGAAAAGTCTGCCAAACATGCCACTGCTTTTAACCGTGTGTGTATATCTGATGATGACTCAAGTGAAGATGAGTTGACCTTTGATGAGCTTGCAGCCTCATATCAAAAGTTTCACATCAGAAGTACAAAATTATATCAACAGGGAGAGCAACAGAAGAAGCTCATAATAGGATTAAAGGCTGAGAAGATAGAGCAGCTAGCAACAATAGACTCACTCAGAAGTGAGGTCAATGTGTTGGAATCTAAACTGGAGCAGATGACAAAATCCATAAGGATGCTAAACCCTGAGACTGACACTCTAGAAGAAATTCTTCAGAGTGGTCAGACATCAGGAAATACCTCTGGACTGGGATTTGTTGGTAAACAGAATCCCGTCTTGAAGTTCAAGAGGCCAAAACCTGAAACTCAGAAGTCAAAGGGGATGTCACGACCAATGTCACAACATCAAAGAAACAGAAACTGGAACCAAGTCAAGAGTAAATTCCAAAAGTATAGGTGTTACCACTGTGGGAAACTTGGACATATTAAATCTGTTTGTTTCTGGCTACATGGATTTCCTAGTCATCCTCATCAAGGCAAATCCAAACAGGGTGCTCCTGTGAAGAAGCAGCATCATGCTAAACCCAAGAAGGATGCTCCTATCAAGAAAAGACAATGGGTTGCTAAGAATGTGGCTCTAGTATCTCACACTTCTCTAAGGATGCCTACCAAAGAAGATTGGTATTTTGATACTGGCTGCTCTAGGCATATGAATGGGATAGAGAACCTTGTGGTGAACATCAGACCTCATTCCTCAAGTCATGTAACTTTTGGAGATGGTGCTAGAGGAGAAATCAAAGGAGTTGGAAAACTATATTATCCTGGTGTTCCAAAACTGGATGATGTCATGTTGGTTAAAGGGCTGACTGTTAATCTTATCAGTATCAGTCAGCTCTGTGACTAAAGTCTTAGTGTCACATTTACTAAAGATAAATGTGTTGTCACCAATGAAGAAGGTGAGGAAGTCATGAGGGGATCTAGATCCAAGACCAACTGTTACTTATGGGAGCCTAGAAGTAACCTAATTGTCTTGATCGATGAAGAAAAGAAGGATCAAATATGGGTGGAGAAAGGTAGACATCCTCAAAGGATAAAAAAGACCATATTCAAGGAAGAAGTAAGAGGAACCTCAAGGCTAACTCCAAATGATAGAACAGGAAAATATCAAGCTGATAGGCAAGCCAATATAGCATATTCAAAGAAGGGACATCACAGAAATCTGGACATGGTATATTGGAAGTTAATGGAGTCCATGAAAGATGGTCAGCAAAAAGAAAGCAATGTCACTCAGAAGGTTATGACATTATATTGTGACATTCAGAGTAACATCTACATGAACTCAATTCTGTCTAACAGAACCATGAATAGTGGTAACGAGGATCAGTTTGGAAAGGTTAGTGTGGAGCTTGAGGACTATGACATACCAAGGGCTAACACTTTCACAGGGGATCACAAAACTACTCTAAGAGAAAATGAAAGATGCAATTTGGGAAGGTGGTGTAATAAGAGATTATAGCAATTAATAGGGCGTTATATTTTGAAAATTAATCAGTTTCTGATTGGTCAAAATATCAAGCTCCCTCCTCTGTTGCAAGCAAACCCTTCTAGCCCCCTCACAATATCAGATTGGCTCTGTGAGTGCACATACCAATTCGTTTCATTGCATACCTCATTCAACCACCACAGAAAAACCTCCCTTCTACAGCCAAAGTCACCAACAATGTCTCAACAAATTCCCATCCCTACCAAGCATGACTGTGATCAAAACAAGAGCATCTCTCTGGAGGATATCCTTGATGTCATTCCTCTAAGCATGGCCTTTGGAAGAGATAGTGAAGCCCAAACTTCAGCTTCTTTACATGCAAACCAAGAAGATAAGATTTTTGAATCTTTCATGGACAACTATAATAGAATGGTGGACTCTACCTATGATGACAGGTCTGTCAATGAACTAGTTTCCAAAATCCTCCATGAAGGGCATAATGTACATGGAATCACCATTCCTCTCTCTAAGATTGACCCATCCCCAATCCCTAATGAGAATCATGAGGATAAGTCTGAGTTTTCCTCTGGTAAGACTAACCCTAACACAAAGACTCTTGAAAATCTTGCTAGCTATGAGGTACAGGAGGAAGGTCAGGATGATGGTCAAAATAATGGTGAAACCAAGAGCACTTCCAAGGAGGAAGAGATGAATGAAGCTCCTGGAAATGGTGAACATGTTATAGATGTGTCATCAGATGATGAACTCATCAAGAATGTTGCTCCTGGGATAGGCAGGAAACTAGTGACCAAGAAAAGAAAAGTTGTACTTGAAGAAAATCCTTCCAAAAGTCAGAGTAAAAGGACTTCTGATGGCCCCTCCAAATTTTGGAGCAAGGTATCAGCTGCATCCAAAAATAGGAAAGGTACTGATAGTAACACTGAGTCTGATAGTGATGTACCTATGCCAACGGCACCTCTGGACAACATCTCCTTCCACTCCATTCACAGTGTAACCAAACGGAGACATGTCTATCAAAGGAGAATAGTCCTTGAGAGAGAATTGGTGAAGGATGCCTTGGAGATCAAGGAGGTAATGGAACTCATCAACAAGGCTAGACTGCTTAAAACAGTCTCTGGATTTTCCAAATGCTACGAAGGACTGGTAAAGGAGTTCATTGTAAACATACCTGACTCAATCTCAAATAGAAACAACAAGGAGTTCAAGAAGGTGTTTGTCAGAGGAAAGTGTGTGCAATTCTCTCCTGCTGTGATCAACAGGTATCTAGGGCGAGCAAATGATGGGGAGACTGAATTGGTTGCTTCAGACAACCAGGTTTGCCAGATCATCACTGCTAACCAAGTCAAAACATGGCCATCCAAAGGGAAGTTGTCTGCAACACTACTCAACGTAAAGTATGTCATTCTTCATAGAATTGGAGCTACAAATTGGGTGCCTGCCAACCATACATCCTCCATTGTTGTTGGACTGGGCAAGATCATTCATGCCATAGGTGAAGATTCTGAGAAGAATGTCTCAATCGGTACTAATGATATTGGTTCCCGTTCTTCCTCTGAGGAGGAAAAGTGTTGAGATGATAGACTGCTGTGGAGCTCAGGCTGCTGGTTGCTGAGCTGATTATGTGTGCTGCTCCTAAGTTTTCTTTTCTTGCTTAAACTTTTGTTTTGTGACAGCATGACACTTTGCGATGCTCTTCATGAGCAGTTTTTGTTGTAATGACCCCAAACATATGTAATGTTATACCTTATGATCTATACTATTTTATTAGTTTGATCTTAATTTGTGGCTAAAAATGGGGAGAGAGTGGTAGGTAAACAGCAGGTAGCAATAGCATCAGGGTGGTTATGTATGCATGGAAAAGCAGGTGGAAGACTCTTGTGTGAATTGCTGCTACGAGTATGTTGCAGATGTGAATTGCTGCTACAAGTATGTTGCAGGTGTGGTACAGGTGTTGCTGCAAATGTGCATGGTTGAAGAACCAGTCTTGCTGTTGTGCATGTGTGATAACAGTTGATGCTCTTAGTAATTTCTGTGAGCTCCTAGCTGATGCTTAGGAGTGTATGTGTGTGTCTGCAAGATATTAAGCAGAATGTGAGTATTGTGCATCTCTTCAGGGGGAGTAGCACAGGAGTGTGCGACTTCAGAATGTTATCCTTAATGTCATGACATCCAGAACAGCCTGGATGAGTTATGTGTGACTGCAAGCTGTGCAGGTTGTGCCCAACTGATGTAGGGTACATCAGTTGAGGGGGAGTAACCCAGAATGTTACTCAAAGTTGTATGTGTGACAGGTTGATCCTGAGAAGCTGAGAGCTAACTGTGTGAGTATAGACAACTCTACTAGTTGTTGGTAGCTTACCTGCATGGATAGGTTATTAGACTTCTGCTGCCTGTAAACTCTGATATAGTGACAGAGTGTTTTAGCCAAAAATTTGCCAAAGGGGGAGTTTGTAAGTGCTTTTGGTTGATTGTATTTTGTGGCAAAACATTAGAGTGTGTATGGATGTCATGACTGATGTTATGACACACACTATGCAGGGTAAGTAGAGTCAGCTAACAGTAAGTTGAGTTGGATGTCATGCTGAATGTCATGACACTGATCGTATGACATCAGGCGCGCAGGATTAGTTTTCTGGTATTTAGGTTGAGGAAGCTCAGGCTAGAATTCAGGAAACTTTGGGGAAGCTCAAGTTGGAAGTCAGGAAACATTTTAGAAGCCCTGGCGAAATAACATGTCTCTGACCTAACAGGTAAGTGCAGATTCTTGAAGAAAGGGTTGGGTAAATCTAAATTCTGCACAAAGGCTCAAAGAATATCTGCTATAAATAACAAGAGGATGAACCTCAATTGATAACGCAGCTAGCAGAGATATTAAAGGGTGTAATTTATGAGTGAAGAAGTTTCTCTTCACGTGTGTCTAGGAATCATTCCTTGTGTGCCAAGCAATTGTATGCTGTATAATTGCTTTGGTGATTGTGTATGAACAGGTGTGTTCATTGTCTCACTCAAAGCTGTTAAGCAAGAGTGTGTGTTTCTTGATCAAAGCTGTGAAGCAAGATCAAGGTGTGTTTGAAGTGTGTTTTCATATCTACTGTGTAATTGGTTTATATCACTGAGGTGATTGAGGAGGAGTGAGTGGGTAAACTCTGATCTAGAGGTCTCTAGGTTGAAGTGTCATTGAGTAGGTTTTAAGTGAGGAGTGCAAACTGGGTTGTTTGACTCTGAATTATTTCTGCTAATAGTGAATTTCCTCCCTGACTTGGTAGCCTCCATATGTAAGTGTTGTTGACACTGAACTGGGTGAACAATTACTGTGTTATTTACTGCTTTCCTTTACAACTTTTTAATTATTCCAATAGTATGTGTTACAGTGGATGTTATAACATCCGTGATAACATCCATCATGTGCTTGCCAGAATTTCAGTACAGTATTTTGGTTTTACCCCAAGCTATTAGGTTGGTTAATATTGGCTGAGAGGTGTTTCTGTGTATCCTGAAAAGGCTATTATCTAGAATAAGAATTATTGTTAGATGTTGCATGAAGAATCTGTCTTTCTGTGTATCCTGAAAAGGCATTATCTAGAATAAGAATTATTGTTAGATGTTGCATGAAGAATCTGTCCTGGACACAGAATACTTCAAGGTGAAGCATGATAAGGCTGTGGGAAAAGAATGCCCGTAAATAAGCTTGTTTGTTACATAGTGAAAGACCCAATTGTGTGTGGGGATTCATTGTAGTCAAAACATTTGTGGATGAAACCAATATATATCATGTGCATTTCTCTCTTCCTTGCTCTATTTTAAGTTTAGTAAATTTGCACTGTTGTTAACACAAATTGTCGTTTCATCAGAAATTGGAAACTGATCTTCTCAAGAACATTTATTACTGCTAGTTCAGAAATCTCAGTTTAGCTAAAACCTTGTTTTAGAACTGAAGCAGACACATTTTGACAAGGTATTAATTACTGTGAACTAGTTTTCAAATAAGCATAATACTGACTTGATTTTTACCATCTTAAAATACATCGGGAAATAGTTTCAGTGTATATTAGAAAACCTTGTTTCTGTGATCCATCATGCCATCAGAAAACTCGTGTTGCTTTAGTCTGTTGCATCATTAGAAGACTTAGTCTTTTGAACTAACTTCAAGTATTCTTAGGTACTTGTACTGCTTCAGTGTTAACAGGTTTTTGTGCGACTCTAATTACACACGCCAGAGAAAATTTGGAACAATAATTTCCAAAAGATAAAGCTAGAGCGCAGCTCCTCAATTACCTGTTGAGTAAATAGCTCCTTCCCCTTTAGAATAGAATTCATTGCTGCAGTTTGATCATCAAATGCACCGTAGAAAGCCTCATAAAATTTACTCCTGTGGGGACCAAAATAATAGGATGTTATCTTCTTGACAACCAAGTACATGAAACACTTAAGAAGATAGTACATATTAGAAAGTACCGATCTCCCTCAAGAACTTGTTCGTCCATCTCATCGAATTTCCGAGTAAGAACCTCAATCCCAACTGGTGAAAGTACATGCAGAACTAGAGCCTCTAAAGTTCTTGGAAAGCTGCTCTGAAAACAGAAAATAGTCCAACAGGTTTGAAATCTAAAACTTTAAAATATTTAACAGATAGATACAATTTATGATTACATACAAGGAAATAAATAGTATATAATTTGAGTTAAAGACATAGCAGTAGCCCCAATGTTATCGATAATTAGAAAAATTACTGAAAGCATAGATTGATATGAAAATTGAAAGTGACAAAAACCCTCAATTAAAATCATGTCACAGTGCCCTATGATAGATCATGTCTAATGACAGATCATTTAAATCTAAATCATTTTAATGGTTGCGCTACTAACTTTCATTGATCTCCTTCCACCTCTAATAATTAGATTGTCCTCCATATGATCTACTCACTTTACAGTCTTTTACAAATAGTTCTCTTTTAAGTAGGAAAGATATTATCATTGGAATGTAATCACATGATCATTCATGAGAATGAGAAAAGTAAAACCAATGTATTTGTCAACTTGCAAGGAAAAAACCGATTGAAATGATCAACCAGAAATGCTTTGTTGTACCAACAATAACTATGTCTAATCATAACTGATAACTAAAACACCCACACCATGGTTCACAGTATGAACGTGCATAAAGAAGACAACTTTTCAAACATTTGTAAGTTGTGTAGATAATGAAAACTCACTGCCATAGCAAGAAAGACATTTTGGAGAATTTGTGGTTCAACGTCCCAGAGAAGTTTAGCAGCTGGATCATCTTTCAAGTCAGCAGACACTATTTTCTCACATTTCTCATCTCCTATATTCTCATTGTCATTTATAGAAGTTGACAGTGATTGCTGATCCTGACTGGCAGTAACACTGCTGTGAACTAAAGACACAAGTTCATGAAGCACCTGGACTGCAGCAGGTTTTAATTCAAGCAATGTGTTGCCCTCTTTTAGTTTCTCCTTCAAATCCATTCCTTTTGGCATCTGACTGCAACTTTCATCCGTGTGACCTGGTAATCAGATAATCAAGATCAGTTAGACCTCAAAAAACGATAAGCTGGAATTTTAGTTTTCTTCAGATAATCAAGATCAGTTAGACCTCAAAAAACGATAAGCTGGAATTTTAGTTTTCTTGTAAAGAGAAAATCATAGAGCATAACTATATTAAAGCCATCTTCTAGTTAACTTACTTGCTTCTCCATTATTCGGGAGCTTGTACGCACACATCCTTGTTACTCGCATCCCCAACTTAAGCAGTTGTTGATCCTGTCCTATATCAAAAAAAACATGTCATAAGCTCATTACAAAACTACTAATTCATGGAGAGGGGGAAAAAACAATTTAACTCAATGAGCTTTGATAAGCTAGAAGAGTATAGACAACACCCTTCCGTTCTCTACACTCTGGAACAAAATTCAAGAGATAAATCGACAGATGCTCAAAAGGCTTATGCTCCCTTATAGTTAGTGACTATTATTAGTTACTGTCAATATTCCTAGAATGTACAGCTTTTTAGAATAGTGATAATTAATTAAACACTCAAATGTATTTATTGTAACGCCATTATTATAAATACAACGTGGCATGGTATGATTGGAATATTGGAAAGATTTTAAGTCCCATATTGGTTAGACATAGAATCTCTAAGGAGTTTATAGAGTGGCACCCCTCACCTTACGAAACGGTTTTGTAAGGTTGAGTTAGGCCAAACTCTAATAATGAGATACACGGAACAACAAATTCTACCCTTCCTACTTCATCAACCATTAGCGATGAAAATTTTCTGAAAATTGAAATTCAATAACAAATACTCCCTCCGTAATGATTTATAAGCAAAATACATACATTTTTCTTGTCACAAATTATAAGCAAAAAACATCAATTTTATTTCATTTAAGCATTTTAATCAAAAAAATGCATCTTTTCCAAGGTAAAATTAAATGCAAGTTGCATTTGATTTTGTTTTCTCTCATTTTTTCCAAAAACAACAACCAATTAAATTTGCTTTTACATCTTCCTGTAAAAGCTAATCCAAAAAAGACAGATTTAAACTTCCTTAATAAGTGTGAAATTTTACTTTTTTTTTTCTTTTTTTGCTTATAAATCGTTGCAGAGGGAGTAGTCAGTAAGTTTTATGCTGTGCTGCCAAGTGAAACTCCACACAAAAAGCAAGGAAAAGAATATCACTTAAAGAAGCTACACATCTGAAGAATTTTGAAAAAGGAAATTATGTATATAAGCGCGTGCAATGCATACACATGTACATGTATAGATGCGTTCACAAGTAGCTGAACAAGAGCAAGACTGACATATCAGTTTTCTTCCATATTTATTCTTCAACCCCACCAAAAAACAAATGAAATAGTACTAGTGTAGGCTACGCTGATGTTTTTTTGCAGTAAAGGACATGTACAAAATAAGCACATACCATCTCTTTGTCAATCAATCTTTGGATGCATCCATTAAATCATCAGGTAAATGGTATTTGAAAAGAAAAATAATAACATTCAGAAGTCAATTTATCACATAATACTCAGTGAGAAATTTAAACTGAGAACTACAACATCACCAATACCTTCTCAATATTCTGCGTAAATAATAAGCATCCATATGTTCCAACATGCAAGACATTGTGTTGGATCTCCACCACAAGTTAATAGCAATAGTCAAATCATCACTGTCTACCTGGTGGAACCTACAGCATAAAACAGAAACGAAATAGAGAACAAGACTATTGTGTAAAAGAAACGAAGAATTTCTAAAGGATATACAAACTAAGGAAAATTTGTTGATAATTTTAAACAGCAAATATAGACATTACTACAAAATACAGTTGGGTGGCATGAAGTTATTGAGACTCTCACATTGATTGTAATATGGTCTAAGAAGTGCTTATATGTGGGAAGCATCTCTCACCTTATTTTATAGGGTTGGTTTAGTTCCAACCCAAATTCTAAGATGGTATAATAGTCTATCCCAGATTCAGAGTCATCCACTATAGGTACACTCAATCAAATAACACTCTGATATCCATATCAGAGCGTGAGTGAGTGTAATGAGAACGGTTGGGGAGACCGGGGGAGGCAGGAGCAACAATAGGCACAATGCACCAACGAAATCAATGCTCCTGGATAACAAGAGAGGGAGACAGCACGTCTCCGCCCAAAACCTTAAGACGACAGATTTATGGGTCACATCTCTTATAAATTCAAGATTTCACTAGTTCATAGGTGATGTGGGACTAACCCCACTCACACTTGCACCCAACAAGAACCCCGCATTGAATGCGATATGGCATGAAAGGGTGTTTATAAGTGGGAGGTGTCTCACACCTTACAAGTCCGTTTTGCAAGGTTGAGCTAGACAGAAATTCATAGTGAAGACCAATGAAGCACTGATGCTCTAAAATCTATGCTGTATTGTATCCGATACATATTTGATACGCCAATACACTGCCGATACGTATCAAAGAAGTATCCGAATTTTTTTATTTAAAAAATAAAAATTAAAAGTTCCGATATGTTCTGGTACGGCGGCGATACACTGGCGACAGGTCTCTAATACTATATGGATATGGCTAGTTAATCTCATGTCTATTCATATTTCTAGAATATGAATCAATCTTTGATTCATCATCACTTTCATTTTTTTTATTACAAGAACCAAACTTTTCCTTTAATTACTTTTCTCTTAACTTTAATAATTTTTTCTTTTTCTCATAATTCCTTGACCAATTATTATCAAATTTTGCAAACTCAATTGGTTTTTGTTAGAGAATCATTTAACTAATGTTTAATTTTAATTTGTTATAGTACGTATTTTAAACGTATTGTATCCTAAATTTCTCAATGACTAACGTATCTCCGTATCGTGTCCGTGCTTCATTGGTGAAGACTAATGCATAACATATAAGTTCAAGCAACAAAAAATAAGAATAGACATCACAACAAACAAAACAAAATTTAATTGCATCTAGGATATGTTAAAAAAATCCATCCTTCAAGAAAGATTTCACACACTCATGGCACAACTACCTTTATATAAGTGCTTGAACAACGTATTTTCAAATGTAACCAGTGAATGATACGAATCGTGACTCTGGGTGTGGAGTCGAGGAAAATATGACATAATGCAATGATATAGAAGTGAAATAAGCGAGAGCAGTTAGCAATTGTAGGTAAGTGAACCCTTAGACTTGTAAACTTGTATTTTTGAGAAAATGCCTAAAAGTGACAAATGCACAAAGCTCAAATTAGAAAATCAAAACACACCAATATTTCCAAATTTGACAAGCATGAACCAAATGCACTTGACATATTAATCATCTTCTTCAAAAGTATCAAACAAATATCCAGTACAGAATTCCCAAAAAAAAACAATCAGACAAGTTAAGCAATTCTCATATGACACAGAGGTTCCCCAGTTCAAGCCTACCAGCCTGCACCACGTCTACCATATTCGGAAGGGAAATAATCTACTTAGAAACTGAAATTACTTTGATGAATTTTAGAACTTACCAGCCTTCAGGAATGAAAAGTGCATCGCCGGCCTCCAGAACAACCTTTTGTGCCAACTCCATTGAACATTCTGCCCTCGGATAAATCGAGTAATCAGGGTTTTCCAAAGCAACCAAACTGCCACATGAATTTTATTGGAAAAAAAGAAGACATAGTGAGGCATTATTAGAATATAAAAGATATGTTGGTGAGCCGTGTTATGAGGACAGGACATGAGGAGCTATATTGTTCTCACGCTATCAAATAGTAATACACCGTGTTTACTACATCAATACATATAGAGGTCCCTTAACAATCATTGAGCATACCTAATAGTAATACACCGTGTTTACTACATCAATACATATAGAGGTCCCTTAACAATCATTGAGCATACCTATGATTGGAAGCTTCTCCATAAATAGGCATTGGGTAGAGTGAGGGACTAGCAGAAGGAGGCCACAAAACAACTGCACAGAATTTGATTTTGTTAAAAGACATGAAGGGATCAAAGCTTGAGGAAGAACAGAAGGTAGGGCCAAAATATTTCGAATAAGTAACTAAGAACCTGGAAAGGATTTTTACAAAATCGTTAACAGAAAATGGACAGGGTGAGGCCAATAGAGCTCTAAAACTCCATTATGTTTTTTTATTTACTATCACATAACTTTAGACATTAAATAATTTAAAGCATCAGTAAGCCAATGCAAGTGCTGAAAATAATTGATAGCATATTGCTGACAAGGAACACCTCCACTTCTGCATGGCAAAAAAACTCATGCTGGGAGATAATAGGATAGGATAATAGGTCATAACAAGAAGAGGAAGACATATACCTTACCTTGTTTGCGGCCAGAAACTATGCACAAAAGATTGTGGAGTGGATCATAGTGAGTACTAGATCTAGATTGTGCATTGTTCATCCACAAATTTATAGAAGCCAGTTCTTTTGCTCCCAAAATGGGAGGCTTCAGAAAACAATACGATTAAATTATAATTTTTATAAATAAAAGTCTCTACTATGAAGAACTATAGACTACAAAATTAAATGGCAGGCAGAAATAGACTAACCAACTGAATGTCTTCCCTTAGGGTTCCCAATTGAACCTTCTCCTGACGATCACGGTTCATGATCGGCACCTATAGCACAATCAACAAAATTATTTTCACAAGACTGTAACTAATAATATTTGCAGCTAAAAAAAAGTAATGCTGCATATTCAATGCATTTGAAAATTGTAGAGGAACCCAAAAAGATATATCATTTAAAAACTATAGTGACATCAAATTATCAAAATACCACGGCTGGAGCAATGCAAATATAGAGATGATTTCAACATTAAAAGCAATTATAAAAAATATATAAAATAAAAATAATAAACTTGGTAATATTGTCAAAAACAACATAAATCAATTTTTATGAACCAATTGGCACAAGTTATTTCATATTAGAGTTTGAACCTGCGCTAAATAAATTTGTTCAGGAACATCTTCCAAGGACAAATAATCATGTTGTGTGTGATCCGTTTGCAAGGCAACAGAATGATCATCATCTAAATGTTGATGTTGTTGCCCAGTTTGCATATGTAACCGTTTCTTACACAAATCAAGGAACATAGAAAATGGTAGAGGAACCTACAAGGAAAGAAAAACAAAAATATTAACTTAACATCACCACATAATCTCATATCTCACTCTCATATAATACACCAGTATTGTTTGGCTTACTTCAGTTTATGTACTAGTAGTATAAGCACTTGCGAGACTACGGTGGGAACTTAAGAAAATCGCTTATGACACGTCTATATGCAATTTGTAGCTTATTTTCATAAGTTATCCAGAATAGCAACAAATTATAGCTTATACATAAACTCAACAATGATTAATAATTAATGCACTAGTCATTTAAGCTATTAATCCAAAAAGTCCATAATCCACATGAGAAAAAGCAAATAGAGTGTTGTAATTACCCTCTCATGACTTCCAAGATCGCCATAAAATACAGGTGCGGATGAAGATACCATAGCCTCCACCGTGGCAGACCCTACCCGTTCTTGCAAGTAATCAAGGCCACCGTTCCGAGGGTTCCAAAGAGAGAACGCTCTCCAATTCTTGATGCAACCGCACCAAACCTTGTTAGGTTAAGAAAATCAAATATTAGTAATTAGGTTAAGAAAATCAAATGATAATGAAAAAATATAAGAGAAGAATCGGAGAGTGTTGTTTTTGTTTACAGCGGGAACGTTTTGAGTTTCAAAAAGAGACTCGAATTCCTTGGCGGTGTGAAGTTGTTCGTATCTTCGGACTTGAATGCACTCTTCCATGAGTTCCAAGAACTTTCTGGTTTGGTTGATTCAACTTTGAAGGAATTTTCAGTTTCTGATTTCAGGAAGAGGAAATGAAGTGCAACTTCGGAACAGTGATGATTACAGTGTCAGTAGCAACACTTTAAGGCTACGATCGCGGTTTCGGAGTTCTCGTGGGCTCCTCCTCTAACACGTTCGAAGCTTTTGGGCTCGGGGTTTTCGTCGATTTAAAAGGGAATTACTATTTACACCATCTTATTTTAGATATTTGTTCCAAGTTAGAAGCTCTTGAGCATTTTCATCAAAAACAAAATCACTTATACCTTTCGAAGTCCAAAATTTTAAAATTGGATATATATTAATCACCAAAACTAAATTTTATGAAACTTTAAGTTTTGAAAGAAACTAAATGGTTATTTTCGTCGAATATAAAATTGTGTAAAGTCTATTTCGATATAATTTTGATGGTCATATTGCGAGAAGTAGAGTTAAATGAGTGTCTTAAATTCATATATTTTATACCAGGGGATACTATCTTCCAAAAGGTCCAATGTAGCAATCTTGGCGTCTATACCGAGGGTTAAGGCCATTGAGTTAATCGATCCTCCAACAACTATTTTTTCTCTCTTGTTTTTTCTATCTTTTGCATATTAGCAAGCATGAATGCCACTGGATGGATCCGGATGGAGTGAAAAAAATAGTCAATAAAGAATAACTCTTTTGAGTTGACGTTTCTAGAGTTATCACCTCGACTGAAAACAATATGGGCAAAGACCTTCTGGAAGTAGCGCATTGTCGGGTTATAAATTCGGGAAGATTTATTCCCTTTCATGCTAAAAGCTAAGTCTCCAATATATCATTTCTAGAGTCTCGACACTCTTTTAGGCTTCTCTTTCTCCTAAATAGATATAATACTATGAATTAAATCAGGTGGTCTTGGTTGTTTTCTCAAGAGAACGTGTTTTAGATGTAGAGGGGGCACTTTCACTTCAAAGATTTTTTATTTTTGAGATTTTAATGACACTAAGACACTTGATTGAGAAATATTTAAATCCTCACTTTTTTTATATCTTATCATTATGAAATGTTTCTTCTTGACACTCATATTTCTTAACTTCTTTATCTTGTCTTTCTTCAACTCTGTCAATAGAATTTACCATAACATATTTAATGAGCAACAAAAAGTAACTCTTTTAGGGACATTCCTTCACCTACATCATCAACTGCATCAACCTAATAACATTAAGGATGTTCACTATGATGATGCATCACCTCACACACATTTAAAACCACGCTCTTATCTTGAAATCTCAACATATTTTCACCTAAATCCACATTAATAAAAGCTCTTCTTATTGCCGAGAAAGGTCTTCCAAGAATCAGAGGTATTTTTGTGTCTTCCTCCATGTCTAGAATAACAAAATCAATTGGGAATGGAAAATCATCCACTTTAATTAGCATATCTTTAAGCATACCATAAGGATAAACAATGGATCAATCTACCAATGTGAAGGACATCTAAGTTGGCTTAATTTCACCAAAATTAAGCTTTTTCATCATTAAAAGAGGCATCAAATTGATACTCACCCCTAAATCAAAAAGTGTATGCTCTATCTTTAGCTTGATGATGGTGCAAGATGGTAAATCACCCTGAATCTTTGAGCTTTGGTGGAAGTTTTCTTTGAATGATTTCATTGTACTCTTTTGTCAAAGTTGTATTCTCATCATACTTTGGCTTACATTTTCTAGTTAGTAGATCTTTTCATGAATTTTTCATGAACCAGAATTTTCTTTAAAGCTTCACCATAAGGGATAATGACTTGATACTTTGTGACATTCTTCATTAACTTGTTGAGTTGACCACTTTTCTTTTCTTTCTTTGGATTTTTCTTCAAGATAGGGTAAGGCGGTTTCACATAATAAGGGATTTCAGGATTTGATTCATTGAGAATTTGCTTATTGGTTATTCTCAAAGGTGAGTTTTTATCAATTAGTTTTTCTAAGTGTGTATCCTCTTATAGTGTCTTCCTTTTTTTCCTCACTTTTTTATCTCTCTATTTTTCTCCTTTTCAACTACTCCCTTATCTACTACTTCCTTCACTCAATTTTTCTTCTCACTCATAGGATTTGTTACCGTGGAGACTACTCTGTCTCTTACAACTCAATGGAATTGCAACTCTAATTATTAGTATTGTCCAAAGTATTTTTTTTGAAACCTCCACTTGTTTGAGTTTCCAATTGTCTAGATAACTTTCCATTTTTTCTTTATAAAATTTTATCGATGTTTCATGATTCTTGCTCATTGATTCAAAATTACTTTTGGTCATCTTCATGAATTGAGCCATAACTTCATCTAATTGAGAGACTTATTTTGTGGTGGATTTTGAGGTACTTGAGGAACTCTTTGGATTTGATTCAAACTTTGGTTGTTACTCCACTTGAAGTTCGGGTGATCCTTCCAACCAGTATTAAAACTATTACAATAGGGATCGCCTTTTTGAAACCAACAAATTTATCTTCTTCAGTATGTCCCTCTGGTACACGATTTTTATTAGCAGGCCCTTTGATCAGTGCATCTTTATGCACATTCTCCTATATTTTTAATTAGGCATTTATTTACTTTATTTTGATTATTCTTATGTTTTTATATTTTATTTTATTTTTGGTTTAATTTGATTTTCGCACTTTATTTTTCAGCTTTAGCAGTCTGCGCGAAAACGATCATGACTGGAATTTCGGGAATCAGTTTGAGGCGTTCTGAAAATCACCAGAAAGCTAAGAGAGAGAGCTACGACTTTCATGTTGGAGTCAAAGTCAGATTCGGAGCACGTTTTCCCAGAATATTCATTAAAGTTACAACATTAGGAATTTGTTTTAGTTTTTGGTCATGTTTTGGGCCTGAGTTATGTTTTCGACCCAGTTGGATTATGAACCAGTTGGGCTATGAATTTCATTTAAAAAGAACCTCGTTTTATTGTTCATATTATATACTATTCACGAAAAAAATGGAGAGAGAGGTTTGAGAAGAACTCATGGAAAACTAATACCTCCGGGCAAATCCTGTTGTGTACGGTTTCAACACTTTGAGGTTACTATAATATCAATTTAAATCTGATTCCTTTCAATCCTTTTCTATAAAATCATTTGCTTAATTTGATTGCAATTGTTTGCTTAATTCAATTGTTGTTCATAGGATAGAATTGATTAAATTTGATTGTATGCATGTTCCTAAATTTAATTGCGTGTTATCGTTTGCTTAATTCGTTAATTCGTCATACTCTTAACCGTTTGCTTAATTCGGTAAACAGGAACATAATTCATTTGATGTTGGTAAGCGCTTGCTTGATTAATATCATAATCGAATAGGATTGGTACCGCTTAGGAAATGATGTTATAATAGTCGATGATAAGTCGGAACCCGAATCAGTAGGATTAGCCGTTTCAACTTATTACTATAATCACTTATTTCAAAGTAGCTTATTTCTTTAATCACTTTTGTTAATTACTCTTTCTTAATCAGAAACCTAAACCCCCCTTATTTCATTACTGTAATTGGTTAATCATTACAAGAATCCTTGCGATACGACTCGAGTCATTGTCGCTAAACTACTGTTTTCCAAACTACTCGTTTTGATCCGCGCGCGACAGCGGATCAAATTGGCGCTGTTGCCGGAGATTCTAGTTGATTTAGCCAATAGTCTAGTTTTAGGTTTTGTTTGTTTTAATTTTCTGTATTTTTGTGTATTTTCTTGTGTTTTTGCGTTCAGCCGTTCCGTTTCTCCCGTTTCTCGTCAGACCTAGTAAAAAAACCAGGTTTTGGGCAAATCGTCTTCTTTTTTAGATCTGTTTCGTGAACTTGAAGCAGAAAAATCGTGTGATCAAAAGTCCTTAACTCTAAAAGAGCTAAAGGAGTTGGCCCTTCGAATTCCCAAATTCATCATTTTTCTATTTTTAATGATTTATTTATTGTTTTCATAGAGTCAGAAAAAATCAAAAAAAATTCTCAAAATTATATTTTTAAGTCATTAGATTAATTTCGGTGTCAGTTTATGATCTGACCTGATCAGAAGGGGATCACGGACTGGCCACACTCTGTTGGGCTGCTACCTGTTCGCCGATGATGAGGAGGAAAAAGGGGGGTGTACCTGCAAGACACTCCGATGCCAAAGTAAGAAATTGGGCAGAGTGGAAGCAACAGTACAGAAAGGGGCAAGAAGAGTTACCTGACCCTCTTGGGGAAGAGGGTATTTATAGAGAGACCCCAGCGCTGGGCCAACGGTCATTTGAGGTGGGCTGGATGACCAGGCCCAACCCTAATGATTGCTAGGGCTTACGTGGCGTACTGAAGACCAGGACGTGGTCTTCGCCCTAGTTCAACCGCTCCTAGATCTCCGGAAAGTGGGTTTGACCTGCTCTTTCGGAGGTGGGCGGTTGGCCGGTGACGTGTCCTCGCGGAGGGGAGCACGTGGAGAACGTGCGCCGGGCACGTTATTCTCCCCGAGGAGGGGAGCTCGCGAGATACTCTGGAGCGCGTTGTTCTCCCCGCGGAGGGGAGGGACCATGGTCGCGCTTTGGTGAGCCGGGGACGGTTCTGCTCGTCTGGTGTGGTGGATGATGAAAGGTTGTTGGGACGTTGCTTGTGTTCGGCGACCCATCCTGCTCGTCTTGAGGGACACACGTGCCCGGCGCGCCCGATTCGCTTGTTGGGTCGTACGCGGTATTGGGCCTGTCGAGGTTGGGCCCATACCGGAACAGGAGCCCCCCAAGTCGAAGCTCTGGGGAGAGAGCGAGGACTTAAGGTCGCTGCGTCTGGAACGGGCACTCGTGCGAAAATCTCTGGTCGTCGGCAGAGCAGGGAAAAGGTAGGTGAGGGGACGCGACTGTCAGGTTGCCGCCACGTGTCTTGCGTTAAGCGGTCGTAGGGGCGGCTACCCTATGTCATTAATGAGCCTAGGGTCTCTTCGAGTCCCGCGTCGGGTTATAAATATGGGGGTCCCCGCTCATTCTGCTTCTTTTCACTCTGTCGTCGTGTCTACTAAGCTTTGTCATCTCTGCTCGTCCTCCGCTTGCCGCCGATCGCCGCCGCACCGTTTGATCTTTCCTTCCGTTCGCCACCGTTACAAGTGAGTTCTTCTTTTCCCTCCCTTTTTATTTCCGTCGTTCAATTGTAATGTGTGGTCGGGGCATGGTGAATGCCCCGAAGAGGTACGCGAGATCCGCCGTGTCTGGCGAATTTTTTGATGAGTGTCCCGGGGAGGATAGGCTGGTTCCGATGAATGCCCCGAGGACGGGAGCTTTTTCTGATGAATGCCCCGAGGACGGGGGCTTTCTCCGATGAATGCCCCGGGGATAAGTACCTTCTCCGATGGCTGTCCCGAGGGGGGATGGGGGGTCGGCCTTTGATCCCCCGAGGAGGGTAGACGAGGAGCGAGTGTTTGCTCGTCGCTTCCCGGCCTTTGTCGCCCTTTCACTTGACTTGCGGTGGAAGGGTGGATTTGATCCTGGCTATCGAATTCACCGTCGTCCTCTGCTTTCAGGTGTAGATGTCGGCTCTGGTGCCGGGGATAATGGTCGAAGACAATGAACCTGAGATTCCGGAGTATGACGATGAGTGTATTGCCCCGTCCGAGGAGTGGGCAGCCGAGGAGCCGCTTTCTACCCCTTCTTGCTTTGTGGCCGACGCGTCCGACGTGTACGCCACGGTCGAGGATACGCCTATAGGAGAGCCACAGCACTGGCAGGTGTACCGACCAAAAGAGCATCACCGCATCTGCTCGCGATATGGGCGGCGGATGTTCCCAATGCATGAATTCTACTTTAAAGAAGCTCGGCTCCGGTTACCGTTCTCCGCCTTCCATCTGGGGCTTTTTGACTGGCTGCGCCTTGCCCCGTCCCAACTGCACCCCAATGTCTTGGCTTTCATCCGGGCTTTCGAGGTGGTGTGTTTCTACCTCTCGGTGGAGCCGACGGTGCCGTTATTTTTCCGCATCTTCCATCTGCAGCGGCAGACGGTGAATGGCCGCCACGGATGGGTTTCTTTTAAGCAATCGACAAAAATCTTCAAAGCGTATAGCGATTCTGTCAAAGATTTCAAAAACCGGTTCTACCTCGTCAAGCCGATTACGCAGCACGGCTCAGACACTCTCTTCGACGAGGGCGAGCGAACGGTAGATGGCCAGCGATTCCGCGTGTGGCTTCCTATGATACATCTACTGTGGACTGCGGAGCATTTCAGCCGGGGGACGGATAGGTATATCGTCCGGGCGGGGACCCTCGAGGAGAAGGACATGGCCGCCTATTTGAAAATAATTGCCTTTGTGCGGTCTCTCCCTCCGTCGAAGCTGGTGACGCCCGACGGTCGGTATATCCTTGACGTGCAGGGGAATGTACGCACCAAGAAGCGTTTGATAAATACTAAGACCTTGCTCGGCTGTGCGACCGGGGCGGCCGCTCTGGATTACCTAGGTAGGGATGTTCGTTTCTCTCCCCGTGGTCGGGGTTTTTGACCGTCGCTAACTCTTTTCTTTGTTTTTGCAGCGAACATGTCTTCCGTCGAGGAGCGGGTGAAGCAGTTGCGTGCTACTAGGAATGTCGCGGCCCCGAGGACGAGGGTGAGCCAGCTGGTTGGACAGGAGGTCGCGACACCGGGGGGCAAAGTTCGTCCTCTTCGCCTCAAGAGAGCCAATCTCCTGCATCTCAAGGAGCGTCGAAGAGGCAGAGGTCCGAGGAGCCCCGAGTGGTGGATCTGACGGTCGGCACCGTCGAGGAAGGTTATGTCGTCCCGCCCTGCCACCAGCATCCGGGATATTTTCATGGTGCCCGTTCTCCCACTGTCTCCGCTGGGGAGGTGAAGGCTGTTTGTCAGGCCGATCGAGAGACTCGTCGACGTGTTCTGGCTGAGGACTTGGCCGCAATGATGCGGACGTTCACGACGGCTCTTGTGCTGAACGAGGAGGGCTGCTCCGCTGCTGAGTTGTCCAAACTGCAAGGGGATCTCACTTTCACGCAGTCGCGGTTGGCCAAGCTCACTGAGGAGTTGGAGAAGAGCCAGAAGGATGTTGCTGAGCAGCGGAAACAGGCAGAGGGTGCTGAGGGGAAGGTGACTTCGCTGGAGGAAAAACTGGGGGCAGCGACGGCCGAGGTGCAGGTGCTGAAGGTCCGCACGGAAGTTTTGGACAACGCGGTTCGTCTTGCCGAGGACGAGATAGACGGGGATCGACGGTTAATCACTCGTGCTGACCTGATCGCTCGTATCCGGGTGTTGGAAAGCGACTGTCTGGAGGCTGTTGAGGTCGGATTCAAGAGTGCTGTCGAGCAGGTTCAGGTCGCCAACCCTGGTGTCGTGCTGGCCGTGGACGGGATAGGGCCGTACCACGAGATTGTTGACGGGAAGGTGATCGATCCCTATCTTGTTATCCCCGAGGAGGAACCCGCGGCTGTTGACCGGGCGGACGAGGAAGCATAGGTTGTCGGGCCTGCGTGCTCGTTGTTTTTATGGCCTGCGTGCCGATGTTTGTTATCTCTTTCTTTGGGCATGCGTGCTCTGTATTTGTACCATTGACTACTGGGCTGGTGCCCGCTTTTGTTTAATATATTTATCGTGGATTTTCTAAGTGTGCACTCGTTATTTGCATGTCGTTTTATGCTCGTTTTCGTAATTGTTTGAATGCCTCTGATGTGTATGACATTTCTTGTAAATTTTCTAAGTGTGCGCTCGGTGTGTTTAGCTCGACAATTTGTTACCGGTAGTGCAGGGAACTGGCCGGTTTGGCCGGCGATGTAGCCGGGCCGTTTCGGGGGTAGTTCTCCCCGGGGCGTGGACGTCCCATCGCGAGCTGGGTGTCCTGCCTCTTTTGGTACGACGACGAGGAGTCTCGGTCGAGGTAATCCCTGCCGAGCAAGGTGTCGCTACTCGAAAAATTGCATCGTGCAACGACGGGGAGGCGAAAAAGATAGACAGAAGAGTCGCCACCGAACTTTATTTATCCCATGAGGGGAAAGGAAAATATCGAGAAAACCTTAAGAAACGAATGGATAAGATGGTCTCGCAACCAAGAACGGGTTCGGAAGCCGGTTATGCGAAGGGAAGGTATTAGCACCCCTCGCATCCATCGTACTCGATGGGAACCTTTTGTTTGTCGATGTGTGAATTTATTTGCTTAAATATTATGCTATAAAGAGTGTTCTAAAAGATAGAGAGAAGGGTTTAGAAACGGGGAAAGAGAGGCATAACGGGGAAGAAAAGAGAAAGAAGAGACTCGGTAGGACTTCACAGTCCTATGCCTACGTATTCTCAATAGATGTGAGAAAGTCAGAGTCGACGTAGTTCGGGGAACTACAGATATGGGGGGAAAGTGCTCGCCAAGACATCGCCGTCTTGTGCCTACGTATTCTCATCTGGTATGAGAAATCAGAGCAGCCGTAGTTCGGCCTACGGGTGAAAGGTGAAAAAGGGAGCTCGCCAAGACATCGCCGTCTTGTGCCTACGTATTCTCATCTGGCATGAGAAATCAGAGCAAACGTAGTTCGTGCAAACCGTGTGTTGATAACCGGTGTGTTTGGGGATGATGTTATTGTGCGCGTACTAGCATTTTAGGTGTTTTGCTGCTCGCTCGTTGGAGACTTAGGCATTACCTGTTTGCGGTAGAACGGACGTAACATATCCTGTTTGAAAGATTGGTTTTCTCCATGCGAGGCAAGATGTCATGTTTGATTGGTTTGATTGTTTTTTAGGGGCGAGCCATGTCCTCGGTTAGTAACCCCTACGGGTAGTACCCAATTCTTTGTCTCAAAGTTTTTGTTATAAAAGGGTGTGGTGAACGAGGCGTCTTCGTATTGAAAGACGAGCGTCGAAACCACCCTCACTACAGTGGGCATCCCTACGCTCGGAGAAGAAGAGGTCTACACCCAATCCTCTCTCTTTAATTCAATGCAAAGAGAACTTCATTCTCTTATTAAAGATGTTTTTGGTTTTGAATGGTAAGTGCTTTGCGACAGAGAACCCTACGGTAAACGTCAGTACTCGGGATAGGAGAAGGCCTACGCCTAACCACTCCACGACCATTCAAGTTTTTGTTACGAAAATGATTTGAAAATGCACTCGGTACAGGACCGAGGTTTTAGGTGTGAAAATTGTGGAAGGAAGTTGTGAAAGCGAGATGGTGGATAAAGAAGTCACGTATTTGTATTGAAAGACGAATATCGAGACCACCCTCACTACAGTGGGCATCCTAACATTCAGAGAGGAAGAGGTCTACACCCAATCCTCTCTCTTTAATTCAATACAAAGAGAAATGATTCCTTATTAAAGGGGTTTGAAAATGCGCTCGGTACGGGACCGAGGTTTTAGGAAGAGAGAGAATGTCGTCTTCGTATTGAAAGACGAGCGTCAAAACCACCCTCACTACAGTGGGCATCTCGACACTCGGAGAGGAAGAAAGTCTACACTTAATCCCCTCGTTTAGTTCAATACAAAGAATATGATTTAAAAGATGGTTTGACAATGTTTTTGAATTGAGTCGGGACAGGTGATGAAGAGGGAAAAGAGGTGGTCTCAGATCCAACATTACTTATCAATAATTTGACTGGTAATGAATTACGGAGGTCTCGTCATCGACCCAAGTTGAAATAGAAAGATAAAATTTAATGAGAATTTAGAAATAACTCAAACGTTAAAACCAAATCAATAGAATTAACAAATTAAATGTTAAAAATACTAAAAAATCATAAGAAATAAATTAATAAAATTAACAAGTTAAATATTAAAAATACTAAAATATTTTTAATCCTAAAAAAAAAATTATATATTAATCTTAAAACTCTACGTATAAAAAAAAGTTAGAAAAAAATAAATAAGTAAAAGTAGATATGTCCAATAGTATAGAGTTAAATAATATATAAAACTATATCAATATTTATAAAATTATGAACTAATATACACACACACAAAAAAAATTGTTATATATATAAAACTGAAACAAAAGAGTAAATATTTTGCTAGCAACATTAGCATATATATGACTAAAGAAATTGAAAAACAAAAATAAATAAATTATATTGTTCATGGTTGAAACGCTGGCAGTAAATATATACATATATATATAACAGTTGAAACAGAACCAAAAATATATAGAAATCTATTTGTATAAAACAAAGCAAAACAAAAATCTATATATAACCTCTAAAAAAAGTGAAAGAGATATGGTGTTATGAATGAAGATTTTTATGGTGTGGAGACAACTTTTTTTTAGAAAAAAAAGTAAAGTATGCTATGAAGATGGTGTATAGAAGAAATAGAAGAAATACTGTGTGATATGTGTTTATTATGGTTGATGGGATGAGTAGCAGCAAGTGTATGGAGAATTTTTCTCTCTTTTGAAACTTAGGTAAAGTATTGAATGAAAAACGAGAAATTTTAAAACTGAAACAAATGTGGGAGGCGCAGGTTTTTCTTTGCCGGTCCCCGTTCTTGGTTTGTGCTCTCTCTTATATATAAAAGAAAAATTAGGGTTTCCTTAAATGGAGAAACAAATAAAAATACTTTATAAAAGTTAGTCTACAAGGTTAACTAAAATAAGATAAAAACTAAAATTTTGAAATGAAATAATAAAAAAAAAATGGTAAAAATGAATTAAACTTATCCTAAAATATATATCTAATCAATTAACAAACTAAATAAATATTTAACTAAAAAAAAATCTAATTAAATCCTAATTAACTAATAATCTAACTATTTTTTAAAATAAAAATCCTAAATTTATTTCTATCCTAAATAAGAAAAAAAACTATTTCTAATGAAAATTTAAATAAATTAAACTTCTATATAAAAACTATAAAAATAAAATCTATTCTAAAGAAAGAAAGAAATAACTATTCTAAATGATTAAATAAAGCAAAAAATAATAAATAAATGCAAAATGCCATGGGAAAACGGGCGAGCACCGAAATGTGCCGATATTATCAACATGGATTGAATTATCAAGAGGAGAGCGACTTTCGCTCGATTTTGACACTGAGCTTTTCGTTTGAATTAATTTGATTCGCCTGAAACGCGAGCAAAGCGGCTAAAATCCTGACAAATTCAATCCGGCTGATAATACGGGCAAAATGCGAAAATGATATGCAGATGAAAAACGAAGCAAAAGCCAGTCAAAGTCGGAAAACCGGTGGGCAAATTTTGGGGTGCAACAGCTGCCCCTATTCAATTGACTTGGACCAGAAGGGATGAAAAGCGATCGCTTTCAGACATTCAAGGTAGAAGGTGATTGAATACAAAAAGTACCCGGAAATTTGCCAACCGTAAAAAGAAACCTCTGTCATCACCGTCAATCATCAATATCTAGTAAAAGCACCTGACTTCGCCGTCAAAACTCATCATCAAATTTGTAAAACATCTGACTTCGTTGTCAAAATTCCACATAAAACTGGTGAAACACCTGACCTCGCCGTCAGTCCTCAAAATCATCTGACTTCGTCGTCAACTCTCTAAAAACAATATGACTTCGTCGTCAACTCTCATCATCGTCTGATGATAGACACAATATCCAAAATTACATCGTCTACTGATAGACGGGAGGAAAACGTTATGTTCAAAACACTCACATCGTCCAATGATAGACGGAGAGAAACATCATGTCCAAATCTCACATCGTCTAATGATAGACGAGAGGAAAATTGCATCCAAATCTCGCATCGTCTAATGATAGACGAGAGGACTCACCCCGCTCACATCATCTGAGGGTGAACAGGAACAAATCCAATACACACATCATCTAATGATAGACGGAAAGACACCAATACTCACATCGTCCAATGATAGACGGAAAGACATCATCCCGAAGGTTCACATTGTCTAAAGATAGACAGAAAGAAAAAATATCCACGTCAATGAACTTCAAAACTACCCATCAAATTTCAGAATCCTTTCGTCCATAGGAGCTGATGGAAAGATATCTTCAAAGGGGCCACATCATCAATAAGAACTGACAGGAATAAAACCACCTTCAAAGAGCCATGTCGTCAATAAGAATCAACAACTAGGAAAGCCGACCATTCTTCAAAGAGCCTCGACGTCAATAAGAATCGACGGTCAGGAGAAAAACCCTCTTAAAATGTCACCTCAACCAATAAACAGACAGAAAGCCAATATCTGAAAGATCGCCTTGAAACCTCGCATCGTCTAAAGATAGACGGAGAGAAAACCATATCCAAACTCACGACGTCTAAAGATAGACGAAGAAGACCATACCGAAGGCCAGATCAACATGCACTTGATCTTATCACATTGTCTAAAGATAGACAGGAAGAAACGTGTCCGAACCTCACATCGTCTAAAGATAGACGGAAAGAAAACCATGCTCAAAACTCCCGACGTCTAGAGATAGACGGAGAAAACCAAACTCACGGTGTCTAATGATAGACGGAGAAAAACAACCTTTCCGAAGGCCAGATCAACATGCACTTGATCTTATCACCTTGTCTAAAGATAGACAGGAAGAAAACTTGTCTGAAGAACCACATCGTCTAAAGATAGATGGAAAGAAAACCAAACTCACGACGTCTAATGATAGACGGAGAAAAACCTTGCTGGGGAAACACATCGTCAATAGGAGCTGACGGGAAGAAAATCTGTTTGGGAATGTCATCATCAGAAGATTGATGGACAAAATCATAACCGTCATATGATCTGAAATCCGAGTAAACCGACAAGTTTTCTGAACAAAGCTGCTGGATAAATGCCCCTGAACTGATTATAGAGTGATTCACGTTGCCACAGAAGGCTAGCAAAAACTGGCTTATGCTTCGCATGCACATGCACATGTTTGAGAATGGCGCAATGCTCCATATGGGATGAAAATGCTACGCATTTGAGGATGAAATGCAAAGATGATGCAAATATGATAACTATATGCAAAATGCAGATGCAGGCTCGGGCTGCTGGGGAAAGCTGGATCTGAAAGAATCACTTCAGCAAAATAAATGCTGAAGAGGTGAAGCCAACTCTGCTAGGAATAACCGGATGTGCCAAGTATGATTGGACTCTCCTGGGGATGGCTTACACATGCCAATGATGATTGGGCTTTTGCTGGGAAAGACAGGTGAAGGGTTACGACTTCCTGACATTCACCTCGAACCTGCAGATTGACTGCACCTGCTTGAATAGCTCTGAGTAGCTCTGAGATATGGAAAGGAAAAGTTCCTTTATTTCCAAACTTGCCCCAGCCTGTGGGATATCTATGTAAGTCTTCCTCGGAAGGAGATCATAAATCTCTGTACCCTGATGGTTTGATAGGAATTGCCTCAGCGTCATGAACCTCAGAGAGGTGCTTCAGATTAACTGTATCTTAGGATGGCTGACTCCCTTTATGATCATTTGATATGCCTTGCCCCTGCTCAACGGAGTACTCAAGTGTTCTGCATCTTATCTCGATCGAACTTTCCACTGTAGGAACTTTCCTGCTGTCAAGTACTTACTCGCAAGTAAAACGAATTGTTTTGCAAATGATAATATCAATGCAATGCATATGACAGTTTTGAAATCCAAGTCTGTTCACTAAATAAAAAGTTGTGATGTATAATGAATGAATCACTTATCGGAATGTCAATATCAATACCCATAGGGTAAGAAAATCCTTTTAGGAGTCAGTTTTGACGCGGTCTTTACCGAAGTATGCTTTCGAAACAAACTTGCTTCAATTAGGACTTTTGAAGGTTGTAACTTGGTTAGGTTCACGGTTTGAAAGAAAGGATGTAAGGCTCAAAGTTCTGTTTAACCCACCCACTCTCCTTGATGTTCTCCAATCCTATGTTCAGCTAATTCGACACTCGCTCGCCTCTCAGAGGTTGACTGACAGGAGTGATGGTTCAAGAAACCATAAGTTTTCGGAGTGACAGTCACTCGCTTTTCGTCTTTGGTGTCTGGCTCACACGACTTGTTCTTCGTCATTTTTTCATTCCCCTATTTTTGCCTGGACTGACTTTTTGAGTATATATTCTGATCTCAAAGTCCAGCGGGATGCCCTAATTTTTGCCTAAGCCACTTGTTTTCAAGTTATCGACTTAGCGGGCTTCTGTTTTTTCTTTTCTTTTTTCGGAACAAATCAATGTGACACCAGCTGGTCTGACTTGTTGAAAGGATTGTGACTGTCTCACTTCTCGGCTTTTTAGGTACGACCTCTACGGGTGTGATTGATCCTCGAACGGGGAACACTCCTTCTGCAATTTGGATGCTCGGTCAAATTAACTGACATCTACCCTGCCCTAGGTTAAGATTGAGGGTTTTTCATTTTCAGAAATAAACTCCTACTACTAGGCTCAAAGGGGTCGACAAGGGATTAACATCCTTATATCTCCGGTGTTTAGGAATTTGAAACAATGCCTGTACATCATCAGCAGAGATTTTATTCAAAAGCATACATTCGGAAGCTTGCGCGTCTTTCAATTTCGTCATCCTCCCTCAAGGAATTCCGCTTAAACAAGCGTTTGACATTAATGGAAAAGCAATATTGAGTGAACACGAATGGATTTAATCAAAACATGCATATCCATTTCATTATCATTATCAATTGAAAACAAACACGTCTTATAAATGAAATTTGCAAATAAGTTCACACTTAAACAGGAAAGAAACTACAAATGCAAAGGAATAACATGATAGAAAGATTGCCAGCTTCGGGGAACTGGGCTTTCATTCTTGACTTGCTGCTGAACCAGCGATCTTTAGAATTGCTCATCGAAATCCGTCTGATACTCTTCTGAACATATGCTCTCGGTGAATCCCTCCATGACATTAGCTGCTGAACCCATATGACTTGACGAAGGAAGATCGTTGATCTGAATACCCTGAGGCGTGATTGAAAACCTGTTGGAGTCCAGCAGAGTCTGAACCTGGCTTCTAAGTACCTTACAGTCTTCAGTTGAATGCCCCTGTGCCCCAACATGGTACTCACAGCGGGCGTTGACATCAGAATCTGAAGGATGTGGAGAAGTCTCTGGATCAGTTTTCTTCGGCACTATCAAACCACCTCTGATCAAGTCTGGCAATATCTGACTGTACGACAACGGTAACTGAGTGAAATGTCTCTCTGGCTTCCTCGGTCTTCGTCGGGCGTGCTGACGCTGTTGATGACGATATGAATGTTGACTCTGTAGGGAAGCAGATGTCTGATACGCAGACCTAACAGGTTGCTGACTCTGAATACTTGAAACGTCTGAAAACTGAATCTGAGGTAATGGAGATTCTGGGATAGCATTACTTTCTTTCTCCCATTCCTCTTTAGAGCTGACAACTGATTCACTTTCATAACTTTCATAAACTGAGGTATCTGAGACGTCTTGAATCTTTCCACTCTTAATTCCGCTCTTAATACGTTCTCCTGCTTTTACCAAGTCAGAAAAGTTCACTACCTTACTACCAATCATTCTATCATAGTATGGACCTTGCAAGGTATCCACAAATAGGTCAACCAATTCTCTTTCCAGAAGTGGTGGTTGAACACGAGCAGCTAATTCTCTCCATCTCTGCACATATCCTCTAAAGGATTCATTCTCCGTTTGAGATAATTCTTGCAACTGCATGCGGCTGGGATTCATGTCGAGATTATAGTTGTACTGCTTCACAAAGGCATTGGCTAAATCTGACCATGATCGGATGCAACCACTTTCCAACTGCATATACCAACTCAACGATGCCCCACTCAGACTTTCCTGGAAACAGTGAATCATAAGCTTGTTATTGTGGACATGCGAGGTCATCGTTCTGAAATACATCACCAAATGCTGCTTCGGACAACTATCCCCTTTGTACTTCTCAAAATTGGGCGCCTTAAACTTCGGAGGCATCACAAGACCTAGCACCAAACACATGCTCGAAGCATTCAAATTAAGAGTGTTTTGACTCATCAGAGCATCAAGCTTTTCATCCAACAGACGATACCTTCTCATAAACTCAACAGTCTGTGGATTTTTAGGATTAATCTTTGGAACAACCCTTTGGGAATTTGGCACAGAGAAAGTGAAGTTCTGATAGTCCGAGTCGTGGAGAGAAGATGAATCTCTATCTCTGACAATAGTATGCTCTTGATCTTCGACAGGAATCTGCACATGCTGAGCTTGAGCAACATTGTTCACTGGAGTCCTCTGAACATTGGTCTCTCCTCTTGTCATAGCTGACATGGCCTCCATGAGTTGGTCCAACTGATTCTTCATCATCTCAAACTCTGCCCTTGTAATAACCAAATTCTGCTCCTCTGAGTCCATGATCCTTCCAGAAGCTAACTCAAATCCAATGTGAATGCCGGGAAATCAACTGCGGGTTGGACAAAAGACTGGTAAGCTCTCTGCTCCGGTTGAGGATGGATATGCAAAAATGAGATGCAAATGAAATGCAATGCAAAATGCTAATGCAACACACAAAGGATCAAAGTCACAAATTCTGCAACACAACGCAACAAGATATCTCTCACCTCGGGTGGGTAATCTATTGGTTTAGAAGAGGGTATCCCAAAGGCTTTTCAAACAAAGTCCCATGCACTAACCCTCAAAAGTTTCCCATCAGAACGACTACTCGTAAGACGGTAATCCTTTCAAAAGGATGAACACAGAGTGATGTTTTAGCAACCTTTGGAATAAGGTTCTACAAAAGGTCTTCAGAATCGCGGACTCCCAAGTTGGAAATAAGAACGTCATTACGACTACACGTAAGCCATCATTACTCCAATGGGGTCTCATCTGAGCGGTGGAATTCAATCCAACTCAACGAGTCCTAAGTCTCGTAAATCAGAAAGAAACCACCTCCTAACTTAGTGCATACTCGAAAGCTCGGGTAGAAAGCTTTATCCTCACAAACCAAACCAAATGGACCCAACAAGTTAGAGAACAAAGCATAAACAAATAAAGCAAATAAAACATAAATACGACAAACAAAATAGGCTTGGCTCGCTAGGATTCCCCAGCAGAGTCGCCAGCTGTCGCTACTCGAAAAATTGCATCGTGCAACGACGGGGAGGCGAAAAAGATAGACAGAAGAGTCGCCACCGAACTTTATTTATCCCATGAGGGGAAAGGAAAATATCGAGAAAACCTTAAGAAACGAATGGATAAGATGGTCTCGCAACCAAGAACGGGTTCGGAAGCCGGTTATGCGAAGGGAAGGTATTAGCACCCCTCGCATCCATCGTACTCGATGGGAACCTTTTGTTTGTCGATGTGTGAATTTATTTGCTTAAATATTATGCTATAAAGAGTGTTCTAAAAGATAGAGAGAAGGGTTTAGAAACGGGGAAAGAGAGGCATAACAGGGAAGAAAAGAGAAAGAAGAGACTCGGTAGGACTTCACAGTCCTATGCCTACGTATTCTCAATAGATGTGAGAAAGTCAGAGTCGACGTAGTTCGGGGAACTACAGATATGGGGGGAAAGTGCTCGCCAAGACATCGCCGTCTTGTGCCTACGTATTCTCATCTGGTATGAGAAATCAGAGCAGCCGTAGTTCGGCCTACGGGTGAAAGGTGAAAAAGGGAGCTCGCCAAGACATCGCCGTCTTGTGCCTACGTATTCTCATCTGGCATGAGAAATCAGAGCAAACGTAGTTCGTGCAAACCGTGTGTTGATAACCGGTGTGTTTGGGGATGATGTTATTGTGCGCGTACTAGCATTTTAGGTGTTTTGCTGCTCGCTCGTTGGAGACTTAGGCATTACCTGTTTGCGGTAGAACGGACGTAACATATCCTGTTTGAAAGATTGGTTTTCTCCATGCGAGGCAAGATGTCATGTTTGATTGGTTTGATTGTTTTTTAGGGGCGAGCCATGTCCTCGGTTAGTAACCCCTACGGGTAGTACCCAATTCTTTGTCTCAAAGTTTTTGTTATAAAAGGGTGTGGTGAACGAGGCGTCTTCGTATTGAAAGACGAGCGTCGAAACCACCCTCACTACAGTGGGCATCCCTACGCTCGGAGAAGAAGAGGTCTACACCCAATCCTCTCTCTTTAATTCAATGCAAAGAGAACTTCATTCTCTTATTAAAGATGTTTTTGGTTTTGAATGGTAAGTGCTTTGCGACAGAGAACCCTACGGTAAACGTCAGTACTCGGGATAGGAGAAGGCCTACGCCTAACCACTCCACGACCATTCAAGTTTTTGTTACGAAAATGATTTGAAAATGCACTCGGTACAGGACCGAGGTTTTAGGTGTGAAAATTGTGGAAGGAAGTTGTGAAAGCGAGATGGTGGATAAAGAAGTCACGTATTTGTATTGAAAGACGAATATCGAGACCACCCTCACTACAGTGGGCATCCTAACATTCAGAGAGGAAGAGGTCTACACCCAATCCTCTCTCTTTAATTCAATACAAAGAGAAATGATTCCTTATTAAAGGGGTTTGAAAATGCGCTCGGTACGGGACCGAGGTTTTAGGAAGAGAGAGAATGTCGTCTTCGTATTGAAAGACGAGCGTCAAAACCACCCTCACTACAGTGGGCATCTCGACACTCGGAGAGGAAGAAAGTCTACACTTAATCCCCTCGTTTAGTTCAATACAAAGAATATGATTTAAAAGATGGTTTGACAATGTTTTTGAATCGAGTCGGGACAGGTGATGAAGAGGGAAAAGAGGTGGTCTCAGATCCAACATTACTTATCAATAATTTGACTGGTAATGAATTACGGAGGTCTCGTCATCGACCCAAGTTGAAATAGAAAGATAAAATTTAATGAGAATTTAGAAATAACTCAAACGTTAAAACCAAATCAATAGAATTAACAAATTAAATGTTAAAAATACTAAAAAATCATAAGAAATAAATTAATAAAATTAACAAGTTAAATATTAAAAATACTAAAATATTTTTAATCCTAAAAAAAAAAATTATATATTAATCTTAAAACTCTACGTATAAAAAAAAGTTAGAAAAAAATAAATAAGTAAAAGTAGATATGTCCAATAGTATAGAGTTAAATAATATATAAAACTATATCAATATTTATAAAATTATGAACTAATATACACACAAAAAAAAAATTGTTATATATATAAAACTGAAACAAAAGAGTAAATATTTTGCTAGCAACATTAGCATATATATGACTAAAGAAATTGAAAAACAAAAATAAATAAATTATATTGTTCATGGTTGAAACGCTGGCAGTAAATATATACATATATATATAACAGTTGAAACAGAACCAAAAATATATAGAAATCTATTTGTATAAAACAAAGCAAAACAAAAATCTATATATAACCTCTAAAAAAAATGAAAGAGATATGGTGTTATGAATGAAGATTTTTATGGTGTGGAGACAACTTTTTTTTAGAAAAAAAAGTAAAGTATGCTATGAAGATGGTGTATAGAAGAAATAGAAGAAATACTGTGTGATATGTGTTTATTATGGTTGATGGGATGAGTAGCAGCAAGTGTATGGAGAATTTTTCTCTCTTTTGAAACTTAGGTAAAGTATTGAATGAAAAACGAGAAATTTTAAAACTGAAACAAATGTGGGAGGCGCAGGTTTTTCTTTGCCGGTCCCCGTTCTTGGTTTGTGCTCTCTCTTATATATAAAAGAAAAATTAGGGTTTCCTTAAATGGAGAAACAAATAAAAATACTTTATAAAAGTTAGTCTACAAGGTTAACTAAAATAAGATAAAAACTAAAATTTTGAAATGAAATAATAAAAAAAAAATGGTAAAAATGAATTAAACTTATCCTAAAATATATATCTAATCAATTAACAAACTAAATAAATATTTAACTAAAAAAAAATCTAATTAAATCCTAATTAACTAATAATCTAACTATTTTTTAAAATAAAAATCCTAAATTTATTTCTATCCTAAATAAGAAAAAAAACTATTTCTAATGAAAATTTAAATAAATTAAACTTCTATATAAAAACTATAAAAATAAAATCTATTCTAAAGAAAGAAATAAATAACTATTCTAAATGATTAAATAAAGCAAAAAATAATAAATAAATGCAAAATGCCATGGGAAAACGGGCGAGCACCGAAATGTGCCGATATTATCAACATGGATTGAATTATCAAGAGGAGAGCGACTTTCGCTCGATTTTGACACTGAGCTTTTCGTTTGAATTAATTTGATTCGCCTGAAACGCGAGCAAAGCGGCTAAAATCCTGACAAATTCAATCCGGCTGATAATACGGGCAAAATGCGAAAATGATATGCAGATGAAAAACGAAGCAAAAGCCAGTCAAAGTCGGAAAACCGGTGGGCAAATTTTGGGGTGCAACACAAGGCCGTCTACCCACGCACACGAGAGGCAGGGCTTGCTTTTCTTTGGTCGCTAGTGGACGCGGGGGTGTGCGGTGGTACCATGTCGCCCCCCCAGTGGTCGGGACGATGGGTCGTCGCGGGCAATGTTTTAACTGTAGTACCGCTTAAGTTTCGCGGCGTTCCATGGTCGAGCTAGGTGTTCACCGTGCAGGTTTTCGAGGTAATAGGCCCCGTGCTCCGTTTTGTCCCGGACTCGGTACGGGCCTTCCCAGTTCGCAGCCAGTTTGCCTTCATGGGAGTCTTTCTGGTTTCTGCGTAGAACTAAGTCGCCTGTTTGAAAATCGCGTTTTATGACTTTGTTGTTATGGCGAAGTGTGACTTGTTGCTTCAGCCGGGCTTCGCGGAGGGCTGCCCCTGATCGGATTTCTTCGACGAGGTCGAGCTCTTCTCGGAGGGAGCCGTCGTTGTCGTTGGTGGCCAGGGGAGCTTCCGTTCGTCGGGACGGTTCGCGAATTTCGACCGGTATCACGACCTCGGTTCCGTACGTGAGGCGAAATGGGGTTTCCCCCGTGGTTGAGTGGGGGGTGGTGCGGTATGCCCAGAGGACGCTGTGGAGTTCTTCGACCCATGCTCGTTTGGCGTCGCCGAGTCGTCGTCTGAGTCCTCTGAGTATAACTCTGTTCGCCGACTCCGCCTGGCCGTTTGTCTGAGGGTGCTCGACCGAGGCGAAGTGATGTTTGGTTCCGAGCTTGGTGACGAAGTCGCGGAAGTTTTTGTCTGTGAATTGTGTGCCGTTGTCGGTGACGATGGCGAGCGGGACCCCGAATCTGGCTAGGATGTTGCGTTTGTAGAATCGGAGTATGTTGTGGGCAGTGATTTTGGCCAGAGCTTCGGCCTCGATCCACTTGGTGAAGTAATCGACTCCCACGATGAGGTACTTGTTCTGGTATGAACCTAGGGGGAAGGGCCCGAGGATGTCCAGCCCCCACCAGGCGAACGGCCACGGAGATGAAAGGGACGTGAGGTCGGTCGGGGGGGCGAGGTGCATGTCCCCGTGTCGTTGACACTTATCACATCGTTTGACGTGTTCCTTCGCGTCGGACTGCATTGATGGCCAGTAGTAGCCTGCGCGTAGGGCCTTGCGTGCTAGGGATCTTCCACCGAGGTGCTGCGCGTTGATGCCTTCGTGGATTTCTTCTAGAACGGTCGTACTCTGGGACTTATCTATGCATTTGAGGAGTGGGATTGCAAAGCCTCGGCGGTATAGTCGTCCCTTGAGGAGGACGTACGAGCAGGCCCGTCGTTTCGTCGCGTTGGCCTCGCTAGAGTTGGCCGGCAGACGGCCGGTGCTGAGATAGGTGTGGAGCGGGGTCATCCAGCAGTCAGCGTCTCCGATGGCGTTGATGTCGAGGGGTGTGGTGGTCGGGCTGGTACTTGGTTGGGACAAGATTTCTTGAATGACCGATTTGTGGCCGCCTCGCTTTTTGGTGCTTGCCAGTTTGGAGAGGATGTCGGCGCGGGTGTTCTGCTCTCGAGGGACGTGCTGAATCTCTGCTGAGTCGAAACCTCTCAGTTTTTCAGTGATGAGCGCGAGGTATCCGGCGAGGGTGTCGTTTTTTGCTTGATATTCGCCTCGTACTTGCGAAGCGACCAGCTGGGAATCCGTGTAGATTCGGATGTCCCTGGCTCCCAGGTCGGATGCCAGGCGAAGGCCGGCGAGAAACGCTTCGTATTCGGCCTGGTTGTTAGTCGTTGGGAAAGCCAGTGTGAGGGAGACTTCGATGACCGTACCCTCGTTGTTATCGAGGACGATGCCGGCGCCGCTTCCCGTGGAGTTGGAGGAGCCATCCACAAAGATGGTCCAGAGGTGGTTCCCGGCGGTAGGGTCGTTTTGGGGTGTGGTCATCTCGGCGACGAAATCGGCCAAAGCTTGAGCCTTGATGGCGTGTCGGCTCTCGTAAGTGATGTCGAACTCGGAGAGTTCTAGCGACCACTTCAGCATGCGTCCGGCCATGTCGGGGCGGCCGAGTAGCTGGCGGATGGGCTGATCGGTGCGGAGCACGATGGTGTGTGCGAGAAAATAATGTCGGAGTCGGCGTGCCGCTGTCACGAGGGCCAGGGCGACTTTCTCGATCAGCTGGTATCGGACTTCCGGGCCGTGGAGGGCTTTGCTAGTAAAGTAGATGGGCTTTTGTCCTTCCCCGGCTTCGCTCACGAGGACGGCGCTGACAGCTTCGTTGGACACGGCCAGATATAAGTATAGAGTTTCTCCCGTCGCGGGGCGCGTCAGCACTGGTGGTTCAGATAGGACGCGTTTGAGGTGGCAAAGGGCTTTCTCACATTCATCCGTCCATTTGAATTTGGTCTCCTTCCTGAGCAGTTTGAAGAATGGGAGGGCGTGTTGGGCCGATCTCGCGATGAATCGCGAGAGGGAGGCGAGTACGCCGTTGAGGGACTGGATGGCCCTCTTCGTGGTCGGCGTGGTGATATTGGAGAAGGCGTGGCATTTGTCCGGATTGGCTTCGATCCCCTGTTCGGTCAAGTAGTAGCCGAGGAACTTACCGGCGCAGACGCCGAAGGTGCACTTTTCCGGGTTAAAACGCATGCGACATGACCTCGCGGTCTTGAAGACCTTCTGGAGGTGTGCCGCGTGGTCGTCCTCCGCACCGGATTTGACGATCATGTCGTCCATATACACTTCGAGCATGTCCCTGATTTCGTCGCGGAAGACACGGTTCATCATCCGCTGGTAGGTGGCCCCGACGTTTTTGAGGCCGAAGGGCATCACGTTGTAATAGTAATTGCCCGACGCCGTCATGAAGGTCGTGGCTTGTTTATCGTGTTCGGCCATCGGGATCTGGTTGTATCCCGAGTACGCGTCCATGAAGGACAAGAGCTTGAAGCCCGCAGAGTTGTCGACGAGCTTGTCGATATTGGGGAGGGGGTAGGCGTCCTTAGGACATGCCCGGTTGAGGTCAGTGTAGTCAACACACATGCTCCATTTTCCATTATTCTTTATAACGAGTACAACGTTGGACAGCCAGGTTGAATACCGGGCTTCCGAAATAAAATTTGCCTCTAAGAGGTCTTTTACAGCTTGTTCGGCCGCTGCCGATTTTTCGGGGGACTGGCGACGTCGGCGTTGTACAACGGCCTTTGCGGTGGGGTTGATGGACAGCTGGTGACAGGCGACCTCGGGGTCAGGTCCCGGCATTTCTGCGGCGCTCCAGGCGAAGAGGTCGGCATTCTCACGGAGGCAGGCTTGGAGATGACGTTTCGCGAGGTCTGGGAGTCTTGCGCCTATCCTCACGGTTCTGCCCGTGTCTTCTCCGAGGGGAATGAGTTCGAATTCTCCATCCGGGATGGGGCGCACTGGGTGTGAGGGCTGCCCGTTGACTTCGTCGGTCTTTGTTTTATTGTCGAGCTCGTCGGTGAAGCGACTGTCGAGCTCAACGGATCCGACCAGCTCCGTTGGTTTGTCCTTTGGCGTAGCGCTTGACGCTTTCTTTTTGGTCGATGGAGCGATGGAGTCTAGACCTTTCAACGCGGCTTCGAAACATCTTTGAGCGACTTCGATGTCTCCGTTGAGGGTTACCACGGCTCCCCTTCTCGTGTAGTACTTCATCTTCAGGTGGACGGTGGAGGGTACCGCGGTGAGTTCTGCTATCGTTGTCCTGCCCAGAATGCAGTTATAGAGGGACGGGCATTCGATGACTAAGAAACGGACGCTGATGTCCCTGGCTGTTTCCTCTTCTCCGAAGGTGACTTTCAATTCCACGTATCCCTAAGGTCTCGTCGTCGTCCCGTTGAACCCCTGAAGGTCGGAGCCTACGTAGGGAGAGAGGTTGGATTCGTCGAGCTGGAGAGTTGTGAACAGATGTGAGTACATGATGTCAACCGAGCTCCCGCCGTCGACGAGGAGGCGCCTGACGTCGAAGTTTGCCATCCGGGCACGTATGAGCAAGGGGATGTTGGAATTGGGAGATCCCCCGGGTAGTTCCTCGAGGTAAAATGTGATCGGGTTGGAGCGGCCTCGGAATTTGTCGAGCGTGCTCATTTTGCCGGAGTTGTTCGCGATGAGCTCGTCGAATTTCCTTTTCACAGATCCTATGGATAGACTCCTCGTGGCCCCATCAGAGATGACCATGACTCTGGGGAAGTATTCCCATCGGCTGGTTGGTCGGATTGGCTCGTCGGTTAGGTCGGGTCCTTCGGGGATGTCGAATTCTCTGCTCGCAAACCAATCCTCGGGGCGGCTGACGCACAACGCGACCTGGAGTCTGCCGCTGTCCTCTGGAGAGGGGAGTTCCTCGATTTTCTTAGCTTCCGGAGCCTCTGGCCTGGGTGGTTCACCTCCTCGGGTGTATCGCTTCAGGTGCCCGTCTTTGATTAGGATTTCGATCGCATCTTTGAGATGGATGCAGTCTTCCGTCACGTGCCCGTGGGTCCTGTGGAATCGGCAGTACTTTGACTTGTCCACGTTGGGTTTGGGCGGCGTTGGTCGCGGAAAACGGACACCTCCCTGAACGAACTCGGTTTTAGCGCATTCGGCCAGTATGCGTTCGCGTGAAGCGACCAAGGCTGTGTACTCTGTGAATCTTCCTGCCGGGCCGCGTGGTTCGCGTTGTTCGCGGGGCTCGCGGGGGCGGTCTTCCCGACGGCGGTCCCCTCCTCGTCGATGGCTCGAAGCTCCGTCATCTCGGTGCCCGCGGGGGGCCTCTCTGTCTCGAGTGTCGCGAGCGGAGTTGGTCGCTTGTGTTTCCTCGAATCGGATGTAATGCGCGGCTCTGTCGAGGAAATCTTGGAGGGACGTGGGCCGGTGTATGCCTACGGCCTCGTAGAATTTGGAGTCGTGGCGCAGGCCTTGTTCCATTAAGTAGCGTTTCATTTCGTCGGAAGTTGTCACCTGCACGGCTTCCCGAGTAAACCTTTCGATGTATTTTCGGAGAGGTTCGTCGGGGCCTTGGATGATTGCCCCGAGGACTGCTTCCGTCTTCGGGTGACGTCAGGATGCCGTAAAGTGTTTGGAGAACAGGTCCTTCAAGACCCTCCACGACGTAACTGATTCGGGTTCCAGACTTTTGTACCAGGTCATAGCGCCTTTCCTCAGAGTCGTCGGGAAGAGTCTGCACTTGATAGCTCCCCGGACGTTTCGGTAGTCGAGCATAGCCTCGATGTCTTCCAGGTGATCGTTTGGGTCGGAGGTGCCGTCGTATGTCGACAGCGTCGGTGGTTTCTCCATCCCCTGGGTATGGGGGCAGCCATGATCTCCCGGGATAGCGGAGTGCGGTAATCATCCTCGTCGCTCTGCGCCGGGGATCTGTGGGGAGATGAGCCGTTCAAGGTGTGCCCCTGGTTTCGAGTTCTCGATCTCCTGCCTGAGTTCTCGCCTCGGGGGTCCTCGGTTGGGGTCGCCGCGGCGTTCTGGTTCCTCCCGCGAACGTGTCTTGCCGGGGATCTGGTGCGTTCTCGCGTTGCCTGCGGGCGGTGTCTCTCCAGCCGCGGTCGGCGGTTTCTGGGTCGAGGTAAGGGACTCCTCGAACCTCCGTTCTGGTCTTCCCGCTGGGGGTACCTCGGGGGGCCGATGCGTTCTAATGCTCCAATTCTCGCATTTTGTTGGAACAGCAGCTTGTTCGTCTGGTTGATGGCCGTAAAGAGAGCGGCCACCGTCGGATCAGCTCCCGCCGGGATGGGCACGGGGTGGAATGCTGGCGGGCTCGGGGGGCGGTGATCGGCCTGGAGGGGCCGTTCCGTGGATGATGGTGAAGCAGTTTGCCCGTCCCTTTCGTCGGCCTCCGTCGGACGTGTCGTTCCTATTGTTGCACCCTAATTTTTGACCGTAAGATTCCACCTCTTTTTGCGCATTTTCTACTATTATGTGACTAACCAATTTGTGCAGACGCAGTAATATCGAGTGGAGATAATTTTCTGTCTCACAATTTGAATGCATCAGGGATGTGGTCGGTTGAGCCTAATTCTGTTTGATTAGGGGGTTTAAGCATAGTCATTTGAGGATTGATCATAAGAGTTCGTTTTGTTATGATTAAGTTTGGTTCACATCAAGAATCAAGGATCCCATCATATAGGAGGAATATTTATCTGCTGTTAGTGGTCAAGATATTGAGGAGTTTGTACTGAGGTTGCTTTGAAATCTTAAGTGACAATTCATGGCTATAAAATTACTACGGTACTCTATTATGCATGACAAATTTGCATGGTTAATTATTAAACCACTGTGCGAACATTATTGTTGCAACGACGGAGAATTCAACGGATGATTAAGGACATAATTTACAGGGTGCCTAATGTGAGGATGCCTAATGTGAAGGAACTCATTGAATTTAAATCAAAGTAAACAACAAAGCACCACTCGGATAACTATGTCGAATCTTTTTCTTTCATAATCATGAATAAGTCACCATACAATCGAAGATCGAAATCCACTTCAAGTTATGAGATAGCTGTGGATTCAATAAGACAAGATCATTTTAAACTCCACACTACAAATTAAGGATGTACAGGTTAATACAAGAGCTTTTCAAATTCCTAAATTGATAAGGGTTCCTATTCCAACTGTTTGTCTTCACAAGCTTTAAAGCCGCAAAATCCCAGAGGACCACCGCCCCATGTGTATACTGGAGAGTCTCCTAAATACCTTCCGCAGCGCCTTTCCGTTAACGCTACAAAGGAAATAAGGCAACCATCAGTACCCAAAGGAAAGTAAAAGTGCCGTTAATAAGCAATTAGTTCAGATGATGATTCAAGGTTAAATCTTAGTGATGTTGAAAATATGGTTCTAGCGCCGACAGCAACCAGTTTCGAGCTTCTACCAGTACCGGCATCCAGCCGCTGCAGACATTTGTTTAAAACGGGATCAGTACTAATAATCCATTCTCAAGCATATCCCAGTAAAAAGTAATGGCATGTTTACCGATAAATAGGAGATAGTCGTCCAATGCTATGACCACTTGCCGGGGATTCCTAACCGTGGCAGCCTATCATATTCACGACCTTCTTGAAGTCCCAAGATATTTGCAACTTCCAGCTTTTGATCCTGAAATGGAAAAAAACACCGTTACCGCCATCAACTAAGAGCAAAACCTACCAAATCTAAGGATGGACCCAAAATACTTCGACGAAAATGCTAAGGCACCACCTAAAGCAACCGCAGGTGAGTGAATCTGATGACTCTGAAATTGGAAGCCACAAAAGCTGTTGTTTGCTGGTGAAACTCCATACCTGCAAGCGTGATAATTAGAAGCGGATATTATAGTAGTAAAGATCGGACTAGCTACTGATATTTGTGTAATCAACATCATATGTGTGTCCATCAATTTCACATATCCTGTTTGGAGCAACATAAACATGTCTGTGGTGATTCTAATAAAAGTGGGAAGACCTCAAAAGCTTACCTCACACTTCAACCAGGTTTGTAGTTACTTCCGGTAGCAGAGGCTTTGACAGCTTGCGGCGTTAGTACCGGCAGCATACAGGCGAAACCATGGCAGTTTTGTAGAACGGTTTCCTCTAAGACAGTGTCGGGCCGGCGTACGAAGAAGAGAACCAAACACAATCCAAGCAACTCCCTCGAGCATATTGTTGCAAACCCGTATCAGCTCAACCGCAACAACAAAGCTGCGATTCCTCCATCAACAACTCAGTTCACATTATTCCTGGTACCAATACGACAGCTTCCATCTAGACTACCTGCAAAGTTCTACGACTACACAAGAACACAGAGAAACCGCAAGTGCATCATAATCCTAGGAGGCATCTCAACCGAAACTACACTCCTGCACAATCCAAAACCAAGAAATACCTTCAAAGCAAATCATACATTTGAATAATATACTAGGCGAGTGATGGAAAGAGCAAGTTACGGAAATTCCAAATATACCATTAAGGGTCAACCTAGTTACCTATATCCCTGCTCCAAAAGTTACTTTCAAGATGAATGCGGACCTTGGAAGAACACATCTTCTTAAAGTAATCATTGTGGTAATGAAGGAAGAACTCTTCTCTGCGATTGCGAATCACAAACTAACCGTAATTACTTAACACCAATCAGACTAGTCGCAAATCATCACAATAAACCGCCCCTGCATTCAATTCACCACTCGCATTTTGCTCCTACAGATCGATTGATTCAATTAGATTCCAAACAGGATAACATATTCAGCTGGAAGAGAAAACGTGTAATCGAGTCATTCAACGGATGTTGAAAACCAAAGATGGAAGTTATGTCATTTCCAAAACAGACTCAAGGTACCATCAAGGACAACATTCATAACGTTCCTTAAACGTGTGCAATCCAAATTGGAAATAGCATCATCAAATCAATATCAATTTTGATCCATATTAGCTAAAATTGTTGAGTTTAAAAAGGGAAAAGGAATTAACGTATATTCTGTCACAAAAGGGGAAAACCACAAACACAATCGACTCGAAAAGGAAACCAATTCAAGCAATTTCCAAAGCAATTATCAGATATGTTCAAATCAATTTGGAAAGTTCATTTACAACAAAATCCTAGTGTTTACGGTTCTTCCAAAACAACATTTGACGAAATAGGAAATTGTTTTAAGAACTAAATTTGGAACAGCCTATATAAAGAGAGAAGAATTGAGATGAAAGGGACCACGAGAAAAATCTACAAACAATCCTCACAAAACCCTAAATCGGAAGAGAATCCACAACATTCATACGAAAAAACTCGGAGCAAAACCCAAAATCAAAACCCTAAATTGCGTAAATAAATAGATATGAACTTATCTCTTGAGCTCCGCCGCTATTAGCTTCAAGACGGTCCGTTGTGAAACCCTTATCGCTGCGAAACCTCATCTCAAAACGTCATCGCGAACCGCCCTCTTAAGTCACCGTGAAACCACTTCAAATGACGTCGCAAACACCATCAACCACCCATCGATGACCCTACAAGAGAGAAAGCTGTCGTTGGTAAGGATTACTAATGTCGATTTACTATATTGATGCTGTTTAGTTTGTTTTTTTAGAACTTGGAAGTGGAGATAAAACTGAACCGTGGAGAGAACGGAGTTGGAGAATCAGAGACGAAGAGAACACAGGGAGTAGAGGAAAGAAAGCAGGAGAGGAAGATTCGCGAGAGAGAAAGATTCGCGAGAGAGGGAGAATCGGCGGAGAGAAGGACTTGGAAGAGGAATTAGGGCTTTCCGCTTATTTTTTTGTTTCTGCAATTTCTTTTGCCATGTAATCGTATGCATGCCCATACATATTAATTATAATGCACCCTCACCTCACAGACACGTATCACCGTTTGATCACAATCTAATGGCCCTCACGTCGCACGCCTACCCTAAATCCACACACCCGCGCCACACTGAATCAACCGTTCCCTTAATCTGCAGTTAATCCCCTAATCTTTTTGTTTAATCAATTAATTAACACTAATTAACCTTTTCTTAAATCAACTTCATTAAAACTAACAAATTCCCTTTTATTTAATTAATGGTTTTCTAATCAGTTTTTAATAAACCTCTTTATAAAAAAATCTGTTCTACTTTATCTACTCATTCAATAAATTCAATTTTTATTAATTAATTCTATCAACTCAATCAATTTTTGTTTAATAATAATAATAATATAATTTTTTCATTAAAAAAAAATCTATTACATTTAATTTAATTTACTTAATAGTGGTAATTAAAATTCTTCTATGAAAATCCTTTTCTCAATTTAAATAAACCATTCCATTTTTAATCAAATTTTACAAAATAAAGCCTCTTAGGTATTTAGACCTTTAAAGAAGAAATTTAATTTTAAACTAATTAATTAACTATTGGTCTCTTCTCTAATTAGTTTTAAAAATAAAATAACTAAAACCTTGTATTAACCATTTAAATAATCACTATATTTAAAACTTTATTTTATTTAAAATAATTTGATAACCTTTTATAATGATATATTAATAAGAAACCATTTTCATAATTTACTTAATTAATATTTATTTATTAATAATAACAAAATCACTTTACTCTGATAATATTTATTAATTTGGATTAAAGCTTTCAATAATAGAAATAGATAACTTATTTAATTTGAAAAACAATAACAACTTCTAAATGGATTAAAACTATTATAATAATCTCTTTATCAATTTAAAATTAACTTTTATCTTTTGCGATAATAACTAAACAAACTTTTCATCCAAAATCAAACCAATCCATAATCCCATCGTAAAAACTTAATCAATCGTGCACACCACTTCACGACACATTCACACATCCGTACACCTAGCGCTTTCATGCGTATATATTGTTTATCTTTATCTGCTCTTATTCACAATACACACACTCACCTAGCGCTTTCATGCGTGTGTATGGCTTTACTTTTCCGCAATTTATTCTACAGTCATTTTACATTATCATGTCTATATTATCGCATCGCATTCCGTCCAAAGGAAAAACCTACACATAATTCAACGTTGTGTGTAGTTGCACATCATATGCACCATATTCCCCTCGATCCTTGATTCTTCAAGTCGATCTTCTTAAGTTTAGGACCTACCCCATAGGAAGGACCCTGTCTTTATTTCTTTACAACATAGAAACAACACAATCAAACAATACAACTTTTTCAAACACAATAGAGAATAGATGTTAATCATCTTAAGCGAGATATAACTTGTCACGCCCCACAACATGAATACAATCAATATCTCTTGATCGCTTAAGAGAAGACAGAGGCGTACTTGTCGACCCTTCCAAGCGCTCGAAGCCCTTCTCTTAAGACGACATACAAATACAAATTTTTTCTACACACTTGTGGTGGCTAAAACTGAGTAATCTCTCTTAAAATGAAGACTCATCTCTTCTCCTAGACCCAATCAAACAACTACCCTAAACCCGTAGGAACTTTGACCACAGTCAAAGAGCTCCTCTAACCCTTTAGGGTGAACTACAACATACTCTGATTCCACTCCCGTAAGGATATGTAGGCACAAGGTGCGACGCCTTATCGAGTATACTTAGATATAAACCCCTAGGGTCTCTAAGCCATTAAGCAGATAAACACTTAGCAGTAAACAAACATAAAACAAGAGGTTCCTGTAGAATACTACAGAAACTTAGGATGCTAGTACCTTCCCTAAGTTTAACCAACCCCCGAACCTAAACAATCTAGCTTGCATTTGCATTGCATTGTGGGAATTTCGACCTTTATCCCTTCCTTTGGACAAATCAAAGTTCGGTTGCAAATTGAATTAAAGATTCAAACTAATCAATAGTTTGGTATCCAAATTTCACCGCGACAGAAATGGCGACTTCACTGGGGACCTCTCAGTGGGTCTCCCTATCTTGTTTTATTTCTTTATTGCTTTTTATATTTGCTTATATTTGCTTATTTGTTTACTTGCTTATTTGTTTGTATTCTTGGGTTGATACTCTTGAGTGGTGAGACAAAGTCCTACACCCGGACTTGAGAGAAATTAAGATAGGATAGTGATATGTTCAAAGAGGCTTATAGGGGGTGGAATCCCGACCAAGCTGACTTGAAAATCACGCTCAATTGAGGCCCTCTCGAAAATTGTATTGTTGAACGAGTCTTTAATCGTGAAAACATGCACTATATTCGATGTTGGAGCCTATGATATTGAGGACCGTAGTTACCTTAACCCCACTTTGGCCTTTATTAGGACGTAGTGCGGGACTATGAGGGGGTACCCCCGAAATAGTGCTACGCGATGCTACACTCAAAAGAAGTTCTCTTGAGAATATTATTAACCCTCGAGTACTTGGGAAGTTGATAATATCCGAAAGATGGGCTAATGACTTTGGGAACCTCTTAGAACCTTGTTCTGCAGGTACAAACAACCTCTAGTCCATCATCCTTTTGGGAATGGGTATACCCTTGCTCCATGCTCGTTGCAAACCTAGGGTCCCCCTCCTTTGTTTATCATTATGTCCTTATGTGAATACTTGTGTTTGTTGCATCCATATAGCATCATTAAGTTTCATGGAATTCTTAGTTTATTTATAAACATTACAAAACCAACATAGATTACAAATAGAAAATATTTTTGAAATATTCTTTTAAGAGTCCTAGCTTGGATGACCTAAGGAAGTTAGGGGCATCAATTGAAGAACCAAGAAACTCCAAAGGACAAATACGAGAAGTTTCCCCTATCACGGAAGATCATTAGAAGATCAAAAGACTCTCATCATCATCAAAGATCCAAGTAAACAAGGGATCCATTTCTCATTTTTCAACAAGAGCAAAATAAGGGATGGAGGATTTATTTTCCTCTATCAAACTACTCTTTATACTTCGATCATGGACAAGCTTACCTTCAAGGAGATCCAAGTGGAGGAACAAAGCAACAAACAAGATGAAGGACTTCCTTAGGGCTTTCTTAGCTTTTATTTAGCTATTATGTTAGGACTCTTAAGAGGATATTTATTTGTAATCCGATAAAATAAAAATATATATGCATGAAAATATTAAAATGATTTTCTTTGGTACTCTGTAATGTTTATAAAAACTTGAGTTCCATGAAACATTTCATCCTTACATGCTTGCATTAGCATTCTCGCATCATGCATCCAGCATTTACATGTGCATGAGTCTCTTCTCCTCTATGTCCTCATTCAGTTTTCCGTCTTTGTCTGTCAGTTGACACCTCAACCATCCGACCAAGCTTGAAGTATTATTGAAGGATAGCAAAGAGAATAAAGATATGGATTCCATGACTGGTTTCAGGGTTGTGACTAATCCGTTGTTCGATCTTCCTTCTGACGACAATGTTCAACAAGTGGATGTTCCTACTCAACCTCCTCCTGTGCAAGACAACTTGGTTGTTCAAGCTTCCCAGCCCCTACAAAATGTACCTAATCTTCAGAATGTTCGTACTAAGATAAAGGTGGATGTAATGGAGAAAGAACTTCAGGATTTCAAAGAGCAATTGAAGATGACAAAAGGAGCTGATACATATGATTTTAATGCTCGTGACTCATGTCTGGTCCCAGGTGTAATTATTCCTCCGAAGTTTAAGATGCCTGTCTTTGAAGTGTACAAGGGTACTAGTTGTCCAAGAGATCATTTGACGATGTTCTGTCGGAAGATAGCTGCTTATGTTGACAACGACGAGTTGATGATTCATTGCTTTCAAGAAAGCTTATCTGGGGCATCCTTGATGTGGTATACGAAGCTACAAAGGAGTCGTATTCAGTCTTTTAAAGATTTAGCTGATGCTTTTATAAAGCAGTACAATTATAATTTGGACGCGGCTCCAGACAGTGATCAATTGATGGACATGAGTAAGAATGACGATGAATCTTTCAAGGAATATGCCCAACGATGGAAAGAGTTAGCATCTCAAGTTCATCCACCACTTCCCGAGAAGGATTTAAACAAGATGTTTCTGAGAACACTGCCAGACTCTTATTATGTTAGAATGGTAGGAGCTGTACCATTGGATTTCCCCAAGATTATAGAAGTTAGCGTAAACATCGAGAATGCACTCAAAAGTGGAAGAATTCAAGATAACTTGAATAACCAAACTGACGAAGAGATTTCAATTGATGATTCCCAAGAGGAAGGAAATGTTGACGTCAATGCAATTCGGGACTCCCATCAAATTCTGTCAGATCCAGATCCAGTACCTCAACATCAATATGCAGCGCCTGCTCAGCGCGAGCAGCGACTACCTCGTAAACGAAGATTGACTCCTCCAAATCAACATCAGAATCGACAAGTTCGAAGACGGTTTCAGAATCAAGAGGTACCTCTAAGCGTCCCGAAGGAAGAAACTCGATGGTTTGATCTTATCCCAATGACTTACCGCCAGCTATGGTCTTACTTTGCCAGAAACTCAGTGATGACACCCAGAAAGACTAGAATCATGAAGTCTCATCCACCGTGGTTCAACCCGAACGCCAGCTGTGAATTTCATGATGGAGCATTGGGGCATTCGATTGAAGAGTGTAAAGTTTTCCAAGAAAAAGTTCAAGAAATGATTGATAACGAAGAGTTAACTTTCAAAGGAGGAAGACCAGTCATGAATGGAACACCTTTATATTGATCGGCTGTTTATTTTGTCTGCTTATTTGCTCTTGTCATTTTCTTTGGTTAAAAGCATAATTAGCATGTGAGAACTTGTTTATTTTGAATAAGTAATGCAATAAATGTTTGTCTTGAGGAAACCCATTTGCTTCACTCTTTAAAAATGTTTTTTTATAATGCCAAAATCACCCGATTTCTTTCTCACTTCGGTGAAGAATTGGGAGGAGGATGATGAAGTAAAACGTAGGATCTCTCGATGTATGCTTTCGAATAAAACCCTACTGATGATGTAAGGCATTGTTTCAAACCTCCTAAACACCAAAGACATAAGGAAGTTAATCCATTTTTAACTCCTTCCAACCTTGATTGAGGATCTGCTTTATTTCTCCCAGACCCTTTCCAACTTCATTTTTAAACCTGGGGCAGGGAAACTTTCAGTCAGCTCGATTGAACACTTAAAACCTTTCAAAGAAAACATCTTTCAAAGTCGGGTGGGTGCAAATAAGCTTTGACTCTTATTCCTTTGTTTTACAAATCATAAACTAAACACTGACATAACCCTTGAAAGCCCTAATTGAAGTAAGGTTTACTTCGAAAGCATACTCAATGAGATAACGTTTCCTGACTCCTATGAGCTATGCTCAACTATTTATATTGGCTTATAAATTAATTCATGTCCTAACTAGTGACTTCGCCACAAGTGGTCGTGATATCTCTTTTTCAAAACTTCAAGACAGACACATATGTTGCATTAACAGTTTCAGGAATAACATTTCACGCGTGTTAATTCGGCCTGATATCATAGAAAATTACATACAGGCGTCATCATCAGGTGTATCCTATTGGAATTCAAAGACTCTGCTAAACTGGGGCAAGCTTGTTTCCAAATGGTCTGCTCAGGATTGACTTCACCTTTAGAGCAAGATTGAAGACTCGTCATATTATCGTCAATCAGGGTCCGTTACGTCGAGATTCAGCGAATCCCTAAGAGTTTGAAAACAGTGGGACGCCTTGTTTTCTGTAAAATCCTCTTGGAATAACATCTTCTCATATCCATATGACTTGGGGCAATTGAGACGCGAAGATTATCTTTCCCGCATAACAAGTTTGGTTCAAATGGCAACTACTACACAATTCATCAAGCCAGAATTACCTTGTTCTTATAACATTCTTCATGTCCCCAATAAATTTTATTTTTGGTGGTCATGACATTTCTTCGATGAAACTTTTCGATGCAAGAACACCTAGTGATTTGCTCAACTTCACTTCCCCAACGAAGTAGATGCTATTTTAATCCTCAGTGAATCTTCTCCAACTTCACCTTCCTCAGTGAAGTGGACGTATTTTACTCCTCAATAGATCTTCTTGAACTTCATCTCCCCAGTGAAGCGGTTGTTACTGTACACCCCAGCGGATCTCTACAATGTTAATCTTCTCCAGTGAGGCGGATGTTTATTTCATCCCCGTGCAGTTTTTACGACATATTCAACTACCATGTTATCCAGGTTTCCCCTCTGAAGTGGATATTTATTTTATCCCCATGAAACCTCAGTTCTTCAAGAGAGATCAAGTTGTTATATCCCCAAATGGATTAATCTCTATCCTCCAGAGAAGTTTCGGAGCCTTGAAGCAGGAATGGGATCCTATATCTGGTTCTCCGTATATCCCCAGTGATACTTCTATCTTCGAAGATTGGTCGGATGTTTGTTTCGAAATGTTTATCCCATCTCCGTTCGTTGCTTTCGTCTGTTTTGTCAGCATAAGCATACACATATCATATAAGTAGATAACATAACATTTGCATTTGTGCATCTTTGTGTGTGTGTTATTCTGTCGCTTTGGTCGTTTTTATCCACAAGTGGTTGGGCGTGTCTTCTCTTTCCAATTAGAGTTGTCAACCTTAGGCAGAAAAAGCGCAATATTTCTATTTTCCCCACGAAGTTCAATCCTCGCGGAAGACGGTTGCTTTAGTATATTCCCATTCGAGTTCATACCTCAATGGTCGAGTCTTGCTTGACAGTTTCTCTTCAGTTATTTCCTGAATTGAACATCGGTCCTTGACAATCACAATTTTTTCGGACATTTTTCCAACTGCTGAATATGGATGGAGTATGCATTCATTTTGCACTCTGCTCCCCAGAAAAGGTCCTCACGAAGATGATTATTGAAGATGGATATTTCTCCAACAATATTACAAGACATAATTCCAACAATCTACATCTGGTTTGCAAGTAACCTCTTTATTTGAGCAACCTCTTTATCTGAGCAACTCGTTTTGATTCAAAACGACAAATGACAGTCTCCTCAAGGCAGTTTGTACATCCCCAATGGGTTATCAAGATTATCAACTCATGGCATCTCTCCGGAAATCCATCAGAGTGGTTTATCAAAGACTTCACAGATGTTTTCTCTTTATTTGAGAAACGTTCACCTCAAGAAGCTTACATACTTACAACTACAACGAGATACTCTTCAGGAATTTATTCCCCAGTGAGTTCATTACACAAGTTTACTTCCGTCAAGTGACATCTCCCCGAAGAAGTCGAAGAAGTTTATCACAGTAGTCTCTCTTTATTTGAGAAGACATACATTACATTACAACCGGCCCACATCTCTTCCAAAGATCCCCGGTGAAGCTTTACAAACTACAACTACAAATTATTCTACAAATCTACAAATTACAAATTACATCTACAAGTTCTACAATTTACAGTCTACAACGACCTCTACAATCTACAAAATCTACAACCCCTATGAAGGTGCTCTCACGAGTTTTCATCATTTTGGGAAGGGACCGAGACCGGCTCATAGCATCCAGACTATGACGTTCGGGGAAGTTCTACATCTACATCAACATCACAATTTTACAACTACAGTTACAATCTACAATCTACAACATCTACAACCCCTTTGTGAAGACGCTCTCGCGAGTTTTCTTCATTTTGGGCAGAGACTGAGACCAGCTCATGGCACCTATACCATGACGCACGGGGAAGTTTTTCAACAACAATCATTCAAACATCTTACATTTCCTGGTTAATCTTGACAGTAGATTCCCAGGAGACCTCGACAGTAGGTGGTACCATTTCATTTTCTGGTTAATCTTGACCGTAGATTCCCAGAAGACCTCGACAGTAGGTAGTACCATTTCATTTCCTGGTCAATCTCGACAGTAGATTTCCAAAAGACTTCGTCAGAAGTACTTCTCCAACAGACTTCAACGCAGAATCTCGACAGTAGATTCCTTACAGATTTTGACAGAAAATATTTTGGCAAAAGTATTCTCAATTACAGTTACAAGTCTCGGCAGTAGACTTCTACAGATGATGTCTTGAATCAATTACATTTTACATATAGGTTCTTCAGGTGGATTTTCTTGCAAGCTTCTCCACAGCACATTTACAGACACTTTGTGATTGTCAACCTCCCCCCGCGGAGTCTTGTTTTGTTCTTCCCGTGTGTTGTGTCTGTTTGCCCTCCTGTGACATCATTTCCTCTCATATCATTGCATATCATTTGCATTCGGTGGCTTCTTATGGCCAAAAATTCGTGCAATGTTTATATTTAAGTCCCTCCTATCTCGTCGAGACGGAGATTTCAATCTCCATATCTCCGAATAGGAGTAACTTAAATAGGGGCATCTGTTGCACCCTAATTTTTGACCGTAAGATTCCACCTCTTTTTGCGCATTTTCTACTATTATGTGACTAACCAATTTGTGCAGACGCAGTAATATCGAGTGGAGATAATTTTCTGTCTCACAATTTGAATGCATCAGGGATGTGGTCGGTTGAGCCTAATTCTGTTTGATTAGGGGGTTTAAGCATAGTCATTTGAGGATTGATCATAAGAGTTCGTTTTGTTATGATTAAGTTTGGTTCACATCAAGAATCAAGGATCCCATCATATAGGAGGAATATTTATCTGCTGTTAGTGGTCAAGATATTGAGGAGTTTGTACTGAGGTTGCTTTGAAATCTTAAGTGACAATTCATGGCTATAAAATTACTACGGTACTCTATTATGCATGACAAATTTGCATGGTTAATTATTAAACCACTGTGCGAACATTATTGTTGCAACGACGGAGAATTCAACGGATGATTAAGGACATAATTTACAGGGTGCCTAATGTGAGGATGCCTAATGTGAAGGAACTCATTGAATTTCAATCAAAGTAAACAACAAAGCACCACTCGGATAACTATGTCGAATCTTTTTCTTTCATAATCATGAATAAGTCACCATACAATCGAAGATCGAAATCCACTTCAAGTTATGAGATAGCTGTGGATTCAATAAGACAAGATCATTTTAAACTCCACACTACAAATTAAGGATGTACAGGTTAATACAAGAGCTTTTCAAATTCCTAAATTGATAAGGGTTCCTATTCCAACTGTTTGTCTTCACAAGCTTTAAAGCCGCAAAATCCCAGAGGACCACCGCCCCATGTGTATACTGGAGAGTCTCCTAAATACCTTCCGCAGCGCCTTTCCGTTAACGCTACAAAGGAAATAAGGCAACCATCAGTACCCAAAGGAAAGTAAAAGTGCCGTTAATAAGCAATTAGTTCAGATGATGATTCAAGGTTAAATCTTAGTGATGTTGAAAATATGGTTCTAGCGCCGACAGCAACCAGTTTCGAGCTTCTACCAGTACCGGCATCCAGCCGCTGCAGACATTTGTTTAAAACGGGATCAGTACTAATAATCCATTCTCAAGCATATCCCAGTAAAAAGTAATGGCATGTTTACCGATAAATAGGAGATAGTCGTCCAATGCTATGACCACTTGCCGGGGATTCCTAACCGTGGCAGCCTATCATATTCACGACCTTCTTGAAGTCCCAAGATATTTGCAACTTCCAGCTTTTGATCCTGAAATGGAAAAAAACACCGTTACCGCCATCAACTAAGAGCAAAACCTACCAAATCTAAGGATGGACCCAAAATACTTCGACGACAATGCTAAGGCACCACCTAAAGCAACCGCAGGTGAGTGAATCTGATGACTCTGAAATTGGAAGCCACAAAAGCTGTTGTTTGCTGGTGAAACTCCATACCTGCAAGCGTGATAATTAGAAGCGGATATTATAGTAGTAAAGATCGGACTAGCTACTGATATTTGTGTAATCAACATCATATGTGTGTCCATCAATTTCACATATCCTGTTTGGAGCAACATAAACATGTCTGTGGTGATTCTAATAAAAGTGGGAAGACCTCAAAAGCTTACCTCACACTTCAACCAGGTTTGTAGTTACTTCCGGTAGCAGAGGCTTTGACAGCTTGCGGCGTTAGTACCGGCAGCATACAGGCGAAACCATGGCAGTTTTGTAGAACGGTTTCCTCTAAGACAGTGTCGGGCCGGCGTACGAAGAAGAGAACCAAACACAATCCAAGCAACTCCCTCGAGCATATTGTTGCAAACCCGTATCAGCTCAACCGCAACAACAAAGCTGCGATTCCTCCATCAACAACTCAGTTCACATTATTCCTGGTACCAATACGACAGCTTCCATCTAGACTACCTGCAAAGTTCTACGACTACACAAGAACACAGAGAAACCGCAAGTGCATCATAATCCTAGGAGGCATCTCAACCGAAACTACACTCCTGCACAATCCAAAACCAAGAAATACCTTCAAAGCAAATCATACATTTGAATAATATACTAGGCGAGTGATGGAAAGAGCAAGTTACGGAAATTCCAAATATACCATTAAGGGTCAACCTAGTTACCTATATCCCTGCTCCAAAAGTTACTTTCAAGATGAATGCGGACCTTGGAAGAACACATCTTCTTAAAGTAATCATTGTGGTAATGAAGGAAGAACTCTTCTCTGCGATTGCGAATCACAAACTAACCGTAATTACTTAACACCAATCAGACTAGTCGCAAATCATCACAATAAACCGCCCCTGCATTCAATTCACCACTCGCATTTTGCTCCTACAGATCGATTGATTCAATTAGATTCCAAACAGGATAACATATTCAGCTGGAAGAGAAAACGTGTAATCGAGTCATTCAACGGATGTTGAAAACCAAAGATGGAAGTTATGTCATTTCCAAAACAGACTCAAGGTACCATCAAGGACAACATTCATAACGTTCCTTAAACGTGTGCAATCCAAATTGGAAATAGCATCATCAAATCAATATCAATTTTGATCCATATTAGCTAAAATTGTTGAGTTTAAAAAGGGAAAAGGAATTAACGTATATTCTGTCACAAAAGGGGAAAACCACAAACACAATCGACTCGAAAAGGAAACCAATTCAAGCAATTTCCAAAGCAATTATCAGATATGTTCAAATCAATTTGGAAAGTTCATTTACAACAAAATCCTAGTGTTTACGGTTCTTCCAAAACAACATTTGACGAAATAGGAAATTGTTTTAAGAACTAAATTTGGAACAGCCTATATAAAGAGAGAAGAATTGAGATGAAAGGGACCACGAGAAAAATCTACAAACAATCCTCACAAAACCCTAAATCGGAAGAGAATCCACAACATTCATACGAAAAAACTCGGAGCAAAACCCAAAATCAAAACCCTAAATTGCGTAAATAAAGAGATATGAACTTATCTCTTGAGCTCCGCCGCTATTAGCTTCAAGACGGTCCGTTGTGAAACCCTTATCGCTGCGAAACCTCATCTCAAAACGTCATCGCGAACCGCCCTCTTAAGTCATCGTGAAACCACTTCAAATGACGTCGCAAACACCATCAACCACCCATCGATGACCCTACAAGAGAGAAAGCTGTCGTTGGTAAGGATTACTAATGTCGATTTACTATATTGATGCTGTTTAGTTTGTTTTTTTAGAACTTGGAAGTGGAGACAAAACTGAACCGTGGAGAGAACGGAGTTGGAGAATCAGAGACGAAGAGAACACAGGGAGTAGAGGAAAGAAAGCAGGAGAGGAAGATTCGCGAGAGAGAAAGATTCGCGAGAGAGGGAGAATCGGCGGAGAGAAGGACTTGGAAGAGGAATTAGGGTTTTCCGCTTATTTTTTTGTTTCTGCAATTTCTTTTGCCATGTAATCGTATGCATGCCCATACATATTAATTATAATGCACCCTCACCTCACAGACACGTATCACCGTTTGATCACAATCTAATGGCCCTCACGTCGCACGCCTACCCTAAATCCACACACCCGCGCCACACTGAATCAACCGTTCCCTTAATCTGCAGTTAATCCCCTAATCTTTTTGTTTAATCAATTAATTAACACTAATTAACCTTTTCTTAAATCAACTTCATTAAAACTAACAAATTCCCTTTTATTTAATTAATGGTTTTCTAATCAGTTTTTAATAAACCTCTTTATAAAAAAATCTGTTCTACTTTATCTACTCATTCAATAAATTCAATTTTTATTAATTAATTCTATCAACTCAATCAATTTTTGTTTAATAATAATAATAATATAATTTTTTCATTAAAAAAAAATCTATTACATTTAATTTAATTTACTTAATAGTGGTAATTAAAATTCTTCTATGAAAATCCTTTTCTCAATTTAAATAAACCATTCCATTTTTAATCAAATTTTACAAAATAAAGCCTCTTAGGTATTTAGACCTTTAAAGAAGAAATTTAATTTTAAACTAATTAATTAACTATTGGTCTCTTCTCTAATTAGTTTTAAAAATAAAATAACTAAAACCTTGTATTAACCATTTAAATAATCACTATATTTAAAACTTTATTTTATTTAAAATAATTTGATAACCTTTTATAATGATATATTAATAAGAAACCATTTTCATAATTTACTTAATTAATATTTATTTATTAATAATAACAAAATCACTTTACTCTGATAATATTTATTAATTTGGATTAAAGCTTTCAATAATAGAAATAGATAACTTATTTAATTTGAAAAACAATAACAACTTCTAAATGGATTAAAACTATTATAATAATCTCTTTATCAATTTAAAATTAACTTTTATCTTTTGCGATAATAACTAAACAAACTTTTCATCCAAAATCAAACCAATCCATAATCCCATCGTAAAAACTTAATCAATCGTGCACACCACTTCACGACACATTCACACATCCGTACACCTAGCGCTTTCATGCGTATATATTGTTTATCTTTATCTGCTCTTATTCACAATACACACACTCACCTAGCGCTTTCATGCGTGTGTATGGCTTTACTTTTCCGCAATTTATTCTACAGTCATTTTACATTATCATGTCTATATTATCGCATCGCATTCCGTCCAAAGGAAAAACCTACACATAATTCAACGTTGTGTGTAGTTGCACATCATATGCACCATATTCCCCTCGATCCTTGATTCTTCAAGTCGATCTTCTTAAGTTTAGGACCTACCCCATAGGAAGGACCCTGTCTTTATTTCTTTACAACATAGAAACAACACAATCAAACAATACAACTTTTTCAAACACAATAGAGAATAGATGTTAATCATCTTAAGCGAGATATAACTTGTCACGCCCCACAACATGAATACAATCAATATCTCTTGATCGCTTAAGAGAAGACAGAGGCGTACTTGTCGACCCTTCCAAGCGCTCGAAGCCCTTCTCTTAAGACGACATACAAATACAAATTTTTTCTACACACTTGTGGTGGCTAAAACTGAGTAATCTCTCTTAAAATGAAGACTCATCTCTTCTCCTAGACCCAATCAAACAACTACCCTAAACCCGTAGGAACTTTGACCACAGTCAAAGAGCTCCTCTAACCCTTTAGGGTGAACTACAACATACTCTGATTCCACTCCCGTAAGGATATGTAGGCACAAGGTGCGACGCCTTATCGAGTATACTTAGATATAAACCCCTAGGGTCTCTAAGCCATTAAGCAGATAAACACTTAGCAGTAAACAAACATAAAACAAGAGGTTCCTGTAGAATACTACAGAAACTTAGGATGCTAGTACCTTCCCTAAGTTTAACCAACCCCCGAACCTAAACAATCTAGCTTGCATTTGCATTGCATTGTGGGAATTTCGACCTTTATCCCTTCCTTTGGACAAATCAAAGTTCGGTTGCAAATTGAATTAAAGATTCAAACTAATCAATAGTTTGGTATCCAAATTTCACCGCAACACCTATCTGCTTCCCGTTGGTGGCGACGTTGGGCGCAAGGTTGTGCGGGGTGTCGTCGCGGTGTGGGCTAGTCATGATCGTGGAGGTTTGGTGAAACTTTTGGTTTTCTGCTCGGAGTAACGGGGAAGTTTCAGTTTCCCACAGACGGCGCCACTGATCTGACCTGATCAGAAGGGGATCACGGACTGGCCACACTCTGTTGGGCTGCTACCTGTTCGCCGATGATGAGGAGGAAAAAGGGGGGTGTACCTGCAAGACACTCCGATGCCAAAGTAAGAAATTGGGCAGAGTGGAAGCAACAGTACAGAAAGGGGCAAGAAGAGTTACTTGACCCTCTTGGGGAAGAGGGTATTTATAGAGAGACCCCAGCGCTGGGCCAACGGTCATTTGAGGTGGGCTGGATGACCAGGCCCAACCCTAATGACTGCTAGGGCTTACGTGGCGTACTGAAGACCAGGACGTGGTCTTCGCCCTAGTTCAACCGCTCCTAGATCTCCGGAAAGTGGGTTTGACCTGCTCTTTCGGAGGTGGGCGGTTGGCCGGTGACGTGTCCTCGCGGAGGGGAGCACGTGGAGAACGTGCTCCAGGCACGTTATTCTCCCCGAGGAGGGGAGCTCGCGAGATACTCTGGAGCGCGTTGTTCTCCCCGCGGAGGGGAGGGACCATGGTCGCGCTTTGGTGAGCCGGGGACGGTTCTGCTCGTCTGGTGTGGTGGATGATGAAAGGTTGTTGGGACGTTGTTTGTGTTCGGCGGCCCATCCTGCTCGTCTTGAGGGACGCACGTGCCCGGCGCGCCCGATTCGCTTGTTGGGCCGTACGCGGTATTGGGCCTGTCGAGGTTGGGCCCATACCGGAACAATTTATTTTTCTGAATTTTTTTTTGATCGATTCCCTTCTTTGTGTTTGTTTTTGACTATCTGAGTCTAACTATCTGCATAACTTGTTTGCTTCGTACACTGAACTTGATTTTGAAATGGATGATAATAGAACCTTAAGGCAATTAGCTGCTCCTGATATGAATTATAATACTTTATGTATGGAATATCCTGCTGTTAATGTACCTTTCAAATTGGAATCTGGTTTAATAAACTTGTTGCCAAGATTTAATGGTCTTGCAGGTGAGGATCCGAATAAGCATATGAAGGAATTCCAAATTATGTGCTTTAAACCTTCTGAACCTTCACTAGAGGACCTTGTCAAGCAAATGGCTATAAATGATCTTCAGTTTCAGCAACAAACAAATTCAAGTCTTCAGGCTTTGCAGACACAGATTGAACAGCTTGCCACTATAGTGAATGTCATGCAGCAAGCTCAAGAATCAAACCAACCACCTGCCCAAACAGTAGTGAATCCAAAAGAGTTTCCTTCTAATTTAGTTGATGATACTTATTCTGAATTGTGTTTTGATTTTCCATCATTAGCAGATTTTGATGATACTTACTCTTGTGATTCATGTACCGACACTAACATTTGCTCTGTTTGTGCTGAGATTAATGTTGTCGTACAGGGTGATGTTTTTCATGCTGATGAAGTTGTTTATGTAGCTAAAACTCTTAACATCACGGTTGCCCCAACCTCACCATCCATTGAACAACCTCCCCCTTGGAGCTTAAACCACTTCATAACAATCTGAATTATGCTTATTTAGATACGGATAAAAAGTTTCCAGTTATAATTTCTTGCAACCTTGATTCTTATAAAGAAAATAAGCTTTTTCAGGTTTTGAAGAAACATAAGAAGAGACTTAGATGAACCTCGATTAAAGAGAGAAGAAAAGCAGTGAGACAACCCTTTAATCCTTTGTTCTCTGATGTTGTGGAAAAGAATATCACATTTACGTGCCCATTTGACATTTTTATTTATCGAAGATTCTTATTTGATCCTGAAATAAAAGGTGAAGACACTAATACAAATTTCAAGGGCGATGGATGCTATCCAAAGTTACTCCCCACTTTGGAAAAGGAGACTGAAGGAAATCTCTCTTTGGGAAAGGATGCATATGTGATCACTTATCCACCTTGACTCCTCGGGTGTGTTCTTTCCTTTCTCTCACTCTTATTTTATTTTTATGTCCTTTCATTGAGGACAATGCTTGTTTTAAGTCTGGGAGAGGAAAACCTTTGTTTTATTTGGTTGTTTTATTTGGTTGTTTTGTTTTGTTTTGTTTTCAGTTATAATAATAAAAATTTAAAAAAAATTGCATCTTTTTGAAAGTTCTGGGCTATAATCTAATTTGAGATTAATTGCGGAGACTTGAAAAAAATTCACAAGATCAGTATCGTCTTAACATCGTAAGTCTCCTGCATATGGAAATTGATTCGAATTCTTATTATGTTTAGCCTTAAATTTTCATTCTTTGACAGCTCTTGAGTAGTTTATTTCAGTAGTCAGCACCATCTCATACACACTCTACGCAGGAAAGCCGATGAATATAAGTGAGTGATCAAATTTTTAGCTTGAAAAAAGAAAGAAAAAAAGAAAAAAAGAAAAAAAGAAAGAAAAGAAAAGTTGAAAAAAATTACTCGGTAGCTTCAGCTAACTATTCACACAAAAAATCACACCGTAATGATTGAACTTCGCTGACATTTGGTGGAATGATGGTAGCTTCAGCTAACTATTCAGTAAGAACCTCCAATTGAGCTAACAAAATTGTGTGAGCATCCTATTCTAGCACACTTTTTTTCTTCTCTTTTTTCTTCACACTCACCACTTTGTGAGTTCTACTCATTCTAACGCATCCTTTCAATCTATTCTTTCACTTCATCTTCATTTTTTCGTTCTCATTATACCTTCAATTGAAACGCCAAGAAACATTGTGGTATGAACTTTTAAACCTAGAGAGAAATGTTGCATTTGCTCCATTTTTTTCCATGTTGTGATTTGGGCACATTATGAGTAACAATTTAAATCGTTACCATGAGTCATACAGAGATTCTGAATCACCTTGCTCAAAATTTGAGATTTTAACTCTTCTTTCCATAAATTGAGAGTTGGTAAAAAAAATATTTCTGAAAGCTTATCTTCTAACTTAGTCCATGTTTGAATGGTTCCACTTAGTAAACAATGTAGCCAGTTTTTTTTCATTTCATTAAAAAAAACTTGAAGAATCTCAGCTTGATTTTACTATCAGTTACTTCTTTTGGTTTGCACATAGAACACATCCCGTAAAAACGAGCCAGATGCTCCCGTGGATCTATAATGGCAGTTCCATCAAATTTTTTGTCTCTTAAACCTTCAAGAACAACATTTTTAATGTCAAAATAAATAGGATTTGCCGGTTGGAACTCAAGAGATACCTATGGTCTTTCTCGGTGATGGAATTGTCATAACTTATTCCTCTCGCTCACTTTTATGATATTCAAATTTTGGAAAATATTTCTCTTCTACTCTTTCTTGCACCGCTTGTACTTCTCTATCATATTTCCAATTTTCTCTAGTTGTTTTTTTCGTTCTCTGAATCAAATGGTAATAACGTCGATCTTGAACCTTGCATACACAGTCAGAAAATGCCTTAGTAGCATTACACACAAAAAATGTAAAATAAAAAATAAAAATAAAATAAAATAAAAAGAAATAGAGAAAAACAACTAATTTAAAATCAAACAAACAAACTAGAAGTTTAAACAAAATAAAATAAAATAATATTAAACTTTCAAAATACGTAAATTGCCTTGTTGAAATAATTCAACAATTTTTAACAATGGCACCAAAAGCTTGATGATTAGTCTCCATAAGCATTATATTATTTTAACAAATTAATTTAAATGTGTTTTGAAAGGTCAAATGAGGGGTGAGCAATTATTGTAATTGTTAAAAAAATAAAATAATAATAATAATAATAATAATAATAATCAAAATTTTAAAAATATTTTATTAAAATCAATCAAAATTTTATTTTATTTAACCTTTATTTACAAATAATAACTAAAATATTTTTTAAATTATCTATAGTTTAAACCTCCTAGAGCAACTTTAGTGTAGGGTTGTTAAACCAAAATTTTGTATAGTTTAGGTTAGTAATAAAGAATTTGCATTATAATAGAGCTGACATGACATCTAAGTGAACTAAAATTTAGTTCTTATTATCTATATAGTTAACGTTGACTATATGAAATATATTATAATATTATTTATTTAATTAATAAAATATTTCAACAGCATTAAAGTAATGACATGATATTTGAAAATAGTGAGGTCAAATTTTGGTTTTTTATAAACAACCATCATTAAAGTAAAAACTACTCAAATCAATTATAAATTTTTTAAATCCTACAAAACATTTTGGACCCACAAAAAATATTTTAGTTTACCCATTTAATTTACTCCCATTAAAGATACTATGTTAATAGAAATAATATTGGTTACTTTTAATACAATGTGATTAATATTTTAAGTTGATGATAATATCAAATAAATGCTATAATATTTTCATAGTTAATCGTGTGGATTCAGTAATAAATAAATTGAAACATTTTAGAATGATTTTATTGAATAATTTAAATGGAAATCAGTGGTGAATTGTTTGATTTTCTTTTAATATAGTTAAATTCAATTAAACTTTTGTTCTACAGTAACATAAGAAATTGAAAATTTCCAATGTTTTGATTTTAAACTCAATTATATTCTTGTTCAGTAACTGTCTACCAACGTTAATATATTAGTATGAAACGTTCCAATTTGTTAAACGGGTTTTAAATGCTAGTAAATTATTTTTTTAAAGATTTATCCTTTTTAAAAAGGAAAAAATAAGACGTTTTAAGATAGAGATTTTGGAATGGAAAATTAGAAAGAGATATGAGAAAAAAAATTAACAGAGCGTTTTTTTTAAAATTAGTTGTATTTTGGGTTACAATATCTCTTTTGAGATAAATTTTCTTACAAGTTTATGTATCTTTGATTTTTTGAGAAGAGTAAATCTTGGAAGATTAGAATAATAAGTGGAAAATCTTTGAGGACAGTGCGGTCAAGACGTCTGAGTCTGAGACTATCTCATTGGTTATTTATTGTGCAGGTCTTCGTAGCAATATTACTAACACAATTGGCATGGGAAAAAGGAAGCAAGTAATAGAAAATATGAAATTAACACCAATTTGATTTTATTCGAATCCCTTAAGTGTCACTATTGATGACTACATTTAAATGGTTTTGATTAATCTCGTATGACTACAAAAAAAACTAACACAACTTTTATATCGTCTCTTGGTGTGTAACTCATTATCTTATACAACAACTTCCTAATTTCTTAAATCATATTGGAATTAAATGAGGCAAAATTCAGACGTTAATTCATAAGTCACGACTTAGAATTGTTTATTCCTAAATCAATTACTAGGAGGCAATTACTCTATATCAGACATATAAGATTATTGCCAATAATTCCTACAATCATGGGTTCAATCTATGCTCTCGTCAACCATAAACAACAATGCACAAAAGAGTAACTGAATAAACATGCTATATCAATTTAAGCAAATAATACATAAACAAATCATATATCCCAGCAAATTAAACAAAGGTTCATCTCCTAAAACCTAATCAAAAGGATATTAGTTACTCTTGGTTGCAAAATTCATACAAGACAGTTAAAGAAACAGTACATGAAATTATGGTAAGGAATAGGTCTTCGAATGATAAAAACCCTTTGTTCCAGAGATCCGATGTGTTCTTCATCCATATCTACTACAAAATTGTACCAAAATTTCTCTCCCCCAAAAAGCTATCAGATTGCCTTTTAACGAGTTTGAAAAGTGTTCTCATTGTACCATGATGCGTCCTTGTCAAGCCACTATACGCTATCAATTTAGTTTGTCGTGCCATGATCAATATTTTCGTACCACGATCACTTTATTTCGTGCCACGATGAGGTGTTTTCTTAGCTTCCATGGCGCGACAGTGACCACAAAATTTCCAGTAGCTTTAGTATGTTTTCTTATTTATTTTCTTCTTTTTTCTTGTTTCCTTTTCTTTCTTCATTTTCCTTCAATTTCTTCTCAAAATCAAAACATCTTAGGCTAAAAACATAACAAAACATTAACTAATGCTCAATTAAATTATATGATGGCAGAGATTCATCATCACCCACATTAGAGAATTTGCCTCTAAACAACAAGCTTCTAGAAGATACAACTCCAAAGTGGTCCAGAGGGAGATGCAAGAAGGAATCCCCATGCTTAGGAAAATAGTTGTGTCAGCTCACGTAGGGAAATTCTAGTCTGACTGGGAAGGCACATGTCGTGTATGCTAGAAACTACATTGTGACGCCTACAAATTCAAAGAATGAGATAAAAGACTCATCCTGAGAACTTGGAACTCATTCAACCTGAGATATTCTTATAAATAGTCATTTATTATTTCTTATTTAATAAGACAATAGCCTTTGGCTCGCCAATTTATGAACTATTTTAACTTTTTGATTTTATCGATAACTCAGATATGGTAGAACTATTTCCCCCACAGGATTGGTTTTTTTTAAAGAGTCTCGATATCTTAAAAATTGTCTAGTTAATGAGGTTGGACGTATTACACATGTTGGAACTTCAATGAAGTATCCTTTTCACCCACAAGGCTATTGAATGTTAGAAATTCAATGAAGTATCCTTGTAATCAACGAGGATATTGAATGCAGGAACTTCAATGAAGTTTCCTTGTTGTCCTTAGAGGCATCTCGTCATGAGATCTTCACTAAAAAATCCTTGCTAATAGAAACTCTAAGCAACGCTTGAGGGACCCGTTCCAAACAACAAATTCTTATCGCCGAAACAATATAAACTTTAAATTAATAGACAAACTACAACAAATTTCAAAGGGAATCACCAGAAAGTCAAAATGTTTCTGTTAATAAAACTCAAAGGATGTAAGAGGCCTACAGAGGATCACTAAGAAGAAAGCTAAAATCACCAAAGAGCCTATGTTCAAGGTGGGGTTGATTCCTTACTCGAGGGACTCACCCCAAGCTTAATTGAGGGACTTTCCCCAAATTTCACTCGAGGGACTCGCATAATCTATAGAATAGTATATATGTTAAGGATAAATCACTTCGTACTTTTCGAGGTCTCGTGTTTAAGGGACAATGGACTAGGATAATTTTGTTGGGTCCTAATAGGGGTATCCCATGAGAAAGTGACAAAAAAACCAAATATACTCATGTTGAGCGAGCTTCTGCACATGGGCACTAGTCACCCGAAATAGACCTATTGTTCGCCCAATTGGGTTAGGTCGCTCTAGGTGAATTGTTCCATATGGTTTGGATCGAAATTCACGATTTGCACCACCTATCACACTTGGCTAGCTACGAGGTGGATCGGGAATAACGTCTGTGAATCAATCAAAGAGTAATAACCACCCACTCCACTATGGACGGAGAATTTGTCCCCTGTGTTCCATGTTTTAGAGTTTAATGAAATCGTTCTTAACTCTTCAACCCTAAGCCCAAAAAACTCGTATATATACTCCGATTTGAAAATATGAGAAGGGATCACGAGAATTCTCTCAAAAACACACATACAAGTTCTCCATAACCCTTACGTGGGCGAGTTCCTCAACAAACCACAAATAAAAAAAAAAATCTCATACAATTCTGTGCAACAAAAAAATTAATCTTCATTGTACTTTTTATATCAAGTACAATCTCTAATTTCTTTTAGGTTATAAAGTAATTTTTGATTAAAAAAAAACTTAGAAAAAATCATTATATTTATAATGAGTAAAATTAAATTTGAATGCGATGTTTGAGAAAATACATCAGAAGAATTTAGAAATTTCTAATTACATATGTCAAGTTGCATGGAATGTGATGTGATTGTACCATGATATCAAATTTTAATAATAAAATATGAGTTAGTTTATGCGTCTGTTTGTTTTAGTTTTTTTTAAAATAATTTTTATAGTGCAACATATTTTAGTATAAAAAAATTTTATAAATTTTTTTTTATAAAAGTTTTGAATGAAAATTTAGTTTGAATAATTATTCTTAAAATGTTATTTTATATATTTTATCATTTTATCGAAAAAAAAGTTTTGGATATTAAAATTTTAAAAAATCACTTAATTTTGAAATTATTTTAAATAATTTTTCATAAAAATTATTTTTAAAATACAAACTTTTAAAAAAACTGTAATTTTGACTAAATTTTATTATTTAATAATGTATGTTTATGTTATAATAAGTCAAAATTAATCTTTTAATTTATAAAAAACAAATTTAAAAAAAGATTTTAATATTTTAAATATATTTTTGTAAAATATATTTTCAAAATAAAATAAAAAAATCATTTTTTTAAAGTTAAAAGAAACTGGTCATATATTGTTGATAATCTTTTATGCCAACATGTACCTCAACAAATTGCTATTTTAACATGTCTATTTCCTTGCTTACGAAGGTTACATGTTTTTATCTTAACGTATTAGTATTATGGACAACTTGTTACCTGCTTTATATTAAAACATTGATCCTTCGTTCAATATAGTTTAATCTTTACTATGTCAACCAAACCATATCAACTAGTCCTATAACAATCTCTACATTCTAAAACCAACCAAGAGTAAGCATTAAACAACTCGTTGGTTCAAAGTTCAAACACGTAACTTAATTATTACTTTTGTGCTTGTTTCGTACATTTACGAAGTCTTGTACACATTTTCTGAAATTGTTGCAGCCAAATTATAAAATTTAGAAACAGGTAATACAAAATAGTGAAACACTTGCAGCCAATTTGATTAGTTCAAACACATGCCTCAGAACAAATCAGCATCGTATGGGACAAGTTAACAGCTTCAAATATTAAGTGCAAGTGTTTTTTTATTATCCATATTATTCACTTACTACAGTTTTTGAATTTTCTTTGATGACTAATCATTGTTAATAATTAAAAAAATTTGAGTCGTTTTATCAAAAGTTATGATTGCACTTACATTAGTAATTTCCACATGCATTAATATAAAGTTTTGTTTACGCACGATTTCTCACGATGCTCTGCTTCTTGAAACGTGTAATTGAGAGAAATTATTTAACAACATTTTAAATTCTTTTTGTGTTGACACAAATGAACATTTTATCTTGTTGCAAATCTTTATCCATTTTTCTCACGCGTTACCACTTGCAATATTTTCATATGTCTTTCACCATAATTAATATATCTTTTTCTAGTATATCTTCAATAACATTTTGTGGTATTTTTTTATTATCAAACTCTAGTTTTGACAAGGTTAGTTTCATGGTTCAACAAGTAGTCAAAGATGTGCATGCCATAGTCGAAATCCGCTCTTGCATACAAAAATATGATAACTTATTGTTTAAGTTAGCGTGTTGAATTGAGTTAGTCTCTTAGACCAATTTTTTAGTATGATAGTTGAAAGTTAGATGTTAGGTTTCTTACAAATAGCATACTAGTTCTCACATCTCTATTAATCTATGATAATCCTAATTAGAGGAAGAAAGTGGTGTGATTGAGTTTCAATTGTAAACATTGTTCCCTAATGTGTAATTAAATCAAGAATCCAGTTTTAAACTACTTTGATTATTCTTTCTTTTCTCTTCTATCTTTTCCTTTACTTTGTGGTTTTCTTATTAGTCAAGAAACCGATCATACTCTATTTTCTTGGGCATCGTTTCACAACAAATTAGTGCGGTGAGCATGGAGGAGAAGATGTTGTTAACAAAGTATAAGATTGAGAAATTCAGCGGTGTGAATAATTTCAGTTTGTGATGCCTAAAGATGCCCTAATGGTTCAATAGGGTTTTAAGAAGTGTTGAAAGGATCAAAGAATACAAATGCTTCCCTAACAGAGAAGGAGAAGACAGTAATGATTGAGAAAACCCACAGTATCATCATATTGAGCCTTGGTGATATGGTTCTTCGACAAGTTCCAAAGGAGAAGACGACAGTGGGCGTGTAGGGAAAACTCGAGGGTTTGCATATGACCAAATCATTGGTAAATCATCTTTACTTGAAGTAAGCCTTGTATTCATTCAAGAAGAGTGAAGACAAAGTTTTGGCTGAGTAGTTATGTTTAACTAGTTGATTCTTGATGTTGAAGATCAAATGTTACTGTTGTTGTGTGCTTAGCCAAGATCTCATGCTCACTTCAAAGAAACTCTCTTATATGGAAGATAGTCTCTTACCTCTAAAGAAGTTCAATCAATCTTGTACTCGAAGGACCTGAATGAAAGAAATGAGTAAAAACCATCTTATGTTGGTGAGTGCTTGTCCGTAAAATGAAAACTTACAAAGAAAAATTGTAGGTTTGAGAAGAATAAGAAAGGTAAATTTCTATAGAATTCTTATGATGGTAATGCTCCTGCAATTAGGTGTTATCATTTTAAGAAGGAGAGGGCCTAACAAGAAAGGTGTGCCTTAAAAGTCTGAATAATCATGGTGGGAAGGATAATGGTAATGTAACTATTGTGCAAGCTGATTATGATTCATCTAACTTCATGGTGGTTTCAAAAAAGGATTGAATTATGGATTCAGGTGTACTTGGCACATGACTCCAAAAAAATATGTGTTTGAGAAATTATGTGACAAAGATGGTGAATCAGTGCTATTGGGAAACAACAAATCATACAATATTATAGGAATTTGTTCTGTCATATTCAAGCTCCATGATGAGTCAATAAGGCTATTGACTAATGTCAGTCATGTACTTGATCTTAAGAGGAATTTGATTTCTCTTGGTGAATTCGACAAGAAAGGATATGTTTTCAAGGGAGGGCAAAGTATACTAAGGGTAATGAAGGGGTCGAAGAAAGTCTTGAGAGGCGTGAAGAAACAAGGCTTGTATACCCTTAAGGATGAGGTTGTAAGTGGTTTAGCAGATATGCAATCCATAAAACTTATGTCAAAGACTAGCCTATAGCACAAGAGACTTGGCCATGTCAGTGAAAGATGCCTAGTCGAATTATCGAAACAAAATTTGTTGTGAGATGATAAGGTTGAAAAACTGGAGTTTTATGAACCTTGTGTATTTTGGTAAATCTTGTAGGGCGAAGTTTAACAAAGGTAACAAAGAACACATGGATTCCTTGACTATATTCATGCCGATCTTTAGGTCCTGCAAGAAATCTATCACACTCAGGTGCAAAGTATTTTCTATCCATAGTTGATGATTATTCCATAAAGTTATGGATATTCATCTAGAAGAATAAGGATGGATATTTTGATCATTTCAAAAGTTGGAAGACTCTGGTCAAAAACCAAACTGGCAAGAAGGTCAAGAGGTTGAAAACCGACAATGGTCTTGAATTTGGCAATGAGGCTTTCGACAACTATTATGCTACATCTGGTATTGCAAGACACATAACTACTATAGATACTCCCCAACAAAATGGTTTGGATGAAAGGTTTAATCAAACCATTTTGAAAAGGGTTAGATGCATGTTGGTTAGTGCGCGATTAACGAAGGTTTTTTGGGCAAAAGTTGTTGTGACTGCAACGTACCTGATAAATAGGTGTCCCTCGAATGCCTTAGAATGAAGGCACATGACGAAGTCTGGTTGGAACGCCCACCTAATCTCAATAGAGTTTGAGTATTTGGCTACTTAGTATATGCTCATATTAGGCAAGACAAAGTCGAACCTAGAGCTCTAACATGTATGTTCAATGGATACCCTAAAGGAGTCAAAGCTTATAGGTTGTGGTGCCTAGAGCTAGGTCATATGAGGTGTATCACGAGTTGATATGTAGTTTTTAATGAAGCATAAATGGTATTCAATAAAACTGATGACATTGGTCGAAGTACCAAGATCTTTGAAGAATAGCTAGAACATTAAGATATTCCTGTTGAGGTGGAGCATAGTGATGTTGAAGTGCATAACCCAGATGAAGTAGAAGAAGAAGCACAAGGTATTAATGAAAACGAGAAGACTGATAATGGCTACCTCCTGGCAAGAGACAGGTCGGGAAGATTCATCAAGCCACCTCAGAGACTTAGTTATGCAGATATTATAGCTTATTCAATAATCTCTACAGACGAGGTTCTAGATGAAGAACCTATAGACTATAAGGAAGTTATAAGGAATCGAGCAAAGACTGAATAACTTAAAGACATGGATAATGAGATGAAATCTCTTAATGATAATAACACTTGAGAGCTGATCGAGAAACCTGTAGGGGACCAGTTAGTCAATTGTAAGTGGATTTTCAAGGTTAAGGAAGGAATCAAAGGAGTAATGTTGAAGCATTTAAAGGCAAGGTTGGTTGCTAGGGGGTTCACTCAAAAATAATGTGTCAACTTCAATGATGTGCTCTCACTTATTGTAAAACATAGATCCATCAGAATGCTACTTGCTATAATGGCAAAGTTAGACCTAGAACTTAAACCGATGGATGTGAAGGTAACCTTCCTGTATGGTGATATAGATGAAACGATCCTGATGATGAAACCTAAAGGGTATGCAGAAAAGGGAAAGGAAGATTATGTGTGAAAGTTGAATAGGTATTTGTATAGCCTGAAACAATCTCCTAAACAATGGAATATGAGATTAGACAAGTTCATGGCACACATAGGTTTCATTAGGAGCCAGTTTAAGCATTGTGTTTACTTCAGATTTTGACCTGTAAATTCACTTGTTATTTTGTTGCTTTATGTGGATGTCATCCTCATAGCAAGTAATAATGTCGAAGATGTTATGAAGGTGAAGGTTGAACTCGATAAGGAGTTTGACATGAAGGATTTTGGAGTTGTCTCTAGAATTATTGGGGTTAACATCTAGAGAGATGGAAAGCAATTGAGATTATGCTTATCTCAAGAGACATACTTGAAGAAAATCTTTGACAAGTTTGGTGTATATATATATATATATATATATATATATATATATATATATATATATATATATATATATATATATATATATATATATATATGTGTGTGTGTGTGTGTGTGTGTGTGTGTGTGTGTGTGTGTGTGTGTGTGTGTGTGTGTGTGTGTGTGTGTGTGTGTGTGTGTATATATATATATATATATATATATATATATGTGTGTGTGTGTGTGTGTGTGTGTGTGTGTGTGTGTGTGTGTGTGTGTGTATATATATATATATATATATATATATATATATATGTATATATATATATATATATATATATATATATATATATATATATATATATATATATATATATATATATATATATATATATATGTATATATAGTTAAAGGTTGTCATCTATACACAGTCTCGTTTACGTAATGGCTGATCAGTTTAAGTTCAGAAAATTTGCATTAAAATCCAAAACAACCCCTAAAGTCTTTATACAAATACAACATATGGAGCACCGTCGGAACGACGATCCTCACATCCCAGCACAACAAATTTAGCTGGACATGACAATGCTAAACATAATAAATAATTTGCTTGTAGAATAAATCATTTAGGGGAAATAAAAAACGTGCGTGATTGGTTTTTGAATGAACGGAAGTGTCACCCTTAGGTTCAGTTCAGAAAACGAATCTTAGAAATAAAAGCAATATGTAAATCATGCGGTAAAATAAATACGTGATTAGTTTCATACGAACAAAAGTGTCACGCTTGAGCTCACTCTTAGAAAACGAATATTAGAAATAAAAGATAATAATTAAATTGTGCAGAAAAATAAAGACGCGATCGATTCCCAAAAGTAAGAACAAAAGTGTCACGCTTGAGTTCATTCTTATAGAATAAATCTTTAAAATAAAAAAGTGATAAGTAAATTGTGCAGAAACTAAATGCATGATTGATTCCCAAAAGTAAGAAAAAAAGTGTCACGCTTGAGTTCACTCTCAGAGAATAAATTTTCGAAATAAAAAGCGATAAGTAAATTGCGCAGAAATTAAATGCGTGATCGGTTTCCAAAGGTAAGAACCAAAGTGTCACTCTTAGGTTCTCTTTTAGAAACAGATCTCTGAAATAAAGGGCGAGAAATAAATTGTGCGGAAAATAAACAAATTAAAGCAAGACGGAAATTAAATAAAAGTGCGAGTAAAATAAACCTGCTCCAAATCGGATACTTGAATCTGGTACAATGCTGGAAAGTTAATATGACTCGAAAGTAAAATAACAACAAGATTAAAGTTCCTACGCTATGATGCTCCAACCTCAGTTGCAACAATGGTGCGATAAACCCTCAATGTGACGATTTATCGCTTTAACTCTGAATATATGCCTATGCTGAGAACTAAGACTAGATGCCTAAAACTAAAGATCTAGGTCCTATTTATAGTGTAACAAAGCCTTGGAGGTTACGTAACTTCTTCTGAAATCGTGGGGAGAAAAAATCTCCGGTCATGGCGTCATGCTCTAATCGTCCTTGATCGGACCACTAAATATACAGATGGCATCCACCATGTGTATAAAAGGTGGTAGACATGGTCAATTGATGGTTAGAAAATGGGAGAAACCCTACACGTCATGGCTACCCCCATGGCCAACGCCATGTAGAACGTCGTGTGTGTAATTTTTTCCCGAAACTCCATTTTCTGCTCTTCTTCGCTCCATTTCTTCGTGGAAGGCTCTTATTAGGCAATGTACCTGAAAACAAGACAAAACACAAGCATAATGCAAGAAAATAACAATTAAACAACAATAAACGTGTGCAATTCGAGCCAAATATGCAGTGTGTATTAGTGATATCACTAGCGAAAATAGAGAATGTCAAATCGCAAACCTGGAAGAACCTAGGAATCTACGACTTGATTATGCTGTTGAAAACGAGTCTTGATTATTGTCAGACTATGTTGGTTTCTTCCTTATAATTTTAGGATAACACTCACTATACTTTCCATCTCCCTTGTGGGATGATGACCCCAACACTCTTTGATATAACCACTATCACATGGCTTAAACCCACTGGAAACCCATATGATCTCGACCCAAAATCTGATGATTCCATAGGTTTTGCATCTGCCAAAGCCACATACGCTCACTTTATAACACACTTCTTCGACAAAACAACTGATGATGTTTTTGATCGATAACACATAACTTTTTTGATTGTATGGCTATCTCACTGTGTCTTTTGCTCAAAGTCCCTTCAAGTAGTTAGGAGATACTTAACCCTGGCCATTCAACTTCACAAAGGCCATGATATCTGCCTAAGAGAAATGATCTTAGGGAATCTCTATGAGTCCCTAAGTGAAGGAGTAGCCTAACTTAAAGACTTAGGAGAAAAAAGAAACATTTTGTTGTCTGGTCCCTTCTGGCTGTTACAACTCTGGCTGAATGTCTCATTCGAAGCCAGCCTCCCCAATAAAAATCCAATCGACGAGACTGCTGAAGACATCAAGAATATGAGAGTCGAATTGACTCTCTTGGTCCAACTCACTCCCAGCGAAGAAGGACAAACCCTCAAGTCAACATTCTTAAGTTATGTCATGATGTTTGCCAAGCGTCATGAGTTCACATCGAACATGGCTCCATTTGCTGCAAGGAAATATGGTCCTGAGTGGTTCAGGAGACCTTTCCCAACCTCAACCAATACTCAAGAAGCAGAATCCTTACAGATCTGGGAGGCTTTCCTGATTCCAAGGTTGCTAACGCTTCAACTGAATCTGTCAAAGTCTCAAGTGGCTTTGGTTTCTTACCAACCAAATTTGGTGGCTCGACAGTTTGGGTTGGTCCAAGCTCTTCCTAAGCGTCTCTTTAAAAAGAAGGATGCTCTTCTGCTTCATCATATGAAGTATACTAAAGAGATGACTTTGACGCAACTTGCCCGCTACTCCAATAAGGCTCAACTCATCCCCACTGGTTTTGAACCGTGTTTCTTTGGCACTCCAGAATTCAACCATTGGTGTTCAACATACTATGCAGAGGAGTTTCCACAGACGACGCTACTGATCTTACCGGATCAAAAAAGGATCAACAGCCAGTCACGCGTCGTGAGCTCTTTAATTCACTGGTGTTAGAGAAGATGAGGGGTGTACCTGCAAGGTACTCCGATGCTAAAGTGAAAAATGGAGTAAGAGAGAGCAAGTACAGAAAGAAGGTGTATAATTCAGAATATTTGACCCTCTAGTTAAATAGGGTATTTATAGTGTGCCCCCAACGCTGAGCCAACGATTATATTGCATTAGGCTGGATTGTCAGACCCAACACAAGTAACTGCCAGGGTCTACGTGGCGTAGGGAAGATCAGCACGTGGTCTTCACCCTGGCCTAACTATCCCGTGATCCTCGGAAGGTGGAAGACCGGTTCTTTAGGACACGAGTAGTTGTCTGATAACGTGTTCCCGCGTCGGGAACACGTGGAGAACGTGGGGGAGACGCGTGAGTTCTCCTCGTGTTAGGTAGTGGTATGCCCGACTGCAGAGAGTACTAAGTGTGCCCGATGGAATGGAGGATTGGGCCTTGCTGAACCTCCCCAATGTAACATTGGGTTGACCCTGCCCGACTATGGGGCAAATACTGGTCCAGTCCAGAACAATTATCATTACATATGAAATAATCACAACAAACAATACCTAGAAATCAAGTATCAAATAAAATAGTCAATATCAAATAATAAAGTTATAACTAGAGTGATATGAAATTTTATTTTCAAAGAACACGAATTAAATAAAACTAGAGTGAGAGTAGGGACGAATCTATGTCTAATACATTGGGGGCACTTGCCCCCACTAACTTTATACCAACTAGATTATTACTGCAACATATAAAATAGTTTTATATTTGTTGTTATTAAAATTTAAGGACTGACCTCTACTAAAACTATTAAGTTGTTTTTCATTAATTGAACGTAAGATAGTGTAAAACAATTGCTTGTTCATATAAAATAAATAATTAAATTATAAAATTAAATCATATAACAACTAAAAAAGGTTACGTAAAAAAGTATATATTTTGACAAAAAAAAACATTATCATCTATTTTTGAGATATAAAGTCGAGTTTAATGACAATGCATGTCAGTGTAAACAAATATTACACATACATTCAATTAAAATATTTTAAAGTGTCAAATCATATAAATAATTTAAAATTTACAAACTGACTTAGAAGAATACGTGATTGTCATTGATTGACAGTGTAAAAACAATTTATACTGGCAGTGCACCATTCCTTTTTTCTATAAAGTACTATAATATTTTTAATCAAAAACTATTTATTTAGCAATTAATATGTTAATAGTTTATAACTAATAAATTAATATAATTTGTCTCGATAATTGTATTTTAGTTGGTAGTGGTAGAAGTGCTAATATCTGTTTATTTAATAAGAAATTTAATTCTACAATAATTTATTAATTTCAAAGATGAATTTTGATTATTAAATAATTTGACTAATAATAATAATAGTAAGAATAATAACTTTATATAATTATTTTTAATATGATAACTTTTTTCCCCCCACTTAAACAAATTTTTGGATCCGTCCTGAATAAGAGTTTAAGAAAAATAATTATAAGTCAAAGAACATACCACGAGGATCTTGACATTGCGGCATGTGGCAAGCAAAAGAAAACACATATTCTAATTTGATAGTAAAATTGATCAGTAAAAGATTGAAACTTAAAAAAAAATGAGATTACATTTGTGATTATATAAAACTGATTTAATTTTTTTTTTATTATGAACATTTTTTTAGAGGATTTAAAGTTTGATTGATTGAGAAAATAATTGAGAGATAAAATGCAATGGTTGTGAAATCTTAATATGTTTACATACGTAGATTTTACGAGCGGACTTTTCTAAATTTTAGCCATAATTTTAATTATTTATTTATTATGTATATTATTTTTTCAAATCAAATCAGGGATAAATTTAAATTTTTATATTACATTTAATTTTTTTAAAAACAAGTATATATATATATATATATATATATATATATATATATATATATATATATATATATATATATATATATATATATATATATATATATATATATATATATATATATATATATATATATATATACTTGTTTTTAAAAAATTAAATGTGATATAAAAATTTAAGTTTTTCCCTGATTTGATTTGAAAAAATAATATGATAATGCAGAGGATAAGGATATGATAATGGATCAAACATGAAAGAAAAATATTAAAGTGTACAAAAAATGTTAGACATAAAGTCTAGAGCATTGTCCATAGGTCTGACAATGAATCGAACCAACTCGAAAATAGTTCGGAATTCGATTCGACAATTAAATCGTTGAACTAGGTTCATGAACCAAATGAGTTGAGTATGAACGAAAAATTAAGTTCGTTAACTAAATGAGCTGAACTTGAACTATACATAGTTCGACTCGTTAGGTTCATGAGTCAACTCGATTACATATGAGAAGAATTATACTGTCTTTAAGATTATATTTAAATATTTACTCCAAATCTTAGACAAATTTAATCTTCAATTTAGTAGTTTTTGAATTAGACTCTCAAATGTATCTCTTGAAAGTTGTATAGATTTTGAATTAGTAGATTTCGAATATAAAGTTAAATTTCAATATGATAACTTTTATTTTATTTTATATTTTATTTTAAAAAATATATATTTATTTAAAATGTCAAATATACTAAAAAAATATATATATATATTTAAAAAAATAGTTTTTAAGTCTGTGAATCATGTGAGCCGAACTTAATGAGATGAACCTAACGGGTTGAATCGAATTGTTCGTGAACTTATAACGAGTCAAGTTTGAGCTTAAAAAAAAGTTCGTGTCGAACTCGAACTCGAACCAATTCTTAACGAGTCGAGCCGAGCCGAGCTGAGGTGAGTTCGACTCGACTCATTTCCAACCTAATTGTACACATCATGTGGTTGTCATAATCTTAACTTGACACTATACGACATTGCAAATTCTAGTTCTAAAACTTGAGATTTTTTTGGAGTACTACAACGTATTTACACTATTCTCTCATTCCACATAGCGTTGGAAAATTTTAAGAGACAATGTGAAAGGTTTAACTCACAAACACGTTGGAAAAGCCACATGAATAATATAAATGCAATTAAAACTCAAGCTTCAAACATAAGAGAAGTTTTACCTTAACTAGCTGAACAACATAATGATCCAAAGATTAAGAGTGAAGTTGAATCTTTAGCACATCATGAAATTGAGAACTTTGAGTTTTTGCTAGCTATGCCTATCTAGTTTGAGTTTTTATTTGTTTTTAATGAAATTAGCAAAATTTCCACACAAAAAAATAGACATGCAAATTGATATGGCTATGCAGTTACTAAAATGTTTGATTACTCACTTGAAAAAATATAGAGAATTTAGTTTTGCAAAGGCTATTCCTAGTGCTAAAATAATTGCAAATGAAATGGACATTGAATATGTATTTACTCAAAAACATCAAATTCGTAGAAAGAAACACTATGATGAAAATCCATCTGAGGACATACAATCAAATCTTGAGTCTGCTGAGGAGTCTTTTAGGATTCATTATTTTTTTATACATGGTAGATCAAGCAATTGGCTCACTTAATAGAAGATTTGAGCAATATAGCACATATGAGAATATTTTTGGTTTTTTGTTTAATATTGAAAGACTTAAGTCATTTTCCGATGAGAAATTGAAGTTTCTTGCATAAATCTTGAAACTTATTTGAAACATGGAAATTCTTATGATTTTGATGGTGAGATTTTATATGAAGAATTAAAAGTCATTAGAGAGATTTCAACAATCGAATCAAAATTTAGTTTTATGATATTGAGCTCTTTTAAGACATTCAATTGTTTTTCTAATACATGCATAATTTATAGAATAATATTAACTATTCATGTTACTGTTGTATCGGCTGAGAGAAGTTTTTCAAAATTAAAATTGCTAAAATCTTATTTGTGATCGACAATGTCGCAAATTTGATTAAATAGTTTTGCTTTGATTTCAATTGAAGATGATTTTTTAAAGAATCTTGATTTTGACCAAATTATTGGTGATTTTACAGAAAAAATGCTCGGAGTATAATACTTAAAGATTAATAGTCGGAAATTGTAGCTAGTGTGAGAATTGAAATGCTACTAATACATTTTGAATTGATAGATACATTATAACTACTTTTATTATAATTTTATTGTAGTTTTGATTTGATGTAAACTTTTTAATATTAACGTAATCTTTTTCTACAATTTTATAATTATAATTATATAAATTATAAATTTGATAAAAAAGTTTATAAATAAAAAAAAAATCATCAAACTTATAATTTTGACGGGACATTTAAAATTTCAAAGACAGTCTGTTTTTTATTACAAGTTATATTTTCAATGAGGTAGATATACTTAGTCTTCTAGCTTTTATCGTTAATCTTATCATTTATATCTTTCGTTATTTAATGAATTACAGAGGATGGTATTAATTTTCTTGTCCATAGACTTAATGATATGTGGGATAGATTTGATACAAAACACATTCTTAAGCCAGTTTATCTTGTATGTATACAATATGTATTCATGTTCATATTTCACATTTTCTTATATGCATTCATGTTTAAGATTTCATATGTATTCATATATTTCGTATTCTTAAACCTAATAGGGTGAGTAGGTTAATTTAGGTTGCTGTTTGTTGAGTTATTTGGTTAAATAGGAATAATGTATTAAATCGTAATCTTCAAAGAATTTAAAATTTTCTCTTTAGATTCTTGGAACTAAAATCTGTAGCTTGTATTTCTACATCTTGTAATTACTTTGTTTTTTAATTAACGTCATAAATATATAAAATAAAAAGAAGTAAGAAAAATTGGGGACATAGGATCTAACTCAATAAAATCAAAAAACAATGTAAATAATACAATTTAAAAGAAGAGTAAAATGATAGAACAGATTTAAAATCAATGATAACCACACATACCACATGCACAATCTAGCGTACCCACTTACAAGAATGAAACCAAATTATAAAATAAATAAATAAATAAATAAATATATATATATATATATATATATATATATATATATATATATATATATATATATATATATATATATATATATATATATATATATATATATATATATATATATATATATATATATATATATATATATATATATATGATGTGCGGGTTGACTAACATATATATATATATATATATATATATATATATATATATATATATATATATATATATATATATATATATATATATATATATATATATATATATATATATATATATATATATATATATATATATATATATATATATATGATGTGCGGGTTGACTAACATATATATATATATATATATATATATATATATATATATATATATATATATATATATATATATATATATATATATATATATATATATATATATATATATATATATATATATATATATATGATGTGCGGGTTGACTAACATTGAATTCACATTATAAAAATGGTTAAGAAATTGACGGCCAACACGGTAACAAAATCATTAGCCAAAAACTTATTCACATTAAGTAATAAATCTATTTTTGATTAATCAAAACCGAAACACAAATTTAAAAACTTATTCACATTAAGTAATAAATCTATTTTTGATTAATCAAAACCGAAACACAAATTTGAGGATGAAGATGACCCATCACACAAAACAGTATCGGACAAACAAATATCATATTCGTTTAAAAACAGAAGAAGACAAACCAACCCATTTGAGAAGGTGACGAGAGAAACAATCACCCAGAAATTTTAAAATGTAAAAAATAGAAAATAAATTTGACTGCCAACACAAAATCAGAACCACAATCCAATCGTTTACTCTAAAATATTAAAAAAGTTATTTTAAACATTTTTTGTTTTCACTACAAATTTTTTAAATAATAAAATTAAAAAAAAAATAGAGAAGTTGTTTTGAATAACTTAAAAAAATGTTTATTATAAAAGTTTGTGATTTTTGTTATGTTAAAAATCTCTAGTAATTAATATCAAAATTGATGAATATTAAAAAAATATTTAACAAAAAAATTTTAAAAACATTTTCCAAAATTTTGATGTAAATTCTCGTAAAAAGAAATTTTAAAAATACTTTAAAATTACACAAAAAAACAGACTCAAGAATATTAATAATCTTTTATAAAACTCGACTCATAATATAGGAACCAAAAGGGACATTTTAACTTAATTTTACGAATCTCATTTTAAGAACTAACAAGTGTCTTAATAGAAAAAGATATAACATATTTTAATTGTGAAAGCCATTGTTGAACTTTTACTTAATTTGGTTAGTAGAAGCCTAAGAGCAACACGTCCCTTGAGTAAAATAAATATTCAAGTTATCACAATCAAGAAAATCTAAATATGCAAGAAAACTGAAGTTAGTAGTTCTTACCTAACAGTTACTTCAACTAAAAGAAAAATCATAAGTTTGTCAAAAATGATAATACCTATTAATTAATTTACTACTTTTAACTTGTAATGTACCTTGTAACTTATATCCTTTTTCTTTATGTAGTTGCTTTACATTAGGTCTCGGGTCAGTATCTAACCAACCTTTGGTATGGGTTTTTGGCTTCATATACACTTATATTCTTTATGTGAATATTTTACCCCTACAAGTTACCTATGTTGACAATTATATCTTTGCATAAATAGTTAAATATTATAAAAAAAATCTTTTATTTCTCTTTCAAGGCAAGTGTGAGTAGAGAGAACTTCATTCACAATATATATCTACTATTGCAAAATATATTTTTGATAACACCATATTTACAGGAGTAATAACTCATTTTAACGTGTTTGAATTTATTTTTATTTTATTAAAAGACATTTCATCATAGAATATTAATAACAATTGTGGCGATAGATGACATGTTACATACTTCACATCTCAGTACTAACAATTTTTTATTTTTTCATTAGAAAAAGGGTGTCCTTATACTCTTATAAATATATTAAAGTTAAAAGATTTATCACCACGGTTAGTACCAAAAACCCTTGTGAATAGTATTTACATTTTATTACAGTTTTTCTTAATAACCGTGGTGATAAATATTACATATATATAAGTGAAGTTATCAAGCTTCGGCAAAGAATAGTCGTCTCTCAATACACAATCCTGATATCTCTCTCTTTCACATGCAGCGAACTCGTCTCTCTTCTTCTTCCATAAAACTTGTCTTTCTTCTTCTTCATACTAAAAGGTAATCAAGTTCAACATTATTTCTTCTTTATCTTTCTTATTCTTCTTCTTCTTCTTCTTCTAAAAGGTAATCATGTTATTCATACGCTCTCTGTAATACCCTAGTTTTTACCCCTAAGATTCCACATATCATTTGCATCCTGCATCACAAGCAAGATCACCTAACACCTTTGTTTGTTTTTCTTTGTTTTCTTTTATTTGATTGCTCATGTTTAATAACCCTAATCAAAATACCAAAAATATATTTGTTTTGTTTACTAACTCATTTTCCAGGAGGAGGTTTGGAATCAAGGACACCAATCAACAGTTCCTCAGCTTGAATGAAATTCATCTGAAAAAAGTTAAAGTCGATATGCAAACAGTTCAAAATCATTTGATAAAGAGTTTTCCAAGATTTGATTGTTTATTACTCAAGAGACTCTAAGGTTCGTGTGTTTATTTCCATGTCTTCTTTGACAAGTCAAAAGAATCGAGCCAGGGCCAAGACAACACAATAAAAATCCATTTTCTCACTTTTTCAACGTGTTCATCGATTAACACTATATGGTTAATCTATTAACCAATGCGTTTTTTTGTGAAAATGAGCCAAATTCAAATTCTGTTGTATTTTGGCACCAAAATTCACTTGTTTCATCATGAGAGTATTCTAGATCACCTTATTTTAATTTCCCTACCTCATCATAATTAATTCCCATCATACACCCTCATTAATCACCACTTGATCTTGACTTTTCCTTCAAATTCCAAGCCTATATCAAGTTCCAAACCACCAAAATTCCCAAGTCTAAATTCTATAAATAGAGGTCTCATTTCATTCATTCTTCAAGCTTTTGAGAGTCAAATTTACCTTGTCAAAATTCCTTATCATTCTCTCAATTTCCTTCAACCACCAAATTCACTAAAGCTCTTTCTTCTATTAAAAGTTAGTAAGCTTTTCATTGAAGCTTACTAACATTTAAGCTAAAACGTTCATCGAAACACTTCTTCATCATCAAATTATGTAGATCAAGACTTTGGAGTGTGGTTCTTGAAGTTGATTTGAAGCATTTTTAGATTTTGAATTGGTAAACCCTTGTTCCACCATTGTTGTGCTTGATTCATCTTCCACAATATGATCTATGGTTAATTCTTGTTGCTTGATCTTTGGATCTTGCAAATTATGTTTTATTGGTGTTATTTAGTGTTGTTTTGCTTAAATTTTCGTGCACAATTGCATCCTTGGTCATGAGGTGTTTGAAGAAATGATTGATCAAGGATTTTGTAATTTGTCAAACTGTATTTCACTTTTGTAACAGTGTTAATTGATTAACCATCTACTGTTAATCGATTAACCAATTGAAATTGTGCACAGGATTTTCATTTTTGATGTGTTAATCGATTAACACTAGTAGGTTAATCGATTAACACAGTGGCAGTAGCTGTTTTTGGCCTTGTTTTAGGACTATTTTGGTTTCTTTTCTTCCTTCTTCCATTTCCTTTTGTTTTGCCTTGAATTTTGATGTTTGTTGATCAAATTTCTTTTTAAATTCCATGGACTTTGGGTGTTGATGAGGATTAATGCCTTTAATCCACCAAGAAGAGTGATGAAACTTTAAGATGGAATGATCCAAATGTTGTAATTCAATTTGGTTTCCCTTCTCCCCTCTTCTCTCTCTTTTCTTTTGATCAATGAAAATCTTCAATATCATTGGAACTTGTTTCAAGTTCTTGATGAAGATGAGATCGTTACCTATTTTTTTCGTCTGGTATTGCTTTCGGAGGATGATCTACATATCGTCTCTCTAGCATACATTACCACAAACATTATTTTTGATCGGCCTTAGATAGTCGTGACTTCTACATAAGTCTGATTAGGATTGCTTAATATAGCGCTAAAGTGTCCCTAAATCAGAACTAAGTCAATTTTGTAAGCAAGATGTTATTCTCCTATTCTCCATAGTGTAGTTTGAAATAATTGGATCTTTTGCTACCCGTAGGGGTTAGTTGGCATACTCGTTGATTTTATCTGAGTTGAAGCCATCCCTATGGTAATGTATGAGACCATGTTTTCATTCTTATGGATGACTAGTCGAGTATTCTCCATAATTTGAAAACTTGCGCTTCATGAAAATTGATAATACTATTATGTTTATTATACTAACCATATTATTGTACTAATTTTGTTTATGTTTCCTTCTCGCTCCCTATCTCTTTACTTTTACGCTTTTATTTTTTATCATATCATATCATGTTATTGTTTATGCTTCCTCTCTTTTTCCTTTGTCCATTTGGACCATATTTTGTTCAAAAAGCATTAATAAAGGATTAAACCTCTAAAAGCTCGGTTCTCTTAAATCTTGTGGTTATGCTTAAGGATGGACCTAGACCTTGTACTTCTTGGATTATTCTTGGACTTGGACTTAGAATTAGGTATCCTTCCCTATGCTTGGATTATTATGGATTTGAGATCTTGGCCTTTATTTGACTTTTGCTCATTGGCTTATGCTCAAGGTGGAAGAAATTCTTACTTGACTTGCTATGGAGTTTGCTATCTTTTGATTAGATCTTATCTCTCGCTCTTATTTTACTTTCTAGGTTAGTCACTTTTTCTCCACCCCTTCTTCAATTTTCAAAATCTTCTCCCTTTTTCAAAATTTTATTGTTTTCAAAGTTAAACCTCTTTCATAATAAACCTTGACTTCGGTCAAATGATTTTCAAACTTTATTTTCTTTAATAAATGTCAATCAATGTTAATCATATTTTAACTAATTTCAAAAAGACATAAAAAATATAAAAACTCATTCAAACTTTTTGTGCCTTTGTGCACTTTTTCTTTTAAGACTTTTTATAAAGTTTAGATATGAGTCATTTTTATAGTTGATATGTAATTCTCCTATTCCTCATAATATTTAAGATATTGACATTTTCCACTTAGATGTTAAGTGATAGACTTGTTGATTTTTAATCCAAGCAAAATCCTCCATCTTTAGGTAATGCAAATGTTGTCTTATACTTGTGGGCGACTAGTCGTAGTTTTCTCCTTAAAATGACGACTTGTCTTTACATTTAAAAATCAATCCAAATAAATCTATTTTGTTATTTGTACCACGAACTACAAGATTTTGATCCTACATTGCACTTTGTGAGTACGTAGGCATGAGGCGATAAGTCTCTCCAAACACAAAAATATTAAAAAATAATTCTCTTCTCATCTCCCCAATCTCTTTTCAAACAAACCTTTTTAAACCAAAAAGTGTAGATATTTTAAAGGGCTTCTATAAAGTACTATAGACGTTTTTGGTGCTAACACCTTCACTTAGCGTAACCAACCTCATTACCCATTCTCTGTTTGTTCTTGTTTTAGAATTCTTTAGGTTTTGCTCACTCTTTTTCTTTTCCTTTTGGATAAAATAAAAGTGCGGTGACAACTCTTACATTTTTTTAGTTAAGTTCGTCAATAGCTTACACTTACAAATTTTTCCGCTACACTCTCTTTTGTTTTTGTATATGTTCTAATATGCATCACTTTTGAATAACTTTCAAGGTACGTCATTTCTCGACATATTCATTAAATTTGATGTTACAAAAGGTTTTCATTTGACATGCTATTTTTTGATTTCGGTTTCATATGATTTTTGTTTTTTTGGGCTGTCTCTACTTGGGTATTTGTTTTTGAAATGTTCAATTTGTGTTTAATAGATCAAAATATAATATAAATGAGAAAGCAGATACCATATATATATATATATATATGTGTGTGTGTGTGTGTGTGTGTGTGTGTGTGTGTGTGTGTGTGTGTGTGTGTGTGTGTGTGTGTGTGTGTTTTCTAAGTATGGATGTGTTCTTCTTAAAAATAGATTTCAAACTTTCCAAATCTCGTTTCTGTTTCTGTTTAATATATTGTTTGTAGGATTACAATGTCATGCTAGTTTATATTTCCAAATCTAGTTAACATGTTGTTTGTAAGATTACAATGTCATGGTAGTTTATGTTACCAAATCTAGTTAACATGTTATTTGTAGGATTACAATGTCATGCTAGTTTATGTTACCAAATTTGGTTAGCATGTTGTTTGTAGGATTACAATGTCATGTTAATATATTTTGACTTGCAGGTAAGGTAAATAAAAAAAATTAACTCAAGAAAGCACATACAATGATTTTATTATAAAATATGTGGACTCCGTGATTATCTAAAAATTAAGTTGAATTTATTATCATGCATTCATTTAAATTGATTTAGAAAATGATATTCTAAAAATAAAGTTATATTTGAAAACAAACTTAGATCAATCAATATTTTTTTTAATTGCATGTATTTTGTATCTCTCACTCTTTAACATATAGAATTTGATTCAATGCCCTATGTTATTCAAAATAATTTTCCTACTCTTCTAGTTTATATTACAAATCATCAAGTTTGTTGAAAAATTCGGATTCGTCGTCATCGTTGTCATCATAATTATCATCACAATTAATTAAAATAATGATGATGATGATAACTCTGAATTAATCAACAAATTGATACTTTTCAAAATAAACTAGAAGAGGAGGAATCATTGCTTTGAAAAACTTGGGGCATTGAACAAGATTTTATATGTTAAAGAGCAAGATATGAATTATAAGATGCACGTAATTCAAAAAATAGTGGACCGTCTAAGTTGTTTTTCAAAAATAATTTAATTATTCAGATTATTATTTTTTAAATCAATTTGAATGATTGTATATGTTTATTGAGTGGTAAGAAAAAAACAAACAATCCATATATCTATACCTATATATAAAGGGAACACTAAATTTTGGTATGACCTATTTTTATTCCATAATTACCCTTTACTTACTCTATATTTTACAATTCAAAGAATTAGTTTAAGTAACTTCCACATCTAATAACCACCTAAAGGTTATTGTGGAAGAGATAAACATACAATAACTAACTGAAAGTTATAAAAAAGAGAAAGATAATAGCATAAATGTCATAAAGCAAAGCAAAGATCCAATGGACAATTTTCTCTCTAGATTAAACACAACCAGTTTTTACAAATGAAAATTTATAAGAGCGCTCATGTTGCCAAGGTTTATGGAACTGCCAATTCTTCTCACATCTCTTTTTTTTTTCTCCTTTTTTTTTTGTCTTCCATATTATGATTGCAATCTCTATCATCATTTTCGTTCTTCTTATGTCATGGTATTTTAATTGATTGTTTTGATGTTGAAAGTTGTATATGTTTGTTCCATTTAGTTTCAAATATGTCTTATATTTTTGTACTTTTAATTTATTGACTTATTCTTTTTATTATGTACAATTTTTGTGACTGTGAATGCTATTCAAGTCGAGAGAGAAAGAGTCAAAGAGAAAGTTGTCTTTGTAGAGAAATTTCCTCAACAATCCTTTTTAAATTTGATTTTGTATCTTTTCAATTTTACTATTATTATTGATTTGTCTTAAAGAGGAGAGAGATTAGGAAAATGAGATAAAAATAATGAACTGTGATCAAATAATGAAACAGGGTGAAGATAAAAATGAGTTTAAATTTATTTGGATTATGAGTAAAATGGAAAGTATTATATAAGAAGGAAGTGAGGGAGCACATATATCTAAAACAATCATGGGAATGCTATCACATAGAAATGCTACCACGTAGACAAGTTAATGACACAATTTTGAAAAAGGCAGAGCCATAAGATACTTTTTTAAATGTAGTGACATAATTTTTCAAGTTGGGAGAGACACTCATCCTAAAACCAATTTGTTCATGTAAAATACTATTCAACTATGTATTTATCATATTTTTTGTTTGCTTTCAGCTTTGTATATTTAAGTGAAATGAGAGAGAGTTTAACAAAGATACAGGAATGGATAGCGTTACAAATTATTTTGCCAAAAAATAATTGTAATGGAACACTTGACATCTTATTTCACTCCACAAATATATATATTTTTAATTTTAGTGGAGATTAATTGTGTACTTTTTGGTGTACAAAAATTTAAAATTTGTTTCAATGTGTTGATTTTCTTTTTAAGTTTCCACAATCATGTGTTTGCAACAATTATTCTTAAAATATATATATCTATCTTTATAACAATTTATAAATTAATAGATTTTTTTTTTGTTTTTTATTAAATAAATAAATATGGCCTCCATTTCCATTTCAACTACCCATTAAAAACTAATTACAAAATTTAGTTATTGAATCAAACTAAATCACTTATTTTAAATACTGGCTTGATGCTTATAGTTATAATTTATAAGTTTGATGTCACTAATGCCTCTAATATGTTGAAAATGTGTTTATTTATTTTAATGATGTTCATGCTAATTTAAATCTGCATTATGAATATTCAAAGTAATTGTAAAATTTTCAATAAATAATTTTGATATCTTACACGTTTTAGAATAATAAAAAAATATACAGGCAATTTTTTTATTGAAAAAAGTTATTAAAATTAAACATACTTTGATTGGTATAGGGCTAGGTTCACAAGATATTAGTTTTGTCACGAATTAGCATATGACATTTGAAGAGCCGTAGTCTCAATTAAACAATCACGGATATTATGATCAGTTTTTAGAAATCCTTTATCCTCAACTGATCTTTAAAATGTATTAAACGAATTGTCATTATTTGTAAGAAAATATTTCTAACTAGTTGAACCTTTGACATGAGATAACAATAATCAGAATGAAAACTTCTCTCCCTTTGAAGGTTATACTATATAGACTCTTCCGATAAAGGAGTGATTTTTCCATAACGTATGCGCACTAAAAAAAACATGCGCACATTTTAAAACTCCTTGAGGATATCTAAAAACATTATTTTAATCCTAAGTATGATAAAAACATCATAAAAAATATACACACGTTTATTTTTCTATGTTGTGCGCATCTGAATGCTAGTATTTTATAATAAACTCACGTATACATACCACCACAGTTGAAATATATAAATGTTGTGAAATGTTAAAATTATTCGCGCTTTAGTTAAATTGTTGTTGGTAGATTTCAAACCCATGACACACACACACACGCGCGCGTGCACACATACACACACACACACACACACACACACACACACACACACACACACACATATATATATATATATATATATATATATATATATCACAATGGTAATATAATCGTTGTGATAGGTAGCATGCTACCTACTTTATCATTACGGTCAGACGTCGGTGGTGGAAAGCAGCATACTTACAATCACACTCTACCTAACCACAATTGGTGAACCATTATGGTATCCCTTTTCCAAACATGGTGAAAGGATTTTTACGTACTGTCGCAACTGCGAAAAAACAACCGGCGGAAACAAATAAAAGAGTTGCCATCGAACGTTATTTATCCCAAAGGAGGGAAAGGAAACGATTGAAGAAAACCTAAAAGAAAGGAGAAGACAAGGTCATCACAACAAAATCATGGGTTCAGGAGTCGGTTACGCAAGGGGAAGGTATGAGCACCCCTCGCGTCCGTTGTACTCAATAGGATCCACGATTGTTATCTAATCAAAAGGTGAGTTATCTAAAAGCTACTTCTAAATGAAAATGAAAACGGGAAAAGAAAAAGAAAAAGGAGACTCAATAGGACATTGTCGCTCTATGCCTATGTATTCCCTCGTGCAATGGGAAAGTCAGAGCCAACATAGTTCGGAAGACTACGGGTGATGAGGGAAGGTTGCTCGCCAAGACATCGTCGTCTTGTGCCTATGTATCCTCATCTGGTATGAGAAATCAAAGCAGCCGTAATTTAGCTAACTAAACCACAGGTTTCTTATGTGTTTTTTATGAGCGATGTTAAGTTCTCATTCCAGCAGTTAGGGTCGATGCCTATTTGCGGTAGAACAGAAAAGTAACGTACCCTTTCTGAAAATGGCTTGACAAACAATCCCGAAGGATGAAAAAGATTTGAAGTTTGTTTGTGAGTTTTAAAGAAGTGAATGGATTTGATTTGGGATTTAAATTACACTAAATTCTATGATACATGAGTGAATGTGTCGCATATCGCCCCCAAATATAACGTACACTAAACACTCTAGACAAGTAAGGAGAGACCCCTCACTCATCATTTGCCATATACTTAAGGCTCGTGGCACATAATGTTAATCGTATTTATTAAGTGTTTTGGAGTGGTTTTGAGATGAGAAGAAGAAAAAGACGCACAAAAGGTCTAAAGGGAAACTTGGTCATAATGTTGTCATCCAAAATGACCCTAAGGTCGGGATGCGGAAGGAAATTCTATCCTAATGTTAGCATGCAAAAGATGGACCTAAGGTTGAGGTTAAAAGGGACTAACCTAATGTTATCATGCATGGATTAAAATCCTAATGTCTTTCCTACTCCAAGCTTAATCAAAAATTAAGTTGGACTAGGAGGCCTTAAGGGAGCATGCAAAGACAAGGCAAAAAACAAGAAAAACAAGGCAAAAACAGCAGCTACAACAATGCTTCCTGCACAAAACATCAATAAAATCCAGCACACCAGTAAAATAGCCTATAACAGCACATGCATTCAGGTAGAAACAAGTGTAAAAAGCAGCAGGCAACATGGATGCACAATTAACAGTATGTCAAAGTCCATAACAACAGGTGTAAAAAGTGCAGGCAACAAGTATACATGAACACTTAAAGCAACACCTCAAGCAAGCAACGATCATCAATGAGCATACATAACAAACCAAAACAAGCATCAAAAGTGTAAGCATCCAAGACTAAGCAACAATTGGCATTTGATCAAGTAATTCAAGAACCAAATATGGTCATGCAATCACAATTCAAGAAATGCATATGACAATGTGCAGACCTAATATGAACATGTATCAAGCAAAGTCAAATGATGAACATGCATTAACTATTAAGCAAAAGCAAACTCCATAAGATTGCACAATTGGATATGCAACAAGAACGTCACACACCTAACATCGATTAACGAATTCGAATGATTAAGCAATTACGGAATCATAAGCATATGATACAAATCCAGCTAGACAAACATCAATGATCAACAATCTACAATGTGCAAATGATTATGCAACATGATCAACAGACCAAGAATGCAACACAATGGTCATAAACATTCATCAACGGAAAACCAAAAGTCGTGTGTCGAAGAAACACAAACATGCTATCAAGAATGATGAAAAAGGTCAAAAACAATCCACATATATGCATCACATCAATCTATGAAGTCTAAGGATGAAAAAGAACTCAAACAAGCTTGAAAATGCAAGAAAAAGGTAATTTGACCCAGTGATAATCGATTACCATATGTGGGTAATCGATTACCCTTTAAAAATTTGCAAAAAATGTGAAAAACAGGCAGTGTAATCGGTTACTCTGATTGTGGTAATCGATTACCACTGAGACAGTGACAAAAATTCAACTTCCAAAAGCACTTTTTAGCAGCAAATGACTTATCTGATCATCCAAATGAACAAGTAATCAATTATGCATGAAAATTAAGTTAAATCACAGCAAGCAAACACCAATTGTATCAAACAAATCACAAGATCAAATATCAAAGCAAGCAATGGATCACATATCAACAACAAACCAAAGATCTACATTGTAACATGCAAGATTAAGCAATATCATAGCTAGATTTAGAAATTGCTAACCAACAAAGTTGATAATTGCTTTGGTAAGTGTTGTTAAACTGCAATTAACAGATCCAAGCAAGAAATCGAAGGATCTATGAAGCTTTAGCAAGAAAACTTGAAGATCCAAGCAAGAACCCACAAAAAAGCAAAAACTCTTCCAAAAGTGATTCTAACAACTTAATTCAAGATCCAAATGAATTACAAAACCAGAATTAAACCAAGGATGATGGTGCAATGAAGGTTTAGCTCAAGGATTCACAAATTGCAATGTGCAATTTGTGAAGCTTTTGGTTATGGAGCTTTTGTGAGGGTTTTGGAATGAGAGAAAAGTTGAGAGAATTGAAGTGAGATGTGTAGAAAATTCAGAAAATGAGTGAGAGTTATGAGAGGTTTGGAGAAAAATGGTTTAAATAATCCCTAGGTTAGGAATTAAAATATGGTTTGGAATATGTATTAGTGTGAGGAATGGAAAATAGGAGTGGGATTAGGAATTGAGTGTTCGAAATTTGGAGGGAAATGATGAAAATTAATCAATTTTAGATCCTTCCAATGATGCACATGTGAAATCAAGGGATGAAAATGATTAGAAATTCTGCAGTGTTGATCATTCAAATATTTGGGAAAAATGCGCTTGAGGTAATCGATTACCCAAATGTGGTAGCTGATTAACACCTTCAAAAATTGCCAATTTTGGCACCATGTGAAGGGAAACTTGCATAATCACCTGTTGCCATTTGTTTTGATCCCCATTAAGCCTTTGAAACTTGTCTTTTGATATTGCATATGTGAAACGCTTGAAATAACCCGTCAATTGCCTGCTGCGTTCAAAATTACATGTTGAAGAATATAATCGAGTGTTCGATTGCTGAGCAAAATAAATGCTGAAGTCTCTGATGCTTTCTGTTATAAAAACTTGCAATAAAAGGAAGCCTTTCCCTGCATCAATCTAGTAAACTCCTTGACCATATTCATATTAGTTGATCCGAAAATGATTTCATCAACATAAATTTGTACCAAAATTAAGGTTTTTCCTTGACGTTTAACGAAGAAGATTGTGTCAACCTTTCCTCTTGAATACCCTTGATCAAGTAGAAATTTGCTAAGATGGTCATACCAAGCCCTATGGGTTTCTTTGAGTCTGTACAAAGTCCGTTTTAGCTTGTAGACATGATCAGGATACACATGGGATTCAAACCCAGGAGGTTGGGCTACATAAACCTCTTCATTGATATATCCATTTAGGAAAGCACTTTTTACATCCATTTGGAATAATTTGAAATTTTTCGCACATGCGTAAGCAAGCAAAAGGCGTATAGCCTCGAGTCGGGCAACCGACGCATAAGTTTCCTCATAGTCGATTCCCTCTTCTTGGTTATACCCTTGTGTAACTAAGTGTGCCTTGTTGCGTGTTATACCTCCATTTTTGTCTAGTTTGTTCCTAAACACTCATTGGGTGCCAATTACTTGATGGCCTCACGAAGGAGGGACAAGGTCTCAAACCTCATTTCTTTTAAACTGATTTAATTCCTCTTACATTGATAAGAACCAATTTTCATCGAGTAATTCCTCTTTAGGGTTTTTAGGCTCAACCTGAGAGACGAAAGCAAAGTGATAACAAAAGTTACTTAGCTTAGATATTGTGGTCACTCCCTTTGAAATGTCACCAAGAATGTTGTCTATATGATGATCTTTAGAAGACTTCCAAGCTGGAGGAAGGTCATCGGTGTTAGTTGGATGATCCTCCTCAATCTCCTCGTGATGGTGATCTTTTTCCTCCTCAACTTTCACTGATTCAAGTTGATCAATTCGTTTTTCAGTGTCTTTGAGTGTGTCTTCAGAAGATACACCTGCACCGTGAAAAGAAATATCTTTTATGACATTTTCGGATAAGTTTCATCAAACGTGACATGAACAGATTCTTCAATGATAAATAACCTCTTAATATATATCCTATAAATTTCACTTGACTGAGAATATCCAAGAAAGATACCTTCATTTGCCTTGGATTCAAATTTACCAAGACTTTCCTTACCATTGTTCAACACAAAACACTTACAACCGAATACATGAAGGTGAGACACATTGGGCTTCCTCCTTTTCAAAAGTTCATACGGAGAAATAGTGTTTTTAGATTTAAACGAGATCCTTGTTTGCTTCCTCTTTTGGCACGTATCACATAAGTGTTATTTTGAGAAATTGATTTTGGATAATCCAATCACTAGATCCTTAGAAACTATATTGTTTAGCAAGTTAAAACGGACATGCGCCAAATGTCTATGCCACAACCATGAGTCTTCACTCATAGTGACGAGACACTTGTCGCTACTCAATGATACTTCACTCAAATCCCACATATACACATTATTTACCCTCAAGCCATTAAACACATCCCCCATTTTATCATTATTTTCAATCATGCAACAATCCTTTGAAAAAGATACTTTGTATCCCTTGTCACATAATCGACTAATGCTTATAAGGTTGTGTTTAAGGCCTTCAACTAGCAATACATCAGAGATAGTAGTAGACGAGGGATTGCCTACACTACCTTTTCCAAGTATTGCTCCTTTGTTGTTGTCTCAATAGGTTACAAATCCCTTATTCTTTTCCAGAAAGTCAATGAAGAGAGATATGTCTCCTGTCATATGTCTTGAGCATCCACTATCGAGAACCCATCTTCTCTCTATAGGCTCAAGACTTTGTAATCATAAAAACAATCAAAGAAAATAGGTACCCAATTGTTTATTGGGTCCTTGGTTGTGAGTGTAAACTTGGTTGCATTTAGGTAACCATTGATAAACCCCTTTAGGAACTAAAAATATCTTAAAGCGACATTTAGCAATGGTATGACCCCTTTTGCAACAATACAAGCAAGTGAGGTTAACCTTTGTATCACTTTTTTTATCTTAACTTTTGATCACATATGTATATTTTTAGTAAGGATTAATCATGCTTTTTCTAAAGTGTGATCTATCAATAGCAAAAGTGATCTTTAGTTCTAAAGCCTTGTCAAGTTTGGCTTTAAGAGACTTAACATCTTTTTACCAAATATGACAAGTATCACACCCAAAGTTTAACCATCTACTCTTTCTTCCTCAACATCTACCTTTGTTACTTCCACTATGGATGCCTTGAGAGCCTTCAGTTCCCTTTCAGAATCAGAGATCTTTTTCTCCAAGTGAGTAAAAATTTGTTTGTTTGAGGCCAAACGTTTAAAGGTTTCCTTAGCCTCATGGTGTAAGGTGTCAAAGGCATGTTGTAATTCAGAATGAGACAATTTATTTGAGTTTTCGTATTTAGCATGTCGTACCTTTTAATTCTTCTTCTTTTGATGAGCAGAGAGACAAAGGCTGACAGACTCTTCTTCGTCACTTGAAATATCATCCACGGATGACTCACTATCGCTTTCCCAAGCGATGTAAACTCTTATAGGCTTACCTTGTTTCTTTTGTGAGCGATTACTTTCCTTTCCTTTATCCTTCTTCATCAATGGACAATCTGGCTTATAGTGTCTGGCTTTTCCATAATTAAAGCATGATCCTCTTGCTTTACTACCCTTATTGCCTTCATTCTTGGAAGACCTTGATTGTCTTCTAAAATTGATGATGTTCTTTTTGGAATTTTGGATACCATTCTTCTTTACATTGCAATTGTATCGCTTCATGAATAGATCCATATCCTCATTCTTTTCTTCATCATCGTCATCACTCGAGTCGTAATCACTTAGCTCTTTTGTAGAGGATTTTGAACAAGAAACTTTTAGAGCTATATACTTCTTTTCCGTAGTTTTGGTCTTTTCTTTCTTTTCCTTTTTCTCAAATTGATCAAGGCTAAGAAGCAGTTGCTCATGTTCTTGGAGCTTTCCAAAAAGAGTTGTAAGGTCCAAAGTGATAAGATCATTTGCTTCCTTTATGGCCATGACCTTTGGTTGCCACTCCCTGGTAAGACATCTTAAAATTTTGTAAGTAGCAACGTCATTGGAATTGTTCTACCAAGTGAATATAGTCTATTGATTAAGTGAGAAAATATCTTTTGCATGCCGACAATGGTTTCCCCTTGCTCCATGCGAAAGAGATGAAACTCTTGAGTCAAAGTGTTGATTCGAGCTAGTTTGACGTAATTAGTTCCCTCATACACAACTTGCAATGAGTCCCACGTAGCTTTAGCAGTCATACAATGTGAAACTTTATAATATTCATTAACTCCCAAGGAGGAGATCAGAATATTTCTAGCCTTCTAGTCGTAGTTGTACCTTTTCTCATCCTCATCATTCCATTGTGCTTCAGGCTTAGGCACAACAACGTTATTTTTATCGTTCATGGTAATTTCCATAGGACCATTCAATATAACTTTTCATACCTTTCTATCAATGGAATTGATACGCACTCGCATACAATCCTTCAAGTAACTATAGTTCTCACCGTTAAAAACAGGTGCTCTATTGTAAGCCCCTTTTGGTTCGTTTTCCATATTCTAAGAAGTTATATGCGAAGCAAAAAAGGAATTGGTTATATTGATACAACTTGTTAGATGATGACAATGATCTAGAACGGGGGTTGAATAGATCACTTATCCTTATGCAGAGTCGGCGCTTATAATAAATTGGTTTTTAAAACTTTTATGCGGAAGTAGTCGAGGAACTACAATCATCTAAACAAACCGTTACCAAAAGGATCAGATATATGCTACGCCTATATAGAATACCGATAAAGATGAGAAATCGAATCAATAGTTTGAACACAAATCAATAAGATTTTGTTCACTCTAAGTTGTTCAATTTCCAATGGTTGTGAAAAAATAAGCCAAATTGAAAAGCAGCTCAAAACGTTTGTATACAAGCAATTTGCCGAACACTTGGTGTGCGAAGCACTCCAAGTAAAATTCACTAAGTAAATATAGTGCTAAGCTTTTCATATTACAATCAAACGGATTGTAATGAGTTTTCTAAATATGTTTCAGCACTATCATAAACCAGAATTTTAGTCAACTAATTTGTTTGCACACAAACTTAAAATTCAGAGATGAAAATAGTAAAAAGAGAGAACACCAATTTGTTGAGGCAGTTCCCTCGTCATCCTCGCTCGGGGTACGTCTGCCCTCAATTCTAAAAATAGAATTGAGACCTGTATATATAACCTATTGCAAATTGTTTTTACAAAAGAAGCAATAGAAATCAAATACTCAATCCTAATCATTGATGTTGAACCTGTGCCTTCTCTTCCCTTGATTAAAGATGAGTCAAGTCCTTCGAATGTGATGAGTAAGCCTCAGATTACGACACCACCTTTAAACAACCCACTGATCTTCAAATCTTTGCCCAGCTGATTTCAAACACCCATAATTCGAACCCAAACTTTCCTTCCATAATCCTCTGGTTAACACTACTAAATTGACATAACCTTTCGTTCTTCAATTACCTTCACTCGGCTGAATCTGTGAAGGAACAATTTGTGCAAAACCCCTAAAATACAAAATTCTTGGAGGACAAAACCCTAAAGGTTTTATTCAAGAAAAGCCCATTGGTTTCTCAACCCAAACCCGATACGCCGATTATATGTTTGGACGTTATCACCTCAATGATGCAGAATGTACAATAAAAATGATTATGTGTATTTGTTGAGAAAATGCAAGAAAGAGGATGAAGATGATGACAACCAAATCAGTGTATATTTTCACTTTTCTTGTTCTATTGTGAATAAAGAGCTAACACAATATATATGCAAAGCTATGACCAAATAACCAACATAACAGACACTTTGAAAGACAAACCTAACAGAAAAATAATGTGAAACGAGCGAATGGTCGACCTAAAGAATATGAGGGTCGACCTGGACTCTCCCGAATACATAATTATGCAAAAAAAACACTCTTTGTGTCGACCAGAACAGGATCGTGCATTGACGCAATGTAACCCAGTTTTGACAAATACAAATGCACGCAGTATGAGTCGACTGGAGGGTCGACGCGAGCTCTCCTGAGAGCAAATCTCAAAAATTCATTATGCATGAGTCGATCTAAGCAAGCTTTGAGTTGACTCAAAGACTCAGAACTTGCAAAAATGCTGATTTTATATGTCTTGCTATTTCTAAGTGCTCCTAATGCATATCTAACTCAACCAACATGATCAAACTCACATAGAACACATATAATGTTTTTTCTATATGAACTAACACATATTTTTTTATAAATGCTTGACACGAGAAAAATAACGAATGCATATGCGACTCGATGATACCGTCCAAAGTACACATTTCTAACTATATATATTTTGACATCATTAAAACAAGTATAGACAAGTATTGAGACACTTTGCCCTCACATGTGTCTACCATGTGATGTTGCTTAAATGCAACACAAAATTAATCTATGCTCCAACAAATATATGCTTATGATAAGTCAACCACATGTATTTCACATAATCAATTAATTGACTACAACCAACACAACCTTACTTAAGTTATTACAACTGTTGATGGCAATCCATCTCATCACTTGCCCATACAAGTCAATCCATAACACCTTTACCACCTCTTGCATATCATTCACAACAAATTGTTTTCATTTTAATTGAACGTTTTTGTTGATTTGAAATCGACAAATAAAATTAACTGTTCATGGAAACACAACTTACATTGCTTTCATTAAAGAAAAATCTCTATCAGTAAAAACCACATGTGGACATAACCACTCCTTACAAAATAATTGATTCAGCTTATTCAATACCCAACAAAAATTCTCAATCTGCTTATATTTCATATAGGAAAATGCAATAGAAAATGTTAATTCGATTGACATCATACCGAAAATTTCAAATATAGGTTGTATATATTTGTTTGTCTTGTAAGTGTTATCCATAATCAATATAATAGAAAAGGATATTCATACGTTTTTGGATGGAACACGACGCTATGTCAAATCAACAACATGTTCTGTTTGTCTCCATCTAAACGCCCAACAAACGCATGATCTTTGAATTTATCAGATAACCCATGAATGTGAAATCCACGATTTACATCAATCTGGTGGGAAAAAAATGAAATACTTAAAACCAGATTATATGTTGCGAGTTATCTAGAAAAACACATATACATACTAGAATACTTAATTGCAAGTTATTTGATAAACACCTATACATACCTGAAAACTTGATTAAAAGTAATTTAGTGAAAGAAAAATATATACCAAAACACTAAAGGCTATGTAATCCGGTAAACTCATGTATGAGTGCAATTTCACCAACTTCTGAAAGGTTAAATGAGAAGAGTGAAAATTGAAGGAAAAATACTAAGTTATTGGTGTGTAAAAAGGATAAAGTAAATATTCTTTTAACAATTATAAGGTGGATGGATAAGTGGAGGAGTGTTGACTAAAATTTTCTCTTTTATGTTTGATTAATTAATAATATATTTGATTAATTAAAAAATGTAATATAAAATATAATTGATACAATTAAATTAAATAATATAAATAGTAGAATACATCTTTTTACAGAACAATTAAGCTCTTTTAATATAATTAAAATGAAAAATTATAATGATTTAAATTTGAATATGTGTATAAAGTTGTTAGAATTAATTTTTTAAAATTTGAAATTAGGTTAATATTGATTGTATTTTTTTATTATTGAATTTTTTGGCATGTATACGAAGTGTTAACAACCACAAAAACTCATGAACACAACTGAGACCACCATCTTTTTTTAATTATTATTGACAAATATATATCATATGGTTTTTAATATTAATCAATGAATATGTTTTTTTTCTAAAAATATTTCAATGTTCTTTTAATTTTATAAAATACACAAATGACTTGTGTATGAGTTTTGCAAAAAGATATATGAGTAAATAAAAGTTTTTTTATTAAAAAAAAGTAAAGTGTAGCATATATGAGAATATTGTGTTAGATGTGTGGTTACACTAGACAAAATGAAATTTGAAATAATAAGATTTGAGAGAATGTTGGGATAGGACCTATATTAGAAAAGATTGTGAAAAATAGGTTTAGATAGTTTAGGCATGTAAAGAGAAGACATGTAGACTATGTTATAAAAAAAGTAGATTAGATAAAAGAGAGTCAAACAATTAGAGGTAGACAAGACCTATAAAAACTATAAGAGAAATTATTAATAAAGATCTTGAAATTAAGAAAATAGATAAAAACATAATAGTGAAATAAGGCTTTGTTGTTGTTGATAATATATTATAATTATTCTTATTTTTATTTGAAAGATATAAAAGAAAATATTAAATTTAACTAAATAATTATTTGCGAAGTATATGTATTGCAACAACTTTTTAAGTGACCTACTTCTAAAAAAATAATGTAAAATTGTGTGAAAAAATTGTATTTAATATAATATAATTGTTCTTATTTTTATGTTGATGTTGATGAAAAAAACACACACTAAATTTAATTAATTCTTTAATGATATATATTTTTTAATGTATAATTTTTTTAACAAATATAGTTTAAAATTTTAAACAAAAAAATATGTACAAAATGGGGGAGGGGATAGACCTGGCAAAAAAAAAAAACAAAAAAAAAACAAAGAACGAAAAAGAAAAAAAAAACAAAAACCAAACTAAAACTACCCCAAAACTAAGAAAAAAACCAAGCGTATTATCAAAACTCAAAGATGGATCAAATCTAAAGTTTGGAAGACCAAATATATCCCTAAAGAACTCCTCTCAAACGAAATAAAATAGGGTATCCCACCATATGAAATACACTATTGCATGTCGATTATTGGCTAAATTATCAGTGCACTTGTTTCAATTATAGTAGATACGCATGTATACCAAGTTTATTTGAAAGTTTTTGCAGTTAAACCATTTATTTCTTAGGTCCCATTATATTAATTATTTGTTATTTATGCATTGAATTACTACTCGTAAGTCATTTTTAATCCAATCATTTTTCCATCTATTAATCTCGACCTTTTTAATAGACGTCATAATCGCATTAATTTAAGCTCTCAATACATTCACATCACTTGAATTGATTAAGAAACCACCTAGAAAGTTACCGTGGCGATCTCTACCTATAGCCCCTCCTGTTGATGTTTTGTCTCTTTAAGATTCATATGTGTTTACTTTCATCCTTTCCTCCATATCACCATAATGATTTTTGGTGAAATCATGTATTTTTCCCTCAATTTGAAGGTTATCAAAGATCTAGTGCTCTTTCCTTTAAATCCTAATCCATCCTTTTGAAAGCAGGAAGTTGGTCATTGTGAAGGCTATTATGTTACTTGTGTGGGTCCGAGCTGAAATAATCATATCTTTGAGTTTGAGATGCCAACCTTGATTAATCACTCATAGTAGATCATTTATCATTTTGGGAAATACTAAGATACCAAAATTCCTAATGATTTACTTCCAAATACCCACTGAAAAAGACACACTAAAAGAATTTATAATTCGTTGTTTCCATATGAAAATGACAAAGAACACACATTTATACAATCATGAAACCATTTTCCCTAAGGTTTTCATCACTAGGAATTTTTATTTGGATGAGTCTGCAAATTATGAAAGATGAAAAAGGGAGGTATGAAATTCTACCATATGAGTTTTTCCCAATTTAAAGCGTTTTGTTCCTTAGAAAGGACATTATGAGCCTCATTCAATGCTAAAATATAGTTGTTTGCATGAATCTAGTCTAACTTATCCTCAAGATACCCCTTTGGAATCTGAATACGAGTGATGCTTAATGCGATTTATGGAAAGTGATTTGTGACTAATTGATGAATAACCCATGCATCCATGTCTACTAGGTCATCCACCTTTGTAGAAAATATATTTTTAGTGTTTATCAGAGTGTTTATGAGCTCACTCGATGACTGTCCCAACTAATTGTCATTATAATAGTTAATATATTCCCCACAAGAATTAACCATCTAGTGTTTTCCATTATTTTTTTAGTAACAATTAAATAAACAAATTTGGCACAATAGTAGAATACCACAACTCTTAAATGAAGGTTCTCACTCTCTCAAAACTAAGGCAATGACTAGTGAATAAAAATTATAAAAGAAAAGAAATAAGAGAGATCTAAGAGACGATGATTAAAAAAAAATGGGTGTGTTCAGAAGTGGGAAAAATATTCTTTTATATTGGAGGAAACGTAGCTCTAAAAAGGCAACAATCTATGAACCTTAGGCGCTTCCTAATTGATTAGAACACCTTCTTAATCAATTAGGTTAATCCTGAATCTTGGACTCCACTTAATCTATTAATAAGCCTTCCTAATTGAGTAGGAGACATTATTCTTCTTCTTCTAATCATATAGATAATTAAGTTTTGCTTCCCTAATTGATTATAAAGCTTCAAAAAATATTAAGTACTTATTATGATTGATTTCTAGAAGTTTTAATAAAAAAGATAGAGATTTCAAAAAGGTTTTAGTGTATGTATGCATCACATTAATAATACAAGACTAACTCTTACTTAATTTAAATTTAATTTATCATATTACAAGATAAAATAATAAGTGCAATATTATATGCATAACTTCACAAGCTCAACTCCTTTTGATTACTTTATTTAAATTCGATTAGCTATTTCAACTATAACTCTAAACAGTTTGATTTGTGCTTTCTTCTTGATTGATGATGCTTGAGATATATATTTTGTATTCATTTATCATCATCAAAGTATTTAGAAATTTTTTACTTGCACAACACATAGAACCGCACATTTTCTCACTCACATATGGAATAATGCTACTATCCAGAAGGTAAGCCTTATGCTAGTTCCTTAAGCGCATAAGAGAGTATAATTATGCAAGAAAAATAATAATAATAATAATAATAATAATAATAATAATAATAATAATAATAATAATAATAATAATAATAATAATAATAATAATAATAATAATAATAATAATAATAATAATAATAATAATAATAATAACATATAAAAGCAATCATTTATTTTTCTTATTTATCACGCGTGCTTTTAACTTGTTTCTACTTGTATGATTTTAAGTTCTTACAACATTAACATGTCCATTCTATCATGTTTAACCTTTTTTGTTGATTGTTGTTTATATATGTTATACTATATGTGTTTAATTGGTTTTTATCTGGATACATAGGTGATAAATTGAAGTGGATTCATAAACAGTTGGTATTGAAATTGTAGATGAAGTGAATTTGAATGTGGTTGATTTGGAGAATGAAACCATTCAAGGTGAAAATGAATTAATAAATTCCAAAAATTATGTTTTACCTAAGTCTAAAAAGGCCAAAACTTTAAGTGCCGGTTGTTGGAATGTGTTTGCTAAAGTTGGGATGGATAAAAGTGGGAATCCATTGGCTAAGTGCAATGGTTGTTCAAAGATTTTTAAGGGTGGCGATGGAATTATGGCACCACGACTTTGAATCGTTATATGAAAAAGTGCATTAAAATTAAACATGTTGATGTAGGTCAAATGATGGTCAACTTACAAGGAAGACTAAAAAATCTTGCAATAGATAAAAAGGTTTCTAGATCGATGTGTGTTGCTGCAATCATTGCACATGATTTACCATATAATTTTGTGGCGTTTCAAAAAATTAGGGTTTGGATGAAATATTTGAACCCTTAATTTTCTCAAATTTCAAGAAATACCTCTAAGGCAGATGTTGATGAAATGTTCAAGACAAAGAAAGAAGCTCTTAAGAAGGAGTTAGCTAATATTCTCTCTAAAATTTCATTAACTTCTAATTTGTGGATAGCTTGTACAAGTGAAGGTTATATTTGCTTGACCGCTCATTATGTTGATTCCAACTGGAATTTGAAGAGTAGGATTCTAAACTTTTGTCATATGCCTTCTCCACATACAGGATCTGAGTTGTCAAAAAAGATTCTTGAATTTTTACCAGATTAGGGAATTGAGAAGAAGATTTGTTCACTCACATTAGATAATGTTTCTGCTAATGATATGATGCAAGCTCACTTGAAAAGACAACTTGTCTTGCAAAACCGGTTTCAATTCATTAGATCATTGATAAAGTTTGTGGTGTTCTCTAGCACAACCGATTTTCAATTTATTATAACCTTTCATCATCAAGTAGCTGCAGTTCTCATCCAACTGCAATTTGAAATGAATGTCAACAGTTCATATTTACTAATGAGGGGAAAATCCGAGGGTAACCAACATTTTATCTCATTAATCCACACGAGATAGAAAACACTTAAGTTCCCTGGGCATGGTAATCGATTCATAACCCGCATACCTAGGGTGTCGTGTAGAGAATAAAGGTAGATCGGTGACAAAAAAGATTTAAATGTGTTTGTCCCTCATAACTTATGCGACATACTTCAAACATTTCAATTTTAAAAATGACTGAGATAAGTCTTCAACAAAGCCGACCGCAACCACTAAAGACTTCCCGATATATGGGATTCCCAACAAGACTTTTGGACAACTATTTTGGGCCGACCATATCTCTTTCGATTTGGCCACCCTATGATAGAACACTTCGGACCAAAACATATCAACTGGTTGCTCAATCGCACTTCTAAAATCTTCTCCTGACCACTAGACTATCAGGTACCTCGGTGCAGGAGATTTATGCCTCAGGCACATCCAACAGTCCTCAGAATTCGACACCTGAAAGATAGCAATGTCGTTATTCCTCTTCCTTATATATGTGGAATGACGTCATTTCATATGATAAGTTTCAAACACAATTTGAATACTTTCTACTCTTTTACATGCAGACTAGAGCGTCAGAGTGTTAACTTTGCAGGTACATGTTACACCCTAATTTTTAGTATATTTATTTTTAATTAAATTAGAATTAATTTTTATTTCATTATTGATGTATTTGGTGGGTTTAATGGTTTTGGAGTTTTATTGGAGAATATAGAGAATTAACGAGAATTTTGTCTATTTTAAATTATTAAAATAATAAAGAAAATAGGAATCTAATGTGTTTTAAAATTGTGTGATTTTGAGATTGAGCATATGTGTGGTGTGTTGAGGTGTGTCCAGAGTTCAATCTCCGTAAATTATAAATACATATTTTAAAACCCATATTTTTTTATCTATTGCTTTAGTGTGTTCTCGAAAGAGTTTGTGGTGTACTAAACGTGAATTTTAAGGTTATTTAAAAAAAATTATGGGATGTGTAAATAATTATACGGTGTATTAAAAACATTTAAAATTTTAAAATCCTTGTGTAAGTTAGATGTAGTTTAACCATGACACAACAAATAGAGATCTTATTAAATCATAATTTAACTAAATTTAACCACAATTGAATTATGAATTTTTTCAAGCCATATATGATATTTCACCATGCCTTTATAAAAATAGTGTTTGCTGTGGAATCATTAATAAATGGATGTACCAAATAAAAAATGTTGCTTGATAAATATACAAATGTCACAAAAAAAGGTAATATTTGTTAAAGGTGCACAAAATTTTCAAATGGTACAACAGTTGGCAATAAACAATAAAGTATTAAAAGAAAATGGAGAAGATCAATAATGTAGTTCATTTATGGCTATTGATGTTTTTAATTAAGTAATAAAGATTAGGTGAATTCTCTTGAACATAAGGTGAGAGTGTGACATCATAATAAAAGTGGGTGATTTCAAAACGAGATTATAAAGTAGATTTATCATGTTTACATATGAATTGCTACGTTATCATATCATGTTCTTAAGGGTTATTTAGATTAAGTTGAAAAATAAAACTACAAGCAGCGCTTGTAGCTCAGTGGATAGAGCGTCTGTTTCCTAAGCAGAAATAAGCGTTGCTATGTTAACGCGTTTCCATGTTGTTTTTGTCTTTCTTTCCACTCATGCTAAGCGTTGCTATGTTAATTTTTTTTCTTTTTTTCCACTCATTTTGACTCATGGTAATATATTCGTTTCTTGAGTTACTAACTTACATCAAATTTAATTTCTTTCGATTTTTCCACTCTTTAATCTTTTTTTGGCTGTCTCAAATTATACATATTCCAGTAAAATTTACATGTTTTAAATTAATACTTTTTATGCCTTTAATCTTAGTTATTGTATTATTTCCTATAAAATTAATTGAAGGATAAATTAATAAAAATATGTATAATTTCTCTTTTGTTAAAAAAATAGAGATTCACTTCCAATTAATTTGTAAAATTTGAAAATAGGATTCCAGAAGGAGCAAAAAAGGGAATTCAAACACTAGGTTCACTTTCGATAAAAGAGGTGTTCCTCATAGAAATGAAGAATACATGAGACAATTTCGACAGCCTCACCAAATAAATTATCGTCCCCCAACAAATGTACCCCAGGGAAAGTGGGTCAAATCCTTGAATTAGAGGGGGAAAATCAGCCGAAATGGAAGGTGGTCGACCCAAAGATAGGATTGCCAAACCAGAAAAGCCACAATGTGTTAAGGGCTCAGTCACACATCCCTCAGAACTACAAGGTAAATAACCCTATGACACATACATAGTGAAGGCGTCACCAAAGAAAGAAAAAGGTTGAACATGAAGCCTTTGCAAAGAAGTGTGAAGCCTATTTGGAGAAATGTGATATGGCTAGGTCAAACACTCTAAAGAAATCTTACACAAGGAAACTGAGTGATGAAGACAAGAAAATAGCCAACCACATATTATCCTTGAGATTTGCACATCCAAGAAAGGGTAGTACCATTGAAAGGGCAAAGACCCCTGAATATACCCCTAAGTTAGAGGAAAAAACCCCTGAATACCCTCCTCAACTAGAGGAGAAGACTTCTGAATACACTCCTCAGCTAGATGATGAGATGGTAGAGGACAAATTTAACACAAAGTTTGAAGATGACCTTCTAATCAAATGTGGCATAGTTTATGTACTCCTTGTAGAATATGATCACATGTCGAAAGTATCATAGATGGAAGAGGATTACATCTAAGATGAAGCGGCAAATCAGAAGCTGTTATGTTATTACGTCATGAAAAATGGTCTTATCGAGTACCAACAAGCCATTTTTTAGAAGCCAAACACTAGGATGATGTATCATCTCAAACCTTTGTTCATAATGGTGAAGGTAGATAATATGGTTGTTAATAAGCCTTTAATGGAGGAGCAACTGTAAATTTAATGCCTCACTCATTATTCAAGAAAATAGGGAAGACAAATGCTGACCTTCGACCCCATGACATGGTCTTGTCAAATTATGAAGGTAAAACCAATCAAATTTTGGGGGTGATTCAGGTCAAACTCTCAGTTGGCTCTACAACTAGGCTAACATTATTTATGATAATTGCATCAAATACAAATTATAATCTCTTGCTTGGATGTGAAAGGATCCATGGCATATGTGTCGTTCCGTTAACCTTGCGCCAAAGGTTTGCCATATGGCGTGAAGATGGTATGATGGAAAACATTAATGTAACACCCTTATAAATCCAACAAATAATTTAGCACATAAATCAATAATTAAATCAAAGTAAATCACCGACAATGGTGTCACATGCTTCATAAAAACATTCTTATCACACATCATGCTCCGTAACACGGGTTTCAAATAATTATAAAATTCATCTTAATAAATCCATATATAATTAAAACTTTGTAGCAGAATCTTAGTATCAACATGACTTTATAATTTTCATCAAAGAACTTCAAGGCCTTTGATCATAATCAAAAATCAACATAAAAAAATCATCGCGTGACAGACTCTTAAAAACATGTTCTTAAATCAATAACGATTTCAGAAAACCAAACGTTCCCAAACCCCGATGTTACATATCAGATCAAGACCCTTTTAATTCACGAAAATAAGATAAATTGAATACAAAGCTAAATCTTCACGCGTCAACAATCTAACCTTGATCACCTGCATGTTACCCATGTAGAGGTAACTTTCAAACAGGCAGGGTGAGTAATCACAAATCATTACAAAAGGTATAAGAAATAAATATAGTAATAACAAAAACAATTATCCATACTTCATATATACTTCACATATCACACACATATTCACACTGTCACTTCATTAAGTCATTTACAACGTCATTACGTCATCAATAAATCTTCATTGTTAAAACATCACTTATGTCATAACATCATCAAAACATTTATTAACTTATAGTTATGCAATGTCACTTAGTATGTAATGCAAAAAAACAAATCATGCATGTGGTACCAACACTTTGATGAACACATGGTCATCTCCCTCTAGAAATCCCCACCATAGGATCGATTCCCACTCGGAACCGGAGCACATCATAAAACACACTCAATCCACACAATGGGATTGAGGCCACCACTTGAACGGAGTCCTAACATCGTCACTGGACAGAAGTCCTAATATCCTCACTGGACCGAAGTCCTAACATTATCATTGGGCCGAAGTCCTAACATATGCTATGAATGCATGATGTAGCACGCCACAATAAACACAACCTCGGCTAGTTAAATTTGCATCATCATTCATGTAATCATCATAGTATATTCCTTATAATTCAGTCACACTCCATCATAGCATCATTATTATAAATACATCATATAATCATTTCACTTCATGTGAGACAACACAACAACAAAAATGAAGAAAAGAAAGACAGAAGAAAAGTAAAATATAAAAAAATGTCAGCTCCTGCTCGCCCGACAAAGCAGGGGCGAAACGCCTTCCCCATACAAAATTCTAGGAGCACCTCTTTTTCATCTTTCCTTCGCCCCTCCTTTCGCTCGACACTTCCTAAGCAAAGTAGCTTCACCCGGTGAAAAATATGACTCGCCCGACGAAAGCGCAAAAACATCAACTCTGCAGTTGTGTTTTCTGCACAGTCCAGATCCCAAAACTCTTGCGGTTCCAATATCGTTCAATCCGAAAGCACACATAATTCACAATATATCACAATACAACAATACTTCATAATAGGCATCATATACATCATCTAATATCACTACAACAACATTTTATCACTTATTTAGTCGTGAATCATCACATTACCATCATATTACTACATTCTCCCTAAAACCCCAAAACCACTTACATACATCTAAACCCTATATCAATTATAATGAAAATTAATACTCCTCATACCTTAAATTCTTAGTTATGATCCTTTTACTTGATTTCTACAGCAATCTAATAGATCCCTAGCCCCTTCTACCTTTTTCCTCAGTGTCGTTTCTCCAAACCACGATCGTTCAGAATGAATTTCTCCACTTCTATTTTCCCTTTTTTCAAACTTGCCCTTAGGACCCCTAATATGCCTTTCCCAACGTATCCTCACTAATACTTCTATAATGACCACCTTGCCCTCGATGTTTCCACTCATTTTATTTTAATGAATAATAATAGTCCAAATAGCATAATCTATATTATTCTATTATCATTAACTCTAGAATAATTCTAATTAACTATTTAATTTCTAAATAATCCTATTATTCCCTTAACTCATCATCACCCCACATCAGACAACAAGAACACACTATGCATAATAATTCACCGAAATTCCCGATAATCACAAATAATTTAACAAATATAAATATCGGGATGTTACAACTCTCCTCCACTTAAAGAATTTTCGCGCTCAAAAATTACTTGAAGAAAACAGAGTCGGATATGACTCCATCATCTGATCTTCACGCTCCCAAGTTCAACTTTCATCAGCTAGTCCACCCCACAACACTTTCACCAAAGCAATGTCCTTACCTCGTAGTTGTTTCATTTCTCGACCATCAATCTGCACCGGCGATGCTTCAACAGTCAGGTTATCTCTCACCTATACATAATCCATTTGTATCACATGCGACAAATCCAAAATGTATTTCATCAAATGAGATACATGAAACACATCATGAAGATTCGCAAGCGACAGCGGTAAAGCAACTCGATAGGCTAATTCTCCTATCCTCTGCATAATCTGATACGGACCAACAAAACACGAATTTAACTTTATAGACTTCAAAGCTCGACCCAGATCAGTTACCGGTGTAACTCTAAAAAATACGTGATCTCCCTCATGGAATTCAAGTGTTTTCCTCCTCCTATCATGATAACTCTTCTGGAGAATCTACGAAGCACTCATCCTCTCTTGGATCATCTTAATCTTCTCGGTTGTCTCCTGCATAATCTCAGGTCCAAGTGAAACACTCTTGCCTGACTCATACCAACATAATAAAGTCATACACCTCCTACCAAACAACACTTTATACGGTGCCATTTCAATACTAGCATGAAAACTAATGTTGTACGTGAACTCAATCAGAAGCAAGTGGCTATCCCAAGATCCTCCTTGGTCTAACACACAAGCCCTCAACAAATCCTCCAAAGACTTGATAGTCCTCTCTGTATGACCATCCGTCTGCGGATGATATGCAGAACTCGTCCTCAACTTAATACCTAAAGCGTCTTGTAAAATTTTCCAGAACCTCAACGTAAATCTCAGGTCTCTATCTCACACAATACTCAAAGGTATCCCATGCAACTTTACAATTTCTTTAATGTACAACTCAGATAACTTTTGCATAGATAAATTCTGCATAGAATAATACTTGGATAGAGCATGTCGATGTAAGGTTGAGAAGGTAACAAAAGAATAATCAAATTTTTTATATATCATTATGAAGTATGCAAGGTGATATATTGAGTGGGTTGTGTAATTTTGCAAAGAAAAGTTAAAATTTGGATGCTCTTGCAAGAGATTATAAACTTTGGGAATTGCATGCGAACATTTGATGTCTGTTTTAAAACACATGATCATAATCAACATTCCTGATTCGTTAATACTAAAGAGATGGGAAAAGTATGTGAAGGATGAGGTAAATGCGTTCAATGCAAATTCGACAAGTCAGCGGGATCCTACATTTGCAACTGTAACACCCTTTTCTACCCCACAATTAAAAGGCACATTTATTCAAAGTCATCAGAGTAAAATGTTAAACTCAACAATAAATCACCTCAAAGGGCGTACATTTATCAAAGCTCAAAATAAGTCAATACCCTGTGTATAACGGGTTTTCTCAAAAGATATCAAAACTTGCTCAAAGGCAGCGGAACTCACAAGGCATATTCCAAAGTTTTCCTTATACGGAAAGGTAATCCAAATTACTCAATAAAACATAGCTCGAATCAAAGACCCAAACCCGATGTTACACTATCAGAGCAAGACCCTCTAAGTTGACCAAAGGCCAACAACTCAAAACTTTAAAAGTCCTCATCAGCATCCGCGGCTAAACCTGGTCATCTGTATGTTACCCATGTGGAGGTAACATTCAAACAGGCAGGCTGAGTAAAACGATTCATAATAATCAATGTATGAAAATCAAAATATAAAATGGCGTCATAGTCATATTCAACATCATCATATTCATCAATAGGCCTCCAAGGCCACAACATCATAAATTATTCCAAATCACTCATAAATGCAAATGCAACTAGACTCAATGCATATGGTACCAATCATCACAGTGCGATGGACACTGGGACATCAACCCTCCATAGATCCTCATCAATAGGATCAATTCTACCAGAGAACCGGAGTAGATCAAAACACTTCACATCCGCACAATGGGATTGAAGCCAAAGTAATTGAGGTCCTGAGCCGAAGTTCGCATGAATGCATGATGCACACGTCACAAATCATCCTCATAATAACATCATAGGTGAATCATCGTTCATCATAATCATCATCATCAAAATCATATCAGCATAGCTCATCATAATAATCATCATCATACATCATGTCATCATAGCTCATCATAATAATCACCATCATACATCATGTCATCATAGCTCATCATAATAATCATCATCGTACATCATGTTATCATAGCTCATCATCATACATCATGTCATCGTAGCTCATCATAATAATCATCATCATCAAAATCATCATCATCATCATAGAATTCACAATCATACTCATGTTAATTCATCATATTATCACATATTAATCACAGAGAATTCATAATTATACTCATGGTAATCATCAAATTATCGCATATTAATCACATGGAATTCCCAGTTATACTCATGCTAATTCATCACAGAAATCATAGAATCAAACATCAAGGCATCACTGCACGCAATCAACATTCACGAAACTATGCTACGTTCGCTGGCATGTTCGCTAGGCGAGTCTAGGGCGATTTTCTTAGTTGTGCAAAGGATTCTTCACTAGGCGAGTCTGGGAACAACATTGTTTGCTGTGTGAAGCATTCTTCGCTAGGCGAACAATGCGATGACATCAAATTCTGCTAGGCACCAGAACTTAATTCAACCTAAAAGTCCACACGATTCACTTTCCCAATGCCCCCAAAACATCCCTAAATCATCCCTAAGGTCTTACAGCCATAAAGGCATAAAACCTACGGTTCATTAGGCCAATCTCATATCATATTCACGCCCTAAATCACAAATTCCTTACAACTACCCTGCAGGCATCAGAGTTACTCACTATCTAATATTCATATCCCTTTAGGGTTAGACAAATGACAAATCATGGTTTTGGCCACGAAGACCTAACTTTCCCTTTTCCCCAATGAATTCTACGATTAGATTCACAATAATAGATTTAGGCCACGAAGGCCAAAGATCACTAATTCTCATATCCACCCTCAAAACCCTTAAACCTTAAATTAACCTTAAATACATTGAAAGTTACACATGGAAAATCATGAAGGTAATACTCCCCATACCTTAATTGTCGATCAAGGTCTTCTCAAATATTTCAGGGAACCTTTCGAAGCTCTTGCCTTAAATCTTCCTCCTTAGAGCTCTGGCCTCAATTTTTTTTCACGGTCTAACAAATGAATCCTAATCTCTTCACAATTTCCTTTTTGTTAAACATAGTCTTGAGCCTCACAATTGGGCTTTCCCCAACTTACCCTCACTAACTCCTCTTAAATATCCAATTTGCCCTTACTCAACTTGTATTTATTTCAATTAATAATAATATTAATATATTTATATAATATATACTATTATTCAAAATAAATAACCCAAATTCCATAATGTTCCAATATTCCACAAAACCACCGAAAATCACCGAAATGCGATTATTCTTATTTAAATCAATTAAATAAATATTCCAATTAAATTTGGGGTGTTACAACTCTCCCCCACTTAAAGGATTTTCGCCCTCGAAAATTACCTCAAGGAAACAGAGTCGGGTACGACTCCCTCATCTGATCCTCACGCTCCCAAGTCCAACTTTCTCTAGCTGGTCCTCCCAAAACTACCTTTACCAAGGCAATCTCTTTACTTCGTAGTTGCTTTACTTCTCATTCATCAATCTGAACAGGCAACGCCTCAACAGTTAGATCATCTTTCATTTGTACATCATCCATCTGAATCACATGCGACAGATCTAGAATGTACTTTCTCAACTGAAACACATGAAACACATCTTGTAAATTCGCAAGCGATGGCTGTAAAGCAATCTGATATGCTACTTCCCCTACCCTCTGCGAAATCTGATACGGACCAACAAAATGCGATGTGAGTTTTCGAGACTTCAAAGTTCGGCCAACACCAGTTATCAGCGTAACTCTCAAAAGCCCGTGATCTACCTCTTAGAATTCAAGTGCTTTCCTCCTCTTATCATGGTAACTTTTCTGACGACTCTGCAATGCTTTCATCTTTTCTTGGATCATCTTGATCTTTTTAGTCGTCTCTTGCACAATCTCATGTCCGAGTACAACACTCTCGCCTGACTCATACCAACACAAAGGAGTCATACACCTCCTACCATACAAAGCCTCATACGGTGCCATTCCGATACTAGAATGATAACTACTATTGTAGGTAAACCCAATCAACGGCAAATGAATATCCCATGATCCACCTTGATCCAACACACAAGCTCTCAGCAAAACCTCTAAAGACTGAATAGTTCTCTCTGTCTGTCCATCCGTCTGTGGATGATAGGCAGAACTCAATCTCAACGTGGTACCCAAAGCGTCTGCAAACTTTCCCAAAACCTCGAGGAAGAACTCAGATCTCTATCAGACATAATACTCGATGGTACCGCATACAACTTCACAACTTCCTCAATATACATCTCAGCTAGCTTCAGCATAGAATGATTAATCCTCATTGGTAAGAAATGAGCTGATCCAGTCAATCTATCCACAATTACCCAAATCGAATCATATCCCTCTCACAGTCTTCGGCAAACCCGACACAAAATCCATGGAAATACTATCCCATTTCCACTATGGAATATTCAACGGTTGCATCAGACCCAACGGTCTCCGTTGTCCAATCTTTGACTCCTGACAAGTCTAACCAGCATACATAAACTCAACCACTTCTTTCTTCACCCCTGGTCATCAAAACAATTTCCCCAAATCCGGGTACCTTTTCATAGCACCGGTATGGATACTCAATCTACTTCGATGTCCTTCCTTAAGAATACTCTTTTTCAACTTAACAATATGTAGAACACAAACTCTATCACGACATCTTATGATACCATTTTCGTTAATCTGAAAATCAGCTCTTCTACTTTGATTCCTCAAATTCAACCGATCTACCAACTCAAATCAGATTTATGACCTTCTCGAATCTCATCAAGAATACCACTAGTAGACTTCAAAATACCAAGCTTAAATCCATAAGAAGTCTCTTCACAAACCAAACTCATATAACGTAATTGCTCAATCAGTTCTAACTCTTTTACCATCATCATCGGTATATGCACAGATTTCCTACTCAGTGCATCAGCTACGATGCTTGCTTTATCCGAATGGTAATTCAAACCAAAATCATAATCCTTTAGAAGTCCCAATCATCTCCTCTACTTCTCATTCAATTCTTTTTGATCAAAGAAATACTTCAAACTCTTATGATCTTTAAACACCTCAAATCTCGAACCAAACAAATAATGCCTCCAAAGCTTCGACACAAACACAACAACAATCAACTCTAAATCATGCGTTAGATAATCCCTCTTATGAACTTTAAGTTGCCTTGAAGCATAAGCTAAAACTTGTTAATGTTGTATTAGCACACCTCCCTATCCCAGTAACGAAGCATCACAATATACAATAAATGGTTCTGCCGGATTCGGCAAAATCAAAACATGAGCTGCTGTCAGCCTCTTCAAAAGCTCTTGAAACTTTCTTCACACTTTGCATCCAAAACAAAATCTTGAACCCTCCTAGTCCATTGCGTCAATGGAAAAGATTACTTGGAAAAATTCTTCAATGAATTTTCGATAATAATCTACCAGCCCAAGAATACTTCTAATCTCAAAAACAGGTTTTGGATCTTCCCATTGCGATGCAGCTTCAACCTTCGACATATCAACCACAATAACCCTACTCGAGATCACATGACTAAGGAACTCACTTCCTTCAACCAAAACTCACACTTTGACAGTTTTGCATACAACTGCTTCTTTTTCAATGCTGATAACATAATTTTCAGACGCTCAGCATGATCTTCTTTACTCTTCGAATATATCAAAATATCATCAATGAACACAACCACAAACTTGTCCAAATAAGGATGGAAAATCCTGTTCATATACTCCATAAATACACATGGTGCATTAGTCACACTAATTGGCATCACGAAATACTCACAATGTTCATACCTTGTTTTAAAAGCAGTCTCCTGGATATCTTCAGCCTTCACACGAATCTGATGATACCCATATCTCAAATCTATATTACTGAACACACTTGCAACAACCAACTAATCCATCAAATCATCAATCCTTGGAAGTGGATACTTATTCTTGATAGTCACCTTGTTCAATTGTCTATAATCCACACACAGCCTCATAGAACCTTCTTTCTTCTTAACTAACAAAATTGGTGCACCCCACAGTAACACACTCAGACAAATGAATCTCTTCTCAAACAAATCTTTAAGTTGACTCTTCAACTCTTTTAATCCCAATGCAGACATGCGATATGGAGCCATCGACATCAGACTAGTTTCCAGGGACTAAGTCGATCGCAAACTCCACTTCACGTTCCGAAGGTAAATCACTTATCTCATTAGGAAAACTTCCAGACAATCACAAATAATTGGCACACCATCAACTTCCCCACGTTATTAATACTCAAAGTTTCCATCAAAATAAACATCTCAGCACCATCCTGCACCGACTCATCAAACAATTCATAAGCACTTAGCTTAACTCAAAACAATTCACTGCACATGACATCTAAGCTTGCAAGACACGTCTATCTCCTCAAACCTGACTCCGTCCACTATCAATAAGAGATTAAGGGTGATAAGTTCCTCAATTTTCCAATAGACAGCCGGAAATCATGATGGGGCATAAACCATTTTTACCAAACTATAAGAGCGTTCATAGACACACTGAGCCACCACTCCACACTTGTAGCATCCTGGAGAAGCACAAGCTTCTCCCCCACTTGTTTCAATCCCTCTTCTGCAGACAAAGGTTAGAAAACAAACGTGTACCGACAGTGTTTTCACACAAATTTCGCATACAAGGGAACAAATAACATTATACAACTTGGCCGGACGGACGGACCTGCTCTGATACCACTAATGTAACACCCTTTTCTACCCCACAATTAAAAGGCACATTTATTCAAAGTCATCAGAGTAAAATGTTAAACTTAACAATAAATCACCTCAAAAGGCGTACGTTTCTCAAAGCTCAAAATAAGTCAATGCTTCGTGTATAACGGGTCTTCCCAAAAGATATCAAAACTTGCTCAAAGGCAGCGGAACTCACAAGGCATATTCCAAAATTTTTCTTATACGAATAGGTAATCAAAATAACTCAATAAAACATAGCTCGACTCAAAGACCCCAACCCGATGTTACAATAACAGATCAAGACCCTCTAAGTTGACCAAAGGCCAACAACTCAAAACTTCAAAAGTTCTCATCGGCATCCACGGCTAAACCTGGTCATCTGCATGTTACCCACGTGGAGGTAACATTCAAACAGGCAGGGCGAGTAAAACGATTCATAATAATCAATGTATGAAAATCAACATATAAAATGGCGTCATAGTCATATTCAACATCATCATATTCACCAATAGGCCTCCAAGGCCACAACATCATAAATTATTCCAAATCACTCATAAATGCAAATACAATAAGACTCAATGCATGTAGTACCAATCATCACAGTGTAATGGACACTGAGGCATCAACCCTCCATAGATCCCCATCAATAGGATTGATTCTACTAGAGAACCGGAGCACATCTAAACACTTCACATCCGCACAATGGGATTGAAGCTAAAGTAATCGAGGTCCTGAACCAAAGTCCGCATGCACATGAATGCATGATGCACACGTCACAAATCATCCTCATAATAACATCATTCATCATCATCATCATCATCAAAATCATATCAGCATAGCTCATCATAATAATAATCATCATACATCATGTCATCATAGCTCATCATAATAATCATTATCATACATCATGTCATCATAGCTCATCATAATAATCATCATCATACATCATGTTATCATAGCTCATCATAATAATCATCATCATACATCATGTCATCGTAGCTCATCATAATAATCATCATCATCAAAATCATCATCATCATCATATACACATCACATAGAATTCACAGTCATACTCATGTTAATTCATCATATTATCACATATTAATCACAGAGAATTCATAATTATACTCATGGTAAGCATCATACTATCGTATATTAATCACATGGAATTCCCAGTTATACTCATGCTAATTCATCACATAAATCACATAATCAAACATCAAGGCATCGCTGCACGCAATCAACATTCGCGAAACTATGCTTCGTTCGCTGGCAATTTCGCTAGGCGAGTCTGGGGCGAGTTTCTTCACTGTGCGAAGGATTCTTCGCTAGGCGAGTCTGGGAACAACATTGTTCACTGTGTGAAGCATTCTTCGCTAGGCGAACAGTGCGATGACAGCAAATTCTCCTACACATCAGAACTTAATTCAACCCAAAAGTCCACACGATTCACTTCCCCAATACCCCCAAAACATCCCAAAATCATCCCTAAGGTCTTACGGTCATAAAGGCACAAAACCTACGGTTCATTAGGCCAATCCCGTATCATATTCACGCCCTAAATCACAAATTCCTTACAACTACCCTGCAGGCATCAAAGTTACTCATTATCTAATATTCTTATCCCTTTAGGGTTAGATAAATGACAAATCATGGTTTTGGCCACGAAGACCTAACTTTCCCTTTTCCCCAATGAATTCCACGGCTATATTCATAATAATAGATTTAGGCCACGAAGGCCAAAGATCACTAATTCTCATATCCACCCTTAAACCTTAAATCGATCTTAAATACATTGAAAGTTACACATGGAAAGTCATGAAGGTAATACTCCCCATACCTTAATTGTCGATCAAGGTCTTCTCAAATATTTCAGGGAACCTTTCAAAGCTCTTACCTCCAATCTTCCTCCTCGGAGCTCTGGCCTCAATTCTTTTCACGGTCTAACAAATGAATCATATTCTCTTCACAATTTTCTTTTTGTTAAACCTAGTCTTGGGCCTCACAATCGGGCTTTTCCCAACTTACCCTCACTAACTCCTCTTAAATATCTAATTTGCCCTTAGTCAATTTGTATTTATTTTAATTAATAATAATATTAATATATTCATATTATATACTATTATTCAAAATAAATAACCCAAATTCCATTAATTTCTAATATTCCACAAAATCACAGAAAATCACCGAAATGCGAATATTCTTATTTATATCAATTAAATAAATATTCCAATTAAGTTTGGGGTGTTACAGCAACAACATGTGTTATGTTTGTTGAGCATTATAAAATAATGGTAAGTGTAACTCTTAAGTGTGGAAGCACAAAATATTTAAGATCCACAATAGAAATGGTTTACAAACATACGGGTGTTTTAAAAGAAATTAGTTGAGGTGAAGTGGTTTCGAACAATGACATTAGTATATTAACATAAGTGAATTTAGACAATCTGCAACGTATTAAGAGGAGAAGTGGCACATATGCATCTACATCGCTACAAGGACAAATGACTAGAAATTTAAAGAGGAAAACTACTATAAGGTGTGGAAATATGGAACAACAGGTCATAATCGGGCGTCGTGTCTATCGCAACTACAAAAAACATCCGGCGGAAAAATAGAAGAGTCGCCACCGAACGTTATTTATCCCAAAAGAGAGGGAAAGGAAGCGATCAAAGAAAACCTAAAAGAACGGGAAAGACAAGGTCGTCGCAACCAAATCTTGAGTTCGGGAGTCGGTTATGCAAGGAGAATATATACCAAATCATGTGAATACAGGGTAGGTAAACGACAAGTAAACACGAAGCATTGCAATCACAAACAATATCAAATATCGAAAACAAAGCAAATATACACAAGTGCAAGTATGTACAAGTATCATTAAAGAAATATTTACAAACGTACTCGAGAATTATTCGAAACTAAAACCGAAAGTTAAGGGTTAGAATTAGTATAAGATTAAAAGAATTAAATTCTAAATAAAAGGTTAATCCTAAGTTAATTCAAAACTAATTTCTAATCTAATCCTAACTTAAAGTTAAATTCTAGGATGAACTAATTTCTAATGCTAATTAAAATCTAGTTCTAATTGAAAGTTAAATCCTAAAATTAAAACTAATACTAATGTTAGTTAAAGTCTAATCTAACTCTAGATTAAAATTAAATTCTAACCCTAATATAATCCTAAATTAATCAAAAATCCTAAGTTAATTCTAAAACTAAATCTAATCCTAATATTAGTAAAACTAATAAAAAATCTAATTTAAATAATTAATTAAAATCTAATTAAAAACTTAATCCTAAGTTAATAATAAAACTAAAGTTAATAAACACATAAACAAAATAAATTCCAAGCTAATCCAAAATTAGAGTTTAAAACATAAATCCTAAAATTAAAATTGATTAATAAAAAAACTTAAATACACTACAATTAAAAATATAGTTAACAAATTAACAAAAAGTAAAAAAATAAATAGAAGAAAGTGGAGCAGAAAGAGAAACGAGGGTGGTGTTCCCAGCAGAAACGTGGTGGGCTTTGTATGCAGTCCCAAGAGTTTGCTTATCCATAGTCAGGGGGTGCGAGCAGAAAGTTGTGTGGGCCTAAAGCCCAAATCAAACTGAAATCAACTTAACCCTAAAAGACACTAACAGCTGCGCCTCTCCCCACTTTTCCCTTCTTCACCCGCCTGGCCTCCACACTTCTCTCTCCATTTTGTTCCTTCTCTTCATCGTCAAGTTCAACAAACTACGCCATGATGCCCTCTCTCCAATCATAATCTCCGTCAGCTGCAAAACAAAACCCACCCCCTCACATCTCCCTCAAAACTCGACGCATTCTCAAACTCTCCCAACCGTAAACCAACGTCAGTTCTTTACAAAAAAAAACAAAAAAAAAACTACGCAAAGACGAAAAAATAGGAGTCGAACCATAAGGGTTTGACTTTATTCACAAAAAAAAACTTACATCAAAATTTCAAAACATAATTAAGGAGAAGAGTTATGACCAACCTGCGAGGCCGTGATTCACTTTGATTATGCAATGGAGAAGCCGGAAACTTAAGTTTTTGCTTCTTCAATTTCTGACTAATCTACGCACTCTTCTTCTACTTCCCTGTCGCCATTGAATTCCTCTTCATTCCAAGTTTTCCCTTAGTTACACCGATGTTGTATTGCGGGGGAGATGAAAAGTATTGATGAAGGTTATTACTGGTGCGAGCTATTTATGATGCTATGAAAGTTTTTTTGTTCAATTATGGTTTTGGGGATGATTGAAAGAATTTTTTGGGGGAGTTTTCAAAAGTCGCTTATGGAGAAAAAAGTAGAAAAAAATTGTTGCCAAAGTCATTTTTTTTCTTCTCTGCCCTTTATGATACAGGTTTTCTTTATGTCGCAGGCTTGTCCAGAAATGGAGGGTACACGAGTCTGTTGCGTGATGATATGCGTGGTCGGTGGTGGCTGTGAATCAAAAAATTTATAAGGCTACAGGTTGTCGCGCGTGGTTAGTGATAGCAGACAGTATTACGGCTGTACAAGTCTATTGGCAAGAGTTGTGGACAAGTCCATACTTTGAATTGTAAGGTATGACTGACTTTGCTGTGATAGAAATCATACATTTACATGAATTAACTTGTTTCTTTTTGAACAACTTTGAACTTCAGTCTTGCTATAAACAACCCTTGATGCAGATTTCTCCTTTTTCAAATTGTGTTTATAAACCAAATTGTGAAAACAATGGCACTTGCTTGTATGATGATAGTAGAAGAACATGTCTTGTTTGTATTCCGTGTTGTGCCAAGTTCACCAATTTTCAATGGTAGCTGAAATTAAAGGCCTAATGACTACATCATTAACGCCCCCCGCAGAAGTTGGCATTTCCTGTCATGTCCATATTAGAAACTCCACTAGGGCTGCATGTTAACATGAGCTCATGGTTAAAGAAAACACTTCAAGACATGGCATAATACAAGTGACTTTGAAGGCATGGCTGATTGGAATTATGAATATCAATGAAGCAATGTTGCGTTTGGGCTTGGCATGAACATTAATACAGGACTTAGCCATGGGATGAGGAAAAGCTCATTGAATGTGAATGTATTTTGATTTTGGAAAGAAAATTCCATGACATTGAAATTTGGATTTTGAATTAAAACTTTGCAATTTTGACAAGAAAATGAGTTTAGAAAAAGATTAAATAGACATTGAGACTAGAAATTGAAAACACATAAATTGGAACAACAAAATCCACAAAAGATCAACAATCCCAATTTTCAACCAATCACTCTGATTCAATTGACCATCTTAGCCAAATGTAACATCAAACTTTGAAGCAAACATCTTTTCTTGAATCTAGTCCTTAGCAACTTGAACTCTTCTTGAATCTGTTTCCATATCCTGATTCCCTATTGAAATGGTCCTGAATTGAATAGCAAACTGAACCTTCACTTCCTGAGCTAGCTTGTACCATGAATGCCAAGATTCCTTTGACATGGAACCCTGACCATCTTCTCTAATTGATGACCATCAACCAACTCACACAAAAGATAAGAAACCCTGAGCCACTTGCATTGGGTGCATACTAATGAAGAAAACAACTTGAGGTGTTGACAACGAACAATACCCTAATTCCTCAGTCTCCACTAAAATCATGATGAAATCTTAGCCTCCTGATGCCTGATAATTCTTGAAGAATGCAAGCCTGATATTTGATGATTTGATTTAGAGAAAAACCCCTGATCCCATGTCTTAGAAGACCAATGCAGAATATGATTATGAACTGTGACCTAATGATGATGCAAATGAACGCGAAACAAAAGCCAGTTAGAAAAAGTGAAGGCAAATTTAGGGGTGCAACAGCTGCCCCTATTCAATCGACTTGGAGCTGGAGGTATGAAAAGCAACCGCTTTTAAACATTCAAGGTACAAGGTGATTGAATACAAAAGAACCCAGAAATTTACAATCTGCGAGGATGGATATAGTGCAAATATTGTCAGCCGAAGATGGACTTAAAAACAACGGGTACCAACCAAAAGTTGGGGATAACCGATACGATAACTGATCAAGAAGATAACAATGGATACTAACCAAAAGTCAGGATCACCGGAGAGTTATATCCGAAAGTTATGAGGAAGAGGCTACTAACCAAAAGTTAGGATCATCCAGAAGCCGACCGAGGGCGAATACATAAACAATAAAGACTACCAACCAAAAGTTGGGACAAGGGTTACTAACCAAGAGTCAGGATCACCAGAACGAAAACTACCAACCAAAAGTTGGGATTGATAATAAGTAAATGGATGGCTACCAAATAAAAGTTGGAATCACCAGAACACTTGTTGAATGCAAACTTACCCGAAAATGAAGCCAACCAACCAAAAGTTGGGATAACAATCCTGTGGGGAATAAAAGAAGACCTACCAACCAAAAGTTGGGATAGTAGCGACTAACCAAAAGTTAGGATCACCAGGAAAGGAGACTACCAACCAAAAGTTGGGATGACGACTCCGCAGGGGAACGAAAGAGGACTATCAACCAAAAGTTGGGATAACATCCACAAAATAATGGACTACCAACCAAAAGTTGGGATAACATCCACAAAACTAAAAAGCTGAGGATTACTAACCAAACGTTGGGGTAACGCACCCGGGATAGGCAGGAAGTAGAATAAACCGATTTACGACCTGAAACAAAAACTCCACTGGTGAAAGAGAAACTTAACCAAACAAACTCTGTTGGGGAATAGAAATAATATAAAAAGCATCTATCAATGATTTTTTTGGGGTCAAGTACCACAGAGTCTCTTGAATTATACCCTCATTTGCTAGAGAGATATCTAGCAACAAAGGTATCAAACTTGCTTAAGCTTCACATGCATATGTTTGAATATGGCGTAATGCTCCATACAAAATGGAAATGCTACACATTTGGGAGGATGTTATGCAAAATTCAAATGCAAAGGAACACCACCAAGAAAAGGTGTTTAGAAGATCAACAAGCAAACTTTGCTGAGGAATATGCCTTGGACGACCTTTGTAAATAGAACTCTTCCGGGAAGAAACCAATGGGACAGATCCTGTTGGGGAACAACACTGAGCTTACCCTGCTGCTGGGGAATAATCCCAACCTTACCCTGATGGGGATAAGTACACATCATTGCTAGTAAGATATTTCTGATCTGAAAATAGTACCCCGTGGAGAGAGTCCTGTTGGGAAAAGATCAATTATCCTGTAAATGACAAATAAACAAGAAGTGTGCCCCATATGTAAAAATGGATATTTTGGTCACCATCCATGACATCACTCAAGTAAATCATTGTTTAAATATGATTAGTAAAGCCCCCAAATTTTTCATATGCAAAGTTTATCAAAAATATCGGACGTCTTTTCGCAAACAAAACAGTAAAAGAAAAAACAAGAAATGGACAACTCTTTGTGGAAAATACTTCATTGATTAAAAGAGCCTGTAAATAGGAAAATTACAACAGATGCAACTCCTGAAAAAAGGAAATTGCGCAAAAAGTACAAATAAAAAAGTATACAAATATCGGCAATGTAGAAACAGACAACCACCATGTGTTGATTCGGGTATGACCTGCATGTCTTTGATGCTTCACCAATGTCCTATCTTCTAAAGAGCCTGATTTTTTTAACCCTCGAGATCTCCAAGAATCCAACTGTGTTCATAGGTAAGACACAAGTTGTAGTCATTTTCTTTTAAATCCCTAACTTTTTCCTGGATCTCCCTTGCGGGTTTTCAATCCACCGGGATGCCCATTTTTGCCAAAGTTTCCTTCTCAGGTTTTCAACTTTGCGGGTTTATTCATTTTTCCTTTTATCCTAACTTTTACCCGAACCTATTCTTTTTATGGTTCGCTGGGATGCCCCATTTTTGCATGGACTTTTCTTTTTATGTCCAGCGAGTCTCTTTTTCAAGCAAAGTATTTTTTGACTATGTCTGCGTTTACAGGGGACGTAAAATCTTCATCGTCCATGGTTGATAGCAATAAGGATCCTCCAGAGAAAACTTTCCTTACTACATATACATCTTCATAATTAGAAGTCTATTTGCCCCTGTGATCTATTTGTGGAGGAAGGATCCTCTTCAACATTAAGTCACCTACCTAGAAATGCTGAGGGCGCACTTTTTGATCAAATGCCTTCTTCATTCTGCTCTGATATAGCCGGCCATGGGCGATAGCTGCCAATCTCTTTTCATCAATCAGACTAAGTTAATTCAACCTAGCTTTTACCCATTCTGCTTCATCAAGCTTCATCTCAGACAATACTCTTAGAGAAGGAAGTTTGACTTCTAATGGTAGAACAACTTCCGTATTGTATACCAGCGAGAAAGGTGTTTCCCCAGTAGATGTATGCACCGAAGTACGATAACCATGTAAAGAAAAGGACAACATCTCATGCCAATCTTTATAAGTCACTGCCATTTTCTGCACGATCCTCTTGATGTTCTTATTTGCTGCCTCAACAACACCATTCATCTTTGGACGATACGAAAAAGAGTTGTGGTGTTCAATTTTAAAATTCTGGCACAATTCTTTCATCATCTTATTATTCAAATTCGATCCATTGTCAATAATGATTCATTCTGGCACTCCATATCGACAGATGATGTCTTTCTTTATAAAGTAAGCAACTAGTTGTCTAGTCACATTGGCGAAGGAAGCTACCTCTAACCACATGATGAAATAATCAATTGCCACCAAGATGAAACGATGCCTATTGGAGGCGGTCGGTTCAATCTTTCCAATCATGTCGATGCCCCCACATTGCAAAGGGCCAAGGAGATGTCAATACATTTAGAGGACTCGGTGGTACATGCATTTTGTTCGCATCAATTTGAGACTTATAGAATTTCCTGGCATACTTAAAACAGTCGGACTCCATGGTCATCCAGTAATACCCTGCTCTCAATAGTTTTCTAGACATCGCATACCCACTAGTATGAGTACCAAAAGAACCTTCGTGGACCTCTTCCATCAGCAAACTTGCTTCACTCTCATCCATACAATGCAGCAACACCCTGTCGAAGTTTCTTTTGTACAACATATCATCCTTGTTCAAGTAAAAATTACTCGACAGCCTCCTTAGAGTCTTCTTGTCTCTACTTGATGCCCCAGGCGGGTATTCTTGAGACTTAAGGAAATGTCTGATGTTGAAATACCAAGGCTTCCCATCCGACGCTTCTTCGATTGAAAATATAAAGGTCGGCCTGTCAAGGCGCATGATAGTAATTGTTGGAGCTCCATTCCAGAAATTCACTTTATACATTGATGATAACGTTGCCAAAGTGTCCGCCATCTAATTTTCAGCCCTCGGTACATGATAAAGTTCAACCCTGTCGGAGAAAGGCAACAATCTCCTTGCATAGTTCTTATAAGGCACCAGGTTGGTTTGATGGGTTTCCCGCTCCCCTTTGATCTGATTGACGACTAAGGCCGAATCACCATACACATCGAGATTCTTGATTCTCAAACCGATAGCTTCTTCTAGACCCATGATGCATGCTTCATATTCAGCTTCATTGTTGGTGCAAGCGAACATTAATCGAGCAGTGGACGGTATGTGAGAACCGTGAGGAGTTGTAATAATTGCCCCGATTACATTGTCGTATGAGTTAATAGCACCGTTGAAAACCAACTTCCACTGAGACCCAATCTCGGGACCCTCGTCAGGTAAAGGCTCGTCACAGTCTTTCATCTTCAAAAACATTATATCTTCATCTAGAAACTCAAATTTCATTGGATGATAATCCTCAATTGGTTACTCTGCAAGATATTCTAACAACACACTTCCTTTAATGGCTTTTTGAGAAACATATTGAATGTCGTACTCTGTCAGAACCATCTGCCATCTAGAAATTCTCCTGGAAAGCGTTTGCTTTTCAAAAACATATTTGATCAGATCCATCTTTGAAATCAACATGGTTGTATGGTTTAACATGTATTGATTCAAGCGTTTAGCTGCCCAATCAAGTGCACAACATGTCTTCTCTAGCATCGAGTATCTTGACTCACAATTTGTGAACTTTTTACTCAGGTAGTAGATAAGGTGCTCTTTTCTACCTGTCTCGTCGTGTTGACCGAGCATACAACCCATTGAATTCTCAAGAACTATCAAATATATAATTAGAGCCCCCCCTGCAATAGAAGGCATCAATATCAGAGGTTCCTGCAAATACTCTTTTATCTTTTTGAAAGCTTTCTGACAATTTTCATTCTAAATAATCGCTTGATCTTTTCTCAACAATTTGAAAATAGGCTCACAAGTAGCTGTATGGTGAGATATAAATCTCGCAATGTAATTCAGTCTTCCAAGGAAACCACAAACTTCTTTCTCTGTTCTCGGCTCGGACATCTCTTGTATAGCTTTTATCTTTGCAAAATCCACCTCAATTCCTCTTTCACTAACAACGAAACCCAACAACTTCCCTGATCTCACCCCGAAGGTGCATTTGTTAGGATTCAACCTCAGCTTGAACTTCCTTAACCTTTCAAACAACTTTAGAAGATTGACCAAATGTCCTTCCTCTATTTGTGACTTCACAATCATGTCATCAACATATACTTCGATCTCATAATGAATCATATCATGAAAGGGAGTCACCATTGCCCACTGATAAGTTGCCCCTGCATTTTTCAATCCGAAAGGCATAACTTTGTAGCAAAACATTCCCGATAGTGTGATAAAAGTAGTTTTCTCCATGTCCTCTATGGCCATTTTGATTTTGTTATACCCAGAGAAGCCATCCATGAAGGAAAACAGAGTATTGAGCAGTGTTATCAACCAAAACATCAATGTGGGGGAGCGGGAAATCATCTTTTGGGCTTGCTCTATTTAGATCTCGATAGTCGACACACATCCTGGCCTTCCCATCTTTCTTAGGCACAAGAACAATATTAGCGACCCATGGAGGGTAATTAGTGACGGCAAGAAAACCAACATCCAACTGCTTTTGGACCTATTCTTTGATCTTGACTGCCATATCAGGTCTGGTTCTTCTCAACTTTTGCTTCACAGGCGGACATTCTTCTCGAAGAGGTAGACAGTGCATCACTATATCGATATCTAACCCTAGCATATCTTCATACGACCAAGCGAAGACATGTCTATACTCACAGAGCATTTCTACCAATCTTCTCTTGACATCGTCTTCCAATGCAGCCCCAACTTTGACTTCTTTCTTGTCGTCTTTAGTGCCCAGATTGACGACTTCAAAGTCCTCTTGATGAGGAAGAATAACCCTTTCCTCTTGTTTCAAAAGTCTGGCCAGCTCTTCGGGTAGGTCACAATCTTCATCAGTCTCTTCTTCGGCTTGATAAATAGGATTATCAAAGTCATACCGAGCCATAGCCAAATCTGAATTGATGGTATTTGAGATGTGAAACCTGCATGATGGATGTTTTATGCTTATTATGATATGCAAACAAACACAAACACATTGTCATTTTTTTGTTTTGTTTTTGTTAAAAATAGATGAAAAGAAAAACAAGGATCAAAATATTTGAATGCAAAAAGGACGTCTTTCATTCATGATAAAAGTTTGAAAATAAACAGAGGGGCCCTACAAGGAAAAGCCACTACGTCTTGGGTAGAACGTATGACCAGACATGATTAAAAATAAAATGAAAATTACTCTTCTAATGTAACTTAGATGGTTTCCTCCATAGCCCAGTTGCAAAGTTTATGTCTGGGGATACATGGATGGATCCAAGCATCCATATCACAATCATTGTCTCCTTCATCATCCTCAACATCATTAATCCTGTCGAAAATAACCCCACCGTTGGTAAACTGAACAGGTCCTCTATACTTAGGAGGATCCTTTGAAGAAAATGGACTATATCCCAGATCGAACTTGTCATGTTTAGCAGGAACATCGAGCACTTGGACCCATTTATGGGAAGACCCAGATTCCACTATAGCACGGGCTTCCTTGAATGTTGACATCGAGACCTCTAGACCTTTAGCTTCTACAGGAGGCTTCTCCAATTTCAAAAGCTTGGCAAAGCATCTCATGGATCTCACCATCCACTTCCGCATACTTAAAGGATGACAGATGACTAGTCATGATGTCCTCCTCTCCACAGACTGTAATAACCTTCCCCTCCACCATATACTTCAATTTCTGATGCAAAGTCGAGGTGACTTCCCCAGCGGACTGTATCCAAGGCCGACCGAGCAAACAACTATAAGAAAGTTGGATGTCCTTGATATAAAAGACTGCATCAAAGATCTTTGGACCCACTTGAATTGGCAACGTGACCTCACCGAATACTAACCTCCTGGTTCCATCAAACGCCCTCACTACCAAATCTATTGGAGTGCAGATTAGGCCTTGAGTATCTAGCTTCATTAGTGTTTTCTTCGGCAGTATATTGAGCGAGGATCCCGTATCAACTAGCACATAGGATAGAACAGCTCCCCTGCATTCCATGGGTATGTGCAGAGCGTGGTTATGGTTTCTTCGTGCAGGAGTCAAGTCCAAACCGGTAAAGCCTAATCCATTACCAGTATTGACGTGAGCCACCACTCCTTCCAATTGATTAACATAAATCTCCTGTGGCATAAATGTCGTATTCAAGATCTTCAACTGGGCATTTCTGTGCGCCTCTGAGCACAACAACAATGATAGGATAAAAATTTTAGAAGGTGTCTGATGCAAGTCATCTACGATCTTGTAATAAGCCTCATGAATTCTTCAGCATCTTTAGTCAAAGAGTCTTTCTCCCCTTGCTGTTGAACCCCTTCTTCTGCCGCAACTTTACCCTTACCCTTGTCGTTCTTTCCAACACTAGTTTCAGGTGGAGAGAAAACTTTGCCACTCCTAGTTATTCCCCTCGATCCAACAATATTGTCAACAGAAGTGCCTCCAAATGATGTCTCCACCAACTCTTATTTTTGTCCGTTTCAAAACACCTCTTCCCCATAGTTCCAAGGAATAGCTTTGGTGTTCTCATAGGGTACTGGTCCTGGCATAGTAATAATAACAGAAGTTGGCCTCCGCGGCGCTAAAATGTTAATTGTCCGGTATGGGATTGAAATCGTTGCGACCTCATCATGCTCATTATTAACTTCCTTCATTTCTTCTTCTCCCACAATCCTGTCGAATTGTAAACTGCCTTCATCAATTAAACTCTGTATATGACTTCTCAAAGCAACACAACCCTCTGGATGCACACCACATTCTACACAACCTTCTAAACAACTCGAAAAAACACCACCCTTTAGCAATCTGTCTTTCACATAGCTCAAAGGCGTCTTCAATTCCGCAACATTAGTTACCAAGTTTAACCTCTCTCCTTCAATAACAACATTGGTTCTAGCCACCCCGTGATTTGGCATCGGGTTCTAATTTACATTTGGGGTCTCATTTGTGAAATTGATTACTTTGGAATCAAGCAGATCCTGCACCTTGTGCTTAAAAGCTTTGCAATTATCAGTATTATGACCCGGAGCACCGGAATGGAAATCACACCTAGCGTTTGCATCATAACCTGGTGGAGGCGTACCAGTGAGTGGCGCCAAAGTCCTCTTCTGAATGAGTTGCAATTGTAATAAGTGTTGTAAAAGCTGCGAGTAAGGCATGTGAGGCGTGTCGAACTGCCTATTGGCCATTCTTCCTCTATCTTGGTAACGGCGAGGCGCAATAGTCTGTTGCTGCAGTACAACTGGAATAGCTATATTGGCAACCTGATGTTGATGTTGATGCTGAGGTTGATATTGACGTTGATGTTGCACTCAGTCTCTACCTTTGTAGGCTGATACAACATTCATATCTACTTCCCTTTTCTTTGGGTTCCCATTATATACTTTCTTCATTCCTCCTGAGAAAGGCCCCACTCTACTATGTATCATTCCTGTCTTTATTCCATTCTCTACTCTTTCCCCTGCCATCATTAAGTCTGAAAAGCTTCCAGACATACACCCGATTAATTTCTCATAGTATGTTCCTGGCAAGGTCTCCATGAACATGTCAATCAATTCACGTTCCACCATTGAGGGCTGAACTCTGGCCGCTAACTCTCACCACCTCTGAGCGTACTCCTTGAATCCCTCATTATTTCTTTGTGATAAATTCTGCAATTGCACCCTATTAGGCGCCAAGTCACTATTGTACTGGTAGTTGAAATTCTAGTAACAGACAGTCGATGTTATATCAGATGTTATGACAACTGCTTCTAAACAGATTATTAAACTTAGCAGTAAACAAGTAACGAAAGCAGTAAAGAACACATGAAATTATTTACCCAGTTCGGTGCAAATCACACCTACTCTGGGGGCTAAAAAGCTAGGGAGGAAATCCACTATAAGCAGTGGTAATTCAGAGCTAAACTACCAATTTGCACTCTTCACATAAGACCTACCCAATGCAATTTCAATCTAACTCTAGACCTGAGTTCCTACTCACTCCATCTCAATCACAGCAGTGATATCAATCAAATAACGAACGGGTTAAAAAAGAAGACACACTTCAAACAAATCTTGATATTTCTTAAAAGCTTCAATCAAGAGACATAGCACTCGTGCTTAACAGCTTAGAGTGACACAACCAAAATACAACTCAAGAAACCACACTAGTCCAATGCAATCATCTAGGTGATAATTGCTTGGCTCACAAGAAAACCTAAGACAAAAAAACGCGTGAAGATGCAAACACACAAACAGAATTCTTCACTCCAACAAATCTCTCTGTCTTCAGTAAGGATTGCCACTCTTCTTTATATGCAGCGCATGGGCCTTAGGCCTAAGTAGCATAAATTAGGTTTAACCAAGTTAATCCAATCTCCACAATTCAAGGTGCTAAAAAATAGGCCATATACATTTCCTTTCATGATCAACACTGAATAGAAAGTTTCCTAAAATATAGCCTGAGATAAATAAGGAACCATAACAGAAAACAAAACAGCGCCCATGCTGGCAGATACCGATGTTACAACATTCAGCTTGACATCCAATAAACGCTGTATTAGCTAACCAAACATATCCTGCAGAACACTACACAAGTATGTCATGATATCAGTCAAGACATCTACACACATAACAATGTTTTACCATAAAATGTAGCCAATCAATCAGATTTGATTTAGCAAATCAAATCTAATCAAATCAATCTCCAAATCTGCAATTGGTCTCAATCTCCAAAACAACAATTGATCTTCTGATATTAAATCCAAATCAAATTCAATCTGATCCATAGAAGATGCAACAAAAACGCCTTTACTCACAAACTAGAATCACGCAGATTCCACAACAGATATGTGCAGCCAGCTTGCACAAAAAGATATGCTCACACATACATTCATACAGAATGTTCTGGACCATGAATGTCAAAACATCTGGTTTGACATCATGAGAAAACCTGTTGCACAACACAAAATGCCACCTGCTAATTCTGACTACAGATGTCACGACATCTTATAGGAAATCTTGTGATTACACTTAGTTTTACCAAATTACTGCCAATCAAGAACTAACAAACTCCCCCTTTGGCAAATTTTGGCTAAAACAAATCACAAGATCAAAACATCATAAAAGAGTACAGCACAGCAGAAAAAAAACTCCAAATCTAGGGAAGTAAAAACAAATAAACTCCCCCTCAACAGATGCACAACAAACCATTCAAATCAGCAAAAAAAAGAAGCCCATAAACACAAACTACCAGCAACCTGTAGAGCACAACCTATCCAAGCACAAGCAACTAGGCTACTACTAAGTTCCAACAAGGAACACAACTAACATCTAACAGGATCAACAACCTGTTAACAACAAAAGAGCAACATCAGCAGCTCATCAGCAGCTACCATCTTCACATCTGCTCAACACACCATCAAAACACACCAGCACAAGGTATACAGTCAGAGCAACAACACAACATATCTTCCACCTGTTTAGGGACATACACCAAGCTGTATATCATACAACTACTTAGCTGTACAACTACTTCTCCCCCTTTTTAGCCACAATTTAAGATCATAAACTAAGGGATTAGCATTGATGAAAATAGTCAAAAACAATTGCTATAAGTCCTCATAAATGCAAATTCCCAACTTGCTTCTTAAATTCTCAAATTGAGTAGCATCTAGAGCTTTTGTAAAAATGTCAGCAAGTTGTAGTTCAGTGACCACATGCTCCGGGGTAATCACTTTGTTTTCCACAAGATCTCTTATGAAGTGATGTCTGATATCAATATGCTTGGTTCTGCTATGCTGAATTGGGTTCTTGGAAATATTGATGGCACTAAGATTGTCACAGTATAATGTCATGACATCCTGAGTGACATTGTATTCAGTTAACATTTGCTTCATCCATACCAGTTGGGAATAGCTGCTACCAGCTTCTATGTATTCAGTTTCAACAGTGGATAAGGAGACACCATTTTGCTTCTTGCTGAACCATGATATGAGGTTGTTCCCTAAGAAGAAACATCCACCAGATGTGCTTTTTCTGTCATCAGCACTCCCAGCCCAATCAACATCATAATACCCAGATAGAATAGGGTCACACCCATGAGAATAAAGCATACCATAATCACAAGTTCCATTCACATGTTTGAGAATCCTCTTGACTTGATTTATGTGACTCACTTTTGGATCTGCTTGATATCTTGCACACACACCAACTGCAAAGGCAATATCAGGTCTACTAGCAGTTAGATATAACAAGCTTCCAATCATGCTTCTATACAGGCTTTGATCAACACTAGTACCACCTTCATCTTTAGATAACTTCAAATGTGTGGGTTCAGGTGTTCTTTTGTGACTAGCATTATCCATGCCAAATTTTTGACTATGTTCTTGGCATATTTACTTTGGAGAGAAAAATGGAATCTTCCATTTGCTTGACTTGCAGCCCAAGAAAGTATGTTAATTCTCCAACAAGGCTCATTTCAAACTCAGATTGCATTTGATTGACAAAATGTTTGACCATCCTATCTGACATCCCACCAAAAACTATGTCATCCACATAGATTTGAGCAATCATGATTTTTCCACCTTCATCCTTCACAAAGAGGGTCTTGTCTATCCCTCCTTTCCTGTATCTATTAATAGTGAGAAACTCAGTCATCCTCTCATACCAAGCTCTAGGAGCTTGCTTCAATCCATAAAGGGCTTTCCTCAATTTGTATACATGATTTGGCAGGTTAGGATCATCAAATCCTTTAGTTTGTTCCATATATACTTCCTCATTCAAGTATCCATTTAGAAAAGCACTTTTCACATTCATCTAGAATAATTTGAACTTCAGAATGCAAGCAACTCCTAACAGTAGCCTTATTGACTCAAGTCTTGCAACAGGTGCAAACGTTTCATCAAAATCAATCCCTTCAACTTGAGTATAACCTTGTGCCACCAGTCTAGCCTTATTTCTAGTTATTATCCTTGTTCATCAGATTTGTTCTTGTAGATCCACTTGGTACCAATGATGTTTGTTCCTTCAGGTCTTGGGACCAATTCCCATACTTTATTCCTTTTGAACTGTTCCAATTCATCTTGCATAACATTGATCCAATATTCATCAGTTAAAGCTTCCTTCACTTTTTTGGTTCAATCTTGGATACAAAACATGAACTTGAGATGATCTCTCTAGATCTAGTAATTACACCACTGTTATCTCCTATGATAATATCTTTAGGATGATCTTTCTGGATTCTGATAGAAGGTCCTTTGTTGAGAGCTTCTGACTCAGAATCTGGAGGTACAACATGAGGATCTTCAGTTTTGACAACAGCATCAGTATGAGTTTCAAGGAATGTCCCAACATCCTCTGTGACATTGGTTTCTTCATGTTGGTCATCAATAATAACATTAATGGATTCCACCAAGACTTTTGTTCTAGAGTTGAATACTCTATATGCTCTGCTATTTGTAGAGTATCCCAGGAATATGCCTTCATCACTTTTGGGGTCCATTTTTCTTCTTTGTTCACGATCTGTCATAATGTAGCATTTGCTTCCAAAAATATGGAAATACTTCACAGTAGGTTTCCTTCCTTTTCACATTTCATACAGAGTGGAGGAGGTTCCCTTTCTCAAGATAACTCTGTTGTGAACATAGCAGGCTGTGTTCATTGCCTCAGCCCAAAAGTGCATAGGTAGTTTCTTTGCATGGATCATAGCTCTAGAAAACTCTAGAAAAATCCATTTTGCTAAGGAGTAATAGGAGAAGAGAATTCATGGCTAATTCCTTCAGATGAGCAGAATTCACCAAACTTGGAATTTTTGAACTCCTTTCCATGATCACTTCTGATTCTGACAACACTACTTTCCTTTTCTCTTTGAAGTCTTGTACAAAGATCTTTGAAAACATCAAACACATCTGATTTTTCTCTGATGAAACTTATCCAGGTGTATCTGGAGTCGTCATCAACAACCACATAAGCATACTTCTTCCCACCAAGACTTTCTACCTGCATTGGTCCCATCAAGTCCATGTGCAACAGTTCCAGAATTTTGGAAGTTGCAAGATGTCCAATCTTTGGATGTGACATCTTGGTTTGCTTGCCAACCTGACATTCACAACATACTTTTCCTTCATCAATTGTTAGCTTTGGAATTCCTCTCACTGCTTCCTTAGATATGACCTTTTCCATCCCTCTTAGATGAAGATGTCTAAGTTTTTGATGCCACAGTTTAACCTCCTTTTCTTCTTTGGCCATAGAACAAATAGTGGAGTTATTTGAGACTTTAGGCTCCCATAAGTAACAATTGTCTTTAGATATATATCCCCTCATGACTTCCTCATTATCTCCATTTGTGACAACACATTCTTCTTTAGTGAATCTGACATTGAATCCTTGATCACATAGCTGAATGATGCTAATAAGGTTTGCAGTCAGTCCTTTCACCAGCAACACATTATCTAGGTCTGGAACTCCAGGACAGTCTAGTTTTCCAACACCTTTAATTTCCCCTTTAGCTCCATCACCAAAGGTCACATAACTAGTGGAATGGGGTTTGATGTCCACCAATAAGTTCTTTATTCCAGTCATATGTTTTGAGCAGCCACTATCAAAATATCAGTCTTCTTTGGCTGATACCCTTAGAGAGGTATGAGCTATTAGAGCAACATCCTTAGCAACCCATTGTTGTTTCTTGATAAAAGTATCCTGTTTGGGTTTGACTTGATGAGTATGGCTGGGAAATCCATACAGCCTGAAGCAAAAAGGCTTTATGTGTCCAAATCTTCCACAATAGTGATACCTCCACCTTTGGAACTTTCTCTTTGTCTGGTTCATGCTTCTATTCCCATGATGTTGAGACATTGGTCTTCACATCCGGTTTGACATATGATCTTTAGGTTTTGACCTTTTGAACCCCAAGGTGGGTCCCTGTTCCCCAACAAACCCTATTCCAGACATGTCTCTTGCTTTCTGACCAACTTGTAGAATTTCTTCTAAAGTGTCAGTTCCATTGTTAAACATCCTAATAGACTTTTACATCTGATCAAGTTCGGAATTCAAGAAATTGACCTCACTGTTGAGTGAGTCTATGGTTGCAAGATGCTCTTTCTTCTCAGCCTTCAACTCCTTTATGAGTTTCTTTTTCTTTTCCCCTTGTTGCCAACTTCTGCACTTCTGATACACAACTTTTTATATGAGGCTGCAAGTTCATAAAAAGTCAGCTCATCTTCACTAGAATCATCATTAGATACACAAACACTAGTTAGTGCAGTGACATGTTTTGCATATTCTTCTTCTGATCCACTCTCAAAATCTCCATCAGACTAGGTGACAGATATACCTTTCTTTTGCTTCTTGAGGTAAGTGGGACATTCAGCTCTAATGTGACCATAGCCTTCACATCCATGGCACTGAATTCCTTTGCCTTGGTTGGAATTTTCTTCAGATTTAACACTTCTGCTAGTGTCAGAGGGGATGTTCTTGACATTAGGTCTGGTCTTCTGATCTATTCTTTTTATAAGTTTGTTGAATTTTCTTCCAAGCATAGCTATAGCTTCTGATAGATTTTCCTCACTTCCACCATTGCCTTCATATGAGTCCTCTTCAGTATTTGATACAAAAGCTATGCTTTTGTTCTTCTTTTCAGCATTTTCACACATTCCCATCTCAAAGGTTTGGAGGGAACCAATGAGTTCATCAACCTTCATGTTGCTGATATCTTGAGCCTCTTCTATAGCAGTAACCTTCATGGCAAATCTCTTGGGCAATGATTTGAGAGTCTTTCTTACAAGTTTTTCTTCAGACATTTTCTCTCCTAAGACTCCTGAGGTATTGGCAATATCAAGAATATTCATGTAGAAATCATGAATGGTCTCATCCTCTTTCATCCATAGATTCTCAAACTTAGTAGTCAATATTTGTAGTCTAGACATCTTGACCTTGGAGGTACCTTCATGAGTTGTTTTGAGAGTATCCCAAACCTCTTTGGCTAGTTCACAGTGATGCACAAGTTTGAAGATATTCTTATCTATCCCATTGAATAGAGCATTCAAGGCCTTAGAATTTCCAAGAGCCAAAGCTTCTTGCTCTTTACTCCACTCTTCTTCAGGTATTAACACAGTTGATCCGTCTTTCTCTGTCTTCACTGGATGTTCCCATCTTGAGTTAGCTGCTCTCCAGGCCTTGCTATCCAGAGATTTCAAGAAGGCTATCATACGAGGTTTCCAGTAGTCATCGTTAGATCCATCCAGAATGGGTGGTCTATTCGCAAATCCTGCATCCTTGTCCATAGATCCATCCAGAAATTACCCTACGAAGGCAGTAAAGAACACATAAAATTGTTTACCCAGTTCGGTGCAAATCACACCTACTCTAGGGGCTACAAAACTAGGGAGGAAATCCACTATAAGCAGTGTTAATTCAGTGCTAAACTACCAGTTTGCACTCTTCACTTAAGACCTACCCAATGCAATTTCAATCTAACTCTAGACCTGAGTTCCCACTCACTCCACCTCAATCACAGCAGTGATATCAATTAAATAACGAACAGATTAAAAAATAAGACACACTTCAAACAAATTTTGATCTTGCTTAAAATATTCAATCAAGAGACATAACACTCGTGCTTAACAGCTTAGAGTGACATAACCAAAATACAACTCAAAAAACCACACTAGTCCAATGCAATCATCTAGGTGATAATTGCTTGGCTCACAAGAAAACCTAAGACAAAAAAACGCGTGAAGATGCAAACACACAAACAGAATTCTTCACTCCAACAAATCTCTCTGTCTTCAGTAAGGATTGCCACTCTTCTTTATATGCAGCGCATGGGCCTTGGGCCTAAGTAGCATAAATTAGGTTTAACCAAGTTAATCCAATCTCCACAATTTAAGGTGCTAAAAAATAGGCCATAGGCACTTTCTTTCATGATCAACACTAAATAGAAAGTTTCATAAAATATAGCCTGAGATAAATAAGGAACCATAACAGAAAATAAAACAGCGCCCATGCTGGCAGATACCGATGTCACAACATTCAGCTTGACATCCAATAAGCTTTATATTAGCTAACCAAACATATCCTGCAGAACACTACACAAGTATGTCATGACATCAATTAAGACATCTACACACATAACAATGTTTTACCATAAAATGCAGCCAATCAATCAGATTTTTATTTAGCAAACCAAATCTAATCAAATCAATCTCCAAATCTGCTATTGATCTCAATCTCCAAAACAACAATTGGTCTTCTGATATTAAATCCAAATCAAATCCAATCTGATCCATAGAAGATGCAACAAAAACGCCTTTACTCACAAACTAGAATCACGCAAATTCCACAACAGATATGTGCAGCCAGCTTGCACAAAAAGATATGCTCACACATACATTCATACAGAATGTTCTGGATCATGAATGTCAAGACATCTAGTTTGACATCATGAGAAAACCTGTTACACAACACAAAATGCCACCTGCTAATTCTGAATACAGATGTCACGATATATTGTAGGACATCTTGTGATTACACTTAGTTTTACCAAAATTCCTGCCAATCAATAACTAAAAGTAGTGACGCACAAATGCTTCTCCCAACTCTCTCCAGCTCCTTATATGTGTCCCCTCAAGAGCCATATACCATTCCAGAGAAGGACCCGACAGACTGTCCTGAAAGAAATGCATCAAAAGTTTCTCATCATCCGAGTACACTGACATTTTCTGAAAATAGGCCCTGAGGTGTACTCTAGGATAAGTTGTCCCTTTGTACTTATCAATATCTGTTAGTTTGAATTTAGGGGGAATCTTAACCCCTGGCATCGGTCCCAAAATCGATATATCGAGTCCCAAATTTTTTTGGTTCTCGAGGCTTTCATCTTCTCTTCAAGCAGTTTGAACATCTTATCAGCTTCTGTGGGGAGACCCATATCCAAGTCCCTCATTGAAAATACATCGTTTTGATCATCTTCTTTCCAGTGGGGACCTGCAGCTCCGTGTGCAGCGCCCACACTCCCTCCAGCACCAGCTATATGAACTCCTCCCTGATGACCTCCGCCTGGAGGGTTAACTATAGCTAGAAAAACGTTGACCTGAGGAATGATGCCATCAACTAGAGGAGGAAAAGTAGTAGTCCCTCCATGTAGAACGCCATTTCTATTTACCCGTGCTATCAGTGGTTGAACCAAAGTCCTCAATTGCTTATGCCCATTGGCCACACCTTGCATCATCTCCATGAACAGTGTCATTCTGTCCCTGACTTCTTGCAACTCTTGTTGTAATTGATCCATGACTCTCCGTTGATTCCCTCTTGTAGAATACCTATAGAAAACTGGATCTTCTATCCTGTTAATTGGTGAAGAAAACCAAACAGAGATAAGATTGAAGGCTCCAAGAACACATGCCATGCAAATGAGAATGATAATGCAAAATGCAAGCATGTATATATGATTCAGGGAGATCTTCCCCTTGATTCTAGTCCCATGAATAAATAGCAAAACAAGAGAATAAAAAGGTAGAATCACAAGTCTTTTCTTTCTCATAAATAAAATGAGAATGGAAGTTAGCGTACACAAAACAAATGACAAGAAATACAACTGCATATAATCCTATGACCCCATCCAACAAGTCTGGTGATGGTCGTGATTTGAGTCAAGAATAAAAGAAAAACTAAAGGAAAACCGTATCAAATAACTCTCTCCAGCCACTGTAATGAGTCTGAACTTCCTTTAGCAACTCCTTTGTGTTTGGGTGTTCAGGCCTTGCAATCAACTCCTGTATGAGCAGGTCTCTCCTGCAGATAACATCTTTCAAGCTTTGAGCATAGTCCTCCCAAGTATCCTCTGCAAAGGCATATTCAAGTCTCGGTTTCTTCAATTCTGCCCTCATCTTGAACTCCTCCAATGTTGATAGGGTTTCTTGTAATTTTTGATCACTTGCATACCAGCGAGATGACTCTATTGAAACTTCTCCATCTTTGACTTTAAGCTGTATCTTCAATCTGTCAATCTGTCTTCGAAGCTCATCTTCCCTTCCTTTGTTAGCAGTTAATGCAGCGTTTCATTGATCATTCAACTTAGATATCTCCAGGTATACCTTATCCAATTCGTTCTTCTTATGCTTAAGGATACTATCAGTACTCTTCAAATCTTGGTCCACTCGTCCTCACACTTGAATATCTCAACTGACTCCTTTTCTATCTTCGCCAAAACTTCTGTCTTCGTCTTTGCTAAGTAAACAACTTCATTCTTGTCACTTTTTAACTGACTAATTTCTTTTTTCAACTATTCATTCTCCTTACGCGATTCTTATTTTTCCGTCCACAGCTTATTGTATCTTTGAATATCAACTGTCGTAGGCTCTTCAGCGACTAAAGGATATAAAGGCTCTCTGACAGGGAAAGGTAACAACACTTTCTCCACCCTCTTCTGGATCCAATCCAAATAAGGGCCATAAGCTCTGCAATCACCTTTACCCAAAGAAAGTTTCCCTCTTCTATGAACTCTTCCCCAAGCTTCCTTTATCTTAGCCAACGTATCAAAATCAGTTGCACCCATGAAGTACAAAGATTCCTGCACTTCTTCTTCCTTTGGGGCCCCCTTCAAGGCATAACCAAACTGTCTGATAGCAAGAGAAGGGTTGTAGTTAATCCCACCTTTTCTTCCTGTTAGAGGTCCATTAGGAAAACTCCCACAACTAAAGATGGTCTCCATACCGAGAAGATCTCAATTAAACCAGATAATATTCTTAGATGTCAAGCCTATAAGCCTTTTTGACCATTCAAACGTATCCCTTGTACCAACAAAAGCTCTGATGCAAGGAAGATGATCCATGAACCACTTGTGGAGAAGTGGTACACAATAAGAAACATTCTTCCCTCTCCTCTTTTCATTTTTGTAATGCACTGAATAATACAAATCCCCTAGAAAAGTGGGTACAGGATTCTTGGAAGCAAAGATGTGAAAAGCGTCCATATCAACAAAATCTGGTATGTTGGGAAACAGAACAATACCATATATGCACAATGCCAAAATAGCATTGAAAACTACCCAGCACCCTTCCATAGCAAAATACTGGGCCTTACCCACCAAGAAAGGCAAAGGAAAACCAGAAGCTCCATTTCTACAGACCACATTACCCACCAATTCATATTTGCTCAAATAAAGAGCGTTGGCTAACTTCTCCAGATCAGGTTCCTCCTCGGAATAAAAAAAAGGCATTTCTTCTAAGACTGGAACTCCCATCAGAAAAACAAACTCCTTCAAAGTAGGAACTAGAACATAATCAGGGAAAGTGAAACATCATAGCTAAGGGTCATAGAACTGCAGCAGAGTGTGGATAACTCCTTGTTCGTAACTTGTGACTTTGTGGATGAAACTCAGAATCTTCCTATAGTCTTTTTTGAAATCTTCAATGACACCAGAACCATCCATTGAAATAAGACCAAATAAAGGTCTTAACTCTAGCAGCGAGAACCTGTAGATGATAGTCTTCTTCAATTCAGGCTCCATGTTGATAGCATATCAGATTACCAGAATCAAAGGGAAAACGAGAACCTGAGATCACACATACATGCAAATGTTAATATGAAAATGCAAATAGGGGATCAAGACATCCAAAACTATTGTGTCGTTGACTGAGTTGAACTAGAACTTCACTCTGATAAGAAACCCAGAATACCATAACACTTAGGACCAAAAATCTGCTTTGACAAAAAACCGGGTCGGTTGAAAGTCAAGGTTTCCTGCAAAACCTTTCCCACTCACAAGTAGGACCTAGTCTCTGAAAAGTTACGGCATCCTATGCAGGTCGTCAGTATCACAGACTCTTAGTTCGAGAAACGATGATACGTTCATCATTTCTAGTTTGGCATCATGGTTAATCAAGGAGGTCTCAACTGACTTCCCAATGAACGGTCTCCAGAGTCATTAGTTTTCAGATCCAACACCCCATCAATTGTCCAAGATGCATAGGATAAGATGTCTTCAAAGAAAACCTCATCTGGACGCAAATTTCATGAGGGCTCATGCATGTCAAACATACGGAAAATAAAATGCAAATGCAATGATATACAAAAATCATACAAATACAACACACATATACACAAATATAAACACTCAAAAATATAAAATAGGCAAGCGCTAGGAGTGACTCGCATAGGGAACCAGAACTCCCCAGCAGAGTCGCCAGCTATCGCAACTGCGAAAAACACCCGGCGAAAAAACAGAAGAGTAGTCACCGAACGTTATTTATCCCAAAGAGAGGGAAAGGAAACGATCGAAGAAAACCTAAAAGAACGGGAAAGACAAGGTCATTGCAACCAAATCTTGGGTTCTGGAGTCGGTTACACAAGGGGAAGGTATAGGCACCCCTCACGTCCGTTGTACTCAACGGGGTTCATGCTTGTTATCTAATATAAGGGTGAGTTATCTAAAAGCTACTGCTAAACAGGGGGTGAAAAAGAAATAAAAGACTCGATAGGACGTTTTCGCCCCATGTCTACGTATTCCCTCGTGCAATGGGAAAGTTAGAGTCAACGTAGTTCAGAAAACTACAAGTGATGGAGGGAAGGTTGCTCGCCAAGACATTGCTGTCTTGTGCCTACGTATCCTCATCTGGTAGGAGAAATTAGAGGAGACCGTAGTTCGGGTAACTAAACCACAGGTTGGTTAAGTGTTTTTTATGAGCGACGTTAAGTTCCCATTCCAGCAGTTAGGGACGATTCCTGTTTGCGGTAGAACAGAAAAACAACGTACTCTTTTCTGAAAATGGTTTGAGGAACAATCCTGAAGGATAAAAAGGTCTGGATTTGGTTTGTTAGTTTTAATGAAGTAGATTGAGTTAGTCTGAGACTCACGTTGCACTAAAGACTATGCCACGAGAGTGAATGCGTCGCATATCGCCCAAAGGGCATACGCTAAACACTCTAGACAAGCAAGGAGAAACCCCCCCACTCATTATTCCCCATGTACTTAAGGCTCATAGTGTACGATGTTCATCGTTCTTTATTTAGTGTCTTGAAGAAATTTGAGATGAGAAAAGAGAGACACACGAAAGGTCTAGGGGAAACTGAACCCTAACTGTTATCATACAAAGTTGCCCTAAAATCAGGATTAGGAGGGAAACCTATCTAATGTTGTCATGCTTGGATTGAAAGACTAATGTCTCTCCTACCTCAAACTTAATCAGAAATTAAGTCGTGCTAAGAATCCTAAGGGATCATGTGAATACATGGTGGGTAAACAACAAGTAAACACGAAGCATTGCAATCACAGGCAATATCAAATATCGAAAACAAAGCAAATATACACAAGTGCAAGTATGTACAAGTATCATTAAAGAAATATTTACAAACGCACTCGAGAATTATTCGAAACTAAAATTGAAAGTTAAGGGTTAGAATTAGTATAAGATTAAAAAAATTAAATTCTAAACAAAAGGTTAATCCTAAGTTGATTCAAAACTAATTTCTAATCTAATCCTAACTTAAAGTTAAATTCTAGGATGAACTAATTTCTAATGCTAATTAAAATATAATTCTAAATGAAAGTTAAATCCTAAAATTAAAACTAATACTAATGTTAGTTAAAGTCTATTCTAACTCTAGATTAAAATTAAATTCTAACCCTAAAATTAAAATTGATTAATAATAAAACTTAAATACACTATAATTAAAAAAAATAGTTAACAAATTAACAAAAAGTAAAAAAAAAAAAAGAATAAAGGGGAGCAGAAAGAGAAACGGGGGGTGGTGTTCCCAGCAGAAACTCAGTGGGTTTGTATGCAGGCCCAGGAGTTTGCTTATTCATAGCCAGAGGGGTGCGAGCAGAAAGTTGTGTGGGCCCAAAGCCCAAATCAAACTGAACTCAACTTAACCCTAAAAGACACTAACAGTTGCACCTCTCCCCACTTTTCCCTTCTTCTTCACCCGCCTGACCTCCACACTTCTCTCTCTATTTTGTTCCTTCTCTTCATCGTCAAGTTCAACAAACTGCGCCATGATGCCCTCTCTCTGCTCACAAACTCCGTCAGCTGCAAAACAAAACCCACCCCCTCACATCTCCCTCAAAACTCGACGCATTCTCAAACTCTCTCAATCGTAACCAATGTCAGTTCTTTACAAACAAAAACAAAAACAAACTACGCAAAGACAAAAAAACAGGAGCTCGAACCATAAGGGTTTGGCTCCGTTCGCAAAAAAAAACTTACATCAAAATTTCGAAACATAAGTAAGAAGAAGAGTTATGACCAACCTGCCAAGCCGTGATTCGCTTCGGTTACGCAATGGAGAAGACAAAAATGAAAGTTTTTGCTTCTTCAATTTCTGACTAATCTTCGCATTCTTCTTCTACTTCCCTTTCGCCATTGAATTCCTCTTGATTCCAAGTTTTCACTGAGTTACACCGATGTTGTGTTGGGGAGGAGACGAAAAGTATTGATGGAGGTTATTACTGGTGCGAGCTGTTTATGCTGCTATGAAAGTTTTTTTGTTCAATTGTGGTTTTGGGGATGATTGAAAGAATGTTTTTTTGGGAGTTTTCAAAAGTTGCTTATGGAGAAAAAAGCAGAAAAAAATTGTTGCCAAAGTCATTTTTTTTCTTATCTGCCCTTTATGATACAGGTTTTCTTTATGTTGCAGGTTTGTTCAAAAATGGAGGGTACACGAGTCTGCTGCGTGATGATATGCGTGGTCGGTGGTGGTTGCGAATCACGAAAGTTATAAGGCTACAGGTTATCGTGCGTGGTTAGTGATAGCAGACAATATTACGGTTGTACGAGTATGTTGGCAAGATCTGTGGACAAGTCCATACTTTGAATTGTCAGGTGGGACCGGCTTTGCTGTGATGGAAATCGTACATTTGCATGAATTAACTTGTTTCTTTTTAAACAACTTTGAACTTCAGTCTTGCTATAAACAGCCTTTGATGCGGATTTCTCCTTTTTCAAATTATGTTTATAAACCAAATTGTGAAAATAATGGCACATGCTTGTATGATGATAGTAGAAGAACGTGTCTTATATGTATTTCGTGTTGTGCCAAGTTCACCAATTTTCAATGGTAGTTGAAATTTAATGCCCAATGGCTACATCATTAACGCCGCCCGCAGAAGTTGGCATTTTCTGTCATGTCCATATTAGAAACTCCACTAGGGTTGCATGTTAATATTAGCTCGTGGTTAAAGAAAACCCTTTAAGACATGGCATAATACAAGTGACTTTGAAGGCATGGCCGATTAGAGTTATGAATATCGATGAAGCAATGTTGCGTTTGGGCTTGACATGAACATTAATACAAGACGTGGCCATGGGATGAGGAAAAGCTCATTGAATGTGAATGTATTTTGATTTTGGAAAGAAAATGTCATGACATTGAAATTTGGATTTTGAATTAAAACTTTGCCATTTTGACAAGAAAATGAGTTTAGAAAAAGATTAAATAGACATTGAGACTCGAAATTGAAAACACATAAATTGTAACAACAAAATCCACAAAAAGATCAACAATCCCAATTTTCAACCAATCACTCTGATTCAATTGACCATCTTAGCCAAATGTAACGTTAAACTTTAAAGCAAACATCTTTTCTTGAATCTTGTCCTTAGCAACTTGAACTCTTCATTAAAATCAAGCCAGAAATGTATTGAAATCTTAAATCAATTCCTTAAGAAATAACACCACATTCCGATTCTGTATTGAAATGGTCCTGAATTGAATAGCAAACTGAACCTTGACTTCTTGAGCTAACTTGTACCATGAATGCCAAGATTCCTTTGACATGGAACCCTGACCATCTCCTCTAATTGATGACCATCAATCAACTCGCACAAAAGATAAGAAACCCTGAGCCACTTGCATTGGGTGCATACTGGTGAAGAAAACAGCTTGAGGTGTTGACAATGAACAATACCCTAATTCCTCAGTCTCCACTAAAATCATGATAAAATCTTAGCCTCCTAATGCCTGATAATTCTTGAAGAATGCAAGCCTGATATTTGATGATTTAATTTAGAGAAAAACCCCTGATCTCATGTCTTAAAAGATCAATGCAGAATATGATTATGAACTATGACCTAATGATGATGCAAATGAACGCGAAACAAAAGGCAGTTTGAAAAAGTGAAGGCAAATTTAGGGGTGCAACAGTGTCAGGTAATGTAAGATTCTCCAACCTTATGGGACGAGACATGTGTACATATTGATGTTGACATCAGTGATGACAATTAAGAGTTTAATATTAGGATGGTATGTTGTTGTAATGGTAATGAATATATAATAATCAACCAAATATTTATTTTGAATTTTGTGGTTTCTACTGTATGGGTGTCATCGAAAATTGAAAATGCGTTGTTTTTATCATGTATAGGGGTGGGAATAGGCTAGGCCGTGCTAGGCTTTACCAAGCCTGAGCCTAGTCTGCTAAAATATTCAAAGTCTAAGTCTGGCCTGTAGCCTATCATGGGCTTATTTTTAAGCATGAGTTTGACCTTTTCGACGGTCTGGTTGACCTACTAACTTACTTAAAAGCCTATTTCATTTGAACATTTCTTAATAAGAAATTCAAATAATGTTAAATAGACTAATGAGTTAAAAGATCAATAAGACTAATTGTTTCTTTTCATTGACTCATTCAAGCTTACGTATTGACATAAGTTTGGTGATACTATTTGTTTAAGAGAACTTATGAAAACAACTTATGACATTGTTCGTGATGTTTTTTCAACTTATTTTTATAAGTTCTTCAAAATAACTAAGCTATATTTTCATATTTTAACTCAAAGTATAAAATACAATATAAAAATAATAAATTTATTCATTTTTATTTAAATAGACCGGCCTGATAAGTTTAAAAGACTTTTTTTTAATGATTTTTGGCCTAGCCTTTTGAGCTAAGTAGGCTTATAAAAAAGATTAGAAATTTTTTATTTAAGAAAAAGTCTGACCTGACCCAAACTTGTGTAAGCTAGGCCGTAAACCCCTGTTAGTTGGTTTGCCTTATTTTCACCCCTAATCATGTAATCGTTCGATGTTAATGTCATATGTGTCTGTCACACTGAAGAAATTACTGAATGTTGTAAACTTTATTTGTAAAATTATACCCTTTTATGGCATTACTACTCTATATTTCAGCATGAGTTTTTTTATTTAAATTGTTTGCATTTTGGCGCATAGTTTTCTTATAAGCATGAGTTTTTTTAAATGAATAAATACAACAATAAAGACAGTATTGGGTGGCAGAATCCTATGTTTAGTTTAACGTTGCATTTTATCAAATCACGATAGTTTTTCACATTTAGCCAACAACTGTCTTTTGGAGTTTTTAGAAAATTACGACAGAGTGACATTTTAAAGTGTAGACGTCAAAATTGTGAAGTAAAACAGTGCTTTTGACATTATGACAGAGTAATGTACTACTTCTACTTTCCCAACATGACTTCCCACTCAATATAAATAACACACGTCTAAAATTCCAAAATAGACTCCCACTAATCACACAATATACACTACTATCTTTATATTTTATATAATAAATAATGAAACAAAATGTTCAAAGATACAATGCTTTTTGTGGTAGAATACACATTGATATGTTTCAACTGTTCCTACACAAAAACCAAAGAAACCCTATCAAAAATTTGTTGATGTTTGGCAAATTGGATTGTGCTTTACTTAATTTTTATTCTTCTACAAAAGAAATTCCTTATATTTAAATTGTATTAAGAAATAATAGTAAATAATTAAATTTAGAATATATTGTAGTATTTAATTGGACATGTTTTAAACTTTTGGATGGGTTGTATGGACATTTAGAAAATGTAAATGAGGTATTTAAATAATTAGGAATTGTAAAATAATAGTATAAAAATTAGTGGGATTCATTTAAAGAACAAAAGTGAGTGCAATGAATGTTAATGCTCTAGCTTACCAGATCAATTCAATTTAGTAGTGATAGTAATTTCTGACATAGTGTGTCACTCTCGATAATTAAATAATGTAATCAACAATGATAAGTGTTGTATCAGTGCATGAAATAGTAATAGTCGAAAACAAATATATACCAATAAAAATTATAATCACATGTTATACATACATCCGTCAATATATTTTACACATCAAGAGTAAGTACCATTTAACATTCACAAAACCAACAATGTTAGTTAAACAATTTCATCATAGTAAGTTAGAAACATCTAGAACACAAATTAGTAAGTCATGTTCACATTTTAACCAAAAGTAGCAAAACATTAGAAGGTTACGGTGTCCTCTGTATCATAACTGATTTCATCCATTAAACTTCCAATATATCGTAGAGGTGGAAAAACATGCCCGATCCACGAGAATTGCCCATTTAACTTGTCTTTTTTTGTGGGTCGGCCTGAATTTTAAACCCGCGTATTTAAGTATGGTCGCCCCGCCCCATTAAAAAATGGGGCGGGTGTGGGATGGTTGCAGGCAGCCCGCGGGCATAAGTTTAAAAACAAAGGAAGTTTGGGCCATGACAAAAATAGCCCATTATCACCTAAAATTAGGGTTACATATCTTATTACTCCTCATTTTCCTTTCCTTCACGTGTTTTGGTACATAAACCCTTTTCTTGCGCCGCTAAACAGCTAGCACCCAACCTCTTTCTTGTTTGAACCACACATTTTCTTCATTCTTGTTTGAAATCGCACCACTAAGCTAACTATTGGCTATAAATAACTAGTAAGTTTCTATAATGAATTGTTTGTTGTTTTTCTTATGATTTTAGATGTGAAACTAATTTCCAGTTGTATGATTTTAGATGTGAAAATAGTTTCATCATGCCTTTAAATGCTATTCATAAATGAAGCTTATGTTATGGTGATTGATAGAAATAAAAAATTCGCATTTACAATTAGAGAACAATGTTATACTAGTACCTTTTAATCAATGATAAGTTCTTCTTTCTTATTAAAAGTTTACAAAAAAAAAGAAGACATTTCAACAATGTTTTTTTAAATATCAACAATGATAAGTCCTTTTGTCATGAAAGAGTTCAATCCTTGTTCTTTTAAATAAAATTGATTATATCACACGGTGGCAGTGGGACTTCCTATTGTGTAACTTCAAGCTCAAGTGACTCTTGTTTATGAAGGTATGGTAAAATGAAATAATGCTATTATCCAAAAGGCAAGCCTTATGCTAGTGCCTTAAGCGCCTAGGAGAGTATAATAATAATAATAATAATAATAATGATAATAATAATAATAATAATAACATATAAAAACAATGATTTATTTTTCTTATTTATCACACATGCTTTTAACTTGTTTCTAGTTGTATGATTTTAAGTTCTTACAACATTAACATGTTCATTCTATCATGTTTAACCTTTTTTTGTTGATTTTTAATTATATATTTTATATTATATGTGTTTAATTGGTTTTTATTTGGATACATAGGTGATAAATTGAAGTGGGTTCATAAACAGTTGGTATTGAGATTGTAGATGAAGTGAATTTGAATGTGGTTGATTTGGAGAATGAAACCATTCAAGGTGAAAATGAATTAAGAAATTCCAAAAGTTATGTTTTACCTAAGTCTAAGAAGGCCAAAACTTTAAGTGCCGATTGTTGGAATATGTTTACTAAAGTTGGGATGAATAAAAGTGGGAATCCATTGGCTAAGTGCAATGGTTGTTCAAAGATTTTGTAGGGTGGCGATGGAATTATGGCACCACGACTTTGAATCGTTATATGAAAAAGTGCATTAAAATTAAACATGCTGATGTAGGTCAAATGATGGTCAACTTACAAGGAAGACTTAAAAATCTTGTAATAGATAAAAAGGTTTCTAGATCGACGTGTGTTGCTGCAATCATTGCACATGATTTACAATATAATTTTGTGGAGTTTCAAAAAATTAGGGTTTGGATGAAATATTTGAACCCTTACTTTTCTCCAATTTGAAGAAATACCTCTAAGGCTGATGTTGATGAAATATTCAAGACAGAGAAAGAAGCTCTTAAGAAGGATTTAGCTAATATTCCCTCTAGAATTTCATTAACTTCTAATTTGTGGACAACTTGTACAAGTGAAGGTTATATTTGCTTGACTGCTTATTATGTCGATTTTAACTGGAACTTGAAGAGTAGGATTCTAAACTTTTGTCATATGCCTTCTCCACATACGGGATCTGAGTTGTCAAAAAAGATTCTTGAATTTTTATCAGATTAGGGAATTGAGAAGAAGATTTGTTCACTTGAAAAGACAACTTGTCTTGCAAAATTGATTTTAATTCATTAGATCATTGATAAAGTTTGTGGTGTTTTCTAGCACAACTGATTTTCAATTTATTATAAAAATAGTGTTTGCTGTGGAATCATTAATAAATGGATGTAGCAAAAAAAATGTTGCTTGCCGAATATATTTACAAATGTCACAAAAAAAGAAGGTAATATTTGTTAAAGCTGCCCGGAATTTTCAAATGGTACAACAATTGGCAATAAACAATAAAGTATTAAAATAAAATGGAGAAGATCAATAGTGTAGTTCGTTTATGGCTATTGATGTTTTTAATTAAGTAATTAAGATTAGGTGGATTCTCTTGAACATAAGGTGAGAGTGTGACCTCATAATAAAAGCAGGTGATTTCAAAACGAGATTATAAAGTAGATTTATTATGTTTACATATGAATTGCTACGTTATCATATCATGTTCTTAAGGGTTATTTAGATTAAGCTGAAAAGTAAAACTACAAGCAGCGCCTGTAGCTCAGTGGATAGAGCGTCTGTTTCCTAAGCAGAAAGTCGTAGGTTCGACCCCTACCTGGCGCGTTTCCATGTTGCGTTTGTCTTTTCCTGCTAGTGGTAGCTCTGTTTGAGTGGAAGGTCAAGATGTGACATCTTGGGAGCTTGCAATTTAAATGTGTCGCGTGCTTTAGTTGTATTTTCGTATGCTCTATCATGATGATGTTTAGAAACTAGAGTACTTAAGTTTTTTCTGAGACAATTTGGACCGTTAATAGCGCCTATCATCTATCTTTCAATAAGACATTGCACATTTTTTATGGAATCAATTATATAGTTTATTGAGACATTACCTTTGTGCTTTTCGTCATCCGTATTTTTCAATATAATATTTTCTTAATAGATGGAAGTGGTTCCCACCATGTGTCAAAAATCGAAAGAGGATGCTTCTGTCTCTTAGGTAGATCCCGCAATTTTGGTAACTGTTTCTATAGTTGCTCGCGAAGGTAGTCTCGAAAGTGTTTTCCATGACACCGGTCCTTCTTTTGGATGAGGTGTATTGATTCCTAAGGAAGAAAAAAGGATTTGCAGTGAGTATGAATAATGTGTTATTACTTTTTATGAGTGCACTTTTTCGATTTTAGGTCTTTTCTTGCTCTTCAATAGTTTCAAAATAAATGTTTTTTACCACCTGATGATTGCTCATTCACAATTAAACCCTTTGAGCTAGGCCTATATCAAAGTCTTTTAGTACTGGTGTGATTATCGATTAGGAAAGCCATCTTTTTCATTTTTCTTCCACCTTTTTTGGGTACAATGTTACTTATTGAATCATGCGTAGTGTCAGGGCTTAATTACACTAGCGCAGGTTACTATTATTTTGAAGTGAATTATAATGGTGTTAGCTAGGATTTTTGACAGGGTAAAAGTCATAGCATTTTGAGTAGGATTATACCAAGTTGAAGTCTTAAGATGAGAGATAAAGATTGAAGACTTAGTAATTTTTTGTGAGGTATATTTTGTCAAACATTTTCGAAGATAATTTAGGTTGAGATTTCAACATCAGCAGAATACTTCAACTAGCAGCATTTTGGCGCTAGGAAATGTTGGTTCAAAGCAAGTAACTACTTCTCAATTTTATTCAACAGGACACGTGGGAGACATTCAGAAGTGAGAAGCATGCATAAATGTACATGGTGAATGTTGAGGGGAGGAATGTTAAAAAGCAATTATTTTACACTTGTATAAATAGGAGTTCTAATGTTAGGATTCAAGTATGTGAAGGTGAGAAAATACTTAGAAGGGGGGTTGAATAAGTATGGAAGATTAAAAACTTAGAATAAAAACACAATTATTTTTATCCTGGTTCGTTGAACTCAACTACTCCAGTCCACCCTTCCTAGAGTGATTTGCCTTTCTCAACAAGGACTTAATCCACTATTTAATCAAACAGATTACAATAGTAACACCTAAGAACAACTGTTCTTAGTCTTCTCAAGAGCTACTGATTCCAACTGAATCCTCTTAAGGAAATCCTTTACAATTAATGTAAATCTTATACAAGAGTATGAATGCTTCTAAAAAGCTTTTATCACAACAATGATATTTCTCTTAAGTTTAAGTACAAATAATTCTAAGAATGAATATGAGAATATGAGAGTTTGAATGTTTCAATTTCTTTTCAGCAAAAAATCTCACTGAAGAATTTGGTGGAGTCTTCCTTTTATAGGCAGCTGATCCAAGGAGAGCTGAGCGTTGAGAAGAGTGTCCCAAAAAGGTCTGAGCCTTTTTGTCTTCACATCAAGTGACCTTTCCTAGAAGAAAGCACAGAAAAATCCTTTTTGTCTGTGTTCTTGTGTCTAGCATAAATGAGGAAAGAGACGTTTGATTTACTCCAACGGATATAATCTTCGAATATTTCTTCTTTATTTTTCAGCAAGTTCATCAGAGTCTGATTGGGTCAGAGTCTTCTAATGATGATTAGAACTTTGCTGTATCAGAGTCTTCTGCAGCAAGTGTGCTTTCAGCGTGTTAAATATCAGAGCATATTTGAAACAGAACTTCAGTACTGGCAGCTTTAGTACTTTCAGAATCTTCTGTAGAAACTATGCTTTGAAAAACTCTTCATACAATATTCTTCTTAGCTTCAGATGCTTCTGACATGCTTCAGATGCTTCTGCTTGCTTCAGATTCTTCTGGAGCTTCTGCTTCAGAATCTTCTGGAGCTTCTTGCCTTAGATCCTTCTGGAGGCTACGCTCAGGATCTTCTGTTGGGAGCAAACAAAATCTTCTAATGAGTGCATCTGGCGCTTCAGAGTCAGTTACTTTCTTGTATACCATTCAGATTTGCTTCTGGAGTGTTAATTTCATTACTATCTGCAGTAAAAACTCTCAAGAAAATTTTAGAGTATATAATTCTTAAATACAAAATTTCCTAATAGTTATCATCAAAACAAAGAGATATTATTAAGAACCAATCTGTGTTCTAACAATCTCCCCCTTTTTGATGATGACAAAAAGCATCAGAAATTTTGTTTAATTAGAAATATTAGAATTATAACTCCCCCTGAGATGTTGAATCTCCCCCTGAGTTAAATACAAATAAGGAATAGAAACTTCCCTTTTGTCTTTGAGTAATCTTCAGAGTTAGATCTTGTTTGTTCTTTTAACATTTGAAGGTCAGAATGTCTTGCAGATTTAAGATTCAGAGTTTGATAACAGTCAATTGATCTGAGAGACTCAGAGTTTCTTTTATAGAATTTACTTATCAAATGTTCTGAAATAGTCAGATTAAATGTTAGATAGAATAAATATGTCTGAAGTTTCATTCTAGTGAAGTTATATTAAACAATTCAGATCTATATTTTCTCCCCCTTTTTTGTCATAAGCAAAAAGTAACACTTTAAAAAGACATTTAAAAGGAAACAGTAAATAAGATAATTCAATGGAGAAAACTTTGATTCATTCAATAAATTCAGAGTACATAGGCACACATCAGAAGATATAGCAATAAAGTACATATGCAAACAACAGATGCAAAAACATTAGAATGAAAAAAATCTAAGAGTGTTTGGACAAAAGCATCTTCAATAGATATGTAATCTCAGAGGATGATTGCTCTTGCTTGGACATCTACTTAGCCATAGTCTCATTCTTTTGATCTTGCTTTGACATCCATTCTGTCATATCCTCAGACTTTTTATCCTGCTTTGCCATCCATGACTTGATCTCTGACTGGCCAGCTTCCAGAGCAGCAATCTTATCTTCAAAATCTGGATGTTCTTTCTTTAACTCAGATGAAGAAGTATGATTAGGTTCTGGAGCTTGAACAGAGTCAATTTCCATTGGTTCTGTAGAGTCTGGAGCAGTGGAGTTAGAAGGAGGGTCTACCAGAGTCATAGCCAACGGATTTTCCTCAGATGCAATGTCAGTAGATTCTGTTGAAGGTGGAGGAGCATCTGTAAGGAGCAGAGGATCAGATTTCTTGACAGTCCAGAATAGAGTCCTTGCAGCCTCAGCAAATCTGAGCTTCGCATCATCAGAACAGATGTTCTTCAGATTTGAGGCCACAAAGTTGAATCTGTTGATGAATCCATTCCAGATGATGTCAGATTCTTTGGCATCCATTGTTGCTGAGGATTTCTTATGAACAGTACCTAAATACAACTGTATTCCATGCAAAAAAGTTTGAAATAAATGAGCAACATTAAGTCTGGGCTTTGGACGTAACAGAGTTTCCAGAGTTACAGGTTTAGGTTTGGGTGTTGGTGGAAAAAGAGATTTTTGAATGGAGATCAGAGGAGGAGGATAATATGGAATGAAGGGTATCTCAGGAGCTTTTTCTTTTGATCTGATTAAGGCATTTAGCAAATGAGGTTTTGCTCTGGTGTGAAGGGTAACTACATCAAAAGGTTCATTTGAGTAGTGTTGGAAGGCAGATTTGGGTGGTTCATCAGATGCAACATTTGTATCAGATGTAATTGGCAGAGCTGAAGCAACAGCTTTATCAGATTTTGCGGAACAGGATATAGTGGCTAATGAATCTACATCTGATTTGGATTTAATATATTCAAGAATCACAGATGGAAGGGTCATTGTGGGTTTTGGTTTCAGAGGGTTGATGGGGTCAGATGGTTCAACTCTATCATAAAAGTCTTTGAGTTTGAAACCATAAGCTAGATTATGAAATAGAGAAGATACTTGAGCACAAGATATAGAAGATCTTGGGTTTGAAGTAGGAATCAATATCTCAGATGATGGTGCTGGTGTGGGAATAGGATCTGGAATGAGAGCTTTTGAAGGTATAATGGGTTCAGGTTGGTTTACCTCAGAATATTTTTGAGATGGAGAGATAAGAAAATCTGGGTGGAGGTCTGATTCTGAGGAGTTAGAAGATGTGGTTGGTGTGCAGGAAGTGGAAGATACTTGAAACACAGTTTTTAAGGATGTGACATCAAGAACTTCTGTTTCAGGAATGTGGGGTTCAGAGGTGTTTGTTGGTTCTGAAGGAATTTCAGATGGTTTTGATGGTAGTTCTGAGATGGGTGAAATAGATGGAATTGTGGTTGGTTCTGATGAAATAGGAACAGAGGTTACTTTAGTAGGTTCAGAAGTAACAGGTGCAATGGGTTCAGATGATTTTGATGATGGATTATCTGAAGGTGGTTGATTTTCAGAGGCTTTTTCTGGTTGAGATTCTTGTGGTTTTTCAGGTTGTTTTTCTTGTGGGTGCTTTTGTTGTTCAGATGTTTTTGGTTTAGATGGTTCAGATGATTTTTGTTGTACAGATTGTTGTGGTTGTTGTTCTGGAGGTTGTTGTTCTAATGGTTGTTTCTGTGAAGATTGTGTTTGTGGAACAAACTGTTTGATATGGATTTTTGGTTGAGATGATTTTGGTACAGAGACGGTTGGTGTTTGAGTGATTTTTGTTGTTGTTGGTGTTGGAATAGAGGTTTGTTTTTGTGGTGATTTGAACTAGGAGCAGTGACAGAAGTAGTTTGTGTAGAGGGTGGTTTTGGAACAGACTTAATATTAGAATCATTTAAAACAATTGTATTTGCAAAGGATACAGAAGATTTAGTACCTTTTATCTTGATTCTCTTAGCTGGTACAGAAGAAGTGTCTTCAGATTCTTTTCTCTTCAAGAGCTTCTTTGGCTTCTCAGCAATCTTGACCTTCTTCTGAGCAGGGGCATGTTCTGCTTCTGGCTGAGTCCTTTTCCTCTGAAGTTGTGCTTCTTCTTCTTCTTCTACATTAGGTAGAGGTTGTCTTGCTAGCTGTATCACGTTTGCAGGAACAGGTTTTCCTTCCTTCTTACATTCATCAATGTACATCACTACAATGTGTCTTGGCTCTTCAACAAAGAACAAAGGAAAGTCATCTACAGGAACCCTCTTCTGACTGAGTTCAGACACATTCAGCTTCTTGGGAGCTGTTGTGAGTTCATCAACTATCTTAAGTCTCTGAAGACTTTTAGCATTCAGAGGCTTTCCCATTGTGAATTCCAGTTCCTCTGTAACTCCAGCAGCATACAGAGCAAAGACCAAACCATTCTCAGTTAGAAGATCTGAGATCAACCTTCCAAAGGGGATCCAAGTTCTGATCTTCTGTCCTTTCTCTTTCACATATTCTCTAGATGCATTTATATGGTTCCATAGATGCATAAAAAGAATGTATGGAAGATCTACCTTGGTGCTCTGACTGAGGCAATACATGAAATAGAGCTGTTCATTATTGACGTAGTCTGGAGAATTAGTTGACTTCCTATGATGGATGCATCCCATGAAGATCTTGGCCCAGATCTTGTAGTCAGGCTTCAGATCCTTGAATTTGTTATAAGCTTGACCAGCAGTCATCACTTCTTCATACACCTCATCCATGTCCACACGCCCAGCTGGCAAGTGGGAAACACCATCTGTTTCTTCATATCCAATTAATTTCCTGATCAGATCTTCTGTGATAATGATTTCTTTTCCCAGTACAGAAGATAAGATGAACTTGGGGTAAAGTGAGGCATGGATCCAGAATTCTTTCACAAGGAGGGGGTAAACTGGTCCAAAGAGTCTATCAAAGTACTTAACGCATCCTTGAGCTCCAATGATAGAACGAAACTCAAATCCATTTTCTGCAAGAGAATCAAACTCTACCATGGATTCACATAAAACCTCCAATTTCTCAACAGGGGTTAAAAGAGTTCTTTTGGGAGGAGAATAAGGAGAAACACCCAGGTTTGCAGAAGATACTGCAGCCATTGCAGATTGGAATTGAGCAGCTGTTGATGATGAAGTTGCCATTGAAGAATGCTTTGTCAAACGCTTAGGTTTAAGGTTTTTATGCAGAGCAAAGAGAAGATGAAAACGCATATAAATTTCTGAGATTGTGAAAAGTGTGAAAGTGAAGACAAGTCATGTATTTATACTAAAACACTCAGGCATACCATCAGTCAGAATTTGCACGTTTTAACAAGCATTAAATGAAAAGGAATAATAAGCATTTCAAACATTAATTGCTTCTGACAATTTGGGGGGAAAATCAAGATTTTCACTATTCAAACTTCACCTCAAACGTCTCTTCAGTTATGTACACGCCACCTCTTCAGATTTGGTGTGACACGTGTTTGCTTACATGTGTTCTGAATTCTCTTAAGAAATGAAACGTTAGCCAACGTTCAGATCTTCTAAAGATTGTTAGTTCAGAGTTTCACAAAAAAAATATTGAGCAGAATAAATAAGCATTCAGAAGAAATACTTCAGAGCATTAGGCATTTTTGCATCTGTAAAAATTTGCTTATGACAAATATTATTCTGGACAAAAATTCATACCAATATTTTTCAGAATAAATTTGAATCTATCTTTAACAAGGGGTTTTGTAAAAATATTTGCCCATTGATGATCTGTATCAACAAAGGCTAAATTTATTATTCCCTTCTGAACATAGTCTCTAATGAAATGATGCTTAATTTCTATATGTTTTGCCTTAGAGTGTAAAATAGGGTTTTTGGACAAACATATAGCAGAAGTATTATCACAAAAGATAGAAATGTTACTTTCAAAAATTTGATAATCTTCTAGTTGACTTTTCATCCAGAGCATCTGCGTGCTACATCCAGCAGCAGCAATATATTCTGCCTTTGTGGTTGAAAGTGCAATTGTGGGTTGCTTCTTGCTGTACCAGGAGATTAGATTTCTTCCTAGAAATTGACAACTTCCAGAAGTACTTTTTCTTTCCACTTTGTCTCCAGCGTAGTCAGCATCACAGAATCTAACTAATTTGAAATCATCAGATTTTCTGTAACACAAACCCACATTAGAAGTACCTTTCAGATACCTTAGAATCCTCTTGACAGCTGTCAAGTGTGATTCTCTAGGATCTGATTGGAATCTAGCACACAAACAAACACTGAACAATATGTCAGGTCTAGAAGCAGTAAGATAAAGAAGAGAACCAATCATACCTCTGTAGAGCTTCTGGTCTACTTTCTTACTTACCTCTTCCTTTCCAAGTGAGCTAGTAGGATGCATGGGAGTCTTTGCCAGCTTACTATCAGACATGTTAAATTTCTTCAGAAGTTCTTTAACATATTTTGTCTGATGTATGTAGGTGCACTCTGGAGTTTGATTAACTTGGATTCCTAGAAAGAATCTGAGTTCTCCCATCATGCTCATTTCAAATTCTGTCTGCATACATGTAGCAAACTCCTTTCCAAGCATAATATTTGTTGATCCAAAAATAATATCATCTACATAAATTTGACAAATTAGAAGATCTTTCTTAATTGATTTACAAAAGAGTGTTGTATCCACTTTGCCTCTGATGAAATTTTTCTCCAGAAGAAAATTTCTCAATCTCTCATACCAAGCTCTGGGAGCTTGTTTTAATCCATATAGAGATTTCTTTAATTTGAAAACATGATCTGGAAATTTTTCATTTTCAAAACCAGGAGGTTGGTGGACATAAACTTCTTCTTCTATAATACCATTAAGAAAGGCACTCTTAACATCCATCTGATACAGAGTGATGTTATTTTATGCAGCAAATGAAATAAGAAGGCGTATAGATTCTAACCTTACCACTGGAGCATATGTCTCAGTGTAATCAATACCTTCTTGTTGACTGTACCCTTGAGCAACCAGCCTTGCCTTATTCCTTTCAACTTCTCCTTTCCCATTCAGCTTATTTCTGAAGACCCATTTTGTACCAATTATATTGAATCCTTGTGGTCTTTTAACTAGATCCCATACATCATTTCTGGTAAATTGATTTAGCTCTTCTTGCATGGCAATAATCCAATCATTGTCTTGCAGAGCTTCATCTACAGAAGATGGTTCAATTTCTGACACCAGTCCAAATAGTGATGCTTCAGATGATCTTAGAAAGGATCTTATTCTGATGGGATCATCCTTCTTTCCAATAATGACATCCTCTGGATGAGAAGCTTTAATTCTGGATGATGATCCTCTAATGGTTGATTCTTCAGAAATGTTTAGATTGTTCATCTGAGAAGTCAAAGGAGTAGCATTTGGGGTTGCTTCTGGTTCCTTCACTTGAATTTTGTCTGCTTCTGAAACTTCAGAGTCAATGAAGACTACTTCCCTATCTGCAGAGTTTTCAGACTGCTTTGGCTTTTCAGAGCCAAGCTTATCATCAAATCTGACATGAATGGATTCTTCCACAATCTGTGTCTCAGTGTTGTATACTCTGTAGCCTTTAGAGCGTTCAGAATATCCAAGCATGAAACACTTCATTTCCAATAGTGCCAGATCCAATGATCTTGCCCTTCTGGTTCCCTCCAAACTTCACATCACCTCCAGATCTAAGTTCCAGGCTTTGGAACATAGACTTTTCTCCTGTCATGTGTCGTGAGCATCCAGAGTCCAGGTACCATGATTGGTGTCCTGACCTTGCTGCTAAGAACATCTGCAACAGGAATTATTTTGTTTTTAGGTACCCAGATCTTCTTAGGTCCTTTGGGGTTAGTTGGTTTGTAGGTTTGTCTAAACTTCTGTTTTTCAACATAATGTTTATTCTGACTTGCCTTGGGTTTAAACACATAAGTATTCTTCTCAGAGCTTGTGTGTTTAATGTCATTTAAGTGACCAAATTTAAATTGAGAATACATAGGTGTCTTCTTGATGAAAAGTTTGTCAACAGATTTTGGATTACTTCCAGATGAAGATTCATATCCAATACCTCTTTTGTTGTTCCCACTAACACCATAGATCATAGAAGCCATCTTGCTTCTGTCTATGCTCTTAGTAAGGAATCTCTGAAAGCTAGAGTCATATTTTTCTAAAATGTTTTCACATGACTTAGTCTCAGATTCAGATTCTTGTTGAGTTATTTCAAAGTCATTTTTGATTTTCAGATTAATTTCTTTTTGCTCAAAGATTTTGTAGGGTGGCGATGGAATTATGGCACCACGACTTTGAATCGTTATATGAAAAAGTGCATTAAAATTAAACATGCTGATGTAGGTCAAATGATGGTCAACTTACAAGGAAGACTTAAAAATCTTGTAATAGATAAAAAGGTTTCTAGATCGATGTGTGTTGCTGCAATCATTGCACATGATTTACCATATAATTTTGTGGAGTTTCAAAAAATTAGGGTTTGGATGAAATATTTGAACCCTTACTTTTCTCCAATTTGAAGAAATACCTCTAAGGCTGATGTTGATGAAATATTCAAGACAGAGAAAGAAGCTCTTAAGAAGGATTTAGCTAATATTCCCTCTAGAATTTCATTAACTTCTAATTTGTGGACAACTTGTACAAGTGAAGGTTATATTTGCTTGACTGCTTATTATGTCGATTTTAACTGGAACTTGAAGAGTAGGATTCTAAACTTTTGTCATATGCCTTCTCCACATACGGGATCTGAGTTGTCAAAAAAGATTCTTGAATTTTTATCAGATTAGGGAATTGAGAAGAAGATTTGTTCACTTGAAAAGACAACTTGTCTTGCAAAATTGATTTCAATTCATTAGATCATTGATAAAGTTTGTGGTGTTTTCTAGCACAACTGATTTTCAATTTATTATAAAAATAGTGTTTGCTGTGGAATCATTAATAAATGGATGTAGCAAAAAAAATGTTGCTTGCCGAATATATTTACAAATGTCACAAAAAAAGAAGGTAATATTTGTTAAAGCTGCCCGGAATTTTCAAATGGTACAACAATTGGCAATAAACAATAAAGTATTAAAATAAAATGGGGAAGATCAATAGTGTAGTTCGTTTATGGCTATTGATGTTTTTAATTAAGTAATTAAGATTAGGTGGATTCTCTTGAACATAAGGTGAGAGTGTGACATCATAATAAAAGCAGGTGATTTCAAAACGAGATTATAAAGTAGATTTATTATGTTTACATATGAATTGCTACGTTATCATATCATGTTCTTAAGGGTTATTTAGATTAAGCTGAAAAGTAAAATTACAAGCAGCGCCTGTAGCTCAGTGGATAGAGCGTCTGTTTCCTAAGCAGAAAGTCGTAGGTTCGACCCCTACCTGGCGCGTTTCCATGTTGTTTTTGTCTTTGTTTGTATGCCTTTTAATCTTAGTTATTGTATTATTTCCTATAAAATTAATTGAAGGGTAAATTAATAAAAATATGTATAATTTCTCATTTGTTAAAAAATAGAGATTCACTTCCAGATAATTTGTAAAATTTGAAAACTATTTTTAATTATATATAATAACACTTTCAAATATTGTTATACAATAATATGAATTTTTAATATTAAATTTGTTCGGCGAATGAACTAAAATTGATTGAATACTTGAGATTGCGTATTGCAACAAAGGAGTTGAGTTTTCGGTAAGGTGGAAGAGGAGTTGGACCGCAAGATTAACAATCCAACACTCAAGTCAGTATGAGAGTAAGAAGAAAGAATGAAATTTGAATTTGAATTCTACCTAGAAAATGACGCGTTTCATATTTATATATTAGAGCGATTACAATAGCTTGATATTATTTAGGTGTTGGATATGGGGATCCGTTGGATGGATCCTAGATTTAGATCATGTGCCTTTTAACCCAGGATAATAGAGATGCTTTATGATTGACGCGACAAATCAATGTATTTATTGGGTCTTCTGATCGCCCTAGAACAATTTCCCCTGAAGCCGCTACCTTTACTCTGTAAGGTGAGAGCTTTGTTGCGTTTGTCTTTTCCTGCTAGTGGTAGCTCTGTTTGAGTGGAAGGTCAAGATGTGACATCTTGGGAGCTTGCAATTTAAATGTGTCGCGTGCTTTAGTTGTATTTTCGTATGCTCTATCATGATGATGTTTAGAAACTAGAGTACTTAAGTTTTTTCTGAGACAATTTGGACCGTTAATAGCGCCTATCATCTATCTTTCGATAAGACATTGCACATTTTTTATGGAATCAATTATATAGTTTATTGAGACATTACCTTTGTGCTTTTCGTCATCCGTATTTTTCAATATAATATTTTCTTAATAGATGGAAGTGGTTCCCACCATGTGTCAAAAATCGAAAGAGGATGCTTCTGTCTCTTAGGTAGATCCCGCAATTTTGGTAACTGTTTCTATAGTTGCTCGCGAAGGTAGTCTCAAAAGTGTTTTCCATGACACCGGTCCTTCTTTTGGATGAGGTGTATTGATTCCTAAGGAAGAAAAAAGGATTTGCAATGAGTATGAATAATGTGTTATTACTTTTTATGAGTGCACTTTTTCGATTTTAGGTCTTTTCTTGCTCTTCAATAGTTTCAAAATAAATGTTTTTTACCACTTGATGATTGCTCATTCACAATTAAACCCTTTGAGCTAGGCCTATATCAAAGTCTTTTAGTACTGGTGTGATTATCGATTAGGAAAGCCATCTTTGTCATTTTTCTTCCACCTTTTTTGGGTACAATGTTACTTATTGAATCATGCGTAAGACCTTTGCTTGTCCACAAGCAAAACTCCCAACAGAAGCAAACAAAAAAATTGCAGCGCTCGACTCGCATGCACGGAAACATTCGAAGCTCAAGGTTACTAGGTTATCGCTAAATAGATGGGTACTAAATAATGCAAATAAGGACATCGTACTGACACAGATCCGTAAAAAAGGACGAAGACTCCCTTCCTATGTGATATCAAGTCAAATCAAGACACTATAATTCGACCTATAGACTCCATTCTCGTTCACCTCTCTTTCATTCTCGCGCAATCACATTAAGCCCGTTATCCCTCGTACTTGTATGGTAATTGAACATGTTAGTGTTTTGATCTCAATATTCAATTATTATCATTTTTTTCTTTTTCTTAGCATTATGCCTTTTTTATTCGAATTTTGGGAGTCTAAACCTTTAGGATAAATGGTCGGGTGAGGGCCACCTAACTTAGCAGGAACATGTCTTTGGTTCAATTTTCCTACAAAATAATCAACAAATCACAGCATTTGAGATCAACACATATTTGCATCGGTTCATTACTTAGTTTATACACAAGGATGGTGCTGACTGCTAGTATAAACTAATTGAGAGGCTACTTCTAAGAACTCGGAATTAAGGTCTCGACATAGTGTCTATCTAAATCAATATCACATACTTAGAGACTCTAAGGTGTAAGAATGATACCGATATTAACAAAACTTTCCCAAGTCTATCTAGCATAGCCTAAAATAAGAAGTGCAACAACTTATACTTGGTGTCATGCCTTTGAGTCAAAGCGAAAGAAAAAAATTTGGTTGGGGGTCAAAATTACGGGGATTTTCTAAAAAAAGGATAAAGTAAAGCAAAAATGAGCTCACTGCGCATATGACTCGATAAAGCGGTAAATAAGCAGACAAGTACGAAAGTAAAAAGGAAAACAAATAAAACATGATAAAAGGAAACTAAAAGAAACTAACTAAAAGCATAAAATTACTATAGAAATAAACAAGACATAAAGTGGTAAAATAAATCAACATAACTCCTCCCCACACTTGAACTAAACATTGTCCCCAATGTTTCAATACAAGGTGAAAGAAGAAGCGGTAAACCTGTGGTGGTGGTCAATGGTGGCGTTCACGGCCTCTACGGAACTGAGGATCTCTCCTAAAAGCAGGGTATGCCACTGGAACATGCCGAATATACTCTCACAAGCTCTGAATCTGCGCTTCTAAGCCTTCCATCTGTATGGTGAGATCACTCATGTCGTGTTGAGTTCTCTCCAGATAGTCGGTCTGCTGCTGTCTCATATGATCAATAGTATCTCTCAACTCCTCCTGCTATCTAAGTAAAGTCCACAACATCTGGTCACGGTTAACTTCCATATCGCTCATGTGTCGTATCTTGAACAGGATGTCATTTAATGCGCTCCACATAGATGTATAGTCGTACTCTTGCTGGGACTGATATGTACCTGCAAAATCATCAGCAAAAGGTGCAGTGTGTGTATGGGTAGTAGGCCCGGGTGCGTCAGAAGCACGGGGACGAGTCTTAGTTGGAGGCTCAGGATGTCCCATAACAGAGCTGTAATGCCTAACGGCTCTCTCTTGCTCTAGATCAGGTGCATTAACATCAAAAATCTAGGTAGTGCTAATGTGCATGTTAACGCGCTCAGAGCAAGGAAGAGTAACTCCCATAATCTCACGACTACGAATGACCAGGTGATACTTGTCATTCGGAAAGACTTAACGAGCCACATAAAACAACAGTAATCTAAATTATCAAAAAGAGGAGGTATCCTCTCAACAGCCTCCAACTCAACATGCAAACCTAAATGAAGGGATATGGTGGTAATGATGCCACTGATACAAATGGGACCACTGGTTCTACCACTGGCAGATGCAAGGTGTACAAGCAGAAAAGGGGTTGGGTTAACTTTTATTTTCAAGAGAGCACAATGAATAAAAAATAAGTCTTTGGAATTCATATTTCCAGTGTTCTCTCTTCCGAAGATGGTCGAGGCTAAAATACGGTGAAGGTAACGGATAGCAGGGTTGTGTATGGTTGTGGCTTTCAGGCCTTCCCAAGTGGTAGTATGGTTGATAGTGATTTGATACAAAAAATTATAAGCACCGGCCTCCCACTCACTGCCAAGGGGTGCCTGTGTGGAATATTCTTCTCCACTAGGAAAACCAAAAATAGAACCTATTTGTTCATGAGTGAGGGAATAGTCAACATTGAACATCCTAAAATCAGCTGACCCTGTTGTCGCTTTCGCGAAAATAAGGTGTCGGCACAACAGAAGAGTCTCCACCTTTCGTTATTTATCCCTCAGAGCGGGAAAGGAAACGATCGGAAAAACCTGACGAAAAAGGGTAAGACAAGGTCGTCGCAACCATTGTCTGGGTTCGGGAGTCGGTTACGCAAGGGGAAGGTATTAGCACCCCTCACGTCCGTCGTACTCGACAGGATCCTCGCTTGTTGTGTTTACTTGGACGGGCTGGTTTTAATCTATCTACCTATCAAGGCTGGCTAAAAAAGAAAAGAAAAATGACTCGGCAAAGCATCGCGCTTTATGCCTACGTATTCTCATCAGAGAATGAGAAATCAGAGTCAACGTAGTTCGGCCTACGAAGGGTTATGGGGGAAGGTAGCTCGCCAAGACATCGCCATCTTGTGCCTACGTACTCTCAACAGGCATGAGAGATCAGAGCATACGTAGTTCGGGAAACTACGGTTTATTTCCTGTCTTTACGAAAGAAGTATTTTTTATTGTGTTTGCGATTTCAACCGCACTAGAGACTATGACCTGAGAGTGAATGCGTCGCATGTCACCCAAAGGGTACCATACTAAACATCCAGACTGTGGAAAAGAAACTCTCCCACAATCCTTTCTCAGATAGCTTAAGGCTCGTAACGTACGAAAGGAATCATTCATGATTACTGTATCTTAAACTGTTTTGAGATGAGAAGAGAACAGGCCCAACTAGGAGGGAGACTATCAAGTCCTACTGTTATCATGCCATGGATTCATCCTATGGTTGAGGTTTGAACAGGGAACTCCTAGAAGTTGTCATGCATAGGTTTCAACCTAAAAGTCTATCATCAAGTCCTTATCCAAGGAAATGAGAGTCCTAAGGGATCATGTCAATGATACACCAAACAGACAAAGCATCAGCTTAACAGTAAAATGCATGCAATGCAAGTGAGGGAGGAAATGTGTGTGGGGCTTCAGCCTCCACAAGCTCATCTCAACCTCAAGCCAGTCATGAAATAACAGTAATCATACTCAAATATAAACAACATGCTATCAAGCAATAAACAGTAAACTGCAATCATACAGATAAAATGAAATGACATGCCATCAGGCAAACAAACCACATGGGCAAGGGAGATGGGCTCTACCGAATACCCGCAAGCAAATCCACGCAGTAACAATACAAGCAGAGGGAGCAACTCAACCTCTAATGCAATCATGCTCCTAGATTCTACTTATTCTAGATGAACTTATTCTAATGCAACAGACAAATCAAGCAAAAACACACAATACAGAAACATATCAACTCCTCTCTCAACTCATTCTTCAGACTTCAGATATCAATTGCTTTCCAGGTTTCAACCCTACAACATGAGTTTCAACTCATCTTCTCCCCTAAGCTTCAGCTTCTTGATCAGCTCCACCTTCAGGCTTCACCTAATCTTCAGGGATCTTCAAGTGTCAACTTGATCTTCATGCTCTTCAAGCTTCAGCTGGAATTGCAATACTCAAGGATTCATCCTCTTCAATACTCTTCAATGAAGTCTTCCTCTTCATGCTCAGGCTCCACATCTCTCAAGATAATCAAACCAGAGGAAATCACTTATTGGATAAGCTGGGGGATATTGAACTGCTTATTTGATCACCAAAGGTGACCTATAAGGGTTCAACATCAGAGGAATGGTTCCCTCAAAAGTTCTACTTCCTAGGTATATCACTTATCCCTCCAAAGGAGAGAGGTGTATACCATGGAAGGACTTTGAATCATAGGGAGGAATGGAGGTGAAAGATACCATCCATGTTTAAGAAAGAAATTATCTACATCTAAACTCTTCCTAATCCCTAACCCTAAAACAAAACAAAAAGAAGAAAGAACAAGCTCTCAAGCTCCTCCATGCATCTTCAAGTCTTCAACCATGCTCCACAATGCTCCACAAAGAGATACCAAGCTTTCCAAGCTCACAACAAACCACAAAGCAAAGCAAACTAAAGCAAACATGCCCTAAAGGCAACACAAACAATCAATCAATACAAAAATCAACTAAAAATAGCATACTATTATATTAAATCCTAATATAATTTCTAAGGGATCCTACATACCTACCCCTAATACCCATATATTCCCCATAGTTTAAATTGTCCTAAAAAACCCAAAATCTAAAGTTATTATGGACCTATGTTGAAGTTTTAACCTAATTCTACACTACCTAGAATTACCTAATCAAAACTATCCTAAAGATCATCACAAAAATGTGGAATTAATTCAGGGGGAACCTAAAACATTCATCTAACTACCCTAAAGAGATTGACCTAAAAATATTAAGGGAGCTACCTAGAATAAAATCTACAAATTAAGGTACCAACTTAAAAGCATTAAAAAGCAATAAAAGAAGAAATATGCAAAAAATATAAAAATGAAATAAAATGGCAATTTTATGATTTTATATTTTTCTTGACAAAAAATGGAAAGTGGGAAAAAATACCATTAAAAAATATTCATTTTTCAATTTAATATGGTTTTTTAAAGTTTGAGAAAATTTGGAGTAAAAAATAAAAGGAAAAAATGCAATGGGGTGCACAAAGTAATAATATCCAGTTCAATTGATGATGGGCCCAGATAGGGGGGTTGCAAATAGAAAAGCGTTGGGCCCAGCAATTAATTAGAAAAACAATGAAAAAAACATAAAGAAATTAAAGAAAGCGCGGTGCGAATAGCGTTGAATCCTAGTTATAAAACTGATTGGGCCACGAAGGGGGGTGGCGTTAGCAACATCACACAAAGCCCAGACTTGTCTTCTAAATGGAACGCAACGTTTTGCTGCACTGACTCCCTCCAAAACTCAAATCAAACGTGGGCTACAGGATCTGGTATCAAGTCAATGGTCAAGAGCTTCATCCAACGGACATGACTTATCTTCTTCCTTAGATTAGGGTTTCTGCAAAACCTCCATTAAACTACCTCTTCCATGCACCGAACTTCCCCCTCATCGTATGCCTTCGTTCCTCCACCAAATTACACGATATAAGAACCAAACTTGACTAGAATTCCACCATGAACACGACTATAATCTTGGATTGAACTGAAACACTCTAAATCATGCAACCCGAATGGTGTAACCTCATGGATTTCAAAATATCACCAATACTCGACCTCAACCAAACTCATAATTCTTGGTATCAAAATGATCCTTGCATTACACTCATTAAAATCAACCAATAATCTTGCCTTAACACTCAATATATAGCATGCTCTAGCTCCATCAAGAATTCGTGTCCATAGTTGAAACCTCACCAAATGCTCTTAAACTCATCACACACGCTCACCTAATTGTCTCTAACCAATCTAAACTAATAATTAACCCTAGCCATGCATAGAATAGGGTGTAGGAATGATTTTGCATACCTTACTTCTTGAAATGGTAGGTGGTGAAAATCTTCAATCTAAGCCTTGTAGATCCTCAAGAACACTCCCTAGATGATGAATCTTCCTCTGTTTGCAAGAGATTTGATGTAGAGAACTTGTACTTCAAGATCCAATGCAATTTGCTTCCTTGCAATTTCAATGGGAACTCCTTCAATTCTTCATCAATGGATCCTCAAACCAGCATGAACACACTCAGAAATGTTTATGGAGATGATTTGTGAAGAAAAATGGAATGGTAATGAAGAAGAATATGAAGATTCAATGTGATTTGCAAATGGAGTTTTTGGATTTCAATCTCTATTCTCTTCCACAATTAACACCAACTATCACCAACCTTTCACCAATGCAAGTCATATGCGATATATAGAGAGGTTTAGAAAAGTCTAGAACCTCCTAGAATCATCTAGTAAGAACTTGAAGATTTCATGTCATGGTAATTTGCATTTTCACTTCTCATATCATGGTATCTCATGCAAAAACCCTTGTACACTTGGTAACTGACTTGAATATCTCCTTACATGAGATTTAGGACAAGATACAATGCTTAAACACCTTGTTTATTAAGTTTTTCCTTGTTTTGGTTTGGTACCCCATTATGCAAGCAATCAAATTACAAAGCAACCCCATGATGCAAGCCTCAAATAAAAATTGTGGCTGAACCATTGTTCTTAGAATGTCATTTGGAGTCAAAATAACCTATCATATGACATGGTTTGGACTTATAGCTTATGATTTATGATTTTTCAACTTCACTTGAATTAACTTATACCTCATTTTTAGGCCATTTTTATCACTTTTTGATATGAGCCTTTTAAACATCTCATGACCACCCTAATAGCCTTAAAACATCATTCTAAGCAAGTTTTATGTTGAAGAGTTTTCCATCTGAAGCTTGGAAGTAGGAGATATGGCCTTATGCTTGAAATGACCTATAACTTCCAAATGACCAAAATGCCCTTGGCTTGTCAAAGCCATAAGTTGAGTTATACAAATCCTATCAAGGACTTATAGTACTCTCTAGAAAGCTAAGAAGATTCTCTTCAACATTCATGTTGACCAAGAGATCATAGGAATCATCCTACTAGGGCAAAAGTTGTCTGCAAGTTGGGTGACTTTCAAGGACCCAGATTCACATACCTCAGATGACCTGTAATTTGTCAAAACCATAACTTAAGCTCTGCAAATCCTATCAAGGACTTCTACCACTCAAATTAAATCTAAGAACAAGCTCTACAACATTCATGTTATGGGGAAGATGAGATGACAATCACGTCTTGAGCTAAAACTGCCTGGAAGATAGGGATCAAACTAGGGGATTTTACACTGTCAATCCTTAGAAACCCTAGCTTAAAACTTCTCAAACTCCTCAATCTTGATGAGTTGGTCTAGGAATCATCCTTATAGTATCTCAATACATCATTCCATGATCACATGGCTCTTGGATTAGGTCTCAACCTTCTCCAAATCATCAATTGACTTAGGGTTGACCCAGTCAAACCCTAATTCCACCACTCATGGTTGAATCTTCTGAATTCTTGTACAATAACCTCTCTGGGCTTCATGATGGCTTTCAAGACATCTCATAAGCTTTCTCAAAGCTTCAAGTCAATTCTCAAAGTCTCAGAATCATCTGAGGAGCCCCCACAACTCTCAAGTTATAAGGCACACAACCTTGGTTTCAACCAATTCCTCTGAGGATCTCTTGAGCTTTCTGACAAAGATATCAACCTTCAAACACTTGATGGGTAAATAAATGTTGGTCAAATTTTGGGGTGCAACACCTGTGGTGCACGAATAATCAGTGTAGTGGTGAGAAGAACTCAAAAATTCATAAGTAAGTCTAACAGATGTAGCATTGCTCATGGAATAAAATTGAGACATACCTAGATTCGTGCGCATCCAGTCGATGCTATCATAGAGGCCTAGAGCTCTTACAGTATCAGAATCTGGGTACCTTGTAGCAAGGACCTACCTCTTACAAAGCTTATGGTAATTCACATGTTGGGTTTGGCCAACAACACCCTCTGGAAACTCGATACCCATGTAGTCGATATCTCTAGCGACTCATGGAGGCATTGTGGTGGCTCTTGGAAAAGGAAGGAGTAAAAAGATGGATGTGGATGATTTTGTAGAAAGACAAGAGAGAGTGTTAGAGATTTTGGTGAGTTTAAAATGATGGTTTTGAGGGTATTTAAAGTGAATGATTAGGAATGTGGATGGGTGGTGGTTAGAAAGTGTTAATGATGATTAGTTTGGGTGGTTGGAAGGTTTCTTAGGGAAGAGGAATGGAAAAAACTTTGAAAAAATACGCAAATTCTAAAATTGACAGAATTATGTTTGTTTTAACTTAATGGCGAGCGCCATGAGGCATATGGCGAACACCATTCCTTGAAAACGTGAAAACTGCAAAAGAAATAGCAATGGTGAACGCCATCAACATAATGGCGAGTGCCATTAGGCTAAAATTTGCAAAAATTCAGATTTCTAAAGGTTTTAACACTTTTTTAGTTTTTGAAAGGTTTATTTTTGTATTCTCTTGTTTGTTTTGGGTAGTGCATATAAGAGATAGTGAAAGAAAATAAAATGCACAAATATACAAGAAATAAAATTCCAAATGCTGAATAGAAATTGCATTAATGGAAAAGAACAGTAACAAAGATGTTCCTCGTCGACATGCCGACGATACACAGAGTGTTACAAAATTGAAAAATTACAAGAAGTAAAATACTGAATGAAAATTAAAAAATGAGAAAGAAACAAAACAAAAATATCAAAGAAGGATGACATCAGTCCCTGTGACGCTTCAGCGAGAACACTTGCTGAAAAAGCTGGTCGAACTGCTTGTTGACAACATCCATGAAACCATGAAAGTTGCCTCGCAGCAAACTGATTTCACCTCTGAGGAAGTCAACTTCATTCTAGAGAGCAAGGATGTATGAAGCAAGGTCTGCTAGAGGGTGAAAGGGTAATGGCTCAACAATATAAGATGTGACATCAAGGGCTAGATTAGCATAGTTATCATACGGGTGTGGGCTGCCCGGTGGTGTAGGTGATTCGCTCTCTTCTTCCAGGTCATAGATCCAGTTGGCTCGGTTATGAACATTTGATTTCTCATGATTATGTAGTGTGAAGTTACGAACCACTTTGTTATCAATGAGGTACTCAAATTCAACCGGACCAAGGTTAGCAATGATTCTGCGGTTAAAATAGAAGGTGATACTCATGGGAATGATGGATCCAAAAGGACGGATTTGGTTCAAGTGGTATCTAAGTCCAATGGCATCAACTATCATGGTCACAAGGCCTCTTGAAAGTAAGGAGGTGTTAAGTTCTCGGTTGGTCTTGGTTAATTAGCAAGTATGTATGCACTGGCATTCACAGGCCTTCCTTGCGTAGCATAATACATTATGAAAAGCTCATCTTTGGATACAACTGTGGTGTTTTCTTCCTTGGTGGAAAGTGTATGGGCCATAATTTTATGGAAGTATCGGAGAGCGTTGTTATGGATGCTCTCGAAAAACATGGTATTGGACTTTGGATGATAGTCACCTGTTATTGTTCCCTAAAAATAGTCAAGATCCATCTGGGTAAAGGCATCATCAGGTGTGACGGTGAAGGCATCAGGTCCACTAGGAAATCCTAGAAGTTCAGCTATCTCATGATGTGTGTAATGGTATTTGTTACCAAATAGTCTAAATGTAGCCAGACCTTGCCCGGTTCCATACCCTCGGGTAGGATCATGGTAGAGTGAACTGAGGAACTCAAGTGTGAGCCTACGGTATGGGCTAAATCTCCTTACCATGGTAAAATTGTTCTAACCCAGTTGATTGAGCAAATACACAACAGAATATCTAAGTCCAAGAACAGTCAGAGTCAGGCCATCAGGGTAAATAGGAAGAGTCATGTCTCTGAGAGCTAAGGCATCGAAGCAGCGCCTCTGTGCCTCGTTCTTAAATACAATTTCCATGTCAATAGTTGGATCCATATCCTAAAAATAGCAAAAAGGTAATCCTAAATTATTCTATCCTAAAATAAAAAAGAAAACAAATATAACTCTATTAGAAATTAAAAAACAAATTGCTAAACTAGTAATAAAGAAAACAACAGCGGTAACAACAACAATAGTACTAACAATAGTAATGATAATAATAATTAAAAAGATATACATTACGGTAAACATAAACTAAGAGGTAAAGGAAACAAGACATATAAAAGAATTTAAACTACTAACTATGGGGTGCCTCCCATATAACGCTTCATTTATTGTCAGGAGCTCGACAATAGTTCGGCATGCTATCCAGGTGGAATAGCGGGTAGCTCTTCTAATTTGTAGCTTACGCGGAAGTCTCTGTTCTCTACAATATGATAATGCTTAAGTATTTGTCCATTCACTACGAATGTTTCGTTCGACTTTCCTTTAATTTTGACAGCTCCGCTTTGGTAAAACTCTCATGACTTCAAAGGGTCCAGACCATCGAGAACATAGTTTTCCTGGAAAAAATTTAAGTGGGGAGTTAAAAAGAACAACTATGTCTCCCTCGTTAAACTCTCGTCTCAAGATTCTTTTGCCATGCAACTTTTTGGTTCTTTCTTTGTAAATTAGGGCATTTTCATAGGCCTTGAGTCTAAGTTCTTCCAGTTCATGGATATCTAGTACTCTTTTCTCTCCTGCGGCTATGTAGTTCATATTCAGGTTTTTAATTGCCCAATAGGCTTTGTGCTCTAATTCTACAGGCAGGTGACAAGATTTACCATAAACTAGTTTGGATGGAGTTGTTCTAATAGGAGTCTTGTACGCGGTTCGGTATACCCATAAAGCTTCGTGAATTTTGGCAAACCAATCTTTCCTAGACATTGCAACGATTTTCTTAAGTATCAGTTTGATCTCTCTGTTTGAGACTTCAACTTGTCCACTCATTTGAGGGTGATAAGGTGTTGCTACACGGTGTCTGACTCCATATTTAAGTAGCAGTTTCCCAAAGACATTCGAGATAAAGTGGGATCCTCCATCACTTATTATGATTCGCGGCACACCGAATCTGGGAAAAATTATATTTTTGAATAGCTTGACAACTACTCGCGCATTGTTAGTGGGAGAAGTTATTGCCTCAATCCATTTTGACACATAATCGACTGCGACAAATACGTACTTATTACTAAAAGAAGAAAGAAAAGGGCCCATGAAATCTATACCCCACACATCAAAGACTTCCACTTCCAGGATTCCTGTCTGTGGCATCTCATCACGTGTCAAAATATTACCAGTGTGTTAGCATCGGTTATAGTTCAATACATCGATGTGGACATCTTTCCACAAGTTGGGCCAAAATAAACCCGACTGAAGGATTTTAGCACACGTCTTCGAATTATTTGCATGCCCTCCATAAGGTGCAACATGGTAATGAGATATAATTTTGTTAATTTATGATTTAGGGACACAACGACGAAAAATACCATCGGCGCCTCTCTTGAAAAGCAATGGCTCATCCTAGTAATAATGTTTAAGATTATGGAAGAATTTCTTCTTTTGTTGGAAGGTCAAGTCTGGTGGAAGCACGCTTGCGACTAAGTAGTTGACAAAGTCAGCATATCAAGGCAGCATGGTTTCAGTATAGATTGATTCCACGACTTCACTAGAATCTGCATCATAAAAGTCTGAAAAGTATTCTAGTATTTCATTAATATTCTCCAACTGGGCTATCAACCTATCATAAGGGAAGTCATCATTTATGAGGACCTGTTCGGGTTCTTAGTTTTCAATCCTAGAGAGGTGGTATGCTACTACATTTTCAATTCCTTTCTTATCATTAATTTCCAAATCAAACTCTTGTAGAAGTAGGATCCATCTCAGAAGTCTTGGTTTAGCGTCTTTTGTGCTCAAAAGGTACCTAAACATAGTGTGGTTAATATAGACAATTACTTTTTCTCCTACCAGATAGGAACAAAATTTGTCTAAAGCAAACACAACAGCTAAAAGTTCCTTTTCTGTGGTTGCGTAGTTCATTTGCGCACTATCTAAAGTTCTACTAGCATAATAAATAGCATGAAGCTTTTTATCTTTCCTCTGTCCTAGGACATCGCCAATGGTAAAATCGCTAGCATCACACATTATCTCAAATGGCTCATTCCAATCAGGTGGTTGCATGATCAGTGCTATGATCAGGGCATTTTTCAGGAGTTTAAACGCTTTCAAACAGTCCTCATCAAATATGTGCATCTTTCATTAGCAGGCGAGATAGCGGGTTTGGTAATTTTAGAGAAATCTTTGATAAACCGTCGGTAAAATCTGGCGTGTCCAAGAAAACTTTTAATTTCTCTAACAGTCTTCGAAGGTTGAAGGTTTTCTATGATTTTTATTTTTGCCTTGTCAACTTCGATTCCTCGATCGGATACAACATGTCCTAACACAATTCCTTCCCGGACCATGAAATGGCATTTTTCCCAATTCAGTACAAGATTAACTTTAACGCATCTCTCCAGTACTAACTCCAGGTTTGACAGACACCCTTCAAAGTCTTGCCCATATGCAGAGAAGTCGTCCATAAATACTTCCATTATATTATCTATAAAGTCAGTAAATATTGACATCATACATCTCTGGAAGGTTGCAGGCGCATTGCACAATCCAAACGACACGCGCCGATAGGCGAACGTACCATAAGGACAGGTAAAAGTAGTCTTTTCTTGATCATCGGGATGAATATGAATTTGGAAAAATCCTGAGTATCCATCTAAATAGTAAAAATTGGAGTGTTTTGCCAATTGTTCAAGCATTTGATCGATAAAGGGTCAAGGAAAATGGTCTTTACGAGTGGCCTTATTAAGCTTTCTATAGTCTATGCACATCTTCCATCCACTGTGAACTCGCTTTGCAACAGTTTCGCCTTTCTCATTACTAACTACAGTAACACCTCCCTTCATAGGTACGGCATGTACTAGGTTGACCCAGCTACTGTCTAATATCAGGTATATGATTCCTGCTTCCAATAGTTTTTTCACTTCTTGTTTGATTGCATCGCTTATGATGAGATTTATTCTTCTCTGGTGTTCCCTAGAGGTTTTACTGTCTTCTTCAAACATAATACGGTGCATGCATAGGGATGGGATTATATCTTTTAGATTTGAGATATTATATCCCAACGCTGTCGGATACTTCCTTAAAACATGTAGCAGATTTTTAGTTTCTATCTATCCTAAGTCAGCATTGATTATCACTGGTCTCTCGAGCTTGGTGTCTAGGAATTCATACCTTAGATTTTTGGGTAATGTATTAAGTTCTATAGTAGGTTTGTCTGGGCTTGGCATTGGATCGGGTGTTAGTGCAAGACATTCTCTTATACTGTCATCTGTAAATGGTGTTTTCCAATCATCGTCTTCAAATATAGGAGGTGCTGGAATTTTAAGCGCATCTCGGTATTCAGATGGTTGCATCTTCATTTCTATCACACATTCATCGATAACATCTAATAAGCAACATGTATCGTTAATAGCTGGAGCTCTTAGTAACTGAGCTAAGATAAATTCGATTTTTCTCTTCACCAACTTTGAAAGTTAGATTTCCCTTTTTAACATCAATTATAGCTCCGACTGTGGCTAAAAATGGCCTTCCCAAAATAATGGGTATATTGGAGTCCTCTTTTATGTCCATTATCACAAAATTTGTGGGAATGTAGAATTGACCTATGCGAACCGAGATATTTTCTAGCATACCTACTGGATATTTTATTGAGCGGTCAGCTAATTGAAGAGACATCTTCGTTGGTCTCACTTCACCTAAATTAAGTTTCTTGCATGTGGACAACGACATCAAACTAACATTGGCTCCCAAGTCGCATAGACCATTGTCTATGACGTGTTTTCCAATTACACAGGGTATCGAAAATTCCCCGGGTCTTTTAACTTAGGGGGCATGTTGTTTTAGATTATAGCGCTACACTCAGCAGTAGGCGCAACAGTTTCGTTATCCTCAAGTCTTTTCTTATTTGATAGGATCTTCTTGAGAAATTTGGCATACGAAGAAGGCATTTGCGTAATAGCTTATGCAAATGGTATGGTGATATTCAATTGTTTCATAAGTTCTACGAATTTCTTGAATTGTCCTTCGTTTTTGGTTTTGGCTAATCTTTGAGGGTAAGGTACAGGTGGTTTATACGGTGGAGGGGGCACATATGGTGTTTCTTTCTCTACGGCCTCCTCGTTTTTATCATTGTTTTCATTAGTTTTTGGTTCATTCACCTTCTCAGTTCCTTGCTTAGAATTTTGGTGCATGGATGGGTTTTTGAGTCTCGGATCAATCGTTCCATCATACTCTGTTCCACTTTTCAATGCCACGGGCATTTGCATGTCCTTTCGGGTTTGGTTGTGGTTGGCCAGGAAATGCTTCAGTCGGGGCAGCTATTGTTGGTTGCTGTTAGGCTACTTGAGAAATTTGAGTTTCTAACATTTTATTGTGAGTATCCATAGCATCAATTTTACTCATCGTTTGTTTCATCAATTCGCTAGTATGAGCGTTTTGATATGCAAATTCTTTGTTTTCTAAACTTGAGCATTTATAAAGCTTTCCATCATAATTTCTAGATATGAATTTCTGGGCACTTGTGGAGCAAAGGGTGCTCCTTTCTGATAACCAGATGGAGTAGAAGGTGTTGGGCTTGGTGGATGCAAGGCATTGTTATTCTTATATGAAAACTTTGGGTGATTTCTCCAGCCAGGATTATAAGTGTTCGAGTACGGGTTTCCTTGAGCATAGTTTGCTTGGTCGGTAGGGATACCAGCCAATAACTAACATTCGGCATTTATATGTCCAAGGGTTCCACATAACTCGCAACTTGGTGTAACAGCAGCCACGGTGGCTGCTGGTGGTGTTACGGTTAAGCTTTCAAACTTTTGAGTCAACGCGTCAACTTTAGCATTTATACAGTCTATGGCATTGACTTCGTACATTCCGCTTTTCGGGGTTGGTTTTTTGAGAGCAACATGTTCTCCTCCCCACTGGAAGTGATTATGAGCCATATTCTCTATGAGTTCAACGGCTTCTTCATATGGTTTATCCATTAAGGCACCGCCCGCTGCAGCGCTTAAGTTTATTTTGGTGTTGTACAACAACCCATTGTAAAAGGTATGGATTATGAACCACTGTTCGAGTCCATGATGTGGGCAAAGCCTCATCAGGTCCTTGTATCTTTCCCAAGTATCAAAAATAGATTTGTTGTCTTTTTGCTTAAAACCGTTAATTTGCGCTCTTAGCATAGATGTTTTGCTTGGTGGAAAGTAATGGGTTAAGAAGACTCTTTTCAATTCGTCCCACGTTGTGATGGAATTTGATGGCAGAGACTGGAGCCAAGCTCTAGCTCTATCTCTTAAAGAAAACTGGAAAAGATGTAGTCTAATCGCTTCGGGACTAACATCATTTGCTTTTACAGTGTCAGGGTATTGCACAAAAATAGGTAAATGTAAGTTTGGGTCTTCCGCTGGGCTTCCTGAGAATTGGTACTGTTGAACGGCTTGTAACAGCGATGGTTTCAACTTGAAATCGTTTCGATTGATTGTTGGGGAAACAATGTTGTTATGAGGTTTATCTCATTATGGGACAGTGAAATCCTTCAGAGGATGAGTTTGAGGTCCTTGGGCCATGGTTTGTATTGGCTCAGTTTTGGTCTCTGAATCTGAGTAAAGCAAGATAAGATCTGGAAAGTTATATTCAATATAGAATTTGTTTATCCGGCGTCTTAAATTAAGAAAACGCTCGACTTCGTCAATTGGCTGCTCTAACTCTTCGCCTTGAGAGCGAGTGCTTGGCATACAATCGAAAATTAGAAAGAAAATAAAAATAAAAAGTTGCCTTAGTCTATACTGCGCGACAAAAGATTCATAATATTAACTAAATCTAGTCCCCGACAACGACGCCAAAAAACTTGATCGCGACCGTCCGATACTTGACGAATTAATCTGCAAGCATACAGTTGATTGTGTAGTCTTAAAAAGGTTGTTGAACCCACAGGGATAGATAATCAAACTATTACGGTCTATGGTTGTTGTGCAAAGCTAAGGCTAATGGTTAACAATGAATCGAAACTAGAAACAGGACTGAATTAGTAGAAACTGAACTAAATAATAAAACAAGTCTGACAGGAGATTTCTGCGCACCTAAGGGACTTATAGGAAACCGCTACTAATTATGGTCAGATGCCTATTTTTTAGGATACACTGACTCAAAGGCTCCGCCTCACGCTCTCACGGTTTCGACAAAAGTCGCATTGCTTAACCCCAAGATTTTGCTCTCGCTTGCCCGGTAATTAATAACACTTTTTGGTAGTCCGAAATATCCTAAACGACACCTAAAGCATTCTCATTGTTTTTTAAACGGGATGCCTAGTTTCTATTATCTGGCTCACTCCTCACGCTCTCGTGGATCTCGGATCAAACCTTAATATGCTTCTCACTCTCGTGACAAAGAAATGGTAATCAACTTCTCGCTCTCACGACAAAGCAACCTAAATTACGGCTAGAAACTACAACCGAAACAGCTTAAAAACCGCAATTTCGCACTAAGTTCACTATCGAGTCCCGTCGGTAACGGCGGTCCTCAATGACAGACTCAACAGGATTTAGCCAAACATAATTATCATTACTTTTAAGATGCTAAAACATGCATTTAATTCTACTAACATACTAAAACAATTTAAGGCAAAATTAGTAATAACAGTGCAATTCGAAGTAAAATAAAATAAAAAATTAAAAACCTGTAGAAATTGACAATTGAAAGAAAACAGCAGCAAGCTTCAATTAACTTCAAAATATTTAGTACACAATGGAAAATATATAATTGCAGTAATTCCTCGATGTGAGTAACTAATGCTTCTAAAACTATCTAAGAATGCCTAGAATTCAAACTGAAAAACACCAGCGCTTCCGCAGTCGGATTCTCTTTAAAAACTACCTAAAGACCTTTTATTTATAGGCCAACAATCAATTACAACAAAGAGGAATTTGAAACGAAGTAGTGGAGGGAAGTAGAACTGCTGGTAACTGCTCTAAAACTGCTTTAGAATTAGAAATCGTTGTTGCGACTGTATGACGATCGACGTAAGGGCCATGGCGAGCTCCATGCTTGCTTCAATGCTGAAGGCGACCAAATAAGTGATGGCGAACCCCATATCAGCAAAATCACTAAAATCTGCTACTTTTATGTTCAGATCTTCTCCAAAGGCTTCGATTTCATGATTCTTCCACGATTTTCACTAATTCCTAAACAAGAAAATCGAAGTAAAAGTACGAAAAAATAACTATAAAGACTCGATAAAACATGGACAAAAATACGCATAATTAGCCAAAAATCGCGATACTAAATCGAGTTATCAATAATAAGTGTGCCACCCACTGGGTGGACCTTGGTTGATGAAAATGACTACTGAGTGAAGATCATTGGCTCATCTTTTGGCTTATATGGCCGAAAATATACTAAACGCGACCTTTGAGGCAAAAACATTGTGGAATATGGATTTTGTAGCCACTGTAAAAAATTCTCATAAGATCTAAGTTGACCAATTTGGCCTAAGAACAACTTTAAAAAGTCGGAGGCTTGATTGTATTTACAACTATGAGCTTTGGGGTTTGAAAAAAACCCGCTTGATTCTACAAAAAAGATGTTGGTCCAATATCACTTAGAAGAAATAGATTTGCATGATGGAGCATTGAAAATACCAACCTATATAAGTGTTAAAGTCAAACTAGACATGAAGAAAATGATGGTATAATTGCTCAAAGAGTTCAAAGATTGTTTGTTCAAAGATTGTTTTGCCTGAGACTATAATGAAATGCCAGGATTGAGTCGAAGCATGGTGGAGTTAAAAAATGACCAATTCGACCTGGTAAGAAGCCAGTAAAATAGCTACCAAGAAAGTTTACACCATAGATTATGTCAAAGATCAAAGAGGAGATCGAAAGGCTGCTCAGGAGTAAGTTCATTAGAACAGCTAGGAGATTTCTTAGGATGTGTGGTGCACAAAAAAGGCATAGAGATCAATCAAAACAAATGAAAGCGATCTTGGATCTGAAACCTCCTTCAACAAAGAAACAATTTCAATCTTTGTTGGGAAAATTAATTTACTGAGAAGATTCATCTCCAATTTAAGTGGCAAGATCTAGGCTTTCTCGCTATTACTTCGACTTAAGAAAGAAAGTGACTTCATATTGGTGTCTGAGCAACAAGAGCCTTTCAACAACATTTAATATCATCTAATGAAGCCTCATATCTTGTTACCTCCATGTAGAAATAAGAATATGAAATTGTACATAACTGCATCGAATTCAACCATAAGAAGTATGTTAGCTCAAGAGGATGAAAATGGCGTCGAAAAAGCTATTTATTACCTCAGTCGAATCCTGATTGATGAGGAAACTAGGTATAATGCAATCGAAAAGTTATGTTTGTGCCTATACTTTTTGTTTTGGACCGGGCCCAGGCCTGCCCATCCGTCGGGCAGGCCCAGCCCAACGTTATTTGGGGAAGGCCCAAATCACTCAGTGTTGGATGCAGTTCCTTCCGTCAGGCAGAACAACACATCTTCCACACGTTCTCCACGTGCCCCCTCCGCGGGGACACGTCATCAGCCAACTACCCACCTCCGAAAGAGTTGATCAACCCACCTTCCAGAGATCACGGGACGGTTGAACTAGGGCGAAGACCACATGCTAGTATTCACTATGCCACATAAGCCCTAGCAGTCACCTGGGTTGGGCCTGGCAATCCAGCCCAACACAAGTGACCGTTGGCCCTGCATTGGGGTCTCTCTATAAATACCCTCTTTCATAAGAGGGTCAGGTATTCAATTCTTTATCTCTCTTTTGTATTTGCTCTCACTCGGGTCCATTACTTGCTTTGGCATCGGAGTGTCTTGCAGGTACACCCCCCTCCTTCTCCCTACTTCCGGTGAACAACTTGCAGATCAACGACGCGTGGCAGGTCATTGATTCCCTTTTGATCAGGTCAAATCAATGGCGCCGTCTATGGGAAATTGGCGGCATCCAGAGCCGCGGCAAAAACTGGGAAGGGCAGGGTTGCCCAGGTGGTGCAGCAGGTCGTCGCAGATTAGGGAGGAAGGGGGTCCTCGTCGTCACGCGGGCTAAACATCAGTCCTCGGGGACCGTTGTCGATCTCACTGAGGGATTCTCTGAGGAGGGATTTCTCATCCCCCCTGCCATCAGAATCTCGGGTTCTTTCATGGTTCAAGGTCGTCAGCTGTGTCGGCCTCGGAAGCGAAGGAAATCCTCGGGGGAAGTTGAGACGCTTGGAGGTAGGTGCTCACCGAGGATCTGGCCCCAATGATGCGGGTTTTCTCAACTGCTCTGGTATTAAGCAATGAGGGATGCTCTTCTGCCGAGCTGGCCAAGTTGCAGGGGGACCTCGCCTTTGTTCAGTCGAATTTGACTAAATTGACTGTCGAGTTATAGCTAAGCAAGGAAGAGGCGGCTACGCAGCAGAAGAGGGGGATCGACACCGAGGGTAAGATGGAGGCTGCTGAGGAGGAACTGTCGAGGCTGCGGGCCCGCATGGTGGAGCTAGAGACCTCACTTCGTCCTGTCGAGGATGAGACAGAAGAGGAGAGGCTTTTTCTCTCCCGTGCTGATTTAGTGAGAAGGATTCGCGAGCTGGAGCACGACTGCCTAGATGCTGTCGAGGTTGGATTCTCTAGTGTTGTGGACCAACTCAAGATAGTAAATTTCGAGGTCGTATTGGTCACTGATAGGATTGGGCCCTTCCACCAGGTTGTCGATAGATGGGTGGTCGTCATTGGTCCCGAGGATGCTGAGGATGCCACCTCAACCGATGAGCCCGAAGTGGACCGACTTGAGGATTAGGGTAGGTGTTTTCGGGCCTGCGCACCCATAGTTTTTAGGCATGCGTGCCAAATTTTGTTAAGTTCTTTTTGTCGGGCCTGCATGCCCTTTTGCGGTGTAATTGAATACTGGGCTAGTGCCCCTTTTATAATACAATATTTTCTTTAAGTGTGTGCTCATTTTATGTTTGCATGTTCATATGCTTGTATGTGTTTTTGTATGTTTGTGGGGAATGTTGCTCGACGCTTTCATATGTATGTTCGGTAGTGCAGGGAACTGGCCGGTTGACCGGGGTGGTTACCTGGTCGGTTATGGAGATGGACTACAGTCGGGGACCTATCCCAGTAGCGTGAACGTCCCATCGCGAGCTGGGTGTTCTGCCAACCTCGGTACTACAGCGGTGACTCTCGGTCAAGGGGTCTTCGTCGAATAGAATGTTCTACCCCCACACACAAAGGACAGAAGCTTGCTATCTCGTTGATTTCAAGGAGACGCGATTGTACCATGTCGCGCTCCCGTGGTCGCGGGGCGTGTCGTTGCGGGCAGTGTTTAACTGTAGTATTTTTTTAGCTTCTCAGTATTCAATGGTCAAGCTATCTTGTCCCGTGTAAGTTCTCGAGGTAGTAGGCCCCGTGTGCCGTCTTGTCTCGGACACGATAGGGGCGTTCCCAGTTGGCAGCGAGCTTGCCCTCGCGCGAGTGTTTCGGGTTTCTCCGTAAGACCAGATCACTGATTTGGAATTCGTGCTTTATGACCCTACAATCATAGCAGAGGGTAATTTTTTGTTTCAGTGCGGCTTCCCGGAGAGAAGCCCCTGAGCGTATTTCCTCGACTAAGTCGAGCTCATCTCTGAGGGCCTCGTCGTTGGCCTCCTCCTCGAGGGGGGATTCCGTTCTTCTGGACGGTTCCCTTATTTCGACCGGGATTACAGCCTCGGTCTCGTACATTAGCCGGAAGGGTGTTTCTCCAGTGGTTGAGTGGGGTTTCGTCATGTACGCCCAGAGCATGCTATGGAGCTCCTCAACCCATCTCTTCTGAGCGTCCCCGAGTCAACATTTCAGGCCTCACAGAATGACTCTGTTTGCGGCCTCTGCCTGGCCGTTCGTTTACGGATGTTCGACTGACGTGAAGTGCTGCTTTGTCCCGAGCTTGGTCATAAAGTCTTGAAAGTTTTTGTCAGTGAATTGCGTACTGTTGTCGGTCACGGTGGCTATGGGTACACCGAACCTGGCGAGGATGTTCCGCTTGTAGAAGCGGAGTATGTTATGCGCCATAATTTTGGCGAGGGCCTCGGCCTCGATCCACTTGGTGAAGTAGTCAACGTCGACTATCAGGTACTTTTCTGATAGGAGCCTAAGGTGAACGGGCCGAGGATATCCATCCTCCACCAGGAGAACAGCCAGGGGGAGGAGAGGGACTTGAGCTCACTCGGGGGGGCAAGATGCATGTCTCCGTGCCGCTGGCACCTGTCACACTTCTTTACGTGTTCCTTCGTATCTTCCTGCATCGTCGGCCAGTAGTATCCATCCTGTAAGGCTTTCCTCGCCAAGGACTGTCCTCCGAGGTGCTACGCGTTGATGCCTTTGTGGACCTCCTACAGGATGGTTGAGGCTTGGATTTTGTCGACGCATTTGAGGAGGGGGATCGAGAAGCCTCTTCAGTATAGTCTGTTCTCGATCAGTACATACAAGCAGGATTGTCATTTGACCGTTCTGACCATCTTAGCATCGTCGGGGAGGTGCCCCGTGCTAAGGTAAGTGTGTATCGGGGTCATCCAACAGTTGGCGTCCCCGATGGTGTTGACGTCAAACAGTGTTTTCCCCTCTCCGTACTCGGTTGTGCGAGGATTTCCTGGATGAAGGATTTGTTTCCACCCTTCTTCTTGGTGGTTGCCAACTTCGAGAGGACGTCTGCCCACGTGTTCTGCTCTTGGGGAACATGTTGTACCTCGGCGGATTTGAAACTTTTCATGCGTTCCCTTATGGGGGCCAAGTTTTTGGCTAGGTTGTCATTCTTCGCTTGGTATTCTCCTCGGACTTGGGACACGACCAACTGGGAGTCCATGAAGATTTTTATCTCTTTGGCTTCGAGGTCTTCTTCCAGGCGGAGTCCGGCCAAGAAGGCTTCGTATTTGGCCTGATTGTTCATCATCAGGAATGTTAAGGTCAGGGAGACCTCCACGACCACGACTTCTTCATTTTCCAGGATGATGCCTGCGCCGCTCCACAGGGGACTTGAAGCGCCATCCACGAAGATGGTCCACTTGTGGGCTCTGGGAGTGGGCTCCATGGCGGGGGCCATCTCGGTGACGAAATCGGCCAACACTTGGGCCTTAAGCGCTTTCCTGCCTTCGTAGATGATGTCGAACTCGGAGAGCTCTAGAGACTATTTCAGCATTCGTCCCGCCATGTCAGGCCTGCCGAGCAGTTGTTTGATCGGCTGCTCAGTTCTGACTACAACGGTATGGGCCAGGAAGTAGTGCCGGAGTCTCCTGACCGCCTTGATGAGGGCCAGGGAGACTTTCTTGATCTGCTGATATCTCACTTTTGGGCCGTGGAGGGCCTTGCTCGTGAAGTAGATCGGTTTTTGCCCATCGGAGGTTTCCCATATTAGCACGATGCTCACAGCCTAGGTTGAGACGACCAGGTATAGGTAGAGGGTTTCTCCGACGTCGGGTCTCGTTAGGACAGGCGGTTCTAACAAGACACGTTTGAGATGGAGGAGGGCTTGCTTACATTCCTCCGTCTATTACGCAACTTCCTTTCTTAACAGTTTGAAGAATGGGAAGGCGTGATGCGCGGATTTGGCGATGAAGCGGGACAGGGACGCGAGCATCCCGTTGAGGGACTGTATCGACTTCTTCGTGCTCAGCATCCTGATCTCGGAGAAGGCCCGGCATTTGTCCAGGTTCACCTTGATTCCACGTTCGGTCAGGTAGAATCCGAGGAATTTCCCCGCGCGCACCCCAAAGGTGCATTTCTTCGGGTTGAACCGTATTCGGCATATCCTCGCCGTCTCAAAGACCTTCTTGAGATGTGCCGTTTGGTCGACCTTGAAATGGAATTTGACGATCATGTCGTCCATGTAGACTTCGAGCATGTGGCCTATCTCTCCCTGGAAGACTTTGTTCATCATCCGTTGGTAGGTGGCGTCAGCGTTCTTTAGGCCGAAGGGCATTATGTTGTAGAAATAGTTGCCTGACTTGGTCATGAATGTCGTGCTCTATTTATTGACCTCTTCCATGGGGATTTGGTTGTATCCCAAGTATGCGTCCATGAAGGACAACAGTTTGAAACCCACCGAGTTATCGACGAGTTTGTCGATGTTGGGGAGGGGATAGGCGTCCTTTGGACATGCCCGATTGAGATCGGTGTAATCAACACACATCCTCCATTTTCCATTAGATTTCTTTACAAGTACAACGTTGCACAGCCAGTTTGAATACCGGGCTTCCGAAATAAAATTTTCCTCTAGGAGGTCTTTTATAGCTTTCTCAGCCGCCACCGACTTTTCGGGGAACTGCCTACGTCTATGTTATACTACGGCCTTCGCGGCTGGGTTGATGGAGAGTTGATGGCAGGCAACCTCAGGTTCGAGTCCAAGCATCTTGGCGGCGCTCCAGGAAAAGAGGTCGGCATTCTCACGGAGGCAGGCCTTCAATTGCTTCCTCGCCAGGTCGGGCAGCCCCGTTCCAATCTTTACGGTCCTCGTCGCGTCTACTCCGAGGGTTACTATCTTGAATTCCACGTTTGGAATGGGGCACGTTGGATGGATAGGCTACCCGTTGGTGGTTGGAGGAACATCCTCGGCTTCGTCCTCGTGATCGGGCTCGCCGGCGAAGCGGCAGTCGAGGTCTACAGCGTCGACGTGGTCCTTCGGTCTGTTCTCCTGGATGGGAGGAGGCTTCGTTGCTTTGGTCGAGGGACCGATCATACTAAGGATCTTCATTGTTGCTTCAAAACATTGACAAGCTGCTCCTATGTCCCCGTTGAGAGTGACAACGGTTCCCAGCCTAGTATAGTACTTCATCTTAAGGTGGACGGTTGACGGCACTGCGGTGAGCTCGGCCAGTGTTGTCCGGCCTAGGATGCAGTTGTACAGTGAAGGGCATTCGACGACCAGGAAGCGGACGTTGATTTCCCTTGTCGTTTATTGTGCCCCAAAGGTGACCTTGAACTCCATGTATCCCCATGGTCTTATTGTTGTCCCGTTGAAGCCCTAGAGGTCGGAGCCCAGGTAGAGAGTTAGGTTGGTCTCGGCGAGCTGTAGCGTCGAGAAGAGGTGGGTATACATGATATCCACCAAGCTCCCTCTGTTGACCAGGATGCGGCGGACATCGAAGTTGGCCATTTGTGCCCGTATCAGTAGGGGGATGGCCGAGTTTGGGGCTCCCTCGGGGAGCTCTTCGAGATAGTATGTGATCGGGTTTGATCGGCCGTGGAATTTGTCGAGTGTGCTCATTTTGCCAGAGCTGTTGTTCATCAGTTTGTCGAAATTCGTTTTTACCGACCTGATCGAGAGCTTTCTTGGGGTGCCGCCCGAGATGACCATCGCCTTGGGAAAGTATTCTGATGCTCGATTCGCAAGTGCACGAATAACATCAGAGTAATATAAAATATTATCGATCCCACAGAGACCAAACGTTAATCAATTGTTTGCTAGTGTTTATCTAAGGCAAGTCAAATAAAAGGTTGAGTTGTGCGAAATAAAAGTAAAGTGCGGAAATAAATTCAATAATAAAACAACCAGCATAGGTGCAATTCACACAGCTACGTAGTATTCCAAATGTGTATAAATAGAATGCCTTATGGGGTAATGTTTTCTACTCATAAAAAAAAACTAACTTAACGGGAACTGTCGCTTTCGCATATTCAGAATCGGGTTTATCCCTAATTGATCCCTCTTATTATCACTTATAAAAAGGCGCGTATTGCGTTAGGATTAATAAACCTATTTTTAAGAAATATAGTTTCTTAACTTAGTTGAAAAGTATTTTGACATGGAATTTCTAACAAAAAGAGGTTCTTGCAAACCGGACCTTAAATCCATAAACGCGTCCGAAAACAGTTTCAAAATCAGTTTTCTTAAACATTAAAGATTCCTAATTAACTGAGCCAAGCGCTTTCGCTTCCTTTGAACAGTTAAAACTAACCAAATTTATCTAAAGGTTGGACAGCTTTCGATCTTACCCAACAGATTTTAAGTACAAAAAATAAGTGTTAAAAGTCAAAATAACCCCTAAGTAATTCTGTCGACAGCCGTATGGAATACTATTATAACTATAATCCTTGCATCCTAGCCTTTAAGGTTTAGCCAGACATGGTAAAGTAAATACATATGGTAAATAAATGCAAGTAAATAAAGTGCGGGAAAATAGATAAAGTGCGGCAAAGGGTGTGATAAATAAACGGTGCGAGAAATAAAATTGGTGTGAGAAATAACAACGGATAAATAAAAGGGCGATAAATAAACAGAAACCTGCTCTAAACGAGAGGCTTTAAATCTTGGTACAACTTGAAGTAAATGACAGAAATAAAATGGCGGCAGGATTAACTTCTACCCAATTGCTCCAAACCCGATTACAGACTCGATTAAATAGTGTGATAACCCCTCGATGTGAGAAGTTTATCACTTTACAATAGGTGAAATTTATGGCTTGAGTCCTGTAACTAAGCTTGGATGATTAGAAATGAGACAGAACTCCTCTATTTATATTGGTAGGAAAGTACAGGTAAGGACAAGAATGCCCCCTGACTCCTTTTGGGAGGGAAACGAGATTGTGAAAGTGGCGCCCGCCACATAAACTAGGGTGGAAAGGAGTAGGAGACGTGACAGTTGTCAGCAGTTGTCTTTTATCCAATGTGTGGCATCCCCTATGGCGCCCACCATGGTGGAAGCCATGTGTACAATTCCTCAGAATGTTGGTCTTTTAGCTCGTTTTTTTTTCATTTCTTCTCGAGTAGCTTTGAAAATACAAAAACCTGAAAAAGAAACAAAACAGAGGCATAATACAAGAAAACAAAAATAAAATCCTAAATAACATGCGTAAATTGAGTCGAATAAACAGTATATTTTAGGGCTATAAAATTCTCCCACACTAAAACCTTTGCTTGTCCTCAAGCAAAAACATCAAGACAAAAGAGGGTGATATCCATAAATGATCTGGGAAAAAAGGGCTTATAAGTTCAAGATGGGATGAAGCGACAGGTATTAACTCAGTGAACCACGGGTATCGAAATGACACTTCTCCATAAATACGGACATAGGCTTCATTCTTACAAAAAAAAATCGGTAATACCCTATCGTACCTAGACCTACTTTCAAATCTCCTTTTGGGTCCTTTTCATTTTGGTGCAATCACATTAAGCCTGTAATCCGTATGAAATCATGGTGAAGTGACCGGTTGGTGATTCTAATCTCAAGCATGGGGCTCTGGTACAAAAATTGGTGTAACCCCTTTTATTGACCCTATTGTAGTTGTGGGGGATCAGATTGTAACCTGCCCTACCGAGTTCAGCACCAGACACCTCTGAACTAACTATCAATGGGAAGATTTTTATTTTGACTTGCTCTTATTCATCATTTTTTTTCTTTTTTCAAAATTACAACCTTTTTGGGTTAAATGACCTTGTGAGGGTTACCTATACCCGAGTTGCAATTTGTTTTTTTATTTATCATATCGATCATTCACTTATTTTCATCGATCCTTCACTTAAATCACACTTTGGCTGGAGTTGACTGCTAAGGTAAACTACTAAGGACTTACTAAGAACATTTTTATTAAGGTCATGGTAGGTAGGGTATCGGGGTTGATTTCTACAATCGCGAAGCCTAAGGTGTTATAATGATACCGATGTTTCAAAGAGAATTTTCCAAATCATCCGCATCCTAACTCAAACTTGCCTTAAAGTCCAAATTTTTTCAGGATAGTACACTTTTTGTCAATAGAATTTTTGGTGGGGCAAAGTAATGAGGAAATAAGGGTATACTGCAAATGACTCGTTAAGCACGTGTGTGTTCTAAAAACGAAAAGAAAAATAAGAAAGGAAATAAACTAAAAAGTGATAAAAGAAATGAAAAATGCAGGAGAAAGCGAGAAAATAAATAAAGTCTCCTCCCACACTTAAATTGAACATTGTCCCCAATGTTTCAAAATAAGCAAGGGACGAGGTACCTGAAGGGTCTAAGGCATGTTGTTGGTGCTGTCGCCAGCGTGCGGCGAGTACCTATGGCGGCGAGATCTGTTGCGATGACGATCGGTCTGAGAAGCATCGAACGCGTAAAATCTGGTGGTCAGAGCAGCTTGAGATTACATTATGCTTTGCATGGACTGGCTCATCTGCTGCTGAGACTCTTGCATGAATCTCATATTCTCAGTTAATTGTTGCTGAATGGTGGTGAGCAAGTTATCGCGCCTCTCCTCTCTGGATAACTGGTCTCGCCACATCTGCTCAGATATATAAAAACTGGGAGCGGTACCTGCAGAATGGTAAGAGGAAGTCGGTGCAATGTATGTCTGTCGTACATGGTAAGGTGACATAGGATGATCAGGAGATCGCTCTTACCGGTCATACTCGTCATCAGTATCATCGCTGTCACCAACAGGAATATTTGGGGGTACTGGACCTGTAATGGGTGGAGCATCTAAATCGTAGGTCCAGTTTCTCTCGATAGTCACATCTGTGTGTCTAGTGCAAGGCAAAACGATAGATGGGATAGCCCTCCCATGGATCATAAGCTCAAAGTCCCCCTTCCTTCCTGACCTTGCACAGTTTCATATCTTTTAAAATTTTCAAATTAATTATGCGAGGAGGAAGAGGTTCTAAAGTGGCTGTCTCAGCATCTAGGTTTAGAGCCTTTGAAATGGACGTAATAAGTCCTCCGAAGGCAATGGTCCCAGTGCCCTTGATTGAGGCACTCATATGGACAATCTTGAACAGAACCAGATTAAATCTCCTATTTGTGAGGCACCCCTGCAAAAATAGTAACTCTTTTGTGTTTACTTTATTTGGATTCTCCTGGCCAAAGATAGTACAGGCTAACATGTAGCGAAATGCGCGGATGGTCGGGTTATGGATCCTAGAGGCAAGTATTCCATCGAAAGATGTAATAGTAAAATTTGACAGCATGTGCCAAAAGGAAAATGCCTCCACAGACCAATCGGAATCCAGAGGTGCTTCATAAATATCACCATCACTAAAAGCCATTCATAGCCTCTCCGCGAGCTCGTCGGTACTAAAAGCATATTCCACATTAAACATTCAGAACTGTATTGTGCCGACGGTACTAGCAGTGTCGGGTCTGACAACATAAATCAGGGAACTCAAGAATTCCCTGGTCAACCTCTCAAAAGTAGGATCACGCCTGGAAAATATTTCATGCAGTTCTAAAGTGTCTAACAAGTGATAAACGCTATGGTAAATACCTAAAGAATACAGACAGTTTCCATCCACGTATCATGTCGAAGCGATGTCCCGGGTTTGCAGTTTGTCGAGAATTTTTCATTGTCTTTCTCCGGGCTTCCCTTGACGCAATATGTAACCTTCGTGTTCCATGGATGGACTCTTGAGATGGAAGATGAGTGAAAATGGGTATTTTTTGAAGTTTTGTAAAAATGTGTTTTTGATGGATTTTGATGAAGGAAAGTGAAAATGGGAGTTGGAATGGTTAATGGGTTGGTGAGTGGATGATGAAATTAGGAACTTTTGGTGCTTTGGGGGAGATTTTCGTGTGACCAAAAATGGAGTTTTGGATGTGAAAATGGAGGTTTTGTAACTTCTGCCTCGCATATAGTCCAGACCTCGTGGCGGGCGCCATCCTTGTTGAAGGTGGTTGGGCCAGATTTTTGTGCTTTGTTTGGGCCTTGGTGCTCCTTCTTGATTTTTGGGGGTGTGCTGGCAGTAGAGATCACCTGTCCTGGCACACTAATTTTTTCTGTATATATTTTTTTTCTTTTTCCTTATTTCGACATAAAAAATTAGAAAACATAAAAATTAAAATAAAAATAAATTGCATGAAATAGCAATCGTCACAAACATATATAGATATAAACGGTAAGGTTAATGTCATGAAATAAAAACGTAAACGAATGCAAGAAGTCTGTAAATGAAAGTGGAAACAAAGCAAATAATAAAAAGCAATGAAATAATTTCATCAAGGGGTTGGCTGCTTGTCTGACTGATCGGGATGACGGAGTGCGCGGAGCTCTCTGTGCAAGTTCAAGATCTCCTGATACAGAGTATCTGCTTTCGTTGCGTGAGTCATATCTGATATCTGAACCTGTAAGGTAAGATCGACTACGGTCTATTGGAGTCGAACTATCTCTAAACACAGCTCTGCTATCTGGGTGTGCAAGTCGGTCCTTCGCAATGCATGATTATTCGAATACACTATCGTCCTTGGAGATGGTGGTGAAGGATGGTATTCCGCTGAGGGCGGTGTATGTGGCTCATCGATCATCTCTCCATAGCCTTCTAATGCGTAACTCCAATTTGAAGGATCGTGTACATTGGTCACAACTGGGTCAGGTAATATAAAATAGTGGATAGTTTGGTAGTCAATCAGAAGTCTGAAATAATCAGGCTGAAAAGATGCTCTCCTCATCAGCCCTCTGTCCAAACAGAAATCAATGTCCAACAGGGTGTATCCATAATACGGAGTCAGATGCAGTAACTGGCTGGTGAGTCCTAATGCAATGGCTATATGAGTGACAATGCCTCCCACATGAATAACCCTTTCAGAGGATCTAGTTGTACCATCGAGATTATGCAGCAAGAAGTTCCCACATGCCATTGGGTGTAACCTGTTTGCGCAGAATAGGAAGAATATCTATTCCTCACTAACATGCATGTTGGAGTCCTCCTTTCCAAGAAAGGTTTGAACCAGAGTCATCTAAAAATACCTCATAGTCGGGTTGTGGATGACCGGAGATAGCTGAGTCGATGGATCTAGGCGTCCTCCGCCTGTAATCTCTTTCCAGAATTGGTCGATGTCTCTACTCATAAAATAGCCCAATCGGGAGGTCAGGAATAGCATCTGGGGTGGTCGAAAATCCAAGTAGGTCGTTGAATCCCTTATGGGTTAATGCATACTCTTTCCCAAAAAGTCTGAATATGGCTAGTCCATCCTGTTCGGTGAAACAGCCCAATTTTCAGTAATTAATTATTGGTACTAATTAATTGGTTTAAGTGGTTTATTTGATTTAAAGAAATCATTGGATTTATTTAAATTATATGAGTTAATGGATTTAACTGATTTATTATATTTGGTAGAATAATGTGGATTTACCGGATATTTTCTAATTAATGTCAAGATGAGATATTTTGTGAGAAAGGATTTGGTAGATATTATGAGAAAATAAATATAATGGAAAGAAATATAATGGAAAGTATATAAAGGAAAATAGATGGAAAAGAAAACATAAGGGAAAGAAAGAGAAGAGAATAGAGAAAGAGGAGAAAAGAGAAGAGAAGAGGGAAACTTGGAGAAATCATCAAGAATCAACTTCAAGCTTCAATCCAATCAAGGTAAGGGTGAGAAACATTATTATCTAGTCAATGTATGTGATGTATGTGTGGGTTGGGTTTTGTTGTGAGTTTCCACCATTTTTCAAGTTAGGGCAAAATGGATTTAATCGGTAGAATCGTAGTTTAATCGGTTAGAAACTAGAAATAATGTCGTAGAATAGTCGGGTGATGTGGGGTTAAGATTACTGGAACTAGTTTGGTGAGAATCGGTCGATTTTTGGAGGGTAGAAGTTTTGGGACAGAATGAGGGTTCTGATATCGCAGGTTTGCTGGCTCTCGCCAGACGAGTGAAGGCGAAGCTTCGTTGGGCGAAGCCCAGCGAATAGCTGGCGAATAATTCAAGAAAACTCCCAGTGGTCTTCGCTGGCAAGTTCGCCAAGCGAAGGTGAGTGGCGAAGGTTCGCCAGGCGAGTACATCAGCCAAGGGTAGAGAAGGGTAGCGAATCAAGTCATTAGCATCTGACTTTTGTTCGCTGGCGAGTTCGCCAGGCGAAAGTCCCAGCGAGCATTCGCCAATGGCTTCGCCAGGCGAAGGGTGGCGAGCAGGACATCATTGTTTCTTTTCTGTTTTATCCATCCAATGGTTAATTGCTTGGTTCAATTATGTTAATCCTATGTGATATGAATAGTTTGTGTACTATTGTGGTGAGTTGTGGGTAGCCTTTGGGCGTGAATCCTAGATTGTGATATGTGTATTGCTTGAATTGATTAGGAATACATGAGAACATATTAGTGAATATGTGTGTATTGTCTAATAAGTATGTGAATGTATATTGATTGGATGCGATTATATGTGAACAATGCATGAGAATATATTGTGAATATATGTGCATTGCATGGTAAACGTGTTATGCGTGTAAGCATGATGTAATTCTTGTATGATGAATTACTTGAGAATGCATGAGAATATATTGTGAATATAGGTGCATTGCTTGATAGATGTTATAAATGCATATGGTGTGCATGTGATTATATGTGAAGAATGCATGGGAACATATCATGGATATGTGTGCATTGTTTAATAATTGTGAGAAATACATGGGAACATATCGTGGATATGTGTGCATTGTTTAATAATTGTGAGAAACGCATGGGAACATATCATGGATATGTGTGCATTGTTTAATAATTGTGAGAAATGCATGGGAACATATCTTGGATATGTGTGCATTGTTTGATGATGTGATAATGGTATTGATAAATGAATACATTGATGATTGTTGTGATATGTTGTGTGTGCAATCATGTTATAATTCGTAGGTGATGAATTATTTGGAACACATGGGATTAAGATGCGGGAACGGTCTTAAGTGCTTTTTGTTGGTTGATTACATATGCATCATTTTGTCAAGAGGCAATGTTTGCTAGTTTCGTGGAGACTAGTGGCTTGTCCCAAACCTAGAAGGGTGGGTTTGAAGCCTAGGGGACGGGCTTTGTTGTTATCGGTCTAGAAGGGTAGACCCGGTTTAAGTGTAAAAACCAAAAAATGATAACAAGTGTTGGTATCACATGGCATGAGTTGCATTGAGTCTCATGGCATATTTGTGATTGTTGTATGAAGCATATGTGTGTGCATGACTTGTTGATTTGAGAGTGTGGATATAAGATTGTTGTATGCAAAAATGCTTATGTGTATGTTATGTGGATTGATGAGGACTATGGATATGTGCATGATGAATATGCTTGATGATTGTCCATATTTGTTTATATAAGTATGTTTTGTAAAGTATATGATGAATTATGATGAAGTATGGTGAGAATTATGGAATATGCGTATGTGCGTTACTTGTGTAATTGAGCAATGTGAATGTGTAATAGTGAATTGGTGGATAAAACATAACATGTGTATGTTTATGTGGGATGTTAGGATTTATGGATGTATGCATGATGAAAATGCTTGATGAATGTTTATGTTTGTTTATATGCACATTGTGATGCATCTGATAATGGAAATGAATTGTGGTGAGAAAGTGTGGGTTATATGTATTCTATATATATATATATATATATATATATATATATATATATATATATATATATATATATATATATATATATATATATATATATATATATATATATATATATATATATATATATATATATATATATATATATATATATATATATATATATATATATATATATATATATATATATATATATATATATATATATATATATATATATATATATATATATATATATATATATATATATATATATATATATATATATATATATATAATTGTATGCATTGATTATTATGATAATATTTTTCACCCTTCTGCTGGAATGATGTCCTATATGACATCGTGCAGGTAAAAGAGTAGAGTTATTCGTTGTTGGGAGGTCGTTATTGGTGCAGCTGTTTAGTAATTTAGTTATGGGTCGAGTCATGCTCTGGTTATGTAACACTGGGATTGTGGGGTTTATGCCTTAGAGATATTGTATATTCTAAGTTGTGTTTTAAGCGTATTTGAAATATGTGATAATGGCCTCTGTGCCTAAGTGCTGATGATTTATATGATGAACATGAATATTCTGTGAAGGAATTTGTGTAAATAAATTGAATCCGCTGCTACACGCAAGATGAAAATTTAATAGAATGACTATTTATTTCAATGTTACGTGAGTATGACAAGTAAATGTTGAGATTTTGTAAATATGTGTGACGCCCTTTGTGAAAGCATGTTAATTTACTCTGATTAATTATGTATTTTTCCGTAGGGATTAGAAGGGTATTACATTAGTGGTATCAGAGCAGGTCGGTCCGTCCGGCCATGTTGTTTAATGTTATTTGTTCCCTTGTATGCGACGTGTGTATGAAAACACTGTCGATACATGTTTGTTGTTTAACCTTTGTCTGCAGAAGTGAGAATGATCAAAGTGGCGGAGAAGCTTGTGATTCCTCAGAATGCTGCAAGTGTGGAGTTGTAGCTCAGTGTGGTTGAATGCCCTTATAGTTTGGTAAAGATGGTTTATACCCCATCATGATTTTCGACTGTCTATTGACAAATTGAGGAACTGATCACCCTTAATCTCTTGTTGATAGTTGTTGGGATTATGTTGGATGGGATGGACGTGTCTTGCAAGCTTAGATGGCGTGAGCAGAGAATTGTTTGGAGTTAAGCCAAGTGCTTAACAATTGTTTTGATGAGTCGGCACATGACAGTGATGAGGTGGTTAATTTTGACGGGAATTTGGAGTGCTAATGAAAGTGTAAGGTTGGTGGTTCGCCGATTAATTATGTCTGTTTGGACAGTCAAAGAATTAAATTGATTGAGTGGTTTAAGACTTGCGTCTGGTATGTGCTACGACAACAGATTGTGAGGTCGAGTATGTTAAGGGTGGATAGTGACTTCTGGTGATTACTAAAGGAAATTAGATGTGGAGTACAAGGTTGGTATAATTAGACCTTCAAACATTTAAAGAGTTGGAGATGTGTTGAATGATCTTCTAAGAGTGGAAACGTTGTTTTCGTATTGTCGCCGCAACAGGAGAACCGTAACTCGGAATAACGCAAAATTAGAAGAGTTGGAAGCTATTACAGTGCCCTGTGTGATGGTGAAGTAGTGACATGGAATTAAGTATTTATTGATGAAATATGTTTGGATGTTGTGGTAAGTGTGGTTCGTGTTTCTCCATAAGTTCACAACTGAGTGTCCGTTTAACATGGGGTTCTCCATACTTAATTGAGTGGGTAATGGTTGTGTAATCGATGGTGTTTGGATGCGTCGAAGAGTATAGAGGATCATGTTGCACATCGAGAATTAGAGTTATCAGTATTGGAGAAGAAGTAATGATATGTCACTGTGAAGAAGTTCAGAGAGTTTTTGGAAAGTTGTCAATAGCTCGTGTGTTGGTTTTTGCAAAATCCGACGGAACCATTCGTTGTGTTGTAATGCTTTGTTAATATGACTGGGAGATATGTTAAATGCAACATCAATGAGTTTTGGCTATGCTTTGAAGCAACTTAAAGTACATAAGGGAATTATCAGACAAGTGATTTAGAGTTGGTTATTGTTGTGTGTTTGCACCGGAGTTTGGAAGCCTCAATTGTTTAGTTGAGATTTTAGATGGTTAATGATCTTAAGATTTTAAGGTATTTGTTTGATTTGAGAAGTTGAATATGATGTAGATGAAATAATTGGGACTTCTGAAAGAGTATGGTTTTGGTTGAGTTACCATTCGAGTGAGACCAAGTGGTAACTGAGTTATTGTATTGGAAATCTCTGTATGTACCGATGATGATGGTAATGAAGTTAGGACTGATTGAGTAAATTCGGAATATGAGTGTGGTCTGTGAAGAGACTTCTCATGGAGTTGAGCTTTATATGATGAGACTAACTATTGGTATTTTCGATGAGATTCGAGGAGGTTGGAATTCTAATTCGAGTTAATAGATTGATTGAATTTAAGGGATAAAAGTCGATGAGGTGATTTTCAGATTTATGGAAATGGTATCATGAGATGTCGGGATAGAGTATGTGTTCTGAATAGTGTGAGTTGGATGAGATTACACTGGAAGAAGGACATTGAGATAGATGGAGTATCCATGCAGGTACTGGGAAGGTGTGACCGAATTTGAGGAATTATTTTGATGACCACAGATGAAGAGAGAAGTGATTGAGTTTGTATATGCTGGATTAGACTTATTAGAATGTCAGAGAATAAATGTCAGAGACTGTTGGGTCGGATGCAACTGTTGAATATTCCTGAGTGGGATGGAATAGTATTTCCATGGATTTTGTGTCGGGTTTTCCGAAGAATTTGAAGGGGTATGATTTGATTTGAGTGGTTATGGATAGATTGACAAGATTAACTTATTTCTAACCAATGAGGATTAATCATTCTATGTTGAAGCTAGCTGAAATGTGTATCGATGAAGTTGTGAAGTGGTGCGAAGTGCCGCCGAATGTTGTGTCATATGGGAATCAGAGTTTTTCATTGGGATTTTGAGAGAGTTGCAGACGCTTTGAGCGACATGTTGAATATAATCTCTGTATAGCATCCGTGGACGGATGGGTAGACAAAGAGGACTATCCAATATGTAGAGAATTTGTTGAGAGCTTATGTGTTGGATCAAGATGGATCAGCAGATGGTTAATTGTCGTTGATTGAGTTTACCTACAATAACTGCTATTATTCTAGTATCGGAATAGCATCGTATGAGACTTTGTTTGGTAAGAGGTGTAGAACCCCTTTGGATAAACGTGTGTCCAGCGAGAGTGTTGTACTCAGGACGAAGATTGTGCAAGAGACGATTGAAAAGATCAAAAGGATCCAAGAAAGGACGTGTTTTGAGAGTTACGATAGTAACTGGTGTTGGTCAAGCTTGGGGTCTCAGAAGTATATCCTATGTTTTGTGGATCTGTATCAGAGTGGCGCAGCGGAAGCGTGGGGAAAATAGCATGATAGATTGTTTTACCGCTGTCACTTGTGGAGATTACATGATATGTTCATGTGTCTAAGCTAAGGAGGTACATTGATTCAGATGGATGGTGTGCAAGAGAGAGACGATTTGATTTCTGAGGCATTTCTAGTTCAGGTTGATGAACGAGAGGTAACTTTGAGGTAAAAGGATTCCTTTGATGGAGGTAGTTCGAGAGAGAGTTAGATTTGGGAGATTGGGATGCGAGGATCGTATCCAGAGTTATTTGAATCAGATAACATTTTCGAGGACGAAAATTCCTAATGTGGGGGAGGGTTGTAACATCCCAATTTTCAGTAATTAATTATTGATACTAATTAATTGGTTTAAGTGGTTTATTTGATTTAAAGGAATCATTGGATTTATTTAAATTATATGAGTTAATGGATTTAACTGATTTATTATATTTGGTAGAATAATGTGGATTTACCGGATATTTTCTAATTAATGTCAAGATGAGATATTTTGTGAGAAAGGATTTGGTAGATATTATGAGAAAATAAATATAATGGAAAGAAATATAATGGAAAGTATATAAAGGAAAATAGATGAAAAAGAAAACATAAGGGAAAGAAAGAGAAAAGAATAGAGAAAGAGGAGAAAAGAGAAGAGAAGAGGGAAACTTGGAGAAATCATCAAGAATCAACTTCAAGCTTCAATCCAATCAAGGTAAGGGTGAGAAACATTATTATCTAGTCAATGTATGTGATGTATGTGTGGGTTGGGTTTTGTTGTGAGTTTCCACCATTTTTCAAGTTAGGGCAAAATGGATTTAATCGGTAGAATCGTAGTTTAATCGGTTAGAAACTGGAAATAATGTCGTAGAATAGTCGGGTGATGTGGGGTTAAGATTACTGGAACTAGTTTGGTGAGAATCGGTCGATTTTTGGAGAGTAGAAGTTTTGGGACAAAATGAGGGTTCTGATATCGCTGGTTTGCTGGCTCTCGCCAGGCGAGTGAAGGCGAAGCTTCGCCGGGCGAAGCCAGTGAATAGCTGGCGAATAATTCAAGAAAACTCCCAGTGGTCTTCGCTGGCAAGTTCGCCAAGCGAAGGTGAGTGGCGAAGGTTCGCCAGGAGAGTACATCAGAGAAGGGTAGCGAAGGGTAGCGAATCAAGTCAGTAGCTACTGCCTTTTGTTCGCTGGCGAGTTCGGCAGGCGAAGGTCCCAGCGAGCATTCGCCAATGGCTTCGCCAGGCGAAGGGTGGCGAGCAGGACAACATTGTTTCTGTTCTGTTTTATCCATCCAATGGTTAATTGCTTGGTTCAATTATGTTAATCCTATGTGATATGAATAGTTTGTGTACTATTGTAGTGAGCTGTGGGTAGCCTTTGGGCGTGAATCCTAGATTGTGATATGTGTATTGTTTGAATTGATTAGGAATACATGAGAACATATTAGTGAATATGTGTGTATTGTCTAATAAGTATGTGAATGTATATTGATTGGATGCGATTATATGTGAACAATGCATGAGAATATATTGTGAATATATGTGCATTGCGTGGTAAATGTGTTATGCGTGTAAGCATGATGTAATTCTTGTATGATGAATTACTTGAGAATGCATGAGAATATATTGTGAATATAGGTGCATTGCTTGATAGATGTTATAAATGCATATGGTGTGCATGTGATTATATGTGAAGAATGCATGGGAACATATCGTGGATATGTGTGCATTGTTTAATAATTGTGAGAAGTGCATGGGAACATATCTTGGATATGTGTGCATTGTTTAATAATTGTGAGAAATGCATGGGAACATATCATGGATATGTGTGCATTGTTTAATAATTGTGAGAAATGCATGGGAACATATCTTGGATATGTGTGCATTGTTTGATGATGTGATAATGGTATTGATAAATGAATACATTGATGATTGTTGTGAGATGTTGTGTGTGCAATCATGTTATAATTCGTAGGTGATGAATTATTTGGAATGCATGGGATTAAGATACGGAAACGGTCTTAAGTGCTTTTTGTTGGTTGATTGCATATGTATCATTTAGTCAAGAGGCAATGTTTGCTAGTTTCGTGGAGACTAGTGGCTTGTCCCAAACCTAGAAGGGTGGGTTTGAAGCCTAGGGGACGGGCTTTGTTGTTATCGGTCTAGAAGGGTGGACCCGGTTTAAGTGTAAAAACCGAAAAATGATAACAAGTGTTGGTACCACATGGCATGAGTTGCATTGAGTCTCATGGCATATTTGTGATTGTTGTATGAAGCATGCGTGTGTACATGACTTGTTGATTTGAGAGTGTGGATATAAGATTGTTGTATGCAAAAATGCTTATGTGTATGTTATTTGGATTGATGAGGACTATGGATATGTGCATGATGAATATGTTTGATGATTGTCCATATTTGTTTATATAAGTATGTTTTGTCAAGTATATGATGAGTTATGATGAAGTATGGTGAGAATTGTGGAATATGCGTATGTGCGTCACTTGTGTAATTGAGCAATGTGAATGTGTAATAGTGAATTGGTGGATAAAACATAACATGTGTATGTTTATGTGGGATGTTGGGGTTTATGGATGTATGCATGATGAAAATGCTTGATGAATGTTTATGTTTGTTTATATGCACATTGTGATGCATCTGATAATGGAAATGAATTGTGGTGAGAAAGTGTGGGTTATATGTATTCTATAATTGTGTGTGTGTATCTATATATATATAATTGTATGCATTGATTATTATGAAAATATTTCTCACCCTTCTGTTGGAATGATGTCCTATATGACATCGTGCAGGTAAAAGAGAAGAGCTATTCGTTGTTGCGAGGTCGCTATTGGTGCAACTGTTTAGCAATTTAGTTATGGGTCGAGTCATGCTCTGGTTATGTAACACTGGGATCGCGGGGTTTATGCCTTAGAGATATTGTATATTCTATGTTGTGTTTTAAGCATATTTGAAATATGTGATAATGGCCTATGTGCCTAAGTGTTGATGATTTATGTGATGAACATGAATGTTCTGTGAAGGGATTTGTGTAAATAAATTGAATCCGCTGCTACATGCAAGATGAAAATTTAATAGAATGACTATTTATTTCAATGTTACGTGAGTATGACAGGTGAATGTTGAGATTTTGTAATTATGTGTGACGCCCTTTGTGAAAGCATGTTAATTTACTCTGATTAATTATGTATTTTTCCGTGGAGATTAGAAGGGTGTTACAATCGGCATATGGCTCATGGTGGAACAAGCTGAGAAACTCCAATGTAAGGTGCTTGTAGGTCTGGTTCAACTAGTCAGCATATTCATCCCAATGAAGCTGATGACAGAGGAACCGTACGCTGGGTTCGATCCCTAGAGCTTCCATGCAGGCCTGATTCGGATATCGGGTCGGTGCCATAGGACGTTGTCGAAGAACTGAGTACCTCTCTTTATGCTTGTCGTCTCTGAAGGCGACGTGCATGTCATCATGTTGCTGCATCCTGAAAAATAAAACTTAGAGAACAAGACCTAAAAGCACAATCATCATAAACCGTTAGTTGACACATAAAAGGTAACAAAATAAAATGAAATTAAAAATAAAATAAAAGATAAAGGAAAATAAAGAAAACTGTGGGTTGCCTCCCAGGCAACGCTTGTTTAACGTCGTTAGCTTGACGAGTAGAACCTATATGGTTGAAGTAGGCAATGGTGGATCAATCAAGGTGTGGTTGGAGTAATCATCAGGAATGTCCCCTCCTTCGTAGAATTTTAATCTCTGCCCATTTACAACGAATGGGCTACATGACTGGTTCTTGATCTCTACTGCTCCTGATTGTAGAACTTTAGTAACTGTAAAGGGACCTGTCCACCTTGAACGAAGCTTGCCAAGAAAGAGTCGTAATCTAGAGTTGAACATGAGAACAGGGTCTCCTATATGAAAATCTTTCTTTATGATCTTCTTATCGTGCTAGGCCTTAGTTCTTTCTTTATATATAATGGTGTTCTCGTAGGCGGATTGGCGGAGTTCTTCTAGTTTATGTATATTAAGGACGCGGTTTTGTCCAACAGTCAAATAGTCAAAGTTAAGGGTTTTTATGGCCCAATAGGCTCTGTGTTCTAATTCAAAGGGTAGATTACAGGATTTTCCATAGACTAGTTGGTAAGGAGTTGTTCCAATAGGGGTTTTGGAGGCGGTTCTATAGGCCCATAGCGCATCTTGCAGCTTTTAAGACCAATCTTTTCTTAATATAGAAACCGTTTTTTCTAAGATTTGTTTAATTTCTCTATTGGATACTTCTACTTGGCCACTAGTTTGTGGGTGATAAGGTGTCATTATCCTGTGCTTAACTCCATATTTTCTTAAAAGTTCTTTGAAGATTCTTGATATGAAATGTGATCCACTGTCGCTGATAACAAGACGGGGGGTTCTGAATCTAGGGAATATGTAATTTTTAAACAGCTTAATGACTACACGTGTGTCGTTGGTGGGAGAGGATATCGCTTCGATCCATTTAGACACGTAATCAACTGCAACTAAGATGTATTTGTTTCCTAAGGAAGGCGAAAATGGTCCCATAAAGTCTATGCCCCAAACATCAAAGAGTTCCACCTCTTGAATGTTTCTTAAAGGCATTTCATCATATCTTGAGATGTTTCCAGTGCGCTGGCACCGGTATTATTTGACTATATAGGTGTGTATATCACACTACATTGTTAGCCAAAACAGGCCTGCTCTAAGGATCTTGGCGTGGGTTTTGGATGTGCTAGAGTGTCCTCCATAAGGTGCAGAGTGGCAGTGTTCTATTATCTTTCTTACTTCTTCTTCTGGGACGCTACAACGAAAAATATTGTCTGTGCCTCTTTTAAAAAGGAGCGGTTCGTCCCAATATAAGTGTCTTACATTGTTAAAGAACTTCTTTTTCTGCTGGTAATTAAAACCAGGGGGTATGATATCGGCAACTAGGTAATTTACAAAATCTGCATACCAAGGTACGTTGCTTACTGCCAGAGATCTCTCAGGGTTCTTAGAAGGTTCTAGGTTGCTTTCTCTACGGCTTCTATCCTAGCGATTAACCTGTCATAGGTAAAATCATCATTAATAGGGAGTGGGTTTGGTTTTAGGTACTCAAGCCTAGAAAGGTGGTCGGCAACTACATTTTCCGTGTCTTTCTTGTCTCTAATATCCAAATCAAACTCTTGTAATAGGAGGATCCATTGAAGTAACCTAGGTTTGGCATCCTTCTTGCTTAATAAGTAACGAATGGCAGCGTGATCTGTATAAGCTATAATTTTGGCTCCTACCAGATAGGATCAAAATTTATCCATAGCAAAAACTACGACATGGAGTCTTTCTCAGTGGTAGCATAGTTAAGCTGAGCAGCGTCTAGGGTTCTACTAGCATAGAATATAACATGTAATTTCTTATCCTTTCTTTTCCCTAGAACAACTTCTACAGCGTAGTCGCTAACGTCACACATGATTTTGAATGGTTCGTCCCAGTATGGAGGTTGGATAATGGGTGCTGAGATCAATGCTTATTTTAGAAATTTGAATGCCTCAAGGCATTTTTCGTCAAAGTTAAACTCAGCATCTTTCATCAGGAGGTTGATTAAAGGTTTAGTTATTTTAGAGAAGTCTTTGATAAAACGCCGATAGAAACTAGCGTGTCCAAGAAAGCTTCGGACTTCTCTGACAGTGTTAGGGGGTTTAAAGTTTTCAATCACTTCTATTTTGGCTTTATCTACTTCGATACCTCTTTCGGAGACTATATGTCCTAAAACTATACCTTCGATGACCATAAAGTGACATTTCTCCCAGTTCAATACCAAGTTGACGTCAACGCATCTTTTCAGGATTTTCTCAAGGTTAGCGAGACAGTTGCTAAAATCAAATTCGCACACCGAGAATTCATCCATGAATACTTCCATAATTCCATCAAGGTAATCGGCAAAGACCGCCATCATGCAACGTTGGAAGGTTGCTAGTGCGTTACAGAGACCGAAGGGCATTCGTATGTAAGCAAAAGTTCCATAAGGGCATGTGAAGGTAGTTTTCTCTTGATCTTCTGGATGTATTGGGATTTGGAAAAATCCTGAATATCCATCCAGATAGCAAAAATAGGAGTGTCTGTCCAAATGTTCCGACATTTGGTCTATAAATGGTAAGGGAAAATGGTCTTTTCTAGTAGCTTTGTTTAATTTCCTATAATTTATACACATACGCCATTCTCCTTCTATCCGTTTTGCTACATGTTCTCCTTTTTTGTTTTGCACGACTGTGATGCCTCCCTTTTTAGGTACTACATGCACAGGGTTCACCCACTTGCTTTCTGAGATCTGATAAACTATATTCGCTTCTAGTAACTTGAGAACTTCCTTTTTTACAACATCACTCATTATAGGGTTTATCCTTCTCTGATGTTCTCTGGAGGGTTTTGAGTCTTCCTCAAGTGAGATTCGGTGCATGCACACAGATGGACTTATACCTTTTAGATCAAATATGTTATATCCTAAGGCAGATGGATATTTGCGTAAGATAAATAAGAGTTGGTCTGTTTCTCCCTGGTTTAAGGTAGCACTGACTATTACTAGACGGTTCATTTCTTCGTCCAATAACTCGTATCTTAGATTCTTATGTAGCTCCTTAAGTTTTAAAGCTGGTTTTTTTAGGCATGGCATAGGATTTGGGGTAAGGGATAAACATTCGATAGGTTATCATCAATGTAGGGTTCTGTAAATCCAACATCTTCCTTTATGAAGGTTGAAGGTAGTTTGATGGTTTATTCTAATTCTAGCTCTCTAACGCATTCATCGATGATGTCTATGGCATAACATGCATCTCCTAATACTGGTGCCATAAGAAACTTCGATAGAATGAATTCTATCTTTTCGTCACCTACCTCAAAAGTCAACTTCCCTTTTTTGACATTTATTATGGCTCCAGCAGTTTATAAGAATGGTCTGCCTAGGAGGATTGGAATGTCATCATCTTCTTTAATGTCCATGACAACACAATCAGTTGGGATGAATAATTAACTGATCCTAACGGGGACGTCTTCCAATATGCCAACCGGATATTTGACGGATCTGTCGGCTAACTAGAGTGACATCTTCGTAAGCTGTAATTCTCCTAGTTTTAACCTTTCAAAAACTGCTAGAGGCATGAGGCTTACACTAGCTCCTAAGTCTAAAAAAGCTTTATTGATGACATGACTTCCCAAAATACAAGGTATGGAGAAATTTCCAGGATCTTTCTCCTTGTTGGCAAGTTTATTTTCGGAAATGGAATTGCATTCTAAAGGTTTGGATCGTCAAGTCTATGTTTATTGGTAAGGATGTCTTTGAGGAACTTTGCATATGACGGTATTTGGGTGATGGCTTCTGTGAAAGGGATCTCCACATGAAGTTTCTTTATGACTTTAATGAATTTCTGATATTGGTTATCGATCTTGGTTTGTTTTAGTCTTTACAGATAGGGTATGGGAGGTTTATATGGTGGAGGTGATTCGTTGGTTTTATCCTTATCCCTCTGCTTTTCAGATCCTACTGGTTCCTCTGCTTCGCTCGTGGGTACCATGCTTTCCTTAGGAGTCTTGGGTTCGCTCAATGTTGGGTTAACTGGTTCATCGTAAGCGGTCCCACTCTGTAGGGTGATTGCATTGGCTTGCCCTTGGGGGTTTTATTGAGTTTGTCCAGGGAATTATCCTCCGTGTGGTCTCAGGGGCTTGTTTTAAAGCTATTTGAGAGATCTAGGTTTCAAGCATCTTATTGTGGGTGACTATTTGGGCTACTTTGGTTCCTAACTGGGTAATTAATTCATTTACATGAATTTTTTGGTTTAGGAATTCTTTGTTTTGCTGGGTCTGAGCCGTTATGAAGTTTTCCATGCTTTTCTCAAGGTTTGGCTTGGGTTGCACAACTTGCATAGGCGGGTTTTGTCTCTGAGCTTGAAAACCGGATGGTCTTGGAGGTGCAGGGTTTTGGATAGGGTTATTATTTTTGTAGGAAAAGTTTGGGTGATTCTTCCATCTAGGGTTATAAGTGTTTGAAAATGGGTTTCCTTGGGTATAGTTGACCTCTCCTGAATGAGTTTCGCTCAGCAGATTACATTCCGCCGATTGGTGTCCTTTGGCTCCACATAGTTTGCACTCAGTTGAGACTGCTGCTGCAGCTTCTGGGTTTGCGCACATATGTTCGACTTTAAGGGCTAAAGCGTCCATTTTGGCTTGCATCATGTCTATAGAACGTATCTCATGTATTCCTCCTTGGGCTTCTTTCTTCTCCACCGTTGCTCGCTATATCCCCCATTGACAATGGTTTTGAGCCATATCCTCGATGAGAGCACAAGCTTCAGGGTAAGGTTTATTCATTAGAGCGCCACCTGCGGCGGCATCGATGGTCATGTTTGTGTTATAGTGAAGTCCATTATAAAAGGTGTGAATGATTAGCCATGATTCTAGGCCATGGTGTGGACATATTCTCAACAGGTATTTATATCTTTCCCAAGCCTCGAAGAGTGATTCACCTTGGTTTTGGGTAAATCTGGTTATTTGGTTTCTAAGAACGACAGTTTTGCTCAGGGGAAAATATCTAGCGAGGAAAACTCCCCTAAGATCTTCCTATGTTGTTATAGAATTGGCTGGAAGGGAATCTAACCAGGTAAGGGCTTTGTCTCTGAGGGAAAAGGGAAATAATCTTAACCGGATCGCCTCAGGGGTAGCACCATTGGTTTTAAAAGTGTTAGCTAATTGAATAAAGGTTTTTAAATATTGGTTCGGGTTCTCAGTAGCGAGTCTCGCGAACTGGTTATGTTGCACTAATTGTAATAGGGAAGGTTTTAGCTCGAAATTGTGAGCAGGAATATTAGGGTTCACAATACTAGAACTAGGTTCGTCATTAGATGGTTGGGCGAAATCCTTAAGGGGTCTATAGTTACGGTCTTCTTCCATAGCTTTCATAATTCTACAAAATAAGATACGAGCGCGAGTGTAACGTTCAGGTTCCTCTAAAGAATCTATGAGAGTAACGGTGCTGCGGGTTCTTCGCATTGACCGGTGGGTAAAAAAAACCTTAGTCTAGACGGTGTAACAATAGGGTACGAAATTTGACGTAATTGGTCCTCGGCAACGGCGCCAAAAACTTGATGCTCGATTCACAAGTGCACGAATAGCGTCAGAGTAATATAAAAGATTATCGATCCCACAGAGACCAAACGTCAATCAATTGTTCGCTAGTGTTACGGTGTTTATCTAAGGCAAGTTAAATAAAAGGTTGAGTTGTGCAAAATAAAAGTAAAGTGAGGAAATAAATTCAATAATAAAACAACCGAAATAGATGCAATTCACACAGCTACGTAGTATTCCAAATGTGTATAAATAGAATGCCTTATGGGGTAATGTTTTCTACTCATGAAAATAACTAATTTAACGGAAACTGTCGCTTTTGTGTATTTAGAACGGAGTTTATCCCTCATCGATCCCTCTTATTGTCACTTATAAAAAGGCGCGTATTGAGTTAGGATTAATAAACCTATTTTTAAGAAATATAGTTTCTTAACTTAGTTGAAAAGTATTTTGACCTGGAATTTTTAACAAAAAGAGGTTCTTGCGAACCGGACCTTAAATCCATAAACGCGTCCGAAAACAGTTTCAAAATAAGTTTTCTTAAACATTAAAGAATCCTAATTAACTGAGCCAAGCGCTTTCGCTTCCTTTGAACAGTTAAAACTAACCAAATTTATCTAAAGGTTGGACGGCTTTCAATCGTAACCAACAGACTTTAAGTACAGAAAATAAGTGTTAAAAGTCAAAATAACCCCTAAGTAATTCTATCGACAGTCGTATGTGTCGTTACTGCGAAAATCGGCGCCGGCTAAACAGAAGAGTCGCCACCGTGCGTTATTTATCCCAACGGAGGGAAAGGAAACGCTTGAAGTAAACCTACCGCAAAGACGGGAAAGGAATGGTCATCGCAACCAAATCCTGGATTCGGGAGTCGGTTACGCAAGGGAAAGGTATTAGCACCCCTCACGTCCGTCGTACTCGACGGGATCCACGCTTGTTTTCTAGTACGGATTGTTATTCTATCTACTCTACAGGTCTGGGGTTAAAAGAAAATAAAATGACTCGGCAAAGTGTCGCACTTTATGCCTACGTATTCCCGTCTGGAACGAGAAATCAGAGTCAATGTAGTTCGCCTACCTACTGGAAAGGAAGGGAAGGTTGCTCGCTAGGATATCACATCCTATGCCTACGTACTTTCATACAGCATGAAAGATCAGAGCAAACGTAGTTCGGGCTACGGAAGACACAGATTTGTCTGACTGTTTTTTTTTATCCTTCTGAAAAAGGTTTTCTTCTGATTACGGGTCCAAGCGGACAAAAATGACTCTTTGATTGGTTTTTAGTCTTTTACGCAAGAACTGTCTTTTATTGATGTTTGAAATGTTATTGTGTTTTTGAATGATTTTTGAGATAGAAGAGAAAGAACTCTAAAAGCCTAAGGTTAAAAGGGGAATCAAAATCTACCCTAATGTTGTCATGCATGGATTAACATCTAATGTCTGTCATATTTCTCTCTTGCACAGAGAGAAACAGAGATCCTAGGGGATAAACGGAAAAGAAACAGCATATATACAGTAAAGCAGTAAAATGCATGAATGCAGCAGTACAAGCGAGGCAAGGGAGTCCACTCAACCTCGAACCTGGAAAACAATAGGCAAAGTGAAACGGCTTCACTTCAAACCTAAGGGGAAAATTAACAAACAATACAGCAAAGAAAATAAAACCCCCAAAACCCAGCTCTGACAACACACCAGCTACTACAGCAGCAGCTCTGAAAACACCCAACTCTGACAGTTGATAAACATCAATCTTCCAATGAACCCCAAAGATCCAACTTCAATGGTACCCAAGCTACAACAAGCTTCCATCTCTAAGAAATCACCAAGCTCAAACAAGCACAGAATCTTAACCAGTTGACAGCATCAGACAGCAGATAGCTCCAAACAGCAGTAAACCTTAGCTTTAACAGTTGCACAGTGTTGACATGAATAATCTTCATCTTTGTCAATCTTTGATCTTCATCCCTATCTTCCATGGCTTCTTTCTTCAAGGCAAGCTCTCCTGGATGATAGTCACTTAAAAAGATGAGTTGAAGGTTAAACAGTTCATTGACTACCAAAGGAAGCCTACAAACAGTTTAACATTATAGAAGAGTGGTTCTCTCAAAGTTCTACCTCTAAGGTAAGGCCACTTATCCCTCCAAAGGAGGGAGGTGAATACCATAGAGGGACTTTATGTCATAGAGAGGAATGGAAGCACATGAAGCTATCCATGTTTGTACAAAAAAAAAATTCAGCCTATTCTAAGGCTCTGCTTATTCCTATTATCCTATGTCTTCAATCAACTCCCAGCTCAAGCAATCTTCAAGCTTCAACATTTGATTATCATCTTCAATATTCTCTTTTGATATCTTCATGATCCACAAGCTCAAACCAAGCTCCATACCCCATAGAAAAGCCCAAAAGCCCAAGCAATCAGATAAAAAACCCAAGTGGGAACACCAAACAAACACTCCATTTGTAAAATATACTAAAAATAGTAATATAGTAGTTAAAATTCTAAGATTAATTCTAAGGGGATTTCTACATCTACCCTACATACCCTATATGTCCCAGAACCTAATTCATGCTAAAAACCCCAAAATAAAATGTTATAATGCACCTATGTTGAGTTTAAACCCTAAAACTATCACCCTAATATTCTCTAATCAAAACTAATCAAGATTAATCCACAAAAATGTGGAATAAATCTCTAAGGGAACCTATACTTCTAATCTAATCAACCCAACAAGAATCAACCTAAAACTATTCACCAATTGGTCACAAGAAAATTTGCAAAAACATGTATCAAATGTACAAAATTAAAGAAATTAATAAAATGGGAAAAATCAAATTAAATTGAAAAATAGGTGAAAATGAAATTTATTATTTTCATAAAATCACAAATAAATCCAAGATCATGGAGGTATTTTTGAAATATTTTTATGATTAATTTTGGATTTATTATGATTTATTTTGTAAACTATATGCAAATGTGAAATAAAAAGAAAATTCAATTAAGACAGGGGGTGGCAAAAGCAACTATTTACACTGCAGAATACATTGGGCCCAGGAGGGAGAGGGTGCAGACAGCAATGCGCTGGGCCCAGTATAAATCCAGAACAAAAACAACAAAAAAAAACAATAAGAGCAGGGGGCGAATAGCAGCAAAACGCCCTGCATTCACATTGGGCCCCAAACTGGGGGGTGCGAGCAGTAAATCTGCTAGGCCCAAACAAAATGCAAAGGGGAGAGGGGGGTGTCACGAGAAACACGGAGTATGCTCAGCAAACTTAACTGGGCCTAATGCCCGAGCCCACTCATCCTCAACAATAACCCTAAACAAAACTTCTCCTACCCTTCATTGTTACTGTTCATCATTCTCAAACCTCAGAAACCCTAAACGGCGCTACCACTCCCCATCCCTCAAACCTCTCTCTGAAACAAGCCCTCCCATGAAACCCTCAACCGAATTCGCTCAAATTTCTCCAACCCAAGCACGTTCACCACCTAAATCCACAGGTTCTAACCTATCGTTCAAACCTAACGCTCGGAATACTCTAAATCCATCTAACCAACAACCATGTATGTTAAACGCGATAAAGAGGCAAGAACAAAACCTGGAGAAACTTATGAAGACGGCGGCGTCTGGAAGACTTGGAGGAACGCGACGAAGAAACAAACAAGCTTGAGGTGCTGATGAGATTCTTGATCGGAGATCGTTGAAAAACGATGAACTCTCTACGAATCCTGGAGATTAGCGGCGATTTGGAACATTCTTGAAGAATCTGATGAAGTTACCGAAGATCAACGGCGAAGATCTCTTACCGTTGTTGAAGAACCATGAAGAAATCTGGAGACGATCTGACGAGCGATGACGAAGATCTGGAACACGATGCGATGATGAATACTTACGAATCTTGGAGTTGGTGATGAATCGAATCTGGAAATTGGTTGACGGCGGTGGAAAGTTCTTGAGGAGAGTTGAAGGAGGATGAACACACAGAGTTCAACAAACCTGTTGAAGATTTCTGGAGAAAGGATATGATTATGGTGAATCGATGAAGAATTGGTGATTGTTGATGAAGAACATGAAAATGTTCTTCGATAATCTGGAAAAATGATGAAGATATGATGAATTGGATGAAGATTTCCTGGAGATTTTGTGTTTCCGGCGAAGTTGCGGTGGTCGGAAGGCTGTTACGGCGGTCGGAGATGGTTAGGGTGACCGGAGGTGGTTGGTTGGGGCGGCCGGCGACACTTGCATGCCAACCGGTGGGATGTTCCAGCGAGGGGACGGTGAGGGGACAAGTGGCGAGAGGGTGAGGGATAGGAAGACACGTGGGGTGAGGGAGAAAGAGAGGGAGACATGTGGGTTGTGTGTTGGCGCGATCTGAGAGAGAGAGAGAGAGAGTGAGTGAGGTGGCTGAACCTGGGGTTGCACGCGTGGCACTGTATATATAGGACACCTGGCAGTGCGAAAATGGATCTGGGACTTGGGCTTTGGACTGGATAATTGGCCCAATTACTAATCCTGTGATTAAACTCTAAAAAACAAAATTAACTAAAAATTAAACCTAATTAATCCTAAACGAAAATTAATAATAAAACCTAATTAAAATCTATCATTAATCCTAATTAATCCTAAAACAAAAATTAAAAATAAAACCTAATTAATCTAAAAAAACAGAAAAACATTATTTAATATCTACAAAGCTATTAAAAAAAACTAATTAAATCTAAAAACAATTAAACTCTAATAATAAAAAATCTGAAAAACACTAAATTCCAATTTTAAAAAATCTATTCTATTAATTTTGAAAAATCAATTAAAACTTAATAAAATCTAAAAAACATTAAATTCTATCTATTTTTTTAAAAAACTCTATTAAATTTTTTTAAAAACAATTACAATCTAATTAAAATCTAAATACGAGGATATCTATTAAAATCTACTCTTATTAAATTTTCTTAAAAAACAAATACAATATAATTAAAATCTAAAAAACAAGAATATCTATTAAAATCTACTCTTATTAGAGAAAAAAAATAATATCTAGTTCTATCTATTTTAAAAAACTATTAAAGGGAAATTAATATCTAAAAACTTTTAAATCTATTAAATCTTTAAAAAAAAGAAAAGAAAATCTATTTAAAACTCTAAAAATTATTAAAAATCTATTAAATTCTAAAAACAAAATACCACCCTATTTATTATCTTAAAAAAAACAAGTAACCCTATTAAAATCTGTTAAATGCATTAAAAATCTAGAAAATACAAGAAAAATCCTAAAAATGCCAGGAGGCCGATTAAATCGATTATAAAACGATTGCACAACCCTAATGAAACCCGGACACCGAGATGGCCTGAAAACACATGGAACGAGCACCAATGCTCAAAATACGCTTATTCAAACCGGCCTGAACTGCCTGACACGCCAGGGGCTGCAGTCCCAATAAAATCGATCTGACTGAGACAAATGCAATGCATGCAGTATACGAATGCGAATGCAAAAGGCGTTAAAACATAAACCAGATATGGGAACCGGATGGTCAAATTTTAGGGTGCAACAGCTGCCCTTATTCAAGCGGCTTGGACCCGACTGGGTGAAGAGCGAACGGCCTTCAAACATTCGAGGTACGAGACGGTTGAATACCAAAGAACCCTGAAATTTGCCAAGCGTAGAAATAAACTGCACCACTGCTTGGGGAACGACACTCGTCGAGCGAACCTGATTGCTACGGTAACAACCGATCATTCGTTAGAGAATAATTATGATTTTAACTCCCACCACCCATGCAACACCATAAGTACTGAACTATCTTTGCAAGAACACCTTTGTCCATAATTGGACTAACCTTGTCAACACCAGAAGAGGAACAAATTCGTCCGCACGAGTAAAGATCCCATCATCACAGGAAAAACTTATCCATAATTGCCCTTAAATTTCGTCAACACGAAAATCCATAAATTCGTCATCACGAAGAAATCCTATCATCATAGGAATAAAACTTGCCCTCATCAGGACCCTTCATTCCGTCAACACGGAGAAATCAAACTTGTCCTCATCAGGATTCCACATTCCATCAACACGGAGAAATCTCACCGACTTTATCGGGGATGAGTTGTCCGCATCTTGTCAACACAAGGAGATCCTATCAGCATAGGCAATGACATATTATTTGCGTCTTATCAACACGAGGAACTCCTATCAGCATAGAAATAAATTTTCCATGTCAGGACTCACGTCTTGTCAACACGAGGAAAAAATAGATTCATCTACATGAATAAACCCTATCATCATGGGAATACCATTCTGGTACATATTTGAACTCACATTTCATCAACACGAAGAAATTCTATCCACATAAGCATAAATTGTCCTCATCAGGACGCACATTCCGTCAACACGGAGAGAGTAATTCGTCAACACGAATACATCTCATCAACACCGGCATAACTTGTCCTCAGCAGGACGCACATCCCGTCAACACGGAGGAATAAAACTTGTCCTCATCAGGACTCCATATTCCGTCAACACGGGGAAATCGATTCGTTAACACGAAGAAATCCTATCAACATAGGCATAAATTGTCCTCAGCAGGAATCCATATTCCGTCAACACGGAGAAAACTCGTCCTCATCCGGACTCCACATTCTGTCACCACGGAGAGATCAATCCTGGTCCTCCACAGGACTCTATATTCCGTCAACACGGAGAAATCAATTCATCAACACGAAGAAATCCTATCAACATAGGCATAACTGGTCCTTATCAGGACGCACATTCCGTCAACACGGAGGAAATAATTCGTCAACACGAATAAATTCTATCAACATAGCTAGGGATAACCTGAAAACCCATGACCGACACCCGTTCTGACAACAAGTGACCACTTCTGAAATTTTGATTCATGGAACCCTGAGATGCTACTGCAGCAAAAAACTTGACAAAACAGTTCGTTGATCGGATACGAGAAAACCTCAATCAGTAACTCTGTGGGGATGATAATGAACTGAATCACATCATCATATGTCTCGTGGCGAGACCTTGATTATCTGAAAATACATCTGAGCTTTAGAACTCCATACTCCTGTTAAGAAACACACCTGAAAGCAAAAGGTTAACCAACCTGATTTATGTTTCAAAAGGAGTGTGTTTGACAATGGCGTAATGCTCCATACAACATGGAAATGCTACGCGTTTGGGTAGATGCAAACATGATGATGCATGCAAATGCAAATGCAGGTTCCGGCTGCTGGGAACAGCTATGATAAGCTTGATTCAACACGGATGCTGAGGACAAATACCACCCTGCTGGGGAAAAGTAAACCATCTGGCTATAGTTTACAAACTCGGGACTAAGGATAGACATCCTGTGGCGAGCATCAATCTTGACCTGCTGGAAAATATCCTTTGGATAAGCTGCGACTAGCTGGGGAAATTGATCCTTCTTCAGTAAAGAACAGTGTCATTTCAGCTTCGGGAAATGAAGCGCGACCTGCATGGGGATTCACTTCACATAATGATCAAGTCTTTTCGTCACGAACTTCTGGTTAGGACTACAATTTTCTGATCGTCCCCTTCACATGGGCAAGAAACCTGCAACACCACAAACAAGACAAGACAAGTATACACAATCGAATATATTCAAGTTAGCGTTAGTGACATCATTTTCAGTCAATTCGAAGTTTTAGCAACTATTGGCAAGGGCCAGCAACGTTATGCAACTGCTAGTTTTATCAAAACATTGGCGTTTTTCACATACAAAACAGTAAAGAACAAGCATCAAATACTGAATAACATGTTTTATTGATTGGGCCCCTGAATGGGCAGAGTTTTGTACACTGGATGTAACTCCTGAAAAGAGGAAGTTACGCACAACAAATTTACAAGTATGCACAGGAAGCATAAATACAATGACAAATCAAATTTGCGCATATGTCAGCAATGTGATGCAGACAAACATCATGAGCTGATCCTCCTATAACTCGCCTGACTCTGGCGCTTTCCCGGTATTCGAACTTCTGAAGAGATTGTATCTGATAATCGAACCCCCAAAGTATTCTCCCAACCAACAAGCAACGCAGTATCAGATTCGGCCCGCAGTCATTTGCTTTTTAAATCCCTAACTTTTGCGTGAACCGCCCTTTGCGGGTTTTCAGTTCACCAGGATACCCTTTTTTGCCGAAGCCGCCCAGTGTAGGTTTTCGACTTCGTGGGTGTACATCCTTTTCCAATTTTATCCCTAACTTTTGCCCGAACCTTTTATTCTGTTTTTGGTTCGCCAGGATGCCCTATTTTTGCCTGGACTCTCTTTTTTCTGTCCAGCGGGTCAATTTTAAGCAAAGTATTTTTTAACTGCGTCCGAATTCACAGGCGACGTAAAGTCTTCACCGTCCATGGCGGACAGCAACAAAGCTCCCCCTGAAAAGACTTTTCTGACAACGTATGGCCCTTCGTAATTGGGGGTCCACTTGCCCCTGTGATCTGTTTGCGGCGGGAGAATCCTCTTCAGCACAAGGTCGCCCGTCTGAAAGCTCTGAGGATGTATCTTCTTATCATACGCTTTCTTCATCCGGCTCTGGTACAACCGACCGTATGCTAGAGAAGCTAGCCTCTTCTCATCCATTAAACTCAGCTGATTCAACCTGTCTTTCACCCATTCTGCCTCGTCAAGTTGGACATCTCGTAATACCCTCAGGGAAGGAATCTCAACTTCCAGTGGTAACACTGCTTCCATTCCGTATACCAACGAGAACGGGGTTGCCCCGGTTGATGTGCATACCGTCGTACGATAACCGTGCAAAGCGAAAGGTAGCATCTCATGCCAGTCCTTATAGGTCACCATCATCTTTTGAACAATCTTCTTTATATTCTTATTGGCCGCTTCTACAACGCCATTCATCTTGGGTCGGTAAGGAGAAGAGTTGTGATGTTCAATCTTAAAATTCTGACACAACTCCTTCATCATCTTGCTATTTAAGTTCGAACCGTTGTCGGTAATAATCCGCTCATGGATTCCATATCTGCAAATGATGTCTCTTTTGATAAACCTGGCTACCACCTGCTTGGTCACATTAGTATATGATGCCGCTTCCACCCATTTGGTAAAATAATTGATTGCTACCAAAATGAACCGGTGCCCGTTAGATGCCGTCGGCTCAATCTTTCCAATCATATCAATTCCCCACATCGAGAATGGCCACGGTGACGACATCACGTTCAGAGGACTCGGAGGCACATGGATTTTATCCGCATAGATCTGGCACTTATGACACCTCTTTGCAAACTTGAAACAGTCAGTTTCCATAGTTAGCCAGTAATAACCTGCCCGCAGCAGCTTTCTCGTCATAGCATGCCCACCAGCATGTGTACCAAACGTACCCTCGTGTATTTCCTCCATGAGCAACTTCGCCTCTTTCTCGTCTACACAGCGTAGCAACACCAAGTCATGATTTCTTTTGTACAGGACATCGTCCAGATTTAGATAGAAATTACCAGCCAATCTCCTGAGAGTCTTCTGATCGCGACTGGATGCCCCAGCCGGATACTCCTTGTTCTTCAGGAAATTCTGGATGTCAAAATACCAAGGCTTATCATCAGATGCTTCGTCAATGGCAAATATGAATGCGGGCCTATCAAGCCGAGAGATAACAATTCGGGGAGCTTCGTTCCAGAAGTTAACTTTATACATGGAAGACAATGTAGCCACGGCGTCAGCCATATGATTCTCTGCTCTCGGCACATGATGCAATTCAACCTTGTCAAAGAAAGGCAACAATCTCCTTGCATAATTCATGTACGGTATCAAATTGGGCTGACGTGTCTCCCATTCTCCTTTTATTTGATTCACCACCAGAGCTGAGTCTCCGTATACATCCAGGTTCTTGATTCGCAAATCAATGGATTCCTCAAGCCCCATGATACAAGCTTCGTATTCGGCTTCATTATTGGTAACCGGGAAGGTCAATCGGGCAGTGAATGGGATGTGCGACCCATGTGGAGTAGTGATGATTGCCCCTATTCCGCTACCATAGGAGTTTACAGCTCCGTCAAAGATCAACTGCCACTTGGAATCTGTCTTTGGCCCTTCATCCGGCAACGGTTCTTCCCAATATTTCATCTTTAGGTACATAATATCCTCGTTAGGAAAATCAAACCTCATCGATTGGTAGTCCTTAACAGGCTGCTCAGCAAGATACTCCGATAACACGCTCCCCTTTATAGCCTTTTGTGAAACATACTGGATGTCATATTCGGTCAAAACCATCTGCCAACGGGCAATTCTCCCAGATAGTGCCTGCTTTTCAAATACGTATTTGATAGGGTCCATCTTCGAAATGAGCATGGTTGTATGATTTAGCATGTACTGCCTCAAACGCTTGGCGGCCCAGGCTAGCGCACAATAAGTTTTTTCGAGCATTGAGTATCGAGACTCACAGTCAGTAAACTTCTTACTCAGGTAGTATATCGCATGCTCTTTACGCCCTGTCTCGTCATGTTGACCGAGGACACAACCCATACTCCCCTCAAGAACCGTCAAATACATAATCAAGGGTCTCCCTGCCACTGGAGGTATCAAAATAGGAGGCTCCTGCAAATACTGTTTCATTTTATCGAACGCCTTTTGACAATTTTCATTCCAGGTCACAGCCTGGTCTTTTTTCAACAGCTTGAATAATGGCTCACACGTAGCTGTTAGGTGAGATATGAACCGAGCGATGTAGTTCAACCTCCCTAAAAACCCGCGTACTTCTTTTTCTGTTTTAGGCGTCGGCATTTCTTGTATTGCTTTTATTTTCGCAGGATCAACCTCTATTCCTCTTTCACTCACAATAAACCCCCAGCAGTTTACCCGATCTCACTCCGAAGGTGCACTTGTTAGGGTTCAGTCTCAGCCTGAACTTCCTAAGCCTCTTGAATAATTTCAGCAGATTCACCAAATGTTCTTCCTCCGTCTGGGATTTGGCAATCATATCATCAACATAAACCTCGATCTCTTTATGCATCATGTCATGAAAGAGAGTCGTCATTGCATGCTGATACGTTGCCCCAACATTCTTTAATCTGAAGGGTATCACTTTGTAACAAAATGTTCCCCAGGGTGTAATAAAGGTAGTCTTCTCCATGTCTTCTGGCGCCATTTTAATCTGATTGTAGCCTGAAAAGCCATCAATGAAGGAGAATATGGAGAATTGAGCGGTGTTATCGACCAGCACATCAATGTGAGGAAGTGGAAAATCATCTTTCGGGCTCGCTTTGTTCAAATCACGGTAATCTACGCACATTCTCACTTTACCGTCTTTCTTTGGCACTGGCACAATATTAGCGACCCATGAGGGATATTTCGTAACAGCTAGGAAACCAACATCCCACTGCTTTTGAACCTCCTCCTTAATCTTCACAGCCATGTCCGGTCTAGTTCTTCGGAGCTTCTGCTTAACCGGCGGGCATTCTTCTTTTAGCGGCAGACGGTGAACAACCATATCCGTATCCAGCCCAGGCATATCCTCATACGACCAAGCAAAAATATCACTGTACTCTTTGAGCATTTCAACCAATCTTTGCTTGACGTCGCTCTGCAGCGTGACCCCTATATGGATGTTCCTTTCAACCCCTTCCGACCCCAGATTGACGATCTCAATGACTTCCTCATGAGGCAGAATGATTCTTTCTTCTTGTTTTACCAACCAAGACAACTCTTCTGGAACATCTCCATCTTCAACAATCTCTTCTTCGGCCTGAAATACCGGGTGCTTAAAGTCGAAGTGAGTCATAGGCGGTTCATAGATGTCATCTGAAATAGTAATCCTGCAAAGGAAATGGTTAAATGCTTCAAAACACATACAAAGCGAATAACCATGTTGCCATTTTATTGTAAAAATAAAAACAGGAAAAACAGAGATCACAATATTTGTACATGAAAAACGCCTTTTAATTAACGATTAAACAGTGCAATGTACATAACAGAATGGCCCTAAGCAAAATCACGATGCCCCGGGTAGGACACCGGATTGTTCAACAATTAAGAAAACAAAGCATTACTGTTTAGTTGTCACAGGAACAGTCTCGTGAATAGACCAGTTGCAAAGCCCTTGTCCCGGCACGCTCGGCTGAATCCAGGCGTCCATGTCACAGTCGTTGTCTCCTTCTTCAGAATCTGAAACAGCATTGATGGTCTCGTGATATACCCCCCCAGCCGTAATTGTTATTGGTCCTTTGAAACGGGGTGCCCCTGCAGTAGGCGTTGATGATGAAGGTTGATATCCAAGTCCAAATCTGTCCATTTTCACGGGAATATCCAAAACCTTTCCCCAGCCCTTGGTCTCGCCGGTCTTCACCAGAGCCTGAGCCTCTTTGTATGACGACACTGCCACCTCTGATGCTTTACTCGTCCCCGGAACTTTGTCCTTAATGCGCAACCCTTCAAAGGCTTGATAGGGTGTTTCATGGATTTCGCCTTCGACTTCCACGTACTTGAATAACGATAAACGGCTGACCAGTATATCCTCCTCTCCACAAACTGTGACCACACTGTCCCCCACCATGTACTTCAGCTTTTGGTGTAAGGTAGATGTGACTGCCCCAGCACCATGGATCCATGGTCGTCCAAGAAGACAGCTATATGTTGGCTGGATGTCCATAATATAGAATTCCGTTTCAAAAACCTCCGGCCCCACTTGCAGAGGCAAAGTTATAGATCCAAAGACTAACCTTCGCGTACCATCAAATGCCCTGACCACCAAGTCACTAGGCATACAAATGATCCCCCTGATATCCAATTTCATCATTGCTTTCTTTGGGAGCACATTCAAGGAAGACCCGGTATCTACCAGCACATGGGACATGACCGTGCCCCTGCATTCAACTGAGATGTGTAACGCCATATTATGCTCTCTTCCCTTCGGGGTCAAATCAAAATCCATAAATCCTAAACTATGGTCTGCATTCACGTGCGCCATCACCCCCTCCAACTGATTCACAGAAACATCTTGGGGTACAAACGACGCGTCCAGAATTTTCAATAACGCATTCCTATGGGCTTCGGAACACAATAACAACGACAATATGGAGATCTTTGACGGCGTTTGTTGAAGGTGCTCAACAATTTTATAGTCACTCTTACGGATAAGACGCATAAACTCTTCTACATCTTTCAGTGACGTTTCTTTTTCATTCCTCTGTACTGGAACATTCTCATTCACTTTCCCCTTACCTTTTGCCAATCGTTCAGCCTCTACTTCAGGCGATATAAAAATTCTCCCGCTCCTTGTCATTCCTCCAGTCCCGACGACATTGTCCACAACCCCAGCTGGTTGTTTACTGATATCAATTTTCTCCCCATCACAATATGCTTCCAGCCCATAAGTCCATGGTACTGCCTTGGTGCTCTCATAAGGGATTGGCCCTGCCTTTGTAATAGTGATCGTCGGCCGCCTGGCTGGCGCCGTTATAGTTATCGTTTTCCGTGGAATTGTCACCGTAGCAACATCACTTTGCTCATCAGCTAACACCTCTGCAAGTTTCTCAACTGTCGTTCTGTCAAATTGCAACGTGCCTTCATATATCAAGGTCTGAATACCCTTCTTCAATTCAGCATAACCCCCAGCTTGGGTCCAACATTCTAGACAAAACTCATCGCAGCCCGGACACACACCTCCTTTCAATAACCTGCTCTTTACTTCACACAACGGCATTTTCAATTCATCAACATTCATTACCATATTCAAACCCTCCTCAGTTAAAATAGCATTTGCCCCATGATTGGGCATAGGTTGTTGCACTATATTTGGACCCGCTTGTCCAAAATTTATGGCCTTGCTATCCAGTAGATCCTGAACTTTATGTTTAAACGCATGACAGGCCTCTATGTCATGCCCGGGTGCCCCGGAGTGGAAGTCACAGTGCTTGTTAACATCATACCCATAAGGAAGGGTTGGTCCCGTGGGCGGCGCCAAGGTCCTCTTTTCAACTAAATTCAGCCCCAACAGTGTCTGAAAGAGTTCCGCGTACGTGGAAGGAGGCGCTTCAAACACTCTTTTCGGCTTCGCATTCGGAAATCTTCTTTGACCAGCATTCTGCCCCTGCTGTTGTTGCTGCGGTTGTTGTTGTTGTCTCTGTTGAGGAATCGGAATCGTGACACTAGCTATCTGCTGCGGCTGATTATACTGGTGTCTTCCTCGGCCTCTGCCCCGACCACCAAACACTGCACTAGAATCACCTTGACGACGACCACCAAATGCTTTTCTATTACCTCCCGACGAAGTAGACTCCCCAGCTTGGAACCTTCCCACCTTAATACTATTCTCAATCATTTTACCCATCAAGATCAGATCAGAGAAACTGCCAAACGCAACAGGAAACAACTTCTCGTAGAATATCCCCGTGAATGTTCCAATGAACATATCATTCATTTACTTCTCCACTAGAGGAGGATGCACTCTTGCCGCCATGTCGCGCCACCTTTGCGCATATTCTTTGAAACTCTCCCCAGTTTTCTGTGACAAGCCTTGCAGCTGGACCCTGTTCGGTGCCAGGTCACTGTTATGCTTGTAATGAGTCACAAACGCCTCAGCCAGTTGCTTCCATGTTTTGATCTGAGTGGGTTCCAGCCCCATATACCACTCAAGTGACGGTCCAGATAAGCTGTCTTGAAAGAAATGCATCAGCATCCTTTCATCGTTCGAGTAAGCGGACATCCGTCTATAGTAAGAGCGAACATGCACCTTCGGACAAGTGTCTCCCTTATATTTATCAAAGGTGGGAGCTTTAAACTTCAGCGGTACCCTTAGGCCAGGCACCAATCCCATCGTGGTCATATCTAAACCAGAAGTATTCTGATTCACTACACCCTTCATTTGTTCCTCAAGCATTTTGATCCTCTGAACAGGATCCACAGGTCCATCCATACCCCTACCAGAGAAAGCATCTTCTTGTTCGTCTTCCATCCAATTAACATTCTCATTTATGTACCCATCATACCCATTGTTACGACCAAATCTAGTTTGATTCATCACAGGGCCCCGTCCCCTGTTACCATACCCTTGAGCGACCCCGGCAGGTCCAAAAGACATCATTCCAGCACTATTTCCGTTACCGAATCCACCGTAGGCCTGATTAGCATTACCAAATCCATCATGTCCGAAACCCTGAGCATTGAAGCCAAACTTCCCATCCTGGTTGACATAATCAAACCCCTGGTCGTTATAGCCGAGTCTGTTGTTACCAAAGCCATTACCTCCATTGTTATCACCGCCCAAATTGGCGTCTCCGAATCCAACGTTGTTAATGACAGTCTCATTACCAATTCCTGTATTACCATTCCCGGTGCCAGCGCCGTTGTTCATATTCACAACAGGTATATTCACCACAGGTGGAGCTACAGGCGTAGGAGTACCATCCCCATGAATGGTTTCAACACGTACAGAATTGTGGTCTTCGTTTCCATTCCCGACATTTCTCGCCAGCAATGGCTGCACCAAAGTTTGCAAGTTTTCCTGCCCTTTCACAATTGTCTCCATCGTCTGCATGAACAGCACCAGCTTTTCACACATCTCCTGCATCTCGTTTTGCATCTGGTCC